>OY776099.1:20576726-21979226 GCA_963675205.1 Catocala nupta
AGGTGGATTGCAGTTGTGGTAGTTCTTACATCGGACAGACCAAACGTACAATCGCTGAAAGGGTCAAGGAACATATCACAGCTGTCAAGAACCGGGTAGTAAACAAGTCCGCTATAGCCGAGCATTTGCTGGAGTCTGGACCAAACCACTGGATCGAGTTACATAAACCACAGGTTTTATCCACCGATCGTCACTATTACTCCAGGATAGTACGTGAAGCGGTTGAAATTAAGAAATATCGTAACTTCAACCGGGAGGATGGATACCGTTTGTCTACATCTTGGAATCCAGTCATCAGCAAATCTAAACGTCGCCGTAGTGACTTAGGTAGCCAGTGTGTAGACGTCGTTAGTGTTGTGTGTCGAAATACCGACAGTGCGAATATAAATAATAGTGACCAAGTGAGGGTAGTTGCCGAAACCCGCACTTCACGAAGGCGCCGCTGAGCTCACATCAGTCAACCCGTGACCACGATCGATGCAAGTCGGTCGAAACGTCGGGTAATCAATAGGTATTTATTACCTTTTAAATACTTTATCGCGAGTAAGACCCGTTGTCTAACATTATATTAAGTAAGCAAATGTTTATTACCAAAAATATATTTTATTTTATTTAATAGGTACTGTAACAGACAACAGATTAAGTATTACACATAATTGAAACGACTTATTACTTACGGTTTCTTTGGCACCTCTAAGTGACTACGTAATGGTTTTTCCAGTCGACAACCTTCAAAAACCAATATCTTAACTTCGCTATAATCGAAGTCAAAATCTTTAGAAGCGCCAAAGACGAAGCAATTTTGACGATATTTCCGAGCCAATGCGTAACAATTTAATAACAAGAAAGGTTTCTCGACTTTGAATAAAAACAGTTTCATCACCTAACGGAATATCATGCAAATAATACAAGATCTATGCTAACGAAAAAGTTTAGGCAGCGTTTGTACTAGACTGTTGATTTTCAAGTCGTTCCTGGGCTAGAGAGACTGTGGAGGCAAAACAGAAAGCTTACTATTGTTTTAAGCGAATATTATACATTAAAATTATTAATCTTAAACTTAAAAAATAAATTGTTGTACGGACAATTAATGTTATCTATGTATACTAATATTATAAAAGGGAAAGATTTGTATCTTTTATTTTTGTTTGTTAATGTATTAATTTAAAACTACTGAACCTATTATTAAAATTCTGGTTAAAACCACGGGGCACAGTTAGTTTAATTATAAATGCTAAGTTCGTTTTACCTACAAGTGGTGAAAAAAATAGTTTTCCAAAAAATAATACATAAAATGAATAACAGAGCATTTTATATAACTTGCTCTGTTATGCCTTGACAGAGCACGTTTTATATAATGCTCTGTTATGTAACAGAGTGACTCTTTTAAGTTACGAATCATAGATGATAATATTGGGTAGGTATAGTAATATAAGGCATGTCCGTTATGTTTCATATTACATTAGGATGTCAATAGATAACAAGGTATTAGTTAAACTTAATTTGAACTTGAAACTTTGCCCAAACTAGAGTACCCTAATACTACACCATTTGGGAGACGAACAGACTGCAATGCAAAGGGTCTCGGGCTCGAACCCACGTCGCGCACCTCTGATTTTCGGAAGTTATATGACATTTCGAAATTATGTGCGTATTGATTGATAATTATCGCCTGCTTCGTGCCTCGGAGAGCATGTTAAGCCGTCGGTCCCGGCTGCTATGAACATCTATGGCAGTCGTTATTTGGGGAAGTCGACACAAAAGATCCCACTGGGTCGAAGTGTCGCCGGTCTGTATTGGCTGGCCACACAAGATAAGATAAGATACTACCCCACTTACAGTAGATTAACTTTTTAGGTATGGGTGGTAATAGGGTTTCTAAGGTCCTTATAAAGGCACTATGATATCAGCCAGACCATGGTATATTAATCTTATAGTATATATATTTATCTTATAGTCTCGAATGCTGACACCACAAAGACTCCAATTTTAAGGGTCGTCTACAATGTGCGGTAATACTCATAGTATTACAACTGATAATAGATTTTGATAGCCATTTACCACCAGGTGTATGCTTGCTTTTGATATTTATTAAAACTACGAATTATCGAATTAGGAATATAAACGAATATCAATGACGATGTCAAATCAATGGCAAACGATATATGATTCGTTTGATTCATCACGAAAGCCCGACTGCTGACTGAAGTATCGTATTCGACTGTTGATTATTTTGGATAAACTTATATTAGATTTTTCGATCTTAAAACTCTTTGTAACAGTTCGTGTTTGAGGGAGAGTTCTCGCAGAGAATACCGATATAAATACATTATTTTGGTTGAGATAGAGCGTAAGTATTCTCCATAAAGTTTCAAGATCGATCGTATGAGACCTTTGTAGTTCGAAGAGACTGAAAACTATAGACTAACCACGTCAAGACGAAGCTTAGTATCGTTTAGTATTAGCTTCTTTTATATAAGAGCCTACTAAAAATACAACAAACAGTAAGCCTCAAAGAGATTGTCTACCGCGTTCACACCCTTAACCTCATCTAAATTTCTAAGCAGCGCACAAAATGCTGAGAAATTTTATTGGCGTGTACGATGTATACGTTAAGTTCCTTATTTGACGCAGCTGTGTTAACCGCAGTTTATGCTTTAATGATGTTATGTTAGGGAGGTCTTGTAAACAAAGTGTGATAAGGATTTTAAGGGCCCTTCTGAATTTTCGTGTCATAAAATTAGATGTTCAGCCTTGCTTAGGATCAGGCTGACGTCATCGTGAAACGCGGCGGTGTATTGGGCTGTCAAAATTTAATGTGCTAACAGACATGAAGGATGTATAAGAAAATAATCGTGTAGAGCTTTTTATGATACTGTTTTAAAACCGACACGACTTGTTACTTTTGTGGAAAAACCGCTTTTGAGGTGATTTTGAGTGCAATTTGTTGTTAAATTATTACTTTATTTAATAGAAAATTTTCAGTACATGTTTAAGGCGAGGAAGTATGCTCAAGCTTGGCTCTTACGCATGTACTTGCCTTGACCCTTATTCTGTGTGCCAAAAACATATAAGATAGAAGAATAATATTGTTCCTCAGTTCCCTTTTTTTTTTGAGACAGCCTGTATTTCAAACCCTAAAATAAAATTATGGACGCTTAGTTTTAAATATAATACGATATAATTTTTGCCACCTATTGTATAAAAATATTTTAAAATGTATCTTTCCGAAGCTAAAATATGGTCATTTTAGCTTGGGACAGATAAATTTTAAAATAGCCCTGTTCCTATATTAAGAAATTAACATTATCAAGTGTAATCAAGGACTGAATTAGGCTCCAATAAAAGTCACACACGCACACTCAATTACAAGTATATTGTACCGTGATCAGTAGTCTATTGACAATATAATAATATCACAACGGTTTTTATAACGTTACTATTAAAACTGCCTTATTTAGTACAAAATACCTATAACGTTTGAATGTGTTAAATAAATCATATAGCCATGTAAATAAATGTAATATTTATAAACAAAATTATTTGTTACTTATACAATAAAAAGTAATATAATTAATAATTAAGTGGCGCCGAAAGATGGCGCCACGCAATGCTTTTATAATCAATGAATTACTTAATAATTTATTTACATCTGTTCTATTATTGTTGGATTTAATTATATATTTATAGGTATGTATTATTTGAATGTATTTGATAACACAAGAAACGAGTCCTTTTACCTTCAATCTTTTTAATATTTTTTATAAATAATTAATGTATCAATTGGATAACTGTTTCAATAGGAACAGAGCGTTACCAAATGTTCCGAGTCTGTATATAAACCGGGCCTGAGTCAAATTATTATTTAATTTTGCATTACACATAAACAATAAGTTCTGATTTCCAAGATGGCTGTACAAGAACGAAGTTCATTATTAATTCTGTTGTGGTTTGCGGTCCCGACTTCTTGTTTACATATATGTTAATCAACTTGGCGTATAAATTCATTTAAATGTATAAGATGCCGTGGTTTGTAGTTAAACGTGTAACACAACAGGGAAACTTGAATGTATATCATAAAAAAGGTAAGCAGAGGTCTTTAAGAGTAACATATAGCCTATTTTACAGTTTTAGGTCCCATGTACGTGGTGGTTTAAGTAGTTGCCTCGCCACTGCTACTGCGCCGAGTGTTGTGGGTTCGATTCCCACACGGGACAAAACTTTGTGTGATCCACAAACGGTTGCTCCGAGTCTGGGTGTTCCTTGTGTCCGAAGGAGTGAAGGAGTGAGTAGAAAAATTTAATAATTACAAAAATATTGAAAAAGCCTTTTGTTGACAATAGGCCACACCTCCAAACTACGTGTTGCTAGTGAAAATTTCCTAAAAGAGAAACCTAGACACTGATCCGGGAACTCAACTTCAAAATCACACGCATACAGAAGTGCTCACTCAGGTACATAAATCACAGGACCACCGCAGTAGTTTTGACGTCTAGTAATCAAGATTGACATATTTTTAATATGTGATGAAAGAACAGCGAAATAAAGTAAAAGGTCTACTTTTCCTAGACAAAAGCCTATGTTTGGTTAAGCTATAAATAATTTCAGACCGATCACAAAAAACCAATTGAAGCTATGTCAAAATTAACACTTTGTAAAATGTTCTGAGATCTGCGAACGCATTGCGTTCACTGACTGAGATCAAACACATTTCAGCATAAAATAATCTTTTCAATCAACAACCATAACAATTTTACGTCCAATATACGCGTTAAAATCTAAAGGAACACCGTCAGCTTTCCATTTATATACTGCATCAAAGATAAAGATAAAATCTTACGATAGCACGTGACCGGAAAATATAACTAGCCGATGGAACTTCTGGACTCGCGTTTTATTGGGTAAAGGATAAAGAGAGGTAAATCTTCAAATATCTTGATAAGGTTGTCTTTCTTTGAAAGGTTGGTAGCAAATATTCAATGTCATGTTAAAAGTACTTTATAGGAATTGTTTTGTTTATTTCAACTTAATATAACTATCGCAATCGCTATCACAGTTTGTTTAAACGCCATTTAGTCACTGTCCACCTAATTTCTGATTCTACTTTAAAATAAGTATATACAAACATCATAGTATAATAAGTTATGTTACTCTGTGACGCAATTTATAACAATAATAATTTATGTGTATTTTTATATTATGTATATTTAAAATGAAAAATGTATTGTAAAGATTGAAATAAAGATTATAATAATATACTATCACATACTCACAACAACATCTAGCCCAAACTAAGCAGAGCTTGTACTATGGGTACTGGAATAGATAACTTATCCTTTTTTTATTGTAAATACATACATATTATACATAGAAACACCCAGACCAAGACAAACATATGGATGTTTGTCTTGGTCCGATGCACTCAAATTACCACATACTACGAGAAAGAACAAATGCCTCGTAATATGTTCATAGTCGGCAGGCCGCTGGAGTTTAAAATGTTAAATTGTCATCACCGATAGCTTTTTATATGGAAGTTCAGCTCCTACATAATATGGGTTTTACATAACATTCGTAACGGGCATCAAACAAATTCTTTGAATGTAAAGACATGTCAGATTACTAAACCACGTAACGAGAAATATCGCGATGATATATTGTTTATCTATATGCCTGATGTTCACAAAATCATAAGCAGACTTAAACCTATAATTAAGCCAGCTTGTACCACGACTCTTGTATTTAAAAATATATTTAAACATTCTTACTAATATTATAAACTCGAATTTGAGTTTCTTTGTTACGCTTTCACGTTATAAATACTCTACCGATTTTATAAAGGATAATTTGGTGGCTTCAATGGCGTATTGGTTAGTGTAACCGACTGCCACGCCTGAGGTCGCCCGTTCGATTCCCGCACAAGTCAAATATTCGTGTGCATGAACACTTTGTCTTGGTCTTTCTATGTGTAATATGTATGAATTTACAAAAAGAAACATAAAAATAATATGCTATCACATACACACAGCACCATCTAGCCCAAACTAATCAGAGCTTGTATTATGGGTATTAGACAATGAATAAACATACACATATATATATATATATATGTATATATGTATGTATATATGTATATATATACACATATATATATATATATATATATATATATATATATATATATATATATATATATATATATGTTTATTCATTGTCTAATACCCATAATACAAGCTCTGATTAGTTTGGGCTAGATGGTGCTGTGTGTATGTGATAGCATATTATTTTTATGTTTCTTTTATCATAGGTATTTTAACATATTATATTTCAAATACCTGGCCCTTTAGGAGGCTTACACGGAGACATGTGTCCAACGAAGAGGCCCTTCGAGAATTTTAATCAATGATGGGATGGAACACCGACATCGGTACTAGCCGCAGTAGGCGTAGGACTATTGCTACGTATGGATTCTAATATATGGGCTATGGGTATGGGTGGTTGGTGGACCGGTATATTGGTAACTATAGATGATAAAAGGCGTCTGCCCTAAATACTCTAATATCATCAATGTAATGGGCAGACGGTGACTATTATTACTTATTTATTATTATTATTATTATCATGAATAATACATGACACATTAACTTTGCATTCAGAAAAAAAAAAATTTCAAAGGTTTTACGTTTACGCGAATGTTACACATTGAAATTAAACAACTTTGTCTTTAAGTCTCCCCGTGAACATGGCTGCTGCAAAGCAACCGAAACGTTGGGGCAAGTGTAAAATTTAATCTAAATAGTTTCAATATTTTAAAAAGCTAAAATTGAAGTAAACAATAACTAGTAAAATGTTTACCAATAGTAGTTTAAAGTTTAATATAATTGACATGGTCCTAGCTTAAATAAAACATTGTCAATATAATACATCCATCACCATAGCCATCTATAGGGTATTTACGTATATTACGATTTCACTGAAAATTTCCTAGCAGAACAGCACATGTTTGTGTTTACCTTCCTCTACGTGAAAAGAGCAACAAAGGAACGTGATATTTTTAACAAAGATACCCAAAGCAAAGTAAAACAACATAGACGCCGCACTTTTGGAGAATTGCTCAAAATAAATTACGTGAAAATAAATAATGTTGACACGGGGCTATACGAGACTTCGTACCTTCTCTTGAGAACGTCTTTACGATTTATTTAACATAACGTGATATATGTGTCCCTAGACAGACTGTCAGAGGTGTTCAGGAGCACGCGTATACTTAAAACGCTTTGACAGAAATATAAAATAGCTCTTCAGGTAAAACCGTGAGTTGAGCTACGTGTTTGAAAGTTTCCTATAATGTTCTCGAAGATATTTTCAGTATATAAGTTCGTGTTGGGATAGCTCGGTGGACTATGGCCTCTTAAGGATAGTTATGACAGACATTACCCACATACAATTGCAAGCAGGTTATCTCTTTAATGAGTATTTCATTGTATCCAAATTTTATGTCGATTCCACATTTCAATTTTCATTTGTTATTTTTTTAAACTACCTCTGCTCTAGGTATAATTCCTGTGTCGCGGAAGTCTTTACAAACATTCAAACATCGGATTCAAAGAACACCTAGACACAGAACAACTATTGTCTTATGTTTACGCTAATGAGCGTTTTAAAGAAATTGGTATACTTACTGTTGCGTCGCAATATATATTTATGAATATTATGTTTATAAAACATAATATTCACTTATATAATAAGAATAGTGATATTCACAACTTAAACACTAGAAATAAGCATAAGTTGGTAGGTCCGTATCATCGTTTACATAAAGTTCACAATTCATTTGCGGGACTCAGTATATGCTTTTTTAATAAACTATCGATTGATATTATAAATTTACCTTTACTAAAATTTAAAAGTGCTGTTAAAAGTCAGCTTATCCGGAAGGGCTATTATTCAATCAATGATTATTGATTACTTAAATGATAAAAACTCATGGAACTAGTTGCTTGCTTCATACGGGATTCAAACAATGTATGTATTATATAAGTCAATTTAGTTATGTGAAGGTACTTTGTGTTTATTTGGTGGTGTTAAAGTATCTTTATTTTCTTTTAAACAAACTTTATAAGTATTAACGTAAATTTTGTTTTAACTACATTTAGTCACGAACTACCTTTTCATGTCACAAAGTGTAAGTGTATGCGTCCTCATGCCATACTACTGTCTATTACAAATGGCTACCTACTGATAAATATTATTTCAAATCTCAAATGCTTTTTACATAATATTACCAACATTTCTTTATTTTAGAATTTAGTTTTATATGGACAGTGACATATGGCATAATGACTGCAACACCTGGTACATAAATGAGTTGTAAAATACTGAAATTATAAGTTGATGGCGATTTAAAAGAGTGGCCTTGAGTTTCTTGCAGGTATCTTCTCATAGGCTCAACCTTTTGCCTGAACCTTGCAACTAACATTAATTGTAAATTCAGTAAATATAATAAACTCACTAACCCCTTTGACGTTCATAAGTGTTACTTTGTGACCTAAGTGAATAAATTATTTTTGACTTTGACTTTGACTTTGACTAATGTTATACAATGAAATTAAACACTTTATACGGATTTTGTCGCACTGTTTTAAGCTATATATTTTTTAATTAAAACTATTTATATTTAAGTTTACACATAGTAAAGTTCAATAATAGTAGTGTTAGAGTTTTCAAAAGTATGTAATAACAGTGTTTTAAAGTAAAATAAACAACGCGACAAAATCCGTATAATCAGAACAACTATATATGGATCACACAATTTTTGTCCCGTATGGGATAAGATCAGCAACAATTATAACAGCGATAGCCTAGTGGGAAACCGTTGGACTGCCACGCAGAGGTCTCAAGTTCGATCCCACGGCACGCATCTCATCACTTTTCGAAGTTATGTGCGTATTAAATAGTTAATTATCGCTCGCTTTAACAGTGATGGAAAAACATCGTAAACCTACATGTCTGTGAGTACTCCATAATGTTCTTGAAGATATGTGAAGTCTGCCAATTCGCACTAGGCCAGCGTGGTAGACTTTGGCCTAACCCTTCTCACACTGAGAAGAGGCCCGTGCCCAGCAATGGGACAGTTTAATACAGGCCTGATATATTTTTTTATTTTTATTATATGGGATCAGAACCCGCAACACTCGACGCAGTGGCGGCAGAGGCGACCACATAAACTACTACGCCATCCGTGTCTGTATTAAAGATAATGATTATTTATGAAATTTTGTATGACTTACATAAATCCTTCATATCACATTAAAATGCGCAAGACAACATAATTTATCTTTTTTGTATCTTCAAGTAAACCGGGTTGATCGTGCCATATAATCATACATTTACGTCTGTACATTTCCCAAGGGGCAGGCAGAATGAATGTAATACATACATATTATGGCATCCAATTTTAAATACCACGTAACAGGAAGCAAGTGTAATCCTTTCTATCGAGCATCGACGTACTCTGTGATACTGTTTACAATTGCTGAACAGAAAAACCCAACAAAAGTACCTTGATCTATTAATTGATAGGCCATAAACGTATGAACAAATTAATGCCATGGCATCAAGGCATGGCCGGTAATAAAGGAATCTATAGGATAGTTCCAAAAACATAACGCAACAACATACTACAAATTGGGTTGATGAAACAAAGGGAAAAAGCAGGAAAATGAATGTCTGCTATAGAACTATAGGTTGGTTGGATGTCAAACAGAGAATAGATATTATGAATGCTGGCGGCGTAGGATAATCTCGCAAGAAATAAGCTGATGTTTGGAATACCGGTGTCCAACTTTTATAACTAATAAAAGACTGAAACTTGCGTTGGAAAAAAGAAAAGATTAGAAGTATGTGTACGATACCTGATCGTCACATGTTTCTAAAATACGAAATCTTTTCTTTTTAAGAACAACTTCTGCTCTATGGATAATCAAAGGCAAAGACAAAAATAATATATTCATATTTGTCACAAAGAAACAATTATGAACGTTAAAGTTTATGAGTTAGTGAGTTTAGCGAAGTTATTGAATTTACATTTGGGTTAATTGGTAGGTTCAGGCAAAAGGTTGACCCTATGTTAAGAGAGAAGAAGAAACAAACGGCCACTGCTTTATAACCCCATTTTATTATAATATCAGCATTTTACAACTCATTTGTACAAGTTGTAATAAGATAGACAGGCGATTTAAAAAGCACCTTAACCCGTAACAAAAAGGTACATATATGTTTGATACATTTTTATCATTAGGTAGATATTTATATTCGGCTCGTAAGGCTGACACCCGATAATATTCGGCACACTGGCAATGACGAGGCGGTTACTGCATCCACTGCATTGTCCAAGCAATCGGACTGAGATAGCTCCAGGCACTTGTTCCATAGACGGCAAGGCAACTACTAGCAACTGACTATAAGAAACATGCAAAGATATGAATCACAATTAATATTATAAATGCGATTGTGAGGTCTCATACAATTTTATCAGGGTTACAGGAAAGGACATAGGACCTTTTATCCAGAAAAAAATACTGTTCCCGAGATCAAATCCTTAGGAAAAGCTAGTATTATTTAAAATAAATATTTAGTCGCTGCCTTCACGTTGAAGACAAATACATTTTTTCTATTAGTTTGTCGCAATGACGAGGATCATTAAAGATCATTAAACCTCGTTCAGCGATGTTATTTTGGCGGCCAGAACACTCGGCCAGACATTACCTTGGTACAATACATATACAAGTTAGTGGATAATTAGCGACCGGTGTACGTAGTCCTACACTGCTTAACTGCCAGAGAAAAGTTATCTAATTAAACTCTTGCTTCTCATGTTTGCCAAATCGTTATAGTTTTAATTAGGCACGCTTTTAATCGTTACCGGTAAGCCAAGTGCCTTTCTTACCAATTTCAATTGTATGACAAATTAAAAAAAGGCTGTCGGAACAGCATGACCCATTCTGCAATTAGTAAAAGAGGACCCAGGTCAACAGTTTGTTTAAACCACCGATTTGGGAAACTTGAATGACAGAATGAACGATAGTAAGCGATAGGAATAACCTATAATGACTTGCAGTACCATTTGTTTTTTTTTTATAAAGACAGCTTCCGCATTTAGAATGAATCCTGTGTCACAGGGGACAAACATTCAAACAACGGACACAAAGAACACCCAGACCCGGAACAACTGTTTGTGGATCACACAAATGTATGTCCCGTCTCACTCTCTGTCTCTCTCTCTCTCTCCCGAACCCACAACATTTGGAGAAGTGGCAGTCGACAGACGACCACTTAAACCACTATTTCATTCGTGCAGTTAATCCATTGTCCAAAGTCCATTTATTACCGACCAACAGAAAAGTTATTAATTAAAGATATTCTGAAAGCTGTAAGCAAACAAATGAAAAACCTGTAGCACCAATAATCACCGAGCGAAACCCTGAAACGGTGTTACAACTCTTACGCCGGTTGCCTGTCCCCGGGCGAGCCCACCGTCGCCAAATAATTGGCAAAATTGAGCTCTTTCACTCGTAAAACTTTTAATTAACCAAACTGGAACTGACCCAGAGATACAAAACAAAAGTTGGAAAATTCAGCACAGTTTTTTTTTATAGTGCATCTGACTGAAGCAATTCGCTTTAACAAGATACATCTATTGACCGAAAATGCATTATATATCCTTTTGTTCACGCGAATGTTGCTTTTCAGTAGCCATGGTCATACGATGGTCTCCTCGTGGACGTGGTTGCCAAAAAGCTAGTAAAACTTTGGAAAAGTGTAAATTAGAATAGTTTAATAGTTGTAAAATAACTTATACATATAATAATTATTTCAGCACTGTATTAAATTATCTCACTGCTGGCTACAGGCTTTTTCTCAATATAAGAAGTTAGGCCGTAGTCCACCACGCTGCGCGCTGGCCAAGTGCGGATGGATGACTTAATTTATCTTCAAGAACATTATGGAGAACTCTCAGGCATGCAGGTTTCCTCTACATGTAAAACATGAAGAGGAAACGTGTATGCTTCACCGTCAAAGCAAGCAGTAATAATAACTGACTAATTAGCAAGCACATAATTTCGAAAATTTAACCTAGGGATGGACCTCTAGACCTCTAATATTTACAATAAACCACCGTAAGGATCATATAAATATAAATGTTTAATATTATGCGTAAACGTAAAGCAATATTTATTATGCATTTGAAACATTTTTTAATTAAGTAAATTTAAATACTATACCTCATAATTTACAGTCAATGATGGAGTTGAACAAAAATACCACTTCATTATTTTCAGTGAGGCCTCAATAAATGCTCGGACGGATTAATTTGTGTAAACAGACTGAAGAATACATATCATATTTTAAAAGCTGTTAATGAGTAGATGAACAATATCACGTCATCAAAATTACTTCCAATACTGAAATTTCGTAGCGTTGCGTACGAACTTTAGACCTCGGATGGAGCCAAGTGATATCGCCTTTTTGTGTTTCTCAGTAGCAGCTCGGAGCTCGGAACAGCTTGATAGATGGTAATGCACTATTACGTGGATATACAAACATAGTTCCCTCAATGTGAGCGTAATCAGTCTCTGTAACCTTGCTTATGCAAGGAACAGTGTCTGTAGTCAGGTTTAAAACAGCAACTTCTTAAGCAGTTTTGGATGGACTTTACAGAAATTAACATGCCGTCTGTTGGACATAGTTTCAAACCTCTTGTAAAAAACTTCTTGGTAGAAAAACTCAAGAAGACTTGACCGTGATCGAGAATTGGATCTGAAATCTCTTGTACAGCAGTCGCCTTCACTACCGTTAGGCTATTGCGGCAGTGCCATGATATAATAAACAATATATATATCAGTCTTGTCTATAAGCAGTCCTGCTGCTGAGAACGCGTCTCTTCTCAGTATTAGATGGCTTAGGACATAGTACACCACGCTGGTACAGTGCGGGTTGGCAGACTTTACACATCTTCGAGATCATTATCTAGAACACTCAGACATGCAGGTTTTCTCATGATGGTTTCCTTATATGCAAAATTAACTATGATGATGATCAGTGCTTTGATAGCTATAACATATTTAACAAAGCAAAAACAGACCATTTTATGAACATAAACGCCATTGCATTGTAACAGAAATGAAAGCTACAAAGTAGGATTCATCCAAACCGCCCTCTAAACATTCTATAGTCTTTGGTAGCGACGCGACGTTCCATTTCACGCTCGGGAATTCGAAGTTGGTGTCGCGATAGTGAACTGTTACGTTCCTTTATACGTAACTTGTTCTGTTGTACATTATTTCGCACCTAGATCCCGCTTATCTTTTCCCGTATAGTTTCGTAGTTTGAAACTAGTGGCAGAATATTTTCAAATAACTTTGGTTTATATGAGACATTTTTTTTGTTCGTTTATTTTCTTGTGTTTGGTAAATATTTTGTATTTTTGCAGACGATTGGATGGGATTTACTGTTATTTAACTATGTTAGATAAGGGCGGTTGGCTTTACGACAGAACGTCGCAGAAAATATAGAATAGTTTTATATTTTTAGTATTCTTAAAGAATGGCAAGGCAAAGTAAGGCATACTTACATTCAAGGCGTAATGGACTCTTTTATTAAAATTGGTTTATGCTTCTTCGATACTTATAAATGCTGTAAACCCAGAGAGGTAGGCAGGTGTATATGTAATATACTCCTGCCTACCTCTTGACATGACATCAGTATCATATTTGTTGACAATAGCCGGGGCCGTTCCAAAATAAAACACAACATTAATATGCTGCGCTCAAACATTATAATATAACGTCTTAATTATTATTTTTGTTTTTTATTATTTTCAATATACTTTTAATTCTATAAATATGTACACATATAAGTATTATATAAATACCAATATTATTATTTAGTATAAAATTACTTTTGCCATCTATGCCACCTTCTGCATAATTTATTTAAATTGTTGTTTTGTTTTTTGTTATTTTATTTTTAATTGAGTTATGTATGTTACTGCCTACATGTACTGATATCATGCAGGCTCTGCGAGAATACCAGCGTTGTGGATACACTGCAACATTGCTGACACAGGACCTTATTTGTTCTTTAACTTATTGGTTGTGTTTCCTGTTACCTTATGTCGGTGGAACGGTTTTAATTCTTCCTTTCTATATACGTATTAATTATTATTGGCTATAGTTTATAGTCCACCGAGTAAATTGCCAGATACACGAATTTTTGTTGGATACAGGATTAACAAATTCTTGTTGGCGACACAATAAAAATTTGTTAATCCGGTAATTTGTACCAGGAACCTTTCTGTTTGTTTTGTCACAGTAAGTATTTATTGGCAAAATGATCTTAGCCGACATCTCATTAAAAGGTTTTAGAGGCTTTTTTTAAAATTAAATTACCTACAACAATATCCTGATCATAAATATTTATAAAAGTCTGAATGAAATTATATATAATTTATTCACGGCAAAATATATATCAAATAAATACATTTCAAAACTCTCTTACCTTTTTTAATAAATTACAGTCATGTTTAAATTAAATTAATAAGAAAAATAAATCAAAGGCCTTTACTGATAAATTACATTAAACATTTTGACGAAATTTTCATTTAGTATTCGTTATTTCTAATGAAAACAATTACTTAATAAATGAGTATTACTAATTTAAAAATAATTAAATGATAAAATATTTTAAATATTTTATCAAATATTTCAATATTAACAACAATAAACTATTATTCAGAGCTTACAAAATATTTTTATTCTTTTTGTTAGTAAGTCTTTATTTGCGTCTGTTGATTAAGTTAGAAATTAAAAGACAAGACTTGATCTATGCGCCTATTGGAATGCAAGATGTAGCTTATTTGTGTGCCATAATACATGCAAATCCATCCAATCGTTTACACGTCTTTGACCAACAAACATCCAAAGATTATCACAACAGCAAAGAGTCATACAATTTGTCTGATAGATGGTAACAGTTTCACCTCTATTAAATGGGAACTAAACCATAGATGGCAAAGTATAGGTGTGTATCATATCTTTGTCTCCGCTTTCAGGTATATCAAAGTTCAAAAATGAATTAATTTACGCCACAATGTTATACTTATGAACGCCAAAATATATTAGTGAGTTTACTAAGTTATCGAGACAACATTTATGTTAGTTACAAGGTTCAGGCAAAGGGTTAAGTCTACGACAAGATACTTGCAAGAAACTTACGTATTACGGATGTAACTCTTTGTGTGGATGTACGAAAACCTTTAGACAGTTTTCATTCTCTTATGTCTTTAACGATTAGCTTGCATGCTATCGACGCAAATGGTACAGTCAATGACTTAGTTTGATACATTTTTAATTGCTTTGCCATACACAATAATGTTTAGGGTAAAAGCCGGATAGTTGCCTCGAGGGGATACTTGCCTCGGTTTTGAATACACTATGTTAGGTATGTTGGTGGCGTTAGCGCTTGATCATAATTTGGCCCACACAGGCCTCAATGCCATGTAAACCATTGGGATAGGCGCAAAAATTGTGAGCAAAAATCTTCTGTGGCGAAATTTTGCAGGCGTCGAAATTATATTGCTTAGTAATTTCTATTGAATATTTATTCTGATTTTGGTTTCAGTCAACTTTTTGTTTTTTTTGCATACATTAGCGTTGTTATACTATTAATTAAGTTTTATTGTTGCATTGTTTTATTTATTTCGATAATAGAAAGGGCAATTATCCATACCCAAAAACATAGTCGCCCTATTTATTTTTGTGGATAGTCGTCCTAGGGGCAATTATCCGCAACTATAAATTCTTTAACGAGCAAAGACAGAGGCTGTTGGTGTTTTCCAACGTATAGTAACTTGTTTTAAATAAAGTAAATACATACTTAACTGCTTCATGCGCTCATTGTAGGTGAATAAAATGCTTCGCAAGTATAAGCGAAACTAGGGGTGGTGCCGCGTCACATCAGCTGGACAGAAGACAGTTAACAAACGGCGAAAAGAAACAAAGTAATGGAAGAAGAACAAATGAAAAAAACCAGCAAGTAGTAAAAAAAGCATTGTGAAGAGAAGAGGAAAACCACAAAAAAGAAAACGATCAAAAGATATATCGATATTACTAGTAGTGAAATGAAATCCGATAAAACATATACCGATTTTAATGTACTAACCAACGGAAGTGCTTTAAGAAAGAGAAGAATGAAAATAAAGAAAATGTAAGAAGTTCAAAAATATATAATAAAAAGCCACTGAATGACTACCAATCAAAGGAAAAAGAACAAACATCCCCTAAGAGGCACTGAAAAGATGATATAAGTGAAAAATATTAATGCAAAAATAGAAAATACGAATAAAAAGAAAAGTTTTAGTTAATGATTTTTGCACAGAATGTTTTGAGAATTATAATTTTACTAAATATAAATCAGATTGGATCCAATGTTGAGATGTGTTGAATGTGGTTGCATAAAACTTGTACAACATTCAACAACCATTGCAAGAGATGTAGAATATTGGAAACCCTGGCTTCTGGTAATAATTGATGCTAATGCCAAAGATGATTACCATATTCTTCTGTTTTTAAATAAATAATAATATTTAATTAATAATTTACCTAATTTAAAGTTAGGAGTATATTTTTGTTGGAATTCTAGTTTAAAACGTTAAAACATAATACTATTTTACAATGTTAAATAATATTTGGATTAGTACTGAATGAAGGATCTCAATAAATTATAAAGATTGATTATAAACGTATTAATATTAATTAGTTTCTTTTTGAAAAATTCATAGAAAGGCGTATATCCCTACGCCAGGCAAGTGAATAATAAATGGGAAAATTAACGTTAATAATAATTTTGTTCATGAAAATGGGCTACTCTGAAAGATCAAAGACCTATTTATTGATATACATGTTATTTTTTCTTAATAAGTACACATTTTTTAGTAACAGAGCCTTTTTTAGAAGTGGGGCATCACTCCGGCCTTTACCCTTTGTCTCTTATTTACTGCAGTGGTTAAAGAATAGTTATTTAATAAAAATTATTACTATAGAAAATAAATAAGTACATTTACAATCATATGATACTGCAACCGATTTGTTGAATCTTCAGCTTCTTATGTTTTATTGTACATAACTCCAAAAACAGTGGTATGGTAGGAAAACTGCAGCTTGACGTGTCCGAAAATAGCTACGCAGGAACGCTAGTAAACAAGCGACGTATTGAACCACCATTTTAACAGATCACAATTGAATTCTGTAGGCAAACCTTCCACAGCAATCAATTTCATGAAGTGCTATCGCAACAAATAAAGCGCCGACTACACAAAAGATAGACGGTGCGTCACAAAAAATTCTATCCCACTTTTTCCGTACCTTATTTTGTTATAATAATATTACAAAAGTGTTTCATACAAAATTGAACACACCTGTGTGTGTAAAGGTCAGGCTAAGGCTTATTTTACGTGATATATTGTTGTTAGACCTCTGAGGAAAGCTACATTATCCTTGGTGTCTTTAGTTAGGTTTTTAAAAACTAAGTCTGCAAAATAGCTTAGGACTTGTCTGATCATCATCTGAAGCAATAGTTATCGTAAACGGTACGGGAAAACCTGCTTTGATGCGTCTAAAAAAGGGCAGTCAGTAAGTTTCAAGTTTATGGGATAAAGACTACTGGTACGTTTTATTTTTTATTATTGCTCGTCAAAATGAATACAGTCAGTGTGATGATAAGCAGTGGTATAGTCCACAAGCAAAGTCCTCCACGCCATGTCCTCACGTGAAGTTGTGCTGAGGTTTCCACTTTGATGACCTAAGGAGGCCATTTTACGCTCGCTTAAAGGAGTCAGGACTTGTGGCATTGCAGAAATGTTGCTAAAAGCAAGGTCAAGTTACAATAAAACGGAAAATCTAAGTATTTTCCACGAAGCAATGTTTGATGCTTATTATTATTTTTTATAAGATTAGTGGCAATATGGTTTACCTACTATAAATGTCGAGAAAATTTTCTCGGTTTTGTATTACCTTACAAAAATCACAGTAACAGAATGGAATGTGAAAATGTGACTTGACACTTTTACGTAACATCTAAAATATAGCTGGTGAAAGATTACACTTTGAGTGCACGTAACCAGCGATAGCCTAGTGGAAGATCGTTGGACTGCTACGCAGACATCTCGAGTTCGAATCAGGGGCGCGCATCTCTGACTTTTCGAAGTTATGTGCGTATTAAATAGTTAACGGTGAAGAAAAACATTGCGAGGAAACCTGCATGTCTAATAGGTCTACATAAAGTTCTCTAAGATATGTGAAGTCGGCCAACCCGCAGTGGACCAGCGTGGTGGACTTTGGCCTAACCCTTCTCACATTGAGAAGGGACCCGTGCCCAGCAGTGACACAGTTTAATACAAGGCTGATATTATTATTATTGACTGCATGTAACTGAAGTGGTTCTCTTGGTATTGCTATAGTGTAGTATACAGGGAGTACACGATTTTTAAATTTTTATCCTATATTCTCTACAGAATAGTCTACAGAATTGTCCTAGTCTGGGTGTTCTTTGTGTCCTTTGTTTGAATGATAGTAAAGATACAGGCTATACAACTAGAAGAAGTCTATAAAAAGAAAACTTCTGCTTCCAGGGCTATAAAGACATGAATTATTGTGTTAGGAATAGATTTACGCCGATAATACAATCAGAGGGGTATCGCAAATCCCTTTGTTATGCGACCAACGCATACTCCTTCGTAGTATAAACCAAAACACTCATTACGTGGTCCCAAATAAGAACTTGATACTTTAGAACACAAAGCAACAAGCCGCACTAATGAACTGAAGCTTGAAACAGTTTCATTTCATATTTTTAACCTCAAAGAATAGCATTTGTATTCTACAGAGCATTCCTTTGTTATATTATCGAATAAATAATACCCATGTAACATATTTATGCTTACTTTGTTGTGAGTGAACATAACATACAATTAGGTACCATTACGAATGTGGAACTATTTGAAAAACAAAAGCTGAATAATGATGGCAGACAAAGGTAACTGCATAAAATCACAAAATAATTTGAAGAGAGATTAGTAGAGTAGGATCTGCTTAAAGGTTTTTGGATTGCTGACTCGAACTACTGCAATAGAGAAAGAATAAGATTTGACATTTATGGAATATTTTACTAGGACTGACTTACTTACAGTGACTTACAGGAATTGGAAAGAGAGGACTATTGCAATAAAAATGGATAAGATTTGGCATATTCGGCATGCTTTGGCATGACTGCATTTTGCAAAAATCCCACCTTGCATCTTCATGTATGGTGATGGTATAGTCCCAATAGTCCATTGCAAGTGTTAGAATAGATAAAATCATCAGATTTAGCAACGAAGAAGGGTAAATTTTTCCAAAGCTTTCTCATAATGGTTCGTATAAACGCATAGCACATGATGCCGGAGACGCACTGGCGCCGCATCGCAATCTTGTGTTTGCATATAATAAACGTAGCACATGCCACATGTTAAACGAGTCGTTGTCGCATTGAATATCCCATACTGAACTGTCACTGTTACAATCACAGTTCAGTATAGTGTTGTTAACGTAACTGTAGGTCCTATCTTTTACTGTATAATATTACTATGAAAAGTAGGACGTCCTTACAGTGAAATAGTAGGTTTTGTTCGGGGCCTCGCTCGAAAATAGTGTTTTTATTTAGATGAAGGTACCCTGTATCCTTTTGGGTACGTCTGACGACGTGTATGTGTAATTTTATGATGATTAATCAATAAGTTAAGGCGTGAAAGCGTAACAAACAAACTCACATTTGCATTTATAATATTAACTAGATCTTGCTCGCGGCTTCACTCGCTTTATGTAGGTTGGATTAGTAAAAGTAGTTTTTTCTGGATGAAATGTACCCTACATCCTTTTATGTATCTGATAATGAGTATGCAACTTTTCGTGATGATCGGTCGAGTAGTTAATGCTTGAAAGCGTAACAAACAAACATATTATTATTAGGATTAGGGTATAGCCTTAGAATGCTGCTTCGGTTTAATGTACAGGATGCCAAATACATACGTGTTGCAGCGTAGTTTACTATCAAAGCCAAATATTACAAGTTTGAATACGCCCGCATCTCATAACGCGGCTGTCTATCATCAAAGTAGTTCAGTATTGCCGAACATCAGAAACTTGGCTAAATTAGGGTGTAATACATCAGCGCCTCTTTTACAGGAAATCTTGCATTTCCTGAAAGAGTCAGAACGACAACCTGTTTTTACTGTAATACTAGGATTTTTCCCGAGGCGTCACTCGCTCGAGAAAATACTTTTGCCTTACATTCTTTTGGGTACCTTTCATCTAGAAAATCTAAACATTATCTAGTATAATCTAATTAATATTATAAATGCGAATGTGAGTTTGTTTGTTTGTTACGTTTTCACGCCTTAACTTCCCAACCGATTATCATGAAATTTCGCATATACGCTATCAGGGGTATAAAAAAGGACATGGGCTACGTTTCATCCAAAAAAATATGCTGTTCCCGAGGGATTGCAAATTGACATAACCTAAATTTACGCAGGCGAAGCCATGGGAAAAATTTGTAGAATAATAAACTAACACTCACAGTTCGGTACAGATTTTTATATGTAACCCTAAACTCGTCCTGTTTTTTGTTATAATATACAGCATAAGGCTTTCTGTATTCATACAGCGTTATCGCTGCACCGGCGATTCGGCTTCGGCATTATATACTGGAAGCCTAATACGTGTCGCAGCAAAGTTTGCTATCAAAACGGAATACTGCAAGTTTGAATACGGCCCGCATCTCATAACGCAGCTATCATTCAAAGGAGTTCAGTATTGCCGAACGTTAGAAACTTGGTTAAATTAGGGTGTAATACATTTCTGTCTCATTTCCAGGAAATGCAGTCGTGAGTTACCGTATATATCAAATTTTGTGCAGAGGGGAAGGGTTGTTTGAGATAAGTGGTTTGTTTTTTCTATTACAAAGTTCGTGGTTTATTATGTGTGACGAATTTAGTTCTAGTTTTTCTTATGATGTGCATCTAAAGAAGTATAAAATAAAATTGACTGCACGGATAACGTAGTGGTTTATGTGGTTGCCTCGCCATTGCTACTGTGCTGTGTATTGTGGGTTTGATTCCCACACGAGTCAGAAAATTATGTAATCCACAAATAGTTGCTCTTTGTGTCAGTTATTTGAGCGTTTGAATAGATTCCCGCAGCACAGAAATTATACTGGGTGCGGAGGTTTTATTTTACACACGAAATACCTCGGTGACGTAGCGGTAATGTATGTAAATTTTATATAATACTAGCTGTCCCGACAGACGTCGTCCAGTACAGGCGAAAAAAAAACAAATCTAAACCATCCTCGAATCCACTTGAACACACACAAAAAAATTCATTCAAATCGGTCCAGCCGTTGAGGAGGAGTTCACTGTCAACACACGTACAGAAGAATTATATATATAAAGAAGATGATGATGGTATGGAGATGGTCTCAGGTTCGATGCCTGGATTGGGAAATGTGTCATTGGGCTTTTCTATCAATAAATTCTTATTAGCAGCGCAGAATCTTGAACTATTAGCAAATAGGCTCAGCCCCTCATCTTATGTGACCTAAAAACACTGCCGATAAAAATGTAGGTGTAGTATAACTCTGCTTACCCCTTTGGGGCGTGAAGCTATGTATAGAATAAACGATTAAAACATATATAAAAGTAAATAAAGTTATAATAAGCTGATTATTATTGGAGTTTGAAAAGCGTGGCATATGGCGAGGAAATTGTCGATACTTTTAGTTGTTCAAGTTATAACGAAGTTTTAATCTCCTTATGAAGCATGTAACAGCAAACTGTGATCACATTAAAATTCACTAAAACTAGATGTTTCCCGCGGGTTCGTTCGCGTAAATATATGTCATGTCAATTTCTATCCCTCGGGTACAACACGTTTTCTGGATGAAATGTAGCCTTTGTACTTTTCTGTACCCCTGACAACGTGTATGCGAAATTTCATGATGGTCGGTGGATAACTCACATTCGCATTAATAATATAAGTAAGGGTACATACCTTAAACTACATAGGATTTTTTTATGTCTACATCTTCAAAAAATAGTATAGTATTTTCGAGGGCATAAATAGGTATGACTGCGAATTTTGTGCCTGATAACCTCACCCGTGTGTCTAGCCTTGAACCGCCTAATTGAAGCCATGGGACAATAAAATATAGTTTCATATTCTGAGTTTGCACCATATAATAACTTATTTACCGTTGATTAATCATTACGATGATAGATAGTAGTAGCTTAGTCTTAAACATACGGCCAGTTTCACCACTATCAAATAAAACTTATCCGAAAGATAAATCGCATGCTGTTTCACTCTTGTCAGTTGAAAGAAGAGAGTTTTAGAGTAGTAGAGCCTCGCTGATTTCAGCATGCATAGGCCGGCTCGACCGGGGAAGGACTAGCCTCTCACAGAATATCGACGTGAAATAACAGTGTTCCTACAGTTGTGTTTTGTTCGGTGAGTGAGATTGCCGGAGGCCCAATCGCCCCCTTACCCTTTTCCACTCCTTCTCTTTTCCACTTCCTTTGCTAAAGGGTCGGCAACGCGCAAGTGATGCCTCTGGTGTTGCAGGTGTCCATAGGCTACGGTGACCACTTACCATCAGGTGGGCCGTATGGTTGATTGCCAACTAAGTCGAAACAAAAAAAAAAGCTGGCGATGCTTTTATTTTATAGATAAATGCTAATCGGAGATGGTGAAACAGGCCCTTAGTTTTACTATAAATAAGAATCAGCATTATGTATGAAATGTAGTGTCATATTAATTACTTGTCTACTGATTGTTAGGCTTACCAAAACTATCTTCGGTTGTTCAATATATTTGACAATAGCTTTTGAAGGTGACTTCATAAGCGTGGATTTTGGAAGTAGCCATCTATCTATGGCTTTATTTCTTTGCTTGAGAGAACAAGCTGATCTATATACATATAGCATACCTAAAGATAGATATATTATTTGATAATAAGTATAATAATACTCGTCTCGTAGTCAGCCTATCAACATGAGACCTCTTGCAATCGAACTTTTAAAATTGCATTCAATTTCGTGCAGTGGTTTTTGCGCGATACGTGTACAAACAGACAGACATATAAACGAAAAATCAAATAATAATAGTTATGGCTTCTATAACTCCTAAAAGTAACTCTTACATATTTTTTTTAATACAACCTATGTACGGACAATTTAATTATAATGTAAATAACTGCTATAGAAATTGAACTGTAGCTGCCAAAAGACAACTAGTCTTATTAAATATTAAAATTTGATATCTTTGTCGGATCAGTAGATTAATTATGGACCATGGCAATGCTAATATATTATATTAAGCCATACAAATCAAATTGTTCATTATCATGTTATTTTTATAATGTGTATATTTTAAGTCTGACATAAAACCATTTAAGTACTTTAGTTTGTGTTTCATACAGTCGTTATGTCTCGTTTTAATACGTTTTATTGCTTTAAATAAGCGTTGTTGGTTTTTTAAATCAGTAATTAACCGTTTCAACCTTGTAAAATAATTTAAAACTTTCATCTTTAAAAATATTACATATAAATAAATTTATCACGGGCCCATTTAACAGCCGAATACTAATGGAAAAAGTTAATATTTTTTAGCTTTTAACACACTGTTCGTAACATTGTTATTAATTGTGAACTTCCACGCAGAGATATCGGGTTCGATCCCAAGACCCATCTATGACTTTTCGAAGCTATGTGCATATATAACTGTCAATTGTTGGAATGCTTGACACAGTTGAAAACCTATTGCGTCACACAGGTGTGCCGCTACCATTCAAAATATTAAATAGGAAAATGCCTAATAGCACAAATCTATAATATTATATAGAAAAGAAGAAACATTTGATTCTTTGTTTGTTTTTTAGGAATTAACTCCAAAACTAATTACCCCATTAAAAAGAATATTTCACCATTAAAGTGCTATATTATTACCGAGTAGCATAGACTAAATATATATTTTTTAAAGTACTGTTACTAACATAACCTCAACCTAACTTAGTTTTACGCAAACGAAGCCGCGGGCAAAAGCTAGTATACCAATATAGATCAGAAAACATTCCAAAATCTAGATTTACATTTCTCATATATTTTTTGTTAAATATTACAGTCAAATATTCGAGTGCTATTATTAAATAGATATCACCCGCTAGAAGGTCGGCTTTCTGGCGATGACACTTAAATTATAGTTACATCATAAGTTTGTATAGTATTTATTTTTAATATGACGTACAATTTAGTACGTTTCTCGTAAATTACTTTTAATAATATTCTGAAGTTAGTGCGACCTTATATTCCGCTACAAAGTATGACACGAGATTTCTAGGGATATTTTATAGAATTGCACTACAGCAACGAGCTTATTACTCGGTATACACACATTGTTTCACGGCTACATCTTCAAAAGCGTAGGCAGAAATGTATTACACTCACACTTTGCCAACTATGATTTTAAATCCCACATGATAGTCGTCTATCAGGTACAGATCCAAACTCTATGCTACTTAGAATTTCTCGACAAAAAAGTGTATCCAAATCGGAGAGTTTATGAACTGCGGTGATTGGGACTGTTATGCATAGTATTCAAGATAGTCTGTCCATGGTAAGACTGTAATATATCAAGCTAGCTCTTGGCCAATATCTTGGTACTTACTTGACTAATATATGTAGAGCCAAGGTATTGGCGAAGGTACTGGGCATCAGAAATTTTTGATCAGTCCACATATTATATGAAAGGTGTTCAGTTTCTGTTGGTTCGGGCAAACTAATGGACACCAAAACGTGCAAAGAATACAATAAGTACTGAATATACCGGGAGCTCGTTGGAAACTAAACGCTTAGCGAATATGTGGACGTGATAGCCATAATTCTCGCCAACATCCTTTGACCTGCCGTTGGAAAACCGACATCAAACGGATCTCGTGCCAACTTATTGGCCATGCATTGTCCAACCCTCAAGGTTACCATAAACAACCCATTCACATTTTAGCCATTGATATTGGCACATATGTATATTGGCCAACGTGAAAAGGAGCTATAAGTAATCGGTATAATATTTTAGATATTACAAAATGGCTCTACTAATATTTTAAAGAACTTTAACGTATAAAGCCTGAAACTACCGGATAACTTTGATATATATCATGATCCTGTAAAGCCATGCTCAAGTTAAAGCGCTATTCGAAGATCCTAACTTATGGCACTTATAGATTGTCAAGTTAAATTCTTTTGTCCTTCGTGAAGATGAAGATGTATATTATTTGTAAAATATTCTTGGTTAGCTCTACTTAACTATTTTATTTCTGGACTAGCTTTTGCCCTCGGCTTCACTCGCGTAAATGTAGATAAAATTATGCTAGCAAGAATTTTTAAAATCGGTTGTGTAATTTTTGAGTTAAATCCTTACAAACAAAGTAACAAAAAACAAAAAATCTTACCTCTTTTTAATATTAGTGTACTACCTTATATTTCTTTTTAATAATAGTATAATAATATCCTCCAGGCTGAATTTCGGTCACAGCGGCCTTAATGGAGACTGACCATCTGCGCAAGAGATATTATAGTGCACAAGTATTTGTGCAAACACAAGTGCACCTCTGTTGCCTCACTCTCATAATCCGAAGGGATAGCAATCCTACACGACCGGAGAGAGTTCATGCGCAGTATCAACAGTTTTACCTGCTTTTCGAGGCATGGGGGTGTCTTACCTCGGAACTTCATAACTCCCCGTTGCTACTGAGATTTATTTGCAGAAAAACCCAATAACATTTATTGGCCTCACCCAGGATGGGGACCCAAGACTAAATTTTTTTGTCCAGTGTCTCAAATCCGCGGCTCTGGAGCAAATGGAGCAAAATCCGTCTATAGTAGTTTAATTTCAATGAATAACATTCGCGTAAACAGAAGACAATATTATGGAGCTGCGCTATCAGTACAGGAAAATAAACATAGGTTATCTCCAACGAAAAGGCTGATAAAGCACACATAAACGTTGTATAAAGTAAATAAATAATTTGATTTTTGGCCGCCATTTGTCTGTGACTGCTACAAAAGTATAAATAAGTACTTTATAAGATTGCGATGTCAATCTTATAATCTGTTTTCGTACGAGAGACTAGGAAAACAAAATAAAATATAAGACCTTCCTGTTGCTAATGTTGTCGAAATTGGCTTACGAACCTTTATCGGTTTACCTTGCTTGATGTTATTTATGGAGAAATGATAATCAATGCGAAAGACCAATGTCTAAAAATGTACCTCGAATATAATGATGATATTAGATGTTATGATTGTACGTTGGAGTTTTCTGTGTGGTTAGTTTTCAGTAAATTTTCCATAGTAAAAAGAAGTTTGGAACTGTGTCTACAATAGATAAGCGGTAATAGATAAGCCTCTATAATGAGTGATCTAAACTATAGGTGGAGAATGTCGGTATATAGCTTCTTTGATTACCAATGTACCTCACACGTCTTGCCCTGTGATCTCCCGGCATAATTACTTTAGTACGATTGTTAACAAACTGTATTAGTAAGCATTAGACAGACCGGTATTACTATGTTTTGAAAAAAACGATTCGTCGTTTTTGTGGCTAACCAAGAATAAAAGGACAATATATTATTGTTTTTTATATTGGCTATCTTGAAAACTCTAGTAATATTATAAGTAAAAAGATTTTAATGTGTTTCATGATTGTAACTTTATCACGCGCAAATCGTTGAAAGGAAACGAATGATTTTTTAAAATTTATGGTCTATTCAAAGGCATATATATATTTTAACTCGGTATGCGTTGCCTTGGAATAAAACATGGGTGAAATTGCGCACAGAAACTAGTAGAACATTAGTGTTTAATTGACATAATTGTAATACTTTCTATTTAAACTAAAAGCTTTGGTTCCAAAACATCTTGTAAACTCTAATTAGGTTTAGTTGGGTCATAATGTTTTAATATCTATGCTAGCCACGTAAACTGTTTAGTATAATCTGTGGTCATTAGCCGCGGTCTCTATTCCAGGGTTGCCACCTAAAACACAAAGATAATGATGGCTATACCTACATAATTTTGAGTTTTGACTACACGGACGGCGTAGTGTAGTTGTGGGTTCGATTCCCACATGAGACAATGTTTGTAAGTCACCAATATTGTTTTTTTACAAGTACACCTAATCTTTTCCACGATTCAGAGCATGCTGTGGCCTGGTGGCGTAAGAACTCTTTTTAGAAGTGGGCGCGAGGTGATAGATCTTCCCTTGCAAAACTACCATCAGTGTCCTGTAATAGTTTGTTCATTTGATTGGCATATACATACGTCAAACAATTGCCGATCATATGGTCCCAATTCGGTTCTAAGAGACCCTTAGCATACTTTCATGATTTTACGTCTCACGAAGGACAGCACGCACGTTGCATAGAGATGTGCCTGAAAGTAAATTCTATAAATATCTGAACGATCTTAACCAGTTAATATTAAATGATTGCACGGATGGCACAGCGAGCAATCGCTTCCCTATGGGAGTTAACCGTCTTTTAATAAAAATTATAGGGAGCCTTCCTATAATTTTTATGCAATATTTTCGTGGCGAATTAAATTAATTCATATGACGAAACGTATTTACTGATATTTTAAATGTTTAGTTGGTTTGTGCTTTCGCAGAGACGAAGCCACAAATCGACGTAATCTATTGCATATACAGGGTGTCCGGTAATTAATTAATGGATAACCGTGAAATATCTTATAGCAGAACTGAAGGTCGTACAGAAAAAAAGAAAAAATTAAAATATTGCAGTAGTTAGTCATACTTTTGACTATATGTCTATTAGTATAATTGTGTGTTTAACAATAAAACAAGAAAAAACCGATGGAATTTATTCATTTATCGTCGTAGTGTACAAGAAAGTTAAATATGGTAATTTAAAAAAAGTCATATCTCAGATAGTAGTTGGGATAGATAATTTTTCATATTTTTTTCTGAAGGTCCATCAGTTCTACTATATGACATTTCAAGGTTATCCATTAATGACCGGACAACCTGTATATAGTTTATAGTCCGGGGAGTAAAAACTTACAAATACTACTTAATATTACTTACGTGCATTCTCATATTGCTATATGCACAAAGCACAATATGGCGCCAAAATACCAATGGTATGAATGGATATGTATACGATGCAGTTACTAAAAGTTAATCACTATCTGTACGTAGACATTTTTGTAGTTATTTTCACAAGCGAGAAACCACCCTGAATTCTGAGACTAATAATGCTAATGTATTATATACAGACAACAATGGCTTCAAAGTGTCACGGAGTTGCCGTAATTATGCAGCGTTGGGAACGACTGTGTTTTTGGAGAGAGCCTTTGAAGGCTTTCGTGTCGTAATCCGCAAACGATACGCCTCGTTGTAAAGTAGCTGCCAACTCGGTAGAATACTGAACACATTGTACAATAGCACTGTCCAATGCTTGGAGATACGAAGGTGATGATCTAGATGGTTAGGTTTGGTGAAAGCCACTACAGGCGTTAATGATCTTTGACCCATGTTTATGAATACTGTTCCGCGCCTGTAGCTCACAATGTGCCTATAAACTGCATCAAAAACTGGGCTATCAAATGCTACAAAAGAATTATCTTACTGTTAGTTCCCGAAATAAGCGCGTTCCAACAAAATAAAAACATACTCTTCAGCTTTTTATATTCGTTTTAAATTTTGCCTGCGGTTTCACTCGCGTATAATTATGTAGGTAAATGCTTTGTTTAATCAATGACATAATTAACATAATATATACACAAATTATGTACAAGAAAAATATAAACTAAAGAGCAAAATAAAACTGCAAAATCAAAAAGCGTCATAATATTCTTTCGCATCGTCGTCAATTGGCAACGTGCCCAGAAGACTGGCAGCATTGCCACGTTGAATGGCAATACTTATTCTTTGTGCAAAGAAAATACCAGCCCTCTGGTCACGCGAAGCGTCGATGAGCCGCTTAGCTAGGTCTCTATAAACAGACCTAGCACTTAGACCCCATGGCCCCAGCGTTTCGACACCAAACGGCTCAGATAAGTACTCACCAATAAGGTTTTGATATTTACGCCATTTGAGCGTCTCCGCTGATGCAACAGCAGCACCAGCGCAACCCGCTGTGCTAAAAAGATGTGACGGCGCAAGAGTGTCGACACACCAACGGCCTACCCATTTTCCATGGCATTAATGACATACCATCTGGTCTCTTGCCATCGTCGCGTACCAAACCGTGAGGTTCAAGCTGAGCCGGGACGCCAGCGGTGACAAGAGCTCGACGGAGTATGTTACTCAGGTTGGCGTGTCGTGATATACGACCAGCACTCCTGCTGCATGATAGGCCATGGTGAGCAAGACTATCGACGGCTTCTCCACAAAGACACCGATGTGGAGAAACACAAGGAGAACCTAAGCGCAAGCAAGAAGCAACAAACTATACTATTTATATTATGTAGGTTAAGTTAGTTAGTTTAGTAACAGTATTTTTTTTTGATGAAAGGTACCCTATGTCCTTTTCTGTTCCCCTGACAACGTGTGTGCGAAATTTCATGATTATCATTCGAGTAGTTAAGGCGTGAAAGCGTATCAAACAAACAAACTCACATTCGCATTTATAATATTAATTAGGATATATATCAAATAAAAATGTTAATACTACACAATAATATTGTGTAGTGTTAATGAGAAAATTTTTATTTATGTACGTATTCAGATTATAAGGTTCGACACATTTTATGGAAATGTTATTAAAATAGAAGACATTTCTAACAGTAGAAATAACTAAATGCTTGTAGTACGGACCCTCTTTAAAAACACGTTCACATTTTAATCATCTCGCTGCACGGAATATTAAAATTAAACTGACAGCCCTGTTCGTCGTTTTGGCGCCAAAACGAATGCCAGCAGCAATTTCCCGCGCTAACAGCATAATGCGAGGCGAATTGCCCTCCTGCGCCATCTTGTAAAATGGAGACTGGAACACGCATTACCGTTTAAAAACTTGGATTATTAAAAGGATATTCCTTTAAATAATCATGTTGTTCGTAAAAATGAGTTGTATAACGTAACTGACTGGTAACTGATAGGCTTAGAGCAGCGATAGCTCAGTGGGGAGACCAACAGACTGCAATGCAGAGACCACACAAGATAAGATAAGATAACTGATAGGCTTACCAATATTACATTTTAGCAACGAATTAAGGAAATAATTTTCCATATTCTTATAGCTATATCCGTCAAGAGGTAGACAGTATAGCATAGTAGATATTACATATCGGGTAAATTCTAACTAATATTATAAATGTTAATATAAGTTTGTTTGTTCGTTTGTTACGCTTTCACGCCTTAATGACTCAAGGGATCGTCATGCAATTTGGTATACATGTTGTCAAGGGTACAGAAAAGGATATAAGGCACCTTTCATCAAGAAAAAGGTACTGTTTTCGAGGGATACAAATTTATTGATATAACCTACATTAACGCAAGCGAAGCCGCGGGAAAATGTAGTATATAATAGAAAGCGTAATTTTGAAAAAAATAATGTATTAAATTAAACGAAACTATTTTATTAAACAATTCTTAACAACATGGATAATACGTGTTCTAATGAAAAATATGTCGTTAATATATTAAGAATTACTTGGAGCATTTTCTCATGTTAAGTAAAACAGATGGCACTTACCATTGCCAAGATGCTTATAAAAGGACATTATTTCGTGCAGTAAGCCAAAGCCAGGCTGGCAAAGCTGCGACACGGTCTATAGAAGTCGCGGTTTCAAGTCCAACTTTCTGGATTGACTTTTTCTTATGCCGGATCTGACAAAGTATTATTGGATTTTACTGTTCTACTCAATGGTAGCACGGAATTTAGAAATAAGCCCGTCTGAACATTGTTGGACCTAAAATATAGTTAGCGAAACGTGATTGTTGAGCATTTCTCACATTTTTATTTCTATTGAGCATATTGAGTGTGCATCGTTGGGGAGTATACAAACATTTAAACAATAGACACATAGAACAACCAGACTTGGAACAACTATTTGCGGGTCACACAAATTTTTGTCGCGTGTGGGAATCGAACCCACAATACTCGGCACAGTGGCAGTCGCGAGGCGATTACTTAAATTACTATGCCATCCATGAAGTCAAAGTGTATTATATCTACATTTCGACATATATATAAAAATGTAACGTCAAAATGCCGAGCTTTTTGCCGTATATCAGCCACTTTTCCACACTCCATTCTGCTGCTGAGTATTTTTTAATAGGTAAATTTGTAACAAAAAATAAGAAATATTTCACTTGACCTTTTTCCATTTTATTGTACTGTGGAACCATGCTTTATGCTTAAAAAAGGCATATAAAGAAGGTGCTTTTTATGCCTTAGTTCCGGCTAAGTCATATAAAGTACCTTCCTTGTATGCCTTTTTTATACTAATTTATACTTTGAGGGCCTAGGTACCTCCTGGTCCTTATGTCGTCAAAGTATAAATTAATAGAGACCTCGGCAGAACTTAACCTACCTATGTATCTACTACACCATATGTGCAATCAAAATGCTACATACAAGCAATCAAGCTAGAACAGCAGTATCATCACATTACCCGCAGTATATCGGCAAATGACGTCACTAAACGTTGTTTATTGGCACATTTAGGTGTGGTCGCCTACAAAACCGAGATTGTCAGCGTAACGACAAATGGCAGCATCGACATTATAAGACCTTCGACATTACCGAAGTGAATAGTAAAGCATCAACGGTGATTAAGGTGAAATAGAGATATTTCCAAATGTAGATTTGCATTCTCGCCATACTTAAAAAGCCTTAAAAAGTGTATTTAAGTTTTATGTAAATTAAACATTGACCTATGCGTCGCGTTCTTTACACATAATGAATTTTACATTAGCAAGAAGTACATTATAATGGGTATTTATCAAATAAAGTACATGCGTATCGAATCGTGGGTAAAAGCTAGTCAAAAATTTCTTTAAGTTACCTACGCATGCCAAGCAAGAATACGAATTATAAACGAGGAAAAGCTTAAATTATTCTGCAGTAGTCAAATCCATAACCCCGACTAATTGTGCCAACGTAGATTTTTATTATTTAGCATAGCCTAAGATAAATTCTATTCGTGAGGCAGAAGTAGACATTGGTCCTATCAAGCTGAGCAACTATTGGTAAAGCACACACTTTGTACTTTGTTAAAGTTACGAGTTCGAGCATTTCTTTGTAGTTTGACATTTTCCTCGTGTATAATTTACAAATAGCAATAATAACTGCTGAAGTCTGTGTAAACTTATCAAACGAAAGTTTTGCCGACTTGAATTGACATTCAATTCAAGTCGAAAAAGAACTTATTACTGGAGCAAGTGACACATTTCGTTTGAAAATCTTTGAAGTTTGCAAAACTAATGTCCAACCATCTTCCCACAGATCCTATCTTAATATAAATTTCTTTATTCTCTTATGAATTTCACATCAAATTAGGTACTATATAGTAGTCGAAAGATTTATGTCACAGATACGCTTATCCTACATTTAAATATAAATATTTCTAGACGTTAAGTTGTCATCTGACACACAACGCCAACATGACATCTGAATTATAAATATCGTATTATCATGCTCTGGTTCTCTAATGTGTAAGTGTATTATCTCAGCTCTCTCTTAGTGTGAACATTTTTTCGTATGACCTAGGTACTGTGAGGGTTCATCTATGGTAAATCTTTGCAGTATTTATGTGAACTAACCTCTCGAGGTTTGCTAAATACTCAACTTCATATAAGAAGCGATTTTTCATCAGTTGTGTCTTATGTGTGGATTAAACCTATGACCTCTCATATTTTAAATAATGATAGCCTCATAATCATAACAATTGTATTCTGAGCAGCATTCAGATAGATACTATTAAAATAGTAAATTTTGCAAGACGTAACTAGCCTGTACATAGTTTATAAAACCACTCTTAATCCTTTTTTTCGTCAAAGCAAGTCCTGTTAATCTTGTTGTTCATTTTGCCGATGTCTTGAGTTCAGGCAGCCAAAATGCTCGAAGCATAGGAATTAACGAAATTTGCTGACTTCACTACAAGGATAGGCTCATTACATATTCTGTTTCTACGAATAAATTGGGCAAGTAACGTTTGGTCTAGCTTTTAATTGTATAAAAAGGTAACTGTTTAAGAAAACATTTGGGCACTACGAAATTTGTTTAAAATTTTGAATACCCTCCAGTGTAAGCCAAAAATTTACAGAACTAAAATGTTTGGCTGCCATAAATTTTTGGTAATTTGGAAAGTACCATAAATAAATAGTAGCCAAACATTTTGAGTAATGTACTATGAGTACAGGTTTTAGGCTTTTATAAAGGCTGTCACCAAAGGGTTAGTAAATTTGGGTCTTTGTGCTGGTAATATATATATAAACTGATGATAGACCCAGTTTGCTAAACTGGGTCTATCATCAGTTACTAGAGTTATCAGCTAAGTATCGTAATTTCTTTTTGTCTTCTTCTGAGCATTACGTACCTAAAAAGTTCTATAATAATATGGTTCACTCAGAAATTTAACTGTACCGTAAATGCAAGTTTATGCCACTGAGTCAATAAGGCAAGTCCTGATATCCATAATTTCAATTGGAAGCAAAACAAATACACAACTGTGTTAAGATAAAAGTATATTTAACGTAAGTTTCGTTTTAATAAAATGATTTTTGACTACATAGATGACACCGCAGTTTAAGCAATCACCATTAAATATTTGGGTTTTCCACAAATAGTCGTGCCAAATCTGGATGTTTTCTGTATTCGTTATTTCAATATTGATACACTTGTCTGCCTTGTCATTATATCTTGAGCCAGAGTAAATTATCAATTGGAAGTAAGTTTTCCAAAGCAACGTATGAATTAACCTTACTAATATTATAAATGCGAATGTGAGTTTAAATTAATGATAACCGGTCTAACTACTCGAGGATCATCAAATCAAGGAAATTTTGCATACATGTTGTAAGGGTACAGAAAAGAACAGAGGACATTTCATCTAGAAAAATAAGTACTGTTCCCGAGTGAAGTCGCGAGCCAAAGCTTGTATCTGATAAAACAGGCATGTATAAACATTAGTAGCGGCTTGTCATTAGGTTGGTCGTATGGTTTTTTGGCACATTTCGCTGTATAAAACGTTGACAATTTCATTGGTTATGCAGAATACTAAAATTATCATTCGCCTGTTACAGCCCTACAAAAATAGCCTTAGTTGCTAGCACTACGTCTCTTAAAATACAGTTTCAAGGCTTTTTAAGGTGTAAATGAGTTTTTGAGTATCTAACTATCACCACAGTCAGTATAGTAGAGTACTTTTTACACTTTACTCACTGTAATTAACACTATAATTATGTAAACGTGAATAAAAGCTTCAAAAAGCTCTTTGTTTAAAATAGCATAGCGCTGTAATACTGCATACAAACGCCGTTGTTTTCAACAGCTCTCTTAAGTCAGTTTATTAGGTACAGATAAAGTTTCAATTGTTTCGTAGAGTTCGTAGCACTTACTAGCTACGCCAGTAATATTCGTAGCTTTCTCTACGGCGTAGCACAGTCTCGTAGCTTCGTAGACAACTTGTTCAACTGGACAAAGGGAACGATTCACGCTCAATCAGCGTTTAGAAATCTTTTATTTAAAATAGTTCGCATTTAGTGACATCTCAAGAAAGTATACGTATAAATAGATTGAAGTCTGCGCAAACTGGGATAGGCAGTAAGTATAGTTGAAGAATAATACTGGCGCCAAAAGGGCAAAAATATTCTGTTCCAAATTTAATTTTTTACGCATTTGCTGTGTGTTAAAAAAAACGCGCCTGCCAGTATATTTATATAAAATATATATTTTAGAAGATGCTTCTTTTTCCCTTATAACGGCAGGATATATATATTTTTTAAACGTCTTGATGTTACCCATATATTATTTAGTCACGTATACAATAATTACAAAAATAAAATGAATAAAGCAATAATATAGTAAAACAAGAAACAAAGAAAGAGCAGTAAAATATACGAAATGTGACCGAAGTGACGCCAAAAATGCTTCTATCGTGGTATACCGAAATGCTGTTAGAAAAGTCCAACATGTGAGCCCACAGACAGATTCGACCGCAAAGCAATATTATAAATAAATTAAAATTAATTAAATTAGTAAACATTTGCACCTTGTATATGTATACTAGTAAAATATTTATTATTATGACCATATTGATTAACGCACTAGCTTAATAAGCTGATGTGTATGTGTCGTCAAATTTGAAGCAATTTGTTGAGTCTGTTCTTTAAGCAATTCAGTGAAGATGCCCTGATCACACTCACAGGGAGTCTGTTCCATGCTGTGACTACTCGACTTTGTAAGAAGTGTGTCAAGAAGACGATTTCGATAGTTTAAACGAGTGTCCACAGGCGTCCATGGACCTTTAAAATAATTTCCTTAATACTAAAGCGCCTACGCGAGTTATAACGCCTATTTTATTGTGTCTGTTAATTCCAGTGGCCAAGGGATTAATAGAAGATAAATATTTCAGGTTTATTTACAAATGCCTTTTCACAATATTGTCTATAATACGACAAACGAGGGGATATTGATGCAGAACAATAATATATCAATGACCAAATTTGTCTTTGGTGAATTTAATATGTGTATATACATTATACAGAGGAGTACCAAAGAGGCGGTGATACTGATAGATATACTTTGTTATTTACATAATTTATATGTCACTTGAATTACTAATTACTATTATCTTTAAAGCAATTTGAAATGCTCTTAATCTTTCAATATGTGTTTATTTTTGGATTACATGACTTATTCGCTTTTGTGTAGTCTGTAACACTTTTATATATATATATATATATATATATATATATATATATATATATATATATATATATACACTATATATTATACAATCATTTGTTGTGATTGGTGTTGTTGTTGTATCGTATATAGGGTAAATAGCCGAGTGTAATAATTTTGTAAACTTACTCGTCCTTTTCCCTTGTCTTTATTATTCGCAAGTCACTTGGGGTCGGCTTTTTCTACTCTAACCGGATTTGACTGGATATCAGTTTTTACACGGAGCGGCTGCCACCTTACCTTCTCAAACCAAAGGCTAACGATACCCTAAGGCCTGACCAGTGTCAGGATATTATAGGGCACTGACTTCCCAATAACGACTGTCATAGATGTTCATGGCAGCTGGGACCGACGGCTTAACGTACTCTCCGAGGCACGGAGCAGGCGATAATTGTCAATCAATACGCACATAATTTCGAAAAGTCATATAACTTCCAAAAGTCAGAGGTGCGTGACGTGGTTCGAACCCGAGACCCTCTGCATTGCAGTTTTTTGGTACTTACTCGAATTATTGAATATAATTATATATTAGCTGACCCGCGCAACTTCGTCTGATTCACATAAAATAACGACCTAGCTATTAAAATAATTATATCTTATAAAACTACAACTAAAGAAAACCGAATATTTAACTATGCCTTATAATACTTCCACTAAAGAAAATAAGTCTAACTACACCTATGTATACAGGGTGTCCGGTAATTAATGGATAACCTGGAAATATCTTATAGTGGAACTGATGGACGTTCAGAGAAAATATGAAAAAAAATCTATCCTAACTACTACCTGAGATATGTTTTTTTTTTAATTACCATGTATACTTTCTTGTATACTACGACCATAAATGAATGAAACACATTTTTTGTTGTTTTATTATTAAACACTAATTATGCTAATAGATAGACAGTCAAAAGTATGCTATGCTAATATAGCTTGCACTTTTTAATATTTTTTTTTTTCTGAACGGCCTTCAGTTCTACTATAAGACATTTCAAGGTTATCCATTAATTACCGGACACCCTGTATATAGCAAATACTTAAAAATACCAACAAATATTTAAAAACTACTTACTATATCTAAAGAATAAAAGTTGCGCTGATAAGCACGGTTTGTTTACAATTGCTAAATGTCAATAAGAATCAACGCTCAGGGTGCCGAATGTGCATTGTTTTTAAGTTAACGCGAACGAAAGGTTTACCGTGTTTGGCTCTCTGATTGGTTTAGAGCTTCGAGCGTGCCAATCGGAGCGCTGAACGTCATAAACGTGTCGATTGCGTTAACGTCAGAACCACTCGCACTCGGCATCCTGAACTTCTGTTCGCTTCGACGCGTGCGTTACACAAAACTCAACCGTATATCATACGTATTGCACGTTGATACATTCGCAAGTCGCAAATCACTTGCTACACCGTAATTACTCGAAATTTTATTTCATAAAATCTTGTGTGTTTATAAATCGATTTCTGTAATTATTTTTTTATTGTTTAGATATTAAAGTTAACTTTTTGATCTTGAGAATGTTGTGAAGATAGAGCTATGTATAATACGACTTTTTTATATTTTAGTAAATTTTGTACGAATACCCCGATTTCCAATTATTTTGTTGATATAAAAAGTATTCTATAACCTGCCCAGGATTAAGAACTATAACTGTATCAAGTTTTATTAAAATCCCTTCAGTAGTTTTTGATCTATGCGTGCACATACAGACAGTTTTTTTTTTTTTTTTTTTTTACCTGGGGGAATGCAATGACGCATATCCCTCCGCGGGGGCGGGCGGAGGGATTATGTCGGACTCGCCGGGGTAAAATAAAGATGTTAAAAAGATAATGTACCTCCCGGAATACCGACTAAACCTACCACGGTGTTCCTCGACAAAACCACTATCGACAACCTAACCGAGCCCCCAATAGTTATTTTGCAAATATATTCAATGTACAGAATTAAACTCTACAATTTTATTATAAGTACAGATTTGGCGGCAATAGGAATAAACTTTTACTTTCTATTTACTCAAGCTGGCCGCTCTCTCTGGATTGCAGATCAAATCAGTGGCAAGCTAAGTGTAACTATTCTGTTTGTTTATTAGATACTAGATGTGTCCGCGATTTCACCCGCGTTTATAGTTACTGCTCCACCCCCATACGACATAGCGTAATGTTATATAGCCTATAGCCTTCCTCGATAAATAGGCTATCCATCACTAAAATAATTTTTCAATTCGAACCAGTAGTTCCTGAGATTAGCGCGTTCAAGCAAACAAACAAACTCTTCAGCTTTATAATATTAGTATAGATTGTCTAAGTCTATATGTAATGTCATGATATAACGAAAAAGTAAAAAACTTTAGTATCATTTATGTTGGAAATGTGCCATACAAGATTCAGACATGAAGTGATTATAGGGTTAACACTAAATTAGAACAACAGCTTATTATAAAATCGTCCAATTGGCAATTGCCATTGTACTACCGGTTCTCAGTGAGCGATGCCAACTTGCATCTAGCGGTTTATATTTTAATCCTTACTTAATAATATATATTATATTATAAAAGCGAATGTGAGTTTGTGTGTTACGCTTTCACGCCTTAACTACTCGACCGATCAACATGAAATTTTGCATAAAAATGTTGGGGGTACAGAATAGGATATAGGGTACCTTTCATCCAGAAAAAGTACTGTTACTAACCTAAACTAAGCTTTTTATGCGAGCGGAGCCGCGAGCTAAATCTAGTTAAATAATAAAACAATAATAACGAGATGGGTGTAAAAACTCAGGATTTAACCTCTTCGTCTTAAATGTAAAAGTAATGCAAAGAAATGACCCCTATATCTCGAGGGTCTTTTAACCCACAGGGCCCATATTCAAACTCGTCTGAGGTATAACTCCAAGGTATCTGCACACTAAGTTACAAGTAAATCGGTTCAGTGGTTTCGGAGTAATGCCTGTCACTAGCAAACTGTCACTAACAGACATACACACAGACCTACATAGTGTTTTCATTAACCTCTTCGAAGAAGACTCAGAGCTTAACAAATACACCTGGCGAAAACAACCTGAACAAAAAAACCTGGCATTCAATAAATAAACACATTTATCGATATGGATTCATACATTACGCAAACACAAACACACTACAACTTTTTCCGTTCCAAAGGGCAGAAAAATATCAGAATCCATTCTGTATTAAATTATTCTATGAATATTGAACGTACGCAGAGTAACATCTGTACTGATCGAATGTTTATTTTAATATATTCGAGTGCAAAGTAAATATGTGCGAATGATTCTGTGACTACCTCGTTGCTACCGTGATATTAGGATGCATTTACATTTACGTATGTTGATCGTAAAGTCTAAATGGTTTACGAGTTGAGAAAAAAGTGATTATGTTTTTTTGTGCTGTTGGCAGTAGAGAAGCCGCATGTGACGTGACATCTAAATATAGCTGCCAAAATGTGAAAGAAAAATGAAAAGTGTAGTGTAGTGCGTTTTATTACTTAAGCTTTAATAACAAGTCAATGATGGTATACCATCTGAAGGTAAACATACACAAGAGTCTTAAGATAGCTTTTAACTCTTGTATTACTTGGACCATGCGAAGGAGCTTTGGAATTTTTCAAACATCAAAGAGGAAAAACGTTAGCTCGCATTGATGTGATGCAGAATATTATAGAACAAAACCAACACACATTTTTTGTATAATCCCACAAAGATCACACAGACTCGGAACAACTATAATAATAATACAATACAATAACTAAAATACTTTTTCTCACTTGTTATCGACAATTTTATACCCATTAGTGGGGGCTTGTAATTGGCTAACTGTTCATTTAATTTGTAACTTATCATACATGTATTAGTCCGTAAGCCCTCTTTAAAACTAAAAAAAAAAAAAAAAAAAAAAAACTATGTATTTCTTAAACACATATTTATTGAAATTACACTACTTTATACGGATTTTATCGCGTTGTTTATTTGACAAGTATAATATGTAATAAAGTTTCAAATAAACAATAACTTCAATAAATAACATTCGCGTAAACATAAGACAATATTACACATTTTATCCGGCGTAGTAATCGAATACACGCGGAATAAAAATATGTATGATCAGGAGATTGGCACATCACTTGGCGTACTTTCAATAGCGCGGTAAACACCTAAAACATTGCATCATCCGTGCAATGTAAACGAAGTTTAGGTCTTTATATTCTTATACAAAAAAATTACTATTAACCAAATATATTTTCAATATTCCAATATGCTCATAAATAATCAAGTCATGAATTATTTAAGTTCAGTTCGGATAATTTTCTACCACAATATTACGCAAACTATATAAATCATTGTTTACAATGGTCTCCGAAGAGTGTTCAATAATATCGTTGAAAATTAAATCTCGTCCTCTGTAACCTAATTATTTGTGTTATCCTCCAACGAAATTCAACTTTATCTCTTCGTAGTTAAGATTTATAATTGTCAAAACGTGATTCGGTGGTTATATCAACAAAAGAATAGTGATTGGAAACGTATCGGTTTCTGCGGTTCGAATTGGCAATTTCCATTATTGAGGATGTGTTGGGTGGCTCATTGTTCTTTGTATTTGATCTAGATGCAATATTATGTAAACACTGCATGTAATAACTTATTGGTACACGCAGTATTCTACCGACTTTAGAAGTCGATTCGCACAACTTCTTTTTGAGACGGGGTCGTTTCGCACTTATATTATTTCGAAATGCACGAATCCACACTTAAAAAAAAAATTAACGACAAACGATACGTTTATCAGTTTCATTTTGATAGACTATTTGACTTGATCTTCTTAAACTGGACTTTAAGTAAGATTTTACCGTTGGTGCTTGGCGTAAAATCTTTAAGGTTAACTACAACAATTATCCAGAAATCAGATACAATAAATTATGTCTGATACCCAAAGTCCAAGCACTCGTTAAAAAAGGCGTATTCCACAGACGAGAGAAAGCGGTGGTATTATAGAATATATGAAATCCCTTGCAACATAGTACACGAAGGACATGGAAAAATTGTCTGCGCTCGGCCGACTTCAGCCGATACAGACATTTTGATAGAAAAAACAAACCGCATAACAACAAAAACTCCCAAACATTACCCCCGTTGAAAAATAAAAGTTGTCAACAAAACGCCTACTGTCTGGTACTGCGACAAATGTTTTACCCATGCCCCAATTTCAAAGTATCATCGCAAGAATTCATAAAGTTAATTATTCAAAATTCAAACGATACAAAGGACGAAACACTAAATAATTATTAATTATTTGTAGGTCAGCGTAATTTCAAAATGACGTCCATAATTGTGACTTAAAAGGATATAATTGATAAGGAGAAGGAAATAATTCATATAGGCTTCTGGAGATGACATACACATCACCATCACCTTTGGTCCTCAAACACACTGTACAAGTTAGAGAGGAGTCCGTGCGCAACTTAAAGCTATTGCAATTTTTCTAGAATCAAGCCTGCAAGCGTATGCGGTTATGTGGCGAGCGATTAGTTCACTTAGTACGAAATGTAAGAATTTAACGTTGATATTTTCAACTATAAACTGAAACCACTGAGACAGGTGCTTAGTCTTATTTTTCCCTTAAGACATTGCTTTTAATTAATGTTTTGTTTTAATATTACGTAATGTTAAATATGTAAAGTTTATGTTCACATGTCTGATTATGTATTTCATTTCTTATTCATAAAGACCTGTAATTGGCCTTTTGTGTTTGTTTTGAAAGTTGTATGTGTTGTTGGTCATCCAAAGATAAATAAATAAATAAGCATGGCGGTCTTATATTCTTTGACGGACGAGTCGATAGTGACTATCTTAGGGTCGTATGCAGCCTACTGCTAAGTGGGTCACTGAAGTAATTTTAGTTTCAGCGATCTATTTAAGGCAATTAGTTGGTAATTATTATATGCTTGTAAAATACCTCGCGACACAGGGCTTGAAATTAAGGTGAGTCATTTTGAATTAATAGATGGTTCAATGGCTAGATGTAGTAACGACATCTGGGTCTGTATCTTAACGCATTAATGACCTTGCATATCCGAACAGACCGTCAGCACGACGAGACAATGAATTTAAAAATTTGTATGCTTTTTTACATGTATATGAAATGTCATTATCTGCATTAGGGAAACAGATCTGTATCACGGTAGACTAAACAAACACAAAATTGAAATGATGAGTGGACAAAGGGGGTAATATAAAATTTATAAATGCTTTGTTTTAAGGTCCAATACGATTTATAAGAACATAACACCTTAACTTATAGTAACAACTTAATTTATAATTGATGTCTGCTGGATTCTTACGGCCAAACTTTTTTAAATGTCCCTCGTAAGGAGACAAGGTTTAATCCACCGATAAGCATTTCACCCACCGCCACCACTTACAGACAAATCACTTGTATTGAGCTAGCGAGTCGTAATTTAAATAAAATTTTCGAGATTTGACTCTTCGAGACGTCTTTACTACCAATCTTATCCAGGCAAAAAGATGCCTTGACTTCTTTAGGGATAATTAACAGTTAGTAATCTACAAATTCAATTGTTTTATCTACAGTGTTATGATCTAATAAGTAAGACAAATATTCTATTAACTTTACATAATTATATTATATAAAGAGATTAGATGCGTAAAATGAACATGTTGCTCACACACCTTTACAATATACATATATGTATATTGTTACGTCAAGCAAAATCTTTGTACCCCTTTTTACGAAAATTGCGCGGACGGAGGCGTATGAAATTTGGCACAGTTAAAGTTTATTTGGAGAAGAAGGGTTGAATATTTTTATAAAATATGCTTTAAAATACATTAAATTAATGAAAAAACACTACACATTTGACACACGCAGTCGTATCGCGTTCGTATTATTTCGACATTGTTCGTCTGACATCGTACAATTCTTTGTAACTATGGTTACCAATACCTTATTTATATGTAATAGAGAAAAACAGAAAATAAAGTAGCAAGTATAGGAATTTTGGTTAAATTTTGACCACTAGGCGACCGCTAGCTATTTTTTACTACGTCAAATGGAAGTGAAGACTTGTAATTGTCTGTCAAATTACTACATGTATTGCCATATTGTTATGTTAGCTGTAAGTTTGCCACTATTAATAAATAAATAGAAATACTCGTGTTTTCAATTAACAGACTAAAAGTCAACTTGAATTAGAGCATTCATTTGTAGATCACGCAAATACTAGTTTCCGTAAGGGTTTCGATACCACAACACTCACTGTGGCCACAACGACGGGGCGAACGCCTCCTCAATGCACTAACCGTGCATTTGTGGCGTGAATGGATAAGGTTAGTAATACGCATAGTGAACAGATAGGCATATAATAATATCATGCAGTCGGATAGAAATCTTAGCCAATATTATAAATGTGAATTTGAGTTTGTTTGTTTCTTTCACGCCTCAAATACTAAACCGATCTTAATGAAATTCTTTGTTTGTCCGAGTGTAATAATATTTAAAGAAATTAAATACAACCACATTAATGCCTTGATATAGGTTTGGGTTTTATACTTACTTAAATACTGATGTGATTATTTTTGGGACTATAACGCTTACACACAGGTTACGAAGTTAGGACTCACGACAATAGATGACGTTGTAATCAATTACAAACTTCTTCATAAAAACCTAAATCTCGCAAGTAAAGTTTGCAATACCAGTAGTATTAAGTATACATTCAAAATTCTTCCATCAACCGTTGAGCCGCGGCCCGCCAGACATCATTCTGCCTGGTTGGTGGATTATCCCTTTCTGTTTAGCAGGACATTATACATCTTTCGGATTTGGATTAAAGCATGGAATCTGGAATCCTGTCCTGTCCTGCCAAATATAGACAATCCACAAGCAAAATCTAATTTTACATTATTTTTATGCTTTATATACATTCTTCCGGAAAAATTGGATTAAAAATTCACTCTCGAGTTTGCCTTTGTCAAATAAGCCTTAGATTTTAACTAAAAGTAAATTAATTAACATTTAAGGCACTTTATAAGGCAAGATAATAATTAATAATCTGTGCCTGCACTAAACATTTCGCAGAAAAGCCGCAGGCGGTTCGTGACACACGGGTTGTCGACCACTGGACTAACAAGTATACCTATGTAAATATATCCACTATAATTAACCATTTTTGTCGCCAATTCCGTATATAAAATATATCCGCGTGTCATATTGCATGGATAACGTTCAAACAAAAGGCACTTCATTACCGTTATCATGTGACCACACTTCGACATGTGCCTTTTGGAGAACAATAAAGATCAGGTGTCGAGAATCGGTCATCCATTGCGGACTGCAACCGAATGTACGAATAACGGCGGTGTTAATTAATTTTGCGGAATGGCAATATAATAAAAGTGGATTTATACTGTATGCAGTGATAAAATATTGATTTTGAAATAAATACTTGTACATCTTATTAATTCTATACATCAAATTCATTCATTCATTCATTCATTCAATTTAAAGCATTCTTTACGGAAATTCGTGTTGCTGCTTTAATGCTTTAAACCGCGGTTCATTTTTGATAATTTAAACGTATAATTGTGTATAATTTAAAATTAAACGTACACTTTCCACGACGTTTTAGTTACTTTTCAGCAGCCATCGTAGCGAGAAAATGTAGAAAAAATTAATACATTTATTTCTTTTGCATTTTCTGGTCATTTAAATATATAAATTATAAAAAAAAATATACACGATAAAATCCGTAGCAATAGTTTAATATCAAATTATTAATATACTTGAAAATTAAAACTAAATTTAATTTGAAATATTTATTTCACTATCGTTGCTTTAAGTAGTGATACAAATGATGGTATTTTTATTATCATTTCATTTTCTTATATAACATGTATAATTAACGCCTCGATGGCGTAGTAGTCAGTGTAACCGACTGCGACGCCTGAGGTCGCGGGTTCGATTCCCGCACAAGTCAAACATTTTGTGTGCATGAACATGGATGTTTGTTTTGGTCTGGGTATTTCTATGTATAATATGTATGTATTTACAAAAAAAAAGTATATATGTATGTTTATCCATTGTCTAGTATCCATAGTACAATCTCTGCTTAGTTTGGGCTAGATGGTGTTGTGTGTATGTGATAGAATATTATTATTATTATTACATTATTAAATATGTGAATTCTGTGTATGGGCCCTCGAGGTGAATTCCCGGATCGGGCAAAGGCTTTCTTTCTATCAAAAAATTCTCAGAGGCAGCATCGGGTCTGGAACTGTGCCCTATAAACGGCAATAGGGCCGCCTCCCATAACGTACGACCTGAAAACATAGCCGGCGAAATGTACTTGCAAAACACTTCTGCCTAACCGATCGAAGATATAGACGTAAAACTATGTATATGTATGACTGCAGGTTAACAACACAGTCTTTGACAACGCGAAGAAACAAAATCCTTCATACTTAATTTTTTTCAAATGTTTAACGAACATTTGCTTCGTCCTACTTCGCTACTAAGATGCCTTAAACGCAACTTTTAGAGACAGTACGTAATAAAATAAATTGCGTACTTTACTTTTTAGTGGCAATAACAGCTACTAATGGAACTTCTTTATGGCAACGATTAATTACAATCAACTGTCTAATTATTCCGTGATCATCTTGAATTGATAGCCTTTTTGCGTAAGTGGTTGTTGGAAGAAAACTATGCGTTAACTCTAACTTAGGTACTTACTTAAAATATATGACTTGAAAATAACATTGTAACTCAGAACTATTTCTTTGGAATGATGTTTAGGTTGTTATTTTTTTGTTTTGTAATAAATTAATATTGAGAAGAGTAAATGAATACTGACAAATATAAGAACTAATAGAGATAAGAAGATCAGAACAAACGCAGACATGACGAATTTAATTCCAATATTGTGAAGGGAAAAAAAGACAGAAAAAGTAGCGGGGAAGACCAAGAAGAAAATATACAGATCAACTGAAAGCAAAAGACATAGAAGTGAAGGAATTGGCTGAAAACTGATAAGAGCATAGTATTAATTTTTTTCTTATTTGTATAAAGACAACTCCCTCACAAACAATAATTTCTCAGTCGTGGGGACTTTACAGGCATAAAAAAATTAGTCACACATAACACTCAGCCTTGAACAACTATTTATGGAACACAAATTTTTTTTTCCGTGTGGGGTTATAACCATTGCACATTAACAACTATGATATCAGTGCATTGAATTGTATGGATGGTCTTAAATAATCAACCGGCTTCCAGATGAAACATTGTTACTGCAGCAAATGAATATTATTACAGCTTTTAGGGTTTACTATAAGCCCCAGCGAAATACAATAAGTAATTGGAGAACTTATTCGGCACATTAGAATGTAATCAAAATACAATGAGCCCTTTTATCGTGGCGCTCTAAAACCATCCAAATTAAAGGAGAAAATAATTTTACGCTAGTCTGAAAATATTCTTATTGGTATGATATTAACCAAATAGTAAAGAAAACTGCGCACTACGATCACCCTAAAAACGAAAGTCCTGACTAATAATATTATAAATGCGAATGTGAGTTTGGCCATTTGTTACGCTTTCACGCCTTAACTACTCGATCGATCATCATGAAATTTCATATAATTAATAAACAGAAAAGGACATAAGGTATCTTTCCAGACAAAGTACTGTTACTAACCTAACTTAATCTTAATCTAAGCTACATTTATGCAAGCGAAGCCGCGGAAAAAATCTAGTATAAAATATTTTTGCCAAGTGACCGCTAACGTCGAGTGTAAGAAGCGCTATCGGAGTCTTATATTGGGCCCTAAGTGTTATACTTATTGATTGTACAGTTATCGCTGCCACTCTCCGATTATAAACAATTTGACAAGCGAGGCATCTCAAGTAAATAGCTTGTGTAATCTAAATCCGAGGTCGGTAAAATCTCGCCTAAAATCTATCGATTAATACATAATCAATAGATTTTAGGATATATTGGTAGAACAGCTCTTTATCAGTCTTTAGTAATGTTTAAGAGGAAACACAAGGGCCGTTTTTCCATACAATAGTAGTCCCCTGTTTCCTCCCTGGACAATGCCAGTAGAGCAATAATATTTTTTTTAAAAATGTATGGCCACTATTGGCATGTCCCTATGTTTTCCTTTTTTCATTAATTAATTATTAGAAGAGTCATGAGCCTTCAAAAACCTTCAAAATTTGTCAGATTTTCCGCTGTGTTCAAACATCCAGAAAACAAGTTTGAGTAGATTATATAAAATAAGTAAAATATAGAAAACACGGCCAAAGCCTTTCTTCAATTTTTTATGAAAAAAGTAGTTAAATCGGTCAAGTGTTGGAGAAGGAATCAGGGGACTACGAAACATTGATTTTGTGTACTTTTATAGGTATTTTCGGTCCAAGCTGCAGTTGTCTCTATCACGGTCTGCTGGCACTGCGCGACAGCAATAGATTTTACAAATACCTATTTTTCAATTCGCTCGCCCGTGGTGTTTCCTTTTAAGACTGCGCCGAGCGTAAGACGCGGTTGGACTGAATGATAGATCTCGATATTCAAATCGGCGCGCGGCCGCCATAGTAAAATTGTATGGAGAATTTGAAGTGCTTTTTTGATAAATATGTATCTTTATTGTCAACCAATAACTTAAATATTTGGGATGGAGAAATTGTAATATGAATATTTATGTTTTGTTTAAACTGTAAAATAGGATAGATTTCTATTGTTATAATCTAAAAATCACTTAACACGAGCTTATGTTTTTGCATTTTTCGTGCAAGTTTACGTAATTTTGTAGGCGAAAATATTAATTATTTTAAGTTTTTTACACGGAATAATTGTAAACACATTCATTGTTATGGTAAATGTATATTTTATATTTGTATGTAACAAAAAAACTTGATTTTATCAACTTAACTGTGACCGCCTGTTTTGGCACATTTCGCTCGGCGTAGTCTTAATTATTTCTGTGCCATCTAATACATACAGAATCTTACGCCTACCTATATACTTGAAGGAGTAGGCAGAGGCAAATTACGCCATATTTTGATACAGAGGGCGAGTATATTGCCGTCTGTCGCCTACACACATTGCTGCTTCTCAATGTCCCGTGTGGGATTCGAACCCACAACACTCGGCGCAGTGGCAGTGCCGAGGCGTCTACTTAAACCACTACGTCATCCGTGCTGTCTAGCATTACCTCTTATTCTTGCCTCACTGATTTCAGCATAAATTGGCCGGCTCGACCTAGAGGACTACCCTCTCACAGAACATCTACGTGAAATAGCAGTATTCCTACTGTTATGTTTCGTTCGGTGAGTGAGAGTGCCGGAGGCCCAATCACACTCTTTCCCCCTTCCCGCTCCTTCTCCTTCCTACTTCCTTTCCTAAAGGTTCGGCAACGCGCAAGTGATGCCTCTGGTGTTGCAGGCGTCCATAGGCTACGGTGACCACTTACTATCAGGTGGGCCGTATGCTTGACTGCCACCTTAGACGTATAAAAAATAAAAAAAGACCAATAAAGACGTCGACGACGCCATCCAGGTACTTTATCAGAGGAAAAGTTCACAGGGGAAACCTTCAACTCATTGGTGGGACAATATCGTGAAACTAGCAAGACAGCAATCGGCAAAACAGTACCGACAAATGTGTCTTAATGAAGTGGAAGCTCATACCAATGGGATAGAAATTGGCTGATTAGATAGGTTAATATACCTTTGTATGAAAACGTTTTAGCCGCGAATATATAAATGTAAGTATTTTTATAATTAAGTCTGTTCGGGCGTTTGGGATTATGGTCTCTAGGCTACCGCTTGCTAATTACCCGAATTACACTTACTGGTGACAGGTACAATTGTTATTCTATTATACATATCTGGTATTTCAGCTATTGATAGATTAATAACAAAATAATGGTCGCCCATTGATTTAAATGACCGTAAATCATTATTTCAGGTTAATGCACTCTTAGAGCAGTGATAGCTCAGTGGGGAGATCAACAGACTGCAATGCAGAGGGTCTTGGGTTTGAACCCACGTCGCGCACCTCTGACTTTTGGAAGTTATATGACTTTTCGAAATTATGTGCGTATTGATTGACAATTATCGCCTGCTCTGTGTCGGAGAGCACGTTAAATCGTTGGTCCCGGCTGCCATGAACGTCTATGGCAGTCGTTATCGGGGATGTCGACACAAAAGATTCCACTGGGTCGAAGTGTCGCCGGGCTGTACTGACTGGCCCCCACACAAGATAAGATAAGATAATGCAATCTGTCTCTATACAAACTTTGACTATGACAAGTCTACACTCCTCAGTGCGCGCATTAAAATATCAGTCTTCATATTATATAGATTAAATAAAAACGTACAGTGCTGTACATGTCTGTGTGAATTCGCCGTAATGGCGCTTTGTGTACCAACTATATACTATACAATAGTTTTGCGCCTGCGTATCAAAGAGGTAAGCTCGAATATGGGAGTAATAGCATAGTTATAATATTCATATTTCTCTATGTTTAGGTTCCGAAATGTGACGAGTTTATTGTTATTTATCGAGCGCACTACCAGCATCTGTGCTGCCAGTAACCATTTTTCCTCACGACCACATCTAAGTATAACTCATGCTATGGGAATGACGAACTGAGTCTTTTTGATATGTGCCATAACCATATTTTCAGTTCCTATATTGTAGTATAGATAATATCTTTTATAAAATAAAAGATATTAATACATTCTATGAAGATATCTAATCTATATATTTTTAATTTAAATGTGTCCCTCATATAGTATGTACTCTGTTCGATCTATCACTGGCAATTATATCAGCCTTATACTTTATTTAAAATAAACAGCAATAAACTAGTCGGTGACCGCTGTACTGCCATGCAGAGAGAGATGTCTCGAGTTTAATCAATCAAAAAAATATCAAAGTTATGTGCGTATTAAAAAGTTAATTATCGTGCGCTTCAACGGTGAAGGACAACATCGTGACGGAATCTGTACATCTATGAGTTCTCCATAATGTTCTAGTAGACTTTCGTAGTAAAACTATGGCCTAACTCTCTCACACAGAGAAGAGGCCCATGCCCAGCTGTGGGACAGTTGATATACATGTCCGATATTTTTATAATCTATAATTAATTGTAGACGTGTAATATAGTTACTGTGGACAAATCTACATAAATAAATGAATAACATTTTAATAAACCAAACCAAAGCAGTCTAATTAAAAGCGAATTCAAATTCTTAGCAATAAACTTACAAAATTAAGAACGTTATACCTTTCTAAATGAGTCTTCAAGCAATCCTACTTTTAAAACTTGTCGAGTTTTACTTTTTCGCTTTAACGAGATTACTAACTTAATTCAGATGTCGTAATTACTTTTGTGCACTTTATTATAAACTTTGCTTCAGGACAGAAAGAGGTTTGTAAAATAAGGATCTTATTTGCTTAGCTTTGTGTTTAAGATGTAAAGAAAGAAAGAAAAATGTTCTATTTGAATCTCCATACATATATAATTTAAAAAAGAATCATATTAAATACAATTTAATAGAAGGCGGTACATGGAGATCAAATTAGGCACTGTCTCAGCTATTGTTGCAGTATAGACTACAATGCTGGAATTCTCGCAGGATACCTATAATAGTATTTAATTTAATGTGAATGTTATACATTGACATCTTTAAATAATTATTGTAGTCTATATTTATAACTAGCAACCCACCCCAGCTCCGCACGAGTAGTGCATAACCTTAAGAAATTACACACGTCAACGTTCCTCATAAATCACTCTGTCTATTGGTGAAAGCCGAATGAAAATCCATTCTGTAGTTTTTGAGTTTATCGCGAACAGACAGATAGACAGACAGGCGCGGCGGGGGACTTCGTTTTATAATATGTAATGATGTAGTGATATTAAACTACTTAACTTTATCTTAACAATATTACCGACTTTTCAGTTGTTTTTCAGCAGCCATGTTTACGGGGCACTAATATACAGGTCGTCACAATATCGTAAATTGATGTTAATTATTCTTTTTTAAAAGGCAACATCCCGCTCTAGGAATCATTTCTGTGTCGCGGGGGACTTTACAAACATTCAAACAACGGACACAAAGAATATCTAGATTTGGAACATCTATTTGTGGATTACTCGAATTTTTGCCCTGTGTTAGGATCGAACCCACAATACTTGATGCGGCGGCAGTTACGAGGTGGCCACTTAAATTACGACGCGTTTCGTGCAGTGAAAAGTACATGAACATGATTTAAACACAACTAACCCAATAAATTAGGTTTCAAATAATGTTTTTTAGAGTAGTATAATTGCAATCTATGTATATATGTGAAGCAAAAACTTTGTACTCCTTTTTACGAAAATTGAGCGGACGGAAGAGTATGAAATTTGACACAGTTAAAGTTTATATGGAGAAGGAGGGGCGAATCCTAATAATTTTATAAAATATGCATTAGAAATACATTAAATTAATGAAAAAACACTACACGCACACAACCATTTGACATACGCAGTCGAATCGCGTTCGTAGTATTTCGGCATTGTTCGCCTGATGTCGTAGAATTCTTCGTAACTATGGTTACATATCTTAAGTACCGTGAATTGTGTAGTATAGTTATAGGCAATAGAACCTTAATAACGATCAAACTTAAAATTGAAATAAATTATGGTGGAATTTCGGCAACTCGGCTACTCTGTACCTATAATAATGCTATCATAGTTGTGTTTATCGTGGTAATTAGTGAGAGTACTGTGTTATGTAGATAAATTGTCTGAAAATCTTGCAAATCTAGATTTTGAAACTAAGAGCGACTAATTGTGATATGCAGCCATTCAGTTGCAATAGCTTTAACATTTTGAGCGCCAACCTATTCCGAACTTCATTTTAGCTGTTTAAAATAAACAAAGGTCCTCATTGAAACAAAAAAGTAAAAGTAGAGTTTTAAGCAATAGTAAAATTACGCACAAAATAAAAATAAATATTCAAGGTATGCATTTTTTAAAATAAATTTTATGATTGGACATTGTCTTCTAAAAAGACGTGGGGTGGAGGGCATGGAAACGTTTGTCTTCTATACAAGACCGCGGCGCTCCCAAGGATAAACATAGCCTGCGATAATATCAAATTGCATTTTTTATAAACCACGATTAAATCCGTTAAGTAGATCAATTGGCGGCTTCGATGGCATAGTGGTTAGTGTAACCTTAGTCTGGGTGTTTCTTTGTATAATATGTACGTATTTACATAAAAACCAATAGTAAAAGCTCTGCTTAGTTTCGGCTAAATGGTGTAGTTTAAGAATAAGAATATAATAATAAGAATATTCTACCACATACACACAACACCATCTAGCCCAAACTAAGCAGAGCTTGTACTATGGGTACTAGACAATGGATAAACATACATATATACTTTTTTTTTTTTGTAAATATGTACATATTATACATAGAAACACCCAGACCAAGACAAACATCCATGTTCATGCACACAAATGTTTGACTTGTGCGGGAATCGAACCCGCGACCTTAGGCGTGGCAGTCGGTTACACTAACCACTGCTATTCGTTAGGTACAGTTTTATTCGATATCTGACAGATATCATCAGTGATTTTTTACGGTGGAACTGATTTTCACATTAATAATTAATTTATCGGGCTACGAGCCCGTACGCCCGTTGATTTTCACCCCTTTCATAGAAAGACGGAGTCCAGCCTCACGGGGCTCCTATTTTTGGGTAAATTTTAAGAAAACCCTAACAAATACGTACTAGGAGGCGCAAGGTACACCTCGGGTGCGAACGGGCTCGTAACTATTTATTGTAATCACTGTTAATCAAAATAAAAAGTATATTACATCATATCTTAATATTTATATATTAAGTAAAACGATTTTTTTTCTGTTATAACGTTGTAATTTAATATGGTACAAAATATATACATATGAAAAATACAGTAAAAGAGCTGCCTTGGCCAATTATTTGGTACGAAGTCTTACCAGCCCGTTCGGGTAAATACCATTCTCTAAAAAACCAGCGTAAGCATACTAATTACTTTGCAATTAACCCAATTTTAATTTCTTTTAACTGACCGCCCAGGTACACCTATTTGTAGAGCGCGATAATGTTTGCCCCGTGTGGTATTAAACTAACAACACTTAAAGCCACTACCATATCCGTGCAGATACTTATTCACTTCAACGTTACTCACGTCAAGTGTACCTGAAAATTTAAAGATCTCTTTCAATACTCAACCTGACACGTGTACGTTACACTTTTTATTTTATATTATTTTTCCGTTGTAAATTGACGCTGCGCAGCACAGACTGTATTTTTAAAGAATATTGCCAAAAATGTAGACAAAGTGAATAGCGGATACGTGATACCAATTAAATAGCTGGAAAGGCTTTTTAAAAAAGCTCGGTTAATTGATAGTGCTCGCTAATTGGTGCTGGGAAAGTCCAATTAGTAAATTTTAAAATAAGTCTTTAAAATAAGTAAGACGCCAATGAATCTGCACCTAGGACCTGTACTATAATTTTATTCTGGAGGAATAAAATTTTGAGAAAAATAAGTTAGCAAATTTCGCCTGGTACCACTAAAATTAGGGTAGCTTGACTGTGGTACGTCCACAGTCAATTGAGTCTTTGCCTCATATGAAATCGAAGCTGAAGAACCTTATCGTTCCTCTTTGAAATCGAGTGCTTTCGGACACAGCATGATCTTTACTTTACGTGTTGACAGCCCAGTGATTCCTTTTTTAAAGGGTTAACGTGTAAGTGATATACCTGTACTGCTACGTACGCCTTTTAAGTATACCAAGATGGCACCAAAAAAGCTTCTGTAAACGTTTACTATTACTTCTAGACTCTGTAGTCTAGGTAGAACACCTAGTGTCACAAGTGACAAGAGGTACTTCAAAGATCAAGATCAAGATTTATAGGTGATACTATTCATATATTGCTGAATCTTCGTCAAAATAGTCACCAGCAACTAGCGCATAAATTAAAGATTAACTGTCTTTTGATAATAGCCTTATAATTTCACCTTCTTCACCCACCTGGTAAGATATCAGGCACCTTAACGAGGTGAAATTCGCATAATGGTATCGCGCAAATTTGCGATCTTTTATAGAGATCAGTCTCATCAGCAACCGGGCTACTGTTATATGAGCGAAATCACAGGCTTTATCAGGTGGCTGTACCTCTTTAAAATCTCGATTAGAGACTCAATAGTCTCTTACTAAAATCAGTGCTAAATACACTTCTCATCAGAAAAATCGAAACACCTTGCAAGTTTATATTTTGTAAGGATTATCAGAAAAATGTGTACATTTAGGAATATATGTATGTATGTCAAATGTCGTTTAATAGTGAATAATATGAGGTTTTCAAATCCTAATGGTTGGTAAATTTTCATTGGTTTCGTATTTTGTTTAACAAGTCATTTTTACCCTGTATGGAGTATGAAGGAAATTGATAAAACAACACACGTTAATGAAAAAAATGCTAAGAAACGTTTATTTAATAACTTGTATTCTCTCCCCGAGCTCTTATTACTGCTTCCATACGGTTCTTCATCGATCGGATGAGAGTCACGATCAAATGTTGTGGAATTCCATTCTATTCCTCTTGGATTGCATTTTGCAGCTGGCTAAGTGTTTCCGGATCAGGATCTCTTGCACGAATTCGTCTCTTTAATTCATCCCATAGATGTTCAATCGGATTCATGTCCGGGCTTCTTGCTGGCCATTCCATAATGAAGATACCGACTTCGGTAACATAATCTCGTACGACGCTTGCGGTGAGAGCCCTAGCATTGTCGTGCATGAATATGAAACCGTTGCCAATAAAATGTGCATAGGGCATCACGTGAGGCTCAAGACACTGTTCGATGTACCGATGAATGTTTAGTGCAGGCAGACGTGGCCCAGACACAAAGACAAGCTCTGTCTTACCGTCGGCGCTGATTCTTCCCTAAACCGTTCACGAACCGCTACCACAGCTGACCTTTTCTTAGATGCAGCATTGTGCAAAGCGTTCTCCATCTCTTCTGTAGACCCTGTTCCTTCCGTCTTTACCATACAGCATAATTTTACACTCATCAGAAAAAAGGACTTTGTTCTGGAGGCATGACCAATTTAGGTGCTCACGTGCAAAGTTAAGACGCGCTCTTCAATGGTCTGCAGGTAATTTCGGCCCATTTGCTGGCTTGTGCGGTTCCAGTCTACGTTTCTTCAACCTTCTTCTAATTGTAGAGTCACTTACTGCCACCCTACGTACAACATGAAGCTGTTGCTGCTGCTGCAGTTGAAAAGCATTAAGGCGTCGATTTCGTAAAGAAGTTGTTACTTGTTGTAGAAGTGATCCGATTCCTGCCAGATCCTGAACGGTGCGTGAACAAACTAGTCTCCCGATAGCGTTTATAGATTCTATGAACAGACGACAGGCTTAGATGTAATCTTTCAGCCACAACACGCTGACTAAGTCCAGAATCCAGCAATGCCACCACTTGGGCGGCTTCTGCGGGCGAAGTATCCATGTTTTAGAAAAAACTTTTTCAGGCATCCCAAACTCACAGTACACACACAGTATACAGAACGCAGAACAAAAAGTTTTAAGATAAGCGCTAATTTTTAGTTTTCAGAGGTGAAATGTACTCCAACTTTAACTTTAACTTTTAGCCAGTAGTAGAGCCTCGCTGATTTCAGCATGAATGGGCCGGCTCGACCGGGGAAGGACTACCCTCTCACAGAATATTGATGTGAAATAGCAGTACTCCTACTGTTGTGTTTCGTTCGGTGAGTGAGAGTGCCGGAAGCCCAATCACCCTCTTTCTTCCTTCCAGCTCCTTCTCCTTCCCACTTCCTTTCCTAAAAGGTTGGGAACGCGCAAGTCATGCCTCTGGTGTTGCAGGCGTCTATAGGCTACGGTGACCAATTACCATCAGGTGGGTATGCTTGTTTGCCACATTAGTAGTATAAACAAAAAACACATTTGTCTCAAAACAGTGAATCATTTCATTTATAGGATAAACAAATGAAATTCTAATTTTGAGTTTAGAATTTTCACTTATTACTGTAATGGCCAAACTGCCAGCTATACAACCATGTGATTTTTTTTTTATGGAATGGGAACTCTTTTGTGTTAAATTAGGACAGAAACCATAAAAACGGAAGTGTTTCGATTTTTCTGATGAGAAGGTAATATAGGGCTTCTATCTAAAGCTTCTATAGCTCCTAAAGTAAGTATTGTACTGCAACGATTTGAAATCTGGAATCCAGAATCTCATGACTTAACATATGAAAAAAGGATTATAAATTATGAAATACGCCAATCGCTAACATTTTACCAAAATAAAATATACAATCCTGTTTAGTATTGGTGGCGTTTACGATAGAAGCAAATCCGTGGCCAATAGTAACTTAGTTCAGAGTTTTATTAAACACACACAAATATTTTTCGACAGCGTAGAGTCAAAAAACTGGTATTGAACCTGTCGTACAATAACAGTGGCGAGGTAACCACTAGCTAACTACATTAGCACTAGGTACCAGCTAACCTACGTAACTATTAACTAATATATTCTCGAAAATACTCCTCAAGAATTACTCAGAAATCCTTATAGCACGCCCACTTAAATCTTAAACGAATTAAATAGCTTCGCATCGAAGTTATTTTTCCTCAGCTAAGCTATTACACGCACAATTGCTTAGAATTGCCTCTTACGGCGCTCTCGGGAAATAACATGTACTGTGAAACAATATTACAAGTGATATTGAATCTTATGGAAGAAATCTGTGACCAGAGTATTTAATGAAGTGTGTAGAAAAACAACATTGTATATTGTACATAGATTCACGCCTGTTTCCCAGAGGGGTAGGCAGAGACTACCGATTTCCATTTGCTACGATCCTCACACACTTCTTTGCATCACATTTCTCATACACGCTCGCCAATATTGTATATTGTATTGTTTATATAGTAGTAAACGAATCCTAGCAATATATTGACTTGTTTTCAAAATCTTCGTGCGTAAGAATTGTTAAAAGTCAGTACGAGTAATGCTAGAGATTTCCTATGGATAGAAAATAGGTAGGTCATAGTCACATATTAAAAATAAAGATACCGTTTTTAGAAAGCCCCGCTAGAAGTGACATAGAAGTAAAAAAAATATATATTATTCTAGTAAACTTAATACACTGTAGTATTAAGTAATATGAAACCACATTACAGTATCTAAAACGAGATCCCTTCTTTTCGCATAATGTTTTTTCCTGATATACTTTGGCATAACTATTACGGTAATTTATTTTGGTATAGTCGTACTTTGCTGTAATTGTTTTTGTTAAACAGCAAATCTGGTGAGGTCTTACCCGACCTTGCTTGGAAAGTGAGTAATTAGTGACAACCGACGAATAGGTTCGTTAGGTCGCCTTTGCGGTCACCCCTTTTTTTTTACGCCAACCTCAAGCCGCTAGTTGTGAAAAATATGCGTAAGCTGTTATGCGTAAATATAATTAGGATAAATAATAGTATGCCATATTATTGGATGTCTTAAAATTTTATGCAAATGGATAGGGAACCATTCTAAACACAGAGGAGATGTTGTATGTTAGGAGGATGGAGAGGTTAACAAGAATACTGGTAATTTAAAGCCAAATTGCTAGAAATAATCAAAAACAAAAAAAAAATACCTGTAAATATCATAAAGGGTTTTAGATAACACGGGATCTTTCATCAGCGAACACGCACTCGAGAACAAGTATTTGACAAAGCACGTTCAGATGACCTACATTTTTAAAAGTAAAGGCTCACGTACCCGCGTACTAGATTGTATTGGTACATTTTATATGATGCAAGGTCCCCCTAGGTACCTCTAAAAGGTAGAATGTGAGCGTAGAAAATAGTAATACTATCTAGTTTGTCTGTCTTTTTAGTATACCTTCACTCTACTACTAAAATTTCAGATGCTTTACATTTTTAACGCAAGCCTTTTGTAATGTTATAAAAAGTAGGCAGGCAATTTAAGCTTTTTAAGTTAATTAAATTTCTTGTTTTGGCTTTAGTTCTGTGTGAGTGAATAAGCCTGATGTTGTTATTTATTTACTGTATATATGAATAAGCCTTGTCGGGGGAAATTTCACCGTCAACATGTACATGGCGGTAGAGTAGTATTTTTATATATTATTGCTGCATTTCACCTGGCAAGTAAGAGTGCCGGAGACTTCTATACACAACACAGGCATTCCTTTCATTTCAACCTTATTAAAAGATGTGTTGTGAGCTGTCACTAACAGAAAGCGTTTGTTATCAGAACGAAACATACATAAGCATTTTTGCTATCTTTGCTGTATACGAAATAAACTTGCATATCCCCGAAGGGGTATCGGTCTATTACACCCATATTTTGCTAGCTATGCTTTTACGTCTCAGTAGTGACTCGTCCCAGCTTCACACGGGTAGTACAAAACCTTTACAAATTATACACCTCAAGCTTCCTCAAGAACCATTTTGTTTATTGGTGGAAACCGCATGCAAATCCGTTCAGTAGTTTTTGAGTTTATCGCGATCAGATAGGCAGACAGGCAGACGCGGCGGAAGACATTGTTTTATAATATATAGTGATATAATAGAATTAATTCCTTTAACTGTTTATTGGGCACAGTTTAATTTATATGGCGGTATTGTATGCATAGCTGCATACAATATCGCTGCACCAACCAGGTGTTCAAAAATATAATAAAATACAAAAATCTATAACCTAAAAGGATTCTGTATCAGAGCCACATTCCAAACGGTATTTTAACACGTTCATATGTATTACCTTCTGTATGAAGAACTGTGCATACAAAGAGAACATATTTCGAAATGTAATACATTATTCAGGAGCTACAAATTAATTAGACACGTCGCAGACTTACCATGATAATACTCGACTGCCAACATTTCATTTGCTCTTAGGATTTGATTATAGGCTCTCATTATTTGAATTGTAAATTAAGATGGCTTTTATTCTCAGAAAATGTTTCCTGTGTTGAGAAAAGATTGGAAGGTAATTTTGAGGTTCGTGTTTGAAGGAGTCAAGATCTTAAATGTATATGCTTAACTTGGCTATATTTTAACCGTAATATTATTGTAGACACAACGCTGAACACGTAGGCGGTATGCTCTGCCTAGGTTTCGCAGCGCCGTGAGTTGGTCGCGGCAATCGGATTGGTTAACCTCTCGCTCCCGGACATGGTTCATATCATGGTTCATGCCTATGGTCCGGCGCGAGAGGTCATGGAACGCCGCCGTCGCCTCCTTCTGTGAGGAAGTCATTTCGATCAAGAAGGTGGCGGAGCGGGATTAAAAGCTCCTGAACCCTCTTTGCAATCGCAGAAACGGGCGCAGGAGGGTACGAGACGGCCTCCAGCCACCTGAGGTATGACCTGGGGATGGTAGGCCCTGTGGGCCTGCCTGTCACCCGATCAGCACCAGGTTAGAGAGGCGGCGTGCGTGTTCCAACGCGCGCCTCTGTGTCGTGTGCTCGTGCCCCTCAAGGGGACAGTAGGGATAAAATTTAGAAGTGACCATAGTCTTGTCGTTCAGTGGCCTGCCGTTTTAAACGGCGGGCCGAAACCTCAGCGTGGTCGCGATTACATGTGGAAATGATTCGCATGGCTCCGCCGGTGCGGTTATGTCGAGAAACACCGTGGTAGGTTTGTCGTTGGGTGAGTCCGACATTACCTCTCCGTCGCCCCGCGGAAAGGGGTGCGGCATTCCACCACGTAAGAAAAAAGTAACAGTCCTTTATTCTGGATGTAAGGCACCCTGTGTCCTTTTTTGTTGCCCTAACAACGAGTATGCGAAATTTTATGATGATCGGTCGAGTAGTGTAGGCGTGAAAGCGTAACAAACAAAGAAACTCACATTCGCATTTCTAATATTAGTCACGATATGATTGATTGCCTTATTATAACAACGGTAATACTTACAAGTTTATAACTAATATTAAGGAGTTAGCAAAATATTAACTATGGACTAATCAGAATATTATAATATTTTATAATATCTTAATATTATAGTAGGTAACGTAGGTCTTACTCGCATTTAAGTATTTAAAAGGTAATAAATATCTATTGATTGCCCGACGTTTCGGCCGACTTACATCGATCGTGATCACGGTTGACTGGTGTGAGCTCAGCGGCGCCTTCGTGAAGTGCCGGTTTCGGCAACCACCCTCACTTGGTCATTATTATTTAAATTTGTATTTGCACGGTCGATAATTCAACACACAACACTAAAGACGTCTACTTACTGACGACCTAGTCACTGCGATGACTTATCTACACATTTGTGGACGACTGGATGAAAAAAAAAGAAACCTAATATCTAAGTAATTTCTGTTATGATTTCATCTGTTATTATCTTATCTTATCTTATGTTGTGTGGGGGCCAGTCAGTACAGACCGGCGACACTGCGACCCAGTGGGATCTTTTGTGTCGACTTTTCCCTATAACGACTGCCATAGTTGTTCATGGCAGCCGGGACCGACGGCTTAACGTGCTCTCCGAGGCACGGAGCAGGCGATAATTGTCAATCAATACGCACATAATTTCGAAAAGTCATATAACTTCCGAAAGTCCGAGGTGTGCGACGTGGGTTCGAACCCGCACTTGCAGTCTGTTGGTTGCCCCACTGAGCTATCGCTGCTCTTCTGTTATTAATGCATATACTACTTGTTTACACCAAACCACAGCACTAAAAAAAAAAAACTCGTTAGCAATTGTGGATGATTTTACTAATTCTCTAACCGCTAAAATAGAAAAGTATTTTAATGACAATTAGTTAAAGTTTGTATTTCCGAAGCGAGAATCTTACCTTGCCGTAACACAGTCTCGACTAGCACGGAAGGTAAAGAACATTTGTTTCTGTATACCGCCATTGTCATTTAAAATATCATAAATGTTTAAATGTGTACGATATATGTACGCATTAGATCCTAATTGTTTTATTGTTGAACTGCTATTTGTAAACTTACTTATTTGTTTGATAATTTTGTTACATCTATTATTGTAACTGTAGTTTAAGTACCTACATTATTGTAAACTAAATATTACTTTAAGCTGGTGTACTGTATCCTAATTTTATGAAATAAACATTCATTCATTAATTCATGTAAAATTGCAATATTTCGTAATTTCAACCGCTGCAAGCACTATCCTGGAGTAATAGTGACGATTGGTGAATGGTGAAGACCTGTGGTTCATGTAGTTCAATCCAGTCGTTTGGTCCAGACTCCAGTAAATGCTCGGCTACAGCAGAATTGTTTATTAACTGGCTCTTGACGGCTGTCATATGTCCCTTGACCTTATTTTGACTTTTGACTTGTAGTGTACAACATTAAACTTTGTAATATGGGGCTGTATAAAATTAATTACGGGTTAAGATAAAAAATTTTAGAACTTCGTTTGAATGGAAAATACTCTCCACGCCAAGTGTTCGTTGGCCTCGCAAGAGCTCGTAAACTTCCATATCAACGTACAATGGCGCGAGGACAACTTACACTTGGTCATTTTTATTATCAAAAATTTTGCTTTGTACCTTAACCTATTCACTCCACTCATAAGGGACTTTTAACAAAAGTCTTAATGTGTCTTGGCATCACACAGACTCTATTTTGGCAGGTCAGATAACAAACGTTATTGATTACTACTAACAATTAGGCGAAACAAGAGCTTTTTTCGACCACGGTTGTATAAAAATAAGTTAACCTTATTTACCCTATTGAAACGAAGTGGCACACCGATGGCTAGACACATCCGGTTTTCAATTATGTCTGGTATTCTAAGACTTGACAGATTAAGAAGGTATATAAGTAAAAATTAATCATAGCAATATTATTAAAATTTTGATTACATTGATTTGTATATACATATGTACGCCCACACCTGTAACCACATCAACCACCACCAGCAAGTGTAGGTATAACTTTATAAAAGTAATAAACCTCCGTCCCTTGTTAATTGAAGAAATGCTATATAGGCAGATGTAAATAAGTAAACGTAAGACAATATACTAAATGGATAAATATCCAACTAGTATATTATCATATGTTTACACAAATACTACACATAGAATTTAATCAAACAACGGTTTATTTGGATTCAAATTAACGTGACTAAGGTTGTTGCAAAACAGCGGAACTCTCGGGCAAAGCTCAAATAAAAATAAATATTTCCTTGAAAATGCTCTGTGAGGTATGGTATTACACCGAACGTAGCTTTATTTGTAGGTCTCGTGTAATGAGCTAGTCCTGGTTGACAGCGATAGACACGACTCACGAAATTTTTGTAAATTCCACTATCGAAAAGCCTAATAACCTTTTATCCTACCCAGTAAACCGAACCCAGAATCGAACCCAGATCTCCATACCCAGGAACGCATGCAAACATACACGGAAACTTATGCACATAGCCAACAAGGCCCAAATTTATAACTTTACCGATACTGTAAATATGTTTTTAAAAGATGAAGTGATTAAATAAACAAGCTAAAAAGAATTTCGCACCATCGTTTAATACCAAGTGAGATACCTGTCAAATGCAAGCCCACTTTGTATAAAAAAGGTGATAGAATGCAGCGTGGTTGTCAATGAAATTGCTTTATTAATTTATATGTTACTTTAAGATTCATATATACATTATCTCACGCCTCTATCGCCAATGGATTAGGCAGAGATGTATTGTACTCAAATTTTGCTCACCTGTGTTTTAGGTCCCACGAGACAAGTGAGGACATGGACAAGTCTCTTGGTTTCTTACAGGCAGAATCCGTACTACTACTGAGGAGTTCTTGATTGATATATCTTGACAGCAAAAAAGATAGATCAAGGTCGAACGATCAAGGCAGGGAATTCTCTGCCAAGGCCTTCTTCCTTCAATCCTGGGTTCTTTAAGCCAGGCGTAAAAAAGCTCCTCAGGTCGTCAAAGTAGAGACCTCGACATCACCTCAGCTGCTATGAGGATGGTGTGAAGGCCACTGCTCTTAGACCACATGATTGCTTACCATCAGGTGGAGTGTGATCATTTTGACGAGCAAAATAAAAATAAAGAAAACATTGCTCTACTCGGAAATTGAATCCAACATTCCATGCATATCAGTTGAATACACGACTTCTAAGCCAACGAGGCAGCTTTAAGATTACTAGTTTGCAATAATCGTAGAGATACTGCTGACACATTCGTTTGTGTATACTTCGGCGCAATTATGCGTTTGCACTGCTGAGCAGTGGTCTCCCCGCGATAAACAAGTAAGGTCCTTTTAAAATGCATTTATTTGTAACTGGTATCAGTTATTTTCAAAATAATATGTATAGAATCTTACCCACTTCTGGACCCTGGCTTTTCTCAGAGAAAAGTGTGAGAAGGGGACATAGGCCACCACACCGTCCAAGGTCAGGTTCGTAGACTTTACATATCTTCGAGAACATTATGGACAACTCTAACACGTTTTCGCACAATGTTTTTCTTCAATGTTAAAGTAAGCGACAAAAAACAATTTAATACATATATAACTTCAAAGAATTGGAGGTGCCTTGGAATCTAACTTGAGACCTCTACGTGGCAGTCTCCAACGATACTACACCTACGTATTTTATTTGACTGCTCACAGAAAGAAAAATTGCTTACACTTATAATAATTAACTCCATCAACGTTCTCACCCACGACTAACACTAAATTCACCGGTTCACACCTCTATAAAGGCACTAAAACTTCATACAGTAGATATCGAGTGATTTATATGCCGGACAGTTTTTGAGTATCTACATAAACCTGTCTAGACGTCTGGGACAATCGACCAGATATATTCTAAGTTCATGCTTCGAAACATTAGCATACACACGATTAATTTTAGTGGATTTTAGTTTTATTGAGCAGTATCGTACCATAGATGGTTATATTTGCAGTAAGATACACGACGTGAATGTAGATTTGAGGTTTTGTTAGGTTACTTTTTATCACAAGTTTTGGAGAACTCAGCATTGAGTTGAACTCACTATAATATACAGTGCGTAATATTAAATTCAGTGATAGCTTCCTACTATCACTCAACTTAATATTAGGTACTCAGAGTTGGACTCAGCGGTATCGAGTTCCATTTCATGACTCACACTACTGACTCTACAAAGCCGCGGGATCGAACTCAGGACTACGTGTAGCAGTACCACGGTGTTCCACTATTGTTGTTTATGGAATTATGTCTGTAATATTTAAAGGTATTATTGTTAATAATATTAAATATTAAAAAATGCCTTTAAAAAATCTTTCTTCTCTAATGTAAAAGTTTTATTACTATCATACAAATAGGTTACGAGAAAAATATATCCTTGTATCTGTAAAAAAGGTACCATTCTTAAAATCTAAATACTTAGTTGCCAAACTTTGTACAAATGCCTAGCTATATACAAATGCTACGAATAAATACCTCTGTTTCATTGCAGCAGAAACACTGAAATAGTAAAAATGGAGGAGAAGCGAGAACTCCAATAAAAGTTACAACATTGTTTGTAATTAGCTCTAAAGGCAAGTCACACTACGCAACATTAGTTGCCGTTGTTTGGTAATGTTTCTTTACATGTCATGTTGCTTTTATTATCTAAAAACTGCAATAAGGCTGTGTCTATGCTAAAACTTTTTAGAAAAACTGATTGGAGTCGACTGTTTAATGTGAAACTGAAGCCAAAGCAAATGATATTTAGCTGCTTATCTGTTTGTTTTTTTATGGTATAGAAGGTAAGCGCCTGATGGTAAGCGATTACCGCCGCCCATGGACACCCGCAACACCAGAGGAGTCACAAGTGCGTTGCGTCAAGGGGAGGGGGGAGGACGCTACGACCTTTAGTAACCTCACTCACTCGACGAAACACAACGCATACGCTATTTCACGGCGGTTTTCTGTGAGGCCGTGGTATCACTCCGGTCGAGCCAACCCATTCGTGCTTAAGCATGGCTCTCCCATGGTTAATAATGTTTATTTGGAATATAAAAAACTTAGTTTGCAATAGTTTTAAAAATTTGTCCATCCACGTCAAAATCCTAAATTCTTGTTCGTTTATATTTTAAATACATATATCACACTGAAGCTCTATGTCGCGCAAAACTTTACAAACATACAATTGTATATTGTATGAACAGACACAAAGTACCAACAAACATAACATTATTTGAATAATTTGTTGATCACATAAATGATTGTCCCACCTGGGATTCGAACTCACAACACACAGTATGAGAGCAGCGGCGGGTCAAGCACTTGCCTGCTGCCCCGTAGATTAGAAGCTCACAATTTGAGCCACGATTCATCTAATCGCATTCATTAAAATAAGCAGATATAGGTAAATTTACGCGAACTGCCACGCAGACAATGTCGTCGTAATTTTTTTGTAAAAGAAAACTAGGTACTATGGTACTGGATTTAAAAAAAATAGCCTGTGTTGCGCAAAGTATACTGCTCGGTGAAAACGTAGTTTAAGGTTTACAATGAACAAAGTGAGTACGGTACTACAGTGCTCCAGTTATACAGACCTGATGGATAGTGCTTTGTTTAATTTGCCTCCTGTTTGTGGAACAGTAGCTTTTACGTAGCGTTACGAGTACATCGTTATCTCCATAAAAAGGAATTCATGCTAAAGTACCTGGAATTTAAACGAGAACATTCTTTTTAAATTCAGTTATCTCGCCTAAAATACTTCACATTGCTGGATTCGGATTGGAAAATCGGTATTTCATTATTAAATGTAGTCGACTTTAGTAAAAAAATTTAAGACTTACACTGAGCTTGAAAGATGAGCCCATTTTTTAGACTGTAACGCTATCTATACTATTATTATAAGGAGGAACGATTTGATTTTTTGTTTGTTTGTAAGGATTTAACTCAAAAACTACTCAACCGATTTTAATATTCTTCCACCAGGAGAAACCTATATTATCACCGAGTAACAGAGGCTATATTTGATTTAAAAACGTAACGTAACCTAATCTACTTTTACGCGACCGAAGCCGCGGGCAAAAGCTAGTCTCTTATAAGTAGCATGTTCATATTCTTTTGGTGGAGCCGGTAGTATTGGTTGGTAATTAAATGAATATTCATCTTCTCCTTGGAATATCATCATATGTTCTCGTGCTCGTTTGTCATCATATTATTATGTTAAACTATCATATTTTATTTAAAGATGGGAATCTAAAATATTTTAGATATAAGGCACTGCAGATTTTTGGAATAAGCCTGGATCATTATGGTTTTGGCGGATGGGAAACTTACCGACCACTAGTACCATGCCTGATTATAGTATCTCCTAAAGCAGAGAGAGGCGTAGGAGAGATACGTTATTTTCTTAAACAACGTATCAGTTAACTTTATTTTTATATCACAACTCCCCCGGCCACAGTGGACATAGTTCAAAGAGAGAGGAGAAGTGGTGTCTGATGTTTCGTTAGGTAAACACAGTGGAGATGTGACCGATCTACTCCTGTATGCGGCACTGACATTACGACCTGCTTTAGAAATTACATATTATCTCTCCGCTTAAGTGAAAAATCTTTCTCGCACATTTCCGATCGCATTAATTTGATTTTCCGCCAGTGAATGAGGTTTTTAGACTCATCAAGGTCACCAATGATTTCTATTTTAAAAGTTCGACAAGGTAAGAGAGTTGGTTCCTAAACCTCTAGAAACTATTTAAACCGTTATTATGATATAATAATAATATAAAATATAATATTATGATATAATATTATGTATGAACTGTCTCACTACTAGGCATACATATCTTCGAAAACGTTATGGGGAACTCAGACATGCAGGTTTCCTCACAAATTAAAGCGACCTAATCAACTATTTAATACCCTGGATTCCCATAAAAAGGAATATTATAATCATGCAAAAGTATTATAAAAAGAAAAAAAACAGGAAAGTATTGCTGCATATAAAATATTTCTCGAATAATATTCGAATAAAATTGAGCAAAAAAGCGTTATCTACTTTGCATAGTCAAGGACGCAGCACCCATATTAATGTATAGTGTTGTCAATACATTTGAATATAACTTGAATTCAATTTTACACTCGGATAGGCTGCGGTGTAAAATGGAATATTGAAAATATGAATGTAATAGATAAACTGTACTAAAATAATAATAATAATAATATTCTACAACATACACACAACACCATCTAGCCCAAACTAAGCAGAGCTTGTACTATGGGTACTAGATAATGGATAAACATACATATATACTTATTTTTTGTAAATACATACATATTATACATAGAAACACCCAGACCAAGACAAACATCCATGTTCATGCACACAAATGTTTGACTTGTGCGGGAATCGAACCCGCGACCTTAGGCGTAGCAGTTGGTTACACTAACCACTACGCCATCGAGACTACTAGAATGAATTTATATGAATTGCTAGTTTAAATTCATATAAATTCATTCCATTATCAGAATTTAATTAATAGCTCCGTGGTAGTTTGCAGTAGTTTTTATTTTTTATTTAATTTCTTAAAATCGCAATCCTTACCAGATTGCCTGATACGATACCTAGTGCAATTTTAATTTAAATCAATTGATTGCCTGGATCATAAAAATAAAGGTATATATGTATAAATTTAATACCTATTTGATATCCCACATCAATATTAAGGCAATGTAAACTAAATACTAATGTAACTTTAAGCGTATTTGAATAGTGTATTTGTATAAGCGACGTTGCTATCGCTACGAAAATATCATTGACCGATAGTTACAAAATATATAGGTACCTATATTTTTATAATATATGTACCTACAGCGTATAACATAAAATGAAGTCATATTTCAGGGAATATTAAAGGGCACACTCTGCATCGCTAGTTCGATACTTCAACCAAGGCATCTACTTCATCAAAATATTGGAGGGACTTTTAAATAAAATATACTACATTTTGCCCACGGCTTCGTTCTTGTCAATACAGATTTTGTCAAATTTCTATCCCTCGGGATTTTTCTATCTGGATGGAAGTTATTTCATGGCGATCGATCGAGTAGTTAAGGTATAAAACCGTAACAAACAAACAAAAAACACATTTGCATTCAAGGTATTTCTAAACCTGCAATATCCCCCCCGCCCGGACCGCGCTAGCGAAAGGTCGTGTATCGTGTGATCTCTGTGTTTAAAAATTGTTTTAACGAGTAAAAAGTGACTTTTAAGTGACAATACTGTGCTCATCCATAAATAAAAACACTAACAATTAAAACAGTGCAATAAAAACTTATATACATAAGCAATAAAGTGCTAAAAACAACAAATAAAGTTTTAAAAAACGTTCACATTTTTAAAAAGTGTTGTGCTAACGTACGGTGACGCATACAATTCAACACTCTTTCTGATCAAAGGTCAGTGCGCACCGTGTTACTCTATTGCAACAACAGAACAACATTTTTGCACACAACATTACAAGGCACCGTAGCCGAGTGGCTAAGTGCGCCGCGCCGACAGCAGACTGTTCTAGTGGTCAGGGTATCAAATCCAGGTTACACCCCGGGGCACTTTTTGTGAATTATAATAAATATTAATATTAACTCACAACTACTACAATGTCGAAACTGGCTCGAACACCGCCAGGCCAACATATTTCATCGCACTCGGAATCGGATATTCAACAATTGTACGCAGAGGAATTACAATGTACTAACGTAACAAATATCACTCAGAGGTCAAAGCGACGCTGCCCGACTTCGGAATACGAATATACAAAGGATAACATAGAATACTTAGATGAATTTAAACGCGAAATAAAAGAAATGATGCAGAATATGATGTGTGTACAAAATAACAGAATGGATAAGTTGGAAACTCACATTATAGAAATAAAAAATAGTAATACTAAGATAGAAGAAACAAATTTAGAAATTGAGAAATCAATGACATATATTACGGACCAGCTAACATCTCTAGAACTAAAAATCTGTGGTTTGGAGGAACAACGCAATTCCATGAATACTAAAATAAATGCCCTCGAAGAGAAAATCGATTCGTTTGATCGCTCAATAATTAAAACAGGCGTCGAATTGCGCAATGTCCCTAAAAGGCAAAAAGAAACAAAGAAGATGCTGTATGATGCTGTGATGGAATTATCTAAGCAAGTATCAGCTAACCTTCAAGTGTCGGATATACGGGATGTGACATGACAGCCATCCAAGAAAGAAAATACGAGTTCAAATCTAATAGTTGAGTTCGTAAATTGCTTAGCCAAAAGTAATTTTCTTTACGCCGTTAAGGAACATAACAAATGCAACCCGAAAAATAAAGTTAATTCTTCGCATCTGGGTATAGATGCTCCGCTAACCCCCGTCTTTATCGCAGAACAACTTACCATAAACAATAAACGCCTATTCTATTTGGCCAGAGGGTGGGCCAAGGCGAATAGATACAGCTTCTGTTGGACGAGCAATGGACGCGTAATGCTGAAGAAGGACCAGGACAGCCAAACAGTTATCGTTAAAAGCGAATCGCAATTAAAAGACTTGTATGTACCAACTACCGCATGACTAGTAGTATGTTATATTTCAAAATTGCTGTTCGTATTCTTAATGTATGCATGCGATCTATACTATAATAATACTGACCACACCCTTATCTGTATTTATAACTATTCTACTCACCTGCACACAACACATTTCTACACATATACAATATTTTTAATATACTACACGTTTTCATATACCAAACCCACATACACATCTACACACGCTAAGTCTTATAATTACGACTTACCCATAAACATTGGATCGTCATACAACATTACAATAACAAACATCACACCTCAACCGTCAACCACTAATAATATAACTTACTTAATAAAAAATGGCTAACACTAATGACCTTATTGAAAATATAGATAATTTTTCTGTAACTGAAACATATACCTGCAACCCGGAACAAACGGCAAAATATATTAGCCGGCCAAGTTCTTTTTTAAAAGTTCTTACACAAAACATTCGGTCAATTAACTGTAATTACATGCACTTATTAACTTTACTTCACCGTATTGATGTCGACTGTGACTTTTTAGTCTTGACAGAGCTGGTTATCATGCAATAGCAATGCCAACATCCCCGAAATAAACAACTACAATACATATACGACCACCAAGCACTTAAACCAAAGCGATGGTGTAGTTGTTTACGTGAACTCTAACTTGTCAGTTGTGTGTGAAGAACCCGATTTTAACAAGTCTGCATCGGGTCTAATTCTAAAGTTAAAAACTGACACGGCCATTGTTTGCATATACCGCTCACCATCAATAGACGACATTCATGCTTTTCTAAATGCGCTGAATACTATACTTCCGTCCTTAAACAATTTTAAGTCAGTAATTATCACAGGTGATATCAATATTGATATTAAGCATGAGTCCACAGATCCACGGGTTGAGTCATACCTTACCACACTAGCCTACCATGGTTTTCTACCTGCACATACTCAGCCAACAAGAGGTAATAATTGCTTAGATCATATTATTCTACGTACTAAAATTAATAATATAACACTTATTTACGACTCTACGGTAACTGACCATTGCCCAACTTTACTCTGTACACCTAACAATGAAATCCAAGCAAAGCAATACAAAACGTTTAATAAAATAGATTATGACGCACTAGATAAATATATGCTTAGTATGGATTTCTTGCCATTCTTCTCTATGTTAAATCCGAATTATGCAGTAGATAGCTTTATAAACTTAATTAAAAGCACCATAGAGAGATGTACAACTATTATTAAAGTTCCTGCAAATAAAAGAACTATCAAGCCCTGGATTACACCTGGACTTCTGCGATGTATACGAAACCGTGACTCATTACATAAGAAATGCAAACAATCACCAGATAACCTCACACTCAACATCACCTACAGACGTTACAGAAATTATTGCACCAAGCTTTTAAAGAAATCAAAACGACTTTTTGACACCAATGAGCTAAATAAGGCTAGTCACAACCCCAAAAAGCTTTGGGACACCATACGTAAAGTAACAAATACTACAAAACAAAGACACTCACATTCTCAACTATTATCGATTTCTTCATCACCCCATCAGTCCTGTAATCAAGTGAATCAGTATTTTGTAAATATCGGTAAGCAGTTGGCAGAGAACATTTCAAACACACGCCACAACATAACACCAGACACAACATCTTTTCAGACACCAAAATGTAACAACTCTTTTGTTCTAGAACAAGCGGATTCTGATGAAATCTACTCAATTATAAATACACTGAGACTAAACGCTGCTCCTGACTGCGATGGCATTTCTACAATATTTCTGAAGCGCTATGCTAGGATTATTGCACCCGTGCTATGTCACATTTTCAACTTATGTTTTGAAACAGCTTTCTTTCCTACTTCACTCAAAAAAGCCATTATCCATCCTATTTACAAAAGTGGGGATAAAAGCCTTCCAAGCAACTATCGCCCTATAGCTGTCCTAAGTGCCTTGTCAAAAATACTCGAACGCCTAATTAACAAGAGATTAATCAACTACCTAGAACACTTCAACTTACTTTCCCCTCAACAATTTGGCTTCCGTAAAGACTTATCAACAGGCGATTCTGTCCATGAACTACTTAATTATATAGTGGATAACTTAAACACGCATAAAAAGGTATTAACGGTATTTTTAGATCTGGCGAAAGCCTTTGATACCGTCCCCATTCCTATCCTTCTACAGAAGCTGGAAAGCATTGGAATCAGGGGCAATCCACTCGAGTTGTTCAAGAGCTATCTCACAAACCGCTCACAAACCCTCGTTATTGACAAACAGAGCAGTGATGAACTTCCAATCCAGTACGGTGTACCACAAGGAAGTATACTCGGTCCTACGTTATTCCTGGTGTTCATTAACGACCTCTGCAATCTCAACATCCCTAATGCTAAAATTATATCCTTTGCGGACGACACTACTATAACCTTTTCTGCCAAATCATGGGAACAACTCGAAAATACTGCTCAAAGTGGCTTTGATACTGCCTTGAAGTGGCTATACACTCACACTCTAACACTAAATGCAACTAAAACAAATTTTATATGCTTCTCATTAAACACACTTGGTCAACCTAGAATACCAATTACGATCACAGCCCATTCTTGTTCCTCAAAGTTGCAAGCTTTTTGTTCATGCCCTATTCTAACTCCTGTAAACGAGACAAAATATCTTGGTATAGTCCTGGACAAACATCTTAATTTCAGACGACATATTAATCTTCTTACAGGGCGCATTCGAAAGCTGATATACATATTTAAAACTCTGTGGCAAGTAGCCAGTCCATTTATCATTAGAAATGTATATTACGCACTGTGCCAGTCAATTTTGACCTACTGTGTATCCAGTTGGGGAGGCGCCGCGACAACCATTCTAAAACCCTTAGAGATAGCCCATAGAGCTATACTTAAAGTTGCTACCTTTCGACCTATTTTATTCCCAACCAACGAGCTCTATAAATCATGGAATGTCCTAAATGTCAGACAAATGTACATATTGCAATTAACTATGCTGCAACATCGTCGTACTCCGTATCAAATAATCACCAAACGTAGAAAAGATAAAATCTGTACTTTGCCGCCTGCACACACCGCCTTTATTAAAAAATTTGCAATATATCTCGGTCCCTCAATATACAACAAGATTAATACTATGTCGCCAATATACGGATTATCACAATTTCAATGCAAAAAGACTGTCACCAAAATCCTGCTTAGACTAAATTATGACGAAACAGAAACACTCATAACTAAATGACATCACTCTCACACACACACACACACACACACACACACACACACACACACACTCACACACACAAACACACACACAGACACACCCGTGCACACACAGACACACCCGTGCACACACACGCACCTATGCACACACGCTCACACACATTATCAAACAAAACATGCACAGAAAACATCATGTATGTTCAAATTTTATAAAGAAATGCGATTACTTAAAGATTATTGTATTAATTTACGCACGAATACGCAATATAAATATCGATAACCAATAGGGGATTGGCACTGTAACTCCTAAACACAGGCTACCCAGTAGCCTTTCTAGGATAACAGTACTCCACCCAGTTTTATTGTAGACTACATTATATTGTGGAATAAACAATTTATTGTTATGATATGATACAAATAATATCCTTGTAACAAATACTATGTAAGCTGCAATCTCATTTCATAAATAAAGTTTATTATTATTATTATTATTTATTAATATTTTTCTGCAATATGTAGTTCAAACATTTGAACTCGCTCATTCCAAATATAACTCTTTGGATATTGGCCATTAGATATTGGTCATTGATATATTATATGGCCATATGCAAAATATTGTCGTAAAATATTGCTGATATTGCAGGCTCCACACATCGCAGTAAAACCCTTTACTTAAAATTATTTATTTATATGAGTCGGCGTAGCACCTTCTGTTATGATATGAAGAAATATTAGTTATGGTTTTGGGTAAACATAATTTGCCGAGGAATCGTAAACACAAACTAACGAATAAACTATGCAGTCATCGGAAAAATATTGGCGAAGCTTAGTCCTATGTAATTGGCGCTAGTGACTTAAACCATAGGGCTGTCGTTACTTCAGTGACAGTTTTATATCCTTCGTGTATTAAAATATATACGAGATAAACTTTTATTTTTAAATCCTTGATGCATATGAAACAAATTGATGCGGCATACGTTACACAGTAATATATCGTGCACTACATGAAAGATTATGGTTGCCACGCGGCATGGCGCTGCCAATCTTCTTGGCAATTTGCCAAATGGCAACGATTTGGCACATGTGTGTGGTTTATAACTGTGAAGAGAGATTAAGTTGGCTTATGTTTTACGCATTGGTTACTACACTTGGGCATTGTTTGGTATATTAAAATCGAAGAGGGAACTTGGTTGTAGTACCCCGTCCGCTTGTAATTCTGGCAATCCAGCTATGCAACAGGATGATGATGTCACCTAAAGCCAGGCCTTTTGGTTTCATGACTAAAGAGGGATCAGGCTTTTATGTTTATATACTTTTCGAAGCAACGAAAATATTACCATGTTTTAACAAATCCTAACTTTTACGTTTGTTTGTTACAATTTCACGCCTTATCTACTGAATCCATCATATTGCAATTCCGCATACACATTGTCAGGGGTACAGAAGAGAACACACACATAGTACCCTCCATCAAGGAAAAGTATTATTCCCAAAGATAGGACAAGATTTTGTACTTTATAATTTAATCTTGACCTGGGATTTTATGATACGCAGCCGTATATTTTAAGGACTAGCTATTGCCTGCGGCTTTCCTCAAGAGTCGTGGATTTTTATAGATTAAAAGGATCTTATGTTCATTTCTGTAGTCCTGATAATGAGTACGCAAAATATTATTATGAATGGTCGAGTAGTTAAGGCGTGGAAGCGTAACAAAACCAACAAACTCACATTCGCATTTATAATATTGGATAGAATACGAGTATAGAGCGTGGTTAACGTGCAGTTAATGTTACAGAAGACATGGCTTTTCCTACCAGTATTAAAGATTATACCAGAAATGCAATCTATAGTATAATATTGTAAAGCTGAAGAGTTTATTTGTTTGTATAGTTGAACGCGATAATCTTAGGAACTACTGGTACGAATTGAAAAATTGTATTAGTGTTGGATAGCCTATTTATTGAGGAAGGCTATAGGCTATATAACATCACGCTACGACCCACTGGGACGGCGCAGTAACCATAAATGCGGATGAAACCGCACAAAGCTAGTAGTATATATGTAAATAGTCACCTCATCTTTTGCGCCAAGTTACACATTTGTAGTGTAAAATAAATTATATGATCAATACATAATTCGATTTATTCGGTCTTCATTTTAATGTTTGTAAACCCTCGCCTATCGCTCAAAGATTATTGCAATGCGAGAAGAACATAAATTCTCGCAACGAATAATATTATTTGAAAATGGTACATGCCCGATCATTTATTTACTCTTGCACTTCAAAGCCATTAAAATTTACATACTATGAACGTAATCAAGATAAATCGATGTTCGGTTCGGTGCTCCGTGCAGTATAAAGGTGCTGATAGACTTGAGCGTATGCTTGTCATGAGCATTCTCCAGATTACACGGATAGTGTAGTGGTTTAGGTGGTCACCTCGCCACTGGCATTGCTGTGAGTGTTGTGGGTTAGAATCTCACACGGGACAAAACTTTGTGTGATCCACAAATGGTTGATCCGAGTCTGAATGTTCTTTGTGTCCGTAGTTTGAATGTCTGTAAAGGTCCCAGCGACACAAGAATTATTCCTAGTGAGGGAGTTGTCTAATCTAAATAAAATAAAAATTCTAACTATTCTACATTACAGAAAAATAAACAGGAGTGTGTGAGCGAGCATTCTAACGAGCGTTCTAGCGAGCATTCTAGTGAAGGGACAGTAAATTTGCGTCGAGCTTTTTGCCGACCATGAGCAAGTCTAACATCTTCGTGAAAAATAATCACATACACACAACACCATCTAGCCCAAACTAAGCAGAGCTTTTACTATGGGTACTAGATAATGGATAAACATACATAATATTTTTTTTTTTGTAAATGCATACATATTATATATAGAAATACCCAGACTAAGACAAACATCCATGTTCATGCACACAAATGTATGACTTGTGCGGGAATCAAACCCGTGACCTTATACTAACCACTACGCCATCGAGGTCCTGGCAAGCATTGAGTAGAGCATTCGCTAGAATGATCGTAAAAATGTTCGTAGCGATGTTTGGCTCTGTTCGTCGTCCAGTTCGACAATTTAAAAACGGCACAGACTCGATGTTTTCGTACAAGTGAATGCTGAAGTCTATCGGCACCATAATATCCCGATTTATTCGTTAGTCCATTTCAAAATATTGGCCTTATTAATGTCATATTAAAATTGATGTATTTTTGGTATAAGGATTTTACGATAAGCGGATAAATGCTATCCTGGAATATGAATTTTGTTATCCAGCTTATAATGTAAGCTCAATTTGTGTATGATATTTATAGTTAGATATTAGTATGAATTGTTTATTAGTAACTTTTTCATAGACTCTCAATAAATTATACTACATTATAAATCGTACAAAAGTAATAATCTGTATTAGTAAATCTAGACTATCATTTATTTTTAAACATTTACCATGCTAAGTTTGAATATACCTGTATAATGTCCGGTAATTAATGGATATCCTTAAAATGTCTTATAGTAGAACTGAAGGCCTTTTGAAAGACTTTTTCCCTCTGTTATAATATACAGGGCGTCCGGTAATTAATGGATAATCTTGAAATGTCTTATAGTAGAACTGAAGGCCAAACCTTCTCCCCAACCACAGAGCCGGGCGCCGGAGGGCGCGAGATGACCTCCAGCCACCCTGAGGTTTGACCTGGGGGTGGTGGGCTTTGTGGGCCTGCCCGCCATCCGTTCAGCACCAGGTCCGAGAGGCGGCGTGCGTGTTCCCACGCGCGCCTCTGTTTTGAGTCCGTCTCCCCTCTAGGGGGGGACATCCCCTTCCTCTACGACTATCCCAGCTTATAATATAGCGTTCCCCTACACCAACCGCTAGGTTATAATAGAGGAACCACTGTACCTTCCTGTGCCCGAGAGCACCTTCCTGTATATTATAACAAAGGAAAATTACTGTAACAATGAATATTCTAAAATAATTTGCTATAATTTAGTCATAGTAATCGCATAGCTGTATAACTATACTATGTATATATGATACATAGCATCGCCTGAGATGCAAAACACACGGGCAAATTTCAATCCTTGACGTAGCTCCATGAATAGCTCAGTTAGATATCTATTAGGACCACCTCGTTGGCGTAGTGGTTAGTGTAACCGACTGCCGCGCCTAAGGTCGCGGGTTCGATTCCCGCACAAGTAAAACATTTGTGTGCATGAACATCGATGTTTGTCTTGGTCTGGGTGTTTCTATGTATAATATGTATCTATTTACAAAAAAAAAGTATATATGTATGTTTATCCATTGTCTAGTACCCATAGTACAAGCTCTGCTTAGTTTGGGCTAGATGGTGTTGTGTGTATGTGGTAGAATATTATTATATTTATTTTATTATTATTTTTAATTAATATAATGGTCAATTTACGTGTCCAAGAAGTGTTTACACATTTTAAGGAAATAAAGATTTTTGACTTAGCAGAGCGACGATACGGTTTGACATGGTCACAGGTTCAAGTCATGTTCATGGAATGTCTTTTACTCTGTTATAATTTACAATAATTAGTATTTATTTTAAAAAATATTATACCTAAAAAAGCAGGTATAAGAATGTTAAATTAAAACCTTCTAATGGAATTAGTAATGAACAGAAATGATTTCTTAAGCATGTCAAGTCTTAGATTACCAGCAGTGATTAAAAATGTATTGCGTCTGGCCGCTGTTGTGTGGCTGCGACTCTATAGGTTAATGAGTAGAAAGGTACAAAATCCCTGACTAACAAAGGCAATGATTCATGACAAACCACGAGAACGAAACCAGGATCTAAAACCAGTCTATATATTAAAAATAAAGTTATTTAATTGCACTTACGTCACAAGCTCGCTTCTGCCAGCCATAATCCAATAAAACAATCCACTTTTGATACTAGCTAATATGAATAAGTTGTTAACCTACTTATATTTACCATGTAATTCTTCACTAAAATAATGTAGGTCTGGAGACTTTGGAATCTTAATTTGTGTACAAAAATATACCTAAGGACAAAATAAATATTGTTATAATTACTTACGTTTAGTTGTGTATCATTTAAGGTGCTGACAATGTGATCTGTAACAAAACAAATTTAATTATTAATAATAAGATTTACTAGGCTTAGTTTTCTTGTAATACCTATCCTAATATGACAAAGAAACATAGATTCAGTTTTGCTTAGTACGTTAATGGCAATGAGATTGCATAAAATACTATAATCTATATATAAGAAATGATCCAATTTAGAAATTGCGCTTGTTTTTCGGCATCCTTTCTATTTTCAGTAACTTAATAAACTCACTAACCTATACATATATTTAACGTTTATAAGTGTTACTTTGTGACCTAAATTAATAAATGCTTTTTGACTTTGACTTAACCAAACATCGAAGAATTGGTAAAATTAATTTTTTAAACACTCAATCAAATAAATGACTAGATATCGAGTGAATAAAATCTCACTCGCGGGCTACCTGGGCGCAGGAAAGATCTCAATATAATGCAAGCAATATTGAGTATTATGTTCTAAAATGTAGGGTTTCAATTACGGATTGTGGACAGGTTTACCGTATAAATTGTTCGGCCTTTTTTTTCTCTCGTCAAAATTACCACACTCCGCCAGATGGTAAGCAGTCGTGTGGTCTAAGAGCAGTGGCCTCCACATCGTCCTCATAGCAGCCGAGGCGATGTTGAAGTCTGATTATATAATTTCTTATAAGTTATATGAATAAGGCTACTAATGTATAAAACGAATAAACTAATCCAAGAACTCTCGCTTACTGACATTGGGCTTATCATAAGAAAACCATCTCTTCACATTAGATCGTACAAACCAATGTTGGCATATGATTTGGATCGAAACGTCAGTTAGCTGTCAGTAATCGAACCCGTGACACGAATCCAATATATTTGCAAATCGGGAACATTCTGCGTGCACAGTGCTGTAATAATGACGGTTTAGTTTGAGTTTCATTGCATCAGCGTGTTTTGACAGATGTGAGTTAGTAAGCTATGAATAGAAGCATATTGTAGTTCCATTAAGAGGAAACACAAGGGCCGTTTTTCCATACAATAGTAGTCTATCACGGTCTGCTGGCACTGCGCGACAGCAATAGATTTTACAATTATCTATTTTCAATTCTCTCGCCCGTGGTGTTTCCTCTTAATGATCGCATTGATGGCATACTGGTTTAAGAGATAGCTTCGCCATTATCACTGCGCTAAGTTTTGTGGAGTTGAATCCCACACGGGATAAATAAAATTGTGATTCACATGAAGTCGTTCCCAATCTAGGCTTTCTTTGTGCCCATTGTTTGAATGTTTGTAGAGTGCCCCGCGATACAGAATTTACGTTTAGTTTTTCTTTAACAGAAACAAAATATACAATTTCTCCCTTGCATATTCACAAAAACTAATAATTTAAACTAAACGCTATGTGTACCAACGTCTTTTTATCAGCTGTGTCTTTAGGTCCTACGTATTATGATAAAGTTTGGCTATTTTAACCTATACACTTTCGGTTTACATGATTTATGTAATAGGCAACTGGGAATAAACATAACTATATTAAATATTAACGTATCATTTATGCTGCCAGTCTTCCGGGCACGTTACCAGTTGACAGCGATGCTGAAGAATTCTACGATGTCTAAATCATTTTTGTAAATATTTAGTATTATAATTATTTGTGTTTTTGTAATTATGTTATCTTTTTTAATACGTTTGTAAATATAAATAGTACTAGAATAAGTTTCACATAATGAAGTATATTTTTCTGTCAATAAATATTGAAAATTTTCAGAGCGAAAGAAAAAAAATACCGATAATTTTATAACGTCTGACGTTTCGGCCCATTTGCATCGGCCACACACAAATACATTACACATATGCACATTTATTAGTTTACAAAGTTACATTTATGAAATGTAAAATTATTATTGTGTATTTTCGTTTAGTAACGTAAAAACTGATAATACCGGGCATGATATGCATGGTTAGCATCTAATTGTAAACGGGATTAAATATAATGATCACCAAAAATACTAATTGCACAGCAAAATATGCTTACTAAAATGTACCATAACGAGCACCTATACGCTTCAAATCACTGCATTCCGTCTCGGAAGGGTTAGGTTATGTTAGGTTAGCTTCTTAAATCCACCTAAAAATAGGAGCCCCGCCAAGCGGGGCTCATATATTTTTGTGTGTGGTAGTATTTTTGATGGAACAAAAGCAAAAAAATGAGAAACAGTTGAATACTATATATATATATATATATATATATTTGACAAAAGAAGTCAAATACATATTTGTAGGTACGGAGTCTACAAAGAGAGACAACTAATTACAATAAATACTTTTTCATAAAGCGGAAAAATAAATAGATATAAGAAACAAATGGGTAAATGCTTAGTAAAATTGTGTATCGTCTTTCTTATTGCCAACCGTTAGTAATTTTATAATATAATAATAATATCAGCCCTGTATTAAACTGTCCCACTGCTGGGCACGGGCTTCTTCTCAGTGTGAGAAGGGTTAAAGCCACAGGCCTAGTGCGGGTTGGCAGACTTCACATATCTTCGAGAACATTATGGATAACTCTCAGACATGCAGGTTTCCTCACGATGTTTTTCCTTCGCCGTTAAAGCAAGCGATAATTAACTATTTAATACGCATATAACGTCGAAAAGTCAGAGATGCGCGCCTTGGGATCGAACTCGAGACCTCTGCGTGGCAGTCCAACGGTTTCCCACTAGGCTATCGTTGTAGTAATTTTACATACCAAAAAAAGCAAATACATACATATGTACATGTACTAGCATAATAAGTGAAGACGCAAAAACGTATAGAATATCGTTCCATGTGCACTAGGGATGTTTTCTATAATATTGTTCTCAAAACAAAATCAGTTCAATAAATATTCCTTGCAAAGTAGTTAAACCGCAATTGTTCGAGTGATAGCAATTTTTTTAGGTACGCTTGTCGCATTTTTACATTATTAAACACAGCAAATAGCATTTAAAAGAAATCTTTTTGGGCAAACGATTACAATACCTATTGGTTTCAAAATAACTAGGTAAATACCTTAACTACAAATATTTTTAATTTGGAATAAAGAAAAGGACAGCAACGTTTAAATAGCGGCTGCTTCATAGTTTGTATCGTGTATACTTTTCCTGTCATTTGACAATTAACCTTACTACCAGATTTGAAACGCTCGTATTTTATTTATTTTTGAGTAGATTTTAGTTTTTATTCGACTTTATTCTTAACAGTCTTTGTACAAAAGAGTTTGAGCAGTGTAAACATTTGACTGAAAAAAATAAGAGTTAACTACACTATTATAGTTTTAACATGGACGAAACACGTTAAACAAGGTGAATAAAACGTTATTATAACCACGTAATTATTTCGAAAATCTCTTAAAATTAACTTAATAAATATTATTAGAACAATTCAGCTAGATTTATTCATCACTATTAAGGACAAAGTTTTACCAGTTTTATAAATCGCCTGCCAGAAATCACTCATTTGATTTCAAAGCACTTTCTCAATATACACAGAACACTACTCAGAAATCAATTTAGGTCAAACATCGACAAGAAAACTTATTAGATTAAAACTAAAAGAACTTTTGAAAGTTACGACAGGTCTTATGTACTTTCTCGGTCCAATTCATATTGGAACTTTGGCCTAACTTAGTTATTCAACTATATCACCACTGATCCTGTCAAAGTGTCAAAACCACCTGACGTTTAAACTACGACTCCATTACGCATTTACAAAACCATTTAACTGGGAGTTGTCTACAGAAAAGATTTAACGGAGTTGAATATATCTAAAACTTTTATAATTTGCTTTCTGCAGTTTTATGTAGGAGAGAAAATTTATGTTTCTTTCATATCTAACTTGCTTATGACGCTTATATTATACCTATAACTTTTATTAATTTAGGTCACAAACCGACACTAATGAAATATCCAAATATTTTTTGATAGATGGTTAGAATTACATTTAGATTTTTTTGATCCACATGAATTATGATTTTACTATACCAGGACCTAGATAAGTGTTGTTACTTTGATGAAGTTGTGACGTTAATCGCCTAGGCGCCCGTCGAGCGCGGGCGCACGTCACTAGCCACCTCTCGCGACCGGCGGCGCCGGACTATATAAGCAGTGGATGGTGACAGACGAGCACCTCTTCCGGCCGGCTTCCCTTCTCAGCTAAGTATTCTTATTCCTGAAGGACTTTGGACAAACCACGCCCTGATTATTGTCACGTAGGAAAGTTATTATTGTCTAACTCATATACATTTTTCCTTAGTAATCTATTAAAAGTGTTAATCGTCAACTCATCTTTGATTAATCTCTAAACAATTTTACCTTAAGACACCACGCCCCTACGGCGTAGCCTGTCCTATTTCTGGACCGATCAGATCCCAAGTTTATAACCACACTACAGGTTACAAAGTTGATATTTTGCTCCAATTGGAGCAATTAATTCCACCTACCAAAGACAGTGCCATAAAAAAATTATATTATTTTCCAGCAGTAAGTAACGAGTGCGCTTTCCAAAGGAAGTATTGTGCTAAAAGGTTTCTCGTCTCTCTTAATTGACATTTTGGATGACCGATAAATTATGTGTAAGTGCACATTTATTTGCAGAAAGTGGTCAACATTCAATATAAAATGAGAAAATTTACTAGCGACTTTAATAAAGAAGCTAGGTATAAAATTTGTTTCTGTATTTCGAGAAAAGCCACAATAACATTGCGATAGTACTGCCTAAATATAACATTTCAGTTTTGATATAACAAGACAGTAAAGCCGCAGGCGATCGCTGATCTATAATTATAGAATCTTTAACGAGGGTCAGCCTGTCCGAATGAGGTATTTTTGGAAAACTAATTGGAGTCGACTATTCTGGATAATAAATTTATTAGAAATCTTGTACATATGTGTATATTTGTCGTGTTTTTTGTAGTTTTGTTGGTGTTTAAAATCTTAGCCATATTTTGTCTAATGATGTTCAGTATTACCATAATAATGTCCTCCAGACCTGATTTCGGTCACTGTGGCCAATCTTACGAAGACTGGTCATCTGCCCAGGAGATATTATAGTGCATAAGTATGTGCGCAAAGATTCCCTAACTCTCATGATCGGGACGGTAATCCGACACGATCGGAAAGAAATCAGGTGCAGGACCAACGGCTTTAGTACCTTCCGAGGCACAGGGGTTACTAACATTGCCAACTTCCTAACTCCGGGCTGCTATTGAGGTTTCTTTTTAGAAAGTCCCAATATTTTTTTATTGGCCCGTCCCGGGATTTGAAGCCGAGACCTCAGGCACAGCAGTCGCTTTAACTACAGCTGCACTAGGGAGGCAGTACTCCATGTATCAAACAAACATATGTAGTATCACATCAATAATTACTGCTACGTATCTGACTCGTTCACGATATGCACTCGTAGCAGATTTATTTATTAAGGATCTCTTACAAGAAATACTCTTTCTCAATAAATAAATCTTGATAATTAAAATAAGGTCTCATGTTTTCTCAATTACAAGAAATCACACAATGTCATAAGAGACAGTAAAAACAATTACGTGAAAGATAGTGAGTAATATTATGAAAAATTAACATATACAAAAATCAGAAATTTAAAAGAAATTTACATAAAAATAAAAGCTTCACACGAAATGCTAAGATAAAATTTATCTTATATTAAAAATAATAAAAAGAAACATAAAGACTGTCTTGTGTCATACAATATTATAAATTTCAATAATCTTACGACGGTAAAATAATAATGGAGAACAACAAAAAATAAAAAAAAAGAATAACAAAAACAACAATTATAAAATGAATGAAATAGCACATACAGATCATCGACGCTCGTAGCAGACAGCACTCTTTCGTATTTAAATTCTATGAATAAAATCAAATAATCCAAGTATATATATAGATGCGTGTAATTTCCAGTACATGCAACGAAAACAAAAGCTGGTAATGCAGAACATTTCCATTGAATGTTGCAATTCAATGTTAAAGATTTACCATTTTCTGAGGACGAAACCTTATATATTCCGTGATCGAGCCATCGTGCAAGTTTCGCCAGGACTTCTTCAAAAACTTTTTAGTAAAGTCTGAACTTGTGCGTACTAGAGTACGACGATGTAAAGCGAACTGATGATAAATTACGGTCGCCTGGTGTTCGTTATTGAATTGAAATATGAACAGAGCTATTTGTCATAAGCTAACGTAAAGTAATTTTAAAGAGCTAATAAAGATCTCAACTTTGGAAACCTCCACCTTTTAAATAAAATAACGCCTAAAAATTGTAAGGTAAATGTAATCCAGACCAAATTTCGGCAATGGCGGCCATTCTTAATAGATACATGTTATCAGTGTTAGAGACATTATGATGTACAAGTATGCACTATTTCCTCACTGTCATATTTACATGGGACGGCAATATAGCTCAAGGCTTGATTCGCTTGCCAAAGTTCTGGGATAAACACTGTCCTGGATCAAAAATCCCAAAAGGTTTTTGCCCAGATTACAAATAAATAAAGTAGTAGAAGCTTATATATCTCGTCGGAAAACTTATGCACTAGTCAAAACGCAGTAAAATAAACCAGTTACAAATCAGAGGATTACACTTTTCTGGACAAACCGGGTTACAGTCACTAAATAAGCGACAAAGGCGCGCAGCGTTCTCTTCTCTTTCTTTCGTTATTAACCTCTGAGTCTTCTTCGAAGAGGTAATGAAAACACTATGTGGGTCTGTGTGTCTGTCTGTTAGTGACAGTTTGTTAGTGACAGGCATAGCTCCGGAACCGCTGGACCGATTGACTTTTAACTTAGTGTACAAAAACCTTAAGATTATCCCTCGAACCAGTTTGAATATGGGTCAAAAGACCCCTGAGATATAGGGGTCACAAGGTCATAAGGTCAGGGATATCCACCAACAGAGTGAATTGGAAGTCCAAGGGAGAGGCTTTTGCTCAGCAGAGGCACATTACAAAAAGCTGACGGGGAAAAAAAGTTCACATGAAAACGAAGAGGTTCTGGGCTTATACACCTATCTCGTTTAGGTTGACGAACATTATCGTCGTACCTCACGAAAACTCATACTATCTTCAAAAGTATGACTTTACATGTTGTATCGACAAGATCATTGATAGTACGAGATAATAGTCTCAAATGACTGCACGAATGGTGTAGTGGTTTAAGTAGTCGCCTTGTTATTGCCATTGCGCCGAGTGTTGTGGGTTCGAATCCCACACGGGACAAAACTTTGTGTGATCCACAAATGGGTGTTTCGAGTCTGGGTGTTCTTTGTGTCCGTTATTTGAATATTTGTAAAGTCCCTCGTGACACAGGAATTATTCCTAGTGCGGGACAAAAAAGGAATATATATTATATTCTGACATCTAGTAAGCTAGCAGATACGTTTACAGAGGTCAGATGACAGTCATTCCATATAAAACCCTAAAATAAAATGACCTTCTTTCCAAAATTGCTTAGCTTTGTCAGTATTTCAGAATCCTATCAAACCCATTATGCTGATTATTCTCGGCACCAATCACGATGAACCTTAGGCATTCATCGGCTTACTACGTACGGCCGTGAATACATTGGTTAGTTAGTCGGGTGTGGGTATCCTGCACAAAGCCTCCCATTAGACCATTATGCATACATAACTGATGCCACGTGTAGATGGTCGGTTACTTATACAACCTTAGCTGTGTTCTGATAGACAATAGGTGATCAATGTTGCTCGGCACTTGCTTGATTATTTCGGCATTGTTTGTGAAGAAGCCTTGCCTACTGCTTACTCTTCTGCAATGTAACAATATAGGAGGCGGTGTCTCCTTTGCATTTATGTATATCTCTTCAACGTTGACATCACTGACAGCCTACAGGGGCTGTTAAAGTGGTGTTTCCCTAGTTGTATTAAGTAGTTCTTGCGATAGATGTTTTTTAAAGAATGCGTTAGAGGCATTCCACATTCTACATTATATTTAAAAAAAAAAAGATAAAAAAGAGGCATTCCACAGATAGAATTTGGTATTTGGCGAATCCGTTACGTGAGATTTGGTGAACGGGACCTCGACCTTTATTTATTAAGTTATTGTTTTATATTTTTTGTACGAGACCGAGACAAAGACCTCAGTCATAGCTCTTCAATCGAATTAACTTTTCAAAGAAATGATTTTTGAGTGGAAGTGTTGCTTTTTAAATAATGATTTGATTTTGAAGACGCCGTTGTATCAAAAGGATGATCTTATCTTTGTTGTTTCACAGAAATAACTTTATCTAAAGGTTAAAGTTCACTCGTTCGTGAACGTTTCACTAAGTTTGCGATTAGTTTGCAAGTTTTCCAATCATTTGAATAAATATTGTAGCTGTAAGGATTCGGACTCTGTTTTGTCTTATTATTTTAAGGTACTGCACACATACATTTTCCAGTTTATGTTGACTACTCATTACTATGAAATTCTTTAACGGAAACTAGGTGAGTTTATGTCAGATATGTTTGGTTCTGTGCATATTACAGACTGCTGGCGTAGCAGTATAATTGGTGGCCTCGCTACTGCCACTGCGCTCAGTGTCTTCGATTTGATACCCAAACGGGATAAAAATCCTAGGAAAAATAATTTCAACTTGATGTAACTACATTTAAATTAAACTACTATATAAGGATTTTATCGCATTATTTATTTTATTACAAAATTTTGAAAATATTACACTACCACTACTACTATTGATTTAATTTTACTAATTTATAAGCTAATAAAATTATTTAAACTATTAAATATATTTATTTTTGGTTTACACTTTCCCCGACGTTTCGGTTGCTTTTCAGCAGCCATGGTCACGGGGAGACTTTGACTTTGTAATACAGTGATAAATAAACAACGCGATAAAATCCGTATATAGTAGTTTAATTTCAATGAATAACATTCGCGTAAACAGAAGACAATATTGATGTAACTACATTATAATAATAATCATCTTTCTTTAAATTTTCACACAGTTGGTCATGGGCCTCTTCTCAGTTGTCAAGGGTTACGCTGTAGTCCGCTGTCTTTATTGAACTCCCCACTAAGCTATCGCTGCTTTTCATATATTACTATTGTTTTATTTTTTTGACTGCTTGATTTTGTCATTAGTGTCGTGTTAGTGGTATTATGTTTGCTAGCGATCGTGGGTGCCGATGATCGCCGTTTTAATTGTCAAGTTGAACAAAGAGATTTTACATTGATTTGCTTTCATTTGCTGTCTACTGGGCAGTATACTGTAGGGCAGGCAGCCTTAATAGACTAATACTAGCTGTACCCGCGGTTACACCCGCGTTTATAGTGACTGCGTCGTCCCCGTGGGTTGTAGCGTGATGTTATACTAAAAGAATTTTCAATTTGAACCAGTAGTTCCTGAGATTAGCGCGTTCAATCAAACAAAGTCTTCAGCTTTATAATATTAGTATAGATTATAAAGAGGAATAATTTGTTGTTTATAAGATTTAATAATTAACTATTATTATTATTAATCGATTTAAAAATTATTTCTCCATTAGAATGCTGTATTAGCACCGGAGTAACATAGACATTATTCGGACTGGTTTTAATATTATTTTAATACTTTTTGATATGAAACGAATGAGATTGTGTTTTAATTATTTAATTATTGTTGAACTTTTTTTTTTTTTTTTTTTTTTTTACGTGGGGGAATGCTATGACGCGTATCCCTCCGCGGGGGCGGGCGGAGGGATTATGTCGGACTCGCCGGGGTAAAAGAAAGATGTTAAAAGACAATGTACCTCCCGGAATACCGACTAAACCTACCACGGTGTTCCTCGACAAAACCACTATCGACGGGGCCGATGCGGTCGCGACCCCGCCGAGGTTACGGCCCGCCGTATGAAACGGCAGGCCACTACGCAACAAGACCTACCCAAGATAGGCACTACACAATATAAAAGCCCTACTGTCTCCCCCTAAAGGGGAGACGGACACGACACAGAGGCGCGCGTGGGAACACGCACGCCGCCTCTCGGACCTGGTGCTGAACGGATGGCGGGCAGGCCCACAAAGCCCGCCACCCCCAGGTCAAACCTCAGGGTGGCTGGAGGTCATCGCGCGCCCTCCGGCGCCCGGCTCTGCGGTTGGGGAGAGGGTTCAAATGCTCCCTCTCCCGCTCCGCCGCCTCCTTGGTGGAGATTACTTCCTCGCAGAAGGAGGCGACGGCGCTCCACGACCTCTCACTCCGGACCATAGACTGAACTACGGCCGGGAGCGAGAGGGCAACCGATCCGACTGCCGCGATCAACTCACGGCGCTGCGATGCCCAGGCGGGGCAAACCGCCAAAGTGTGCAGCGCCGTGTCCTCTACAACGTCGCGGCAGTCGCCGCAGTGGTGACAACCGGGCGTCTCTTGCCGGCGTATACGACACAGGAACTGGCCAAAACAACCGTGGCCAGTTAGAACCTGTGTCAGCCGGAAGGTGAGGGCGCCATGCCGCCTCTCCAGCCACTCCTCAAACACGGGTCTTACCGCCACAATCGTAGCGTGCCCGGAATTATTGTTGAACTTATTATATTATATTTCAATTGTATTTAACTTTGTTACTATTAATGAGCTTGTTTTTGTTTTTATTTTACTAAATACAATTTATTATTATATTATTTTCAACACAAATGTAATTTGTTCTGAAATAAATGACTTATAACTACTTTTAGGTGAGAGAGTCGCTGGGAAAATATAGGCTACTATAAATACTAAATTCTTAAGTAGCGAATACTTGAACCGCCAGTGTGCGGCCGCTCTTAAAATTCCCTTTGAACAGTAAATCTTCAAGCCTCACTTAATCTTTTCATAGTTCTGTAAAAGTTTCAAGCGTGCACTTGGCTGCCGTAGAATGACTTGTTTGAAGCTGAATTGGTCAACTGTAGTAGAATTAGTATTTAAAGCACAAGTAATATTTAAGACTAAGTAGACTACCAACGAGTAAAGTTGCTACTTCACATCCAATAATAATTAGAGATTGGCTATAGTATTTAGTTATTTTTAAAAAGACTAACTATATATGTTCTAGCGATGAAAGATAATCGATTAAACTTCGAATTAATCGATTTGCAAGCAAATCGAAATATTTGAAACTTACAGAAACATATCCGAATGCTTGTCAAAATTTTGCGTGATATTTTTATATTGATAAATAATTTGTTTTAGGTTTATAATCAATCAGCCCAACGCAGTCCACTGTTGGACATAGGCCTCTCTCATTTATAAATAGGATAAAAATTAAGGCTCGATACGATGCAAATACAAATGCTGAAGTATTGGAACTATTGTTGGTACTATTAGCGCCATGAAACACATGAAATACCGGTTTGATTATTATAAATCCTACAGTGATCTAAAAAACGGAGTAATGATACTTTAAAAGAAAGAAATCCAAATAAACGTTGCATTAGGCATTTTCTTAATAATTCGTTTGCCCGAAGTTTGGATAATCATGGTTATGGTAAACCTACAGAGCCTAAACTGCTAATCAAGACTTTGTAACAGGAAAGAAATATTATTTAATTATTAATTTGCTATTCACTAATCTAACTTTACCCTATGCTTGATGTTGACTCTGTGGTGACTGCCCCGGTGCTGTGCGTAATGTCGATAGTCCGATTCTCGGATCGGGCAAAGATATTGGCATATTTTAATCATGCTTGGAACTGAACCTGGTAAACGGCAATAGGCAATTATATGAGATGTAAAACCATAGCTAGCAATATACAGCGTGTAACTGAAAGTTGTGGTCATATTTAAGTACCTATCGCATAATATAGCAGATAGTGAAAAAACCGCGACAAACAAATTTATATACATTTTCTTTTTATCGATTTATCACTATCACATATTTTAGTCGATATCTAAACAGCACAAACGCCTGACTCTGGTCACTGTGAGTCCGAAAATGACCAGGCTCTATTTGGACAGTGGCATAATGCATTGGTTTCGATGTTTTAATAAAAATTTGATAAAATGTTGAAAATTTTTATAAAATGTATAATATTATATATTATGATTATGATGTTATATTTTGATCTGGGAATGGGGCACATAGGTTATTTATCAGATATACATCACGGTCATAAAATATGACCACCCCTTTCTGTTACACGCTGTATTAGTATAACCATAGCTAAAGTACCTCTGCCTTTAGCCTCTGCCATTCAGGAATATAAGCTATAATATATAAGATGTTTACCTCACAATTGAAATGTATTTAAACACAAAATTACGTTTTAACAAATTTCAATACACTGCCACGCAAAATGAATATTAAAGAATAGATAAGATAAGAAGCGATTTAAGTCACAATTTCTTGGTACCGTTAATTTTCAAAGGCAAGTATTAGAACAACAAAGTTTATGGAAAGATATATAAAAACCTCTATGTTGTAAATTGCTTATTTCCCGCTTCTGAATGTATACAGTGATGTGTAATCAGACGGTTTACATAATCAATTTCTGTTTGAACGCAAGATATTTTCCATTTAGCTTCGAAATGTGTTTAGATTGCGGAAAGAGAATTTTACTGGAATGCTGTTTGGTGTTTAGTTATATATAATCGCGGATCGCAGACATTGTCCTACTCGATCGTAGCGTCACTTATATGTCCAATTGTGAATTAAAATCATTTAGAAATCCACTCAAACACACACCAAATATTTGATCAAAGTCGATCTACCGGTTAAAGAGGACTTCAGTGGCATACAAACGTACAAAATAATCCTAATTAATATTATATCATCATGAAATTTCGCGTACACGTCGTCGAGGGTTCAGAAAAAAGTTTTGACCCCGAGTGAGCTAAAGCGCGGGCAATTGCTAGTTTTATATATAAAGCTATAAGCTTTCCTGATTATACATAGGTAGATGTTTTTGCTTCTAGAGTGACATTTGATGCAGCTCAGATGCAGACCAATGCGCTTATCGATAAATCCGAAATGTTACATCACGTCGTGCTTCAGAGCCATCGGTCCTGACTATCATGACTATAGATATGGAGAGTCTAAGCACTCCTAAATATTCCTATATCTGGTCTAGTCCTAGTATATCCTTATTACTTTAGGTTGCAGAAATCTGATAGTAGACGCTCGGTGGGCAAACTGTGGGCAAACTGACATCAGTTTGCCCACCGAGCGACTACAATCAGATCTCTGCAACCTAAAGTGATAAGGATATACTAGGACTAAATTAAATTATTTATTAATTATTAATTCGATTAAGAGCCCATTCTAATTTAAAATATTAGGTGAGAATGGGATAAAAATCTCTCATCCCATATTATAAATTATTTTAGGAAGCTGCACTTTTAGGTACAAAAACACAAATAAAATATTACACAAGAAAAGAATTGTCCGTCGTCCATTGCTATTCATGCTTTTCTGAGTAACGATGTCATAAATTCAAGTTTAGTACTGTTTTTCTAAAGATATAAAATATTGAATTGTATATTAAATAAGTATCACATTCGTTAAGGAAATAAATGTACAATAGTGAATGTTTGTTACTCCATCGTACTTGAATTAATAACAGATTTTAATGAAAATGTAGTCCGGAGATAGCATGAACAATCACTATGCTAAAAATGTTTAGTCTATATCAGTTTTTGTAGTATTACAAACAATAATAATAATGACTTTCTCGATTACGTTGGTTAAGCTGCCCAAGTGTTCAAGTGTATGCAAAACTACTAGTGTTCTCTCTTTTCCTTCACTCGCATAGCCTGAACAGACGGCAATCTGACACAACCGAAGAGAAATCAGGCTTTATATGCTTTCCGAGGTATAGAGCTGAAATATTGCCAAGTTTCTAACTGTTACTGAGAATCATTTGATTGAAAAGGTTCATACTTTTTCATAAGCTCGGTTTTCATTTATACGTATGCACTAAGAATTATTACTTCCCTTCCTACTTTTATATTATATTAGATATATATGCGGTCTAGGGGATATTATTACCATTACATTCAGTAGCACTTTTAGTATTATAAAAATAATAAAATTAATTTTATTTATAACTCAACCACAGAATGAGAAGAATTAAGATATAGTCCGCCACGCTGATTCGCGTTGGCAGACTTTTTACGTCTTCGAAAAAAATGTGTAGAATTCCTGGACATGGAGGTTTCCTTACGATATTTTCCTACTCGTTGAAGTGAATGGTAATTATTTATTTAAAATGCTCCTATTTTACTTTTGCCTGTCTAAATGACTTTACTCCGCTTGATGGTAAGCAGTCGTTTAGACCACGATCTAAGCCTTACACACCACGTCATCACGTAAAGTGGTACCGAAGTCTCTATTTTGACGGTCTAAGAAGATGCTTTATCACGCTCCGCTTGAGTCCTTTCCAAGATCAAAAGAAGAAGGAAACACGGGCCTCGTCAGAGAGAGAGATTTCAAGTTTTAGAAGTTCGGCAAATATAAGAGAAGCCAAAGCTCACATAACTTCCAAATAGTCGCGTGTCGTAGTATCGACCTTGAGGCCTCGGCATTCTAGTTCAAAGGTTAACATCATAGCTGCTAAAATAATTACAAAACGGTAAATACTCTTCGTAAACTTCAATCTGAACAAAGTACAGTTTCTATGAAACCAGCAAACAAGGAAAGCATTACTGAGATTGCTGCGGTTTATACAGGTATATTTTCATCCGCATGAAATATGTATTGTTTGAAAACTTTGTTTGCTGGAAAACGACACTTTTGGCAAACTACAGTATTGCTTTCACAAAAGTTTTTGTGTACGTGAGGAAGCATATTATTTTGTGTTGATGCCTTTCAAACGACTTCATACAAGGAAAATTTTCTCAATTCAAACGGTTTTTTATATAAAGTCGAGTAACTAAATATTTTTTCATAGCTCGGTGCTATTTAGTTACTTGGCACTGACTTCACATTGGTTAGATGCGAATGGGAGCTCAATTAAGACTAAAAAATAAAATTTAAATCGTGTGTTTTAAATGTATTTGACGTCGTACATTTTTTGCTAGGAATTTATTATTTTTATACCATCTAATTTGAAGACTGTAGGTGCTTGCAACATTAGTGGTACTACTTGCATGTTGCTAACCTTTTAAACACGAGTCATTGTGTTGATCCCACTGGTCTACTTGATAACAGCAAATCATGTCAAGGAGTCTGGATATCCTACTCACCGCAGGAACACAATACAAGGTAAATCTGGTTGTGATATTTTATATTTATTTATTTATTTTATTTTGTTGGGAAAAATACAGTGTTTATAACAGAACAAACATGTTTTCGCAGATACACAACTAAAAAGCTTGTTATATAATACTAATAGTTTTAGAAAATGGTAATGAGAGGAAAACTAAACAAAACAAATGTAAGTTACAAATTATGAACAAATTAGCTTGAGAACCATGCCTTTGTTAATATTTTATTTAAAAAATGTGATTTCGAGTTAAATACGTCTAGTTCAGGAAAGCTAACCACCTTATTAATTTCTTTAATAGCTCTGACGAAAAACGAGTTTTGCCTATAATTTGAAGAACTCTGAGGAACATCTAGATATGCATGAAATCTGGTCTTTCTATTTGGAACTTTAAGATTTATTTTAGATAAAATATCAGGTGAATCAATACCATGCTGGGCAATTTTATCAAGACACGTGATGTTAGATAATCTCCTTCTTTCATACAGTGGTAGAATGTAGTGTGTAGTGAAGTACTTCTTCAGTCAGGCTGTCCAAACTTGAGCAAAATTCCAGACTTAACAAATCAATGTGAATTAAATTCTTTATATATTATAATAAAAAATATTCAATTAGTCAAAATATTTTAAGGTGTTATAATTCTCGAGACTATTGTATACGTTTTTCTTCTGAATATCCGTGGCATGACAGAATGTGATTTTTGTAGGTACCATGGCCACCATTCTAAGAATATGACGTTGGTTACGTTGATTAATCTGGCGGCCTTCTGCATGCTATTTTATTCCACTATATCTATCGAGCAAGTTAAGCCGTCGGTCCCGGCTGCCATGGACATATATGGCAGTCGTTATTGTGAAGTCAGTGCCCTATAATATCCTGGCACTGGTCTAGCCTTAGGGTATCGTTAGCCTTCGGGTTGCGGAGGTCAGGTGGCAATCGCTCCGTGTAAAAACTGATATACAATCAAATCCGGTTAGAGTAGAAAAGCCGACCCCAAGTGATTTGGGAATAATAAAGGCTAGGGAGAAGATATCTATCGAGTGGAAGAGGTTGTTGTTATTAAGTATTTGGTGACAGTACGAATAAGACGCCTTTGAGAAGTACCACGGTCTTACAGCTTGAGAGTTGTAATAATTCTCCTACGTTTTGCTGAGTAAGCTAGATTCAGACTTCGTATATCTTTCAACTTGCGTGCTGGTTGTATGCTTGTTTTTGTTGCATAAATAGTGTTAGCATCCTTTAAATAATTGTACCAATTTATAAATTATAATCAGTCTATTTCTATAACATATATTTAACCAATAAGTAATTTACCACCTGGGTATTGATGTGAGTTATAATAATATATAGATATAATAGTAATAATATTCAAAAGACTGGGACTAAGATCGATAAAATATTGGCAACTAGGTCAAATAATCTTAAGGTCAAAACTATGAGACCACATCCATATATCCTTATTAGCACACTACTCATTGAGCCAAGGACTTCACAAAATTACTTCCTCCCAAGATAAACATCATCAAATTATTGTACAATGAAAAGGTTTTATCGCGAGAAGCAGAGAGCCTTGATCCTGCACGGCCGACTTATCTTTTGTCTTATGTACAGGCGATGGATTAATTATCAACCATGTCCAAGATTTGTAGACAGCCCTCATTATACGCACACGAAGAAATGTAACCTTACAGATTACATTTACATGATAGAGAACAATAGTGTACAATTTTTAGTATGAGTGAGCGTTACCATTGTGGGTCTGATGACAATCAACTTCAAGAAATTTGACCTTATTTAAAAATAAGGAAGGCTGCATCTATGTTTTATTTTAACCATGCTAAAAATCTTTAACTTTGTATGCAGTGATAGGCTTTTTGGCAAGTAGCATATTTTAGATTTAAAATGTGGATTTATTTATTACGAGCGGTCGTCAAGTGGTCCAAATTCGACCATAATTGAATTAAATTTTAAGTGTGATCGTTATTAAAGTTTTATTGTTTATAACTATACCATTATTATCACATGTCATTAAGTCACCTACTCCACATGGGTACATAATGTAACCATAGTTACGAAGAATTCTACGACATCAACCGAACAAGGCCAAAATACTACGAACGCAATTCGACTGCTTGTGTCAAATGCATGGTTGTGTGCGTGTAGTGCTATTTTTAATTTTATTATTTATTATTTAATGTATTTTTAATGCATATTTTATAAAAATATTAGAATTCGCCACTGCTTCTCCATATAAACTTTAACTGTGCTAAATTCCATACTCCTCCGTCCGCGCAATTTTCGTAAAAAGGGATACAAAGTTTTTGCTTCACGTATTAATATATAGATTAATCGTACGTTCACATTTTACAGGACTTTTTACACGACTTTACGTAAAGCTACGTATGCAAGCTAGTCGTGCGGTCCAAATGCGCGAATTAATCTTAACTAATATTATAAATGCAAATGTGAGATTGTTTGTAAAGCTTTCAAACTTTAACTACTTGACCGATGATCATGAATTTTCGCAAACATGTTGACAAGGATACAGAAAAGGACATAAAGTATCTTTGATCCAGAAAAACTCCTGTTCCCGAGGAATGGAAATTGATTATCACAACCTACTTTTATTTATTCGTACTTATAAGTAAATAGTTTTTTTTTTCTATAGGTTGTCACGCGGACCGCGCGAGCCATGACGGCTGCGCGCGAGTCGGAGTGGTGGCTGGCGCCCCCCTTCCCCTCCTGCCCGGCGGTAGCGATATATAAGCCGATCGCGTCCTGGACCGCTTCTCTTCCGGCCGGCTGCACATCTCCAGCTAAGTGTCCCGATTCCCGGAGGACCACGAAGCAAGTCTTTAACGAACCACGCCCTGACTATTGTTATGTAGTAAAGATTATTATTTCCTATATTTGTATTCCAAATATATTAAAAGTGTAATTGTCATACCATCTATTTTTATTCTCAATCATTAAATTCACCTTGGGACACCACGCCCCTACGGCGTGGCCTGTTCCTTCTAGATCAACAGATCTCCTGTAGAAACCACTCTAAAGGTTACAAGGTCTAAAGGCCTAACACATTATATTATTATTAGTTTGTCATATGTGACACAGAGTACCTAAGTGCTTTTACTTGAATTATACTTAAAATTATGTCTATGCTATAAACAGCATTGCTTCCTAAAATTCTAAATTCAAAAATTTGCTTATCTCGAGTAATGCTGCGAGCAAAATCTAGTCATCAAAAAGCATCAGTCGTTTACACGATGCATACAACCCACGTAAGCCTTAACTTGTACAAGTTACCCACGACGTGTACAAGAGCCAAACGGGTACACGAATTTGTTTACTGGTACGTGTACTGCATTCAGTTTTCACGTATAGGTACCCCCGCTTTTACGAAATACACTGAACACTGCAGTCGCAAACCGATTGCTAAAACTGTAAAGGTATGAATGCATGATTTCGCGTTTATAATAAAACATTGTACTTTTTATATCATGTTACAAATCCTTACACCTACATATACATAATTATTTTTTGTTAAAATGTTATTAGCAATTAATGTTTTAAATGACTAGTATTCTTGTTAACCTCTCCAGCAGCAGCAATCGGCATCACTGACAGCCCTTTATGTAGAGGCTGCATGGAGACCGAGGACACACTGGCTCACGTGCTGCTGTATTGCGAAAGCGTGAGCGACCAACGGGCGAGACTACTTAACAGTCCAGAAACGATGAAGGAAGTACTGCGCAGCACCCTATTGTCTTTCTGGACGGAGCTGGGGTGGTATGAGTAACCGAAAAACTTTTCGCGTCGGTCACTTACGCACAATGGCCCAATTGTGGGGCTAAGTGCGGATAACACACGTCCAACTAACCCCTCCAGCTCAGCTAGAATGCTTGTATTAGGAGTAGGTTCACGTCAGTAGTGAAATGGTTGGGGCTCGAACCCGCGACCTCTCGGTCGCAAGTCCAATACCTTGTCCATTGGGTTACCGCCGCTTAAATTAAACAGATTATGTATCAATACAGTATGTCTGTAATACTAGCAATTAAAAAAATAAATGTAACAACTCAAAAACAACATTATGGCCCGGTATCCACCAAAGCAGAGAGAGAGGAGAGGAGACAGGAGGAGAAGAGCTGCGGAGCTGGCAGATTATTTCCACCAAAGCGGAGAGGAGGTGTGAGCTGTGTGTACGTATCAGAGATGTGATCTGTAAGAGCTCGAAACCAGTCAATCGAATGACGCTTTCGGGTGTGCGAGGCGTGGGGAGAAGGCAGCGGGGTCTGGACGCCCGACTTCACACATCTCCGCTCTACCGCACCACTTGCTCGCTCGCGGCACATATGTAGTTCTATAGAAAAATGAAATATCTCCTCTCCTCTCCACTAGGTCCATTTCCACCGAAGCTAAGCGGAGAGATGTGGAAATAACGAAATCTGATTGGTTTATCAAATGACATCTCCTCTTGTTTCCTCTCCTCTCTGCTTTGGTGGGTACCGAGCCTAATTGTCTATCCATCCAATATTTAAATACTATATGCGCTTATCGGTGTAGCAATTTTCATCTTTCTCAGTCCGATGCAAAATCCTAATTCTCGATATGCCTCTACTTTTGCTTTTTCTTTCATTTAATCTGTAGGTATACATTTAACTCCGTCTCATTTTTATTTTTTTAATGCTTTTCCGCACTCGGAGTAATTTATGTATCGCGGCGACTTTACAAACATCCAAACAACGGTCACACAGAACGCCCAGACTCAGAACAACTATGACTAATAATTACTAACTACAAACGGGACAAAAATTTGTGTGGTCCACATACCACACAAATTTTTGTCCCGTTTGGGGATCGAACCCGCTACACTCGGCGCGGTGACAGTACCGAGGCGACCACTTAAACCACTACGTCTTCCGTGCAGTCTTAGTAGTAAGTAGTCTAGTTTAGGTATTATTAAAATAGAAATTAGATATGGCAATTATTCTGAAATAAAGATTTATTATAATTATTATTACAACAAAGATAGGATACGGAATACACAGACACCACATTTATCCAGGTATATCTTAAGGTCCTATATACAGGATGTCAAAAAAGTTATACATGGTAATTAAAAAAAAAACACATATCTCAGGTAGTAGTTAGGATAGATTTTTTTCATATTTTTGTCTGAACGCCCATCGATTCCACTATAAGACATTTCCAGGTTATCCATTAATTACCGGACACCCTGTATGTAGTAAAGGGAGATATATTGGTGATATAAGTAATCTGGTAATATTTTTTAAACACATTATCACACAATATCCTATGCAAGCACATGTCAAGAGACAACGCAAGCGAGTTACTATGAGTGTTACAAGGATAGATATATATTAATTTATTTGCTATATTGTTCGCGCGTTTAGTAAATAAACTTTTTTGAAAATCGCGCATCAGTGGCGTCATTTTTAGTGAATGTGAGCTGCGTATACGTATTTCGTTAAAAAATGTCTATTATTGCCTACAGACTTCTACCGGACACAATTCCAACCTTATAATGTTACTAAAATTAAACTTATTTATCTAATCTACTCTATCTCTTACTATTTTCAAAAATCTGTAGTCATCATCATCACCCCCTAAAATTAGTTAACAGAGCGTCAAACGTATCTCAACGCATGCTGTGATTTAATTTTTATTTTCAAATTACTTGACATGTCGTGACCTTAATTTAGATTTTGAAAACGATGTTGATTGAAACGAGTGTAACTTATTCCACTGTCCAGATCATACGAAAGTCCCGCCTAAAAGCCTCATACATAAAAGCAAAACGTGAAAATCAGCACCAATTCATACCTTTTTAAAGTCCTACATAAATTACTTAAAAAAATGTCGCTCCATATAGAAAAGCGTTCAAAAAGACCGTAACAAGAAACATTACCTTCATGAATTTTACAAATGCCATTCCTTTTTAAATTAAAAAGTAAATCTGTTCTAACTTTAAATAATTCCGTTTGTTTCTTATAAAAAAGTGAATTCGAACACTTCCTTTATTGTGAAAGGCCAGGTGTTTTAGTCAGTGAGTTTACTTTGTCCCTAATATTACTTTTGAAAGCTTTGGCTTTTCACGGCGTATATTTTATTTTTTTAGTATATTGTGTTTAACTCTTCGTTAGCCTGGTGTTTCTAGTGTAAGTTTGTGTTGCTAGTAAGTTTTCTATCAAAATGTCTTAGAAGCAGCATAGAGTTTGCAAATGTGGCCAGTAGTCTGCAGCAGGCAGAATTTTTAATAAATTTCATACTTTTACTGAAAACACCATGTATTCTGACGCCTATTTATCGATCCTTAGTTAGAAGTTCTTTGTTAGCTAGATTTGATTGTACCACAAAAGCGAATCTATAGCTGTATATTGCACACATTTCCAAATGGTGGTTCAAATCAAATTAAAATAAAAAATATGTTTATTCATGAAGATCATAAAGTAACACTTATGAGCGTCTAAGTTACACTTATTAATGTGAATTTACATTAAAATTTATCTGTTGCCATGTGCAGCAACGTAAGAGCGTAAGAACTCACTGCCACTCTTTTCATTTTTACATTTTCCAAGTTTACAGTATGCGTCCAAAGTAATGTATCCTATTTTAAGTATTTTAAGACCTTATACCTTGTTATTCATATTTGTGCCAACTTAAACTTAATAAAAATATATTATTATTATTATATTAACAAAACTTGTATGTAAGGAGCTGCACCCATTGAACCAGTTATCAGTCATGAAACAACTTCCACTAAGAATTCCCCTACAGAAAGAGTGAGAAAACTTTGCTTCACACAAAACCTCTTAGTCTACATAAATGTATGTCATGAGAATATTGAGAGATTTTTAATAGTTTTGCCTATAAAAATCTAATACGTCGCCATAATTATGTACCTACGTCGTTAAGTGCTTTTGCGCCACTGAACTAATGAGGAAGTAGGTATTAAAAGACGGCCATTACAACACACATCACGTGATACGAATCAATGACGAGCGATAAAAAGCACTACAAGTTCTTGACATACCAATTGCTAGCATAATAGAAGCTTAATTTTGTTGTTATGAAATATTAAACAATCCCACTGCTGGGCACGGGTTTCTTCTCAATATAAGAAGGTTTAGGCCACAGTCCACCACAATGGCTCAATGCCGGTTGGACTTCACAGATCTTCGAGAACATTACGGAGAACTCTCCGACATGCAAATTTCCTCACGATATTTTCATTAGCCGTTAAGACATTTTTCGCCTTTATATTATCGCACATAATTAACTATTTAATACGCACGCGATAATTTACTGAAGGCCCTAAAGGTGGAGGGGCAAATTTAAAAGCAACGCACTTGTGATTCCTCTGGTGTTGCGGGTGTCCATGGCGGTAGTCGCTTACAATCAGGCGATCTGTACGTTCGTTTGCCACCTATACCATAAAAAACATAGCTTCGAAATGTTAGAGATGCGCGCCTTGGAATCGAACTCGAGATCTCTGCATGACAATCCAACTGTCCCACAAGGCAAAAGAAATCTAATACGTCGCCATAATTATGAACGTCGTTAGCCTGTAAGTGCTGTTGTGCTATTGAACTAATGAGGAAATGGGAAAAACGGCATCACAACACACGTCACTTGACAAGAATCAATGATGTGCAATCCAAAGCATTATAGTTCTTGATATACCAATTGCTGGCAAAATAGAAACTTATTTGTTGCTATGAAATATCATATATTGTTGCCTTGTTAGAAACCGTCCTACTGCTCGGGCATTTTCTCCATGTGAGAAGGGGTAGCCCGTAGTCCACCACGCCGGTCCAACGCGGGTTGGCAGACTTCCCATATGTTTGAGAACATTATGGAGAACTTTCAGACATGCAGGTTTCCTTACGGTATTTCCATACACCATTAACGCGAGCGATAAGTAACTATTTAATATGCATATGACTTGGAAAAATCAGAGCCTTATCCTAAGAAGGGATGTTACTTTATACATAAGAAAATATCTTAAATGAAATTGCCATCTGAATAATATAAGCCAGACTTAATAATATTAAACTCAGAAGCGATGATGCTGCACATAAAATATTATATTTTAGGTCGTTCAAAGTAAAAAGTACTTCAAAGAACGGAATACCCAGTTCACAGCTACGTTTTACGACGAAACCACCAACAGCACGACACTTGTTAAAAAAGATTGTGTCCATAAAACATACTATTATATAACTTTTGTCATACAAACTTTGGTGAACGTTGTACACTGCTTATTTTTCTTGGCAGAGTAGGTATAAATAAGAACAAAAGAAAATATTGTTTTGCGTTACCGAAGGATTAGAGCCCGTAGACATTTTTCTTAAAAAGACGGCGTTCATTGCTCGATGGTAGTGAATGCGACTGCTGTATTCATATAAGGCAGTCGCATTGTCGTATTCACATTCACATACTCAAGACCTCAAAATCTAGTTCGGGCTAGACAAGGTAATATAATATAAAGAGTCTGAAAGTATAACTCTTTAATGGTAATAGGCTCGCCTACTGTCACATGGCAACTAACAATAGCTGCTGAAAAAATGGATGTAATAAATTTCTGTTCCTTGTACCTCTACCCCTTCGTTGATTAAGACGTAAGACTATGTATGCTTGATAGCAAGATAGCAACTTGCTTGATAGACCAAGATAGCAACAAAGTGTACAATCCATCTGATGGTAAGAGAGTATTCTAGTCGACGGACGCATCTATTATCAGAAAACTTTTTAAAAACTCAACCTCCACTTTCTAGAACAAACCATGGTATAGAAGTTATTTGGCACCTCGGACTAGTGATCGAGAGGATGTGCTTCGAGCCCCACCCTTGGCACCCTATGTAGGTGTGCCTACCTCTCCGTAGAAAAGGTGAGCGGAAAGGTTATGTCGGACTCACCCGGGAAGAGCCCTGCCTACTACAGTGTGCCCACTCGCTGTCTTGAATGGTGGGTGGTTTGCTGGAACTGAAACTACATCAGCGAGTGCCGCAATAGCCTAAGCGCAACAGAAACAATTCCATTCTTAACAGTGGTTATTTTAGTTTAATTTGTGTTTTTATAAATTTCTACCATGTGGTACAAGCTAGTACAAGCTTTAACCTCAGCTGGAAGGTATAACAAGAATACAAACAATTCGTAAGCCAAATTGCTAGTAACCTTTATTTTCAGAAAGTATTTCTCTAGGTTTCCGTAAGACAAATTGTGAAAGTAGATGTGGGTTACGACCGAAACCCATTATTTACCATTGTGACACTAAGCTGCTTCAATAAAGCCATGCGAACGTGGCCGGTGCAGTTTTACCAACACATTGTTCGTGTATAACTTAGCATTTTGGTCTTTGCCTGATATAACACATGCACAAACATTATTATTGAATGTTTTTTTTCTTTTTTACTTTATTGTCTTATTTAGCTACGGATTACAAGAGACTAGATCACACGACACAGAGTATCCTAGTGTGGGGTCTAGGGAATATATAAATTGTATGTGCATATGTTAAGATAATAAATTATTATTATTATAAAATAGTTATGTATGCATCAACTTAGATGATTCACAATTTTTTATCGTCGGTTTGGTAGTCATTTTTAATAACGTCAACTCCTGCACTAGGGATTGCAGCATTGCCAAATCCCCAGGAGTACTCTAAAAGAAAGGTAGGTTGAAAGAAAAGAATGAGAGAGGTCCACCTGTTACTTTTCTTTCATTTATCCTATCTTTTTTTCTAGAGTTCCTTTATGCTGTAGGCTCAAGTACCTACACTTGAGCCTACGGAACTCTTACTCATCGTTACTGCTCTTTCCTTGTTTGCCTCTTAGAGAGTATTCCTTACCCAAGAATGGAAATGTCTTTTATTTTTATTCAAATGACGTACTAATCTATATTTACCTACTTCCATAAATGTCAAAAGTATACAAACAAAAGCAAAACGAAATACTAATGAAACAAAAAGAAACAAAATCACAGAATCTTGTTTCTTTTTTTATTTCATTAGAAGAAGTAGCAAGTGTGTTCCACGTTCATCCCAGATTTGTATGCCGTCCAAAAATATTTCGATGAAACTGACTTTATTGAGCTAAAACGCATAAAGTCACGTCGTCCGCGTACGCAATAAAAATAGTTTTGCTTACTCGACCAAATGTAGATGTGATGTCATAAAACTGCGATTTTTGTCCAAACTTCCTGGATTTATGTTATACGGAATGGATGTTATGAATCGCTTTGGAAGTTCGTTTTTCTTGCGTTTATTCTACATAAAGCTAATAAACGCTGGACCAATTCTTTTTACTTTTATATATCGCACGCGTTTTTATAAGTCGGTATTAATAGAACCAGAGTCGGCTATTGTAAATCTAGTATTACTAAAAAAATAATTTGGTATGTCAAAACTCATATCTGAGCTCACGCTCGTATATTCTCGAATTAGATATCGGATAGATTATTATTATTATTCGAGTATTTTACTATGACAGCACACCATCACTGCAAGTGTCTTCATAAAATAAGTTATAAGAACAAAATATATTCATCTCTTACATAAAGCTCAGTGGCTCCTAGAAAGTCTTGAAACTTTTTACCGGAGCACATCGAGTTGTTTAACTGCGATTTTCTGAAGCGTGACAGCAACTACTATTCTTTCATTTTCTATATTTCTATATATAAGTCTAGTACTAGGAATATTAGGCGCTCATAGCCAGTTGCACTCACTGATCGGTAAACGATTAGCAAGGTTAAGCAACGTTGGGTGCGGTCAGTCTATAGATGGGTGACCGCTTAGTGGTATTTCATCTGAGCGTCTCCGTGCTTCAGAGGGCACGTAAAAAGTCGGTCCCGGTTGTTGCCAAATTGACAGCAGTCGTTAGGCCATGTCAGAGGTCTACGGATGGCTTGAACAACTCTTGACAACAGGTTGGCTACTAACCACACGAAAAGAAGAAGAAGAATTAAAAAAACGCACACAGAGAACATGCAGACTAGGAACAACTATTTCTCGACCACATAATTTTTTGTTCTGTGTAGGAATGGAACCCACAACACTCGGCAAAGTCGCAATGGCGAGCTTAACCTAAACGACTACAACATCCATGCAATTACTGTTTGTCGAAGTTTTACATGAACTGAATACATTTCAGTTGGCCATAAAATGTGAACGATACGCACGGGGCAGAATACAGTCAATAATTACATAAACCGATGCCTGTAAGCGCATTCAGTCGCATTTGACTGAATACATTAGTTCAGCGTGGTGAGAATTTAACTTACGACTTATTCACCCTATTACATACACTTCATTAGGCAACCATAGTGCTTTTGTTACACACCCTTCTAAACTCTGAAGGGTCGTTTTAACTAATCTGATTAATGCTTCTGCTGATACTATTCTCTTATAGGTTCATTAGCATAAGACTATATAATTATAGTGTGGACATACCTAATGGTTCTTATATGGTGTAATCAGCTACTACTCATAAGGCCTATTGGTTTTGTGAACTAAGTTTTGCAGTTACACTGGGTTAATCGAAAAATAATAATGACCTGTTACCCGTGACTTATTTATACCTTACTTAACAACTTCTGTTCTACTACTTTTCATTATATCTTAATTTTTTATACAATTATTGAAATACGTTGCTCTAATCAAAAGAAAGCAGTGGCATAGCCAAATACACCGCGGGGATGGAGGCGTCGTGCGGAAGGCAATTTTGAATTTGTCATAATATGTTTTTAGGAAGACATACTTATATTTGTAAAAAAAGTGTAGCGCAAAGGTTGTTAAGTATGAAGAATGAAAGAAGACATGGGTTTTTAACCATGTCTTCTTTACATCATACTTTACAATGTTTTACCCTATATACAGTGTTGGTCATATCTAAGGACGTCGGTTTAAGAGCGTTTATGTAAAATAAATGCCTTGAAAATAACAAGGAGGTACTTATTTTACTTATAAGCTTTTATAACTTATGTTCGCACTTATATTTGCGTACAATTGTTAAGTCTCTCAATCTGTTGGATTTGCGAGTCGGAAATGCTATTATAATTATTTTTCTGCCGAACTCACAACATTGAGCGTAATGGCAATGTCAAGGCGAACACTTAAATAACTACACAGTCAAGTGCAGTGCTGTCAGAAGCCAATACATAATTCTTAACTTTGACTTTGTGAACGTATAAACGTGAGATTATATAAGTATATATGTATGTAAATACGAACTACGATTTCCATTAATGGATAGATATATTATGGCTAACCATTAATCGAAATCGTATTATCACCATACAACCAAAATACGACCTTCCATCACTTTTATGATCCGTTGTCCATTCTACAGTATAAAAGTGCATCCGGCGTCCCAACAAGGCGGATTAAAATTGTCACTTTTTGTTCGAAAAGCCTTAATTGAGGCCATCTGGCTGCGAGCCAAGTTATTGACAATAAACGACACTGCTACTTAAATTTATTGTAGCGGCCGAACACGGATGATAGATACTTGTGTTTAACTGACAGTATAAGTGCCGGCTCATGTTTTATTTAATTTGTATATCGCGATAGTCAATTGAAAGACCTGTTGTTTTAAGAAAGACAACTTTCGCACTAGTAATAAATCCTGTGATCCACATCTAGTACTTCCGATTCTAGATGTTCGTTGTGTCCGTTGTTTGAATGTTTGTAAAGTTCCCCGCGACACTTTAATTTAGTGGTAAATTCAAATTCAATGAAAATTGGCATTCTAGCAATAGATAGGTTAAAAGCAATTGATACATTCGTTAGACATATGACTTGCACTATTTGATCGCATGATTCTATATTTATCCTTAGAAGCAACAAACAGGTAAATTTTAATGTCGGACACAGGACCATGAATAGTTCAATGGGCAAACATACGGCTTATCGAGGTCGCAAGTTCAAGTCCTGCTTATTTATATATATTAATTTACAATAGACCCCGCACGAAAACGCGCACCTCAAACTTTTCGAAGTTAAATGCGTATTAAATAATGGACTCTAGTTCCCGAAAACATCATGAGGACTCGAAGGTCTTGAAGATACATATGTGAAGTCTGCTAACCCACATTTAGCTAGCGTGGTGGACTACAGCCTACACGAGTGGTCGGCAACCCGCGACTCGCGAGCCGCATGCGGCTCTTCCACGAAATGTTTAGTGTAGACACGGAATATTACTTATTATTTTGCGTTATAAGTATGATACCAAATTTTATTTAGTTTACTGTTAGTTATCCTACGTCATAGTTGACAAAGTCAAGCTCGAGAGTGTACTTTTAATCCTAATTATTTCCGTAATAATGTCTCCTGCTAAAGCAAAGCTTATGTTAAAAAAATGGCTCTTTAAATAGCTTTCAATTGTGGATTGTCCATATTTGGCTCTTTTGAACGACAAGGTTGTCGACAACAGGCCTAACTCTCCCACGTTGATAAAAGGTCCGTGCCCGGCAGTAGGACAGTTTATATACACGGCTGATATTCTTCTCCCTAGCCTTTATTATTCCCAAGTTACTTGGGGTCGGCTTTTCTGGTCCAACCGGATTTGACTGGATATCAGTTTTTACACGGAGCGGCTGTCACCTGACCTCTGCAACCTGAAGGCTAACGATACTCTAAGGTTAGACCATTGTCAGGATATTACAGGGCACTGACTTCCCAATGACGACTGCCATAGATGTTCATGGCACCCGGGACCGACGGCTTAACGTGTTCTCCGAGGTACAGAGCAGGCGATAATTGTCAATAAATACGCACATAATTTCGAAAAGTCATATAACTTCCGAAAGTCAGAGGTGCACGACGTGGGTTCGAATCCGAGACCCTCTGCATTGCAGTCTGTTGGTCTCCTCACTGAGCTATCGTATCTGCTTACATAAACGGCTGATATTATTATTAAATTATATCCCATATCACCGAAGACGTTGGCAGAAGTGTATTCGACTTTATAGATCTCACATAATAGGAGAAGATCTTATTGCTGTCTATCAGGAACTGTTACAAACGGATTGGAACAACTAAAGTGATCGACTTTATTTGTGCCGAATTTTCTCGAAGCAGTTTAATAACTGCTTCGAGAAAATTAACGGAGCGGAGTAATCTCCGCAAGACACTATAATATGCATTTCCCTTTTCATAGCCTGCTATAAGATTTTAACCTTTTATATGAGGGTTAAGCCTTTAAATATTGAGCAATTTCGAGCAAAAATATATTACGATATATCCCAAACGCTGCACTTCCGGATTGGATCCTTTAGCTGACCCCTTTCTTGAAATTAGACCTACCGAGCCGAACCGTTTGTAGTAGAAAAGAAAATGAGAAATGTCTCGTATCGTATTTAATTGTCAACTTTTTAATAGTCGGCCTCGATGGCGTAGTAGTTAGTATAACCGACTGCCACGCCTGAGGTCGCGGGTTCGATTCCCGCACAAGTCAAACATTTGTGTGCATGAATACGGATGTTTGTCTTGGTCTGGGTGTTTCTATGTATAATATGTATGTATTTACAAAAAAAAAGTATATATGTATATTTATCCATTGTCTAGTAGCCATAGTACAAGCTCTGCTTAGTTTGGGCTAGATGGTGTTGTGTGTATGTAGTAGAATATTATTATTATATTATTATTATTATTAATTTAGAATTAAATGTCAGAGAAAATGTTTTTTTCGTATGAAAAGGCATATTATTGATTATCCACGTTACTCTGTCTCTATTAAGTTCGCTTGCGATACGTCACATAAGGACTAGTTCTCGGGGAGTCAAATGAAACTGTATTAAGCTTTAATTTTAAGTTGAATTCTGAGCTACTTAACTTTGGAGACCGTTTAGTGCTCTTTGTGTAATGTCAAAACACAACATATCTGTCGCTTGTTACCAAGTCTAATGAAAGGAAATCGAAGATAATCTGATACAAAGGTATTCAATTTAAGACATAATATGGTTAATAAAATTGGTTAGACTCAAAATGTTTCTCTTACATGTACGTGATATTATAGTAACTGTTGATGAATCGTAATAAATAAATAAAATATTTTTAATAGAATTTGTCCCACTCAAGGAACAGTGATTTGCAAGTGAGAAAGTCAAATATTTTAACCTTATTACCATACCGAGTTAAGCTGGCGGCCAGCCAAGATTGGCACCACGAATAGGATTTAATACCACGGCCATTTGATATTGCCAATGGCACTAACTCTTTTATTAAAGTATTCATTTCAAATGAGATGATTATCTGACTAAAGTTCAAGTTCCTATTTCGAATATTAGTTTATAATGTTATCTAACATTCGATTTACTGATATAGTTATAATGCTATTAGTTATTATATAATATTATACAATAAATACAGTTTATCCAATTAGTTAAAACATTAGATATAATAGTTTAAATAAATTGATTAATTTGAAAGAATAAAAGTGAAAATAAAACAACTTCAAGGCTGCCTGTCAATTGAAGCGGAGCGAGGCTGCGGAGCGAAGAAATGGAGAAATATTAACCAATAGGATTGTATAAAACTGGAGATTTTATGCAATCCTATTGGTTAATATTTCTCCGTTTCTTCATTCCACAGCCTCGCTCCACTTCAATGGACAGACAGCTTTACATGGTGGTGTTGAAACGTTTTAACACAAACATTAAATTTTGTTAACCATCAGTCAAATGCATTTCAACTACTATGATTGGCTGTTTTAATGACTAAATCACTTGTAATTTCACATTTGTAGTTATTTTATCATTTGATTGATGATCTTCCACTTTTTGGTAGTTTAAAGTAACTTTTTACATAAACTGCTATTTTAACCAATTTTATACAAACCTAAATCTTCCAAGGGTATACCCCTTGGAAGATTTAGGTTTGTATAAAACACATACACATTACGGAGCAATCCTATTGCAACTTATCATATTCACGTATAATTTCAGACTTGGTGCTACAACTAAGAAATACTGGCCAGCAGATGCCAATCACATTTGCCCAATTCAAACGGGATCGAGCCTCCCGTATTACTGATAACGTCCATGCATAGCATACGCACACACTACCGCAGGTAAAAGCTTTTAAAAATTTGTGTTGTATATTTTATTGCAAACCGCTTTAGAACATCATTATATAATAATAATTGAATGATATAGTAGTAGATATAAATATAGTAAGTGTCTTCTCATACATTTGTAACGGTTATACAGTTGTGGTATGATACAGTTTCTCCTAGTACAGGAGAAAGGTGATCTTTTCCACTTATTTTAAGCAACCTGTTGTCCTAAATTACATCGTGTTTCTATAATGTAGAAAATATTTGCAGTGCACTGTATTTATTTATGTACAATAAAGTTATTTTATCTTATTACAAATTAATAAATTGTTACAAACCAAAACATATCACCCAAGGGATACAAATGACCAGTTAATTTGACCATTTGACTAAATATACAAAATATTTAGTGTAATTTGTCGATAACCGCTAATTACATTATTACATAGTAACCTCAATTAATAGACAACCGCAGTTAACGAGATATCGGCAATAGACAACATATTATACAGTTATAAATAACTAGATGTTCCCCACGGTTTCATTAACGTTTATAATTGCTGTTCTAAGTCCATGGATCATGGATGTTAGATGGAATCAGAAATTAAATAATATATACCTAATGAAAAAGCTATGTCTTATTCTACTTATATCATATATAGAAAAGATTCGTTGGTTTTTTGTAATCTTTTACCTCTGGAATCACTAAACCGATTTTAATAAGTCTTTCACCTACCTAGAAAGATTATTTATCCAAAAGTAACAAAATACTGCATAGGGTATCTTTGATCCAAAAAAAGTACCTTTAATTGCATACCCTAACTTAGCCTAAGTTACATTAACGCGAGTGAAACCGCGGGAAATACTAGTAAATCATGATTATCCCTTGTCGGATTCGAACCTATAACACTCAGCAATGCAAAGCAGAGGCGATTGCGTCCTTGCTTTGCCATGGGCTTTGCTCTTGAAATATTGTTTAGAATAATAATAATAGACCAATTAGATTTCATATGTAGCAATAGTCTCCTATACCTGCCGCAGCTAGCATCTCGGTAAGTGTCCCATATCACTCTAAACTAAAACTCTCGAAGTGCCTCTGCATGTTAACCCCATGTCCCCGTGTAAGCCTCCCAAAGTGCCGGGTATGTTCCTAACGTATTAGGGAAATACCCGTGAAAGAGAAACAAATAATAAAAATTCATCTTTATTTGCTAGAATATGGTTAAGGTTAGGTATACAGGTTAAAAGTAAAAGGTCTGGTATAAGGTAAAAGTTAACGTCAAGTTTAAGTTTCAATGAAACATCATTTCGGCACACTCTCGTACTAGGGTACTAGGCTACAAAAATCGGTACCTACATAGATGAACCAGTTAATATCAATAGAGTCAATAAACACATTGTTGATGGCCCGTCGTTAGGTTTCAATCCAATTTGTCCGGTGACGTCACGCCGCGCCCGTCTGTCGCCGCCCTTATATTTTATTAATAACACTACTTTATTGTGTTTCCACACTTGTCATAGAAACGTTATTGAGAAAGGAGTAGACTTGTTCTAGCAGAATGCATTGATCAAATTAGTTTTGATGAATTTGCTATCGAGCTGGTTAGAATGGCACCACAACAGCTCCTTGTTAAAGTCTCGGATTTCGTTCAAAATGGCGTAAGCTCGGATGGCGTAGTCGTTTAAGCAGGCGCCTTCACCATAGCCACCGTGTCGAGTGTTCTGGGTCGATCCAACGGGACAAAAATTTGTGTGATCTATATATAGTTTCTTCGGGTCTAGGTGTTCCTTCTGTCCGTTGTTAAATGTTTGTAAAGACGCGACATAGGAATTAGTCTTAATGCGGGAAATGAATTTAAAAAAAGAAACATTTTAGTTCTACCTAAATTCTGAAGAAGAGAAACCAAACTCTAATATTGCGTTTCTGGCAAGTAGAGTTTCTAGTAGATAAAATAAACTTCTAGTGCAGCAAGCGTCTATAACCCAGTGTAGCAGCTGTTTACCGTTATCGGGCCTCGTCAATATGATTGTTAGCTACTTTAGTAGTATGAAAAATATACATATAAAATTTTATTCATTGGGATACCGCTATCCCAATTAATAAAATATCTGACTTCCAATTGAGATGTCATGAATTCAAACCCATCCATAACACTGCTGACGTGAGGTTCACGTCTAAGATAAGCATATCAGTTTACCTGGAGGAGCTAAAAAGAGTACTCAAATAGCCAGTCAGTGTTAAAATATATATATTCTGGCACAGCTGTAAAAATCGCTATAATAATGACATAATTATTTTATTTATATTGGAGATGAATATTCAATACGTATACTACTCAGAGAACGCACGCTCGGGCTAAAAATATGTGTGAAATTTTTGTGATTGTTACTTAAAATATATGTAAAGGTTCGCACAATACAGGGATAACTTCAAGAACGAGAGTTATCTTTCAAAAAATATTTTCGCATGTATAGTTTTGTTGAGTAAAAAATAATAGCAATGTATAGCCCTAGTACACATGGTTACACATCAACCTCTATATACGCCCTATATATGCATAAATACGCTACATACAAAACAGAGAATTGTCGGAAAGGGACAGTGCATAGTGGTGTCGATGTAATGGTAAGGATAGAGCGTAACAAAAATATAACGCACTCTCTCGTACAATTCGCAGCGTTCTACTTCTAATAGTTCAAAGTTCAAACAGTCACAGGTTGATGTGTCACTCTGCCCTATTTTAATACAAAACAATAATAATATTTTCCCATTACTTTTTTTCTGGGTCTGTTTATTTTATATGTATATGTAAGTATAATATGCAAATTTTCCAACTATGTGACGTCTACGTTTGGTTAATTTTACTCACTACTTACTATATTAGAATAAATCACTTGGACGACACTCGGAATGCATTCCCCCGGGAGCCAGACACAATGCCTTTCTCATTGTGTCTCGATGCCGGCTAAGACTTAAACTCAGAAACTGCTAAACGAAAATGTGAATTATAAACAAGGAAAAATGCCAACCATGAACTCTATAAATACCATTATTAGTGAAACGGCAGCGCGCTTCGCTGATCATTAAAAAGAAAGAAAAGGATCACGTATAAACAAAAATGGGTGCAGAAAGACTCGTTCATTTCCCACAATCATTAACTGGCTAAGATAACATCATCCATCTTGTTCCTAAGTGATCAACAATGTACATATTGAGGAAAATGTTGATCGAGCGAATGATATGCTCTTAATACCTCTCGTTATGATTAGTTATCTCAACATATTAAGTGTAGTAGAGGCACGTCTTTAAGAAGAAAATCGGAAAAGGGCAAAGCTAATATTTTTGGTCTGTGATGATAAATATGGCCTGATGGATTAATTGCAGTACTAATAGAATACTGCTTGGGCATTGTTGAAGGTCCAAAAGCCACTGATTTCATTGTTTCGTAACATTATAATGCCTCTTTAAGTTTAACCTAGTTTTGAAAATCTTATGTTTAAGACGTCACAAAGTTTTTTAGCTAGAATATTTTGAAGATGACAGAATATATAGCGAAGCGGCAGGGCCGGCAGTCCCCGGTTAAACTTTTTGAATTTCTGAGATTCTGATCATACCCAAGAATATATCCATTTTACAAACTTTGAATTACATTATATTAAATATCTGCAAGTTTAAAACCCAACCATTTAGAAAAATAAATTCTGCATCAAAATATTTTAACTCTGACTCGTGGAAATGCATTAGAAATTCTGCCAATAAAAGGAATCCACTAAACGAAGCAGTCGAAAGAAATCTGTATCTACAATAAAAACTGCCATCACACAGTCCCGTGCGACCAATTTGAGACAGGATATTGGAAAACGTAATTAGACTATATTGGCAAAAAAAATTCGCCCGTATCCGTTTGAAGCGGACCGAGAAACAAAAAACGCATTTGGATGAAACGTTTTGGTACAAGCCTTTTCAGGTTTGACAAAACCTTTATCTAAAATGGGTAGAATATTTTTAACGATTTTTTAGTTTTCGTTATCCGGCAGGACTTGCAGGTTTGTCCCGTGATATAAGTTTGCCCTTAGATTTGAAGGCGATCCTGAATTCATGAGTAGTAATTTCTGTTATGGTGAACTTTTCTTTTAGAAAATTCCCAGTAGCAGTAAATAATTTGGAAATGTACTCGCTGGACAGCAATAATTATAAGCTCATTCTTTGTTACGTGGATGTGGGTGCCATTCATATATGCTTATTTAGTGAACTAAAACTTATACCTAAAATATCAGTTTTTATCCGCGGGTTTGTTCGCATAAATCCGACAGGAAAGCATACTAAGATAAAAATATTGAGTTTATCTCAATTCAGCACTAATATCAATTTATGATATACAAATGTATTCGAATAATATTAGATTGTTATTCGAATGCATTCATTATACACTGATCATTGGCTACCAATACGTAAACTAATGTACGGTCAAATATATAATAGTACAAAAAAGCAAAAAAGGTCGTAAAACACATCATCTGCCCGATGTCTCTTTATTCTTCAATACTAATTGTATTATTGGATTTTTATTCGTGTAATATTATCAGTCTCGACAAATAAATCAATTTTCGGATTATTGATCGGTTTGTTTTTCGGAAAATATTTGATGTCTTTATATCTAAAGACATTAAAATTCTTTGATTTTATCTAACCTCAAAACAGTCAAATCCTTTTATTCAATATATTCTAAGCTCCAAAACATTGCTCTAACGTTTCAATAAACGTTGCTAAGAAAATCTATTTCAGCTTCCTACATACAAATATTGCAAAGAAAACGTTTATTGCTTTCATATGAATGCAGAACGTTATCGGGCGAGGCTACAAAATAAATACGTCGCGAGAAATTGCTCTTTTATAGCTATAAGTTATACTGTAAGGGGTTGGTCTCACTGGCGCGACATTGCGGCGGGAAACGAAGTGAATTATGGCTAATGTTGTTGTCATCTGATAGATAGATTTAGTGCCATCGAGTAGAGATCATTCGCAATTCTTATGTGGTTAGAAGTGTGACTTGCGCGTGAGATCAATGTGTATGTCTTTCAGAAAATGTTCGTTAATTTCTTAATAAATCTGGGACAAGTCTTTTATCTTGTTGTTTATTATTTATGGATTAAATCTCAATAGCAGCCCGGAGTTAGGAAGTTGGCGGTGTTAGATACCCCCGTGCCTCGGAAAACACGTAAAGCCGTTGGTCCTGTGCCTGATGGTTCATGAGAGTGAGGAAACAGAGAGTGCATTGTGTTTGCGCACACGCTTGCACTTTAATATGTCCTGCGCAGATAGCCAGTTTCTGTTATGATTGGCCGCTGTGACCGAAAATTCGGTCTGGAGGACACTGTTTATGGATTACATCGATTAACTAGGAGGCACAAAAAATGGTGTGTGTTTCAAAAATTGATCTTTCGTTTTGTTAGTAATAACTCTGATTCTAAGCGTTCTTTGTTTTAGTTTCGATGTTTATAAACTCCTCTGCAACACGAGGTTTAAATCTTTGTTGGAAATGTATTTTGAGTTAGCGAACATTTTTTGTCCAACTGTGTCGTAATACTTTTTGTCGTAACAAAAACCACCCTTATCACTGTTTTCCTTTTAGAAGAATACGAAAGTACACGTTTTATTGAATACTCACGGCCCGTCGGCTACTTTCATATCAACGGTATGAATTATAGCACTTTTAATGGCTCTTCAGTTGCTTTTATTTGGAAGTTATGTACTATCGTGATTTTGGCATCCGTCCATCTGTGTTCTAGCTAAAAGTTAAAAGTGTTTTCGTTTGTTTTTCTCAACAGTAGTACCTAGCATATGGTCCACTTGATGGTAAGCATTTACCGTAGTCTATGGATACCTGCAATGCCAGAGGTATCAATATCGCCTACCAAAGTTTAAAAAACAAATTTAAGATGGCATGAAAGAATAGAGATATAGGAGACTTTAGGACCATTACTTAATTATGTTTTAACTCGCTTTTTATACAACTTAGGTAAGATAAAGCTTAAGTGCCAGCTATATAATATAAGTAAGATAATCAAGGGGGCTTCTAGCACGGGTAGCTCGCATCAATCATTTACACAGCACATTCAGCCCATGCAAATGCCTCAGCTTGAGCGTGTTACCCGCATCGTATTTGAAACCTATATTCCAAAGTTCCAAACAGCAATATAACACAGCTTTATACTGCATGCTTCTTTGCCCTTATGCGAAAGCTAACTTTGTAAGTATGTTTTCCGATATATCATAAATAACTTATATCGGTATGGACTAAATATCGTAAAAATGGTGGTCACGTATAACAGAGCACGTGCAGTGCGCCTCTGATTTTTATTGCAACGCTATTTAAACGAACATCAAATGTTTTGGCCGAAGAATCAAATATGGAGACTTAGTTTTATTTTTATAGACATACAGACCATTTTATTGGATAACATGCATCTGCAAGCCGGATATTATAATGAAAATAGAGTTTAGGGATTCATTTTTGTCTTAAGAAATTGTAGGAATTTTAGTTAATAAGATATTCTATAAATTATATCCTGATATGAAAGATGTATTTTAAATTTGAAACGCGTGTTAAACAATAATTGTACGCAATGAAGTATACATTATATTCTTTAGGTCAAAGTCAATAATCATACACTAGTGTCAAAATCAAAGACAAAATTATTTTTTTCATTTAGGTCTCAAAATATCTCTTATAAATGTGAAAGTTTAGTGAATATATTGAATTTACATTTAGGTTCAGGCTGACTATGAGGCAATAATCATACATACATATTCTTACCCCTCTTTCCCCATGGTGTAGGCAGAGATATATTATTTCGTCAACTATCGTTTTGGGATCCAAATAAGAGGCGATACCTTTTAAAAACGTATTCTTTAACCGTCAATAAAATCCTTTTCGCCATTTTAATTTCCTAACAGTAAGTTTAAATGCAATCACAGCTAAAATAATTATACATCCATTTCGCATTACAACCGTATACCGCAACCGTACCGTTTTCAAATTCATCTCGCAAAAACATTTCAACTAACTCCAGTCGAATATACAAAACCAAGTGTATATAAATACCAAGTGAAATAATAATGAATTTACTTTAATTAAAATGAACAGAATATTCACAATCGTTTCAAACGAAGACCCTCTTATATTAACGGTAATAATTTTGTATTATGTCCTGAATATTAACGGTATCCTCCATTTTGTTTTTCTTAATTGTAAACTGTAGTAGGTCCGTACCCGTAGGTCTATTGGACCCATATTTAATCTTTAATAATAATTATTATAATATTAATATTCTATCACATACACACAACACCATCTAGCCCAAACTAAGCAGAGCTTGTACTATGGGTACTATACAATGGATAAACATACATATATACTTTTTTTGTAAATACATACATATTAAAAATAGAAATACCTAGATCAAGACAAACATCCATGTTCGTGCACATAAATGTTTGACTTGTGCGGGAATCAAACCCGCGACCTCAGATGTGGCAGTCGATTATACTAACCACTACGCCATTTAGGCCGCTTTGAACGTCTATAAAAACCGTAGCGGTCGCTGCGGTCTCCTCAGCTTCTCATTACCTTTCTGCAGTAACCCATAGTATTCACAGTAGGATAGATGGATTTCGCTCGGTACTCCTAAGATCAGTATTGACATGCGTGTGGGTCCATTGGGCCCACCTCTATAGAAACGTAAATATTATTCCCCACTACAATTTGTAAGGATTAATAGCTGGGATTTCGGTCGCGAGTATCACACATATACAGGCTGTCCGGTAATTAATGGATAACCTGGAAATGTCTTATAGTGGAACTGATGGCCGTTCAGAAAAAAATATGAAAAATATCTATCCTAACTACTACCTGAGATATGTGTTTTTTTTTTAATTACGTAGTTTTTTTATTAGTAGTTTTTTCTTGTATACTACGACCATAAATGAATGAAATCCATCAGTTTTTTGTTGTTTTATTATTAAACACTAATTATGCTAATAGATAGACAGTCAAAAGTATGATATGCTAATAGAGCTTACACTTTTTAATATATATATATTTAATTTTTTGTTTCTTTTTTAATTTTTCTGAACTGCCTTCATTTCTACTATAAGACATTTCAAGGTTATCCATTAATTACCGGACACCCTGTATAGCCTAAAAAATTTACAAGTTGCAACATGCTATTTTTGTTAACGAATTTTGTAGTAAAAAGTGAATTGGCAAGTGTACCGTAGGATTAATATACTCAATATGATGATTGCATTTCACAATATGAAACTTGGGTGGTATATACAATTTTTTAATTATCCCTGTTGGGTACAACAATTTCGAAAAGAGAAATAAAGGCGATAACCTATGTATGCAGCAAGAAGTACATTGAAAAGAAGAGGCGATTCGAATCATTAGCCAATTTTGGGTAAAGACCAAGTACTTTACTCAAACTTTACCCAAAATTGTCTACTGAGATTGACATAGATTTTTTATACACCATCATGATAGCAAGCATAACGCTAACCGCCCATCTAGTGGTAATGGACTATTATAATATACTAGCGGTCGCCTAGTGGTCGAAATTCGACCATAATTGTATTTATTTTTAATTTTAAGTTATTAAGGTTTTAACATTTCATTTAGATTTCGCCATGGTTATACAGGTTAATTTACCTATCTTTATCAAACAAATTATTATTTACCTAACTATACTTTAATTGACGATATTCCTTAGCTTGCTATTTTGTTTTCTTTTTTCTTTATTACATATAAATTAGGTATATGTAACCATAGTTACGAAGAATTGTGCGACGTCAGACGAACAATGCCGAAATATTACGACCGCGATTTGACTGCGTGTGTCAAATACATAGTTGTGTGCGTGTAGTGTTTTTTCATTAATTTAATGTATTTCTTACGCATATTTTATATAAATATTAGGATTCGCCTTTTCTACTCCATATAAGCTTTAACTGTGCCAAATTTCATACTCCTCCGTCCGCGCAATTTTCGTAAAAAGGGGTACAAAGTTTTTGCTGCTCGTATTAAGATTTAGAGGATCACTCATAATACTAAGGTTGTCGTTCGCGCTTTACTAAAGCCAGGAAAGAATAATTAAAGATGGGATGAAAGGAATGTAGTGCAAGAGTATACCACTAAGCTCTTACTTACCGGATGAAAGAAAATTAAACATGGAAGTATTTTTGCCGCTAAAAATGGCACTACTTTATCTCCACTGTTGTCATAGCAAGTTGCACTCACTGATTGATAAACGATTAGCGAGGTTAAGCAACGTTGGGTGCGGTCAGTCTATAGATGGGTGACCGCTTAGTGGTATTTCATCTGAGCATCTCCGTGCTTCGGAGGGCACGTAAAAAGTCGGCCCCGGTTGTTGTCAAATTGACAGCAGTCGTTAAGCCATGTCAGAGGCCTACGGGCGGCTTGAACAATTCTTGACAACAGGTTGGTCACTAACCCCAAGAAAAGAAGAAGAAAAAGAAGTGGTAACTTGTAACACTGGAAAACAAAAAAAATATATATTATGCGGCATTAATTTTGTTAATGGTTTTAATAAACATCTTCATCAGTCATACCCGAAATGTATTTACTTTGTATGGATTGACTCTGGTTCTTGAGATATTCAACATAAAGAACGGTTCCGTCAAGACATTAGAACAATGAAAGAAAGATACCAAGGCCGATGGGACAGCCAATTATGATGGCAGACTATTGCTTGAGTTTAATAAGGGATTGTCCTGAACATAAACACAATAGAAAAGCTCACAGAAAAAGTTTTTTCAAATAGTTTTTTTTTTAAGTGTAATCTTCTTTAGGCGCGTTGAGCACTTTTTGGGTGAACAAAAAGCGTGAAACTCACGTCATCGTCACCGCACGCTAGTTACTTAGTTTTCACTTCTATCGGCAGTCCCCAAAGACTGCACCGCATATTTTTTTTTTGTTAACAGCATATGTATTAAGTTTTCTTGTCGTTATTATATAGCCGCTTCTAAAATATATATTTAATATGTAATTACATTTTTATTTCGACCTTCTTTCAGTCAAATAGTTATATAGTCTTATCTCATAAACTAGAGTCAATTTAACAAATCTGTTATTTTTCTCGTATTCAGCATACTGAACTTATTCCAAATTAACTTCAACTTACCATGCCGCAAAATGACTGTTCCCCAGTGTAATTATACTAATGAGTTTGAGTCCGAGACATTGGCAAGCATTGCATTGGCAGCTAGTAAAGAAACGACTTTTGACTGAACTGATGGCGTAGTGGTTTAATAATTACTAGCGTTCGTCGAGTGGTCAAAATTCGAACAAAATACCCAAGCTAGCTACTTTGTTTTCTGTTTTTCTTTATTACATATAAATAAGGTATAGGTGACCGTAGTTACAACGAATTGTGCGACGTCAGACGAAAAATTTCGAAATACTACGAACGCGATTCAATTGCGTGTGTCATTGTATTTCTAATGCATATTTTATAAAAATATTAGGATTCGCCCCTCCTTCTCCATATAAACTTTAACTGTGCCAAATTTCATATTCCTCCGTCCGCGCAATTTCCGTAAAAAGTGCAGCCGCGCCGAGTGTTGTGGGTTCGATCCCACACTGGGCAAAAATTTGTGCGGTCCACAAATAGTTGTTCTGAGTCTGGTGTGTTCTTTATGTCCGTTGTTTGAAAGTTTAGAAATTTGCCCGCGTTACAGGAATTATACCTAATGCGGGAATTGTCTTAAAAAAAACAATATCGGTAAAATGGAACAGTTAATAGCTGAAACATTAACAGTAACGTCCATTTTTGAGTAGTCGAGTTGAGTAAGCTGTGGAGGAGCCGGCTCATTTGCACGCTCTCCGAATTATTAGCTATCGCGGCCTCTTCCACTCAAAAATATATTACAATAACCTTAAAAGCAATCTACAAAATGGTGCGCAGGCAAGATTATCTATTGGTAATTATTATGAAGATTGTTTTAATATAAATATTTAATATTTTACCCCTTAAACTTTATGAAGTCGTTAAAATATATCAAGAAATTTTCCATTAAATATTGTGAAACTGGTGCTAATCATTTCCAAAGTTCATCATTGGGTAATTTAGTTTTCCTAGATTATCAATCCTTATTGATATTATAAATTTGAACGTAAACGTAGCTTTGGCTGTATGTCTGTGTGTTACCGTTTATCTTCACTTCTAAAACACTAAACCGATTTGGATGAAATTTAGTATAAAGATAATTTAAAACGTGGTGAAAGATAAAGGCTACTTTATATTGATGTAGATATTACGCGGGCGTAGACGCGTGGAAAATCAATTTGAGGAGTTTTCATCTTGACTGTGTACCTTCTTACTGGTGTCTCAATGCTACATCAAAATTATAAGGGAACCTGCATTTTAAAAGATATGTAGATTTCCAGAGTTTTAAGTGTCCTTCATGTAGATCAACATCAGCATCCGTAATTTATGGAAAGTACGTTTTAGCACTGGTACCTATTTCAAGAAACGAATCGTTTTACCTACGTACAGTTAATTTTTGCCACATATTCTATGTATAAACAATAATAACAATATCAGCTCTGTTAATGCAGGGCTGATATTATTATTGACAGTTTAATAATTATCCCATTACTGGGCACAGGTCTCTTTTCAGTCTGAAAAGGACAATAGTCTACCACGCTGGTTCAGTTCGGATTGGCATTCGGGCGTTGACTTCACATATCATCGAGAACATTATTTAGAATTCTTAGATATGCAGGTTTCCTCACGATGTTTTCCTATGTAAAATATGTCAAAATGTAACGTGGCTCCGTGGCTAAAACTACACATTTCTTGAAGACCCCTACGTAAGTCGATGTTGTTCATGTTTAAGTACGAACCTTCTCCAATTGGATCCTTGCTGTTGCCGTCCTACTTCAAACTAGAATTGCTCCCTATAGGATTCAGTGTGTTGATATAATATGTATGTAGGTCTCCTTGGAGGTCGGGTATGTGACCTTTGAAATGCTTACATAGTTATATTTTATGGATAACAGCTTTTATGGTAAACTAGATTCTACCCGCCGCTTCTCCCGGTTGAATCTCTCGGGAACGGTTATTCGGATAAAAAGTATCTTATATATTATTCCAGGAAGTAGTCCATCCGTGTCTTAAGTTCCTTTTTTATCCATATCAATTAAAAGGGTTACGTGTGATTCAGTAACAAACATCTTTTTTTAATGATATTTTATAATATTATCTATAATATTTTAATATTATATTTATAATGTTATCCTATTAATCCATACATATAATAAAAATATTACAGACATGGACCAGTTACAATTTTATATACATTGTAGATATTTAAGAAAATAATGTCACGTGCCTTTTAAAGAGCTATAAAAGCCAAAAAATTGATTTCGTCGAAATTTTCTCTGCCTGTATATTTACGTATGTACGCGCATTACGCAAAAACTGAGGCACGAAATTTAATGCTGTTTTCACAGTTGCATTTGAAGGTCAAATTTAAAATCGGGTGCATGCTTTATTTTGGTAGAATTCGACTATTAAGAATAAGCATATTTGAAGAAACATATCTATCTAACAAACGTAAAATATTACATCGTGTGACGCTATTCATTATATACCTATATATTAATGATCTCCCGAGTATCACTTCTAACCCAATAACTCTCTTTGCAGACGATAGGATGGTAACAATTAAATGCAATAACATAAATACATATGAGCAATACATAAACAGTACTCTGAGTGCCATTGTCAAATGGCTAGAAGCTAACAATAATTTGATGTGCAGTTTTACCGCGTTTCTTCTGAAAATGCAATAAAAAGAACAAAGATAGGTACTTCCTTTTAAATATCATGCGTGTGAAGTCACAGGCATAATCTAATTCCTACTAATATTATAAATGCGAAAGTAACTCTGTCTGTCTATCTGTTACGCTTTCACGCCTAAACCACTAAACCGATCTTGATGAAATTTGATGCTGTGGTAGAGTAGACCTTGAGGAAGGACGTAGGCTACCAATTGTTGTAAAAAAAGGGCATAAAGGGGTTGAAATAAGGGATGAAAGTTTGTATGGGAATTCGACATTATCGTAAATAAAACCATATAAAAATGTATTAAAATAAGCTATTTGCTGTGAACAGCAGCACACACACGTTTATATGTTGTATTATTTGCAAAATAAGTATCCTTAAAAATTATTATGCTGTAATGTAACTGTTTCACGCGGACGACGTCGCGGGCAAAAGCTAGTATCATATAAAATAAACTTATCGGAATGAAACAACGTTATTTGAATGAAACACGAATATCCGCGGTTTCCTACATTGAATATTCAACTGAATTATTTAGTAAACGCTGTGCATCCGAACACGTTTTATAATAACACGCCGGAGAACTACTGACGTGAAATTCATCCGCTGGCTCAGATAGTTGTTTGTTAATAGTTTCTAGTTACTGTAAAATGAACAGAGTATTTACGAATAAATACGCTTGTATTTATTTGTTATTAGTCTAAAACTAGTCTAACATAAAAATGTCTATCCGGAACTTTAGGCCCGAACGAAATATTAAGAAACAAATATTCGTTTCGATAGTTTATTCGTCATATTTCCAAATTCACATAACTACTTAGTTAGATTTACTTCAGGTCAGGTTTCTTCGTGTATTCTATCGTGAATCTCTTTTTCTTTTTTTGGTTGAAAGATTTTTTCATATAAGACAACTTTCGCTCTAGGCATAATAATTCCTATGTCGCGGGGGATTTCACAAACATTTAAACAATGGAGACAAAGAACACCCAGACTCGGAACAACCATTTATGGATAACACAATTTTTTGTCCCGTGCGGGGATCGAACCCACAATCCTCGGCTCGGCAGCAGTGGTGAGATGACCTCTTAAACCACTACGACATCCGTGCAGTCGATCGCACAGCCAATCGGTCCGAAATTTCGGCATTTACGTTTAATGGAAGGCTGATATTATAATTCGAATAAAATTGTGCGCATCACTATTTTACATGATACAAGTTACTCGGATGGTCAGCACGAGAATAATGACAATAATGTCAAGATTGCGGAAGATGCGGGAAAAAAACTCAAAATTATAAAATTTTGACGTTTTGTTCCGCATTTGCTTGCATTACGTGCGAGTTCCAAAATGTTTCTCATTCGTATATCTTTTTCAATTATTCCTTTTTGTCTTACATGTTTGTTGATATATTTAGCAAAACAAAACATGGTTAAGAATTATTTTAAATCTTTTCGTTTTTAAAGCGTAAGTTACATTAATGGATGGGATTATCAAGTCTTCACAAGTACTATTGCGCAAGGGAATTTCGTGGAAAAGAAATGTATTTACTAAGGAGTTTACTTGTGTGTTTCAAATGTGTAAATCTTGCTCGAAACGCATTTAAAAGTTTGCGCATATGATTGCTTAAGATTATGAAGTCGGGCTCGTGATGTCAAGCAATCAATGCCATACAAAAAAAAACAGGAACAGAGAAGGAACATAATTTGGGACGAAATAGAAATAACATTAAGAAATTTAGGGGCAGAAAAGAATCAATTTTTGGGACGAATGCGTATTTCTACGTTTGGGACGAAACATGAGAGAGGAATGGGGTACAAACCAATTTTGACGGATTAAGTGATAGATATTGCTTTGGTAAGTATGGGATAAGTATAGCATCAGAAGTTATACCTATCACTGCACACGACACAAGAGTGCCGAGTGTGAGTTTGTTTTACGTTAACGCGATCAACACATTTATGACGTTCGGCACTCTGATTGGCCCGCTCCAAGCACCTTAACCAATCAGAGAGCCAAACGTATCGATCACATTAACGTAAAAGAACTGGTTCTAGGCACCAAGCTGTGCATAATACCTCAGCTTCAATTCACAGGTCAGACTAAGAGCCATTAAGAAATTCTCAATACCAAGGCAAATGGCAAAATATATTCGCCCTTATTACTTTAGTCATAGCTAACTAAAGTCATAGCTAACGAAATGTGAGTATACTTATACTCACATTTACATTTAGGTGTACTTACACCTTTCAAGATATTGGTGAAACAATAAGTAAGTATATGTACCAACATGCCAAGAAAAGTTAAAAAAATAAAATGTTAGCCGATTTATTTGCAAAGAAGATTTATTTATCTTAAGTATTTCTCAATATTATCGTTGAAGGTTATAAAACTTTATGACCTAATGATGTGCTTCGTAAATTATTATTAACACTGATCCAATAATAATTAATGAGCGAAACCTTTTGGTATTAGAAAATTCTCGTTAAACACAATTGCTACATAAAATTCGGATTGTACCTATAAAATTTCTGCTTATTAGTATTACATCCATTATTAACTCGAAGAATCTTGTAAAAATGTGCCTCCAAGGTGATTTACCAAATTTACTTACATCATTGTGGCATTGATAAAAGCAGGATTACTTGACAGCATTATGTACTTTCGAGGTGAAAAGTAAGCGTACGGTCTCAATCAGTAAACTGTTACCGTAACTCAGTGATGGTAGCAACACCACGAGACTTCTTGTAAGAAACTTTATAGCTGTTTCTAACTTGGCCGTGAAACAAGAGAACCAGCACCCAACGCTACTTCAGACAAAATAAAGATTTAAGATACCGACGTAGGTGAAATTTAGATGTAATAAAGACGTGAGACTACGCCTTTATAATATCCACGTTTTGCCTACAAGCTTTAAAATCTCTTTCTACTGGTTACAGTTTTAGTGGTGCTGCGTAATTTCGAACTCCTACTGAGAATATTTTGACTAAAAATACGACCGACCACCCGATCCGGACCTACACACCTGTCGCATTTACTGCCGCTGTCCTATTTAGACAACCATCCAATAATCTAGAAAATATTAAATGGTTACAAAAAAGAAAACATTATATTTGGCAAATATATCAAAGTAAGTTTCCTCATGACGTCAAAGGTTTTCACAAACGGAAATAACCAGAAACATTGAGAACTTCCCGAAACCTTCCCAACCATTAAGGGAAGCCATTTTTATTGCAACTAAACTGTACTTAAGCACAGAAACTAGTTTTGCTGAGCTTAAATATCAACTTGTAAGTAGGGTTACCAGTCTTTATAACTTTTTCGGCCACTTCGAGTTTCATATGTAATCATTTGACTTTTAGGGAAGTAGTTTTAGTTTTAAATCATACTACGGGTATTTTTTGTAAATACAACTCTCGCACTAGGAATAAATCCTGTGTCGCAGGGGACTTTACAAACTTTCAAACAATGGACACAAAGAACACCCAAACTCGGAATAACCATTTGTGGATCACACAAAGTTTTGTGCCGTGTGAGATTCGAACTCACAACACTGGGTGCAGTGGAAGTGGCGTGGTGAGCATTTAAGCCACTACGTCAAGCGCCACCCGTGCAGTAAATTGTTTTAACTATTAATTTTATATTGTTAAGGTTGAACTGCCTTAGTGGTGCGTCAGTAATGAATGAGACTGCTGTGCTTGTTGCCTTGGGTTTGTATCACAGGCAAAGTATTATAGAACCGAAACAGTGCCCGGTAGATGCCAATAAGCTAGCCCCCTATTACAAGGATATCTGACAAAATTTGGTTGTGATACATATCTGCTTTGAGGTTATTCACGAATAAATTGTTCTTATCCAAACTAGATACGAAATGCCATTTTTTGACTCTCGTTACAACGTGTACTTTCGCAGAACGTTTTCTCGCATGCCATTATTGTATGAGGTATTTGCTTTAAGATAATGGTTACCCTATTCAAAGGTATTAAGTAAAGTGGCGTCAAACAGCAATGTTTTGTGCGGTTGTTTAAAGCTTCTTTCTGACGGGCTCAAGATTCATTGCGTCCTAAGTAATTAGATATTATAAATGCGAATGGAGTTTTTTTTATTGCTATTGGTAGCAGACGAGCTAGTGGGCCACCTGTTGGAAAGTAGCAACTGTTGCTCATGGACTTCAGCAATGTCAGGACATAACAAAGCTGCTGCCTACCGTGAAAGAACACCCACGACATATCATAGCGCTCGGGAAACACAGAAGCAGGCAGTTCATTACAGAGCTTGCTCATACGTGGGAAAAGTTATCGCTGAAAGCGTACCGTCTAGGATTTGATCGCTTCCAGGTGATATGGATGAACCCTGCTTCGTTGTCGAGTGGTACGGTGATAGAAAGGGGCCGCTGGTACCAAATCAAACAGTTCTTTAGAGCACTCTCCGTGAAAGAGTTGGTAGAATACGCAGAGAGACCCAAAGTCTCTCCGTTGCTCAAACGACTCCAATCTAACTATGAGACTAGGATCATCGACGATTCGAACTGCCCGTCTTTGTAGGAAGTCAAGTGGATCGAGTTGGTATTTGGGGGCCTCTGCCCAGAGCTGTGAGCAGTACTCCACGTGCGGCTGGACCTGTGCTTTGTATTGTAAAGCACAAGACGTTGACCTGGTGTGAAGTACCGCCTCGCTCTGTTCAGTACACCCACCTTTTTGCTCGCTAATTCAACTTTGTCCTCCAAGTGACTCCCAAATTGTACTTTACTTGAGATTTCCACGCCGAGGAGCCCAATACTCTTGTAGATACGGAGAGTAACTCCTTGGAACTGTGACGCCATGACAAAAGGGTCCTTCTTGGCAGTGAACGCGCACACTTGTTTCTTCTAGGGATTGAATCGAAGTAAGTTCTGTTCACCCCATTCAGAGGCCCGCCAAAAAGAGTCCTCGACTTTAGACACAATTTGTATTCGTGTTTCCTGTATCATGCTCCGAGGGACATTCTGATAACTGGTATAACGCGCTGTATGTTTTCGATTGACAGTTAGTAATTGATATACAGGATGAACAGCGCTGGGGAGAGCACCAAGCCTTGCCGAGCCAAAACCTTTAACGCTGGTGTTCCCAGCGTTAAAGGTTTTGGTTTCGGAGCTACAGCCATTAACGACGACTGTAATGCTCCGACCATCCAGAAAGCTGGCAATCCATTTAAAGAGTCCCTCGGGGATTTCATAAGATAGTAGCTTCGATAGAAGGGCCCTATGCCAGACCCTGTCAAATACCTTAGCAATTTGATATTGCTTAGGTATTTGACAGCCTTAAACTCGACTTATGGATGTCCTGTTCGAGCTTACACCTAACCGCACGCTGCTTAATGCGAATTTCAGGTAAAGAGCTCTCGCACCTTGGGATGGTAGGTGGTGTGACTCCCTCATCATCCAAAGTCGAGTTTAAGGCAAATAGTTGTACCAAAAGATTGGCCTTCTCCTAAGTTCTATGTGCCAGACTCGCATCAGACTTACGCAGTGGTGGGAGACTGACCTGGCAGAAATTGCCTTGCGCAGCCTTGGCGAGTGCCCAAAGTATGACTCCCTGAAGGCTGTCTTCCAAGGCGCTCGCCAATTCTGACAACGTGAGCCGCCTTGGCCTTCGCAATTGCATTTCTTGCTGGATCTAGAAGCGGCATTAAATTCTCGCTTTCTCTCCTTGACATCAGGATTCCGACACTTGCTAGCCCTATTCCAGGCTAAGTATGCCGACTGCTTTTGGTGTGCAGCATCCCTACCGGCGATATTAAATCAGGGACGGCTGCGGCCGCCCACAGGTATTTTGGCAGAAGGGATGAATAATTATTTTCCTTGGTGAAGCACATATGTGATGCAGTCAGCACAAGTGCCAGGATCCCCGGATGAGAAGCAAAGCCGCTTCCATGGATAGGATGCAAGAAATTCTCGACGTCCATCCCAATATGCTGATTTGTATCGCCAGACTCTACGGTTTGTTTGGTGCGCTTTCACGCCTTATTTACTGGACCAATTATCATAAAATTTCACATATATTGTGTCAGGGTTACAAAAAAGATCATAGAGTACCTTTTACACAGAAAAATGTACTGAACCCGAGGGATAGAAATTTATTCAAAAAGCGAAACCGCGGACAGAATCGTAATAGTGTAAAATAAACAAAACAGACTGACTGATTTATAAGACCGCAATATTTGAAATTTATCAGTTGTACAGTTTCTGCGTTAATTATATTTTCCTTGAATTGAACACATATCTCCATATTCTCAATATCAAAAGCAAACAGTCTATATTTAACAAAGTTTATTTAAATATACTAAAACAATACGCATTCGGTATATTTTGTTTGTATATGCGTAAACTACAAATGTTTAGACAAACAACGGCATAAATACAATTTGTTTCTCGAGCCGTCGGTGTTTACAACACAAGGTCGTTCTGTTTATATATAATATTATTAAATTTGTTACTTTGGCTGAAGTGAGTTATAAGTATATAGGCTAGCGTTTGTACATTTTTGAATACATAGGCATCTGCCTAATAAATTCTATATATTATATTCTATCCCTTATTTCCCAATAAATTTATTGGGAAGAGAAGAAGAACCCGCCACGATTGCCAACTATTACAAAAGAGAAAGGTTGACGATACCGAACTCTTCAGGATGGGGACAGCCATGTCGTAGGACCCGAGCGTATTCTAACTTGCAGTATTCTGTTTTGAACACAAAATATGCGTCGACACGTGTTTCGCCTTAAACCGAGGCATCTTCAGAACGGTTTGGAAACGAACTGATGATCAATTCGTTGCCGAACGAATTTTATTATAATGGATTTTCGCAAAGTAACGTCTGATTAGATTCAATAGTTATGTATTACATTCACATTTCACCAACAATGTTTTAAGCCACACGTAATAGGGACTCCGAACTGCCGCCGTGGCGCAGCGGTAGTGAATAAGACTGCTGTGCATAAGGTCTCGGGTTCGAATCTCGGGTCGGGCCAAGAAAAAGTTAACAGGTTTTTCTGTTAAGTAATCTCAGTAGCAGCCCGGAGTTAGGAAGTTGGCGGTGTTAGACAACCTTGTGCCTCGGAAAGCATGTAAAATCGTTTGTTCTGCGCCTGATCTCTCTCCGGTCGTGTCGGATTACCATCCCATCGGATCATAAGAGTTAAGGAACAGAGAGTGCAATTGTGTTTGCGCACACACTTGTGCACTATAATATCTCCTGCCCGGATGGCCAGTCTCCGTTAAGACTGACCGCCGTGACCAAAATTCGATCTGGAGGACATTAATAGGGACGAGTCTATTGCTATATATCGCCCATATTTCATGACTCTGTGCAGCTACTAGGATTTTTTAAAGAAATCCCTTATAACAATTTACTCGACCTGGGTAACCTGAGTTCGAGGTAAATGTAGGTGGTATATTTTATTTATGTGAGACTACATATGTATATAGCATTGAGCTAATATTTAACGTGCTAGAGGAGATATCGTAAGTAGATTGTTTGTATCACGCGCTAGTGCACACTCTCTAACTCACTTAGCCGATTATTGCAACGACACGATTGAGTGCAAACTTTTAATATCTAAAACGAGTCATGTTATTTGTATAATGGTATTACTAAATTAACCCGTCGAGCGTCTGATTAAAAAAGTGAAAGGAAGGTCTTAGTGGTTATGTACACTTGGTGTTCACACGACACACGAGAGGTTAATATTGCACTCAAACATATCTATACAAATAAATAAAATGAAAGTGTTTGTTTGTAATGTCAAAATAACTGCTTTTTACTAAATGCATATGACAGTACATATGTATATACGGCACCTACATATAAAAAAAAACTCTTAAAATTTTCGTCTGTCTGTCTGTTAGCCGGAACACGGCTAATCTTTGAAATGACTCGACCAACGGGACTTTCACTGGCAGATAGCTGATGTTATAAGAAGTATATCGCAGTCTCTTAACCAACGTTTACTATGCCCTTTGTCAATGCGTTCTGTCCTACTGTTGCCCTATCTGGGGTGGAGCCGCCTCGACTCATCTACTAGAGCTGGAAAGAGCGCAACGTGCAGTCATTAAAGTTATGTTCCTTAAGCCCAGGAAATACCCCACCCAAAAACTCTACGAAGAGTCACGTTTGCTCACCGTTCGCCAATTATACATCTACTGTACAGTCTTACGTCACCATAAATCTATCGATCCATATAAGATTTCAGATAGCAAAAGAAGAATTCGAACACCTGTTCCCTCCTTTAACACAATGTTTGCTCGACGTCAACTGTTCTACATGGGACCTTTTATTTATCGGTTCGTTAATGACTCGAGCCAAACCTACAGAATGCCTAAGATCCGGCTAAAATCGATACTGAAAATATACCTAACGGCTCTTGATTACCTTAGTACAGAAAATATTCTACGAGTATAAAGCAAAAACCACTATGAACTTGAATCCTTCCACATCCACATGCTCCTCTACTTACACTCAGACACACGATATACATGCAGCCGCATACTCCTAACATAAATACAGACGCAACACACATGGATACATACACAACACACACACGTACACATACACGACATACACGAACACATACGCGACACACACGAACTCATACACGAACACATGCACGACACACTCATACAAACGTATTCTCACACAACTCGCTTTACACAGGATATTAGATAGTTCCCAGGGGTGGAGGGTTGGTAACCTGAGACACAGGATTCTCCTAGTTCAGGTACCAACCCACCATAATTCTGACCGATCCTAGTACTCATTTTAAAATTATATTTTTCTGTATTTTATTTAAGACTTTTTATGTGAGATGTTACCTGTATGGTGAGAAATAAACATTATTATTATTATTATTATATTAAGCTACTTTTATTTTAGAAAATTAGGACTCCGCGAAAGAAAAATTAACTCATTTTTGTTAAATTCCACGTGGATGAAGTCGCGGGCAACAGCTAGCTTAGTAATATTTCATTAATTTTAAAGGTTACATATCCCGATTAAGACCCATTAAGTTAATTAATTAATTTAAAACAACACAAACAATTCAGACCCGATCTAATATTGCCTTAAGTCCCGAGTCCCAAGAAAACCACTAGTCTAAAAACATTTCCCAGCTCATAAAGATATTGTTCAATATATCGACGACGAAACTACGTGCAACATCTAGTTAAAATAATGTATTTGTTGCCATCAGTAAATTTAGCACGAGTGCATCTAATATATCAGTTTGCTACAAATGTAATAAACAAACAGAATAGCGATGTATTCTCCTATATTAATAGTTTTAGTTCGTTTACCTTTAAATTGAAAGGATTTATCGCTCGGTTTCAAGCGAGAATTGAGATTGATCAACGTTTTATGGTGCTATGCTCTGTTTATTCTGCTCGCGACAAGATAAATAAACGGTTTAATAATATGGAATTATATTTGATTTTAAACCCATTTTATTTATTTATTTAATGCACAAAACAAGTTACGTTTTTTAAAGTATTAAATAAAAGTAAAACTCTACTACATATGCATGCAGTAAAAACAAAATTATATCACGTAACTAATAGTGAATTTAGGCATGCGTTTCGGTATATAACATTGTCCAAATCGTCCCGTTTTTACTGTCTGTATAATTTTATAAATACAAGATGTTAACAACGGACTGCCATTCAGAGGTCTCAAGTTCAATCCCAAGGCGCACATTTCTAATTTTTCGAAGTTATGTGTGTATAACATATTTCTTTACGTTTTCAGTTTCCTGACTTTTGTTTCCTTCACCGTTAAAATATGCAACATTAACGGCGAAGGAAGCAAACGTAAAGAAAATCAGCACGTTTAAGAGTATATTCTTCTTCATAATATTCTCGAAGATACGTGAAGTATGCCAACACGCTCTGTGCCAGCGTGATGGACTATGGCTTAGCCCTTCTCATATTGAGAAGAGGCCCGTGCCCAGCAGTGAGACTGTTTAATAGAGGGTAGACATTATTATTATTATATCGATACAAAAGTTTAACTCCTTTGAAACCGAGGTTTTAATATTTAATAGGTAACCAGGTGGTTCAGACAAAGTGGTAATGCCTCTTTCGTTCGTTGAAGAAATTCATTCGGGGTTTGGAAATGTGCCTGGTAGGTGCCACCACCGGTCTGAAGTTAAGCGGCTACGTAGCTTAGTTCATATATATCTAGTCCGACGCATATCTCACCAAAGGGGTAGGCAGGGATATAAGACAGCTACATTTAGTTTCCCGTAATAAGGGGCGAGTCTTTAGACGTTTATCAGTCAAAGATCCAGACTCCCTGCTTCTAAAAATTTCATGACAGTATAACATTCCGAGAAGGTTTTGGGTCTGCCCTAGCTTTCAAAACCTAGATCTTCTGTATAGCATTGGCATTCACTATTGCTGCGGTACCGCGGCAGTCTGTTACCTAATGACGCTTAGAGTAACCACTTATGCTTTTCGTCCATGTACCATTCTGTTTTGTTTCTCTTGTTTAAAAAGTACATTATTTCAATTTCTCGCACTAGGAGTTACTCTGTGTCGCAAGAGACTATACAAACATTCAAACAACAGAGCATAAACATATTTTTTTGTGAAGATTACTGTAATTTTAAGGAAACCTCGTAAACCACTTAATCTCATCTTATTGTTACAATTAGATAACAAATCTGCGATTCTTTTACTAAATTTGTCTTGCTCTTCTTCATTTGATTCGTGCCGCGCCAGTGATTAAGTAATTTTTCGTCTTAATCTGCTTAAGTCAATACTTGTTCGTGATACTTAAGACGACTTGATACTAACTTTATTTGAATTAGTCTTTACGTCAGACCTGATTCTAAAGGCGGTGACTGACTTACGTGTCATCAAGGTATGTATAGAGCGAACGTGATGCTCGTGAACATGGAAATCGATGGCGAATGCTTAGGTTACACTTGACATAACACCACAACTATGTGTACGTGAAAAGTTACAGACTTATTAAAGTAATTTCGCTTAGATTTGCTCTAATGGCCGACGAGCTAGCTTATCTAATCTAAAGTAGTAATCGCCTGCCTGTAGGCTTTATAATGATGGGAGTATATACAGTCATGTAACATACAGCATACCATGATAGCATTACTCTCTTTAATTCCCGTTAAAATATGGCGGTTTTCAACGAAACAGCGGTAGTAAATGCGATTGCTGCGCATGGGGTCTTGGGTCGATTCTCAGATAGTGCAAAGTGTTTTCTGTCAAAAAATTCTTATTGTCAGCACAGAGTCTGAAACTGTGCTCGTTAAACAGCAATATCGCCCCCATTACGTATTAACTTAAATAAACATGTATATAACATATCCTGGCGAAAGGTGGATGTATAGTAACTGCCGTCGTGGCGCAGCGGTAGCGAATGCGACTGCTGTGCATGAGGTCTCGGGTTCGAATCCCGGGTCGGGTCAACAAAAAGTTATTGGGGTTTTCTATTAAGAAATATCAATACGAGCCCGGAGTTAGGAAGTTGGCGGTGTTAGACACCCCCGTGCCGTGGAAAGCACGTAAAGCCGTTGGTCCTGCGCTTGATCTCTCTCCGGTCGTGTCAGATTATCCGTCCCATCGGATCATGAGAGTTAGGGAACAGAGAGTGCACTTGTGATTGCGCACACGCTTGTGCATTATACTATCGCCTGCGCATATGCCCAGTCTACGTTAAGACTGGCCGCCATGACTGAAATTCGGTCCGGAGGACATTACACCTCTGTGCACTTTACATACCTATATAAGCGTGAGACTATGCACATATGTAGAAATGGGCAAGTCATAGCTCAAGAATAATTGTAATATTCACTTTACAATACTCTTTTTTGTAAACTATGAAGAAAGTTCCCATTAGAAGTATATGAACATAACCAAGAACGTACCGACTGAAGTATGTCAGTCACCGTCTTTACAGTACTTCGAGAATGTTCTCAAAGTAATACAGCCATTGGCATTCTGTAGTCATGTCTTATAAAACTGAAGAACAGGTACTAGATCTAACGTCTGTCTTAACTGCTCTTTACAACTGTACTAGAAAATATTCATGCTTCTTGTGAAGGAGGGAATACGAAAACTCGAATGAAACGAGTTCGTAACTTGATTACAAAGTATCTTTAAATTTTCAGCTACAAAGGTACCAGGCTAGCTCAGAGTCCGCCTAATGGTAAGCAGTTATTGTAGTCAATGATCGTTTGCAATGCCAGAGGTATTACTTGCACATTACATATGGCTTAAAGATGAGATGAAATGAGGGACAGAAATGGAAAATTTAAGTATTTAAGCCGCTGAAACTTAGTTGCCGAGTGAAATGCAGTTAAATAATAGGGTACTAGTTGTTTGCTTTAGGACATTATTTTATACCCAAGACAAGAAATAGCCATTTAGGTGCAAAAGGTCCAGGTTGCAAAGTCCAGGTTGCTGACTGGTCCTGGACATTTCGCGATCTGGACATTTTGCAACCTGGACATTTTGCAACCTGGACATTTTGCAACCACTGGACATTTTGCAACCTGGACCTTTTGCACCTAAATGGAAATAGCAATGAAAATCCGAAATCAAAATCAGAAAATGAGAAGTCTTTTTGTTCAAATAGTATCAAAATTGGTTGCAAAATAAAGAGGTAGTTAACATTTTAAGTATGGATGTACATAAGTAAAAAAGGGGCATGTCTAACTATCTGTCTCACAAAGGTGCAGTTAGTAGTGGCTATGTCGTAGTATGTATCATACATTCTTTAGCGATTTGGTGTTTATAATACTGTAAACTGTTTGAATAAATAAACTTTGATTGATCTTTTTTTGTCATTTGAAAATTACTCCAATGAATAGATTTAAAATTTCTTGAATTTTATTTAGGTACTTTTGTGTAGATTTCAAAAATCCTTTGTGTTTGGATAATGTCAGTAATTGACTTAAATAATCAAAAAATGTGAGTCAGCTACTGTATCACAACTCAACTCTGGTTTTCTGTAAGAGGATGGTATTGTCTCAGGATAGCTGGCAAATTCACACCATCACCAATTAATTGGCAATAACTGGTTTTTCTACTAAGAACACGAATCAGTTCATCGTAATCATCATAATTCTATCAGTAAGTAAGAGTTCCGAAGACCACATATCGTCCTCTTTAATTCATTCCCCGTAATCACATCGTGAGGATCACACAGGAAGACCGTAAGTATCTTTCAGATATCTTCACATAGACTCAGCCCTTTGCCTTAACTTAGCAACTAACCTAAATGTAGCTTCAGTAACTGAGTGAACTTACTAACCTATATATTTTGAAATTTATAAGCTTTGCGACCTAAATGAATAGAATATTTTTGACTTTGACTTTGACATCTATAATACCTATCCAGGAAGATTAGCAAAGTAATTAATTAATTGATTAGTTAGCACACATTTTAAAGATTGATCCAAATGTAATATAATGCTATTTACACCTTCATCCTACCTTACCTATATATTTTAACCTTGATAAGTGTTCCTTTGTATCCATCGATCAAATATACCATTTGTATCCTATATGAATATAAGATTTTTGACTTTGACATTAAGATCTTAGTAACCACTCCTTTTAATGGTTGTCCCAAATGTGATATAACGCCGTTTTATCAACACCTTCACTCTATATGGATATATAGGTATATCGGCAGAGTTAAAATGTCATGTTGATAACATTGCAACGTAGGTTCAGCTTTATACAATAATTATCAGTATAAATCCGGTTAAAATTTGTACTTCAAGTGATTCCGTAACACGAGAGCGTTGGTGCAGATAATAAATTTTGTGGCCAGTTTGAATCCAGTGCACTTGACGAACGAGCAAAAGATATAAAGCCCAAGAAGCTGCGAAGCAACTGGCAAACTTGAGAATTGAATTAAAGTTCTATCTGTAAGACTTCACGATTCTCATTGAAGTTTGCTACAGAAAAACGGTTTTACCTGCATATAAACTTCAATGAATGGAATGATGGATGGAATAAATAGAAGGATTTTAAAGTGTTTCGTTTTTTACTACGCTGTAGTGTCACGGTGGCGTTTATCATAGTAATCATACGCTTATGATATCACACTCACGAGAGGTCATCAACACCTATAAAATGTCTTACTAGTTTCGATAGGATATTATGAATTGTTTAGACGCAGTGCTAAGCGTCCTTGTAGCATGGAATCTCGGAAACCTTTCACCTCTTAGATTGCCTGCAACACCTGCAAAATGAAGTGAGCACTTGTATTGCACCAATGTAACCTTGCTAAAATATAAGTGCTTACAACCCTAGAATTCAATGAGAGTAAGAGAGCTCCGTGCCGAACTTAAAATAGAAAATTATTTATTGAGCCTACCAGTACGGCGTTTAATATTTTCATGATTCTGGGAACACATGAAGCTTCCTTGGCTGCTATACAGACTTGTAGTCTTCGATATGACGTACACTGGTATACTACAACTAGTAGTGTAATGTAGACTTAAATCAGGAACTCAAGCCTCCCTAAGGAACTACAATACGAAGTTAAATACGAGAACAAGTTTTGAAAGGTCAACTAATCAAAAGTTACATTTTAATCAAACTTGAGCAATACTTGAACCTATTTTTAAGACCGGAAGATAGAGAGGCTTTCTTATCTAGTACCTTGAGCAGCACATCTTAACATGGTGTTTCAAGCATCGAAGAGCTATTATGGAAATCGAATTCCGATGAGGTTGTGCGCTAGTTTACTATCTAGACTATATTATATTACTACTGGATTTTGCCGCGGCTTCGCTCGCGTAAATATAGGTTATCTTAGGCCGAGTACTTTTTTCTGGGTTAAAAGTATCTTAAGTTCTTTTCCGTACCCCTGACAACGTCTATGCGATATTTCATAATGATCCGTCGAATAGTTACGGCGTGTAAGCATAACAAATAAACAAGCAACCAAAAATCTCACATTTGGATTTATAATGTTATTTATGATTAAAAGATGTAATTTATTTTTGTGACATTGTAAGGTGTAATCTCAAGAAAAACCAGTGTCATCGTCAAACTCCTAGGAGTCAGGTATAACAAGGGTTGTGATATCGAATTGCAATAAGAGATAATTTTATATCTTACCAAAAATTACTCTTCTGAGTTTAGCTGAATTTTGTGTCCATCAATTGTATGTTTCTAAAGGTCTTCGCGATACAGTGATTAAAATTTGTTGCGTATATTGTTTAAAAAGAAAAGAAAAAGAATAAATGTCGTTTTCGACTCTACTAACAGGACTCACTGACTTCAGAGTAGCAGTAGTTGCAGTAAAGTAGCACCATAGCCTTTCTACGCTATGGTGCTCTTGTTATGATATTTTTTTCTATAATATCAGGCAAGCTCTGTTTGGTACATAAGATAAATACAAAATAAACAAACAGGTGCTACTGCTACGCTGGTGCAAAAAAACCGGAAAAGACACCAATAATCGGTAATTACACATTTGAGCCCTTTGGGGTAGAAACGTTATGCTCATGGGATCCGACCGCTCATATCTTGAGGTCTCGCAATACGCCTGATCGATGCTTCACGTGCTTAGAAGCCTGATCTTTTCATGACCAAAGATCCCCAAAATGCCAGCCTCTTGGGCACGCTTAAGTACAGTTGTAAATTTTTTATTTATTAGTTTAGGTCATAAATAACAATCAAATTATTTTTAATGATTATATTACTTAAGTTATATTAAACGAAGCAGTATTTCGCAGAGAAAGGTTTTAAATAAACACACTAGGACATTCAAGAGTCGTTGGTAACAACTTTAAGTAATATACCCTATCCTCATAAGTAAGTTGTTTCTCGGCTCTCAGTCTGTCACTATCAGGAGGGCAGTTCGTTTGAGTCCCTCGGTATTAATCAAGTGTCTGTCTCCTTGAGGACACGACTCGTGCACTCGAGTGACAATAATGCGAGGACGAAAATAGGACCAGCGTTTAAACATGTAAGATCCTTATATGTTTATGTAGCTTCTTTTCAATTAAAAGAGCAATTATTTACTAAGACTTATTTTAAGTAAATATATAACGCTATTCTTGTATTTATAATGGGCATTATTACAAACTTACGAGTCACGTCTGGCTAGGTAAAACTCCAAGTTTAGTTACATATATGTAAAGTTATTGTTTATATTTTCTTAAGTTAATAAGTATTTAGAATGCGATGAGTGTAAATGAAAGAAAAGACAAACGTGCAAGTAGAAATTCGCTGTCTCTCTCTGTTGCTGTGGGTAGAGAGAACGACTCTATAGGAGTAAGCAATACGACTGAGTAGGAATGTATAAATTATACTTTGTATAAATATAGATAAAGAAAACAGTATAAATATAGGTAAAGAAAACATCGTGAAGAAACCTGCAGGTCTGCTAGTTTTTTATAATAGTCTCATGTGTGAAGTCTGCCAAGCCGCACTTGGCCAGCGTGATAGACTATGACCTAACCCTTCTCACACTGAAAAGAGGCTTCTGGGCACAAGCAGCGGGACAGTTTAATACCGACCTGATATTATTATAGAAAAATGTACTTAGACAGCGATAGACGCGTTTTCTATTATATGAGATATTTGTGTGTTATTAACCTCTAAGTCTTCTTCGAAGAGGTTAATGAAAACACTACGTGGATCTGTGTCTCTGACTGTTAGTAACAATTTGTTAGTGACAGGCATAGCTCTGGAACCACTGGACCGATTGACTTGTAACTTGGTGTACAGACACCTTGGGGTCATCCCTCGGTCAAGTTTGAATATGGGCCTTGTGGGTCAAAAGATCCCCGAGATATAGGGGTCACAAGGTCATAAGGTCAGGGGATATCCATCAACAGAGTGATTCGGATGTCCAAGGGAGAGTCTTTTGCCCAGCAGTGGGACATTACAAAAAGCTGATGACAAAAAAGGTCACATGAAGACGAAGAGGTTAAATGCTGGGTTTTTACACCCATCTCGTTACTTATTACACACAAATATCTCACAAAACGCGTCAAACATCGATGTCTAACTTATCAAGGATATACGCAAAATTATATAATAAAATGTTATTCTGTTTATTCTATACCTAAATCCTAACTAAGGTATACCATAAATACTTATGTGAGTTTGTTTGTTATGCTTCCATGCTTTAACTACTCGACTGGTCATAAGAAAATTTTGTATAAACATTGTTAGGGATACAGAAATGGACATAGAATACATTAAATTTAAAAATAAAGCACTGTTCCGAGCGAAGGTGCGGCCAAAATTCAGTAAATTTTAAATTTCAAATGTTTGTTACTCCATCACATGTAAACTACTATCGATTTAAGTATAAAGCTAACATGAACCATAAAAAGGACAAAGACGACAATTAAAGAAACGCGAACGATGTCTCATATCACAGTTAGTTGTACAACTAAACAACAAACAACTTGCACCTCTAGTCGTTCAAGGTTTAGTTTGTCCCTCGACGCCAATAAACGCGTCCTTGTTTTAAACTAGTCGTGAGAGTGTGTTTCCGTGTGACTTACGATGAAGGACGATAACATTAGACACGCAATTGAATTATTATTGCATTAAATGCAAGGTGTTCTAATTATAGATAGGGGAAAATTACAACCACATAGCATGACATCAAAAACTTAAATAATACCAAATATTTACAATACATAGTGATTGATTGATCCCGTTAAGAGACTTACAATGTAGGGCAGAAATTTAATATAAGACACGTAATTGAATTTTAAATGCGTTAAATGCAAGGCGTTCTAATAAGTACGTTGACAGGGTTAAAAATAAGTGATTCGAATTAGTCCATCTTTTAGATTAGTAAAAAATATTGACACCTAATTATTTTTTAACAAAACATGAAATATTTACTATATATATAAGATATAACGCATTAAAGTTCGGGAGCGGGGGCTTTAGACGTCACTGTCTTATAAAATTTGTACTGACAAGTGACGTAACACGAAATTTAAACCCGTTGTATCTTCGTTATTATTAGTTTATGTGACAAAAGAAAAAATACGTGTAGATTATCTTTTGCTAGTCTTAAAGACGGACTGAAATCTTTTTTTTAGTCAACATACCTATTATAGATAGGGGAAAATTATAACTACCTAGAATGATGTGAATTAGTCACCAAAATAAAAGTTAAATTGTGCCACATACATAAGTTAATGCCTGTTTCTAGCGGCTGACAATCACTAATTAACAATAAAGGACAATAGATTTTTGATTGCATTAAATGCAAGTTGGTCTAATTATAGATGGGGTAAAACACAACCTAGAGGTGTCCTTCTAGGTTGTGTCATGACATGGTAAGTTTGAAAACCAAAATGAAGTTTTAATTATGCCAAATATATAACCATGGACTACAATTTGTTTCTACAGGTGTCTAGCCGCTTGTAGGGTATAATTCGCGCGTTATCCACTTAAGGGAAAAGGAATTAAAGGTGGAATGAAAGAAAAAAAAGGCGAGGTATGTATTCGAGAAATCGATAATTCTTTTAACCACGGAACGAAAGACAGTAACGAGGTATGAGAGAAGCATGTGCATCTCTGGCTCTCTTACTCTTCACTTGAAAGATAGTAACAGAGATACTATTCAAACGCCGGTTTCTTGGTTGTTTCGAACTGGCTCATGTGTAGTTTCACCAATTTATGACAGACAGGATTTTTACCAAAATAGTCTTAACTATTATTATAAATGCGATTGTGACTTTGTTTGTTTGTTACTCTTTGATGCCTTAACTACTCGATCAATCATTATGGAATTTTGCATACACATTGTCAGGGGTACAGAAAAGGAAAAAATTAATGACAAAATCTACATTAACGCAAGCAAAGAGTGGACAAAATCTCGTGGGTAATAAGTTTAAATTACCTAGGATAACTACTACCTCCCAAGATAGATGCAAATCTGCCTCGCGGTCTGTTTGTCTTCCTATTACCGTAGTATAATTAACTACGATGCACTACAGCATTTTTACCTCTAGAAAGATATTTTAAAGCGTCATTTATCTTGGCCGGAAGGTAGATAAATAACCGAGCAACGTAAACACATTGCTCGCAAAGTATCGCGCGAAGCACGGGCGAGTCTATGCATTTATAAATACATCCGATATTCTAAACTTTTTCCTTTAGGAAATGAGGATAATGGTGGATTTAATACTGATAAACTATTATGTTTTCTTTAGTTAACTATTCTAGTAGTAAAAACTAGGAGAAAGGCTACTTAAAAACAAACCAAGTCGTAGATAATGGCTTGTTGAATATTTAATAAAGCTTTTTATATTAAAATAGACAACTCTGCTTTGGCCGTTATCTGCTATGTAATTTTTATAAATAAATAAATACATCGCCCGCACTAGGAAGAATTTCTGTGTCCCGGGAGACTTTACAAATATTCAAATAATGGACACAAAGAACGCCCAGATTCGGAACAACTATACGTGGATCACACAAATTTTTGTCATGTATGGAGATCGATCACTTAACACTCGGCGTAATGGCAGTGTTGAGGCACTCACTTCTAAAAATCAGTCAACCGGGTAATCAAATAGTTTATGAAATACATACATAAAGTTACCCCTGTATATTCTCGGTCTGCGATAGCACAGTGGTACTAAATGCGACTGCGGTTCGACTTCCAGACAAAAAGCAAAGGCATTTTTTATGGGTTAGGAGGCAAACGAGCAGGTAAGTGATTACCGCCGCCCATGGACACCCGCAACACCAGAGGAGTCACAAGTGCGATGACGGCATGACTGGAAATGTGCCCTTGCCCAGTCGCCCTTTAATACACGGGACTAACAATCATAGCTAGCAAGCAGTGAGGGTAATACACTTCTACATCTAACCCATAGGAGATGTAAGCGTGAGACTCTGTATTACCTGTCGTTTGCCAGTGGCTCGTATACGAGCTGCTACATTATGTACCTCTATTTACCAGCGGCTCAGATACGTGCCACCGAGTGCCACGCCACTTTAAACCTTATTTTGCTAATCTTAACGCATAAAGCTGATTGTTTTTCGACCACGAATGGATTTTTTGGCCAAAGGACATATTGTAAAAAATTTCAGAAATATAAACATACGATAGGTAAATACTATATCTACTACTCAAATCAAATATTTTTTAACTGTAATTTTATCGATAGGCTCCAGGGAATATAGTACCAATTTGATTTGTATTGCAAACAATAAGTTAAATTAAAAGCAGCAATTTTATTTATGAATTTGTACAAACACCGATCGGCAATAAAGATTTATTTGCCGAAGTTTTTATGTTCATAATAAACAAGATTCAGTATAATAATATATTCTTGAACGATTCAATATCAATTATATTTTTACAATCTATTGTTACTACATAATTATTTTTATTCATTAGCCTAGTTGCCAGGCAGTTGGCAGGATACAATAGATTTAAATTATGTCTGGTATTCTAAGATTTGATAGATTAAAGGCGGCTAGTAAGCACACTGTATACATATGGCACTGAAACCACGTAGCAACAAGTTAACTTCAAATACTTCTTCACTACAGATTCCAGACATATTATATAAGTAATAGATAATCAATAGCGAGTGAAAGAACCCGCAATCGACGTTACGTATAAGGTGGCTTGCTCAGAAAAGTACCACCTTCTTACAGGCAATATTCAGCCCTTTTACTTTTAGTAAGTAAGAGTATCAGCAGTGCTATGTACATCTTTCAGACAACTGACTTTTCGAATTAATGAGTTAATTAAATAATTAATACTTCCCGTTTTAACGGTAAAGGAAAACATCGAAAGAAAACCTGCGTATCCATGAAGTTCTCAAAGATATTTAAAGTCTGCGAATCCGCACTGGGCAAGAGTGGTAGACTATTATCCAATTTTCTTCAACAGAGAAGGGGCTAGCAGGACCAGCCCTGGAACGTAAATTGTCACTCATTCATTCACTTACTACGTAAACGCGAAATATACAAAACTACTTAACCTGAAAAGCTAAAATTTGGCTGGTAAATAGTTTATAGGGGGGAAATGTTGGATTTGGACAACGAAAAGCCGAGTAAAGAGGTTCTAAAGGTATTATAAGTTTATTTGAAAGTCTAATGTTTTTGCCGCTAGAGACTTATGTATTTTAGGTATAACTAACAAATTATTCTTGCAGTGATTTAGCAGCGACTTGGTACACCGTGGTAGTATTAATCGGTAGTACCTAGGGCTTCCCCGGAGGAGCCTCAAATAACATCACCGCTCCATTTTACCGTAAGAAGATTGCGCCAAGGTACAAAAATAGGTTTAATAATTTATATAAATGAATTGCAGTTAGTATGCAAAATAAAACATTTGCCACTCAAACAACAATACAGCCAGCAATAAATGTTCGCGTTTATTCATAGTTTTAGTTCGCAGAACAGAACAATTCCACCACTTCGGACGCCTCTAATCAGCAGACAGTGCGATGACTGTTCAGTTAAGTGTGTACAGATAGCAAGCACAATGGAACAAACGAACCGACAGGATCGTTACAAACACGTATGAGCGAACGCTTTGTTACAAACCGTTTGTGTAAAACTAGCATTCTGATAAAAACTAGTATTAAATAGTGTATTATTGTTCGCTTTAACGGTGAAGAGAAACTATAATTAAATGCATTTACCAATTGTACTCGGGGAGCCAAACACAATAGGTTTTCGATTTTGTCTGGCATTCTAATCATAGACAGTTTAAGCTAGCGGTCCCATGCGGTTTTACTCACTGCTTCGCTCCCGTTACTCCTAGTGTGATGATAGATTGGGATAGAACAGCTTTCTTCATGTAAAAAAGGTTTTAAAATCGGTTCAGTGGTTTTTGAGTTTATTCAATGCAAACAAAATTACAAACTTTTTTTTTGATGTTAATGTAGATCGTTCTTAAGCATCTTATATGCTTTGTCTTAGACGTTTATACAGAAGCAAATTGCAATTCCTGAAGACCATGAATAGTTGATAAAGTGACGACAAAGTTTACTAGGATTCATGGATTGTCTTTTTCCTCGTTTATAACTTGCATCTTTGTGAAACTGTGGGAAACTGCCATCTCACACACATTACCAGAATGCCAGAATTACAGAGGATTTAAGGGCAATTCACATGATACAGATATTTATCTGTTATCTCACGATTAAGAGAGGAATACATCCTAGTCGCAACAGCGGTAGCATGCAAATTCTGTACATAAGGTTTTGCCTAAGACTGAAAGTCATAGCTAAGACCTCGAGTCAAGAAAAGTTGAAAATTGAAAAGTATTTCTGATTTTCCTGTCATGAAATTATTAGAAGCAGCACAGGGACTCCAACAGTGCCCGTTAATTGGCAATAGGTTCACTCCCTTTAACATAATAAAGAAAATACTGCCGTCATAAGGAGAAAATACGTACCTACAAGCAAACAAATTTTTTAGTTACACTCTCAGCTTCTTTTTTTACTGATTTCAAATATGTGAAAACCTTAATTCCGAAAAAAAGTTAGTTGCATCTTTTTTTTATGACAGCAGAATAGCTCGTGAAAGTACATACACGTGATAGTCATGACTATGTATATAAGAAAAAACAATAATCATAAATCAGAAACAGAGCTAAACTATGACTAATCACTTTGTTTTCTAGAGAACCAAGTGCGGCTGGCAGAACCTTTGAGAAATAATGAAAAGCTCTCCATACAAGTATTATCTCAACATTTTCCTTCGCCACTAGTACAAACTGTAATTAAGTTAATAACTTCTATAAATCAGTAGTGCGTGCCGGGACTGCGAATTCCAAATTTGTTTTGCAACTAAACGGTCTGCAATTTATATACACGCAATTATGTGTCATCGTATAATCGCGAAAGATTTGGTAGATTATTGCACTCACATGACGCTAGACAAGTTTATGTCTCAAAATATCAGTCTCCCTATTTTGAGTAGAGCAAAAAAATATCAATTGAGTAACACTTTACCTAAATCAGTTATTGACTGTTGCCCACTCATGTTTCCTTTAGACCAATTATTTCCAGTTAGCTTAACTAGAATATACATATGTCGGTTATAGAGAGTGCGGGTCAGTAACACCATCGACTGACATAATGCGGGCGTACAATAGAGTGATCGAGCAAAGTGAAATAATAAATGCACACTAATCACTTTTATTGTCTTCGCAATAAATTAATACGAATGTCTTGCACGAAACGAATGACAGTTCCTAGCGAGGAGGTCCGCACTTGACGACGGTAGAAAGATCCCGTCGAATATAAGGTACTCCATTTAAGTAGGCTCTGTCGTAGCAAACGAAGTTGGCTGCGTGTTGACGTCATCGCAACAGTGCTGCCATATCTTCACTAACGTGTCGCGTTTCGTAACCGTACTATTGACCATCTCTGACAGATATATACGTTAATAATCTCGGGCCTATATCGCGGAAGAGGAAGCCATAGATTTATTACTATACTTCGTCACCTATCTTAATTCCCTCGTAATAGTATGCAATTTTATTGCTGTTTTCTGGATGAAGATTTAGGTTTCAGGCAGTTACTAAACATTTCTAGACAGCAAAACTCAATAGCATCTTACCAGACCTAAAAATCGACCTGAGCTCAGCAGTTACATTGGCTACCGCAAAGCCACTTGCAGATAAAAAATAAATAAAGTTAATAATGTAATACTTTGTCCTCCAAAAACATTGTCACCCTACCCAATAAGTGATGTACGACTATTTTATGACAACTATTGGCGTGCGCTGAAATTGTGTCGATAACCTATATACACACCCTGTATACATTGTAGCGAAGGATAATAAAATGTTGTATCGAACGTATATACGGGGTGTACTGGTATTAAACTTCATTTAAATATCGACTTTGATAGCGCAGTTATAGTGAATACAAAGGCACTACATAAGATCTCGAATTTGATTGCCAGACATGGGAGTAAGTTTGGATATTGTTTCAAGAAATTTTTAGTTTCAGCTCGCAGTCTGCAACAGTGTCGGTAGTCGGCCATAAGCTCGCTACCTACTACGTAGGGTATATTTTTTTTAAAGATTATTTCACCTTGCATTCATGATGACTATTACTATTATAAAAGCAACTACCTAACCTACAAAATGTAGACTTCCTGAAGCATTATATCAAGAACACCGTATATTACGCACTAGCATATCTGCATTAGCATTCATCCAGGTGACTATCTACCAAAAGCACCAAAAATGCACTTGACACTCTCACATCGTAAACCGTCACAATCTTAATATAAAATTTTACACGTCATAAAAATTCAGTCAACAATATACAGTATAAAATTTTATGATGAACAAACAAAATAATATGAACTATAACTATCTATCCTAACTATGGATGCGATATATATTTAAGAACAATTTAGTAATCGCATTTCAGTTTAATGTCGCTTTCTATTTCTCGGAATTCTTTTGACCTCTTGCTCACGGGAGTGACAAGGGTACGGTTACATTCAAACGGAGATGAGCGGTGTAACTCAGCGTTGGTAGCGGTGCCAAAAATGCATGACAGGTGCCAGACACATTACATTAATGAAGTATACATGTAAAGTGCAATAGCAAAAAGTAAATAGTGAATTGTAGTTGTATGACATTTCTGCGAACCATTTCCCCTTACCTCATAACAAAGCATAAAGATATACCTATATGCATAGACCATTTTTCTTAATTGTGTTATTTAGTAAAAGTGACATTATAAAATCATTTAGTACTTAGTACATTCGTTTTCCTATGGAGATGAAAAGATAATAAATATATTACTTAGAGAGAGTCTTTATGTGTTGTCTCTTGTTACTTACTAGACGCTTCATTTGTCAACTTACTAAAACAATTTCTTGCTTTTCAATTCAAGCTTTAATAGCTTTTTAATAGATTTGACGATCCAGAACTAATAATAGCCTAGACGAGTTAGTACTTTTCGTATATGTTTTGACGAAACGAAACTTAATTAGTATTTGACGAATTTAAACAAAAATGGGTGATAAGAAATCGCTTGACGAGTTGAAATAATTTTCAGACTTGACCAATCATATCCTAAATCGAAATAAGATACATACACGTATGGAGACTATGTTGTATTTTGACGTTTCACATGTGCAACGTCTGAATGACCACCACAACACAAGGTCTTTTGCGTAGCATTCAATGTAAAGACACCGTACGACACATCTCCGTTCCACCCAGCTTTACAAAAGTTGTAGTCATTTTAATAGTCTACCTTAGTTCGTTGACCAGCGTGCAGACGAAATAATTACCTGAAAAGAACAAAATGCAGTGTAAGTTTTTATTCTTTATGATGCTAATAGTGTTATCTTAAATTGAAAATGGAGTCTGCAAGCTTTCATAATATTGTCTTCTGTTTACGCGAATGTTATTCATTGAAATTAAACTACTATATACGGATTTTATCGCGTTGTTTATTTATTTATTTATTTATCACTGTATTACAAAATAATAAAATTTGTAATACAGTGATAAATAAACAACGCGATAAAATCCGTATATAGTAGTTTAATTTCTGCAAGCTTTCAGCTTATTTACAGTATTAGTCTGCAGGAGTTAGTTTCCAAAATTCGTCTAAAGGGGAGGGGAGAGAAAATTACTTCAAAAGTTATTTTCATTTATACTAAGCTAATCTGAAACAATACACGTTGTTTCAAAGACTGCAGTTTTTAGATAATAATCCTAATTAATATTATAAATGGGAATGTGAGTTTTTATATTTGTTACTCTTTTACGCCTTAAGTACTCGACGGATCAACTAGAACATACACTTAGGGTACCTTTTATCCAAAAAATTTACTGTTAATAACCTATCCTAATCAAACCTCGAAGCTGAGGGCAAATTCTAATAAAACGAGATGGGTGTAAAAACCCAGGATTCAACCTCATCGTCTTCATGTGACATTTCTTTTTATCAGCTTTTTGTAATGTTCCACTGCTGGGCAAAAGCCTCTCCCTTGGACTTCCAAATCACTCTGTTGGTGGATATCCCCTGACTTTATGCCCTAATGACCCCTATATCTCGGGGGTCTTTTGACCACAGGGTCCATATTCAAACTCGACCGAGGGATGACCCCAAGGTGTCTGAACACCAAGTTACAAGTCAATCAGTCCAGTGGTTCCGGAGCTATGCCTGTCACTAACAAACTGTTACTAACAGACAGACACATAGATCCACATAGTGCTTTCATGAACCTCTTCGAAGAAGACTCAGAGGTTAATACGTTATTAAAAAACTAAACGTCGCGCAGTTTCACCCACGATTATGATTACTGCTACGCTTCCCTGTCTTGTAACGTGATGTTATATAGCTTAAGTTACATCGGGATAAAGTAGCTATCTAATGATGAAAGAGATTTTTCATATCAGTCCTTATTGGACTATTTGGGTTTATTGAAAAGTTTAAATAATTTTATTAGCTTATAAATTAGTAAAATAAAATCAATAGTAGTAGTAGTGTAATAGTTTCAAAATTTTGTAATACAATGATAAATAAACAACGCGATAAAATCCGTATTTAGTAGTTTAATTTCAATGAATAACATTCGCGTAAACAGAAGACTATATTATATTTGGGTTTATTTGTAACAGACGAAAATATAAATATTTCTTCTTTACAATGTTACTATAGAGTCAGTTTCAGTATGTTTGTGTCCGCAAAACTCAAAAAGTATCTAATAATACGACTAAAAATCATTACACAATGTTGTATATTTATATAGAAGTGTTTGTATATACTTTTTAATGCGGTATTCTAACGGAAACAGGAAATTAAAATCATCAGATTGAACCACAGCGAAACGTGGCAGTGTTTAGCTAGTTATTATATCAAATAGAAATATTATGCATTTTTACGTATAATAAAACAATGTCATCCTAATATTATAAAAGTAAATGTAAGCTTGTTCATTTGTTACGTTTTCATGCCATAAGTACTCGACCGATCATCATTTAGTTTCGCATTCACTTCGTATAGGGAACAGAAGGAAATACGTAAGAAAAGTATTGTTCCGAAGGGATAGAAATTTTTGAACAAAATCTACGATGATGCAGGAAAAGCCGCAATAAAAACCTACTAAATATATATAACTGAAAATTTGTATTGTTATATATATCTTACATTTACGCGTATGTTATACATTAATAGCGTAATTTCCTGCGAATTTTAATCTCAATCACAAGCTATTTTACTTTCACGAATATTGTAATTGTAATTACTTTAAAGATTTTTTTAAAATTTATTTTGCAGAAAAGCTAGACACAGACTAATAATACATTTATTAATTAAACATGATTAATAAGCTTGCTTATAACAAGCCTCCGCACTTATTATATAGTATATTATTCATACACACAAAAAAATAAAAATAAACAACAAAGATACTAAACCTAATATAACTATACTTACAGATAACTAAGAATTTAACTATATTTACATGCAGTGAGAAACAAAACAAAAATAAAACTAAATATAATTAAATACTAAAAAAGATCACATAACATAGTATTATAATATAATATAATATTCTATCACATACACACAACACCATCTAGCCCAAACTAAGCAGAGCTTGTAGTATGGGTACTAGACAATGGATAAATATACATATATACTTTTTTTTTGTAAATACATAGATATTATACATAGACACACCCAGACCAAGACAAACATCCATGTTCATGCACACAAATGTTTGACTTGTGCGGGAATCAAACCCGCGACCTCAGGCGTGGCAGTCGGTTACACTGACCACTACGCTATCGAGGCCGACTGATTATTACTACATTATACTTATACTATTATTGCCACTGTTACGATTTTACATTGATAAATAATAAATAAACGATATTATATGCGTCACAAAACACGCGTAAGAAGATATTTACCCAGTAAGTCAATATTATGCGAAGAAGTGATTACCTAAAAGCCGTCTTACTATAAATGGGCTTGTACAAAACAGTCATATCAATATTCGAGCCTGAAGGAAGATTATTAAAAGTAACTGCACTGCGCAAGAAAACGCGTCACACCTGTAATTAACTGTGGTAAAACGCACATTTAGCAATAGTCTTTACGCTCAGAATATTAATGAAATTGATATTATTTGCAACAACAATAAAACAATGATTCTTGAACTTAAGAAATCGAAATAATTGTATCGTATAATAATAATAATAATAATATCAGCCCTGTGTTAAACTGTTACGCTGCTGGGAAAGGGACTCTTCTCAGTGTGGGTTAGGCCGTAGTCCACCACGCTGGCCTAGTGTGGATTGGCAGACTTCACATATCTTCGAGAATATAATGGAAAACTTTAAGACATGCATAAACATGCATGTCTAAAAGTTCTCCACTATTAAAATCGTGAAAGATATGCACGTCAAATACATAATGAATAAAAGCATACTCAAAGAACGATATCGCTAACTCAACAGATATTACAGATGAGTACAAATTTAAACGGAAATAAAACAATAACATTGCCTCTCTCCCTTATATTTAACTTGTCGACTTAGACTGAGTCAAAGTAGAGCCTTTTCGTTACATCCGGTACAATTTGTACTCAGCATAATATTATATCTCTGTACATTTTGAAATAGAGCTTTTATTTGTATTGTCATTTACAGACGCTGCCAAGCGTTCTTGTGGATATTCTAGAATTAAACTACTATATCATTGTAACGATGTGCAATTGCTACAAATAGAACAATCGAATAACCAAAAGTTGTATGATTCTTCATTCGAATGATGTTCAATTCGTTGTTACCGATTATTTGAAATATGATTTGTTGATAGCATTTTGATAAGTCGTAACAAACGAACGTCGTAAAAGGTCGTCACCACGACCGACGGTGACGATCTTTTTGGTTGGTTGCGATGATGACCTGTATTTAGTTCGAGTTAACCACAAAACATCATAGTTATTGATTTCACTACAGACTTACCTCTTGCAATTATTGTCGACTCGCTACAAAGTTATTTGATTGTAAGATTTAACTATAGGTTGCACATTACAATAATTGCTTTCCTAACTAAATTACATACTTAAATTAAGTTGCCGCAATAGTGTTTGTACAGTCAGCAACATAAATCAGCCGTACATTCATTAAAATATTTCATGGATTGAAAATTCTTATTATTATGATTCTGTGTTTTTGATCTATCTTTAAATCGACTATCTTTTAACTTTTACTGCTATGCAATCCATCATTATTTATAATTTTGAAAGATAGTGACAATCGAAATCTCGCAAGCCTGTATTAACTTATTCCGCTGATTGTAGATGCCATAAGTAGCAACTGCATTCCTAATGGCCCTTGCATGACGCTGGTTACATACAGTTAACTGTGAACTGGTGGAATTCACACAATATTCTTATAGTACTACAAAAATCTGTGGTACAATTCTAAAAAATACTTGGCTTATGGTACAGTCAACGACAGATGTAGCTTAACATTAAGTATATTTGTAATAACATTTTATGAATGAAAAATGTGTAATTACTGTTCAATAGTAATAAATTTTGATTAAAATCAAAATCCCGTAATACTGCTGCAAAAATTGGAAATTGTTATATATAAAAATACTTACATTTATAGTTTTCTACCACAAAGTATAAGGGTACAAGTTACACTAATTAACCATGTTATTTGTCCCCGATACTAATGACTAATTCCCTAAGGATGGTATCAAAATAGTCGGCCTTATCTAATGTGTCACGAACATACAATGAGATGGAAATGATCGAATACTATTGTCATTGAAGCTTCTGTATTGTTGGATGTCATTGAAATTTATAGGTACGGAGATAATTATTTATAATATGGTAAATTGATGAATGTAAGTTATTTTAAGATCTACATACACTATTATGCTGAGTTCATACATTTACCACGATGGTTTTACTATAATGATGTAGTTTTCAGTCGCGTATAAAAAGATACAGATATCAAAAATATCTAGATAAAATTTTATGGTTATGACAATTAGTATGAGATCCTAGAGCTGTCAGACACTTTTATTATATTTGCTGTTTTTCCAATTAATTTTTATTTTGTTGGGACTCAAAATCGCTAATTTAAATTGGGCTTTTCATATAGTATTTTATAGTAATTTTAAATTTATTTCATTCTTTTGCCGGATCGGTCTGTCTTCTTAAAATAGGCCTAAAATAGTCACCCAAGAATATAGGTATATAAAACTCAGTCTTTAACATACGCTAAATTGTACAATAACAAAAGTTCACACTTTGTACATAAATATCAACCGGTATACCGAGACCATGAAAATTATTATTGTGAACCCTTAACTTTTAACGTATAGTTTTTAGTTCTGTAATTATAAACCGCACAAACAGCATTGTAAAATTGAGGTACTCTCATTCTTCTCCTAAAATTGTTTTTCCGAAAATCATTATCCATAACACGTTTGCTATAAGCTTCAGTAACCATAATGTTCAATAATTCGACATTTTTGTTTTACATAATTATCTTTACTTCTAAAACTATTCTGTCATAATATCGAGTACTATAATAATTGAATCTCCTAATTTTGCATGAAATAAAATCATATGTCCCAAACATTGCATTATTTAAATGTGTATTATTCCGAAAGTTTATTTATAATAAAATTGCTCGTCGAAAAATATTTGTAAAAAAATTTGGTAGTAGTGACAGAAACGAATCGATGTGAATCCGACTCCACGCAGTCTTGTCTGCCCTACCCCTAGTGGCGTAGTAGGGGTGAGGCGGCCCGTGGGCTGAGGAGCAGGAGGCTGCGAGCGACCCACTGCGGCAAGCCGAAGCTGTGAGCGTGTGAGTGTGGGTGAGCGAAAGCCGTCTGCGACGATAAGCATGCGTGCGACCGCCGGAGACCCGCAGCGCCGGAACCGTGACAAAAGCAAAGCTTTTTAATACAAATTAGTTTTAAAAACATTATTAGGATAAATAAACATTAAATAATTTGAATTTAGGACTTATAACTTTTATTAAAAACGGTTTTAAGTCTTTTGTATATAATTGATTGTAATATTTATGACAAACAAATTTAGAGCATATTGTATTTAGGGATTTCAATTTTATGGCATATGATATTATGTGTCATAAAGTTCGGGCAAGCTATCATTCGGACAAATGATGATTAGGACAAAAAAAATTAAGGCACGTGAGATTATGGATATAGTATAGTATATATGGAATAGTTAGTTAACACAATAGAGAACCAAAATTGGCGACAAAAATTTTGAGTTTCTAGCCCGTTTTTCTCATTTGTTCTACACCATTGTTTGCTGAATGTGGAAACAGGTAAATATAAATTCATATTATAGTTTAATTAGTGTATCCTTGACGTTCATAAGTGTTACATTGTGACTTAAATAAATAAAGATATTTTGATTTGATCTGATTTGAAACTATACCCGCAAAGCATTTAAAATATACTCCTATAATATAACATGTTACTAAGTAGTAAGCACAAAGAACCGTCATTAATTTATAATTATGCAGAGATTCGGTACCAAAGCAAACCTCCAAAGAGATTACCGTTGTTATTTAAAGCGTCCAATCTAACCGAATCCTTAGTACAAACAACACAAACTACATACATGAAACACGATTAAATCGGTACAAGTTCGTGTAGTTCCGTCAAACTTTGGCCCAGTTGTAAAGGCTTGAACCAAGTCCATCCATCTCGGAGCTGTCACATTTGTAACTAAAACTGGGGTTTGTTCATGTATTACGTTTGAAGGTAGAGGTAGACGTTTATATACCATTATATAAACGTTTATTTAATTGAAATTAATTTACTTTATACGGATTTTATTGCGTTGTTTATTTTTTTAAACTTCTAGATTCTTCCGGCAGCTTTGCTCGTGAAAATGTAGCTTATTAGGTTATGTCAATTCTCTATCTCTCAGATAAAGTATCTTTTTTCGGGATGAAAAGTACCCTATGTCTTTATTGTACCTTTGACAACGTGTCTGCTAAATTTCATGATAATTTTTCAAGTAGTTTACGCGTGAAAACGTAAAGAGCAAAATCACATTCGCATTTATGATATCAGTTAGTTATAAATAAAGTACAGCAACCATTTAATATATTTTACATCATCACAATCACGTACAGAGTAGATCAACCGTCCAATTATGCATGTCTGATTCCAACATTCACGCTAATTACACTACAGAAGGATTCATCAACTCCCTCGCCCCTTTGAATATAGTAAACAATTTATTTGAAAAGTTATTTACGTAACAGAAAATAAGTAATTAGCAGAACTGTTATTACGAAAATAAAGTCAACCTACTGTCAGTAGCAGTGATAGACTGCGTGGGTCGGGGGGCTTTTGGGACCGGGACCGTGGTTCCGAATTCCACCTATAAATACAATCATTATTTTTGAGTAGTATCATGGAACCACAAATCAAATAATAGATCAAAATATTTGAAGGTGTTGACTCGAGGCTATTGTACATGTTCTTATTGGCTGAATAGCCATAATAAGCAACAATGTGACTTTATATTTTATGGTTACTACTAGGCGCCTCCACGATATATGATATCCAGCAATAGCTTAGTGGTAGACCGATGGACTGCAATGCAGTAATTGCGAGTTCGATCCCAAGGTATATTTCCATATTAAAAACAGTTAATTAATGCTTGCTTTAACGGTGAAGAAAAGCTTCTACATAATGTTCTTGAAGATATGTGAAGTCTGCCAATCCGCACTGGACCACCGTAGTGAACTACAGTCTAACCCTTCTCACACTGAGAAGCGACCCGTGCCCAGCAGTGCGTTAGTTAATCTTTTGACCGCCACAGTCATGTATACATGACACATTAAAGGATGAAATCGTAGCTTTGCGCCGAGAGTACGCATTTGCTTTTTTGAAGGACTGATATTATTTTAAAGATCAACCACACATTATATTGTTACTACATGGTTCAGTTATAGCCGGGCGCTAGATGCCTCTGTCCTGACATGTACTCAAGTGAAGTCCTGATTGCTACAAGCGTCTACAATGTGTCTCACATTGGCTTATATGATTGTATTAAATCTCAATATTGACCACACGGATTGAGTAGTGGTCGACTCACAGTTGTCAATGCGCCAAGTGGTGTAGGCTCGATCCGGTAGCAATTTTCATATTTTGAATAGATTTTATTGCTGAACGAGAGCAGCTACAGGCCTTTTAATTTTTTTTTATTGCCTTTAATGCCCAGTGGCCCACCTGATGGAAAGTGGTAACCGCTGCTCATGGACTTCAGCAATGTCAGGACACAGCAAAGCCGCTGCCTACCGTGAAAGAAGAACTCTCCTAAAACCTCGTTTAAAGAGGGACATATCATAGCGCTCGGGAAACACCGAAGCAAGCAGTTAATTCCAGAGCTTGCACGCACGTGGGAGAGGGGGGGAGGCGTTAGAAGCACCAGCGCTGTGAGCTTTTTAGTCGCAATGGAGCGTTGGTTGGGGGCGCACCGCGTTTTTGCTATCGAAGCATATTTAACAAGTAATTTTCACTCATTACGGCTCAGCGTAAGTTTTGTAAGTGCTCTTCAGCTTTGGGGATTGCCAGATCAACATTACATGAAATAATAAGAAAGAAGCTAAAGTTTCATCCCTACAAAATACAGATAATCTAAAAATTTAACGAAAATGATTATCAAACGAAAATAAACAACGCCTAGAGGATGTTAGCCACTTTTTCGACCGAATCTCGGTTAAGAAACATTTACTTCAGTGATGAAGCCTATTTCAGTTTGGGAGACTACGTCATAAAAATCTCACAGCGCTGGCGCTTCTAACGGCTCCCCCCGCGCCCCTGTAGCTGCTCTCGTTCAGAAATGAAGTCTATTCAAAATGTGAAAATTGCTACCGGACACCCTGTATTTGTGTGATCCACAAATGGATTGAATTATGAGAGAGCTTTCATTAGTTATCGCAGCTTTCGTCTCTCTCATCGAACCTAGTGCTGAGACTGGCGATGTCACATCTTTTCAGTTTCGAGAGCTGTTGTCTTCCTTTTCCACTCAGTCCTTGTGCAAGCTCATTTTTGTGTTGTGCATGTCTTTTCTGGTATCATAGGCTATGCTGATTCATTTCTTGCTTTACTGTTCGTATTTTGAGATCTAGGAACATGTATTTGTTACTTACGACTTAGGGTATATTGAATATTTTTCTGAGTGCTTTGCTCTGAAATTCGTCCGTGACACAGGATTCATAGATAGTGCGGAAGGAGTCTTTAAAAAGATATATCTAATGACAATTTTCTTGCGCTCATAAAAGACACATAAACGAAAACTAATACCACAGAACTGTAATAGTAAATTTACATATATAGAACTCATTACTAAAGCCAAATGTTATCGTTTAACAATGACTTGTTCATAGGAATGTTATTAATATATGATTTTAGTTTGTGTGTGCCAATTAGCCGACAGCAAACATGGAAAATAATAACTGTATGTCGGCTTGTTCATTTAATTATTTTGTGGTTTAATTAACGAACGAATGCTTACTATTAGTAAAGCTATATTTACATACGCTGTTGGCTCAGGGAAAATGTCTGAGCCCTGTTGTGTAGGTTGCTAGTGTAGATATAGTTCTAGCGATCCACCCACACCAAAAGTGGCATAAAGCCACACTTTGGTGGTTTTAGTTGCTAGGTCAGGCTATCCGGAGAGCTCGACATATTTCCCTTAGTAGCGAGGGGTATAAGTAAGATGGATTTCCTTAACGTGAGAAAGAAAATATATGGAATCAAGATGTGTCGTGGCTTCCGACACAAGAGAGCATCTCTTGTTTCGGTTTCTGATCTTTACTGACTAGACAATGGTTTAAAACTCCCGCATATTATATATGTATGTACACTATTAAGCTATGAGAAAAGTAGGAGCTTAATGAGGCATCCCGCTTTATCTCTTGCGCGCCTGCATTCAAATAGCTGTTACGTCACAAATAAGTGATTGTGCGTTATTTTTCTTTCATTTGACAATCACACTTCTACCAGATTGTATTGGTTTACATTGTATTTGGTTTTGAGTGTTTATCAAAAATCTTTGTATTTAAGATATTATATATTATAACGCAACTAATTGAATAAAATATAGGCAAATAACAAAGATTTTTAAATTCAGAAATGCGCGCTTCTACTTTTAAATATGATCGCCTTTCTGGGCTTCATGACACCTGAATTAATATATATTAATACGTGAAGCAAAAACTTTGTACGCCTTTTTACAAAAATTGCGCGATCGGAGAGGTATGAAATTTGGCACAGTTAAAGTTTATATGGAGAAGGAGTGGCGAATCCTTATATTTTTATAAAATATGCATTAGAAATACATTAAATTAATGGAAAATCTCTACACGCACACAACCATGCATTGCACACACGCAGTCGAATCGCGTTCGTAGTATTTCGGCATTATTCGGTTGATGTCGTACAATTCTTCGTAACTGTTGTTACATACCTTAAGTTCTTATTGCAATTTCGCGGTATACAATTTTTATCAATTATGGTCGAATTTCGACTATTTGGCGACCGCTAGTTAATATAGAAGCATCGCTGAAAATCATGCTCACTTATATTGAAATACGCAAACTTACTTTTCTTAGTGTGACCACCTTTCGTGCGATCTAAGTTCAGTAAAGGCATATCTTTGATTTAAATGTTAGTCAAATTCTATAATCGGTAGTAGCACGGAGTCCGACAATGTCATCGGCTAATCCTCAACTAAAAAGAGACTAAAACATAGTTCTTCTTTCTTTTAATATTCCTTTTATAAATACGCCATAAACATAATTTCTGTGTCGCAGGGAACTTTACAAACATTAAAACACCGAACATAAAGAACACGCAGATTCGAAACAATTATTGTGTATCACACAAATTTTCGTCCTGTGGAGAGATCGAAATCCCAACACTCGGCGCAGTGCCATTACCGAGGCGACAATTTAAACCACTAATCCATCCATTAGTCAAATGTGAACGTTGGCCCTCTCTGCTCACTCCTTTAGCAATATACAAGTGTGATAATAAATATGTATATGACACGTTTAACCGCTTCTATATACCGATATAGTGTTCAGGTATCCCTCTGTAACCGAAGACAAAGAAAACACGGCAAATTGAAGACTAACATTTACTTTAGCAACTTAAAGAGGTGTTGTGTGCCGTGATTTGGATTGCGAGTTATAAGCGGTAGCGGGAATAGGCAATTACTGGTTTAGTGTCTTAGAAGCGGATTCAAGATGTATCTGCTGGTTGACTGTACTGGACATTCAGTTCAGTAGAATGCTTCTGGTCAATTGATTAGCGTTTGTTTGCCACGCAAAGGTCTGGACTTCGATCCCAAGGCGCGCATCTCTTATTTTTCGCAGTAATGTGCGTAGGTTTTAAGTTGTTGGTTATCGGTCGCTTTGACGGTGAAGGAAAACATCGTGATTAAACCTGCATGCCTTAAAGTTCTACACAATGCTCTCGAAGATATGTGAAGTCTGCTAACCTGCACTGGGCCAGCGTGGTGGACTATGACCTAACTCTTTTCATACTAAGAAGATGCTATTGCCCAGCAGTGGGTCAGTTTAATCATCATCATCATCTCAGCCGATAGACGTCCTCTGCTGGACATAGACCTCTCTCAAAGTCCACACAGATCGGTCTTAAGTCAACCGGATCCAATCGATCTGTAGGTCAGTTTGATACAGGGGTGAAATTTTATTACATACAACTAGCTTTTGCCCGCGGGTTCGATCGCGTAAAAGTAGGTTAGTTAAGTTACGTTAGTAATAGTACTTTTTTAAAATAAAATATAGCTTTCTACTGGTGAAAGCTTTTTCAATTGGTTGAGTAGTTTTTGAATTAAATCGTTAGACACAAACAAGAAATCAAATGTTTCCTCTTTATAATATAAGGCGAAATGGCTTCGGTTTAGTAGGTATGTGATAGCACAATCCTGATATTCAACTGAAGCTTACGCCACATAGTAAAATTGCACAAGCTATTTAATATCAAAGAGGGTGAATAATGAGATATTATACATGCAACCGTAGATTGCTGGTCAGTTATTAATTCTGCTATCGCGTGAACAAAATGGCCACTTTAAGTAAAGCGTCGGTGTTTAGTATAAACTATTATTAGAATAAATATTTTAAGTTTTGAATATTTTCACTTTGATGTATCAAAGTGAAACTCTCAGTGTTTTTAGGTTTTAGTTGCTTATATTTTCGATTACAAATTATTGGTATTGATTATTGTTAAGATCAGCCGAGTAAAAAAAATAGTATTTTAAATTGACTCCCTACTATACAAACGCAAAATAAACCTATGTTACCTAGACAAATAACGGAAAACATAAAATCAAAATAAATTTATTCAAATTAGGTTACAAGGTAACACTTATGAATGTCAAAGTTACACGTAATTTTCTATTTTTCTGTGAATTTACATTTACTGCCACGTTCAGCAAAGCAAGGGTGTGTAGGGCTCATGAGAAGAACGGGCAAGAAACTCTATTATATTTTTATTGGATATGGAAACTGTCGGACGGCGACTTGATTCCTCAGTCAAACCGAATACTCCCTTTTGTGGTACTAAGAAGTATACTATAGTACCTATATCTATATATTATATATATATAATAATTTGCCATGTAAATAAATGAAATATGCTAACGACTGAGTTTAATATGTTGTCACTTCCCTACCAGTACCTACGTTAAAAGTGCCTGCGATGCGATCCCTGTACACAAGAATTGTCTGCTTCTCAAATACTAAACCTGATTGACTTTTGAGCCCATTTTTCGTTTTACAATATATAAATGTATGCCCGATGCCATTATTTTTCTTTCATCGCATCTTCTATCCTTTTTCGTAGGATCGACAATGAGCGGAAGATATTGAAAATACTACAGCTTCATTAACCATTTATTGTCAGATAAGTTTTTCGAATAATTAAGCCTCGCTGATTTCAGCATGAATGGGCCGGCTCGACCGGGGACGGACTACACTTTCACAGAATATCGACGTGAAATAGCAGTATTCCTACTATTGTGTTTCGTTCTGTGAGTGAGAATACCTTCTCCTTCCCACTCCCTTCTTCTCTCCTTCCCTTCCTAAAAGGGTCGGCAACACGCAAGTGATGCCTCTGGTGTTACAGGCGTCCATAGCCTACGGTGAACACTTACAATCAGATGGGCCCCGTGTGCTTGTTTGCCACCTTAGTTGTATTAAAAAGACAGCTTTTGTACTACCTTGTTCGTCATAAAAAAGACCAATAGAGCACAAAACTCGGCATGGAAATCGTAAGCAGCATAGGAGCGAAATTTTGTTTCGTGTTCTGTGGGAAACACCTTATGTCGGCACTTATACACCTAATTAAATTAAATAATGGGCCTTTTAGTAGGTAAGTTTTCTAATCTTGTAACTTGGACCTTACTGAGGAACCACTGTCGTAATAAATAAGTGCGCTCGACCCCAATGAAGGGTGCGAGTAGCTGTTAATTGTATTCTTTATTTTTACCTTCAGGACTATAGTACGACATCGACATAATGTTAAATTAGACTGTGGTTGCTTCGCCACTAAATAGCACAGAGTCATGAGATCGGTGCCTGCTTAAAACAAAAAATTATGTGATCTACAAATTGTTGCCCCGAGCCTGTGTCAAAATAAAGAATAATAATGAAACACTGATACAAATAACTTATTTTTGTGGTTAAATAAGACCATGCCCGCATTAGCAATATAATTCCTGTGTCGCGGCAGATTTTACAAACTTTTATAGTAAAATAAATAAAAGACACCTAGACACGGACCTTTTTATTGTTGTTACAAATGTTTGTACGATACAGTAATTATTCCGACAACCGAGGTTTACTAAATAACTAATCTGTACTACCTGAAATTATAAAGCTGAAGAGTATGTTTGTTCGTTTATGTTTGAACGCGCTAATCTCAGGAACTACTGGTTCGATTTAAAAAAATATTTTAGTGTTGGATAGCCCGTTTATCAAGAAATCACGACGAATCACGCTACAGCTAATAGGAGCAGAGCGTATACGAAAAATGTTGCAAAAGCGATGAAAATTCTCTTATGTGAAGCGGGTACGCGGTACGAAGCGGTACGAAGTTGCGCGGGTCAGCTAGTATATAATATAATAAAAATATAAATTCACGCCCGTATTTCTTAGAGGGAAAGGCAGAGTTGTATTAAAGATATATTTTGCTAACTGTATTTTGACATCCTACCTAAATTGTTGTGTAAATATTTCTATCTGTGGGATTCTATTTAAGACTCAAATGCTATTATTAAGAACTAGATTTCGACTGCGGCTTCGCTTGCGAAAATGTAGGTTATGTCAATTTTCACTGGTTCAAGACCTTAATTTTTCTGGATGAAAGGTACTCTATGTCCTTTTCTGTTCCTCAGACAACGTGTATGCGAATTTTCATGATGCTTGGTCGAGTAGTTAAGGAGTGAAAGCGCAACAAACAAATTAATAAACAAATAAACTCAAATTCGCATTATCTTATCTTATCTTATCTTGTGTGGGGGCCAGTCAGTACGGATCGGCGACACTTCGACCCAGTGGAATCTTTTGTGTCGACTTCCCCAATAACGACTGCTATAGATGTTCATGGCAGCCGGGACCGACGGCTTTACGTGCTTTCCGAGGCACGGAGCAGGCGATAATTGTCAATCAATACACACATAATTTCGAAAAGTCATATAACTTCCGAAAATCAAAGGTGCGCGACGTGGGTTCGAACCCAAGGCCCTCTGCATTGCAGTCTGTTGGTCTACCCACTGAGCTATCGCTGCCCCAAATTCAAATTTATAATATTAATAAGGATTTTAAGAAAGCACCTACGGCAAACGCTAGCTTTAGGCCAAAACCTAGAATCTTGGACATTACTTAGGTAAGGCAGAGATTTATATAACGTAGCGTCAAGCAAGCTCCTACCTAGGTTAACGCCAGTATACAATAATTTTGTGAGTGCATATCCGTGTTTGCTCTAACACCGTGCTGACAAGAGGGAGCATGGATAAAAAAGTCGTCAATTTCTCCACGGGATACGAGTCGTTGACTACAATTCCGACGGGCTTTACTTAACTTGCCTGTCCCAACTTGTTTATGTTATTCGCTTTCGCTCTGCTTTACGATGTTTTGAACGTAAATAAGATAAAAAACGCAAGATGTTATAATTTATTCATATGTTTGTGCGACGTATTTTATGTCAAAAGAAATGTGCGAAAAGCATTTCATCATCACATTTTTACCTCAAGCACTCAAGTGCTTGAGGGTAAAATTGGTTCTGTGATATGATCCAATTAAATAAGATTTGCGGTTTGTATTTTTGATCAGCGAACATGGTCTTTACCAAAACAGCAGCAGTCCACCCTCAGGCTTTGTCAGAGAGCTATGGAACGAAGTGTTCTGGTTATCAAACTCATAGACCATATCAAATACAACAATATGTTCCTTAACAAGCATCACTGATGTTATTTGAAAAGCTGTCATGCTCAAATGAAATTGGACCAGGCCAGTTCCATAGATAGATATGTCCAGATATATATATCGCATGTCAAACGACAAATGGGTGCATCTTGCATCAATATGGACCTCTCAAGATAGCAAGCGACGTTGCGGTAGGTCCGTACTTAGCGGCTTTGGATAGAGAGTGATAGAAGGGGAATGAGGAGGCGTTTGCCCAGCAGAGAGACGTAACAAGCTTTTAAGAAAAATAATATATTGATAATATCTCTTATACAGGGTGATTTTGAAATCGTGTAATTCCTTTTAACCACGTATTCTACTGGTGATATAGAATAACCCTGACCATATTTTTATTTAATTAGATTTATTTTTTTTGAAAAATTATTATTCCGTTTTTTTCGTGAAATGGTGTCAGATAGTCATATGTTAACCAACCGAGGCAATTTTAATTTTTTACTAATTAAAATAAAAAATCATATTAATAATTAATGTCGTAACTAATAACGGGCGGTCCTTTTTATTGCCCCTTATTATTTACGACATCAGTTATTGTTATGTTATTATTTTTAAATTAAAAAAGTATTAAGATTGTGTCAGGTGGTTAAAATATGACTATATGAAATCATTTCATGAAAAAAATCTGTACTCTAATTTTGCCGAAACCATTATACTAATTAAGAAAAAATATGGTCAAGGTTATTCTATATCACCAGTAGAATGCGTGGTTAAAAGGAATTACACGATTTCAAAATCACCCTGTATACTGGGTGTAAAGGCCGGCCGGCGTACCGATAACTTTAGCAAGACCTAATCATTAATATTGCTATATTTTAGTAAAATATTGTGTTCTTTGATTTTTATTTAATACCTTTATTGGATGGTTTATGCATTATGTTATGATTCACAGTCAGAAAAAGGAAAAATAACCGTAAAATTTTTGATTTCTCCTTAAGAAAATTTCAGCGATTTTTAATTCAGAATAATGGTCTGAATCTACTACTTCAGTTTTTGGTACACCGTCCCTTACACCCAGTACGTATATTCATTGTTAAAATATGACACATACAGTAAAAAAGCCCAGCACAAGGGTTTTGGAACACAGCACAAAGGCTTTTTGACTGTATGCTAGGTGTAGCATACAGTCAAAAAGCCCTCGTGAAGCTTGAAGCTAGGTCAACACCTGGCTTTAAGAATATATGCGACCAACCGAGCCCTCATGCATAGTACCGCTACGGCGTATCAGCAGTGATCAAGTGACCACTACTTTATGCAGCAGCTGCACTGCGCTTTCTATTTGTTAGGCGACTGATACCACTAGAGATGCAAGCGTTTCTAAGCTGTAGTAAACGCTTACCTTATGACAAAGTCAAGTCAAAAATCTTTTATTCATTTAGGTCACAAAGTAACATTTATGTACGTCAAAATAAATAATTGTCTAATTGTTTATTATTTACTGATGAACTACTGTTATTTATTAAACATGACACGTGTAACAAAAATAAAAATTGACCTATAGGGGACCGTCATTGTTCCTAAGCACAGGCTACTTAGTATTCTATCTAGGAGAACAGTACTCTACCCATAACTTATTGTAGAATACACATATTATCAACTACGTAACTACGAGTATAATCCAAATGAATATTTGTAACATATCATAGCTTAGATCAACGTTAACCTAGAATCTCATTTCTGTAATAAATAAATTATTATAAACTAATAGGTTAATGAGTTTAGTAAGTTGCTGAAGTTGCATTAAGGTTAGTTATTAGGTTCTGGCGAAGCCTGCAAGAAACTCACAGCCACTCTTTATATGGTTGGCTTTATCTAATTACATCTTAAATTTGTATCATGTACTATCTACAAAAAAATACAAATTAAAGTAATAAATGATTCTTTACTTCAACAGCCGTAAAAGAGAAAGCAATTTCTCAAAATTGTTTACACCATATAGAGATCCTCCCGCGCCGTCGTGCACCTTGTTCGGCAGTTCCTAGTCTTCGAAGATTTGATCTAGTTTCATAGAAACCTGGAGTACTCGCTGAACTGTAGAAAGAGTCACACCAACAGATCTCGCTGTATTTCGCTGATTGTGTCCATCTTCAAGCATTGTCAGGATCCTGGTACATTCTTCAGGTGTTAACGACATGATGATTTCAGAATAATAAAATTTATAAGGCAGAGACACCAAATTTATAACTTTTTTATTGCAAAACTAAAACAAACGTGAAACAATTGATTTTAATATTTTGGTACTAAATTCAAAAACGACCGTTATTTTACATTTTCAGTTTTTATTCTAATAACAAAAATAAATAAAAAGGTTGAGACAACTACCATCTTAGTCTCACCGTGAGCATGGCTGCTGAAAAGCAACCGAAACGTCGGTGAAAGTGTAAACTTAAGTATAAATAGTTTTAAGAATTTAATTAGCTTAAAAAATAGTAAAGTTTCATAGTAGTAGTAGTGTAATAGTTTCTAAATTATGTAATAAAGTGTTAAATAAGCAATGTGATAAAATCCGTATATAGTAGTTTAATTTCAATGAATAACGTTCGCGTAAACAAACGACAATATTAAATAAAAAGGTTTTATATATTATTTTATGTGGCAATAAATAATTTCATAAAGGTAGGTTAGTTACTTTTGAAGATATTGAAAATTTTCTAACCAACCCTTTTTCTTTGCGTTTCAGTGTATGTACAGCGAACATCGTTAAAAACGTTATAGTAGAAGAGACCATGATAATTTAAGAGAAAGTGTAAAATGCCACCAATTATTTGTTAACAAGACTGCACGATTGACGTGAAGTGATTTACAAATGGTTGTTACGAGTCTGGGTATTCTTTGTGTCCATTGTTTGAATGTTTGTAATGCTCTCTCGCGACACAGGAATTATACCTAGTGTATCCTTTTTAAAAAGAAAAAAAAAACAGTCGTTCTGATTTCTGCGTTGCGAATACAAAATGCGTTGTTTTTCAATTTGATCCCTGTAGCTGAAGTCTATCCAATTAGTTTTCAAAAATATTTTCAATCCACAGTCAAATTTTTCCTGGTACTTTTTTGCCATACTTAATTGATTTTAGCCACATACAATATATCTCAATCTATAAATGAAATCAATTTTCAAATTCTATAATAAACCAATTTAAACACACACCTGAGAACGTCCAAAATCATACAAACACATAGAGTCAAAGTTTGTTTTAAAGCGAGGGAAGGGTTTGTCCAAGGGTTAATTAAACGCACGTTTGTAAAGGGATAGTGAGGCCCAATTAAACTTTTGATCGACGCGAACATGGAAAAGTGAGGAGCATGGATGTGGCATACGTGTGCTATGGACTATGGACGTGTCAGAATCTTGTTCATATGAACTGCAGCCTTGTGTTATGTTCTTGCGTAGCTAGTTTTTGGGATTATGAAGACGCTTTTTGCTAATAGGGGACTGTAATCTCTGGAAACATAGACACCTAGTCGAGTTCAAGTTTTGCAACAGACAAGTATCAATAAAAGTAACTTTATAAAATTAAATCGACTTCAAAAATAAATTAACCAGTTATTAATAATTAATACATTTAAATATTTTTTTAGAAATTAATACGAAATTAACTGACAAACACGAAATCAAAGTTGGTACGAAACAAATTAGAGGCCTACGAATTATTTGATATAATAATAGATTATCATTATGTGAATATATTGCAAATGCCAGTTTACATACATACGTATTGAATGGTTAAACTCTTCTTTAGATTTCGGTTAAAATATTAAAAGTATAATATTTATTAGGAACAGTAAACATTTATTAAGGAAGGATAATAAAAATAAAAGAATATCCAAGACAAATAATTTGGTAAACTAGCATACGATCCACTGGTCCACCTTACGGTAAGCAATTACTATACCATATATGTAAGCGCTTGCAGCACTAGAGATATTAAAGAATCCTCTATGCGGTGATCTTCAATAAAATGAGTCGATGTGCAATGAATATAAGCGATAATCGCGTATCCTTATGATGCCTGGAAATATCTCATCGTAAGATCACAATACAACATTATTTAACGCGATCTTTTGCAAAGATTCTCCAAAAACTTCATTTCATTTATATCTATACTAATAATATATAAAGAGGAAAGATTTGGTTTTTTGTTTGTTTGATTGTTTATTTGTTTTAACTCAAAAACTAATTAACCGATTTTAAAAAAATTTCCACCATTGGAAAGCTGTATTATTATAGAGTAACATAGACAATAAGTTATTTAAAAAATGTACTGTTACTAACATGACCTAATCTAATCTACTTTTACGTGAGTGAAGCCGAGGGCAAGAGCTAGAAATATATAATATCCAGTTTGACCCAATTCCCAGGTTAAAACAAAGACCCCGATGAGCTTTCTACTTCTTAAGTACCATATCCGGATTAGTTTCATTCTTCAATGGATGCGGTTATCTGAATCTAAGAAGTGCCGTGTTTCAAGTCTGTTCTAACTACATAGTAATTACATTAACACTCTCAATTTAATTAAAACTGGTGCCTTCTACTTCGTCAGGCTCAGGCCCAAGTTTGTGTTAACACTCTCGATGGGATGTGGATTGTCGGTTTTGTTTACTTGGTCTAACAAGAGCTTTATTGCGTTTTTAGTGAGGTAGTTCTCAGTAACAAAATGGCATCCAGCAATGCGCTGGGCAATAATTTAATCCTGTAGTTTTGGGCAAACAATAGTAAACCAATAGTATACTCTGCCTGTCGTAAGAGGTTATTAAAAGGGTTCATTGCAATGTAGATGACATTAAGTAAAAGGTTAAGAAACCGTGTTGCAACTGATAATTTTTAGATCTAATGTCACTTATAATAGGCATCAAAACCGAGACTGCAATACCGCTCCCGAGGTATTCAAACTGTTAAGCAACAGGAAAAGATACCATTGCCGATACCAATAATCGGCACTTTAATAACACCGTCCAATTTTTTATGACCAATTACCAAATGGTATACAATTTGTACCATAGCGCCTGTTCGGTGCAATCTGCAATTTCAATTAGTCTTTTCATATAAATTGGAATAGTAAAAAGCTATTCAATGTATTCGTTTTATATTGCACTACAAAGTGAATTAACTGTTTTAAACTATGTAACTTGGTGTGCCATATGCCATAATCTGAATTTATGTTGGTTGCTAAATTCAAATGTAATTATAAATTTATGATGAATGTAATGCATTTTGTATTGTGTAATTATTGTGTATAAAATGTAGTATTACCTCCAGGTACGCTCGCATAAATGTATAATAATATTATTCATTTATTTCTCCCATGTGATAAAAATAAGTATACACACTGTTTTGACTGGTTTCCAAACTAGGATAAAACCTGTGTAATGAATAACCAGGCCTCCATTTCAAATTTACATTGATGTTGCAAAATTTACACTTATGGAGAATAAAAATAAAGTAATAAAAGGAAAAAAAATGTAGGTTAGGTTAACATTAGTTTTCTCTGGATGAAAGGTTTGTATTCACCTGTTCCCCTGACAACGTGTATGCAAATTTTCATGATGTCTAGTCGAGTAGTTTAGGCGTGAAAGCGTAACCAAAAAACTCACATTCGCATTTATAATATTAGTTAGGATTTCGAGATAAACAGGTCGCTATTGCCAAGTATTTGATGATGATAAGAGTAAGGTGGCAGTACAGCCATTGCAGAAGACTGACTAGGGAGAGTACATTGAAACGCAGTATCTATGTCAGTAGGTACATCTACTACCATTTCTTTCTTTTTTTCATCCCTTCTCTAATTCCTTTGTCTTAGGGTAGGTTTAGTAGGTAGGTAGTAGTAATAGGTAACGTGTGAGTAATACCAATAGTAATATTACGGTAACTTTTAGCCGGGAATGCTAGTAAGTCCCCAGGGGGCTTTCAGGTATTATTTTGAGACATGGCTATAAAAAGGTTTTATAAAAAAAGTGACACTAAAATTGTAAATTATGATGATTTTTTCTATTCTGTCAAGTTTGATGATTTGATTATGTACACGCGCATGGTGAATCGGGGGGCCACGGAAGAGTTGCGGGTGGGTGACAACATCCACGTGGTACGAACATTCCAAAAAAGCGGCGCGCGCCGGTCGGCAGTTGAACGACGGACGTTAATTAAGGACTGGGTGCGCGCGCGCCTATAATAACTTTGTATCTCGCTGATCGCTCGGCTATCCTGAATAAATTTGTACGAAGAAATCCATCCGTTTTAATCATCTCTAACATTTAAGTTAAATGTTAGGCTATACCCGTACCAATAATAATACTAGTACCGCACGGTACAAATATTAAAATGATGGACTTAAAAACATTCAGATTCAGAACCACTTTTTTTGATAACACATAGTTCGTTCCGTGTGAATATCGAACTCTCAATCCTAGGCACATTGCCAGTAGTGAAACAATCGTTAATACTACTGCGTTATTCGTGCTGTTAGGGTTACCAGGTCTTAAACCGAAATGCCTGACATTTGGCTCACTTGCGCTAGCGATGCAAGACGTGGCCGGCGGAGTAAAAACCAACAAATGAGGTATTTAAAAAAAATATTGCTGTTTTTAAAATCCCTACCAAATCCCGGATAGACCGGACACCGACTAATTTGGCCGCATACGCAACCAGGCAACGCAACTGTGTTAGGCTTTATCTGGACACCTGGAAACGCTACGTTCAATTATTCCTAATTGTAGTACTTTTATATGTTCTAAGTATTATTTTTATTGTTGGCATTTCGGTAAAAATATTTGCTCTTATTCGCCAGCCCATAGAGCCGCAAATTAGAGAGTATGGCTGATTGATAGGCTCGAAACATCTGGTGTGGCCTCTCAATCAAAAGTTAATTAGTAAATAACATCAGTTATAGCACTTGTCTAATGAGAAGGCTGTTGATTTGGCACTACTAATAATCAGCCATTGTTCTCGAGAGATGTGCGATTATTTATTTATTGGTTTTTAGCAGTTATAACACTTCTTCTTCTTTGTGTCAACAGTTCTTCTTGTGTGAACTATATATTATTATTTTCATAATTTTCGGCCATTCTTATTACCGTACAAAGTTCAGATATTATACAACTGCTCAGGCAAAAAGTGCATACCAACAAATGTGATATTATCTACTCCAGCTTACCACAGTCACACTGAGCAAGGCAGAGGTCCCTGAACCAATTTTTTTTTTACACAACTATTGTGGCCAGCGAGCATACGGCCCACCTGATGGTAAGTGGTCACCGTAGCCTATGGACGCCTGCAATACCAGAGGCATCACTCGCGCGTTGCCGACCCTTTAGGAAAAAAGGAAGTGGGAAGGAGAAGGAGCGGGAAGGGGGCAAGAGGGCGATTGGACCGCCGGTACTCTCACTCACCAAATGAAACACAACAGTAGGAACACTGCTATTTCACGTCGATATTCTGTGAGAAGGTACTTATATATAATGTAGGAAATATTTATGATAAAAGTTATCCAAATATCGAGGAAACAAATGTTACAAAACTTATAACATAGTCTATCTATAAATAGAACAGTAACTTGTAGATTGTTAATCGACAGTAAAATTATGGACTCGGTTCTTAAGTCATTGAAATGTTGTGTCGAATATATCTATCTGTTTACTGTAATATCTTACTTAATCGTGAAACAGGCAATTACAATAATATCAGCCCTGTATATGAACTGTCCCTCTGCTGGATACGCACCTCTTGTCAGTATGAGAAGGGTTAAGCCATAGTCTACCACGCTGGCCTAGTGCAGATTGACAGACTTCACATATCTTGGAGAACATTGAGAACTCTCAGATATGCAAGTTTCCTCAATATGTTTTCCTTTAAGGCAGCGATAATTAAATAATTAATACACACCTAATTTGGAAACGTCAGAAGTGTGTGCATTGGGATCGAAATCGAGACCTCTGCGTGGCAGTCTAACGGGTTCCACTAAGTTTTCGGTCTACCACAAGGTTATCTTCTATGTTTGAATCTAGAGAGAGATATATTAAGTATAGAAAGTTGTTTGTATAATTGGCTATCTATTCCCTGCGGTCCAGCGACATTTATAATTACTGCTTTTCTTCTGTTGTTCCTAGCGTTATGTTATATAGCCGAAAATCTTCTTGAAGTATTAGTATCGAATGCAGAAATATGTTTTAAATGTGACTGATAGTTTCAGAGATTAGGGCGTTCAAACAAAAAACAAACCAACTCTTCAGCGTCATAACATATTAGTAAAGATAATTTCGATAAATCTCTTAATAATACGCGAATATGAATGTACTCATAGAACATTATAATATTCGGAAAGTATACAGTTGGATTAAATCATAAAATGATGTCGCAAATATGTTAAAGTATGTCATCGCCGAAGCCCGATCGACTACGACTTATCAACATGACGTCATCATTATGTAGGTTTTGGTTGCTGTTCATTTTGGATCAGGCCTTTGGCGTTTTTATTCACGGAATGAATGCGTTTCACGTGAACAGTACAAAGAATGCTTCATTACGTCAATATTTTGTGAGATATAGAGCAAAGAGATAAAGAAGTTATATTGACCCGGTCTATCGAGCTCAATCATATTGGCACCACAAAGATTTTTTACGGCACAATGGTCCTACACAAATATCTTAAATGTTTCGGATCGAATGACGTGCAGCCCAGATTCGTACAGAGAAGTAGGTACGTTGCGAAAGACGGTTTTCTTTAAAATTAATTACTAGATTCAGCCCGAGGTTTCACTCGCGTTAAATTTCTACCCCTCGTATACAGGACTTTTTCTGGACAAAATGTACTTTATGTCCTTTTCTATAAGCCTGACAAAGTTTATACGAAATTTCATAATGATAGGTTAGGTACTTAAGCCTTGAAAGCGTTACAAACAAACCCACCTTCGCATTTATAATAGAAGTTATGATTTGAAGAAGACAGCATCACTACTAACCTAAACCAGTTTGTGGTATTAATATCTAATTAAATTAATCAATATATTAATATGTGAAACAAATGTTTGTACCCCTTTTTATAAAAATTGCGGGACGGAGGGTTATGAAATTTGGCACAGTTAAAGTTTATATGGAGAAGGAGGGGCGAATGCTAATATTTTTATAAAATGTGCATTACAAATACATTAAATTAATGAAAAAACACTACACGCACACAACCGTGCATTTGACACACGCAGTCGAATCGCGTTTGACGTCGTACAATTCTTTGTAACTATGGTTGGATGGCTATACCTTATTTATATGTAATAGAGAAAAACAGAAAACAAAGTAGCAAACTTAGGGATTTTGGTCGAATTTTGACCACTAGGCTACCGCTAGTATGTAAATAATATGTAATATTATTTTATTCTTAAAGTAGTAATATTATATTATTACTTTAAAAACGGCGAAGAAAAACATCGTGAATAAACCTGCATGTCTAAGAGTTCTCTGTGTGAAGTCTATGTGATGTCTGCCAATCCGCACTGAGTCAGTGTGGTGAACTATGACCTAACCCTACTCACACTGAAAAGAGGCCCGTGCCCAGCAGTGGGACAGTTTAATACAGAGCTGATATTATTAGTTTAAAAACTAACTAATTATGCCACTACACTAAACATGTTCATGTAAAAACTAAACCTAAAGGCTAAAATATCTCGCATAATTATAATGTTTGTTACCTCAGAAGTAACAGCAACAGTAATCTAAAAACAAAACGAGAAAACATTATTTTCCTCATTCACGCTAAGTAGGTCGACATTTTCCTGACAGCATAAGCGAAAATCCGTCATTTTACTCTCACGACAAAGGCACCAGGATATTAAATATATAAAACGCTTACTACGCCATTTTGAATTACACGCTCCCAATGAAAAATAGCATCAATTATGTTCAGAGACGAATGTAGCGACCACTTACCGTCTTCAAATCTTCTTACTTATGTTATTAACGTGAAAGTGTTTTATGTCTTTCATCGTAGCAGCGACGAATGTCGACGAATAAATAAATAAATATATTAATGACTGATGTACATAAGATATACATATACCTATAATATAATAATAATATAACATAATATTCTATCATAAACACACATCACCATCTAGCCCAAACTAAGCAGAGCTTGTACTATGGGTACTAGACAATGGATAAACATACATATATACTGTTTTTTTGTAAATACATGGGTACTTATTATACATAGAAACACCTAGACCAAGACAAACATCCATATTCATGCACACAAATGTTTGACTTGTGCGGGAATCGAACCCGCGACCTCAGGCGTGGCAATCGGTTACACTAACCACGACGACATCGAGGCCGACTTGTTTAAATAACAAGGTAATTGCCTATGTTTGATATTATACATTAATTTACACACAAGATCAAATGACAACCAAAAGGAATCTATTAGTGAAAACATCGAAATTGGTTGCAGAATAGGGGACTAATTAATATTTTAAATTAGGATATATAAAAGTTAGGCTGAGGCTCGCAATCTCCCTCGAACAGCATGCATTTAAACAGGGGTTACGTCACAGCTTGTATCGTGCATTATTTTTCTAACATTTGACATTTATTCATACTACTACAATTGAAAGGTTGTAGGTTTGTCACCATGGTTACATGAAACATGCCGTATCAATGATGACCGTAGCCAAGAGACGCTAAAACGACACGGGTCTACATAAGTTTAATAGAAGCTTCGCAAGCGCAATGAATAAGTCGTTGGACTTGGATTCGAATCCCATCCATTGGACTACCGACGTGAACCCACTCCTAATACGAGCATTCCAGCATAGTTGAAGGGGTTAACAAGAATACTAGTAATTTGAAACCCAAATTGTTAGTAATCTTTTGAAAAATTAAAATAAGTGTACATGAGGCCAAGTCCAATTTATTGTCTAATTTTCTATTAAAGTTTGTGTCCGTAAACTGCTTTTAATTATTAAAAATTAATATCTTGAATAACGCGACCCATAATTATGCTTATTTCCTACTCTGTACAAAAATACAACCGTAGTTTTATTCTACCATACAGCTACAATACTTGTACTACTAAATGTATTTCTTGTTCACTCGACTGTGTAAAATGCCTGTGCAATAATTCTAAATGAACAAAAACTTTGTACATTTAGAATTAACGCTACAAATTCTAACGTACCGTAAACATGGGATAAATACAAACAGTTAACTGTACCTATTTGTTCATTACATAAGGCCTACGGCTGCGGCTTTGTATGTACTACCGGAAAATATATACTTTTGCAAAAATAACATACAAAAGAATATGAACTGTTTTCATTGAACTGTAAGCACTCACTGATCGATAAACGATTAGCGAGATTAAGCAACGTTGGGGTCAGTCTATAGATGGGTGACCGCTTAGTGGTATTTCATCTGAGCGTCGCCGTGCTTCGGAAGGCACGCAATGAGTCGGTCCCGGTTGTTGCCAAATTGACAGCAGGCGTTAAACCATGTCAGAGGCCCACGGGCGGGTTTAACAACTCTTGACAACAGGTTGGCCACTAACTACACGATAAGAAGAAGATTGAAAAACCCAAAATAAACTAAATTTATTATTAGTTGGAACCACGTGACCATTATAGGTTTTGATTGGCCACAGTTATTACGACGTCACATGTTTGTAAACGTCATCCGTCATTGTTTACTGCCAAATGTTTATTTACAAACGTGTTACGTCATTTAACAAGCGCTTTGTCGGCTTACATAAAAATCAGTGTATTTGGTAATGATATATTAAATGATATATTGTATTTCTAAAAAAAATATTTGTTATTCCATAGATACTATGAAATAGTGTGATGTTGTTTTCAGAAACTAGTTAAATAGCATATTGTAGTCTGTCAAAAATCACTGAACCAGTTGTGATGCAGATTTCACAATTGAGTAGTTTGTAGTTTAACTTAAATCACGTGTCATCTATTTCATAAAAAGTCAACGCCATGTTATACCCACATTTCGTTGTTTCAGTGATAGCTCAGTGGGGAGACCAACAGACTGCAATGCAGAGGGTCTCGGGTTCAAACCCATGTCGCGCACCTCTGACTTTCGGAAGTTATATGACTTTTCGAAATTATGTGTATTGATTGACAATTATCGCCTGCTCCGTGCCTCGGAGAGCACGTTAAGCCGTCGGTCCCGACTGCCATGAACATCTATGGAAGCCGTTATTGGGCAGTCAGTGCCCTATAATATACTGACACTGGTCTAGCCTTTGGGTATCGTTAGCCTTCGGGTTGCGGAGGTCAGGTGGCAGCCGCTCCGTGTTAAAACTGATATCCAGTCAAATCCGGTTAGACTAGAAAAGCCGACCCCAAGTGACTTGGGAATAATAAAGGCTAGAGAGAAGAAGATGATTTCGTTATTTCAGCTCCCACGTAAAAGGAGTCACAACCTATACCGTAGTAAAGGATGCGAATGTTGAACCTCAAACTACACAATTGTGGAAACCGCAACAGAAGCTGTTCAGTGATTATTGCGTTATACTGAAGTAAACAAACAAAAATCTAAAGAACTTTTGTCTGTATGTTTACTTCGCGGCTATACAGATTTTAATCTGTTGTTCCCAAAGTATGTATCGGCAGATTACTAGGCTATCCGTTTCCCAACAGAAAAAACAATAATAGTTCAACTGACGTAATATTATACCTGAGACCTCACGTTCACGCGCAGAACCAACGACGAGATCAGTAAATAAATAAACACATCCAAAACTGTTAAAATTTGCCAGTTAGCATCTGTATCCGACGTAGATGTATCCATAGAGGCAGCTATTCCTGTAGCTAAATTATAACAGCATACAGTACTTGTTATAGACTAGCTACAAGCACCTACAAGATTAATTTAACGAAATACAGCGCACCCCTTCAGGGAATACCTAGCTAAAACTAATTTGCTTCCTCTCAAGACGATGCTTACCCTGAATACCTACTGTACACCATGTAACAGTTAAGTGTGGTCATGTTTTAGACTCGTTGGTGATATCCAGAATTTACGATTCGCATAATGATACACAATTCTGAATTTGCCTGCACAGATGGCGTAGAGGTTTAAGCAGTCGTCTCCCCACTGCCGCCACGCCGAGTATTGTGGGTTCGAACCCCACATGGGACAAAAATTTGTGTGATCCACAAATGGTTGTACCGAATCTGGGTGTTCCTTGTGTCCGTCGTTTGAATGGTTGTAAAGTCCCCCACGACACAGGAATTACACCCAGTGCATGAGCTGTCCTTTTAAAATAAATAAAAATTACTTTTATAATACAGATATTGTACAATTTAATCTACTGTGCATAGTAACATAACTGAACTTAACTACTTTTAACATCTGTACGCTTCATATAATTTGGTTCGTTACCGTTTGTCTTAACAAACTGATTTTCGCAATTAGAATTATTATGGCAAAGAACGAAATGGATAAATCACTCTCAGAAACCGATTTAAACCAATTGCAACAAGACAATTTCACACCACCAAGCTTTGTATTTGCCCGATTAAGAAGGAAGAAAGAGGATAAAGAGACCGCTGATATAAAGAATTTTATATCCTCCCTGATGGCTGAGCAACAAAAAGAAATGAAAAACATAATCCATGTATTATCCGATATAAAACATACAAATACCAATATCGAGAGTTCTATCGCCTTCCTCTCAGCACAAAATAATGACTTGAAAAATAAGATTGAACAACTAGAAAGACAGACAAGAAAGGATAGAGAGTATATAACCGTTTTAGAGAATAAAATTGAAGATATGCAGATATCGAGCCGGAAAGCAAACATTCAACTTAAAAATGTACCAAAAATGAGCGGAGAAACTAAAGAAGATTTAATTGAGATGGTAGTCTGTTTGTCAAATAACGTAGATTGCAAAATAGATAAAAAAGACATTTACAGAGTGAGCAGTAAGAAAGAAGGAGAAAACAATTACCCCATAGTAGTAGAAAGCTCTTCGACAATAGTCAAAAATGATTTTCTGAAAATGTGTAACAATTTTAACACTAAACACAAAAATCACAAACTCGTCGCTAAACATTTAGGATGTCGCTCCAAGCCAGATATCCCTATCTATGTATCAGAGCAGTTAACCGCGAGAGGATCTCGTCTCTACTTCTTAGCACGAGATTTGGCCAAAATCAAGAACTTTAAATTCTGCTGGACAGCCTACGGCAAAGTTTATGTAAAGAAAGATGAAAGGTCGACGAAAATAAATATTAAAGCTGAAGTGCAGATCCAGCAACTTATGCAAGAAGCATGACTAGACAATATAAAAAATCTCGATTTGATACTTATTAACTTCTTAACTAGTTATAGTTATTTTATAATTCTATTTTTTGAAAGATTTTCTTTATTAGTAAGATTCGTTAAAATTTTTGAACTTATGATAATTTTTACAGGTACAACTATGTTCAAACATACACACACACTTAGCCACACCACACACACCATTACTCAAATATACACATACTCATATACGTATGCCTCATTGATATGTCTTCGTTTCGTATACTTGCACCTAAGTTACATCCCCAGTATATATATTTCAAAAAAATATGGATAGGTCATTATCCGCACTTAAAGAAATTGATAACACATTATTCGCAAATGCATTTCATTGTGATATTGAAGATATATCAAAGCATATAAAAGTCCAAAGGAATGACTTGAAAATATTTTGTCAAAATATCAGAAGCGTGTATAATAACATTGATGATTTACAGTTGAACCTGTCATGCCTTACATTTGAGCCAGATATGTTAATACTTACCAATATGTATGAATGTCAAATAAATCCTAATAAACATAGGTTTAGGTATTAGGTATCATAGGTATAGACCTATGATACCTAATTACTCAATGTTTCAAACTACATATCATATAAACAAAAATGATGGAGTTGTAGTTTATATCGCAAGTAATATCAAAGCTAGTGTTAAAGAAATCAAACATAATCATGCATCAGCTTTAGGGGTACAAATTGGTAACACTTTAATAATAGGTATTTATCGCTCTCCCTCAAACACCAATGCGGTTATGTTTATTCATTCTTTAAACGCGTATTTGGTATCAATGAAATCTGTTAGTAATATTATTCTGACTGGAGATATTAATATAAATTTAACACCAACCTCATTAGAGCAAACTAATGAGCGTAATAACAGACAGAACTACATGACCATGTTAACTATGCATGGGATGATGCCAGGGCACACTTTTCCCACTAGGCTAAATAATTGCTTAGATCATCTTATGATTAAACTTAATAATGCAAAATCCTGTGCTCATATTGCGGTTATTAAAACATCAATAACTGATCATTCCCTATTATTCCTAAACCTATCTAAAGTAAAGAAAAAAATGAAATTCAAAAATCTAAAATTAATACAGATTTCAACATGGCGCTAAAATCTTTAGCAGATCAAGATCTTCAAGAACTACTCATGCTTGACGATCCTAATATTATAGTTGAACACTTAATAAATAAAATATCTAAAGCTCTAAAAGAAAACACGACTAATATTAATATTCCGAAAAGCAAACAAACTATAAAGCCTTGGATCACCCCGGGTATATTGCGTTGTATAAAAAACAGAAACAAGATGCAAATTAAACTTAATAGTGAACCCCATAATGACGTACTCAATATAAGTTACAAAAGATATCGAAACTATTGTAATCAATTAATTAAGAAACTTAAACGTAAATACGAAAGAGAACAACTAGCAAACTCAACAATAAACACTAAAAAGCTATGGTTTAACATTAAAAATATAACTCACCTTAATCAAACGAAAACAGATAACACGAAACTTTTAAATCTAAAGCCAACTCCAGATGAAGCAGTGACTACGTAAATGAATACTTTGTAGGAATAGGTAAACAGCTTGCTGAGAAAATTATGCTAAACACAAGCGCTCGTGAAGAAAATGTATTTGACACAGACACGCAACTAACATCATTTGTACTCCTGAGTACAGACGTCGCTGAAGTGCATGATATATTAATGAACCTAAAATCTAGTAGCGCTTCTGGTTGGGATAATTTTCCTACAAGTTTTCTTAAACTAGCTAAAGATCAAATAATCCTAATTATTGTTCATCTCGCTAATTTGTGTTTTGATAAAGGTGTATTTCCTATGCTAATGAAGAAGTCTATTATAACGCCAGTATACAAAAATGGACCAAAAGATGAAGTCAATAATTATAGGCCAATTTCCGTGCTACCAGCTATATCAAAAATATTAAAGAAATTACTTCATAAACGATTAGTAAACTATTTAAATAAAAATCATATAATTTCAGACACACAGTATGGATTTAGGTTTGGTAAATCGACTGAAGATGCAGTGATAGCTATAACTTCTCTTATTATTAAGCAACTTGATCAAGGAAAAAAATGCCTCTCGGTGTTTCTAGACTTAAAAAAGGCGTTTGACACTGTATCTGTACCGATTCTCGTACGCAAACTAGAATCTGTAGGGATTAGAGGTACAGCTCTACAGTTATTAGAAGATTACCTATCTGATCGAACACAGATGGTTAAGATTGGTAAGTATATTAGCAGGCATTCCAATATCGCATACGGAGTCCCACAAGGGAGTGTTCTTGGGCCCACACTGTTTCTGATTTACATTAATAATCTATGTAAACTAGAGTCAGGTGGTGCCCGAGTATTTTCCTATGCAGATGATACTGCTATTGTTTTTACTGGTGATAACTGGGCAGATATACGAAAAAACACGGAGTTAGGAATGCCTAAAATAAGCCTTTGGTTAAGAAATAATTTGTTAACACTTAAGACCGAAAAGACAAACTATATGTCTTTTTCTTTAAGCAAAAAATCTCAACCCGACAATAACTTTAACGTAAAAATTCATCAATGTAATAATGTTTATCCTTTTAATTGTGCATGTCCGATAATTAAACAAGTTGACAAAACTAAATATTTAGGTGTTATACTAGATCATCGACTATCTTGGCATAATCACATTGAATTAGTAAGTGAACGAACTAGAAAATTAATCTGGATTTTTAAACAACTAAGGCACGTAGCTACAACTTGTCTACTTAAACAAATATATATTGCTCTCGCTCAGTCTATTTTAAGTTATTGCGTTCCTGTATGGGGCGGTGCGACAAAAACAAAATTTTTTGAAATTGAAAGGTCTCAGCGTGCTCTTCTGAAAACAATGTTTTTCAAACCATATCGTTACAGTACAGATGCTCTTTACAAACTATGTGACCTTTTAACAGTAAGAAAACTATATGTTTTGAATGCTTTATTAAAAATGCACAAAACTACAGAATTTGACCAAAATGTATTAACAAATAGAAGATATGCTACTGTGATGATAAATAGAGTGAGAACTTCATTTGCTAGATACCAATTTGTCACCCAGGCTTCCTTTCTTTATAACGCAGTCAATAAAATGTATGCTATTTACAGAAAACCATATTATGAATGCAAAAATATCCTTACTTTGTGGTTAAAGGAACTCACCTACACAGAAACGGAAGCACTTCTTCAACCTTTAAAATAGGCAGTAGTTTATGAGTAAGATTACATTCACACACAGACCACATACCGCATCCACACAACAGCTACACACACACACATTCACAGACGCACACACACACACACACACACACACACACACACACACACACACACACACACACACACATACATTTTTTCATATTGTTATTAAAATATTAAGATTGTTATTTTTATTTTAGTCACAGGCTATGTCTGAATTTTAAAGATATGGAAGAGTGGGGTCTTCTGTCACAAGTATTTATATACTTAAAAGAAGGCCTCTACAACGTTTGTGTTTTAACCTGTTGATAAAGAAATAAAGGATTTTATTATTTGATTAGATGACAAATTCGGTCATGACGTCAGCATTAACTGAGATATCAATTCCATTGGTCGTAAGTCCCTCCAAATTTATCATGCCTCTCTATTAATAGCGATATCAATAGCGACGTCACAATTTGACCGAATTCATTCATTCATTTGATCGAATATTATTTCGATATTAAATGAATAGCGTATCTAAAACCGACTTAAAAACACGAAAGACATTGGATTTGTATAAATAAAACATAATTATGCAGATTGATTAATTGGTAATTAGTTATTTTTCTCGTTTTTCTTTCAGTTTTTTAGTCTAAGTTTGTACCTACATTTTTTTTTTTTTTTTTTTTTACCTTGGGGAATGCAATGACGCATATCTCTCCGGGCGGAGGGATTATGTCGGACTCGCCGGGGTATAATAAGATGTTAAAAAGATAATGTACCTCCCGGAATACCGACTAAACCTACCACGGTGTTCCTCGACAAAACCACTATCGACGGGGCCCCGCGAATCACTTTCGCATACGGTCGCGACCCCGCCGAGGTTCCGGCCCGCCGTGAAACGGCAGGCCCCTACGCAATAAGACCTACCCAAGATAGGTACTACTCAAAATAAAACTCCTACTGTCTCCCCCTTAAGGGGGAGACGGACACGAAACAGAGGCGCGCGTGGGAACACGCACGCCGCCTCTTGGACCTGGTGCTGAACGGATGGCGGGCAGGCCCACAAAGCCCGCCACCCCCAGGTCAAACCTCAGGGTAGCTGGAGGTCGTCTCGCGCCCTCCGGCGCCCGGCTCTGTGGTTGGGGAGAGGGTTCAAACGCTCCCTCTCCCGCTCCGCCGCCTCCTTGATGGAGATTACTACCTCGCAAAAGGAGGCGACGGCGTTCCACGACCTCTCACTCCGGACCATAGACTGAACTACGGCCGGGAGCGAGAGGGCAACCGATCCGACTGCCGCGATCAAATCACGGCGCTGCGATGCCCAGGCGGGGCAAACCGCCAAAGTGTGCAGCGTCGTGTCCTCAACAACGTCGCGGCAGTCGCCGCAGTGGTGACAACCGGGCGTCTCTTGCCGGCGTATACGACACAGGAACTGGCCAAAACAACCGTGAGCAGTCAGAACCTGTGTCAGCCGGAAGGTGAGGGCGCCATGCCGCCTCTCCAGCCACTCCTCAAACACGGGACTTACCGCCACAATTGTGGCGTGCCCGGCACTGGGGTGCACAAGTCGTTCCTTCCAATTCGCCACTAGGACCTGGCGGAGCTCGGACCTTGCCGCCTTGATTGCGGCAAGACTCGGTCCTTCGCCCCGAGCTAGCGCCTCCTGGCGCCAACGATAGAGCGACGCCAGGAGCGCCGCTTCCAGGTCCCATGGCATCGATCCGGCGAGGAAGCTCGCAGCCTCGAACGAGATCGTGCGGTAACCTCTTATCAACCTGACGGCCATGGCGCGCTGTGGTGCACGTAGCGCCGAAAGGTTTCGGGCCGCCAGGTTGTCTGCCCAAAGTTTGTACCTACATGTAGGAATAGTTCCGAAGCCGAATGTTTTTTTTTTATTAAATAATTCCATCTTTAAATTTTTGTGGGAGCTTGGTGTTATTTATTTTTTAAATTTATATGGAACCATCTCAGACGTATACGACTTATACGACTTACCAAACAAAAAGAATTTTCCAAATCGGTTTTGGTGTCTTCGAGTAATCGGGAAACATACATAAAAAATAAAAAAGATGCCGATGTATTAAGACCTCCTCCTTTTTTGAGGTCGGTTAAAAACTAGCTGTAATAGGTACAACTATCATATATTACTGTGTATCTAAATGACTTGCTGGTTGGTAGAGGTCGCTGGTCCTTGAAACACTAAGTATACACTAACAAAGAAAGTCTGTCTAACCCCCTGAGATACTAACGGACAGGTTATTGGTACAAAACCTCTTTATTCTGCGTTAAAGAAATACCATAAACATGTCTTCACCCATCACCATAAAAATAACGTAGTAACTACGATTTACGACGATACCAAAACGTCTCTTTCCCTTAAAAGCGACGATCCTTGGGGACATCCTCAAGTTATGAGAAGTAAATATAACATTACTCATATCTACGGTGTCTCAAGAGAATTAGGATAAAGACGGAATTTGAAAATATTACTAAAAGGAAATGTAGGATGATATAAATTATCTTTTGTAATCAAATTTTTCGATGACAAGATGTTTGAAGCAACAGAAAAGATAATAATTCTAACTAGGGTAAACTAAATGCTATTTTCTGGATTGTTCCAGATTTCATTGAGCAAGTAATGCGTGCCACAAGGAGGTGGAACTCATTATCCATGTCTGCTTTGCCCAATGAGTACAATGATGAGTCAACCGTCGGCACTGTTTGAATATTTTCCTTCGATTTGCCCATTTAAAAGCCAACTTCTACACTTGTGTGCGGAAGTTGCGTTGAGCTTGCGCGACAAGGGGCTTAATCCTTCGATCGAACCTCTTATCCCGGAGACTTTCCATACGATTAAGAAATACGAAGAACAACTACACTCAGAACAATGATTTATGGATCACACAAATAATTGTCCCACAATGGGATTGGGATTCATATCCGCAACAGTAAGCGCGGCGGCAGCGGCTACTTAAACCACTACTTTGTCATCCATGCAGTCTGTATACCTTTGACCTCTAAATTTTCTCTAATTCATCTCTGATACTGCAAAAATCATACGTTAAGCAAACCGCTAACCATCAGGCAGGCCATATGCATTCTTGTCATTGTAGCTGTATGAAGTAAATACATCAAAATGCAAAAACAGAATGGCTGATATATATTCTGACACCAGTACGTTAACGCTCACGTCAATGAGTCTAGTATACGTCATTTCAAAGTAATAATTCTAACGGCCACAGAACTAAGGCGAAATACCTACTATAATTTCTCAAGCTCAGTCTTACCTGGAACAATCTTAGATTCTGTCAGTTGCCTAGCTTTAGACTGGATTGATAGGCGAAGCTAATAATTCTCGCATTCATATTCCAGACATTCCGGATATGGGAGCTTTGGAGCATTTAGGAAGATAGGAAGACATATTGTAATGCCGGGTACAGACCGATAACAGGCGAGCGCAGGCAAACATCTGAGTTAGATTTAAAGAATTTATTTTCGAAAAGACATTACAGTAACTTGTTTAAGAATAATATTATTATATACATTAGATATTAACAGTTATGTAAATGTTGGCATTTGTTTGTTATATTTGCGCTATAGTTATCGACGACCTGTCGTGCTATTTTAGAAGCATTAAATAAACTTATATTTCGTATTGTTGACGGTATTTTAGAATAAAGTTATGCGCCTTAGTAGGTAAACATTTTTATGCCGAGATTCAAAATTGACATTGCATGCTAGCTCGCATTTAGATTATCATATAATGTCAAATTTAAAAAAAACACAAGAACGATGTGATTATAGGTTATCACAAAAACTATTTTTTAACATTACATTTCGCGTTTTTTGTTTATTATATGCAATTATTACAGCAAATTTACTTTGATTATACGCCGTGGTATACTAGTGAAAGACTATAGAACCTACTCCAGAATAAAATTTCTAGATTTTAGATGAAACCTAAATGAAGATGGATGGATGGGATGGATGTAGAATCACTTTAAAATCATCACTTGAAACTTATGAATTTGCTTGTCTTGTTTCGATATTAATTGTCGAACATTGCAAAGTATGCAATAATCAATATATCACAGAATTGTTACTCGGTGGCGCATGCGTTACTGAAAGCCACTGCTACGTCTGAGATCTCAGATCCAATCTTAGGTCGGATAAATTATTTGTGTTGTAAAAACCACGGAGTCAGTTACAGTGTTTGATAGACGGCATTAGGCTTGCCCCTAATTTGTAGCACTCAAAAGTACAGCTAGCGATATGTGGGCATAATACACTTCTGCCTTCCCTATCGGAAATATAGACATGATATATATAGGTACATAAAAGTACTCACGCTAATAAAATGTGTATATCATTCTAAAGTATATAACTATGTATGCATATTTATACTTATTGGCTCCCGTACGTCACTATGACAGGCTCCAGTGGATGACCAGTGCCTGGTACTTGGGACCAGGCAAATGCTGCACTGGAGTCCTGATTGCTGCAGCTGTAGGAATATAACCAATAAACACATGCATTTATTGGTTATATTCTGTTACTCAGTTTTTTCTCTTCTTTTTATTATTATTATCACATTGTGCCCACCTGAAGGCTATATAGTAATAAAGATTTATTTCTTTCTTTCTTTCATGAATTCGCCTTCGTTATACCGTCCACATACACTTATTCGAACTTTCGATGGTCTACGGTCGCCTGCGTTCGCTCTTCTACACCCGGCATTACGCGTAATCAGGTTATAGAGTTAATTATATAGCGCTATATTATCTAGATATAACATATTGTAATTTGGCATTTAGGTATGCTAAATTCTCGGTTGACTATGATATATGTCTTGAGGACGGGTTCTGATTTAGATATTCATCATATATTATTATCCTAAGTCAAAAGTGGTTTGGTGTATTAGTCATAATAAAAGATCTTTACCTTTATTATGATACTAGTTTTTGTCCATGGTTTTGCTCGCGTTAATGTAGTTTTTCAATTAATTTCAGACTCTTGGAAACAGTTCTTTTTTTAGATGAATGGTACCTTATGTCTTTTTCAGTGCCCCTGACAAAGTGTATGCTAAATTTTATGACCTTCGGTCGAGTAGTTACGGCGCAAAAGCGTAGCAAATAGACTTACATTCGCATTGATTAGTTAGGATAAATCATGTAAGTAAAAGAAACTGCGTGCTTCAGCGACGCAGCGGTTATGAATGCGACTGTTGTTCATGATGTTTAATACCCAGGCAGAGTGTGATTTGGTTTTTCTATTAACACATTCTCAATAGCAATACGATTTCAGGAAATATGCTGATGGACGGCGATTCGCTCGCTTCCTATAAGGTGTGGTTCATAATTATGCTTGGTAATAATTATATATATAAATCTTCTGTGCGTGTATTTGTAATTAAACTCCTCCTAAACGGCTGGACCGATTTTGATGAAACTTTTTGTGTGTGTTCAAGTGGATTCGAGAATGGTTTAGATTTGTTTTTTTTTTATTAATTTTTTTCGTGTGTTCTGGACTACGCCTGTCGGGTCCGCTAATATAATATATGATATAATATATCTATGATGTAGGCATGAGACTATGTATATAATAATAAGTGTTTATGTAGGTATGATGTTCCTTTAACACAAATGAGACGATTTTTCAATGAAAATTGGTGATCAGTGGCAGCTGTTTAATGGTTTTTGTAAACTACCCAGATTTTATGAATCTTGTAAACGACCGACGCGAGCCACCCACCTAAGAAAAAAATGTAACGTCCTTAGAAAATGTATTAATATCTTCTTAAATTCACGTTAATCATATATAATATCTATGATTCTTCCAACCTAATAAAATCAACAAACAACAAAAGAAATCTAACGAAAGGCATTTACAATTTAAATACAGAACATAAAAAACTTATTCATAAAATGCGTTATTTTTCATGCATTGCCAGAACTAAGTCCGAAATCTGTGTTTCAGTCTGCTTCTAACATTACACATTTATTCTACTGGTAATAATTTACCTGAGCATTTGACCCACGCGCGTAGCTTACGCAATATAACTTGTATCAGTTACTCACGTCTTGTACCAAAATTCTTCTCAAAGTCAAGTGACTAACAGTTTTACTAACAGGTTAGATGTCGTGAAATATAATAAACTTTTATTTACTCGAATTTGCCCAAATGTAATATAAATTCACGCAAAGGTAAAAAATATGTTATAACACGTTTGTACGGTTTTTGATATAGGTATGTGACCTGTATAAAAAAGGTACGAGCCAAATTGTCTCCACAATTATACTAATAGCAAAGCTAGTTTTCTTTTTCTTATATTTTGTTTATATTTTGACGTAAAAAGAAAATATATTTCTTTGATCATAAAATAGAATTACTTTTGCCAGCTTGTTTACGAAGGCGTTGGAAAAGGAATACTGAGCATAATTGGTGACTTACTGTAAATTTGTCTGAGTAGATTTACATGTTAAATATAACATTTATCTATGGGAAAGCCGGAGGGAATATAATTATTTTAATTATACCTACAAAGAAAAGAAACGTACATAATGCTTGCATACCCATGGCAAACTTAGGTATTGTAAAGTTTAAATATGTAGTTAAATATCGCTCGCTTTAACGGTAAAGGATAAAACTGTGAGAAAACCTGCAGTCTGGGAGGTCTTCATAATATTCTTATAATGCGTGAAGCCTGCCAACCCGCACTAAGCTGGTATGGTGGACTTTTTCATGTTGACAAAAAGCCCCTGCTCAGCAATAAGACAGTTTATATAAACGGCAGATATTATTTAGCATTGTCTTCTGCCTTCGATTTTACTAGCTTGAGATGAGCGAATATCTTTTGGAATGGCGATGCGGCGGGCGGCGAGCGGCAATGTAAGAATTCGTATGCTACGGTCACCGCTTACCATAAAGCATACGCATAACGCCACCTTAAATGTGTAAATATAAACTTATTTTACGTCACCGTATTTATGAAGCAGTTAAACTGAAGTCAGTGTTGTGTGTATGGTTAAACCATTTTGTTACTAAAACTGGTTCTAAAATAAAATAAAAGATCATATCTCCTAAACTATGTCAAATTTTGCATTTAATTTTCCATATATCAACTTTATCCAAACGTGTTTTCCGATAAAATATGGTCATGCGTTGACCGAACTGAAAAAACCGCGTAATAAATTTAAAAAATATGTGTCCAGCGTTTATAGGGTTTCCGTAAGGCAGCCTTACTACTGCAAGCGTAGCGAGAAACGCTTGTGTTATAGCTTTTGTGTATAACGCGGGTAATTTCCGTAATATAATGCACTTGCTCGGGTTGTATGTATCGCGTAAGCGACCAACGCAAGCCGTATAAGCGCATGTATCCCATATAAATTCGAATCTGAAAGGTTTGCGCATGTGACCACCGTTGGCTTCTTGCATTGTGTACCTACCTTAAAGGGTTTTTCTTGACTACGCATGTTAGTTAACCGGTGACCGGTGTCTACTATTACCGATCACCTTTAAGCTTACTACTGTATAGCTTACCTGTATAACTATATATCTATTGTCACCAAAGCTAATTGGAACAGAGGTGGGATCCCCGCTTCATGGCTTGCTATCTTAGTTCGCATTCCTAGCATATAAGATTGGTAAAACGAAGTTGCATTAGACCTAGTAGAATTTCGTTCAAATATGTGATATATATAATTATAGTCTTCTTCATATATGTGATACGCGAGTGATATACCAAAAATTGCCAGGACATTCATATTTAATTGCTAACTCTATATTGTCTTCTTTAATTTATTCCCTTTGAAAACTCATTCTTGTCATTTTCCTCGATCTTTCCTCACTGGTTCCACTTACAAACTTCCTCGAAATAAACTTGACAAAAACTTAGCCTACTCAAAACTTGAATTTGTGTGTGTACAAGTTTCCTTAAAACATTAAACTTTTAAAGGCGCTAATGCATTTGGGTACACTTACGAATTAATTTGCAATAACCGCAATATAAAAGTTAAACAATGCAGGTAGTTTTAATTGTGGATACTTCATTTTCCGTAAGAATTACACCATGCAGGTTTTTTAGCCTAGTGGGAAACCGTTGAACTGCCACGCAGAGGTCTCGAGTTCAAACTCAAGGCGCGGATCTCTGACTTTTCGAAGTTATATGCGTATTAAATAGTTAATTATAACAGTGAAGGATAACATCGTGAGGAAACCTACATGTCTGAGAGTTCTCCATAATGTTCTTGAAGATATGTGAAGTCTGCCAACCCGCACTAGGCCAGCGTGGTGGACTATGGCCTAACCCTTCTCACTGTGAGAAGAGGCCCGTGCCCAACAGTGGGACAGTTTAATACAAGGCTGATATTATTATTATTATTATACTTGGAAAAACCTGTATCATGGGGGAATTTATAAATATTGAAACAACAGACACAAAGAACATCTAAACTCGGACCAAAAACTATTTGTGAATTACAAATTTTTTGGGGTGATTCGTTGTGTCAGTGCCTTTGAGATGACCACCTAACCTACCAAGACGTCCTTTTTTTTTTCTTAAATACTACTCCTGCACTAATTTGACGGCCTCGATGGCGTAGCAGTTGGTGTAACCGACTGCCACGCCTGAGGTAGTGGGTTCGATTCCCGCACAAGTCAAACATTTGTGTGCATAAACATGGATGTTTGTCTTGGTCTGGGTGTTTCTATGTATAATATGTATGTATTTACAAAAAAAGAAGTATATAGCTATGAATGTTTATCCATTGTCTAGTACCCATAGTACAAGCCCTGCTTAGTTTGAGCAAGATGGTGTTGTGTGTATGTGACAGAATATTGATATTAATTGTAATTCCTTTGTTGCGGGGAACTTAGCAAACATTCAAACAACGGACACAAGGAACACCCAGACTCAGAACAACCATTTGTGGATCACACAAATTTTTGTCCCGTGTGGGTTTCGAACCCACAGTCTTGGCATGGTAAACTTAATTAAAAGCCGTTGGTGTGCCGGTGCGACTCAATCGATTAAACTACTACGACAGTGCAGTCAAACTCAACCTGCTTGTTGATACAGTGACGTTAGGGTGTGCATAATTGCCAATCCTAAAGTTCAGACAGACAGAAGGGAAAGACTAAAGTGAACAATGTCTGAGCAGGAGACCGATTTGAAACGTTTAAATAACTAATCGAACGACTCGATACGGTCAGTAAGACAGGCGGAAGTGTATGTTACCATACAAATGCGGAAATTGAATCCGCTGATTCATATATAAATCTCTTGACCTTTAATATTACTAGACTCTTTAATATTATTTGCTCTGTCATGGTGTGTTAACGCGGCAGCTGGATCCACATGTTGTAGCAATATTCTAAGACAATGGAGTTTTATTGCTGTGTTCCTTTTTTTACAAAGCACTTTAGTACTTCCTCGACAATCGACTCAACCCTTTGCCTTTGCCTAGCAACTAACCTAAATGTAGCTTCAGTAACTTAGTAAACTCACTAACCCATATATTTTGACGATCATAAGTGTTACTTTGTGACCTAAATGAATAAATGATTTTTGACTTTGACATAACCATAGACGGCGGGGCCGCGCGAATCGCTTTCACATGCAATCGCGACCCCGCCGAGTTTTAGGCCCGTCGTGTGAAACGCCTGGCCACTACATAAAAACACTTCCTCTACTGTCCCCATATGGGGGGACGAAGACACAACTCAGAGTGGAAACACGCACGCTGCCTCTCGGACCTGGTGGCGAGCAAGCCCACGAAACTCACCACCCGTAGGTCAAACCTCAGGGTGGCTGGAGGTCATCTCGCGCCTTCCGGCGCCTGGTTCTGCGGTTGGAGAGAGGGTTTAAACAGTCCCTCTCTCGCTCCGCCGCCTCCTTGATACTTCAGTAATGCTGGTAAGAATTTCATAACCTAAAAGAAAACCGCTGCAATTATGTATATGATTAAAGTGATAGAAATAACTGCCTTACAAAAAATCTGTGTTGGGCTTAATCCTAATTTAATATTATTAATGCGAATGTGAGTTTGCATGTTTTTTACGCATTCATGCCTTAACTACCGACCATCATAAAATTTCGCACACACGTTGAATCTAGAAAAAGTACTGTTTTCGAGGGTCATAAATTTATCGATGAAATCTAGATTTACGCAAGTGAAACCGGGGGCAAAATCTAGCCGGGCATAAAATAATAAACCTGCAACAAAACATCAACAGTTATTAAAACATGCGCTGCTTTTTACACGTTTTCAGGTGTCTATTACATCAAATTGTGGCATAAAAAAAAACTAAGCTAAGTATATTGTTCACATTTTTCTCGCTTATAGTGGAAGCTCAGCCAATGTTACGTAGTGAAATGTAGTGTACACTTTCGTGGCCCGCTGTGTAACGCCATAAATCTCGCTTCTGTGGCTAATGTGCGTTCCAAACATTTTGTGTAACAATTTTTAAGGTACCTTATGGAAATTTTGAAAGCTTCACATACTCTACTTTAGGCATATTTGATGCGTATGCATTATAGGCACTTTTGTGAAGCTTTTTGGCGGGGTTCATGAGGATATTTCTCGTGCGGGAAATATTCATCTGTCATAATATGGACTACAAACATTGCTGATGCTGAAATATGTGTAATGAAACGTGACGAAAAATGGGACAGGGTTTTAACCTACAGTTTTTCCAACAGATACATACTAACATACTTGTCTCGTGTACGTAGTACTTGTACAGTATGCCATCAAACGAAAGCTGTGTAAAACGGTCAAATCTTTTCTGGATTGGTACAGTCGGCCAAAAACGTTTGAGGTTCAATTGAATGATTGTCATGAAACAACAAATTCAATTTTTCCTTACAATAATATTATAACAGTGATCATTGCTCTCTTTATATATATTATCGGCCTCGACAGCATAGTGGTTAGTGTTACCGACTGCCACGCCTGAGGTTGCGGGTTCGATTCCCGCACAAGTCAAACATTTGTGTGCATGAACATGGATGTTTGTCTTGGTCTGGGTGTTTCTATGTATAATATGTATGTATTTACAAAAAAAAAGTGTATATGTATGTTTATCCATTGTCTAGTACCCATAGTACAAGCTCTGCTTAGTTTGGGCTAGATGGTGTTGTGTGTATGTGGTTGAATATTATTGAATATTATTATATTATATTTACGTCATGCCCTGTGTCAAGTTAGAGAAATGTCAATCTTAGTGATAATTAGATATTACAGAAAACTTTTGCCAAAACTGGTAGACCACTTTCTTGGCCCATTGTACATGGGCATATAATTTGTTCCACAATATTTCTGTAAAATTTTATCAGAAACAATATGTCTATTTAGCATTAAAAGCAAATACCAAAGGTCCATTTGAACAGCCTCAAGAACAAGTAACATCTTTGGTGAGGCTTGATAAAGACTTTGCAGCAATACCTAATAAGTTAGGTGTAATCTTATCAACACACCACAAACATTAAGATAAACTGGTTTAATGAATTGCCTACTGGTTTAATGAATTGCCTACTGGTTTAATGAATAAACTAACTATGCTAACACACGACAGGCCAACCTGAATAACATACTCCGTCGAGCTCTTGTCACCGCTGGCGTCCCGGCTCAGCTTGAACCTCACGGCTTGGTACGCGACGATGGCAAGAGACCAGATGGTATGTCATTACTGCCATGGAAAATGGGTAGGCCTTTGGTGTGGGACGCAACTTGTGTCGACACCCTTGCGCCATCACATCTTTCTAGCACAGCGGGTTGCGCTGGTGCTGCTGCTGCATCAGCGGAGACGCTCAAACGGCGTAAATATCAAAACCTTATTGGTGAGTACATATTTGAGCCGTTTGGTGTCGAAACGCTGGGGCCATGGGGTCCAAGTGCTAGGTCTGTTTATAGAGACCTAGCTAAGCGGCTCATCGACACTTCGCGTGACCAGAGGGCTGGTATTTTCTTTGCACAAAGAATAAGTATTGCCATTCAACGTGGCAATGCTGCCAGTCTTCTGGGCACGTTGCCAATTGACGACGATGCGGAGGAATATTATGACGCTTTCTGATTTTGCAGTTTTGTTTTTGTGTTTAGTTTATATTTTTCTTGTAAATAATTTGTGTATATATTATGCCCATTTTTAGTTTAGACATTTGTTACTATGCTAATAGATATAACTCTTTGAGCCAATGAAGTATTTAGGTTAGACAGAGCTTGCAGTATAAGTCTGGATTTTCAAGATTACAAAGCTTACTAATCTTTATGTCACGAAAACCATTAGTAATATTCTCAAGCAATCAAAAGATTACAGATGATAATTTTGGGATATCACTGCTTATAGACGGTCTAGTTAACTAACATTTAACTATCAAGAGAAATTACCAAAATGGCGATAAATTTAGAAATTTCTTGGCATCCATTTTCGCTAGAACTTGACTCCAACTCACTTAGGAGAATAGCTAGATTAATCCCGACACAACAATGCTAGTACCTAACAATTTACAGTTATTTAGTTTCCATTCTGGCAAGTTTCCAAGAGCTTTAACGACAATATTGGATGTACCAATTTCTGTAGTGGTGAAAAGTGCCAGCTTTTGTACTTGAGATCTTGGAACCGATATCTATTGAGGCAGCAACAATATTTTTGTATCATCATAAAAATATTGACCGTTGAGTTATAATACAAGCTCGAATTTTATTACATAGTTTTATCATCATCTTGGTTTAGATCCAAATGAGCAATATTTGGATCTAAGTTGGTATCTGCTGACTTGCCAAAATAATGCTATTTGGTTATAAAATTATTGGAAAAGAGGAACCCGCGACGTACCTTCAGATAACCCACCTTGGGGTGGGTGCAACTAATGCAATAGAAAACGGTAATATATAATAGGTAATAGGACAATAGCGAAATCCTTAGTAAGAGACAGCCACGTCGTATAATCCAGATGTACTCCAACTCGCAGTTTATATCTTCGAATATAAAATATGTGTCGACACATGTTTTGCCTCAACGCAGGACAGTTTGGCAACAAATGTGAGATGATTAACCGTACACGTCATCTTTTATCGCCTTTCTATTCCTTTACTCTCTATCGTTCGAATTATAAAATGAATTAGTTCTTGGGTACGCAAAAATATTAAACAATAGTAAGTAGTCGTGGTTAAATTTGTTTGTTCTTTCAGGAATGTATTTTTATACCGCTTTTTTAATTTATAGTTCTTCCATACTCATTTTCGAGCCGTTTTGGCATGAATGTAAGTTACAGAAATCACCCTGGATCGAATGCATGTCCAATGTGGTTTTGAACACCTGCTATCATAAACCCACCTGTTACCGAGTTTAAAGATAACAAACCATAAAACGATGCAGCTACGATGTTACTCTGCCGTATTAAAGCTATTGACATGAAAATCGAAACAGCTCTATATTTATGAGAGACAGGGAACAGGGCTATCTTCGCTTAAATCGGGGATTTTGCTGAAACTGGAACAGGTTGGCCAAAATTGTTTTGCTTTTATAGGAGACTATATTGTGCCCGCTGCTTCGCTCACCTAAATGCAGGTTAGATTAGTAACAGTACTTCTTTCTGGGTGAAAGGTACCTTATGTCCTTTTCTGTGCTCTCTAACTCACTCTGAGTCATACGCTTAATACAACGACACATTTGAGGGTTCGATCCCCAAATAAGACAAAAAAAAATATGATTCACAAATAGTTGTTTTGAGTTTGGGTGTTCATTGCGTCCTTTATTTGAATGTTTGTGAGGTTCCGTGCAACAGGATTTATTTCACGGTAGAGTTGCTTGCAAACGGGAAAAAAGAAGAAATCGTCCTTATAGGGACTAGTAATTGATCTTCGAGTTAGGTTTAGTTCAACAGATATAGCAACAGGATAGTAATAATTGCCCTATAATAACAATAATAATTAAGTACTTTCAAAAAGCTTTCCATAAGACCTTTAACATTCTTCAAACTCAAATAAAACGTGTAAATAACGGCCTGGAACATGTTAATTGCCGTCTTCATGAGCCGCTGCACTTTACAATAATGAGTCCAGGCAATGGATCGTGAACTCATAGTAAACAGTACACCAATTAATAAAAGGCTTCTACTGAAATAAATGTACCGAAAATGTTATCCAGGCATGACGATGTTAACATTGACGTATAATTTAAAAATAATTGGATCCAATGTATTTTTTCGGCTTCGGCGTGATGTTTTGGTAAGTTTCTCGTGTATGTATAGTCAACAATATAAGTTTCTGAACAAATAACTAATTTGTGGAAGAAGAATATACGACGCTTTTTTGGAGTTTTATCTTTAGGATAAATCTCTTGAAAATATTTTTTTGTAATATATAATGTTCATTATTTAACGATATATTTGGTTATTGATAATAAAAAATGTAAGTATCTATACATTTTTATCAAAGATATATTAATTAAAATCCTTGTTATAATTCTGTATTTTTGACCTGGAATTAAATCGACTATCTTTTGACTGTTATTTCTATATACATACAAGTCTATTATCCTTCCTACAAATATTATAAATGTGAAATTTTGTGGGTTGGATGTTTGTTACTCTTTGTCGCAAAAACTACTAAACGGATTTTGATGAAACTTTACAGTATTATTGTTAATACATCAGAATAACATATATGCTACTAAAAAAATCTATATTAACATAAATCTACATTTTCACGCGCGATTGATAACTCTAGTATTGTAATTGACGCATCTGCCAATATTTTATAATTAATACTAGCTTTTGCGCGCGGCTTCGCTCGCGTCAAAGTAACTTATGTAAGTAACGTATTATTTTTAAAATAAAATATGCCCTATGTTACTCGGTGACAATATAGCTTTCTAACGGTGTAGGATTTTCAAAATCGTTTGATTCGTTTTTGAGTTAAATCCTTACACAGAATCAAATCTTTCATCTGTATAATGTTAACATAGAAGTTAGATACAGATACTGGCAGATGCGCCCTTTTTACTGATTAAGATATGTCTTTTTCCCTTATGACGGCAGCATTGTAGCTCTCATAAGCAATGCTTGTTTGTCTTCTATAAAGAAAACTTTCTATCTTTATTTCACCTTATAAACTTAATACTATGTTTAGTTGCCAGCTGTCTCCACTCTTTTAAAGATACAATGTTCATAATAAAAGGTCCCAGTGTAGGGATTTTATTCACGCAAAGAGGCTGAAACCTGTCAGACTAAACGTAGTCTCCGAATCGTCCAAGTATATTTTATCCTATATCATATTCACGTGAAATGGGTTAAGAACTCTTTTGAGATCCAATATTTTTTATAGCCGACAACATTATTTTAAAAGCTGTGTTAGTAACTTACTTTTTAAAGTTGGAATGGCTGTTTTGATATAGGTTGACAACATTGATTTTAATGTTTTTAAGTTTCCGTATGTAAAGGTAAAAATGTATATGATGAACTTAGTTACATTGACTGTTTGACCGCCGGGGCTTATTTTTAGAAGCGGCTGCATGGGGTAACTGAAGGTATTCCTTCCAGCTTGACATACCGTGATAGTCTCTTGTTAGTTTAACAAAATAGTGATGCTGCAATATTTAACTCATGATGAGCTCATACATATCAATGTATCAACTCATCATGAGATCAATATTGCCTCTTGTCATCACCTCAATATCAGCCTTGTTGTGTAGTAGAATTTTGTTACCATCAAGGTTGACGGCATATTAAACATATATTGTCAGAGTAGTAAATATTAAGAAACAAATAACACTTTCATAAGGCTGTTATGGTGATAACTCCTTTGCCACTTTCACAATATAAGCAATTGGAACAAAAGTTTATTACTAGTTAGCGTTATATCGATTTGATAGGAGCCTTTGATTGAAATTATAGCTTATCACTAAACAGCGTAGTCTGTATTTAACAGAAATCTTTCATTGAGGCAGTGGCTTATTATTAAGGAATACAGTAACTTTTAAAACCGCGCACACCATACATTATTAAAACACGTATTATTATTATTGTACCTAACTAAAAGAAAAAGAAAAACCAATTGTATCTACTAAACAGCTTGTAACTATTTTTATTTAAATTGTCTTTGGGAAGGAAATGACTCCCAACATACAGCTCACGCTAGTTTGGGAATCAGGGCTGCATAATGTTTGTATTCACCTTGCTGTTACAAATAAAGAATTATTATTATTATGTTTCTCATATCACAGGTACTTTCTAACATATTATATTAGAAAATACCTGGCCCTTTGGGAGGCTTACACGGAGACATGGGTCCAACGTGAATATTTAATAGTAACCTTTCATTAGGATTGCGGTTCTTTGCTAGGTTCAATAGTATCAATTGAACACCAGCTTTTTATAAGGACAGCGGCCCATCACTAGGCAGCATTGTATGAATGAATAGGCAACGTTAACTGGTATAGCGGCTCATTACTTGTTATTGACAATTTGTCAAGAACCTTCTACTTCAACAATTTATTTCTTCGCTACGCTACATATAATTACATGTTTGCGCATTCAAATAACAATGAAGACCTTCTTTTTAAAAAATAGAACTGCTTACGATTATAATACACACTTTAACAATAATGGCGATGGCGTAGTGGTTAGTGTAACCGACTGCCACGCCTGAGGTCGCGGGTTCGATTCCCGCACAAGTCAAACATTTGTGTGCATGAACATGGATGTTTGTCTTGGTCTGGGTGTTTCTATGTATAATATGTATGTATTTACAAAAAAAAAAAAGTATATATGTATGTTTATCCATTGTCTAGTACCCATAGTACAAGCTCTGCTTAGTTTGGGCTAGATGTTGTTGTGTGTATGTGGTAGAATATTATTATTATTATTATTATTATTATTATTATTATTATTATTATATTCGTCATGAAGTGCAATATAAACAGTTATTGAACTAATTCGATGTTTTAAAAGTAAGCTACTGACAACACTCAAGTAAAAAGATACTATCCATCATAAATTCTCACTCAGCGGCCTGTATAGATAAATTTACATTTAATTAAAAACCAATTCCCCACGACGCCATTTTGATTGTTGGAAGCGAGTAAACAACAATAATAATTGTTGCCTACCAAACAGGCAAACTAGATTTTATCAAATCAATTATTAAAGTTACGTTGAAGTGTAAATTTGCTAACGAATTCTGTTAAATGCTTCGCTAAATATAATATTTGGGAATTATCTACCGTTATAATTATGTTCAGGATAAATTCAAATATTTTAGGATTATTCGAGATTCTGTTGAATTAAATCTGTCTTATCAGCGTTTTGCACAGATGATTATACAAGTTTCACACAAATTTTGGAACAATAATATATGTTTTAAGCAGCCTCACTTGCCCCGAGGTATAACTTTTCTGCTTATTCTGTCGTATGTTCGTGAAATTCCAGGTTTGATTCACGTATAGTAAAAGTTCGTTTGTTTTATGTTAGGCAATTTTATGTAGCAGTGCGGATTGAAATTAAACTGCTTTGTACGGATTTTTATTAACACTTTTATTAATAATTTTGAAATTATTGCTATTATTATTAGAGAATCAGTAGTAATATAATATTTTCAATTTAACATAATTTCTATTTATTTCTAGTTAGTATATTTAAAATAACTAGTGGTCAAAATTCGACCGAAATTCCGAAGCTATTTTTATTTATGTTTTCTCTATTACATATAAATAAGGTATAGGTAACCATAGTTACAAAGAATTGCACGACGTCAGACGAACAATTTCGAAATACTACGAACGCGATTCGACTGCGTATGTCAAATGTATGGTTGTGTGCGTGTAGTATTTTTTCATTAATTAAATATATTTCTAATGAATATTTTATAAAAATATTAGTATTCGCCCCTCCTTCTCCATATAAACTTTAACTGTGCCAAATTTCATACTCCTCCGACCGCGCAATTTTCGTAAAAATGGTACAAATATTTTGCTTCACGTATTAATATATAGATTTGCTAAAGAAACATGTTAATGGACTCTTCTACAAAAATGATTAACAAAGTAAACATTTTTGCATAATTTTCTCATCAATTCGATTATCCCGTATCCCTATTTTCATAACGCTGATATTGTAAAACCGTGCCTGCTGTGAAAAGTGGAAGCAAGCGTCCAGTGCCGATAGACCTTCCTACCTCCACACGATTATGAAAAATTTGTTACAAAACCGCAAAAATATGGATGAGCAAGGGTCAAATTAAAGTGGTCACATCAACATTCCAATGTTTTCTGATCACGTAATCTTTCTTTCTCTCAGTTGTTTTACAGCTTAGCTTAGGTTTGAGAACAAAAATACTGTTGACGAAAAGTTTCTTAATAAAGCGACTAATAATAACTTTTGGTATCAAAAGTTTTACTCTTATTAAAGAAGTAGTTTTGAAACAGTGAGGTTATGTGGAAACTAGATGGACTGTTTGCTGAAAATTTTAGCTTACTTGATTACGATTATATTACATAGCTAACCGGCGCAACTTTGTCTGCTTCACATAAGAAAACTATCCCCGTTTTTGCAACATTTTCCATTATTGCTCAATTTCTATTGGTCGTAGCGTGATGTTATATAGCCTATAGCCTTACTCGATCAATGGGCTATCCGACACTAAAAGATTTTTGAATTCAAACCAGTAGTTCCTGAGATTAGCTCGTTCAACCAAACAAACAAATAAACTCTTCAGCTTTATAATATTAGTATAGAAGTATAGATAAAATACACGGTCTGTATCTAAGTGTGTGTACAAGTAAAATTGAGGAATCTGTTTCAAATAATTAAGTGGCCTAAAAATTTGTTCAACATTTATTACAATTATTTACAAAAAATGTTCATTTTTTACAATTGTGTGAAACCGGGGTTTCTCTTTTTTCCTTACTACTGAAAACTATTGTTTAAGTAGTTATGCCACTCTGGCTCTCATGGCATCAATTATATTCTATCTTTTTTTTATATAGTTAATAGGCTTGCGTTTGACCGCGATCTCATCTGTTGTAAAGTGACGATGCAGTCGATGATGGAACACGCTTGCCTAGAAGATATCTATTGACTCGCGACTTGAAGACACCCAGATTTTACTCATCAGGAAACATAAACTATCATAATATTGTCTTGTTACCTCGTTATAAAATGAAGTCCGTTGATAAAGCTATCTATCGTTATTATTAGTCTTCGGATAGCCATATTGAGAAAATCAATGTCTCGTAGACGACAAACATTAACTGTTATATTTTAACTTATTTCAGATTCCTTTTGATGGTATACGATCAATATGTCATCCTTGCTGGCAAAGATTCGATCGCGCTGTGCACAATCACCATGCATAAGAGCAGCCACATGATCAAGTTTCACTCATTTGCGGTACGCGTAAAAGTGGAAACAAAGCGTTTTGTGCGTAAATGTGGTATATCCATCATGTACCTGTGTCAATTGTCTGATTGTCTGGTCGTCTGGTGGTAGAATGGAGAAGAAGGAATCAAATTATGTAGGTCCTCTGCCCACTCTCCGAAATACATATGATACACTTTTACCTTTATCTATAGAGTGCATTAAAAGCATTTTAAAAATGAAGCCCAAGTAAATGAATTTATTTGCGTCGTTGCTATTCAGGATAGACCACAAGGTATAAACGCTCTTAAGCAGTATCAATTTCACCTCACCAGTTTCTTGTGACAGTGTAGAATTTCTCGGAGTTATTCGTAAAGATATTTAATTTCAGAAACAATGCTTATACCCCAGATCTTTAACTCTTTTACTGTCTCGAACGAAGATCAACTAGAAACCATATATTTTGAAATATAAGGGGTTTCAATAAGACACAAATCGTACATTAAGTCGGGACAGGCCCTTAAATAAATAGTCGTAAATACAGCAAGAGAATTTTGGGGCTTGGTATGTTTGATCCCAAATCGTGTACGAAGGGGGTAAGTTGAATATTTTACATAAAGTTACACATGTTAAACTAAATGTATTAATCTTTTATTCCGATAGTAAGAGTTCAAAATAACAATCTTTATTTTAGAGCAGTCGTTATTTAGTTAGTAAGTATTATTTTAACTGAAATAATAATAATATTCTACCACATACGCACAACACCATCTAGCCCAAACTAAGCAGAATTTTTTATATGGGTACTAGACAATGGATAAACATACATAAATACTTTTTTTGTAAATGCATACATATTATACATACAAACACCCAGACTAAGACAAACATCCATGTTTATGCACACAAATATTTGACTTGTGCGGGAATCGAACCCACGACCTCAGGCGTGGCAGTCGGTTACACTAACCACTACGCCATCGAGGCCGACAAAATCTATGTTTAGTAATTCTTGCGTACATAAACGTGGTTGAAGGACAAGTGACAGTTTTTAAATTAAACTAACTAAAGAGGTCACTTCATCATTGCTATTGCGCCGAGTGTTGTGGCTTCAATCCTGTGGTGATTGGATCAGACAAATTTTTGTAAACAAATTGTAGTGCCTTGTCTTGATGTTTTTTGTGACCGTTGTTTGAGTGTTTAAGAAGATTTCGCGGTACAGGATTTATTTATGAAATTTACGGAATTTGTCTTTATATAACAAAAATAAAAAGCCCAACAGCCCGCCTGCAGCCAAACACAATTGTTTTCCAATTATGACTGGCATTCCAGCAATTGACAGATTAAATAGAAATTCAATTATTGCAATACTTATTGGTCATCAGCCGTTCGATATCAAATTGGGTTAAGTGTTATTGGTTTTCGAATGAGAGAAAACATTTTCTTTTACCAAAATGTATTCAGGTAATGGTACCGATTTTATGATGCTGCTGCTAAGAATTTTGTAACATTAAAATCCAATAATATTTTGCCAAATTCGGTACGGAAACCATTATGACCAAAGGCTATCGCAAAAATCGAAATTATATCGCAAATCGCAATCATAAAACATTTTTACCAACAAGGCAGGCCAATGCGTAACTGATATTATATATAAACGCTTATCGCTTGTTAAATCGATACTGTAAACAAATTTCCTACTGAGTCATAAATCAAACATTACAAACAGCGATAAGTGAATTTTAAATATAAATGTCATTCGTGCCCATCTTCAAAACAAAAAACCCATCACTCAACATATTAATCGGCGCGGAAATCATGAAACATAAAATAAAAAACAGCCAATATTTTCGTTTTGAAACCGTCACGTAGATTTGCGTAAATCCCAGTAGGCGGGTACCGTCATAATATTCAAGCCGTCAATAAAATGTTAAGCAATAAAATACACATAAAATATTGATAGAACGTAAAGACATTTACGACGGCTTAATATGCCTTTATTGAATCAAGATAATTTTAATAGAAATACTAATATAAATAGGCACTGATCGGGTAGAAGGATGTATAAGTCGTTATATGCTTAGTTTGTATATAGCTCTTTTTAATTGACTTCAAAAAAGAGAAGGTTATCTATTCGACTGTACGTTTTAGTGTGTTTGTTACGCGATTAGTCCCCCAATTTTAAAAATCTATTTAGATTTGTCAAAATGGGGGAAATGTGTTTACAACCCTAACCTACCAAACAATGTTTGGTAGGTCATACATTAGAAGTAGTCATATAAATTTTAACGACACAGTTCTAATATTTAAAAAAAAATATATAGGTTCAAAATATACACTGATGACGTTTTGGTTTTTTGGGGTTCCCTTCAGAAAAAGCTTTAATAACAAGTTTCAATCTCTGTTTTAACTGTCATCCTCATCACAGAAATATTAGCTCAGAACAAAAATATTGCATGTATTTGTAAGGAGCTGTCGTAATATTTATATATTAACACCAATTTTTAAGGACGCAGTTTATGGAAATATTACGCAATCACGTCATTTCTGTTAAAGCTTTCTACGTTTTTTAGTTTAAGTTTATACATGTAGGTTTAGCCTTGAAGTCGGTATTAGTTTTATCTAAAAATATATTTGTATTTACTATGTAACATAGCGTGACATCGCAGGTGGCATTAGGATAGTGGTGCTTACGCTCTATCTTTCCATGTTGCGGGTTTGAACCGATAGGGTTCACGTTAATATATTTTAAATAGGGAAGTAGATGTTGATGTTGTGTTCCAATCTAAGCGTGGAAAAGGCTTTATTCGCTTAGGCTTGGTTTCTATATCAATAAATTAGTGGTTTTCGCTTTTTAGATATTTAGCATAGAATATTTATCATAAATTAACTGCCTGTAAGTAAAACTACTAGTTTCTTGAATTTAAGAACCAGGCCATAATTGTAAATCATTATATTGTCTTACATTTACGTCAAAGTTAAACTATGAAAAAGGGATTAAAGCACTTTTACACAAGATTATACACACATCAAAAAAAGTTCGCGTTCACTTTGAAAAGTTGAGATATTTTCTCGTGTTAAAATATAGTTAATTACTGCATTATTTATTGCTTTAATATTTAAAAACACATCATTTAAATGTAGAAAACATAAAATCTTCTTTTGTTTGTTTATATAAAAATGAGGTGAATGATATGATATATGAATGATAAATGACCCTCATTCTTGTTTCTGACTGAACGCTGTTTTAATCAATTTTTCTAAAATTGTTCATTTGAAAAATGCCAGGTGGACTGTCTGAAATCTTACGAGCAAGAACAGTGTTATTGCGTGAAAAAGGATATTCTACAAGGCAAATCGCAGCCAGAGTCTCCGTTTCTCAAAACTTCGTCGTTACTACCGAGGTACTAGAGCCGTGGCAACCTGGCTGATCGACGTCGCAGTGGCGAACTCTGTCAGAGACCAAGGATGTCGCCATTCAAGCATGGGACAGGCTATCACAAGATCTATTGGACAACTTGATCTACATTATCTAGCATGCCCAAGAGGATTTCCGCATGCGTACAAGCCAGGGGATTTTGTATTAAATTTATAAATAAGCATATAAAAATGAATAAAATTATTTACTAGAATTAAATCTTCACATTTCTTTAAAATACAAATTTCACAGAGATTGAAAAGTCTATTTTTATTAACGAAAAACAAAAAGAATATAGAGAATTTTATATTAATATTATGTGTTTTTAAATGTTAAAGCAATAAATAATGCATTCATTGATTATATTTTAACACGAGAAAAAATATCTCGACTTTTCCAAGTGAACGCAGTCTTTTTTTATTGTGTGTATGTACAAGAGCGGTTATATCAATTATGTTCACCCGAGCACAGGGTTCACATATTATTAAACGTTTTGCACACAATAGCCTGCAGCTACTGTAGTCAGAGTGTTCTAACATAGGTTTATTTAAAAGACATTTTAATAGTAGACAGGCTTTGGCAGGCCTTGCTGTAAACTCCGGTGTCTATAAAGAAAATACCTATTTCAGAAGTTCCAATATCATCATAACACTTAATCCTCGCTAATATTATTAATGAAAATGTGAGTTTCTTTATTACGTTTCACGCTTTAAGACTGCGCCGAGCGTAAGACGCAGTTGGACTGACTGACAGAGCTCGATATTCAAATAGGCGCGCGGCCGCCATAGTAAAATTGTATTGAGGATTTGAAGAGCTTTTATGATAAATATGCATCTTTATTGTCAACCAATAACTTAAATATTTGTGACAGACAAATTGTAATATAACTATTTATGTTTCGTTTAATCTGTAACATAGGATAGATTTCTACTGTTATAATCTAAAAATCACGTAACACGAGCTTATGTTTTCGTGCAAATTTACGTAATTTTTTAGACGAAAACATTAATTATTTTAAGTTTTTTACTCGGAATATTTGTAAACACATTCATTGTTATGATAAATGTATATTTTATATTTGTATTAAACAAAAAGTGATGATTTTATCAACTTAACTGTGACCGCCTATTTTGGCACATTTCGATCGGCGCAGTCTTAACTACGCGACGGATCATTATGAAATTACGCATGCATGTTGTCAGTGGTAGGAATAGAAAAGGACATAGGGAACCTTTTAATAAAAAATTACCGTCCCCGTGGGATAGTTAGTATGAAATATAACTAATGTATACGTATATCCTTCCTAATATTATAAATGTGAAAGTTTGTGAGGATATATGGAAGTATGGATGTATGGATGATTGTACTCTTTCACGCAAAAACTACTAGACCGATTGCGATGAAACTTGGTATGTAGTTAGCTGAAGACCTGTTTTCACACATAGACTACTTTTTATCCCGATATTCCCACGGGAACGAGACTTACGCGGGTGAAACCGCGGGGAAAAACTAGTATTATATAATACTTGACTGCATAGATGGTATACTATAATGGCTTAGATGGTCTTCCCGCCACTACCATTGCGCCGAGTTTTCAGTGATCACAAATGCCTGTTTCAAGTCTGGGTGTTCTTTGTGTCCGTTGTTTGAATGTCTGTAGAGTCCTTAAATAAATAAACATTCAATAATAAAAGAGGGAAAGATAAAAAGTTAAAGGAAATTCAATTAACTTTAATATATAAAAACCCTCTATAATCAGTCGACTGGCAGAGTGCCCATAAGGCTGGCAGCATTCTTTCCAAGAAATAAAGATAAGCCCTATAAGAAATATTAGAATAATATTATGAAGGAAGTCTGCACTGACATCCATAGCTTTAAATTGAGAACTTCCAAAAATACTTCTATCAAAAAATGAGTCTCAAATTACTCTAGTATATGTTGACAGACCACATATTCTTGTCTCTTCGGAATCAAAGTTTAATGACAACGTTTTACTTTGCTGAAATAAATTAACTTCTTAGAGCTTTAGCTCGAAGTTAGATTGCTTCGAACCTGTGTGCTTTGTTTGCGTTACTACGAATATATCAGCGAACAACTTTCTTCAGAATTATACAAATATCATTACACGGTAGGAATAGGGAAGTAAATCACAATTTTTGGATGTTTAAGTCACACGATTACATTAAACAAATTTTAAGAAAATAATTTTTGGAATCTACTCGAAATTAAATAAGGCACAAGCGTTTCAACTCTGCTAGTAGCTGTATTTGTCAAATGATAAAAAAGGATGCACGATACCGGGCACGCCACGATTGTGGCGGTAAGACCCGTGTTTGAGGAGTGGCTGGAGAGGCGGAATGGCGCCCTCACCTTCCGGCTGACACAGGTTCTAACTGGCCACGGTTGTTTTGGCCAGTTCCTGTGTCGTATACGCCGGCAAGAGACGCCCGGTTGTCACCACTGCGGCGACTGCCGCGACGTTGTAGAGGACACGGCGCTGCACACTTTGGCGGTTTGCCCCGCCTGGGTATCGCAGCGCCGTGAGTTGATCGCGGCAGTCGGATCGGTTGCCCTCTCGCTCCCGGCCGTAGTTCAGTCTATGGTCCGGAGTGAGAGGTCGTGGAACGCCGTCGCCTCCTTCTGCGAGGAAGTAATCTCCACCAAGGAGGCGGCGGAGCGGGAGAGGGAGCGTTTGAACCCTCTCCCCAACCGCAGAGCCGGGCGCCGGAGGGCGCGCGATGACCTCCAGCCACCCTGAGGTTTGACCTGGGGGTGGCGGGCTTTGTGGGCCTGCCCGCCATCCGTTCAGCACCAGGTCCGAGAGGCGGCGTGCGTGTTCCCACGCGCGCCTCTGTGTCGTGTCCGTCTCCCCTTTAGGGGGAGACAGTAGGGCTTTTATATTGTGTAGTGCCTATCTTGGGTAGGTCTTGTTGCGTAGTTGCCTGCCGTTTCATACGGCGGGCCGTAACCTCGGCGGGGTCGCGACCGCATGCGAAAGCGATTCGCGCGGCCCCGTCGATAGTGGTTTTGTCGAGGAACACCGTGGTAGGTTTAGTCGGTATTCCGGGAGGTACATTGTCTTTTAACATCTTTCTTTTACCCCGGCGAGTCCGACATAATCCCTCCGCCCGCCTCCGCGGAGGGATATGCGTCATAGCATTCCCCCACGTAAAAAAAAAAAAAAAAAAAAAAAAGGATGCACGATACAAACTGTGACGTAACCGCTAATTAAATACGTCTGTCCGAGCGTGATAGCGAGATATTCCCAGTACTCACTATTTTCGAATCCAAATTAAAAATAATAATTACATCTGTTTATAAACCAATATTGATACTAATTGCACAATAAGATATATTTTGGTTGCTATTTGCTTTTATGTGTAAAATAATGTACAAAATCAAAGAGAACTACCCTATTATTAATTATGGTAATTGTAAAAAAGATAGCTTACTGCAATGCCATTGGATAACCAAGCAGAATTCTCGAGTTTAATCCTAAGATATGAAGAAACCCGAATGTTTGAGAGTTCTATGTAATGTTTTCGCAGATGTGTAAACTCTGCATTAGACCAGCGTGGAGGACTATGACTTATAATTATAAACCTTCTCACACTGAGAAGAGGTCCGTGCCCAGCAGTAGGGAAGCAAAGCCAAACTAAGCAGACCTTATACTATGGCTACTAGACAATGGATAAACATACATATACTTTTTTTTTGTAAATACATACATATTATACATAGAAACACCCAGACCAAGACAAACATCCATGTCCATGCACACAAATGTTTGACTTGTGCGGGAATCGAACCCGCGACCTCAGGCGTGGCAGTTGGTTACACTAACTACTACGCCATCGAGGCGTATTACAATTGTAATAGACTGCACTGATTGCGTAGAGGTTTAAATGGTCACCTCGCCACTGCCATTGCGCCGAGAGTTGTGGGTTAAAATCCCACACGGTACAAAAATGTGTGTGATCCACAAATGATTGTACCCAGTCTGGATGATCCTTGTGTACATTGTATAAAAAAGAAGAAAGTTTTTTGAATGCTTATGAAGTCCCCCTTGACAAACGAACAATTAGTGCGGGAGTAGTCTATAAAAAAATCAATAAATATCTTTTGTACTAATGATGCCTGTGCATAAGGTTAATCATATAGGTTGAATGCAATTGTTATTTTGTGGTTTTTGTTTATGAGATCGGTTGTGTTGCGTTGTTACTGTAACAAGTAACAGCTTGAGGAGACAACGTCCATCTCAATAATGTAAACCATAATACGATTATGTGTACCTATTTCAAATAGACCTTTTGCATTGAATGAGAACTGTCATTTTATAAAAAAATATACATTTTTTGATAGTGATACTTACTGAATAAACAACAAACATCGACAACGATTTTATATCAGTAGATACCGTTCTCAACAGTGTTGATTTTTAACCCCCGATGCCAAAACGACGGGGTGTTATAAGTTTGACGTGTCTGTGTGTGTGTGTGTTCGTGCGTGTGTGTGTTCGTGTGTGTGTGTGTGTGTGTGTGTTCGTGCGTGTGTGTGTTCGTGTGTGTGTGTGTGTGTGTGTGTGTGTGTGTGTGTGTGTGTGTGTGTATGTGTCTGTCTGTGGCATCGTAGCTCCCGAACGGATGAACCGATATTAATTTTGTTTTTTTATTTGAAAGGTGAATTAGTCGGGAGTGTTCTTAGTTATGTTTGATGAAAATTGGTCCAAGATGGCAGCCGCCACAAAATGGCGGATTACATATTTTTTCACAACTCCCTCAATATGGGTATCAAATGAAAGGGCTTGACTAGTGGAATACTATACAGTATGATAAATTTCAAATCCAAGATGGCCACCACCATAAAATGGCGATTTAAATTTTTTTCACAACTCCCGCAATATGTGTCGGGAGATTTTAAATTTTTAATTTATTATCCTAAAATTGGTATTTTATATCTCTCCAAAACTTAACTCGTTTATAACTTTATTCTAAGAAGTTTCGAAGTGCCGGGAGTTTTATCGTGACTCGTTTTGTGGCCCGGGACTTTGACACTATCGAGACTGGCCAAACACTAGTTAGCATTACTTACACAGCTACTCACTACCCGCGTTTTTGCGCATATTACCCTTGTTCTTGTCCTTGTATGGACTCACTGAAGGGTCGCTCACGAAGGACCGCATACTCAAATCTGGCGTGGTACAGTCTATCTAAAGCCTGATATTAATTAATTTGTGGCTTTTATAATACACGTGCTGTCAATTTCGGTCATGTTTCAAGATGGCTGATTCGTATTGCGGTGTCTGGTTAATATAGTTTGATTACATTGATGAAATACGATCACGTCTTATTCTACGTCCTTGTAGGCTTAAAGGTCAATTGTATCAGTATATATTATAATAATACATATACATATATTACAATAGAAATACCGCGTTGCTCCCGTGTCGGTAGTTTGTGATCGTTTATTTTTGCGTGTGATTGTAAGTCGTAACTATCATAAGCTATCTGAGAAGGCAAATATTGGTTTCATTATAAGTAAATTATTAGCAAAGGCACAGCATCGAGGACGTAGGATCCTACACATAGCTAAAATAGAATGGTGTAAGCTTAAATTCAGATGTAAGCATAACTTACGCCTTTATATTATATCCGAAAGTGCTATAAATAGCATTACCACCCCTTCAGGGACGCGAGGTGGTCGGTAGACGATCGGAGGCAGGTGTGTTTGCTTTGCTTGTCTTTGCTACGGAAATAGCTACAATTATTTAAGTCTATTTTACTAAATTAGTTCTGCTCTATTTCTGGGTAAGCAAGTTATAATGGCAACTGACAGGTAAACAGGAAAACAATTTCCAAAATCAATTACAAGGATTCCAATTTACCTTTGAGGGTAGACTAATAGGAATTCTGCAACACAAGTATTCCTTGGTAAAGCTCAAGTTTTCGAAATGATAATTTCAACTTCCATCTTCATTTTAAAAGTCACTGAAGCCGATAAATTTCTGGAAATCTCGAAATAATTTGGCAGCAATTTGCCGCGGCCCTGTCAAAGTTTATAAGGGCTATGTGTTACAAGAATAAAGGATCTAAACCCTCAAATAAATTCCTATATTGACCCCATTTTGGTCGTCATCCAGTTCAGAATTTTTACGGAACTTTACATACTTTTTATCGTATTTTTGAGACTTAATGGTAATGATTTTACTTCAGCAAGTTTTGTCGATCGTGAAAATCTTATTTGGTGATGGTGGATGAAAAACGGTGTTTCTTTTGAATCTAAATCCAATTACGTATCGGTGCAAAACTTCGGATTATTGGAATTCTAGGCGACGTCTTTCTTGAAAAGTTTTAAATACCATACCTTAGGTATCTTAATTTCAATTACATCAACTTACTTTTTGTATATATTTTTTTTATTATAGTTATATAACTGACAAATGATTGTACTCATGATGATGTTTTTTGGGCCAGTTCAAACAGTTTCGGTCTGACGCGATTGTTGCTCGCTGGTGACTAGAATCTTCTAGTCACAGGCGATCGGCGGCATCATGCGCGTAACTGGACATCCTTATTTACGCATACAAAAGTTAGTGCACAACGTAGTTCTATCTTAAATCTGGGCTATCGCTCCTCCCTTGTGTAAGAATCCTAACTAATATTATAAATGCGACTGTGAGTTTGTTTGTTCGTTACGCTTTAACACCTTAACTACTTAACCGATAATCGTGAAATTTTGCATACACGTTGTCAGGGGTACAGAAAAGGACATAGGGTACCCAAAAAAAGTACTGTTACCGAGAGGTAGAAAATTTACATAACCTACAGAAAGGCGAGTGAAGCCGCAGGCAAAATCTAGTTCCTTATAAATATATTGACAAATTTGTTTATACCTCGTTAAAAATTTACTCGGGAATACTGATAATAAAAACTTACGTGTGCCTCCAATATAACCACAATTTCATACGCCATTTTTAAAAATATATCTTTGACGGGAGCTCCACATACATCCTAGGTAATTGAGAGGGCTGTATTATTAGGCGAGCGAGCGAACTCAGCTGACAATACACCATTGTTATCTTGGAGAACGTTACGTTGCCCTTGTATAGAGCCTGCGACATCCAGATGTGTATGACTGTATAGCGGAGTAGCTCATTATGTGGCTTTGGGATAAAATGGGGCTGGTTTAGGTGTACCTGGTTCTTGGCGAGGTAATTGTAAGTACTCATATGTCATCCGCAGAATGAAGAGGGTTTTTGTAGTTACCTGTAACAAAAAAACACAATGTTAGCAACACATAATGTATAAATAGGTCTTTAGACTTAAGTATATGCGAATATATATGTTAGTATCTGCGATAGGCTAATGGAGGGCCGTGGGAACACACACGGAGGACTCGAATTCGATCCCAAGACACACACCTCCGTCTTTTCGAAGGTATGTGCGTATTAAATAGTTAATATATATTATAGTTAATGGTCTGAGTGTTTTTATGTATAATATGTATGTACCTATTTACAAAAAAAAAAGTATATAATATGTATGTTTATCCATTGTCTAGTACCCATAGTACAAGCTCTGCTTAGTTTGGACTAGATGGTGTTGTGTGTATGTGGTAGAATATTATATTATATATATATTATATAATTAATGATTGCTAGTTTTAATGGTAAAGAAAAATTGTGAGAATCCTTGTCTGAGAGTTCTCTTCATAATGTTTTTGAAGATGTGTGATGTCTGCCAATTTGCACTGGATCAGCGTGGTAAGTTATGGCCTGACTTCTCACACTGTGAAAAGGCCCGTGCCCAGTTGTGGAACGAGCTGATATTATATGTGCGAATATATGCTCATAGTTGTGGTAATATTGGCTAGCTTTACACGAGGCTAAGCATAAAAGTGTAAATATTTTAAATGGTAGTTTTATTTTAGCTACGTTATTTTTACTAAAATACTATCTATTGTATTTACCAGCCGAAAATAAAGTCATATTAAATACTTGTTAATATTTTGCATACGGCAATACAAATAATTATGTTAGGGTTCGCCAATACATTCAAATGTTTTTGCCTGGCTGGGCTATAATCAAAACATTGCAAGAGGCAATTCTCTTTTTTAAATAAACGAAAATCGTCTGTACTACAAATACATAATCTCATGCCTATCTTTCCGAAGGGTTAGGCAGAGGTATATTAACATGCAAATAATTATAGTTGCGTCCCTATTGCTGACAAAGCACGGTACCACACATCAACTAAAATTTTCTTTAGCAGTTATTTCAATAACACTACCCGATCCGGCAACCGAACCCAAAACCACACAGTTTTACTCATAAAAAGTCAATATATTACTTCTAAAACAATAAATTAATAGTTTATAATCAAAATATGTCTCCGACAAACACGCACAAGACAAACAATGATTTCGAAATTAGATGAAGCTTGTATAAGGAACAAATCCTTCCTTGTTCTTGTTTTGCATGTAATGTTGTAAATTACCATAGTGTCTTGTAAACGAAGCTTACGTTAAATATTCTGCTTACAAGAGAACGTAGTATGGAAGTGTGCAAAGATTTAAATCATAAATGCACCCTACTACGTTTAAGTATTGTCACTTTTCTGAAAGGTAAACTGTCATCTGACATACAACGCCAGCATGATCTTTAAATAGGATATTAGCTTATGTTTGATCTTAGCAATCAAAAGCATTCGTTTTTGTGCAAGCAGTATTAAAATTGGCTGCAAAAAAGGGAGAATTAATAAAATTTTAACTAAAGTTATAAGAAAAAGTGGGGTGTAGCACAGGTAACTCGTTATCTCCCTCAGGCAACTACATTTGAATAGCGGTTACGTCACAACTTCTATCGTGCATCCATTTTCTATTATTTTTAATTACCTAGTACCAGATTTTTAACGCTTGTAAGTACTTAATTTAGAGAAAACATTACAACATTACATTACAAAAATTCTTCATATTTTAGAATTTGGGTAACATCTTAAATAATAAAAATATTATTATAAATATCGTATTGTCACGCTCATTCATATTAAAACTTATACACTTTTATTCTCTATCTAATGTGAGCTTTTATATGTGAGCTTTGTGTGATCTAAGTACGGTGAAGCACATTTAAACTAATATTAGACAGAGAGAAAATTGATTTCTTGTTTGTTTGTAAGGTTTTAATACAAAAACTATCCAACCGATTTTAAAAAATTGCCATTTGGAAGCTATATTATTACTGAGTAATTTAGGCTATATTTTAATTTAAAAAAAATACTTATTGTAACATAACCTAACCTAACGGATCCTACCTTTACCCGAGCGAAACCGCGGGTAAAAGCTAGCCTATGATATAAATTTTTGACTGTGTAGGTGTATGATCATGATCGGTGCATAATTATTAAGCTGAGGAGAACGTGGGTGTAAAGACGATCGCATGCTTCACTGGTTAGGATCAGTGAAGTATGCCTCCATCTTGCCTTTACTTGACGTTTGAGTGAAGGATTGAGTATTTATAGTATCTAAGAGTGCTATCCTAAAATTTGTGCGATCTGTTCATTAAATTGTAGATTTCCAGGTAGTAGTCATGAATATGAAATTTACTCCTTCTGCGTATTAATAGCAATATTTATATGAAAAGAGTCTTCGTCTTCATATGACCTTGGTTTTTTTCATAAACTTTTTGTAATATCCCACTGCTGGGCAAAAGCCTCTCCCTAGGACTTCCAAATCACTCTGTTGGTGGATATTCCCTGACCTTATGACTTTGTGACCCCTATATCTCGGGGGTCTTTTGACCCACAGGGCCCATATTCAAACTCGACTTAGGGATGACCTCAAGATGTCTGTACACCAAGTTACAAGTCAATCAGTCCAGTGGTTCCGGAGCTATGCCTGTCACTAACAAACTGTCACTAACAGACAGACACATAGACCCACATAGTGTTTTCATTAACCTCTTCGAAGAAAACTCAGAGGTTAATAAACCAAAAGCACTTTGCTCAACTAGAGAATCAAATCCGGGACCTCAATCACGTCTGTCTTATGCAATACTGCTGTACCACAGAGGCAGGCAAGAATAATAGTTGCTTCATATGTCACACATATGTAATCAAATATTACATTATATTCATATTGCATTTGTCGTCCTCGATGGCGTAGTGATTAGTGTAACCAACTGCCACGCCTGAGGTCGCGGGTTCGATTCCCGCACAAGTTAAACATTTGTGTGCATGATCATGGATGTTTGTCTTGGTCTGGGTGCTTCTATGTATAATATGTATGTATTTATAAAAAATAAATATATATGTATGTTTATCCATTGTCTAGTACCCATAGTACAAGCTCTGCTTAGTTTGGGCTAGATGATGTTGTGTGTATGTGGTAGAATATTATTATTATACTCTTTATTAAAATCTTCACAATACATTTTTCATTTTTAAATATGTATACATATTATACAGTGTGAGTTTTCATAAAGTGCACATATGAAAAATAATAAAAAATAATATTCTTCGATTTATTCCTATTTATATTTTTTCTGTAGTAGTTATGGACCTTGTACCAAGAAAACCTTGTAACTTTTGAACTAGGTGGTTAATCGTGATGAAACAAAAACAGTAATAATACGCAATGTGTAGACAATAACGACGGCATACTATTCACATCGAAAAAAATACCGGTGGTATAAAAATAAGGAACATTTTAGACCAAAACTGAGTTCCGTACAATGTTTTTTTAAACATTGTTAAAAAACTCAAGAATATGTCTCCATTGCCCTTTCCTAGTTTTTATTAATTGACGTTAATCTGTATCTAATAAGCTTTAAAACAAATTAAAAACCACACCTGTATCCCAAACAAAACAGTTTTTATGAAGGGCTAAACAAAGACCATGCGGCCAACACGTGCATCTTTGTTTGAAAATTGCATTATCTATCTCAGGTAGTTTGGGGTGGGATTGAGGTGCAGAGTAAGGGATAAATTTCGGGCCAGGTCTACAGAAAGAATCAATCGCTCCGAATCATTCGCCGCTGCTACTTGTGTGTTCTTGTTTTGTGATGCCCCGTTTGAGTGATTTTCCTCGGCGCATATCGCCGATATGCACTTTTATTATGGACTGTGTAATGGAAGTGCAAGAGGTGCTCGTACAACATATTTAGCTACGTTTCCAACGAGACGACCAGTACCATCTGCTCGTAACTTTCAAGATGTTCATAGAAGATTGGCTACTACTGGACTTGGACCAAGTAGAGATCTTCGCGAGGCAAGTTCGACGACTCTATTGAAGAAGCTGTACTGCGTGATTTGTTTGCTGATCCAAATATCAGTACAAGACGATTAGCAATGGCACTTGGCATATCGCAAACTTCTGTGTGGCGCATTTTAAAGAAAGAAGGTCTACATCCCTATCACTATCAGCGAGTGCAACATTTGCATGAAGGAACTGACGCAATCCCAAGGTGTGTTATGTCCGCATGGATTCAGAGACAAACAAGAGATAACCCGGTGTTTGCAAAAACTATTCTTTGGATGAATGAAGCCCAATCTACAAGAGAGGTATTACAAACTGCAGAAATTTACATTTTTGGAGTCTTAAAGGCAAGAACCCGACGCTAAAAAAAAGTTTCCACTTTTCAAGTGAAGTTTTCGATCAATGTTTGGGCAGCTCTTATTGATGATATGTTGATTGGTCCAATAATACTCCCAAGAACATTAATTGTAGACAGATTTCTCCAACTTTTAAGGGATAATCTCCTATTACTTTTGGAAGATGTACCCATACGAACACGACGTAGAATGTTTTTGCAAATGGACGGATGCCCTGCACATTATGCGAGAATAGTTCGCAATTATTTAAATGAAAGCTATTCCAATCGATGGATTGGTAGGCAAGTGTCTGTCGGGTGGCCTGCGCGTTCACCCGATCTGACACCCCTTGATTATTTTTTGTGGGGGACAATGAAGCAGAGAATTTAAAACTCTCCCATCAATAGTGAGGCAGAACTGCAGGAGAAGATTTTAAACTGCGCCAGTGCCATAAAGGAAGATCCAACAATGATAAGACGAGCAACGCAACAGATTTTGCTGTGAAGTATTATGTGTTTACAACAACGTGGTAGTCATTTTGAAAACTTGCTACATTAAAAGTTTTATTGTAGGTTGATGAAACTAAATAAACGTGCTGATTTCTACATAATATTTTTTATTTATTACTTATACCTTTCGTACCTTTACAGAAAAATAAGCGGCACTTGCAGCCCAAGTGTATGTTTAGTAATTTATGGCAAAGGATTAGACAAGACCTAATTTTTTACCTGAGATAGATAATGCAATTTTCGAAAAAAGATGCACGTGGTGGCGGCAAGATCTTTGCTTAGCCCTTCATAAAACTGTTTTGTTTGGGATACAGGTGTGTTTTTTATATTGTTTTAAAGCTTATTAGTTACAGATTAGAGTCAATTAATAAAAATTAGGGGCAATGCAGACGTTTTCTTGAGATTTTTAACAATGTTTAAAAAAACATTGTACGAAACTCAGTTTTGGTCTAAAATGTTACTTATTTTTATGCCACCGGTATTTTTTGGATATGAATAGTATACCGTCGTTATTGTCTACACATTGCGTATTATTACTGTTATTGTTTCAACACGATTAATCACCTGGTTCAAAAGTTACAAGGTTTTATAGGTACAAGGTCCATAACTACTAAAAAAAATATAAATAGGTATAAATCGAAGAATATTTTTCTTTTTCTTTTTTCGAGCGATGAAATGATGTCTAGTTTCACTCATTTTCATATGTGCACTTTATGAAAACTCACACTGTGTAAGAAATACATTTAAAAATATAAAATATATGTTACCCCACCGGCATCGGGAACAGGGTCCAAGCTGCCAGTGGTTAGGATTCCAGAGATAGGAACCTCCTCACAATGCGTGCCGTATCTAATAGCACTGCCTTCTGCATCAAACCCTTGATCCAAGCACCCAACGCGAGCCTCTTTAGATGGTGATCGAGGCCCCTGGCTATTAGACCATTGACAGATATGACTATCGGCACAATGATTGCCGAATCTACATCCCATATGTCGACAACCTCGCGAGCTAAATCGAGATATTTCATTTGTTTATCTTTTCCAGCTTTTGCGAGATTGCCGTCATGCGGAATGGTGACATCGATAATCATTGCGCGGCGCTCTGATGGATCTATCACCACAATGTCAGGTTTGTGCAGTTTATTATTATTATTGCATGGCGTGGCATTTAAGTGCAACCATCTTTACAATAATTTTCTGGGTATATTTCCAGATTGAGTTAGGCACTTGTCCCATCGCTAGGCAATAAGAAGCAGGTGATGTTCTCTCTACAACGTAGAACTGAGGCGGAAGTTGTTTTTACGTAAGTTTTTTTTAAAGCGATCTAAACGTTTATCGCGTTTGGCTATCTGATTGGTTAAAAGCTTGGAATGGGTCAATCGGAGCGCCATAAAAACTTGCACTCGGTACTAAGGATTTAATATTCCGTGTAAATAATTAATCGCAGACTAATAATTTTCAATAAATTGTTCCTGAAAATTCTCAATGTCTCTGGAAGGTGTGGTGTTGAGTTGAGTAACAGGAGTTAGCGCCGGGTTGCTATATGGTGAACAGGCAGGTTTACGGGTGGTCAAGTAAAACACAGTTGGAATAATTACGAGTGAGAATATACATAGTATACACTATCCACTACTGCAGTATACCATGTACTATATCTCAAACTCAACTTTATTGGTCTTTTTATACTTTAAACACTACGTGCCCTCAATCTATCTTAGCTACGTGTATGTCGGCGACACGCCAGGATGTCAGATATTCGGAGTCTTCGAAACATTCAAACAGTCAACAATGCGTCTATTAAATATTAGAGCTTGATACATAACGAATTTATGTTTACAAATAAATATTTAAATATCAATCTAATATATTTCAGGCATTTTTAAAATAATATAATCATTTAAATGAAAAGGTAAAACTTAAAGATCAATATTTGACAATTATTGTGAATTATTGCCGATAGATGGCGATTTGCGCCCATATGCACTTATGTTATTTTACAAGCTTATCTACCTTATCTAAATACCTTAATTATCTATAGAAGGATACGTGATTACGTGCTCACATTATAAAGGTATAAAGACCTTTCTTGTTGATAAGAAGTTGTGATGATAGTTATAAAAAGGGGCTCTCCCCACTAATTTGTCGGTACGCAAAGTTGCTTGGCATGCATGCAAGTGATAGAGCAGTTTGGTGGCCAGTAAGAGTAATCTTCTGACAAACTCGCAGCGAGTCTGCGACACATTTGCGTCTTGTAGCTCACCATCGTTAAAGTTTCTACTTCACCAAACAAGTGCCCAAAGGTAAATAAAAATGGTATTGGATTTTGCTATCAGAATTTTTTTAGGTGGCCTGGTGTCGGCAATGCAATGTATATAATAAAGTGAGTACTTATAGGTTTATACCGAAAATAGTTTGTAATAATGTGTGCTCTAAATTTTCTTGAGAGAATAATTTAGTAACAATGTTGAATAGCTTAATATAGTCTTACGTTTACGCGAATGTTATTCATTAAAATCAAACTAATTAATATGGATCACGTTGTTAATTTAACACTATAATAAAACTTTACTACTTTTTAAGCTAATTAAATTATTACAACTATTTATATTTAAGTTTCCCTTTCCCCGACGTTTCGGTGTGCTTTTCAACAGCCATGTTCACGGGTAGAAGAAGATGGTAGTTGTCTCAAAGTTCTAAAGTATAGTTACTTCAAAGTGCCCGCACATAATTTAATCAATGGTGTATCTATTTACGCAGAAATACAATATAATATGATCTGTATGTAAAGTTTGCTCGTGGAATAAGTGGCGTAAGTCTACGTCACTTATTTTTCGAGAAAACTGTGCATCGAATAAGTTTCGTGAGCTTACGCCACTTATTTGACCAAGAACTAAACGCCAAATTGGTACCAACGAAACCCTATTACAAAGCCGCCGCTGTCCATCTGACTGTTGAAAACCGTGTATACCTTGCGTCTGTCTGTCAGCGGGCTGTATCTTATGAACCGTAATAGATAAGTAACTCTTCGTGTCAGAGCGAGCCCGGCTTGCATTTGACTGGTTTTATTTATACAAGTTAAGTCTGTTCTATCAATCATATCTTTAACCATAGAAGCCAGTTAAATCTCTCGAAATGACAAATATATTTAAAATAGTCGATGACAGATGTTTAAACTCCTTTCGTTATTGTTTTTACTATCTACGATCTTGATGTCAGTATTGTCATAATATATTACCCCTCCCATTCTTTGCCTTTTATTCCATCTGCCATCACATTGATACTGAATATGTATGGACAAATTTTGGATACGACACTTTTCAAAACAATATTTTATGTGTCGATTCGCACTCATTTTCTTCTCACGCCAATTATCGGCTTATACCATTTTAGTTTTGAAATGGGTATGCATTTTTGCAGCTCACTGTACAATCATAAGTGTCAACCCAATTTTTATTTACTTATTTTCTTAGATTTTGTTTTTATTATTATTTTATATTCTTTATTTTCTTTTTGTTATTTATTTGGAAACATCAATGTCCCTTTGTTGAAACATGAAAGTGGGGCCTGGTACCCATAACACAAGTTAGATCTTACCTTGGGTACCAGTGTTCAATACTTACTGTGTCTTACTTGTATTTGTGTTTTATAAAATTTCATTTAATTTCATTTCATTAATAAAATTTCATTTCATTTCATTAATAAAATTTCATTTAATTTCATTTCAAAATTTCATTTCATTGATATAATATGTGTACGAAATGGCCCTGTCTAAAAAGGAAGTGCGAAATTACCATGAAGCTATTTATGGTAATTTTAACCGCTTACCATTCAGCATGCCTTTGGTTTGTATGCTAACTAAACTATATTAAAAAAAAAACACATACATGTCATACAAAAATCGACGGTACAAGTTTAAGCTATGTTCATGTTCATATTACAAGTGGAAAACAAGGGTACGCTTTACTTCAAAGTAAGGTAACAATAGCCTTTATGGACGATTGCAACACAACAATCATTCATACGTTCCCAAGCCAATAAATGGATTTGGAACACTGCCAGCGCAAGGTACACAAAACCACTTCTGCCTCTGGGTTATTGCCCAGCGTTTGCTTAAGAACTTGTATATGCCCTATTTACTATTTACTGCTTTAAAGGTAGTGAATGCGACTGCTGTGTTTGAAGTCTCGTAACTGATTCCCGGTCGAGCCAGCAAAATATAATTAGTTTTTTATCAAGAAATTCTTAAGCAGCAAGTTAAGAAGTTAAGAAGCGGTATGGTATATCACCATGCATGAGAAAGCGCGTAAATCCGTTGGTATTGCATCTGGTCTCTCATCTCTCGTGTCGGATTGTGGTCGCATCAGATCATGAGAGTGAATGTGCACTTGTGTTTGCAGTCACACTTGTGCCTAATGTCTCCTGCGTGTCCACGCAAGCATGTTGCAAGTAGCTTGTTTCGGTTAAAGATTGGCTGCTGTAACTGAATTCCAGCCAGAACATTATTTATTTATTCAAACTTTATATACATAAAGTATATAGCTGGGTTTAATGCAGTAGGCATTATTTGCCAGTCTATGAAATGGAGAAAAATGATGCATGAAGTACCGACAATTTAGTGGCGAAATAAACGATTTTTGTATATATACGAACAATTTTGTATTACAAATATCACTACATATTATAAAAAATAGTAGGTACTTCGCCGCGTCTGTCTGTCTGTTCGCGATAAACTCAAAAACTACTGAATGAATTTTCATACGGTTTTCACCAATACACAGAGTGATTCGTGAGAAACGTTTGGGTGATACATCCTTACAGACATGAGACCATTTTTATTATGACGCTCGTGACGTCATGAGTGTCGTTTTATTTTTGTTACACGTTACACAATTCATAACAAATATTTATTTACTTTATACCTATTACTTTTTAATTAATTCTTTTAATAAAATAGTTTAATTATTACGCTACATTTTATTTCATGTCTATTTACTTATTTTATGCTTATGTTTTATGTAGTGCTTGCAGCAATGCAAGAGCCACAGCATTATGCTGAGCGCGTCACCGTTATTTTTGTACCGTCAGATGGGACGGGCATCTGCACACAAATAATATTGTAATTGTTTAAAGTTTCTTTGTATTTTTATTTAATATATTTTTGTAGTAACTACATTTTAATAAATGATGCATGTCCTGATGGTGCAAAAATAAAAATCTTTCTATCTTTTCTAGTTCTCTCTCAGTCAGGCTAAGTTTTCTTTGTCTATTCTAGATGTTGCAACCTCATCACTGTTCAACTAAAAGACTTCAAAGTGTATAATTTCACAGAAAATACTAAGATTTTAAGTCGATAAGGTTTCGCTTTGAAAGTCTTTCCAGAAGCTTTCAAGAATAATCTGTCCGAGATTTTTTTGTTCCAAAGACCGGCTTTAAGATGTGGAGGAAATCGATTCAGCGCTACTCAGAGCTGTTTGTTAATTTCCTATTCGAGTTTTACGAGAAAATCTTTCAGTCATTTGGAAATGACAATTGTTATTTTCGAAGGAAATAAAGTGTTGATTTTATTTAAGAGATTGGAGTAAGTTTGGATTTGTTAATAGGGCGTTGTGCGCTTTTGTATTCTACGGTACTTTTGTCCCAGATTTTTTATAATTTAGGTAAGTAGTTTTTTTTATATTCATACCTAAATCGTAGCCGCTTTGCCTGCACTTCTTTAGGTTAGGCTTTCTTTAGACCGTGCTGTGTTTATCCCTTGTTTTCAAGTTATCTTTATATCATTTATATATCCGTACCCAATTCATACAAATCATAATTATATTATCATCTGCGTACCTAACACACCATATAACTCTAAAACATTATATATAATATATCACTCATCAGTATCGGTCATCACTTATTTATAACTCATACGTTTGAAATGAAATATAGTAAATACAAATATAGTCCGTGGCTTATAAAACTACTCTATATTTTATACGTAGTAATCTAGCATAGCGTGATGGTAAGCATTTACCATAGCTTTGCGGTTGCAATACCTGTTCTCCTGCAAATCTCTAGGACTTAAAAAAGAAAAAAATGGAAAACGTATTAAATATGACTCAAAGGTAGGCGAGTCTTCGCAATACATTAAGCAATAGTTTCACTACACTCATGACGGTAGTCGGTTCCATCTCTAAGCCATCCGGCTCATTCTTATTAAGTAACTCACCATATAGAGCTCTTCCACTATCATGTTTTTTTTCAATTGGTGATACAAGAGATACAAGCATACGCTTGTAATTACACCAATTGATAAAAATAGTCATATGACTAAGCCTTTCCAATACGACATCCATATAAGCTCTGCTTGTTATACATTGACACTCTGCTGGGCGTGGGTCTCTTCTCAGTATGAGAAAAGCTATAGTCCACCACGCTGGCCAAGATTATTATGTAGAACTCTTAGATATGCAGGTTTTCTCACGATGTTTTGTCGCTTAGCAAGCGAAAATTAACTAAATTCTAATATTTTACTCCAAACCGTTGCGAACAATAAGCAAGCTCACATGCCTTAATTCGAAGCCAATATTCTCATAATTTTAGTATAAGAAAACATTTGGCAGTAACACAAGTAAGTCCTCTAAACATCGCTTCAGAAAAACCGAGCGATTTATTCATAATCGTTGAATGTACTCATATAGAACTTTCGTCATTTAACCTACCAGTATACGATGAACTCCCATCCCTACATATGAATAAGAGATTTATTTAGGTACATAGATCGTTGTTAACTGGTAGTTCGAATATATTTTTATCTTTCTACGTCACTGAGTATGAATATAGGATTTCATAAATAAATGAATTTATTCGACTTTTCATAAAAAGAATGGCGAGTACCTACATATTTGAGGATTTCGTTTTATAATCAGTATATATTTATGTGGTCACTCTTTACCTACTGAGGATAGCGATGGAGCTAATATTATTCGGATCTTATTATCTGGTTTTTTTTTTGCTTATTTACTAAATATATTATATTTCTACTTGGTGTTCTGTTTATCAGATATGAAGTAAACCATTTGTGAGCTAACCAATAAAATGAAACAAAAATCGTGAGTGATTCTTAGTATAAATTATTCTCACCTATGTTCTGGATATTACTGAAATTTGTATTGAACTAAGGAGAATGATGCTGTCAATTTTATGATTTATATTTAGTTGTTTTCCGGAATTCTCATAGTCATATCAGATTTTAAATTCATTATCCGCCGGTCTCGCAAAACAATTATTATAATATGCTGGAAGATTTATTGCTGTATTTAAAAGTGGTTTATGTTCGTTCAGAAGTTAAAAGAGTACTGCTAACACGGTAGACAGTAATTTTGTTGTGTGTGCCTTTACATTGCCGAAATCCATAAGCGGTTTACATTTACCATCAGGTTTCCGCTAGCTCGTCTGGTACGAAGTGCAATAAAAAAATTTGTTTTAATGAAGAAAGTTTTACACACATACATATAATTATATAATGATATTATCAGCTCTGTATTAAACTGTCCCACTGTTGGGCATGGGCCTCTTGTCAATATGAGAAGGGTTAGGCCATAGTCCACCACGCTGGCCAAGTGCGGGCTGGCAGACTTCACATGTCTTCGAAAACATTATGGAGAACTTTCAGACATGCAGGCATCCTCGTGAAGTTTACCTTCACCGTTAGACGAGCGATAATTTAACTATTTAATACGCATATAACTTCGAAAAGTCAGAGATGCGCACCTTGGGATCGAACTCGAGACCTCTGCGTGGCAGTCCAACGGTACTCCCACTAGGCTGTCGCTTTAATATAATACATATATATATATACATATAATTATAAACCCTGAAAATATTTAAATCCACTCCTATAACAATTTTTTTTTTGATACTCATGTAGAATCTAAATGGTACGTATTTGTCTCCCCTGTAGATACGCATGCAAAACGAATTTTACAACTTTTATTCGCACCATACCCTTGATACTCACCCCATTTTTTATGTCATCAATCATAATACTGTGAATGCTTCACACGCGAGATGACATCGATGAATAATAATCTTCGAGTTATGCCTATGTACGATAGGCATAACTTCAACTGTCTTATTCAGAAGAGGTTTTATATTCGAATGAGATGGCAAACAAGAATAGAGCTCAAATAGCGAAACGTTAACCATAGCTATTGATAATAAAAGAGGCAATGACTTTCTTGCCTGTTCTTCTAATATGTTCTGTGGTCTTGCCGTTGAGACATGCTTTGCCGTTCTGAGGCTTTAGTTATGACATTCATAAGTATTACTTTTATCTATATGAATAAATGTACTCTATACTTACAGTCGTACAGATCGTAAGATGATATTTTTCTGCAACCCCCTTTAAAAAAAGGACTAGTCCTTCACTAAGTTTAATTACTGTGCCACGAGAGTCTTTATATATGTTTATTACATTATTATATGTTTTAATATTACAAACATTCAAACAATTGTCACAAAAATCACCCACTCGGAACAACTATCAGTGGATCAAGCTGAAACAAAGATGCACGTGCAATGCACCGCTACGAGTATTCCACTATGGTCAACCTTCTGAGAACAGATCAAATTATACGCACCAATGTGCACGATTGCGTTAGGTATATATATATATATATATCCTAAGGTATATTGACAACATGTTAATTATATTTTCGTGTACAAGCCGTCCTTCATAATACAAAGCAGAATGAAACAGCCAGTTAGCTCGTTACATGCACAATAGTTAAATTGATAGTAGAGTTGGGTACGTAAAGAAAAATTACCCAAGTATATAAGTTAAAAGTTTATTTACGTTAAGTTTACAAGGTTATATGCAAATCTTTCTTTGAGTACTTGTTTGTTGTATTGTTAATAACGTACTGTCTCTAATTAGTAAGAATCCGTTTAACAAAATGCTAAGCGCAGCTAAAAGAAATCGCTGCGTGCGATATCAAATCTGTATATGAAATGGGTCAAATCTTACTTTATGTTTGTAGTTTTACGCCCTACATTCAAAATTATTTGTGAATTTGCTTAAGTAGTTTATACAAATTATGACGACGAATATTGAAATGTTATTTTTTTCTTTTTCTTTCACATAAGTGACGAATTGTCTTAGTGATAATAAATATATTTAAACCTAAACCTTACTGTACACAGATATCACATAGCTGTATTCAAATACCTACCATATGAATCTAATCAAGCGCTGTGCTAATCTTAAGCGTGCTTGTATAAGTGCATGAATCACATGTTCATATTGAATATTCAGCACACATCGTCCATTCTACCGCAGTACCTACTTAATTAAACCGAGCTTACAAATCACATTTAACTTTCAAATATGATTTCAAGTTAATCTAGGACCGAAATTGAAGACGTACCGCAATATTCTAACTCAAAGTTCGCCCGCTAGTCGCTTAAGTTATCACTTTCGTTATAATTGCTAATAGTACAGGATTCTAGAGCTGTTAGAGTAACGTCGTTATAGCACAGGTTATTAAATTTTACAGAAAATGTATAATGTGTAAGCAATGTATGCACACTGACTAGTTTAAAAAGGGTAGTATTTAACAGCACAGCAAAAAAATACTAATTGCATAGCAAAATATATTTAAAAAGATCAAATTAAGTCGCCTCCTATTTTTGGGTGGGTTTAAGAAGGAACCTAACATAACCTAACCCTTCCGAGACGGAATGCAGTGATTTGAGGCGTAGACTCGTTATGCTGTGCAATATTTGCTGTGCAATTAGTATTTTTGATGGTCATTATATTTAATCCTGTTTAAAAATAGAGTAATTTTCTTTATTTGGGTTTATTTCTTAGAGCTGTGATGTGTAAAAGAAGAAAATATAATGTCAGCAACTCATCCAATAAATTATAATTATGCTATTAGTAGGTTAGTGGTTTGGAAATGTCGTAACTCCAAGTACTTAAGGCATGAGAGCAAGGCCGCGAATATTTAAACAGTTACAGAGATTTTTTATTGCGTTGGGGTCTAGTCGATACTTAAACAACACTAACAGCTGATTCGGGTTCTCTCCGCGAACTCGAAAATGACTAGATGCAATTTTGATAGTGATGTAACGAGATGTTTGTTTCGAAGTTTAAATAATATCAAATAATTCTTAGAAATTTTCATAAAAAGATTTCTTTTTGATTCGGGGTAAGGCACTTGTCTATACTAATATTATAAAGACTTTTAATTTTTGTTTGTTTGTTTGTAAGGGTTTAACTCAAAAACTACTTCACCGACTTTAATCATTCTTTCTCCATAATAAAGCTATATTATCAGCGAGTAACACAGGCTATAATTTATTTGAAAAAAAAAATACTGCTTCTAACATAACCTAACTTACTTTTAGCCGCGAGCAAAAGCTAATCATATACGTATATATTACGATCCTAAAATCTGACCACAGCTTTCTGTTACACGCTGTATACTGTAGAAACACATCAGTGCTAAAATGACGTAAGTCTAGCGGCTCTCAGATCTCATTATATAATAGGAAAGTGATCTTATGTACATCTCCTTGTCGCCGTTCTATTGACACAAAGGATGCTATCTGATCTCGAGTTAAGGACCATGAATAATCCGACGTTTGATATAACGTTGTTTATATCGTTTTCAACAAGCTATTATTGTGACTTTCTTGTTGTTTATTAGCTGTAGCAGTGTGCCCCGCGGCTTTACTTGTAATAAAACAAGTGTATTATATAGCGTCTATAATTTAGGCTTAAATTTTATTTATTTCTAGCTTATGTGCGAGCCCGCGCCCGTGTGGTATCTTTTTTGAAAAGTAGACTTTATCCTTTCCTAGGTTTTAAATAACTCTGCGTGTGGTCGCGCGATACCTACATCAATAAAAATAAAAGTTTATCTCCTTCCCTAGGTTTCAAACTATATCCGTAGAAAATTTCATCCAAATTGGTTGCGTGGTTTACCCGTGAAGAGGTTACAGACAGACAGACATTACTTTCGAATTTATAATATTTGTAAGGATCATAATAACCTATTATATACAGGGTGTCCGGTGTAATTAATGGATAACTTGGAAATGTCTTATAGTGGAACTGATGGCCGTTCAGAAAAAAATATGAAAAGTAATCTATCCTAACTACTACCTGAGATATGTTATTTTTAATTACCATGTATAACTTTCTTGTATACTACGACCATAAATGAATGAAATCCATCGGTTTTTTGTTGTTTTATTATTAAACACTAATTATGCTAATAGATAGACAGTCAAAAGTATGCTATGCTATTATAGCTTGCACGTTTTAATATATATGTATATATATATTTTATTTTTTTAATTTTTTTTCTGAACGAACTTCAGTTCTACTATAAGATATTTCAAGGTTATCCATTAATTACCGGACCGTCCCGTATAACACAAAAAAAATACCAAATAGGTCTGATATTTTATGATAGGTTTTAAAAATTTGCATTGACTGCTGTAAAGGTAAGTATACAAATTAACAGACGGTATTTATAATGTTGTGAACCCAACAGTATTATAGAAGTATCTTCACTGTAACTTGGAGCTTCCTCACTGAGGAAGTAAGTTCACCATTCTGAAGGTCGTAATCAAATAACCTTATATTGTATAAATGTAACATGTAGCGTAAACGTGATCATGCATGTTTATCTTTTAATGCTTAACGTTTCGACCAGGTTGCACCGGCCGTGGTCACGGACTGGTGCGGCGATGTATTGTATGCCTCTGATCAGAAGTGTTCAGAGCCACTAAAAAGCATTTTGCGTACCTTTTTTTGATGCAAGTAAGTAAGGTAAGTACATAAATACCTCAACCAAGTAACCAGGGGATTTATGTTATTTTATATTGTTTATTGATGTTTACCAGCGATGATGCTTCATTCAAATGATGTTCGTTGTAAAACGCAATGTATACTTTCCATAGTCAGGTACGCCGTGTACTTAAGTACTATACTATTCTCATGTTAAAATCTCTCAATATAAAAATAATGTATTTAGAATATTTTTATGTTTTAGTCAGTAATATATTAAAGTATGATAGCTGTTAAAACTTTCAAATATGAGTTGTAAAAAACCAAGATTATGATGATTCAATGACGTTTTTATAAAGTTGTCGTCAGTTTCTTGCACGTGTAAAGACATGAGAAGTCATGGGCTTAACGCTTTGCCTAAACTTAGCAACTAACATAAATGTAGCTTTAGCAAACCTACTAACAACTAATCTTTTATTAATTTTACTTTGCGACCCAAATAAATAAATATATTTTATTTGATTTTAAAGCGATTGTATGATTCTTCATTACCAATTCCAATATGCTTGAGCTCAGTTATAAAATTTTACAATTCTTGAAATTGAGAAATTCTGCGAAAACATCGTAAATATGACTATAATATGTTGGTTTTAATATCAGTTCTACCGTCAAAAAGAACAAACAATGGTTATGGCCAATGTGTATCGGACGCAGTCGCTGCCCTTTCAAGAAGCTGTGTCCTAAGTGGTATTGCTAATAGTAATCCTAATCCTAACCACTTACCTATCTGAACTTCCTACCTAATATTATTTGTTTATTTATTGGTTTACCAACATCTGTTACATTTATACATGTTTAAAACTATATGCTATATACTATCTGAGCGTACAATATCAAGCGGTAAAAACAACATTCACAAACTGAAAACGGATAGGTAAGACACAATGTCTTGTCAGTAAGTACATACAATAATTATATGCATATTATATGCTACTTTATTATTATAATGGTACTTATAGAAATTATAAAGGCGAATTGTTTGTTACGCTTTCACGCCTCAAATACTTGACCGATAATCATGAAATTTCGCATACTCGTTTCAAGGGGTAGAGAAAAGGATATAGAATACCATTTATCCAGAAAAATAAATACTGTTCCCGGAATAAATAAATAATTTGACAATATCTACATAAATTAATGTGGGCAAAATCTAGTGTTATATGTATATAGTTAGTACTAACGCTTCGGGACACATTTACTTATGAGTACCAGTTTACTATGTAACAGTAATAAAGTCATAATATAATTTAAAAAGTAAACTATGAACACGAGAAGACTAATATAACTGTCAGAAGGTGTTTTAAAGGAGGATTTACCTTGATTCAAAAGAACCTTAGGTTAAAGTATTAGCTGCGATTTGATTGGAGACTTTCCTTATATGAGCTGCTATGTGTAGTTGTTAAAGTAATTTATTTCAAAAAGACTATCATCTTAGTCTCCCCTTGACCATGGCTGCTGAAAAGCAACCGAAACGTCGGGGAAAGTGTAAACTTAAAAACAAATAGATTTGATAGTTTTAATATTTTAAATTAATAAAATTTTAAAATTAGTAAAGTTTAATAGTATAGTATAGTAATGTAACAGTTTCTAAATTATGTAATAGAGTGTTAAATAAACAACGCGATAAAATCCGTATATAGTAGTTTAATTTCAATGAATAACATTCGCGTAAACAGAAAACAATATTAAGATTTGACAAATAAAAATTGTTAAGTCCAAGATAAATATTAATATTTAATGAAATAATAGTCACAGCAACTCATATTACAGTTGTAATATCCTCCAGACCGAATTTCGGCCACGGCGGCCAGTCTTAACAGAGACTGAACTATGCAGGACCCAACTATGTAGGATATATTATAGTGCACAAGTGCATTCTCTCATGATCCGACACGACCGGAGAGAGATCAGGTGCAGGACCAACGGCTTTACGTGCTTTCCGAGGCACGGGTCTCTTACACCGCCAGCTTCCTAACGCCGAGCTGCTGTTGAGATTTCTTAACTGAAAAACCTAATAACTTTTTGTTGGCCCGACCCGGGATTCGAACCCGAGACCTCATGCACAGCAGTTGCATTCACTACCGCTGCACCCCGGTATAGTTAACTTAATATGATTAGAAATAATCTGTGGCTGGAAACAACTCAATTCCAAGCATATTTATCTTCTATATATTCAGTGACTGAGTAATAACCTTTCGAATATAATTTACGTTCTACAACTGTTTTAAAACTGGGAGTTTATTGTAAAAGCGCACACATTGACCTTTAAACGACTTATTAATTTTTTTAAGCCGGCAGTCCAACACTTTTAATCCGTTTTATTTCTTGTATTTATTCGCTCCCACTAGGAATTAATTTGTGTCACGAAAGACTTTCCAAACATTCAAACAACGGACACAAAAACATCCATACCAGAACAACCATTTATGGATCACGCCATTTTTCGTCCCATGTGGGCATCGCAGTGCCAATGATAATATGACCACATAAACCACGACATCATCCGTGCAGTCTAATATATCTGGTATTCCAACAATTGACAAGTTAATAATCATAGTCACCAACCTACTCTTCTCTGACATCATACTTCATCTACATTTTTCAATATGATGCGAACTGCCCGTTTGCTTCTGACATAAAATAAATGGGCTTCCTTCATCATAAAAACTTCAATTTAAAATCTAATCAATGGACGCCATGCTTACATCAACAGTACAATGAAAATAGATCGTTACGCAAACGGCTGGTAATCGACGTTGTGAAATTATAGAGTATGCTTCATGGATATTGTTCTGTTGGCCTGCTATATATGCGTGCTTGCTTATATTTGAACGGATGGGCAGGTGTATTTACATACATACAAACATAAATTCATGCCTGTTTCCTAGAGGGGTATGCAGAGACTACGGATTTCCATTTGCTACAATCCTGACACACTTCTCTGGCTTCATTCACTTTCATAACATTCCTCATATACGCTCGCCGGTTTAGGGTGCTCTTAACCTGGCCTTTATCCAGAACGTCTCCAATCTGATCAAGAAACGTTCGCCTAGGTCTTCCCCTTGCAACTGTTCCATTCACACTAGCCTTATAAACTTTATTAGTCAGTCTGTTCTCACGGTCGCGACTAATGTAGATTTTGTTATTAAATTTATATCCCTTGGGGGCAGTGTGTCCCTATGTCCTATTCTATAACCCTGATAACGTGTATGCGAAATTTCATGATGATCGGTCGAGTTATTAATGCGTGAAAGAGTGACAAACAAACAAAATTACATTCACACTTATAATATTAAGTAAGAAAACGTCTCTCTCCTCTCTTTCATGCCTGATATACTTGACTGATCTTCATAAACCTTAGCATACACGATGATAGGGCAACAGCAAAGGATATAGGGTAACTTTTATCCAGAAAAAAAAACTGTTGCAAACTACTAACCTACATTTACGAGAGCGAAGCCGAGGGCAACATCTAGTACTATTATAAACACGTGTTTTCCTCAACCCGTAAAGTGCTGGAGTACATTTTCCAAATAATAATAAGATCCATCAACAAATAATATTATTTTGATGGATCACGTCATGCACATAATATGAGCATGACGTGACCGAATCCGGGCATTTACTGTCACGGATGTGTATGTTTATAGGTTTTAGAGGATGAGGAATCTTCTTACGTAACTTAAGTATCATAAATATATGTATACGGATTATTTATTAGGTATTCGGTCACGTGACCTGAAATATGACGTTGCACCTCACTAGGCCGACTTGTATGAATTGACGTCTAAGTATTTGAATTGTTTTTGGGCGCTAATATACAGGATGTCCAGTAATTAATGGATAACCTTGAAATGTCTTATAGTAGAACTGAAGGCCGTTCAGAAAAAATTAAAAACAACTAATTAAAAAAAATATATATATTAAAAAGTGCAAGCTATTATAGCATAGCATACTTTTGACTGCCTATCTATTAGCATAATTAGTGTTTAATAATAAAACAACAAAAAACCGATGGATTTCATTCATTTATGGTCGTAGTATACAAGAAAGTTATACATGGTAATCAAAAAACACATATCTCAGGTAGTAGTTAGGATAGATTTCTTTTCATATTTTTTTTAACAGCCGTCAGTTCCACTTTAAGACATTTCCAGGTTATCCATTAATTACCGGACAGCCCTGTATACATGTATATTATTATAATAAAACACATATACTTGTGCACTATAATATCTCCTGCACAGATGGCCAGTCTCCCATAAGATTGGCCGCCGTGACCGAATTTCGGTTAACATTACCATCAAACGGATAATATTTTTGTAACCTTATTACACTTGCTGCTCGCTACCTTTGTAGAATTAAACAGTATTGCCTTATACACCAGTTTGTTTTTTAAATGCTTTGAATAAAAACAAACCAGTATTTTGCCATTATATTGATGCGATCCTACATAAAATAGCCCCAACGTCCCTCATTCAAAGAGTAAATAAATACGAGGAAATGGGTGTAAGTGGGTAATTTCAATAAATTCATTTATGCCAGAAATGCCATGCGAGAAATGAAATAAATTGAATTTGTTATTTTGGGGAAAATGAGAGTATTTAATTTGGCTTCGTCACCCCCTGTTATGAGTTGAGGGTACGTGCTTATTGCAACGTGTGGGATAAAAAACATCACGGTATTATCATTTACGGGGTAAGCAGTATTAATGGTAAATATATCGAGTTTTAAAAAGAGATAACTTGTGATAATTGGTAATTCTTTTAATAGTATTTACGTATGTTGAGCCGCAAAAAGTAGACGTAGGTATTTTATACCGAATATTTTTAAAGATTACTTTAAATTTTTTTGTGATTACTAATAATTGACTAGTATTATTGTTAAACTGTCTAAGTAAGCTAAAACGCTTGTGTTAAGAGCGGATTCACACCAATAGTGCAATAGGTTAGATGTGGTTAGATCCGATTTCTCGATTGCAAGTCTAAACTGATTTATCCATTGGGCTACATGGCCGCTTCATACCGCCGATCGATGTTAGCTCTGTATGTGTACCTTTTTTAATAAATAAATTTGCCAAAATACTTCGAAACCATTTTTTTTCTATGAGATATCTCCTGCGCCTTGCATAATTAGCATTGCTTGGAGCATTACAAACAACGAATAAAAAAACATAATAATATAGACTTGAAACAACCATTTGCGGAACACAGAAATGTTTGTTTCGTGTAGGTATCAACATTCACAATACTGTGCGCAATGGTAGTCCGACCCTTACACCGCTTACACAACTACTGTTAAGTCAAATTAAGCAATTCAGATCAATGCAGTATTTAATCCAATGGATTGTTGCGCACTACTCCTCTTCTAGAAACGAAAGAAATATCGTGTTGAGTCATGGATATACAGGTAAGGAACTATACAGTATGAATAATAAACCCTGTCCGATCCATTAAGGGATTGTGTCTCTCTTAACAAACATGCTAAAAAAAAATAACAAGAAACATCTATAGTATCGTAAAACGTCTTCATAATATTTTAAGTACAGTTTTTACCCTTAAATTACTGAAATTTTGCTCAGTCTTGCAACACGCCGCTATACTTGACAAGGACGCGGAGCGTGATATACTTTTGGCGGCATTTTTTTAAGGCGTAGGTAGGTAGGCGCGGCGTAACGCGGCGCGGCATCGGTGAACCTTTAGGAACTTTAGTGATACCTAGGTATTATGATTAATAAGTTGTCGGTGTTGCCATGGGTAATCTATTAATATACCATTTATTTTAAATAAATTAAATTTACTGGAGTAACTATTTTGATCGATTTTTGTAAAAGGATGTCCCTTACGTACTCACAATAAGCTACTGTATAACACCTTTAAGGATCGGACAGGGTTTATTATACACACTGTATATTATGTTCTTGAAATAATTGAAATTCCGTTCTGAGAGCTCTTTGATATTTCACAATTAGCTGAGTATTTGTTGTTTAAAACGTACGCACACATATTACGAGTTGTTGATGTTACCATCAACTGTTGTTTAACTGTAAAGATCGCACTTGGCATATTGTTACAAACATCATGATTGTCAGTTGATTGACACTTGTGTATTAACGAACGGGAAATATTAAACATTGTTTATAAATAAACACTTATTTAGAGACTGCGTTGGTGGCGCAGCCGTAGAGATATGACTGTACATTTGGTCTCGAGTTCGGGTCCCAGACCGGCTAAAATCCTTTTCGATATTTCTGAATAAAATTTTTGCATGCTGAACGGCGATATTAATGTTACGACTATTAATGTTGTAAAACCTATTGTTAACCCATATTATGCATATAAAGGAATTGAATTGAGTTAAACAACGCGATAAAATCTGAGTAGCGATAAGTTCTCAGTAGCTGCTCGGTGCTTAGAATTAGACCTAAAACCTCAGCTGGCGGAATGTGAGTGTAATACACTTACTCATTCAGGGATATATTTGTGAGACTATGTATGTACTTCACGCCTGTCTGCCGTAGGAGTAAGCAGATATCATAAGCTTTTGTTTGGTAAGGCACATGTCTCACCACCGTCGATGAACAAGAAACGAGTAGAGCTAGAAACTAGAAACGAGTTGCTGAGCAGCGGAAAGCGAGTGTGTAGTTCCGATAGATTTGTCGCTGAGCGAGTGCGACGGACGATTACTCACGTCACTCGCTCGCGACGGCAGTTCTACGCAAACCTGCACGCGCGATACACGTCGTGTTCAAACAACAATGAGAGTTTAAATGATTGTTCGATATCCATAACAAATAACAATACATGTACTTTCAAAGTCGCACCGTATATAAATGGCCGCTAGTTGGTCTCTCGGCGTGAGTTCTGATCGCCACGCGAGCATCGCTGAGCTAATATCGCTGAGCGAGTATTATCTTTGATAGCTCTTGTTACTCAGCGACAAAGTAGTGGAGCGATGCCTCATCGGCAGTGTAAACAATTAGCGATCAACTATAAATATATGCATCTCTTTTGTTTACACGAAATGTACATCTATTGTAAGTTTCTTGAGAGAGAAAATTATCGATAGTTAGTCGCTTCCTGGCCGGCAGTGGAACAACTGCTTAATACTGGAAAATCATTAATTTATTTTCGCCCATCACAAATTTTGTTTATGCATGTTAATGGTTTTCTGGTTGTATGTATAAAATTGTTTGTTTGATTGCGCTAATCTCTGGCACTACCAGTTCGATTTGAAATTCTTTTTGCATTAGGTCGTCCGTTTATTTTGGATATTCAGAGGATAAATGATAATATTAGTAAGTATCCAGGTATATATAATAGTATAACTTATACCCAACATTTATTTATTTAACCATGTATTAATTTATTTTAAAGCTTTTAAAAGTATTGGTCTGAGTCTAAAATCTGTTGATTTAAAGAATCAGATCAATACTTTAAGCTTACTTTAGGCTAATGCTACCTTTTCCCGTCCAGGCCCACATGAAATATCTGGGCTTGGTGATGGACGGAAGGTGGCACTTCGACGAGCATTTCAAGACAGCTCGCCCCGAAGCTTCTCGGCACTGCGTCCGCCCTTGGGCGGTTATTGCCAAATTTGGGCGGGCCCAGTGCTGGTTGCCGGCGACTCTACACGGGGGTTATCCGGTCGATGGCGCTTTACGGCGCACCAGTGTGGGCTGACTCCCTGACCGCTCAGTGCAGGACTCTCTTGCGGAGGCCGCAGAGAGTTGCGGTCAGGGTAATACGTGGATACCGTACGGTGTCGGCCGACGCAGCTTGTGTGTTGGCCGGAGCACCCCCGTGGGATTCGGAGGCTGAAGTGCTCGCCGAAGTGTTTGCAGTGAGTGAGGCGGTGCGGGAGGAGACGGGTTGTCGTCCCTTCCCGACAGTGATTGAGTGCGCGCGCAATCGAGCCCATCAGGGCATGATTTTAAAGTGGAAATATCCACTTTTATGCCGCATCTCTCTCTAATCACACTATTCCTTATTCTATCTTTCAGAGCCACACCACATATATTTCTCAGCGCTCTCATTTCTACAGCATTTATTCTGCTCTCATGCTTCTTTTGCCATACCCAACTTTCATTACCATGCATAAGTATAGGTACTAATAGTCCTCTATGAACAGCCAAACGTGCCATTTCGGATACATTTCGACTGTTCATAAAAGCGCGCAAAGCGCCATTCACTTTATTGCCAGCAATCGTTCTTCTTTCAATATCTCCCTCATGTGTACCATCCCTTGTAAACAAAGTATGAAGAGAAGAAGAATGATAACAAGTTTAATTATACTTATTGAAGAAGTCTAGCTGTGTTTTTTTTTCAAAAACAAAACACAGGTTGACCTTATGATACTTTGAGCTCATTCTGCGTAAATGGGACATAATTGAAATTAAACACTTTATACGGATTTTATCGCGTTGTTTATTTTACTTTAAACACTGTTATTACATAATTTTGAAAACTCTAACACTACTATTATTGAATTTTACTACTATTTAAGCTATATATTTTTTCTAATTAAAACTATTTGTATTTAAGTTTACACTTTGCCCCGACGTTTCGGTTGCTTTACAGCAGCCATGTTCACGGGGAGACTAAGATGGTAGTTGTCCCAACGTTCTGAAGTGTATATGTGTATATGTCGGGTAGCGAGTGCGTCAGTAACACCATCGACTGATATAATGCGGGCGTACAATAGGGGGATCGAGCAAAGTGAAACAATAAATGCAACTAATCACTTTTATTGTCTTCACAATAAATTAACAAGAATGTCTTGCACGACACGAATGACAGTTCCTAGCGAGGAGGTCCGCTCTCGACGACGGTAGAAAGATACGTCCAATATAGCGTGCGCCTCTCCTACGTTGGCTCTGTCGTAGCACGAAGTGAGTTGCGTGTTGGCGTCATCGCAACAGTGCTGCCCCATCTAGAATCTCGTGCCTCGCTTCGTAACCGTACTGATGACCGTCTCCGACATATATATAATACTCCAATAACTAAATTATGTATCAGTTACTTTGAATGAACAACACTTCAAGACAATAAGATAACTGCCATCCTAGTCTCCACGTAATGCGGATCAAACCTATAACGCTCAGCGAAGAGTGGCGAAGCGACCATTAAAACTCAACGCCATCCGTGTACTTAAAAGAATATTGAATAGCTCTGTTACCCAATACCACGCCCATAAAATATAACCAACAATAAATGATAACACCTTTCATATTAAACTGTCATGTCTCAGATTACCAGAAACAATATAAAAATATATTGTATCTGGCCACCGGTATACCAACTCAATTAAACTTAACTCAAAAAAAAAATCAAAATTAACGCATTTAAAATAAAACATAACCTACAAGCATTTTTATGATCGTTCAACATGAAGCTAAGTGAACATGTTTTTCTGTTACCACAAACAGAAAGCGCTGCTGCAGACTCGAGATAAACGAAACCACTTCTCTAATAATCTTAAAAGCAACAACTTCATATATGAAAGTGGAAAAATACAACCACAAGACGTTCTTATCCAACATAATTGTGTTACTGGCCAGTCTGTAAGAAATAATTCCTTTTACTACACGTTATTAAGAATAATTCCATTCTGCTACGAAAACGCTATAAGGATAGCGCGAAGGACACTTGTTTAGTTAATTCTGCGTTATTGTCATCAGATAAATGAATATTCCTGTTTCGTTAGACTGTTATTATTAATTTCTGGGAAAATTGTTTGCGAAGTAAATCAGAGAATAAATGTCGTAATGGAACAGTGTTTTAGTCGGCTTTATTGTATTTTTATAAGTACATAGTATAATGATTACGTTTTGGTTTCAGTGGTTGCCTCGTTACTTGTCACGCATTTGGATTCGATTCCCACATGGCACAAAAGTTCCGAGCCTGGGTGTCCTAGTGTCCGTTGTTTGATTGTTCGTAATTTCTGCCACGGCACAGGATTAAATCCATGTGCAGGAGTTGTCTTTACAAATACATAAACCTATATAACAGAATGATTCTAATTTTCTGTGGTATTATCCATACATATCCGAAAGGGAAAGTAGAGTTATGTGATATAACTCTACTTTCCCTTTCAGATACAAAACATACCAAACACATAGCACTTGCAAGTTTTGGTTTCGTGTAACATTAATAATTATTTTATTTTAAATATAATATGGTTCTCTTTACCCTAAAAGTGGTATAATAATAATATCAGCCCTGTAAATAAACAGTCCAACTGCTGGGCATGGCCACTACTCGGTCTGAGAAGGGCTAGGCCATAGTCCACAACGCTGGGCCAATGCGGGTAGGCAGATTTCACATATCTTCGAGAACATCATGGAGAACTCACCGACTTAATGTTTGCTTGACGTCGTTATCCTTCACCGTTATAGCAAGTAATAATTAACTTATTAATACGCACGTAACTTTAAAAAGTCAGAGGTTTTGGGATCGAATTCTTGACCTTTTCGTAGCAGTCCAACGATCTCCCATATAAGGAGTACGCAGTAGTGTGTTACAGTCAGATTACGTCAGTTATGGTTTAAGGTCCTATGTAAAATGGCCGGGCCGTCTGTCAGACATAGTTCAAGACTACCAAACTACCGTAAAATAACTACAAGAATATTCTAACGGCATGCAGTCATGTTTATTACCGCTGAACCACCGAGGCAGTAAGTTTGTACGAGCTGATATTACGTCCTGTACAACATTATAATACATTAAGGGTGCAGTCAGATCGTGAGCTATAAACTAGTAGATATTAACAAAAAATATATATTGAAATTACTCACTTCCGCCCATTTCCTCACATTTATTTACTCTTTAAATAAGGACAGACATTGGGGGTAATTTATGTAGGTTTGCATCAATATAATGGCGGAATACTGGTTTGTTAATACTCAAAACATTTAAAAAAAACGAACTTGTTTATGATGCTGTGCTTTTTATACTACAATGGTAGCAAGCAGCAAGTTTAATAAGGTAACAAGCGTATGAACCGCTTGATGGTAATGTCCGCCAGACCGAATTTCGGTCACGGCAGCCAATCTTCACGGAGACAGGCTATCTGCGCAGGAGATATTATAGTGCACAAATGTGTGCGTAAACATATGTGCGCTCTCTGTTCTCTAACTCTCATCTTGATGGGACGCCAATCCAATACGACCGCAGAGGGATCAGGCGTGGCATCACGGATGTAACACCGCCAATATTCCGACTCCGGGCTGGTATTAAGATTTTTGTGTCCGCTGTTTGAATGTTTATAATCACCCCACGACACAGGAATACTAGTGCGACAGTAATATTTAGAATAAAAATAAATAATAGTTTAAAAAACTAAAACACGCTTTATTAAAAAAACAAACTAAAAACGTAGAAAATAATTTAATAATTTATTTTATATAATGCGTGTTTTTTAGTTTTTCTAAACTAATATTTATTTTTATTTTTAAACTATTATTATTTTTCTAATTATGTTTTCAAAATTTTATATTATCATCTGTCCTTGATAAGTATGCTAAATTTCGAGTTAATCCGACGTTTTGAAGGGGTCAATATTATGTTCAAAGCTTCCGTTACATACTAACATACGTATGTATGAAGCTAATAAAAGCGTGTTAAAAATAAAACATACAAACATTTAACTGTAACCTATTAAAGCAAACGGTATCGGCAGTTGGATTCTTTGTGAGCTATTAAATATCTTCTAGCTAAGTACTAACTAATATTATTAATGGGAATGTGAGCTTGTTTGTTTGTAATGTTTTTACGCCTTAACTACTCGACAGATCATCACGAAATTTTGTATACGTGTTGTCATGGGAACAAAAAACGATATAGGATACCTTTCATCCAGAAAAAGGCCTGTTCCCGAGGTAGAGAAATTGATTGTCAAAATCTATTTTTGTTTATTCATACTTATAAGTAAAAGGACCTAATATTGAGAAAAAGTATTGTTATTAACCTACCCTGCATTTAAGCGAGCGAAGCCGCGGGCAGAATCTATTATTTATTTATTTATTTATAGACAACCAACAAAGCATACACTAATTATAAACATTGTGATAACACATAAGTACGGATACATTACGTAGTACTGCCTTACTTACAGGTTGCCACGGCATGCATTAACAATAAAAAAAATATGTAGTTTCCCCGTGACCATGGCTGCTGAAAAGCAACCGAAACGTCGGGGAAAGTGTAAACCAAAAATAAATAGATTTAATAGTTTAAATAATTTTATTAGCTTATAAATTAGTCAAATAAAATCAATAGTAGTAGTAGTGTAATATTTTCAAAATTTCGTAATACAGTGATAAATAAACAACGCGATAAAATCCGTATATAGAAATAATTTCAATGAATAACATTCGCGTAAACAGAAGACAATATTATGTAAATCAGTACGGACTGGAAACAGCAACAAAAAAAAAAAAAGAAAAAAAAAAATTATAATTTCAATGAATAACATTCGCGTCAACAGAAGACAATATTATGTATATTTATGCTCGTTTAAGAAATTACGATAAAGTGACATTACTTACATTAAATAAAATACAAAAAAATAATCTAATATCATATAAATCTTATTATCTAATAAGTATTGCCATTGAACGTGGCAATGCTGCCAGTCTTCTGGGCACGTTGCCAATTGACGACGATGCGGCAGAATATTATGACGGTTTTTTAATTTTGAAGTTTCTTTTTTCTCTTTAGTTTATATTTATTATCTAATAGTTTACAGCTCGGTCGGTTCGCAACCTTATACTAACTACCCTACTACCCTAGTATACCTAACACTATCGCAATACACAAGAATACGCGACAATTATCTAACGGCAACTGCAATAATCGTAACATTGCGAACGTAATAATTGGTATTGGTACCGTTTGCAATGGTATCGACTCTAATACGCATCGAGTAGGAACCGATACCCGTTATTGTTACTGGCAAACGAACCATTTGAATTGCGAACGAGCTCTTAATTATTCCCTTCTGCATGAATATTGTTTTTATAAGTCACTAGCTTCTGCCCGCGGCTTCACTCGCGTAAAATTAGGATAGTTTTTTAATTGCTAGGCCGAACGTAACTCTCTCGCCTCACCTTCTTTTTTCTTTTTTAGTGTTCGGAAGACCTCTTATACAATAGCTTTTTCCGTCCGTCTGTCTGTTATAAAACTTTCAACTCAAGAACCGTAAGAGTTAGAAACTTGCGGTTAACGCCATTCGACTTAGCATAGTCGATTTACCCCGAAATGACTATGACCTTTGACCTCTGACCTCAAGGTCATGTGGTATCACGTAACCTTTGCATATTACTTGAATCATTTTTCGAACCCTAAAATTTACGGTAATTCATTGCCATTTCTCACTTTACTCATCTAAATGATCACACTTCGCCTGATGGTAAGCAGTCATGTGGTCTAAGAGCAGTAACTCCACACCGTCCAATAGCAGCTGAGGCGATATTGAGGTCTCTATTTTGACGGCTTGAGAAGGTGATAATAGTAAACAGAGCTTGTACTATAGGTACTAGACAATGGATAAACATACATATATACTTTTTTGTAAATACTTACATATTATACATAGAAACACCCTGACCAAGACAAACATCCATGTTCATGCACCCAAATGTTTGACTTGAGCGGGAATCGAACCCGCGATCTTAGGCGTGGCAGTCGGTTACACTAACCACTACGCCATCGAGGCCGACATAGCGTAGTTATGCTTATATAGGGTGTCTAACTTGATGTGTAGTTTCGCTGGCGGTAATGTAGGATATGACAGTAAATTTCAGTCTCACGAGCTCAGTACTTTTTTCTGAATGAAAGGTTCCCTTTGTCCTTTCTGTTGGCCAGACAACAAAATTATAAATTTTGCATGTCGGGTAAACCGGCGAAATATGTGAACATTTTTTATCATGTACATTTAAATAACTTACTACCATGTTTCATGCAAATATATAATCATTTCATTTCGTCATTTCATTTCAACGTGTATGCAAAATTTTATGATGATCGGTCGAGTAGTTAAGGCGTATAAGCGTAACAAACAAACAAACCCACATTTATATTGATAATAATATTTGTTAAGATATCAGAGGGCAAATTCTGTAGTCTATCTAGTCTATAAACATCTAATGTGAACTGAAATGCAATTTATGTTAACATTAGTTTTTGCCAATGGCTTTGCGGTTGCTAAACTTCATCGAAATAGGTTCAGTGGTTTAGCCGTGATAGTGTAACAGTCAGACCGAGCTTCTTTTTAATGGATTAGGGGGCAAACGACCACACAGATCGCTTGATGGTAAGCGATTACCACCCCGCCACCCATGGACACATGCAACACCAGATGAGTCACAAATGCGATGCCGGCCTTTTAAAAAGGAATACGCTCTTTTCTTCTTTTCTTGAAGTGTACTTTAATAGTACTTGGGTATTAATAATATTAGTGAGAGTTTTAGAAGAATACTATTTATGATATTTGTGACACTAAGGGCTTGTTCCACAATCTACAAATAACATTTATCTAAAAAAAGATGTCTCGCCATCTCCCTTCTTTAACCTAACAAGAGTGATGCATGCGATTTATCATTCGGATAACTTTTACTTGTTAGTTGTGGGACTGGCCATAATACTAGATCGAAACTCTATTACGATCACGATAATCGGTACTTCGATAAACTTAATTAAAACTGCGACAATGCTTAACCCATTATCGCAGTTACAATAGATTTTTTGTTATGCCTGCCACGTGGCGACTGGAGTGTTAAACAGTTTAAAGGTGTTTTCCATCACCGAGATATGTTTTATGTACTGATTCAAATTATGTTTTATCTTTGTATCATCTAATTCAAAAGTGTAACGGTTTACGCGTTATTTAATAACAAATGTACAGGAGTCACCTGCAACTCAGAAATGAAACGACGATTATAACGATAATAATATATTTGTTTTACTGTTACTACGTTGGGTTCCCAAGTTTGAATGCCAAAAAAATGTGCCGGCTGTCAACTGACATAATTTAATTTAAAAATAATAATAAGGCAAAGGTAACTGCTCAACAGCCAACTAATATCGATTTGCACAATCTACTATAACCTACAGTAACGAGTATCTGTCAATATTAGCAAATATAAAAAAAAATATTAATGATAATAATTGAGAGATACTCTCAATTAAATATATTCCCTATTATTGAATCTAAATAAAGTAAATCTAAATAGGTACTATTACAATATTTGTCTTACACGAATATCTTGCCAAGTTTCGAATTTAGAATAATACTTAGTAGGATGTAGTCTGTCAAGCCTTAGAAAACTAGATAAAATTAAAATATATTGTGTATGGCCGCCGGTGTGCCGCTGCAACTCAATAGGTTAACCAAGTTTTATTATGGTGAATGCAGAATCGATCCTAAAAAGATATAAAATAAAAAGGTTGTATGTAAAAAGCATCGATAGCAATTTTTTTTACAATACGGTTATTTCTTAGATAAAGTTTCAATATATACCTAACATCTTTACAGATACAGAAAAATACAGTAGGTACCTGCAATTATTTGTATATTCAAAATATATTCGGCCATCTTTGATTCTACACATACGCACAAATAAACCAATGAATCACTATCCGAACTACAAATCGACGTAACATATCTGGCCCATTACACTACCATCTCATTCCTAAGCTAGATTTAAAACCCATTGGAGAATTAACAAAAAAGAAAACCCGGCGTGTGTACACAGAACTAAAATAACTAAAATCAACATTGCTTTACAACTTCGCAGTTTTCCATTAAACCTCTGTATATTTATTTAAAGCGAATGACTGTTAACGTTCCTCAGTGAATAACAGTTTTAGTATACCCATGAGTAAATATAGTATAGTATAGTTATCTATAGTAATATTTATTTAAAAAAAGGAAAGATTAAATTGTTTTGTTTGTAAGGATTTATCTCAAAAACTACTGAAAGAATTTAAACATTCTTTCACCATTAGAAAGCTATATTATTACCGAGTAACATAGGCAATATTCTTTTTTCAAAGTGCCTTTGCTAACCTAAACTACTTTTTCGCGGGTTAAGCCGCGAGCAAAAGCTAGTCCTGAATAAGACGCACAGCATGTAACCGAAAGGTGTGGTCATATTTTAGGAGTGTAGTGTATGTCTAAAAAATAACCTATGTGCCCTATATACATATAATATTAGGCCTGTATTAAACTTACCCACAGCTGGGCACGGGCCTCTTTTTTGTGTGAGAGCCGTAGGATATAGTACACCACGCTGGCCCAGTGCGGGTTAGCAGACTTCATGTATATTCGAGAACATTATGGAAAGCTGTCAGCTGGTTCCCTCACGTTTTCCTTCACGCAACACGCACATAACTTTGAAAAGTCAGCGATGCGCGCCTTGAGATCGAACTTGAGAACTCTGCGTGGCAGTGTAACCGTTTCCCATTAGGCTATCGGTGCTGACTATAGTATAATAGCGAAATAAAATACATATATAAATAAAAAGAGATGTAGATATATAATATTGTTGAAATTTTATATCTGTTTGACTATTCAAAAACACCTTCACTATTTTTATTACAAAAAAAGCTTATACGCATTTTACTCAACATAAAAGTAACTGACAGCTGCAAGCCACATTTTAGAGAACATGATATCTTAACTCTTCCTTGCATATACATACTGGAATGTTGTAAATTTGTAAGGAAATATCAATAATTTTACACAACAAGAGCGGATAAACAATTAAAATATTCACTACGGCACAAAAAGAGACTAAACCTACCAACGTCTAAACTTAGTATACACTCAACAAGTCCTTATGTCATGTCTATCCAACTTTATAATAAACTACCAGACGCAATTAAAAACGAACATAAATTTAAACTATTCATAAGTAAAACAAAGACATTCCTAGTCAATAAATATTACTATGCCGTAAATGAATTCCTATATGATAAATTTCCATAATTAAAATAAATCAAATCGATTCAAATATACTTAATATCAAAATATAAAATATAAAATCTAAATATAAAATCCCGATATAGTATTAATGTAATTTGTAACAATAAAATAATAAAAGTTATATAAAAACAATATAATAATAATGCTGACATACTACGAATATAATATAGGTACTTATTAATAAAACAAATAACGTAATACCATACATACTGTAAATAATAAACTTGAATTTTATAACAATTTTAATAATATAATTACAATAAAATGATGTAGTAACAAAACAAGAAATGTGATATATGATATTAGTTTAATAGATTGATAATGTAATCACAATTTTAATAATACAATTTACAAACAATTATCTTAATATAAGCTATTTAATTTATTAAATCTCTCATTTAATTATAGTTTAATTAAGAATGTGCAATACAGTGTATAACAAGGCATACATTGATATATATTATGAAATTAACATATCTATAGAATATAATATTATTGTATCTGAATAGCTTATGTTTCCTCTCTCCTACGTTGCTGTGCCCGACAGGGTCCATAATGAACTGTCATATTATTTAAGTTACCATCTAAGCCTACATTGTGGAACGCAATAAACAATTGAGTATTGAGGGGAACCTGTACTTAAGAGACACGTGTGAAAGTATTTAAAAAAAGCTATTGCCGTGTAGTTATCTGTACTTGCGAAAGGAGAGTCGGAATATTCTAACTATATATATTAGCCTGGGTTTGCGACCCGCACGTGAAAATGAGACGTGCGGTCTCGCCGACATAGGTAACATCGAGGTATGGTACATATAGTCGGTAGGACCCGAAAATTTTGACTTTTCCCGATCGACCTCGACATAACCACTCTGCCACAACCCGTAAAAAAAAACTGTATATTAGGTAAGATTTAAGGATATATACGTAAAAAATAGAGGCGTTTATAGAAAATGCTTGTTTCTAAAAATAGTAGCGAGCGTTTAAAAATCTCATACAGTGTTTTGCCCTTTCACTACCAACAGCCATTTATTGCTTTTTATGTTGCACGAGTTCCAAGTACGTATTACTTTTAAATCAATTCAGTAGTGAACCATTTCGGAAGCAATATGGTACTCGTGGCGTTCATCCAAAAAGTATATTGCATAGATACAGTTTAAATAATATTGTCTTATGTTTATGTGTATGTAATATATTGAAATATAACTAATTTATACGAATTTTAATAGAGCGGTTTATTATAAAAAGAACATTATCTAGTAATAATATATATTTGAGGATTATATATATTTAATACAGAAAATTTTCAATTTGCCGACAGTTCGGTTTCTTTTCAGCAGCCATGGTCACGCTAAATCTCCCTATCTCTGTTACCATGCCGGGCATTTTAGAAGTATAATATTGTCTTACGATTATGCGAATGTTATTCATTCAAATTAAACTACTTTATACAGATTTTATTGAAGAGAGTTCAGAATTAGGTATGTAATAAAAGTGTTTTAAAATAAACAACGCGACAAAATACATATAAAGTAATTTAATTTCAATGTTAAAAGTATAAACTGTTTATATATATTATGTTTAAATGTAGTATTTTAAAATAAACTGCAGAGAAACCCCTATTTTTTATTTTAATTCCAATTCCATAAGATTCTGTTTCCTAGAATTTTCTCCGTATTTTTCCTCGGTTAAGTAGATCTTCACAAGCAATTAATGTTATACGACCTGTAACTGACACAATGTACAATGGAAAATGTAAGAACCTGCTTGCGTCGAATAAATAAAACGGTTAGTAAAACTGTTTTATTTATTATTCGTAAAAGGTGGTTGAAATATATTTAGTAAGTATAAAATTTAATATTCTATGTACATGTCGGCTTTTTAAACCATTTTGGAAATATTTAGTCATCCATCCAAAACTTAAGTGCTGTGCACTTGTCAGTGTAGCAATATTCATCTTTCTCTTTCCAATGCCGTCTCTTTCAGTTCCTTATAAATTTCAACTTTCACAACTTCTTTCAGTTGATCGGTGTACCTTCTTCTTGGTCTCCCCCTCTTCCTTCTTGCTTCTATTTTCCTTTCCATTATGTTTGTGATATAATTATCATGTCGATCCTTCTGTTCTCTGTGTTTCAAAATTTCACGTTTTTCATTTACTCTTGTCAATATTTCTGTATTAGTAACTTTTTCTGTCCAGGACACTTTCTCCATTTGACGCCAGCACCACATCTCAAAAGCTTCCAACCTTTTCCGGTCTCTCTGACTTAAGATCCACGTTTCGCAAGCCTATAGGCAAATGGTCCAAATATAAGACTTAATTAGTTTTTCCGTATATCTTCACTAATTTTTGAAGTGAATAGATATTTCTTTTTGTGGAAGTTCTGTTTTGCAATCGCTATTCTAATTTTTATGTCGGCTGATGGTCTTGTATCTTTTGTTATTAGGTATCAGTTATAAAAAAATAATAATATTATACTAAATATTTAATAATTATGTTATCTATTTTTAATACGTTTCGTATATAAAGTAGATAATTTAATTATAAAATATTTTTTTTTATATATTGTAAATGTTATATTAAAAAGTGGTCGCCTCGCCGGTGGTGTTTGATCCCCACACGGGACAAAACATTCTGGACTCACGTAATTGGAGGCGAGCGTGTTATCGTCTGACAGGCACAGTTCCAGACTCAGTGCTGCTACTGAAAAGCATTGACAGGAAAACCCAATAACATTTTCCCCGACCTGAGTATCAAACCCAATGCCTGACGGACAGCAGTCGCATTCACTACCAATGCACCACCGATGCAGTCTATTAAATATGATTGTGATATATATATATATATATATCAGTTCGTTTTTGTTTATCCATTGACGGCACAGAAGCCTAACAGACGGATTTAATGTGACATTATTATTTAAAGAAAAACCATAAAAGTCTGTTCCTATGGAAAAATAATTTTCTAAAAATAACCAGGCTGGAAAAATTGCACTATATTTTGCAATACATTTATTACATATATCATATGTATTAGATTTTGACCGCGGCTTTGCTTGCATCAATATAGGTTACATTAGAAACAGTACTTTTTCTGTTGAAATTAAACTACTATATAAAAAAAAAAGTGAAAAGGGAAAGTGTAAACCAAAAATAAATAGATTTAATAGTTTAAATAATTTTATTAGCTTATAAATTAGTAAAATAAAATCAATAGTAGTAGTATTGTAATATTTTCAAAATTTTGTAATACAGTGATAAATAAACAACGCGATAAAATCCGTATATAGTAGTTTAATTTCAATGAATAACATTCGCGTAAACAGAAGACAATATTAAGTACTTTTTCTGGATAATAGGTAGCATATGTCCTTTTCTGTTTCGCAGACAACCTATATTCTAAATGTCATGATGATCGGTCGAGTAGTTAAGGCGTGAAAGCGTAACAAACAAACCTACATTCGCATTTATAATATTAGTTAAGATTAGACAGAAATTCATAAAACTCTGCTCAGCTATTTACGAGTTAAAGAATAACAAACAGCATACTGGATTACAGATTTAGATGTAACGTTAATCGTATATTGTAAATATTATTCTACAATATAAAAATATACGGACATGAGTCGAGAATAGAACCTTGAGATGCGTATTTGCTTACATACAGTTTATTTTTAATACAAGTGTAGAGACTACGATGTTTTTGTAAATTTAGTTGATTTTTACCGCATGTTTTTGACTTGCCTGTTTACTTGATCAACAAGTTTTCGATTCGCCTGATGATCGTAGGTGACCGTGGACTGTGCTTGCAGGTCGCTGATGAAATTTCAGTTCCAGCGACCCACCATACAAAGCGGCGAGTTGGCACATCGTGGTAGGTTTAGTACCGACTAAACCTACCACGATGTGCCAACTCGCCGCTTGTACTTGTTACTTGCTAGTACTTGGGACGTTCCATCTTTACTCGGATGAGCCTGGAATAACCTCTTCGCTCCCTTTTTCCCTTTCCGTCAAGTTAAAAAAGGCCTTTTCTTGCTATATAAGGATATCATATCTAACTGCCTTGCAGCGGTACTGAATGCGAATGCTTTACCTGAAGATTTGGGTTTGACAGAGTGTAATTGGATTTTTCTGGCAAGATATTCTTAGCAGTGGCCTCTCTGTATTCTCTTGAATCTTCCCGATAAACGGTAACAAAGTTGCCTTTTAACCTCTCAACCAATCCAGTTATCAGAAATATGAAAGTACTAAAAGAAATATTCACACAAAAGTAGACTTTAAATATAACAGAATTTACGTTTTAAATAGTCTGGTTAACCTCGGATGCCGGCGTCCTAGCGTTGAAAACTTTAGCTGCTGAAATCTGGCTGTTATACACCTATGCCTACCCCCACGGCTTTGATATAGTAAGTCTATATCTTCTCCCTAGCCTTTATTATTCCCAAATCACTTGGGGTCGGCTTTTCTAATCTATCCGGATTTGACTGGATATCAGTTTTTACACGGAGTGGCTGCCACCTGACCTCCGCGTCTCCGGATGGTTAACGATACCCTAAGGCTAGACCAGTGTCAGGGTATTATAGGGCACTGACTGCCCAATAACGACTGCCATAGATGTTCATGGCAGCCGGGACTGACAGCTTAACGTGCTCGCCGAGGTACGGAGCAGGCGATAATTTTCAATCAATACGCACATCATTTCGAAAAGTCATATAACTTCCGAAAGTCAGAGGTACGCGACGTGGGTTTGAACCCGAGATCCTCTGCATTGCACTCTGTTGGTGTCTCCACTGAGCTATCACTATAGTAAGTCTATATGTATATATTACATAGATATACGTGAAGCAAAAACTTTGTATCCTTCTTTACGAAAATTGCGCGGATGGAGGAGTATGAAATTTGGCACAGTTAAAGTTTATATGGAGAAGGAGTGGCAAATACAAATATTTTATAAAAAATGCATAAAAAATACATTAAATTAATGGAAAAACACTACACGCACACAACCATGCATTTGACACAAGCAATTGAATCATGTTCGTAGTATTTCGGCATTGATCGGTTGATGTCGTAAAATTATTCGTAACTAAGGTTACATATGTACATAATTATGTGGAGTATGTGACTAAATGAAATTTGATTAAAAGGGTATAGTAGTTATAGACAATAGAACCTTAATAGCGATCAAGCTTAAAATTTAAATCAATTATGGGCGAATTTCGACCACTTGGCGACCGTTAGTACTTTTTAAAGCGACATTGTATGCAATCACCTTCAAACGTAATATTCCCTCGAAACAAAGCATTCGATTGAGTTATTGAAATCGATTTGGTTTGATGTCTCAATAACGTTAAATGTCAAATAAAATTGGTAGTGGCTATCCATGTTTCATGGAGAATCAGTTTATGTAATGGCCATCGGAAGTATCAAGGGCAAGGCACTGAAATAGAGATTGAAATCATTGGACATTCATAGTATTCAATCCATTGAATGGTTATCAATCCATATCAATCTTTATTACGCTGTTTAGTGCGAAGCATAGCTAAGTTGATCATGCAATTTATGTTACTCTGATTGCAACTTGTAATGTATACCTATAGCCCACTCCAAAGTGTTGCTCGGTTTCTGAAAGTGTTCCATATCAATTGAAATTGCCCAACTTATGCTAGCCTCGAATGAGTTGTAACGCCGTTTTCTTTACTTACATTTTAAATTAAGTTTTCGTTCCGACAAAATGTGAAAACTTCTCAACGAGCCAAGTATTTAGTTATAAGTATAATAAAAAAATACCAATGATACGAAAAACACAGTATTTCAACCAATATAAATGTAGAAAAGAAATAATAAAATTATTATAATATTATATATACTTCTTATTATAGAAGACTCAGTTAGATTGATTGTAATACGTGTTAGAGCGTGTAGTCTCTAACTCACTTAGTCTGAGTTATGCAAACACGTTAGAGTGCAAAATATGAATATTCAAAATATGCCTTTTTATGAGCCTGTACTCTGCCGCGTAATATAGTTGAGTTGTCTCCTCTAGAAGGGTATACAAAATATATTAGTTCAATTGCCGTATTATCTCGTTTTCGTGTTAGCAATGATATGTTTTCTGTTCTTTGAATTATTATCCTAACTAACATTAAAAAAGCGAATGTGAGTTTGTTTGTTACGCTCTCACACCGTAACTACTCGACTGACCGCATCACATACATGTTGTCAGAGAGAAAATGACATAGGGTAGATACCTTTCATCCAGAAAAAAAGTACTGTTACTAACCTAACCTAACATTTACACGAGTGAAGCCGCGGGCAAAATCTAGCTACATATAAAAATGATTTTTCTATACGTGTGAAATACTCTAAACTACTCGACAATTTAGAGGATCTCAGTCCGAAAAGGGCAAGATACGGTTTTGCTACGGAAAGGGATTAAAATGGATCAAAGAAGGTGAGTTTAAATTAGAATGAAAGGTCTACTACATTAAAATATTGTGTTACATACAGGTCAGTTACAAAACAAAAGCGTTTAAAAAAAATGTTTCCATTTCCTTGATGATACAAAGGATGAATATACTGCTTAATAGCCATCGGCATCAAGTTTAATATATGCATAGTATAAACATTTGTGGAATAGAAAGTTTCAGATGAGACGCCCCGTAGTCACAGCTAGTCAAGCAAGCATGAGATACCATTTACATTAAAGAGCAAATTAAATTCTTCGTAGAAATGAAGACAACAAAAGCTAGCAATAAATACATTCTGCAATTCCTCACCTAAACCAATTACTCAACGTCTGAAACAAAATTTTCACAAACCATTATACAACAAAGTTATTTGGAACAATAACATTTTTATATGAAACGTAATTTATTTTGAAAAGCTATAAAATCTACAAACTTTTGATCTACAGTGTAATGGCCAATTCGATATTATCACGTTGTAAAATGCTCCTGGCGTTCTAAGTGCGGGAACATACGGGGCTGTAAAATGCACCGGCGCGACTCTACATGAAATATAACATAGTGCTTCAAAATAATAACAATAATACACAGACTTTTATTAAAATAGAAACATTTTAAATTTTTTTGAGACTCACCAAACTGCATAGCAGTTTGTTGGCGAGATTAGATTATAACATATATATGTAACCAATTTTACGCCCTCTGTTAATACAGTGACTTAATAATTAATAGTATCTAATAGTACTAACAATTAAATTGAATACAAGTAACAAATAAATTCAATAATTTTAAGCGGTTTCACCAGCAAAACATTTTTAAGTTTACTTCTAACAGTTTGTTTCCTCATTTTATCAACATTAATTTGATTCATGTTGCTTGTTTATTTTATTATGTTTATGTTGAGTAGACAATCTTTTTTACTTGTTATGGAAAATGCACTGTTTAATATCCAGTGAGCAAATATTAACAGAGTACATATAGCTGATGACTGCCTAAAAGATAGATATTAATATTACTACCAACATTAAGAAGTCCAAGGAAGAGGATGCCTAGCAGTGGAAAATACTAATAAAAGAAAATGAAAAAGGCAGATCACGGCCAAGATTCGCTGAGCCGCTCATTTCTTTTTTCGGACTCGTGTAAAACTTAAGAATTAAAAGTGTATAACATAGTTTTTATATAGACTTGCAATATTGTATAAAACTATCAAGTAAACCCATTGACTACTTATCACAAACATTTGAAATTTTAAATGTTTAAAGATAGTTCATTATCTTTAAATGATGTTTGGGTAACCCGTAGATCTCATTAAAGCTTCGATTATCTGGTCAAAAATAATACGTCAATCAGCTAAAACAACGCTGATGAGATGCGAAATTGGCAAATACCCAAAAACATTTTTCGCCATTGCTTTTGCATATCTCTTTAGCTATTGGCTTAATGATTTCCGTTACTCAATTTACATGCATAATTTCATATATTTCACACGGTTTATACGCCAAGATATACGCTACCAACTGCGAAAAATTCTACTAATTGACGCATTAAAACGAAATTAAAACAGCTAATGGCCACATTTCTCATTTTTCTAAGCGAAAATATAACAGACGAAAACGGATAATATCGTCAATATCAGTAAAATCAAAAACAAAAAGACCTATTGATATTGACGCGATATCTCCCCGTGACCATGGCTGTTGAAAAGCAACCGAAACGTCGGCAAAGTGTTATCTATAATTTAATAGTTTAATAATTTAAATAGTAGTAAAGTTTAGTAGTTAAACAGTTTCAAAATTATATTTATAATCTAACACACTATTATTATTCAAAATAATAATAATAGTGTTTTAAAATAAACAACACAATAAAATTAATTTTTCGTTCTGTTTCAGTTTATAACATTCGCGTAAACGTAAGACAATGTTATAGAAGAAGATACTATTTCAGAGACCAATTAAAGAATTATATGTACTTTTGATAAACTACAGTGTTTACTAAGTCCCTGTTGCATTGTGTGTCTCTGTATCGAACATTGTGTGATCCACAAATGTAATAACTTTACTGAGCTGTGAAGTATTATTATCATATTGTCAGCAGCAAAAAAAGGAAGCGAAGCACTAAACCCATTATACCTTTTGTACAATCATAATTTTCTTGCATTTTCAAGCCGGCCTCGATGGCGTAGTGGTTAGTGTAACCGACTGCCACGCCTGAGGTCGCGGGTTCGATTCCCGCACAAGACAAATATTTGTGTGCATGAACATGGATGTTTGTCTTGGTCTGGGTGTTTCTATGTATAATATGTATGTATTTACAAAAAAAAAAAGTATATATGTATGTTTATCCATTGTCTAGTACCCATAGTACAAGCTCTGCTTAGTTTGGGCTAGATGGTGTTGTGTGTATGTGGTAGAATATTATAATATTATTATTATTATTATTATTATTATTTTTGAAGTTAATATAGAAATGGATTTTGAAAATGTAATAAAATTTTAGCTACACGCCAGGAAGCGGTCACGCCCGTCTACCAATAGCTCCTGTATTTCCACCTCAACAAGGTAGTAAGTTTTGACGGCTTGCCGTTAAACTGTTTATATATTCTGAATTTTAGTAAATACAGTTGGATCGCAGTAAAGCGCGTTTACACGGTACTATACCGGCACGACACCGATATCGCGTGCTGATAGGAACGGGTATCTCTTTAGAAATAACAGCAATATAATAACAACATGTAACAAAATTCAACAACAAACAAATCCTTTGATAATTTCCAATGGTCATTATTCCGCTCACAGTAACTGTACATTGATATTGAATAGTAAGTAAATTATTCAAGACTTTGAATGAAAGACAAACAAGTTAGAACAAGTGAGAATCGGCAACGAATTGCCGTAAACCTTAGAGTTCAAAAAATGTTATCACGTGACCGTTGAGGTCAGAGGTCAAAGGTCATAGTCATTTCGGGCAATATCGACTATGATGAATTGAATGGTGTTGACCGCGAGTCTCTAGCTCTTACGGTTCTTGAGTTGAAAGTTGTATAACAGACAGACGATCAGACGGATGGACGCAGCTGTAGTATAAGAGTTTCTCAAACTCTAAAAAAACTATGTGCCCCGGTTCCGAGTATTGGGCAAGAGTTTAATAATCAGAGACTAAGATTTAGGTTAGTCCCATGGATGGCCACTTAACCTAGAATTTTGTTCAAGCTGGAACAATCTAGCTGAGTTCTTATACTATAACTTCCACTACAAGTAAAGTTTCGAAGTTCCTTAAAGCAGCGTTGTCCTGTACCTACACTGGACTGAATGATCTCAGTCCTAATACAGCGATGCATTTTCTCTCTCTGTCTTTCTTTACACATCACTTGAAAAGAGAGACAGATCAATTAAAATGGTTTCATTTTTCTTTTGATGTAATATTTGAATTAAATGGCATATATCATTTAAGTTACTTATTTAAGGGCATTTATTTTAGTGACATAATTAAATAATTAACATAATATATACACAAATTATTTAAAAGAAATATAAACTAAAGAGAAAAATAAAACTGCAAAATTAAAAAGCGTCATAATATTACCTAGGCATACGTCATATCTGTACTTGTGAGGCCGGCAAGTGACCTTGTACGGCAAGTCAACGCGTATGGTATCAATGTGTGGACCCATTACTTAGTCGCCAAAGTCTTTAAGTTTTAGTTGCGCCTTCTCCATTCAGAAAAATATTGAGTCATTACCTTTAAAATTATTTCTTAAATACCTTTTTCTCTTATTACTCCCTAAGATATAGTTACCTAAATTAATAAATTAAATTCTTAATGTACAACATTCTGGTCTAAAATGTTTCCATTGTCCGAGGGGTGGGGACCTGGTGATTTGTAACACAGGCATTCCATGCCTATCACAGACACCAGCTCCTCACATATTAATATAATAAAGAATGTACAATGTAACTAGTTGTAAGTAACTTTTTGTGAAGAGAAATAAAAACAAATAAATAAAAATAAAATAAAAATAAATAAATCACTCCGCATCGTCGTCAATTGGCAACGTGCCAGAAGACTGGCAGCATTGCCACGTTGAATGGCAATACTAATTCTTTGTGCAAAGAAAATACCAGCCCTCTGGTCACGCAAAGCGTCGATAATAGTTACATAATTGTTTTCATTATTCCTGAATGTAAAAATTGTTATGAAAAAATAAATAAATAAAATAAGGATAGAGAACCGCCAGTTATAAGCCTAGTATTGTAAACCTCTATAAAGTAGGGTAATCGTCTACTATCAGGTGGACAGAATGGCCATCTTAGGAGTATAAAGAAGCTTCTATATTTGAGGACCATTAATTTGCGAGCAGTATCTCTAGCAATACAATCGTCAAAAACTTAACAAAAGTGACAATAATTGTATACTTTGTCGCATCGGATTCAGTTGCAACCATTTTAAAAAAGCTTAACGTACAAGTGTAAACTTCGAGAGTAAGCTGAACGTCCTTCGTGTTATGACAGCTAAAACTAACAGACCATTCAGTTGTTCGTGAAACTTTTGCGCAAGGGGTTGAAGCTATCCGAGGCTCTTGTGAAGTTTATCCAGTATAAACTAGACGGTACTATAAAGCTTTCCTGGTTACTATTAGTGTATATAGCTTTTTTACTCAACTACGTCAGAAGGAGATAATTATATACAGGGATGTCTGTCTTATAGTAGAAATGATGGCGTTCAGAAAAAAAGAAAATAAAAATAAAAATTGCACTAGCTAGTCATACTTTTGACTATCTATCTATTAGCATAATTAGTGTCTAATAATAAAACAACAAAAAACCGATATATTCATTCATTTATGATCGTAGTGTACAAGAAAGTTAAATTTGGTAAAAATTTTAAACTCATATCTCAGGTTGTAGTTAAGATAGATTCTTTTTCATATTTTTTTCTGAACGGCCATCAGTTCTACTACATATAAGACATTTCAAGGTTATCCATTAATTTTCGGACATCCTGTATAAGTTTGTGTATTTATTTAGCATGCTTTGTTTCCTAAACAGTTCCATGGCAATAACATATAATTGAGGTATTCAATTTGTCGGTTTTTGCTGAATCATAGATCTTTATAATTCTTATGTTATAATTGAAATTGACTTATGACATGTGAACTACTTGTTGTCTGTTGACTTATTTCAGTTTCATAATATTTATTTATTCATTTTGGCTATACCACGCTTGTACTAGTGTATTCGCGCCACTGCGAAAACCTTCAAATATAGAGGCTACTCTACACCACATTTTGCCAATAGTAGTTTAAGCCCAACGTTTTGAGTCGAGTAGACAAGTATTGACAACAATTGAAATTTGTCCTGTAGACAACTATAGGAAATATTTTTGACTACGTGCTACTACTAAGAATTTGTAAGCAGAAAATTCAAATTAAATTTTGTTACTCCAAAAATGTATACCACAAGATCAACGCGGTAGTCATAACGTACATACGTCAAAAGCAACCAATCTATAACGTACTTCATATTCCAGTAATGCCCTACAATACCGCAGAATAACTAAAGCCATTCCTCTTGTAGTGTCTTGCCCACAGAAATATACAATACAAAGTTCAGCGAGGGTAATTTGTCGTGAGGTCGACTTATAGCCGTCTAGAAGTGAGGAGTAACTCCCCAAGATCGCAATAAGTCTTGTACAATAGACTGTTTTATTGACCTCGATTTGAGAAGTGGTTGTTTTGCTTGTAACAAGTGCTCTTACAAATAATGTTGTTGCCTTATGGTAAAAGTTCCATGTTGGCTAAGATGTACAAGGTATAAACTTAGCTTTTTCATAATGGCATGATATAATTAAAGGCTGTTTAAATAATTTACTTAGGATCTACTAAGTTTGGCCCTAGTAACTGACGTCACATCAATATCTTTAAAAGAGTACAGAATGTCTGCTTACGTTACTCTTTTGTGGATATTAAGTTTTGAGGTGATTTCTTATAATGCGTGGTTCTACAAACAAATGTTTGTGCAGGCGTTTCCATAGTAATATGCACTGTGAGAAACTTCTATGACTAAGGATCACTTTGGTCAATACTTTGACTCCCAGCGCCAGCCATTGTTGGATTTAATGCGTATTGGGAAATAATGAATTTGATAATAATTAAGTATTATTTCTGCTGATCTCAGTAGCACGTTGTCATCAAGTGATAAATGACGTGGAAAACCTCTTCCAAAACCGCATAATCGCATTCTCTTTTAAAATACAGGCTGAATAGTATGATATATCGTTAGTAAATATTCTTTAAAATTGTATGTATGTCATATATATATTAATACGTGAAGCAAAAACTTTGTACCCCATTTTACGAAAATTGCGCGAACGGAGGAGTATGGAATTTGTCACAGTTACAGTTTATATGGAGAAAGAGCGGCAAATCCTAATATTTTTATAAAATATGCATTACAATTAAATTAAATTAATAAAAAACACTACACGCACACAACCATGCATTTGACACACGCAGTCGAATCGCTTTTGTAGTATTTCGGCATGGTTCGGTTGATATCGTACAATACTTAAAGTATTGTACGATATCTATTGCAATTTCGCGGTATATATAATAACGATGAAACTTAAAATTAAATCAATTATAGTCGAATTTCGACCACTTGGCGACCGCTAGTAATAATAAATGAAGGGCCTGCGCGATAGATTATAACCTAACCCTTGTCATACTGGGAAAAGACCCGTGCCCAGCATTGGGACAGTTTATATATAGGACTGATATTATTATTATTATTTATAATATATTATATGAGGTATATAACATATTATTTAAAAGTTGTTATGAGTGGTCGCTCTTTTTGCTCGTTTTGTTATGAAAATAGTATAACATTAATTGCTACGTATTAAAGGGTGGGATTAAAGAGAGACTGTTTAAAATAACATCAAGTTAGTTCGTTGTGATACGGGTACGGAGACGGGTCAAAGTTCTTGTGTGTGTGATACAAAGCCCTGTGATGTACTGAGTAATGTAATATACAGAATGTCAACATGAATAAGTGAAAAGATGTATGTACTTTATTGAGTTCTAAAAACACATTTCGTTTATGCTAATCCATTTTACACCGACTTCTATATGAAGGTTTTATGTTAGTTTTTTTTATTATTTATTACCTCGCTAAGTAGTTCGCCAGAAATGTTTGCAGTGTACTACAGTCACCTGTTATAGAGCATGGATATCTTAAGGTCCAAAATCCTGTGAACACTTGAATTAGAATGAATATAAATGAACTAGTTGGCGTTGATTTATAAATATTGCAACGCGTACTCGTTTTAGCAAATAGGTGAAATTTCTAAGAAGTTATAATCTCAAACGAAAAGGCACTCGAACACAGAGACAGAATAATATTTATGTACCAACAGAATAGCCAGACATCGAAAGTATGTATAAAATAAACTACCATCTATAAAATAAACTACCCACAATAAATTTATAAATTCATTAGTAATTCTTTGCTTCTTGTTTTACCGTGAAAGATGTTCTTTTTTTAAAATAAACTTTTGTAATAGAGATGATTTTTTTTAAAGTATATTTATCAAAATTGAGGTATTAAGAAATCTACTTCTTTTTATTTTATAATAGTGCACCGCCATCTTTTACGATATTAATAAACTACTTAACAGTTCTTCAATCGATTTCAGTTAGATGGTGTCATTTACCTGCTTAGATCACTGGACATCCTAACTTAATTATAAATGCGAATTTGAATTTGTTTCTTTGTTGCCCTTTCAAACCTTAACTATTCAACTGATCATCATAAAAGTTCGCATGTACGTTGTCAGGGCAACAGAAAAGAACATAAGGTACTTTTCATCCAGAAAAAAGTACTGTTCTAATGTAACGTAACCTTTCTCACGCTATGAGCGATAGCCTAGTGGTAGACCGTTGGACTGCCACGCAGAGGTCTCGAGTTCGAACTCAAGGCGCGCATCTCTGACTTTTCGAAGTTATATGCGTATTAAATAGTTAATTATCGCTTGTTTTAACGGTGAAGGAAAACATCGTGAGGAAACCAGCATGTCTGAGAGTTATCCATAATGTTCTCGAAGATATGTGAAGTCTGCCAACCCGCACTAGGCCAGCGTGGAGGACTATGGCCTAACCCTTCTCACAGTGAGAAGAGGCCCGTGCCTAGTAGTGGGACAGTTTAATACAGGGCTGGTATTATTATATATTTTCTTACGCTAGCGACGCCGCGAGCAAAGTCTAGTTAATTATATTTATTTCCTCGTTGGCGTAGCGATAATTATAACGATTGCTATGCATGAGGTCTCGCGTTCTGTCGCCGAATCAGGCATTAGTTATTTCGTTTTTCTATGAAGAATTCTCATAGCGGATCGTTGTCTCATAAACTGAAAACTGTGCCTGAAAAGTCTGAAAACGTCTCGCCTCTTATTACGTAGGACCAGATCTCGGGAAATATCAGTCTACATCTGATTACTTCTTCAAATCTGATTACTTTTTTTTTCTTTACAACTAAGTTGCCGAAGAAGCATACGGCCCACCTGATGGTAAGTGGTCACCGTAGCCTATAGACGCGTGCAACACCAGAAGCATCACTTGCCCGTTGCCGACCCTTTAAGAAAGGAAGAAGAGAAAAAGGAAGTGGGAAGGAGAAGGAGCGGGAAGGGGAAAAGTGGGCGACTTGTTCGAAGATATAAACATAAGATTATATAATGTAGATTTACAGAAGAAAAAACTCAAAGAGCCGGTTTTATTAATAATTCTAATAATATTACAAATGTGAAAATTTTTGGAGGATGTTTGGATGTTTGATATGTTTACGTGTAAACTATTTAACAGATTTATATGAAACTAGCTGTTACGCATGACTTAGACCGCGTGTTTTATTTTCACGACGCCTTAATTTTTCTCAAATAAAATCTGCCATTAAAAACCAGTCAAAATCGGTCCAATCGTTTCAGATATTAGCCGGAACAAACACACGAGCAGACAGACAAAAATGTATATATATATATATATAGTATAACACAAGTATTCATATATGAGTCTCATGATTTACGTACTGAACTTTTCAACACAAATCGCAATCTACTATAATCTGAATATTGAATGTTAATTAACATAACAATCGTGCAGAGTTTTCCTCTATGAACTAGGCTCTGTACGTAGTAAAGTGAGGATGAAGGGTTGTTCTATTGTTGGGGTACAAATTGTTTGTTCTATATATTTCATGTGTTATGAATTATGATTTATACCTATGTGTTCAAAAATGTATTATTACGGATTTTCTACTACTATTACTCTCTCAGTCTTAGAAGCTATGGCTCCATCATAAGTTTGTTGGTAGAACGAATTTGGACTAAACTTAGATAAACCGTGTCCCATATTAAAACATTTAGTATCCCAAGTATCCACTTTTATTATATATGCTTTCTCATTGGATTGTCGCAGGTAAAGTCACAGGCAAAACCACCATAAAATAAAAACGGATTACTGCCAAGATAGGTGAGTAACACGATTATCTATTAATTTCCAAATAAGCAGAGGTTATATAAAATTAAAAAAGAATATTATCGTACATTAGATACATAAAAAAAAGATGATAATTTTTAGAATATTCTGGCAATTATGAAATATGCCTTTCATAACTTTCAGTTAAGAATACCCTGAAACCAACGAGCTTGCAGGATGTCATGCGAGTGATTAAAGCAAGAGTCAGGCTTGTAGTTATTGTAAAACCGTAGTTTCTTCTTACACCTCCGGAAAACAGGCATGGGCACATATGTAGTTTCCATATAGCTTACTACCGGTTGCTCACGGCGTTGCTTGGGAAAAGTTCTTTATTTTTCTAACAGTACTTTTATTCTGGATGAAAGGTAGGTATGCCCTTTTCTGTAACTCTGATAAAGGGTATGCGAAATTGCACGTTGATCGATCGAGTTGTTTAAGCGTGAAAGTGTAACAAAGACATAAAACTCACATTCGCATTTAAAATAATAGTCACGATTTAAAAAAATATCTCATAAAAATACAAATGAAGTTATATTATAAAAAAGAATCGATATCTGCAGATTATGGTCCTCAGATAGAAGTTGCAACACTAGGAATTCATTATTATAATATCAGTATTGACTGAGAAAGCTCTCTGCGCTACGGCCATTATCCCCTTTCCATTAAATAAATCTTCATTAAGTAATAAGGTAAAATAAAACTGAATGCACAGTTCTTTTTTATAACAAAAGAAGATATTACGTAAGTCTTTTAATGGATATATTTGAGATACTTTAAAAGCTTTCGTTAGTTTAATGTTCAATGTGATTTTATATCGTTATGTTATGTGGGTCTAGCGCCATAATTATATGGAGGCATACATAACTCAAAGTACAGTCAACATAAGTAGCTGAACATAAAGAAAAATGTCAAGGTTTTATATAAATTAATAATGGTATTATTCTGTATTCTCAAACTATGAATAAATTAACTACCTTTAACGTTCTATTACTATATAAAACTAACATTTGTCAAAATTTTGAAAGTTAGAGGCAATTTAATTCTTAAGAGGTTGTATGCACTTAATGTTGCTGACTGCCAGCCATGCTACGTGCGAATAAGAAAGGATGAAACTTAAGACGTTTTTGAAACTTAGATTTTGGCTTTTCTATGTATAATTTTGCCAAGTTCTTCAAATCCGTTCATCCGTTTCCCCATTATTACTATTATTTCAGCCTGTGTTGTTCCATTGCCGTGCAAAGACATCCCTTACGCTTATCCATATCTCCCTGTAATGTGCTTGTTTGCACTAGCCGCTTCTAAAGCTATCTAATTCGTCCCGCCATTGACCTATATATGTATGTGTATGAGCTAGGGGCCCACTTGATGGTAAGTGACAACCTCCGCTCAGCCAAACCATACGCTACACAGTTATAGCAATATTCTCCTTAATGTAGGCTTATTTAATCAAGGAACGTCTCGTTTTCTCGTTTCTCGTCGGATAAATTGTAACATCTCTTTAATTAACTGTCCGTAGATAAAACGATTCATTTCTTGAATGTAGGAACCGGGCGCTATGGAGCCGGCGACACCGGCGGTCACATACAATATGTTTTCAATTATGTCTGGTATTTCAACAATTGACAGTTTAAACCTCATTTAAATAAAGATAAGTCATAGAGCTTAAATTTGATTAAGTAATAAATATTCAAACATCTTTGCGACTTGTAATAGAATTGTATATTATTTTATCAAAACAATACACGAGATTTAACAATGCTCCTTACGAAAATACTGCTAATAATTTATTTACTAGAACTCTCTGGCTGTCCGTTCGTCTGTCACGAGTCCTTTACTTACAAGAGAATCCAATTTCATTCTGAGCGTGGATTGAAATAGAAATATTTATTATTCTATGTTAACGCTAACGCTTGATTTTGCCCGGGTTGATGTTAGTTACAATAATGGTAATATAATATAATAGTAGGACTGTATATGAATAGTGCCAGTGCTGAGCACAAGCCTCTTCTTATTTTAGAAAGGTTAGGCCATAATCTACCACACTGCGCCAATGCGGGTTGGCAGATTTCACACATCTTTGAAAACATTTGGCAGAATTCTTAGACGCATGGCTAAGAGTTCTGCTAAATGTTCAGTCAGTAAAGGAAATCATCGACAGGAAATCTGCATAGATTTCTTGTCCACGATTTCCTTTACTGTTAAAGCGAGCGATCACTAACGAAATTTGATAAGTATATAGCTGAGCGATAGCTCAGTGGGGAGGCCAACAGACTGCAATCCAGATGGTCTTGGGTTTGAACCCACGTTGTGCACCTCTGACTTTCCGAAATTATGTGCGTATTAATTGACAATTATCGCCTGCTCCGTGCCTGCCATGAACATCTATGGCAGTCGTTATTGGGAAGTCAGTGCCCTATAATATCCTGACACTGGTCTAGCCTTAGGGCATCGTTAGCCTTCGGGTTGCGGAGGTCAGGTGGCAGCCGCTACGTGTAAAAAATTGATATCCAGTCAATTTCCGTTAGACTAGAAAAGCCGACCTCAAGTGACTCGGGAATAATAAAGACTAGGGACAAGAGAGTCATATAACTGCCGAAAGTCTGTGGTGCGCGACGTGGGTTCAAACCAGAGAGAACACTCCTAACGTCTGAATATATAGAATGCTAGGAATTTGTAGCTTGAGTACAAACAACAGTTTGTCATCCATAAATAAAAAACAGGTATGAGACTATTGTATAGTGTTATATGTATACTTTTCTTATAGTAAGTTAATAAAAAGAAACATTTACATCAGATTTTTGTCTAATTATTATCATATATTATTATTATATATAATTATTATCATATATTATAAAATCTAAATTGGTATTTTTGCTTGTAATTATTGAACTTACAAACTACAAGACCGATTTTGAAATTATTTAACAATTAGAAAGCTCCTTTATTTTTCACCATATATCTACGTGAAGCAAAAAGTTTGTACCCCTTTTTACGAAAATTGCACGGATGGAGGAGTATGACATTTGGCACAGTTAAAGTTGTTTATATGGAGGAGGGACGAATCCTAATATTTTTATGACATATGCATTAGAAATACGTTATATTAGTGAAAAACGAGTAAAAAAACTACACGCACACAACCATGCATTTTACACAAGCAGTTGAATCGCGTTCGTAGTATTTCGGCATTGTTCGGTTACACACATATGTATGTGGAGTAGGTGATTAAATGAAATGTGATTATAAGGGTATTAAGTTATAAGCAATAAAATTCTAAATTTAAATAAATTATGGGCGAATTTCGACCACTTGGCGACCGCTAGTTTGTATAATTATGTAGTTTTCTTATAAATTATATTTATAAAAATAAAAATTATTACTAATAATTTGAAGAGGAAAGATTTGTATTTTTGTTTGTAATTAATTAACTTGCAAACTACAAGACCAACTTTTTTAACTATTTCTTCATTAGAACGCTCTTTTATTCACAAGTAACATAGGCTACACAACCTGACGCTACGAGTTACGGGACCGTAGCAGTAAACATAAACATGAGAACAGCTAGTATCAGATAAATTCTAATATACATATATGTGGCCTTAAAACTTTACATCTCTTATCTTAAAACTAGTGAACTAGTGATATTATATCGAACAATATTATCTTCATAATAACTCCGCTCACCCTGCGGTTTGTCTATCAAAACTTAACGTTCCATGTTCATGAAAAGCATCATGCAAGTTCAATATTAGTTTCGTATTATTACCTATTATATCAAGTAAGGGACGACCGCTCAGTACTATGTTGCTAAATGGAGAGATTGGAAGGAATAATTAATTTAGCTACATATATTGGTGTAATAATATTGGTGTAATAAGTTTTTAGACTATCGTGATTTGTACACATACTTAATATAATGTTAGACAACGAGTCTTACTCGCGATAAAGTATTTAAAAGGTAACAAATACCTATATTACTTTTTAAATACTTTCTAGAACCGGTTAGTAAAGAAGTCTGCTATAGCCGAGCATTTGCTGGAGTCTGGACCAAACCACTGGATTGAGTTACATAAACCACAGGTTTTATCCACCGATCGTCACTATTACTCCAGGATAGTACGTGAAGCGGTTGAAATTAAGAAATATCGCAATTTCAACCGGGAGGATGGATACTGGTTGTCTACATCTTGGAATCCAGCCATCAGTAAATGTAAACGTCGCCGTAGTGACTTAGGTAACCAGTGTGTAGACGACGTTAGTGTCGAAATACCGATGGTGCAAATATAAATAATAGTGACCAAGTGAGGGTAGTTGCCGAAACCCGCACTTCACGAAGGCGCCGCTGAGTTCATATCAGTCAACCCGTGACCACAGTCGATGTAAGTCGGTCGAAACGTCGGGCAATCAATAGGTATTTATTACCTTTTAAATACTTTATCGCGAGTAAGACCCGTTGTCTAACATTATATTAAGTATATATTATTATGTACCTAACACCTACAAGATATGTAGTGGAGAATATGTAATACGTAGTTTGGACTATAGGGTGATATGGAAAATTTAAGGCTATTTGTTCTTATAATAGTAATTTATTTATTCGCATAAACTCAATGAACACTTATATAAACATAAATACATATTTACTTAATAACATGAAACTGAATGATACGCTATTACTCCGGTAAAAGATACAAATTATTTGCAAATGATTGAAGGGCGATCTACATTTTTTTTTAAAGAGCGCGACCGTCCTTTTTGTCTATTCCTGTGTCGCGGCGGAATTTAAAAACAATCAAACAACGGACTCAAATAACACGCAATCTCGAAACAACTATTTGTCGATAACATAAAGTTTTGTCCCGTGTGGGATTCGAACCCACAACACTCGGCGCAGTGGCAGTAGCAAGGCGACTACTTAACCACTTCGCCATCCGTGCAGTCAAATGATCTTTAATTCCCGTTTTCTATAATATAAATGAAGAAACGCGAAGGTATAAAAGTGATTATGATTCTATAAAATCTACAATCGATTTAAATCGTGACCTACTCGTTGTCATCGATTATTATTCGAAATATAATCGAATGACACGATAATTATGAGTAATATTTGTTTGAACTATATATTTTAGCTTATTGTGCAAACAGTTTTAAGAAGAGTTTAATGATAATACAAATAATTATAAACGTATATAGATCGTAGATCGACCATCAAATTGTGATTCGATTATTCGTTTACCTTTCGAATATTTAATCAGTGACAACGAATGACTCGACACGCGAATGCGGAATCGAGTAAATAGTATTTACGCTACATTATACAACATGAATAGTACAATTATCAAATCTTCTTATATATTTCCACATTTCTGATCTAAAACACATTCTAACAGAGAATTTTCTAACACATTTCAACTGAAGACACAAGTCAAGAATTGCAGTGACATGTACAATTATAGCAACAATCACCCACTGCTGTGCTCGACGCTTCTTAGCAACCTGGAGCTTTATCCAAGCTACGACTTAAGTTAAAAGCATTGTCTAGAGCAGAGGCTCCCAGACCTTTTTCTCATAGACCACTTTCAAAATTTAGCTGGTTCCGGTGGACCTCCTGCAGCTACATTTCTACCATATTCATTGACTAAAATTTAAAAAATTGATCCAATCTCTACGGGCTGATTTTTTTTTAATTCTCTGTTCTCTACCTACCACGGTAGGTGGGCTTAACTTTTTTTTTGAATTCTTCTATCTTCCGCGACTGGTATTCCTCAAAATAATTACGCTTACGAATTATGAACCCCAATTTTTTTGTCACGCCAACTTAGACCTCCGTCAAGTCTCCTGTGGACCCCTCGGGGTCCACATGTATCATTTTGGGAACTAATGGTCTAGAGTACGGTGCAACCGTGCATTGCAAAATTACAATATAATCATGTCAGTATTTTAGTCACTACGCATTCGTAATTCATTAGATTTATATAGAAATTAGTTCACTACCAGTCGTCAACCGCGTCACGTGTACACACTATCATTCTAACATTTATGATTTTCCACTTAGCAATAGAACTGTAGCAGTAATAAACATATTCTTTAATCTATCTCCTCGTATCATTCTATATCATCGCATCAGTAATGTAAATCAATCTCATTTACCAAAAAAAAATGATATCGTTCAATTCAGTTACTTGTTTTGTAATATTTCTTTAGAAAAAGTCTCTCTGATCAATGACTTGGGTATATTCTTCGATTCAAAATTGCATTTTGACGCTCATGTTGATCACGTCACGGCTAAAGGTTTTCAAATGTTCGGTTTTTCGAGGCGAACCTGCTGCTCGTTTAAGAAGGCTTTCACTTATTTGCTTTTATACAAGTCTCTCGTTAGATCTCAACTAGAATATGCCACATGTGTTTGGAATCCACTGTACAACAAATACAGTGACCAAATTGAATCAGTGCAACATAAATATCTTCAAAACCTAAATTTCAACTTAGTAAAAAGGTGGTCGTCGTATCATACTCTTCTAGGAAAATTCTCTCTGTCAACTCTTAAACATAGGAGAATATATCTTGATCAGACGAGCCTTTATAAAATTTGTCACAATAAATTTGATTGTAATAAACTCATTCGTAATAATCCTATTTGCTCCTAAGTTTTGCAGAACCAACGCTGGTGAAAGAGCTCCATTACGAATTTTTGTTTTAAATTAATAAGAAGGTTCTTTTTTATTTTAAACCCTAAATGTTGATTTTGTGTTCACTTGTTTATTTTTTCAAAATCAATTCCAAAGCTCACATTATGTTACTTTAAGAATATTATACTACTACCCTTTTCTTGCAGTCATTAATTATTTGAATCTGTATTTTATGCTAAATCTATTAAGTATTAACGAATATAAAGGCCTAATTGTGATTATAATAAACACGAAACTTATAGGGTACCTATGTCATGTCTAAAAAGTATTATACCTATACACTTTTGTTGTATTTACTTGGGATGTAGTGACAGTACACTACATACACACACAATCTCAACAAGAGACCCCAAAAGGATCGCAATAAATAACAAATTTAATAATGTTCCGCAATGACGATCCTCCGTATCACTAAGTGAGTTTTCATTCGGTATATTGTATATTGTGTAGGTCTATGAAGCTTATTCGTTATTGTATTTCTTATAGTTTAAGAATGAAAAATATGTGGCTTTATTTGGCGTCTTAACTAACATTGTAAAAGCAGTGTTTTCAAGTGTTCCTTTGTTTTAAAAAGGGTCGATAACAAAACTTGATTTCGACGAGATAGCGCAACAAATTACAATTTTTTGTCAAAGTTAGTAGAACAAAAGGAGTATGGCATAAATATTTTCTCAAAAAAATACACAAAAATAAAGGTACTATTTGGAGATTTCTAAAAAAATACTTACATAGGACAGTAAGTATTTTTTTAGAAATCTCCAAATAGTACCTTTATTTTTGTGTATTTTTTTGAGAAAATATTTATGCCATACTCCTTTTGTTCTACTAACTTTTCTCTTATTTCTGTTCTCTTATATCTGATACCCTATTTGGGCCACTAGTTTTAATTTAAATCCCTCATTGCACCCCTCTTTACAAAATAAGAATTATTTAAAACTATTCCAAATCTTAACTCGATAACATTAGTAGTTGCTTTGTTTAGAGGCAGCTGTGATAGACAGACGGACACGATGGTGCCTTAAGTAAGACACCCTAAATATAATAAAATCACTGCAACATCAAACAAAGTCATGGACTACAGTTAGCAATATATCAACAAAGATTTTCCAGAAAATTCTTAACAGTGAATATCATGTTCAATGGACTGTGTTAATAATGATTAATTATCGAATTGAATCGGAGAAAACATTTTAAAATTAAGAACTGCGACGGCTGTATACAACTTTTTTGATTGATTATTTAATAATGAGGTAAGACAGAGATGCATTGATAAATGGAAATTGTAAGTTTTTGTTGCCGCTGAGCCAATTTGTGAAGGGTTTATTACTGGCCTTTAGACTTTAAGTTAAGATAAAGTATTAGCAAAAATTGGCAATTTACTGGGTTTATGACCTTTTATTAAGTTGTAAATTGTGTTTTAATGATTTTTGCATAGTTATCGCTGGTTATAGGGATTCGTTTTTGTGTTATTTTGGTAGTAGGATAAGGCAATCAGCGATAATCTAGTGGTAAACCATTGAACTATCACACAGAGGTTTTCAGTTCGAATCTAAGGCTTTGACTTTTCAAAGATATGTGCGTATTCAGTAGCTAATTACTATCGCTCTCTTTAACGGCGAAGAACAACATCGTGAGGAAACCTGCATGTCTGCGAGTTCTACATGATATTCTCAAAGATGTGAAAAGCCTGCCAACCTTCAATAGGCCAGCGTGGTGGCCATGGGCCTAACCCTTCTCATACTGAAAAGAGGCCTGCTCACAGTCCTGGGACAGTTTAATATAATAATAATATTCTATCACATATAGACAACACCATCTAGCTCAAACTAAGCAGAGCTTGTACTATGGGTACTATACGACAGATAAATATACATATATCCTTTTTTTATAAATATATACATATTATACATACATAAATACCCAGACCAAGACAAACATCCATTTTCGTGAACACAATTGTTTAACTTGTGCTGGAATCGAACCCGCGACCTCAGGCGTGGCCGACGTTTGACAGTAGACAAGAATGTCAAAAGGCGATGATTTTATTTTTTAAATATTGTGATATATGGCACCTTACTAAGAAGTCTAGAGCGTGTATACCAATTGCTATACAAACACCGACCACAACGTGTTATAGGTAGAAGATCTAAATCACTTCCCATCTAGGGGTCAATAGTTTAAAGGCTATGAAAACGCGCAATATAGGCGCAGTGACTGTGTGATCGAAAGCAATTTGATTGCACGCATTGAGCTGAGCATGCGGTATACTAAGTATTGTGGGTTTGAATACCAGACAGAACAAATTGTATTTAGGCTGGATGTAGGTACTGTATATTTGTAAAGCGACCGCGATACAGAGCTCAATCACTAATACAGAAAATGCCTTTAAAAGAATTGTCTTTTATCCTAAGCGCGTGTTAGTTTGTGTTGTGTTTAGTTTTCTTATGCGTTGTGGACTTGTAGAGGTTTTATGTTCTATCATACTCATCGCCATTAGACCTCAGCATTAATGCAAATATGTGCTTAACCCCATATGTATATTTAAACAAATTAAATTTCGTTATAAAGAAACCTAGTTCATTCATGTCCCGAATTTTTACCTTAAAGTCAGACTGATAACTCTTCGTTCACATATACATGCGTTATTTAGTATACCATATTTGCCAAAATATCCGAGGAATTCACCGACTATATTTGCCTAAACATGTTAGACTGAAATACCTGTGCAAAATCAAATACCTCTTGCAATTCCAGCCTCTATGGGATTCATATTACAAGATATACGGTTACTAAACCAAGCAACGATATATATGACTGCACGAATGTGTTTATGTATTCCTGTAGTGGTTCATGTGGTCACTTCACCACTGCCTCTGCGTTGAGTTGCTGTTGTGCATTTGATTGCCACACGGGAAAATAATGTGTATGATATACAAATAGATGTTCTGAGAACAGAAAAAAGAACACTGAGTATGGGTGTTCTTAGTGTCCATTATTTGAATGTTTGTAGAGTCCGCCGCGATACAGTAATTAATATTATATTATTATTAAAGATATAGCTTGAGAGTCGCAGGGGTCTCAAGTTCGATCCCAAGGCGCGCATCTCTGACTTTTCGAAGTTATGTGCGTATTAAATAGTTAAATATCTCTTGCTTAAACGGAGAAGGAAAACATCGTGAGGAAACCTGCATGTCTGAGAGGTCTCCAAAATGTTCTCGAAGATATGTGAAGTCTGCCAATCCGCACTGGACCAGGTGGACTATGGCGTAACCCTTCTCACACTGAAAAGAGGCCCATGCCCAGCAGTGGGACAGTTTAATACAGGGCTGATATTATCTATATATAATACGTGAAGCAAAAACTTTGTGCTCCTTTTTACGAAAATTGCGTGGACGGAAGAGTATGAAATTTGGCGCAGTTAAAGTTTATATGGAGAAGGAGTGGCGAATCCTAATATTTTTATAAAATATGCATTAAAATACATTAAATTAATCAAAAACCACTACACGCACACAACTATGCATGTGTCACACGCAGCCGAATCGCGTTCGTAGTATTTCGGCATTGTTCGGCTCATGTCGTACAATTCTTCGTAACCATGGTTACATACCTTATTTATAAGTAATAATGAAAAAAGGAAAACAAAGTAGCAAGCTTAGGAATATCGTCAATGAAAGAGTATAGTTAAGTAAATAATAATTTGTTAGAAAAAGATAGGTAAATTAACCTGTATAGCCTTAGCGAAATAGAAATGAAATGTGATTATAAGGGTTAGTTTGGTATAGTTATAGACGATAAAACTTAATAACGAATAAAGTTAAAATTTTAAACCATTATGGTCGAATTTTGACCACTTGGCGACCGCTAGTATAAAGAAATATGTAAAATGCTTGCAAAAGCAGAGTCGGTCGGCCTGTTTACCCATATTTTGCTACTTAATAAATGTGGAGTTCAGCTGATTATTATCACGGGGTATTGTTTTGCCCTCACGCTATTTACTGCTGACAAATGTGACTCACGCCTATATCTTTCAAAAACTAAGCAGAGCTGTAACAATAACTATGGGGAGTGCTCCGAGGAATTGTTCGGACTGATCCCTGCCGCCTCTTTTCACCATCGTCCTACGCGACAGAATTTCCATTCCCATCATTTAGATGGTTGGCAGTCCACAACTGTGCGCTTTTCCAGAAATTTTCTGCATCTCACAACTAAACTGTGGAATGAACTGTCGCCTGCGGTATTTCCGGACCAATACGACCTACAAACCTTCAAGAAAAGAGCGTACTCCTTTTTAAAAGGCGGGCAACGCATTTGTAACTCCTCTGGTGTTGCGGGTGTCCATGGGCGGCGGTAATCGCTTACCATCAGGCGATCCGTCTGCTCGTTTGCCACTTATACCATAAAAAAGAAAAAAGAAAGCATTGACATTATGTCAGCTATGCTTTTAGATTTCACAATAGGGACCGAGTCTAATGCTGTTTTATCAGGCACAGCCATTTCTTTTATTCAACTATTGTGGCAAACAAGCATACGGGCCGTATGACCTGATGGTAAGTGGTCACCGTAGCCTATGGACGCCTGCAATACCAGAGGCATCACTTGGGCGTTGTCGATCCTTTAGAAAAGGAAATGGGAAGGAGAAGAAGCGGGAAGGGAGAAAGAGGGTGATTGGGCCTCCGGCACTCTTACTCACCGAACGAAACACAACAGTATGAATACTGCTGTTTCATGTCGATATTTTGTGAGAAACCTTCCCCGGTTGAGCCGGCCCATTCACGCTGTTATCAGCGAGGCTCTACTACTAGGATTACCTACTATTATAAATGCAAATGTGAGTGTTTTAATGCTTTCCTGCCTTATTACTCGACCGATCATCATAAAATTTCGTAAACACTTGTTAGGATGTTTATAATCTAGTTATAGAATAAATATACATTTTTCTTGGTTTCACATTTAGCACCAAGCTTATATAAAAATATCGATCAAATGCAATACTATTCAAATTTTTGCTGATTTTTCCACAGAAATATAAAGTAGTACTTTGCCTGGACCGAGAGTCGAAATCTTAGTGTTATACATATGTATATGTACCTGGAGAGAGACCACAGCCTATCCTTTGCGATAGGTATCTTAAATTTGGGCATTGATCTCCTATGATATGTTTATACATATATAGTATCACGCATAAATAGGCGTAAAACTATGAATGTACAAACCTTAAGAGAGCTAATACTTAATTGCAAACAGGATGAGATATAACGCCGATTATATCGTGCGTGACTTCAACCTATATTGTAATAAATAAATGACGACTAACATATTTCATTAGCTCTCATATCTCAAAAAGAAATGAAACTACACATCGTCATAAAAAAGAAAGAGATATACGATACGTAATACAACGCGTAACTACATCCTACTTCTTTTCATTCGAGCTATAGATTAAAAGCAACTCTTAGCTCACTCCACAATATACGTGTATTACTAGCGAGCTATAGATATACAAGAGTCGTTCAGCACAGTCAGGCAATAAAATATCTTTGAGAGGCGTACGACGTTTTATGTATCTCTTTGTATCACTATTGAGAAGCTTACGACGTGTTATATATCTCAATCATTCAATTCTTGTACATCAGTGAGATATATGAACGAAAATATATGCATGTCTTTCCATTACAGTGATACATTTGTTAAATTCTGTTAAACAGGTTCTGCTTAGTTTTTATGTCTTGTATAATAATGTCCCCTAGACCGAATTTCGATTACGCCAGCCAATCTTAACGCAGACTGGCCATATCCGAAAGAGTCATTGTAGTGCACAAGTGTGCGCATCCACAAGGGCACTCTCTATTCCCTACAATTTAGTGGGAAGGCATTCCAATACCAGAACAGCAGGTCCAACGACTTTAGGTGTTATCGGAGGCACAGAGATGTGTAACACCGGCAACTTCCTAACTCCGAGCTGCTATTGAGATTTTTTTTGCAGAAAACTTAATATAATTTTGTTGGCCGATTAGAATATGTCGTGTTCAGGATTTGTCACGGTCGTATTCATTACCGCTGCGCTAATGAGGCATTCTTTACTATTAGAATATTATGTAGTTTGTGTTTACTCAGGGTAAAAACATACATATATTCAAAACTCTGTCTCCTGGGATTTTACCAACGTTTATGATTAATGCTCCGCTCCTGTGCCTTATAACGTGATGTTATATAGCCTTCCGGATATAGTAGCTTTCCATATAATCGTAAAATAATTTTTAAATCGGTTCAGTGCTATTGTGTTTTCTTTTATTACAAACAGAAATTGAAATATTTCCTCTTTATAGTATTAGCAAAGATGAGGCAAAACTTGCAGTTTCAACTTTTATTTGTATCAAATATAATTTTAAGAAATATTGTCGTTTTATTTCTCCGAATTTTGCATTGCAATCGAGCTTTATAAGTTTGTGTTACAAGAAATAAGATTTCATATTATTGTCTTATGTGGCTTTGGCAGACTTCCAACACACCTGTATAAATATCTTTTATTCTAACATAACGCGCAATAAAATTGTTCTGAAAGAGTTACTGGTTTAATTTTGCGCGAGCAAGAGACCTATATTGAAATATTTATTGGGGAATCATAGGTCAGGCAAGATTGGATATGTACCGAAATGGGCAATTTGTTTCTTAATTTATCTGGCGATGAATAATCTTGACCTATTTGTCTTGCTTTTGGTATTTGTGTTATAGGCTGAGTACATTGGCCTCAATGTTTTGTGAATGCTGATTTCACACATCAAGTATCTTATTTACTTATCATATAGACAAGCTGCCTGCCATGTTAGTCTTTTGCCATAAGCTTTATATAATTATATATATTGGTGGCGACATTGGTTTCGGTATCATGGTCGGTTCAAAGGGTTTTACAAGTTTTGAAGGCTTTGTCAGTAGCAGCATACAGTTTGACAAACATTTTGTTCACCTAGGAAAAGTTCTGAGAACCACCTCCTTTTTTTGAAGTCGATAAAAAAGTACCCATGCTATGATAATAGCCCAGACCTTTATAACGTAGGATCTAAAATACCTCTTTCTGTGAAAAGTCGCTAAGAATCAATTTGTTTATTTGGCAAGAAATAAAGTAAATCTTCACTGATGGATTAGTTCTAGAAATTATTGTATACAAACGCACGAACAAATAAACCAAACATCTGATTCCAATTTTATGTAAAGGCAGCGAAATCCGTTAACTAAATCAACCTGTAAATCCAGGCACAAATTCCAGTAATTCTAGGTCTAGTCTAGCATTTAAGATAGTTGAATACCCATTTTACTAAACGTTGGAGTCTTGACTAATCTACATAGTTTAAGTCCATGTCTGCTTTAACTAGCTTTTGAATGAGGAAGAACGGCGCGAACTATTTGTATAATGGTGAAAGTTATAAGATTTGGCGGTGGGTAAGTTTTGAGTGCATTTTGTGTGCGTAGTTTTGAATCTTTGTGGTGAAGATTAGAGGGTGGTTATCGAGAAAAGAGTCTGATTTATTTTTATTAAATGAAGCAGTGGTAGCCTGTATGTTTTAATAATTAAGCCCACGTTTTGTATGAATAATTCTGCGTTGCGGGGGAATTTAAAAACATTCAAACAACACACACAAAGAAGAAATACATTTTCAAATGTTATGTCATTTCTCCTGTAGGACAACCTCTGTCGGGTTTGCTAGTTATTCTTACCAATATTGTAAAGATCGTAACCAACTTATACAACACCGCTCCCACATGGCAAAATAATGTTAATAGAAATTTGAGCTTTAGGGCGTCCTCTGTAAACATAATTTACATTGATATCACAAATTAGGAAACAGCTCGCTGTAAGCGAGCTTACCGCCATCGTACCACTCGATAGTTGAAGCCACGCTTACCACGCGCTTTAAGCGGGTGGCCCACGCGCTTCAAACGTGCGGCCTGCGCGATGTATGCACGCAGACTGCTCGCTTAAAGCACGCTGCCAGATTGTCAGTCAGTCAAAAGTCATAAACGGTAATATGTAGTCAAATAAGTACCGATGCATATGGATAATACATGAAGAATTTTTCTTCGTCATCCAGTAAATGTCTCTTGATCTTGCAGAATTCTTTTTCTGCGTTTCTTGCCTTAAGCATTTTATGCACCCAAAATCTTCGTCTTTTGTTGTTCCCCGAGTTATTCTCTTCATCGTCAAGTGTAATAGCAATGATCGCCAAAACGCGCATTGTGAATCGAGACATAGCAAAAAAATACGAGTTATTTCATTGAAGACTAATCACAGAGAGTCTGTCATGAAAAGCGTAAGCGGTCGGCGCGTGGACAGTGTAGTCGACTGCTAGCGGTAAGCGCGGGGACAGCTAGTCAACTGCTAGCTGTAAGCGCGTGGAAAACTGGTTGCCTGCTAGCTGTCGGTGCGTAGACAGCGGGTAATGGCCTCTCCGTTTGGCTTAGCTGGGCGAGAGCGGTGTTGGAGCGGTAATGTATAAGTCGGCTATTACCTTAAATGTGGAAGATATTTTTGTTTGTTATGCTTTCACGCCTAACTACCCGACCTATCATCATGAAATTTTGCATATACTTTTCAGGCGTATAGAGAAGGATATAGGGTACCCTTCATCCAGAAAAAGTACTGTTACCAAGGAATAAAATATGTACATAACCTACATTTACGCGAGCGATGCCGCGAGCAAAATGTAGTATATAAATAAATGTATGCAATTAATATGGTAAAAAGAATTGTTTTATTTCCTTATACATACTAAACAAAGATCCGACTTTACTAAAAGCCTTAACTAACCCAACAAAGCCTGTGTTGTGTGCTAGCCAACACTGTGTCCGACCAGAAAACGGTCGTGGGTTACTTCATCTTTTGCACTAATCTAGAATACTAGTATAATACCTAAGTGTTTTTTTTTCAAAAATATGTACTTAGATAACCTGTGTGGTCTGACCCTTTGAACGCCAGATTAAAAAGTTAAAGCATGCTCTTGGCGCTTATGCACCTATGCGGGGTATACGGCGCGCAACGAGTAGAAATATTAAATCTGTGTTACATAATGGTAACACACACATTTAACACAGCACTGACACGATTCAAAAAGAAGTTAATGCAATTTTTTGTATATGTGGCGTAGATTCATGTAGTTATTTCAAGCGCAGTTATTATCGCCAATTTCTACTGTCTTTTAACGTGGGCAATCCATTTACTCGAGAAAAGGGGAGCGGAGATGGAGGGCTCACTTCGGGATAGGTGGAAAGTCCCGGGTTCTGCTGACTAAACGTACCACGGTATGCTTACTCCTGACTTGAATGGTGGGTGGGTCGCTGGAACTGAAACTACATTAGCGACCCACCCAGCGGTGCCCAGAATCCCCAGTAAAATTTTGATATAAATAATACACAACGCTGCTTATAACTTAATCCATAGACAATATTCAGACAAAGCCTGAGCTTAACTGTTTGAAACTTGACCAAGATTTCATAGTAATTAGCTTACACAGAACCAAAATAATATTGTGGGTAATTTTTTTAGAATCCAAACATTTGCCTTTATGAAATGAAACCGTTTAAGTCATAAATCTTATTTTGTATTATAATATAGTGCTGTTATTGTTTTTAAAGATTTTGTTCAAGTTGATGTCCAGATGGAGAAAGTATGAAAGGCAAATGTAAATGAGCCAGTCGAATGGGGAAGACTTAGACAAACATTTTCTGATCTGATTAGTGACTTTCAAAAGGATGACGTCATGTTTAGGACATCCTTAACTAATGAACGTGCATCAGGAATATAATGCATTTCAATAATGCAGGATTTGCCAAAATCCTTTTGGGCAGACCTCCAAAATTTTTGACCACACATCCATCCATTCATCCCTTGGTAACAAGCGGGATATATATACATATATGTATATATTATACCTAGGTATTTTCGATTTACCACGATGTTATCCTCTCACAGACCTAATATCGTAAATTTCAGTTTGGATATATATAGTATATAGTAACTCAATCATACCCGAAACCCTAAATGGAGTTTGATCAAATTTGGTATGAACATGGAGAATAATTTGAAGAGAACAAATTGCTTTGTTTTACAAAACTGTACATATATATGCCTTTCCAAAAATAATATTAAAGAATACATATAAAGCAGAAACTATAAGTGCGAAAGCCTTTATATATACCGGTATGCAAATTGAAATACCAGTTCTGAGAATATAAATAAAGCCCAGTAGAATTTGATGGCTGACCATTGTGTGGCTGAACATCAATTTAACGCCCACTGCTGGATATTCCCTCTGTTGGTTATCACGCGATGTACCATCTTCCGCATCTAGTCTATCCCAGCTACGCTCTTTAAGGTGTCGTTCTAATAATCCAGCTGGCATTCTCTCCAAAGTTTAACTAGTCAACGTGTACAATCCAACGTATCCATCGGTCCGGCAGCAGATATAGCTAGCCATTATATCTGGTTTGTTACTATGTTGTAGAGTTTTGTTCTTTGTCGGATAACCTAGTTCCGAAGTTTACCTTTCAAGGAAACTCCAAGCATAGCTTGTTCCACAGTTCCCTGCGCGACCTTTAAATCCTGGAATATTAACATTGTAGCGTCTATGTCTCGATACCGTAGGTCATCACAGGTAAGTACGCACTAGTTCGAAACTTTTATCTTCAGGCATTGTAGTAGTAAAAAACCTCATGTAAATTTATTTTAGCTCAAACCTTATATTGACTGGTAGTAGTTTTTAACTACCCAAGGTCGATACTCCTGGCGAAGGAGAAATGCCAGAGCCAAAAAAAAAGGTGTGTTGTTATTGCACATTCAATGTTTGCAAAAATAACACACTGTACCCCTCCGCTTATAACGTTTAGTGTGTCTGATGTACTGTGCTTAATCTCTTTGGTAGATGTTTTGCCTGATGTTGTATACCTATATCAAGGGTAGATATGGATGGTATGAGGTCACGTGGTTTACCGTAGTCCGTAAAAAGTGAAGACAAATGTAGAAGGTACATTATTTATTGATTGCAAACTTAGCTTCGGCCAACGACCGCGCATGCAAACCAGGTTACTTATTTTTAACTGGCATTTATTCTGTTACCTATCTCTTTCGCATCGTGACTTAAGTTTGCGCGTTTATTTGCAACTAATCTCGAGATTCTGCATTCAATTTTTGGTTAAGTAAAGTGTTCTTGAATGTTGTTGTTATGAAATACGCTGCATTAGCATTGACGTTAGAAAAGTGACATGTAGATGGTGATATGCTTATATCCCATTATCTAAGCTAAAACAAAAAAATATTCACATAATACTGAGATAATGAAAGAAAGGAAAGTAAGGATACATCTATATATCAAACAAAGAACTTCAAGAAAAAGCCTTTTTCATCAAATGCCGATTTACATAACTAGCAATAAAACTGACGAATATTTTAACAGTTGTAAGTAATTGAAACCAGTGCACCAACCACCCATAAATCAAATAAAAAACTTATATTTCATCTCACAAAAATATTTCTTCCCCTGGGATATAAGAGCAAACTCTCGACCTTTCTGACCTCCTAAGACCGAAATGAACAACTTTATACCAAACTTCAAAATTTACTTGACGCTGTAATGTCGATGTCGTGTAAAATATACAGTTAGGTTGGAATTAATTCGTCCGTTTTCAAGCTTATCGTGAATACACAGACAGGACAGCCTGCTATCAAATTGGGATTATTGTGAAATGTTGGTAAACCTACTTGTAAATGTAATGATTGAAAGTTTAGGTGAAGAAAGGTATAATAATAATAATGTCCTCCAGACCGATTTCAGTCACGGTGGCCATCTGCGCGGGAGATATTATAGTGCACAAGTGTGTGCGCAAACACAAGTGCACTCTCTGTTCTCTAACTTTAATGATCCGATGGGACGGTAATCTGACACCTCCGGAGAGAGATCAGGCGCAGGACCAACGGCTTTACGTGCTTTCCGCGGCACGGGGTTGTCCAATACCGCCAACTTCCTAACTCCGGGCTGTTATTGAGATTTCTTAACAGAAAACCCAATAACTTTTTGTTGGCCCGACCTGGGATTCGAACCCGAGACCTCATGCACAGCAGTCGCATTCACTACCGCTGCACCATGGAGGCAGTTATAGTAATAATACCTAGTGTTTAATAAATTAATTTCCATTTATTGTTATACTAGAGTTTGCTATCGGCTCTGCTCGCGTTAATCTAGATTTTATCAATAAATGTATATCCCTCGGGAACGGTACTTTTTCCTGGATAGCCGTCCCCTATTTGTTCTAATATTTTGTATTGTGTCTTAACACATTGAATACTATGTATTCAATGTGTTAAGGAAACTTACAGGTCGTGTTTATACTCGTAGGCAATAAGCCCAATCACAACCTTTTATGAATAATAATAGTATAAAACGGACGACATTTGTAATGAAATTATCAAGTTTATAAAATATAATTAAATTTAAAATTTAAAACACCCTCGACACACTATTCATTTGATACCCATATTGAAAAATTTTAATTTGTGAAAATATGTAATTTTTTGGTGGCGGCCATCTTGGATTTGAAATTTATCATAGTGTATAGTATTCTACTAGTCAAGCCCTTTCATTTGATACCCATATTGAGGGAGTTGTGAAAAATATGTAATCCGCCATCTTGTGGCGGCGGCCATCTTGGAACGATTTTTATCAAACGTAGCTAAGAACACTCCCGACTAATTCACCTATCAAACAAAAAAATCAAAATTAAAATCGGTTCATCCGTTCGGGAGCTACGATGCCACAGACAGACACACACACACACACACACACACAGACACGTCAAACTTATAACAGCCCGTCGTTTTTGCGTCGGGGATTAAAAATTATTAAATCAGCCCTGTATGTAAACTGCGGGCCACTGCTGGGCACGGACCTCTTCTCAGTGTGAGAATGGTTAGGCTAGCCCAAAGCGGGTCAGCAGACTTCATATGTCATCAAGAACATTATGGAGAACTCTCAGACATGCACGAATCCTCACGATGTTCGAATGCCATACGGAACAAAAATTATCGCTTGCTCGAACAAGCGATGAGTTTTGTTCCGTGTGGGATTCGAACCCACAACACTCAGTGTAGTGGCACCGGCGACGCGACAACTTAAGCTATTAAGTCATCCGTGCAGTTAATTAACTAATAATACCCACATAACTTCGAAAAGTCAGAGATGCGCGCCTTGGTATCGAACTTAAGACCTTCTCCCATTAGGCTATCGCTCCTTCAATTATATACATTAACGTAACTCTTAAAAGCAGGCATCAAAAAGAAATATTCTGTTTGATCAATATCTCATCTATATTTACTCTGAGACTACAGCTTCTAAATGCCAGAGCGAAAAAGTCAACGACCTATCGATTCAAAACTTCAGAAATTGAACGCAATTTTTTACGTCAATAAATAAAGAAATATTGTGTAAAGAGGCCATCATATTTCCCGACCTCTGTTTATTTTCCAACTATGCTAAGACCTCCATTGAACCTTGAACTTTATTTATACGAGATGAAAGTTTATTTTCACTTGCTCTTGAAAAGATAAACAACCTTTGTTTTTAACTAACTGAAGTAATATTAGCTAACTTTAATATTATAATGCTGATGTAATACGACAAATGTGTTTAGTTTTAGTAAATTTATGAGAAATTTGTTGGTTACGATATGCTGTAAGCTGTTGTTAAAACAAGAATCCTAACTAATATTATAAATGCGAATGTTGGTTTGTTTGTAACGCTTTCACGCCTTAATTGCTCAACCGATCATCATTAAATTTTGCCATACCTTATCCGCCATATTCGCAATACCATCAGATTATATATAGTGTAATATTTTCAAAATTTTGTAATACAGTGATAAATAAACAACGCGATAAAATCCGTATATAGTAGTTTAATTTCAATGAATAACATTCGGTTAACAGAAGACAATATTATAACTTAACCTGTTATCTGATTCCGGCTTGAAGTCGACTTCTGGGACACCCTGTATATCCTTCAAAGAGTAGGTTATAAACCTATTTATCGTCAACAAAAGCCCCACGCAATAGGGGCCTGTTTTATTCTACTAGGCACAATAAAAGACTCCGTGCATTTTCTATTATTTTTAAATAGGAAAATCTAATAACACTTGTATATCGAACCTAATACCTCTTACATTTAGAGTCGCATCCACTAACACTACGTCACCGAATAAACGTACCTACATAAATCCGAACTAATATAATAAATGTGGCTGTGAGTTTGTTTATTTGTTTGTTTATTACGCTTTAACGCCTTAACCGCTCGACCGATCATCATGAAATTTCACATACACGTTGTCAGGCATACAGAATAAGACATAGGGTACCTTTTATCTCGAAAAAAATACGTTTACTAATCTAACCTAACCTATATTTACGCGAGGAAAGCTGCAGAAGAAATCATAATAAAGTATAATATTATGTTTGTATGTTTGTAATTTCATCTCATGGCGTAGAAACATGAATAGCTTGAAAAGTAAAGCGGTGAGACAGTGTTGAAGTCGCCATGACAAGCCGTGTCGTCGCTTGCGGGTGAAATAAGAACTTTGTAAGAGGAGAGACAACAACGGACAAAGTACTTGTATGTACATAGATTCACGCCTATTTCCCAGAGGGGTAGGCAGAGATTACGGATTTCCATTTGCTACGATCCTGACACACTTCTCTGGCTTCATTCACTTTCATAACATTCCTCATACACACTCGGCGGTTTAAGATGCTCTTAACCTGACCTTTATTCAGAACGTCTCCGATCTGATCAAGAAACGTTCACCTAGGTCTTCCCCTTGCGACTGTTCCATTCACACTAGCCTTATAAACTTTTTTAGGCATTCTTTTCTCGTCCATTCTTTCTACATGCCCAAACCAGCTAAAAAAACTTATATGTGTTCTGTGACAACAGAATAACTCGAAATATATCAGTCTTACACGGTCTCCTTTAACGAACAGGAGGTGAATTACAACCACACTTCGTCAAATAAAATTTAAAGTCCCGCGTAGGTGATTTCATGATGATCGGTCTAGTAGTTAAGGTGTGAAAGCGTGACAAACAAGTATGCATCATTGGCAATTATAATATTAGTTAGTATAATTCAATAACAAATTAACACGAGAATTTTCTCGGAACGTCATTATCTTTTGTGCCCAACGTATCTGCGACATCACACGAGATTAAACTTTCTTAAAATAAATATTATATTCCTTTAGTTTATTTATAACAGTAAGCGGCATACTAACTGGAACCATTTTCTACTCAACTTTAAAGAATCATAGAAGCAGGAATAGCATAGTAGGTAAAGCGATGACATGGTGACATGTTTGATTGACATTCATTTTAAGGTCGCCATGACAAGCCGTGTCGTTGCTTGCGGGTGAACTGAGAACTTTGTAAAAGCAGATAACGACGGTACAAACTACTTGTATGGTTTCTGTGATAACAAAGTAACTACACATATACCAGTCCTACACGGTTTCCTTTAACGACCAGGTGAATTTCAACCACACTTCGTTAAATAAAGTTTAAAGTATGTACGTATGTAAATGTAAAAGTAAATTGGTAGTATAATTAATTAGATTTTGCCCGCGTTTTTACTCACATAAATGTATGTTAGGTGAAATAAGTAACAGTACTTTTTTCTAGGCTGTTATGGCGTAGTGGTTAGTGTAACCGACTGCCACGCCTGAGGTCGCGGGTTTGATTACCGCACAAGTCAAACATTTGTGTGCATGAATATGGATGTTTGTCTTGGTCTGGGTATTTCTATGTGTAATATGTAGGTATTTACAAAAAAATAAGTATATTTATGTTTATCCATTGTCTAGTACCCATAGTACAAGCTCAGCTTAGTTTGGGCTAGATGGTGTTGTGTATATGTAGTAGAATATTATTATTACTATTATTATTATTACTAGACGAAAGGTACCCTATATCCTTTTCTGTTCCCCTGACAAAGTGTATGCAAAATTTCATGATGATCGGTCTAGTAGTTAAGGCGTAACAATCAAACAAACTCACATTCACATTTACAATATTAGTTAGGATTACTGTATATGTTACGTTACTTTGTATGTTACCTTAAAATTCATAAGTGTTACTTTGTGACATAACTGAATAAAGATATTTTGAATTTATTTATTTCAAATGGCTTATTGCCGTCTGTTGAGCAGACTACTAAACTCAGAACTACTACTGATAATATTTTGGAAGAAATACAATATTACAGTGAGGTACGCTCCAGGAATGGAACCCGAAACGTTACGTAATTACAGCCATGTCTATGAAAGACAGGCAACTGTAACAGCTCACTTAAACTATGTATATTAAAAAAGTAGGTGATGAAACACTGACTTACCTGATATTAGGCTGTGTAGATGACTTTCGAAGACTAGATCTGTAACAAGCAAATGTTCATATTATTTATGATATTGCTTATTACAAAGTTTCGATATATTTACATATTATTATATTAATTTAATTAAATGTAACTATATGAGTAGAAAAAGATTATGGCTATTATATATAAGTACTATTAACTATCAATTATTATTATTAATGTAATTTAAGTTTAATCACAACTTATATGGCAACTGGTAAATGTAAATATAAATTCACATTAATAAATGTAACTTTAACGTTCATAAGTGTTACTTTGTGACCTACATGAATAAATATATTTTTAATTTTGGTTTTTTAACCCGAGTTCAATTTATTTTGATTCATTTCTATTTAAAAATTTTTTGTTGCAAAAGTATGGATGTCATTTCACAAAATAATTTATTTTGTAAAAGTTAAAGCCGAGATCAGTACAACGTCGAGAACAGAATACAAAATTCGTAGAAATTGCACCAATATTCCGATATCGTGGTATATTTTTGTCCCAAACTCCATTTAATTATAAATCCACCTCCTGAATTTAAAAGGAAATATGTTTTTGATTATCAGTTCTCTACTTTTAACTGATGAATTGAGATAAGTGATATATAAATTTATTGAGAATTTATATATTATTTTAAATAAGGATATAGATGTATATAGATTTCTGCACATAGATTAATTCATGTGTCGCGGAGCACTTTAATATATTTAAAAAACGGATACAAATAATAGCCAGACTCAAACAAATATTTTTGAATCATACAAATGTCAAAAGTTCCGTACGTAACAGGACTTAACACGATTGAACCAACAACACTCAGTGTGGCGGCGAGTCATCTAATTAAACAACTAAGTCATCGAGGGACTTTAAAAAAGGACAAAAATAACACCTAGGCTCGGAACAACTTTTCTGTGGATCACACAAAGGGGCTTGCCAAGACGCCACAGTAATTCGGGCCCACTGTGCACACCTATAAAGGCTAATGATAACGAGATGGGTGTAAAAACCCAGGATTTAACCTCTTCGTCTTCATGTGACTGTTTTTTTTCAGCTTTTTCTAATTACCCACTGCTGGGCAAAAGCCTCTCCCTTGGACTTCCAAATCACTCTGTTGGTGGATATCCCCTGACCTTATAACCTTGCGATTCCTATATCTCAGGGGTATTTTGACCCACATAGCCCATATTCAAACTCGACCGAGGGATGACCCCAAGGTGTCTGCACACCAAGTCACAAGTCAATCGGTCTAGTGATTCCGTAGCTATGCCTGTCACTAACAGACAGACACACAAACCTACATAGTGTTTTTATTAACCTCTTTGAAGAAGAGTCGGAGGTTAATAATAGTAAGCAATGCCAATAATTAATTAGCATAAGAAGTGATTTACGAAAAACTTGGCATTTTAAAGTTATCAAATCTTTTTATATCTCATCAATACAATTTATTTTAAATATGTGCTATACCATTTTATACATTATTTTAATTTATTTATAAGTACAATCTATTAGGAATGAAATAAAACAAAGTAAATTTCATTTTTATAGCTTATAGGTAAAAGTCATCGATATTAACCGCAATAAATAAACACTAACCGTCACAATGGAGTTGCAAAACAAGCAATTATATTGACATTTACATTTTCCGGCGTCATACAAGTTAGATATGGTGTTGCTGTAATAAACATAAGACCTCGATACATCGATAATAGACATTACTTTAAGTTAATAAAGCAATCTTGCGAAGATAAAAATAATAATTATATAATATAGCAGTGGTAAACTACTCTCTACTATTTCGATTAATTACCTGTCAACATATTTTATGTGAAGGCAACATTTTCACGTTAATGTACTTGCTTGCAAGTTCCATTATATAATTTAGTCGTTTTCTTAATTCGGGCACGCCACGATCGTGGCGGTAAGTCCCGTTTTTGAGGAGTGGCTGGAAAGGCGGCATGGTGCCCTCACCTTCCGGCTGACACAGGTAATGAATGGCCACGGTTGTTTTGGCCAGTTCCTGGGTCGCATAGGCCGGCAGGAGACGCCCGGATGTCATCACTGCGGTGACTGCCGCGATGTTGTTGTGGACACGGCGCTGCACACTTTGGTGGAATGCCCCGCCTAGGCATCGCAGCGCCGTGAGTTGATCGCGGCAGTCGGACTGGCTGCTCTCTCACTCCCGGCCGTGGTCCAGTCTATGGTCCGGAGTGAGAGATCATGGAACGCAGTCGCCTCCTTTTGTGAGGAAGTAATTTCTATCAAGGAGGCGGCGGAGCGGGAGAGAGAGCGCTTAAATCCTCTGCCCAACCGCAGAACCGGGCGCCAGAGGGCGCGAGATGACCTCCAGCCACCCTGAGGTTTAACCTGGGCGTGGTGGGCTGCGTGGGCCTGCTCGCCACCCGATCAGCACCAGGTCCAAGAGGCGGCGTGCGTATTCCCACGTGCGCCTCTGTCGTCTTTGTCAAAACCACAACACTTACTGGGCGTGGCATCAGTGGTGAGGCAAGTACTACAAACTATGTCATCCGTGCAGTTGTATTGTATGGTACATAAAAGCTAAATACAAAAAAAAAATATGTTTCGTACTCTATAATCCGTGCTTACATTATAAAAACGAATGAGAGTTTCTTTTTTTGTTACTTTGTTACCCTTTTTCATCTTAACTACGCGACTGATCATCATCGCTTACATGTTGGTAGAGGTACAGAAAAGGACTTGGTGAGCCTTTCATCCAGGAAAAAAGTACTGTTGCCGTGTGAAGCCGCGGGGAAAAATTAGCAAATGTATACATGTACCATAAAGGGGGTAAAGCCCATATTGCCAGCCAGATTTATTTTAAGCGCGGCCTTAGGCACATTGTGCAAATAAATACTGCTACGGGAAATGTTATATTTATTTATTTGATTTACCAACAGCTTATAATATCCAAAAATTAATTTATACATAATACAATTGATAGGTTAAAAATAATTGCATAACTAATAATAGGTGAATACAGCATGCATTTCAATATTTATTAATAACTATAATATATTTAATAGTAATCAATCAAAATATAAGTTGAAATAGGATATTTAAATAATCACAACATTTAAGTCAAATCAATACATAAATCAATTAATTTATATAATGATTAAGCCATTGACTTGCAATATTTTTGCTGTACATCTAATACATGGCAAGGCATATCAGAGTTCGAAGACCGGACCGGACAGAGAAGAAAAAGACTCATCAGAGAAAAAAGAAAAGGGGAAAAATAGTGAACAGATAAAATCGTTTGAGCTGTAGTTCATTATACGTTAAACCACTGTCACTGTGGGTGCCAGCGTTTAATCCCCTCGATCCTGTGATAATTTGTTTGTTCAGTCGCAGCATAAACTCGAATGAACGTGCCTGGACGGATATTATTGTTCTAACGGATTCTCTGAGATCTAGTACAGTAGCTACTGAATGGCGGCAAAACCAGTCGAATAGATTTTCTATTCATTTAATAATTAAATAATATCGCTTTTAAGTTTGTTGGATTATGGCGGTCGATCGTGACAACCCAGATTTGATGCTTAGGTCAAGCAAACTGTTAGTGGTTTTTCTGATACATAATTTTCTATAGCAGCATATAGTTTTGAAATATTACGGTGGGCAGCAATGAACTCGCTTCCTGTCCCGTGGTACCTGAACACAGCTGGCAAGATGTGAAAGGAATAGGCCTGTTCCAAGTGCTTTGAGGATATACAGACATGAGTCTATCTTTGTTAATAATGATGTTAGTGGATAAAAATCAATCCTGAAACAATACTTTGAAACTTATCTTCCTCTTTACCGATCCTGGAACACATAATAGGTTACATAACCTGCAATCTTCAATAGATCGTATTATTTATCACAAGTAGAAAAAGATTTTATCGGGTTTTCGCTTGCAAAAACACAGTCAATACAGAATAAAAGAAATAAGGCCTAGAAAATTCACTCCGTGACCGCTTAAATGCAGCTTTGCTTCTCATCCGGGGATTCTGGCACTTGTGCTGACTGCATCACAGATGTGCTCCACCAAGGGATGGAATTATTCATTCCTTCTGCTAAAATACCTGTGGGCGGCCGCAGCCGCCTGGTTTAGTAACGCCAGCAGGGATGCTACACACCAGAAGCATTCAGCATACTTAGCCTGGAATAGGGCTAGAAAGTGTCGGGATCCTGATGTCAAGAGGAAAAAGCGAGAATTTAATGCCGCTTCTAGATCCAACAAAAAGGCTATTGCCAAGACTAAGGCGGAACACATTGCCAGAATTGGCGAGCGCCTTGGAAGACATCCTTCAGGGAGTCGTGCTTTTTGGGCGCTCGCCAAGGCTGCGCAAGGAAATTTTGGCCAGGTCAGTCTCCCACCACTGCGTAAGTCTGACGCCAGTCTGGCCCATAGTGCAAAAGAGAAGGCCAGTCTTTTGGTAAAACTCTTTGCCTCAAACTCGATTTTAGATGATGAGGGAGTCACACCACCTACCATCCCAAGGTGTGAGAGCTCTTTGCCTGAAATCCGCATCAAGCAGCGTACGGTTAGGCGTGAGCTCTAACTCCCGGACATTCATAAGTCGAGTGGGCCTGACGGCATCCCTGCAGTGGTACTTAAGACGTGCGCCCCTGAGTTGACCCCTATTTTAACGCGCCTATACAGTCTTGCTTACAATTCCAACAGGGTTCTATCTTCGTGGAAGGTCGCTCATGTTCACTATCGGATCCTTCAAACTATAGGCCGATAGCGATTACTTCCTTGCTCTCCAAAGTTATGGAGCGGTTAATAAACCGCCTTCTGCTGCGGTACCTTGAGGATCATCAGCTGTGTAGTAACCGCCAGTATGGCTTCCGCCATGGTCGTTCGGCTGGTGATCTTTAAGCGTACCTCACACATCGCTGGGCGGATGCTTTGGAGGAAGGGTGAGAGGCTTTGGCCGTTAGCCTCGATATCGCTAAGGCATTTGACAGGGTCTGGCATAGGGCCCTTCTATCGAAGCTACCATCTTATGGAATCCTCGAGGGACTCCGCAAATGGATTGCCAGCATTCTGGATGGTCGGAGCATTACAGTCGTCGTTGATGGCTGCAGCTCCGAAACCAAAACCATTAACGCTGGTATTCCTCAAGGCTCGGTGCTCTCCCCAACGCTGTTCATCCTGCATATCAATGACTTGTTGTCAATCGACAACATACATTGCTATGCGAATGACAGCACGGGTGATGCGCGTTATACCAGCTATCAGTATGTCCCTTAGAGCATGATACAGGAAAGACGAACACAACTTGTGTCTGAAGTCGAGGACTCTCTTGGGCGGGCCTCTAAATAGGGTGAGCAAAACTTAGTTCGATTCAACCCCTTAAAGACACAAGTGTGCGCATTTACTGCCAAGAAGGACCCTTTTATCATGGTGCCACAGTTCCAAGGAGTTACTCTCCGTATCTGTATACTCTAAATCTCCACGCCGAGGATCCCAATACTTTCGGTATTGGGATCCTCGGCGTGGAGATTTCGAATAAAGTCCAGTTTGGGAGTCACTTGGAGGACAAAGCTAAATTAGCAAGCAAAAAGATGGGTGTACTGAACAGGGCGAGGTGGTACTTTACACCAGGTCAACGTTTTGTGCTTTACAAAGCACAGGTCCGACCGCACGTGGAGTACTGCTCACATCTCTGGGCAGGGGCCCCTAAATACCAGCTCGACACACTTACTAAGACGGGCAGTTCGAATCGTCGATGATCCCAATCTCACGTATAGATTGGAGTCATTAGAGCAACGGAGCGACTTCGGGTCTCTCTGCGTGTTATACCGACTCTTTCACGGGGAGTGCTCTGAAGAACTGTTTGATTTGGTACCAGCAGCCCCTTTCTATCACCGTACCACTCGACAACGAAGCAGGTTTTATCCATATCATCTGGAAGCCTTAAAATCCAAGACGGTACGCTTTCAGCGAACGGTAGGCAGTGGCTTTGCTGTGTCCTGACATTGCTGAAGTCCATGAGCAGCGCTTACCACTTTCCATCAGGTGGGCAACTTGCTCGTCAGCCAAAAAGGCAAAAAAAAAAACGGAACGTCGGGGATATGTAAAATTAACTTAAATTAGTTTAAATTGCTTTACAGATTTAAAAGAATAAAAATAAACTTTAATAAAATCCATAGTACCATCCGTAGTTCCATTTTAACTAAAAGATTTTGTTAATATACATCCCATTACTAGAAACTACATAAAGTGCACATCTATCTTTTTTTTTATACAACTAATGTGGCAAATAAGCATACGGCCCACCTGATGGAAGTAGTCACCAAAGCCTATGGACGCCTGCAACACCAGAGGCATCACTTGCACGTTGCCGACCCTTTAGGAAACGAGGAGGTGGGAAGGAGAAGGAGTAGGAAGGGGAAAGAGGGTGATTGGGCCTCCGGCACTCTCACTTACCGAACGAAACACAACAGTAGGAATACTGCTATTTCACGTCGATATTCTGTGAGAACCCGTCCTTTCCCGGTCGAGCCGGCCCATTCACGCTGTTATCAGCGAGGCTCTACTACTAGGATTACCTACTATTATAAATGCAAATGTGAGTGTTTTAATGCTTTCCTGCCTTATTACTCGACCGATCATCATAAAATTTCGTAAATACTTGTTAGGGTGTTTATAATCTAGTTATGGAATAAATATACATTTTTCTTGGTTTCACATTCAGCACCAAGCTTATTTAAAAATACCGATCAAATGGAATATCTCAGGAGCTCAAAGTCGATTACTTCAAATACTCAACCACTCCAAAGATCCTATTCATTAAAATTAATTTCTTCTCTTACTTATTAATTAGTGACATCTAACAGATGACCCCAGTCACTCAACATTTATCCCTGCGAGCTATTCTCAAAGTTACACAGAGTGCTTCAACTTCAATTTCGTTCTATTATTTTAATTCTGTACATATGTATGTTTTCTACGATCGAAATAATTTGCTGTGTTTAAATAGGAATAAACGGTGATGATAGATTCACACGATTGCGCAGTGGTTGTGAATAAGACGGGCATGCATGAGGTCTAGAGTTCGAAGCCCGGGTCGCGGAAAGTAAGTTAGATATTGGATTTTTCATGCAAGTATTGTCAGTAGTAGCACGAAGTTTGACACTCTGCCTGGCAGACAGTAATAGGCTTATTCCCTATTACAAGTGAATACCCTGTGTCTAGCAGTGAACGACTTTCGGCTGGGATAATTTATTTATTTATTTAATTAATTAAAACACATTTATATCTTTACAGGATATTCTAAAACGATATTATAAGCTAATACATAATATAATATAATTAAAACAATAAAAATAATTTTACAAATTTTACACATTAAATACTTTTTGCGCAACTTCTTTGGATTTCGGCGTACATATGCAATTTTAATTTTAATTTTAAGATGATGATGATTATGTAAGTATGTATATTTGGTCGCATAGAGGTATTGATGGCGGCTGTTATACTGCTGTATGATATCTCGATAATTCTTTGTAATATCACAGAGTCTGGATTGTGTTCCTAGACGGCAATACTTCGTGCGACCTAAAACGACAGTTGTTTAAATGCGAGTAAAATAAACTTCTACCTTCTCATTTAGAAGCAGAAGAATAGCAGAATACAGGGCTGATTATATTATATACCCATTTGAGATATCTAACCTATAAATAATACAATATAATAGAGGGAAAACCGCCTTAGTAATTACTAAAAAGCCTCACAGGCTTTTCAATTTGTACCAGATTTATATTAAGTAAGTATATTACTTCTAAAATATTTAACTAGCCAACTAATGTTCGCCTTTCTGAAAGAGTCCTCAGAAAAATGATTTTATACTACATAAAATACTAAAAAAAATAACTATAATGTTTTAATAATAAAGTAATAAGCTTTTCAATTTTAGTTTGGCGCCGACTCTAAATAGTTTATATTCCATTAGGCTCTTAGTTAAAACTAAAAGGGTAAATGTTGTTTTTTGCTTTTCTGTGCTTTTAAGCCGCTTGATATTTTTGTTAAAATGTTATACCTTCTACGAATTTTGTCAAAGTCAAAGCTAATGGGTTACCAATAGTAAGCCGTTTGAATTATAAGTAAAAGAAAAGACAAAATGTTTTCGGAGTAGGTCTGTTCCAGCACGGCTTTATTATTTATTACTTACATTACACGGGACCTAAAATCATTGCATATATCCTATAATATATATAATCCAATATATATATAAAAAATATAATATAATAATATTTTTAATAACAATTTTTTTCCCCTTTTGAATCTTTCTGTTGTTTTACAATGGATCTAGACAAAGATTCAAATACCATTAAATATTATTATTTGATTTTCTTCATTTTCTCGTCTAGCCGGTAAGATCCTGATGGCACGGGCCTAAGCCAAGTGTACATCAGGCTAGTTTAAGTATGAGCTTGTGAGTGTTCGCGATGTGTCTGTGTGTGTGGTAACGATTGTATGATATCCCGTTCGCATTGTAAGAATTTTCTTACCAATCGGCACGTATTTAATATTGCTGCCTTTTGTAGAAGATAGTAGGTATTTGGTGGTAAGTTTAAAGTTTTAAGGGATCAGTGTAGCTGCTTTGGTATGACTCCTGATGTAGAAAGAATTATAGGGATAATTATTGCTTTCTGTAAATGCCATAATCGTGTTATATCATCTTTTAGTTCCATATATTTACTAAGTTTTTCTGCTATTGTAATCTGTAATTTGTGTGTGTTTGGTATGGCGATTTCAATAAGGTCTTGGTTGATTTATTAATTAAAGTAATGTCTGGTCTATTGTAATGGATGGTTTGATCTAAAAGGATAGCCCGGTCAAAATCCAATTTAGCTTTGGAATTCTCGAGTTTAGTTTCAGGGTTATATTTAAAGTATGCTGTAAACGTTATAGAATTATAAAGTTATATTGATGTGTATGATATTGGCTACTTGGTCGTGTCTGTGTTTGTAGTCACACATTTGCAAGAGCCTGTTATGTGTTTTCGACGTCAGTCGAAGTGTCAGTGGGCAGATTCTTTATTATATGTTTCCTATAGTTTCTTGTTTCTATTATTTGGTCTTGTATAGTAATCATGAACCTTTCAGTCTCCGGGAAAAGTTCACCTCCGCTCAGCCATGCGTTCGATACCTCTCTGTCGACATTTTGTTGCCATAAGCCGTGACGATGTCGCCCATGCCGAGCTTTTTGGGTCCAGATTGCTAGTTTAGTTTTATTATCTGTCAGTTTTTCATTCTTCTGTTCTGTTGTGTCTTTGAAGTTAAGTGGAGTAAATTTCTGATCGTTCTGTGTCGCTGATCTGTGTAGCACTGATAATGGAGTTTTGGCAAAAAAGTACTGTCTAAGGGTCGTTATTTGTTTATTGTGCATGTTAACTTCATCGATTAGGCCTCACCCTCCTTCTTTTCTGGGCAAAGTTAATCTTTGCAGATAGGATCTTGGGTGATTATTGCGGAATTTTGTCATTGATGTGTTAATTTTTCGTTGTAAGTTTTTGAGGTCAGTCTTCGTCAAATTTATTATGTATTCCTCTACTTTTATGGTGTTTCTAGAATTCAGTTGAGTTTTTAGTATTGTGTTAAGTCTGTGTTGGAATACTACTAGTCTTTGTTTTATGTCTTTATTGTTTACTAGCGGTCGCCTAGTGGTCAAAATACGACTAAAGCTTAGGAGCTTGCTTCTTTGTTTTCTGTTTTTCTCTATTACATATAAATAAGGTTAAGGTAACCACAAAGAATTGTATATACGACGTCAGATGAACAATGTCGAAATACTACGAACGCGATTCGACCGCGTATGTCAAATGCATGGTTGTGTGCGTGTAGTAATTTTTCAATAATTTAATGTATTTTTAATGCATTTTTTATTAACATATCGCCCCTCCTTCTCTTTATAAACTTTAACTGTGCCAAATTTCATACTCCTCCGTCAGCGCAATTTCCTTTAAAAGGGGTATAAAGTTTTTGCTTTACGTATAAATATATAGATTTGTAGTGACTGATTATAATATTATAATTATTATAGCAACAGAATGAAGTACATAATAATGTTAATTCATAAACAGTATACATACTCGTAAAAAGATACTATGGAAGGTTGATACCTGAACTAGGATGGTTTTTATATCTCAGGTTATCAACCCTCCAATCCATATAAGGAGATTTACATGTAATTTTAAAAATATATATGCATAATATCATATATGTAGAATATATCCTGCAAAATGGAGGTGCAAATCTCTTCTGTTGTTGCCTTTTGGGATAAAGACAAGAGAGATAGGTATTTAAACGACTATGACTTTAGTTTTAGGTTCCATGGAATGGGAAGCTTATTGACATCTACTAAGCACAGTCCTAGACTGACTCTACTAAGAACTACTTGACAGGAAAACCCAATACATCAAATTTTTTATTATTATTATATTAGTAGAAATGTTACATTACCCAAACTCTAAAATACAAATTATTTTAGAAATCCATTCATATATATTATGTCAACTAACAGAAAAAGGATGCACGATACATACTGTGTCGTAACCGCTATTTAAACGCTGCTGTCTGAAGAAGATAGCGAGATATCCATACTTTATATTATATCTAAATTTAAAATAATAGTTACTCCCTTATTTTTGGACCAATTTTGATACTGTTTGCACAACATTTCTATTGATTGCTATTTGCTCTTGTTTGTCAAACAATATACAAAATGAAACATAAGTACCTATTGTATTAATTATTTTTCCGACCCGGGAATTGATTCTGAATCCTCATGCAGAGCAGTCACGATAACAGCTGTGGCTTAATTGTGGTATTCAATTATTTATAACAATACATAATTAATCTATGCGCAGTATTTTACTTACAAACATTATTTAGAAACGCCATAAAGCGATAAAACTTTTTCGAAGAGTATCCTCTTTATAAATATTTAACCTATTGCGAATATGGCAGCTCTTTGGTTAACGTGACCTTTAATACGCACAACAGACACTTAGTGACCTACGCGAACAAATGACTTGAACCATTTAGTTTATCTTGAATTATTTTCTTTATTTCTTTTGTGTTATAGCTTCTTTGATAGATGAAATGGATGTTTTCGGCCCATTGCCTGATTTAAGATTCATTGATTTGATAAACTAAAGAAGAATATTTGTTCAAAGAGTTGATGTATTTATATTTTTAAAGGTGAAAAGTCAGGTAGACACTTGAATACCTATACATATGTATTGAGATCGGCATAACCGGGCCAGGAATCAACTGACAAATTATAACGAACGGATTTTGCGAATTTGACGGTATAAATAAAAAAACCATTCTGTAGAATTATATTTTCTTCTTTCATCAAAAATACCAAACGCGTGTAATAAGTTATACTAAGAAATTCCAATGAAAAGCACATGGAAAATAAGTCGTGACATTTGTTAATACTGGTAATCAACTCTTTTTACACAAGAACGGGACAGCGCGATCCGAAGTGCATAGCTTGTTCTTAGTCCGGCTTATGTAATATGAACACTTTTGTAGATGATAGTAGAGCTCCAGAACTACACTTTTGTTCAGACTTATAAGAATCTAGCTTTTTTCGCGGCTTCCCCGGCCAAAATAACAGTGATACACTTTCTTTTTTGATAAAATATAGCCTATGTTACTCGGTGATAATATAGCTTTCTAGTGGTGAAAGAATTTTTAAATCGAAATCGGTTGAGTAGATTTTAAGGTAAAGCCTTACAAACAAACAAACAAAAAATCAAATCTTTCCTCTTTATAATATTAGTATAGATAAATCATTTTCTTTGTGTAGTGTATTAGTTATTGACGGGTGATGGCTTTGATAACTTTACGCCGACTATAAGCGACTACTATAAGCGTAAAAGGTTACAAAACCTTAAAACCTAAATTCAAAAATCCATTACTTTAACTAAACTATAGAACGAAATTTATATACTATGTTTTGCACCGAATTTCGTCCTTTAATTCTTAGCAACAAATAAATCACTTCCTTAATTTCTATGTGTCTTACGAAATCTGAAGAAATTGGTCATCTAAAAGCCTCGAAAATTCAAGAAATCAATTCATACATACTTGGTTTAATTTGTCATGTAATCACCAATAGTTAGGTTAAAACTTAAACATTGGTGACAAGTAACCGAGTTTGGTCATTACTTCGTTATTAAAGGGCTCCTTATTATTCATCGACTATTCGGTAAGTTTTGGATGACGTTAACTTGTGCAATTGTTTGCCTTAAAATGTAACTATTGGTCCTTAACCGACAAGAATTGGATGATCGATCTCTTCCGTTTTATGTTAGCACGAAAGCGGTCTTAAAATGGAACGTGGGTTCAAGTTGGTAGAAAATAGTCATTGATTGAGCCATAGTTTTGTTCTTACTTAGATTTATGGCTGCTTATTCCTGAAGGTAGATGCGTTAAATCCAAATTTCACCAGATATGCTTAAGGTTCCTTAAGAAGCGAGACTATTACTATTTAACGAGTATACTTCTAGATTCCAGGTCTCTAAAAATCCTAAAAGAAATCCAAAACATTTTAGTATGACTACAAATTTAGACAAGGCTGTCTGAATTTGTCCTGTTATTTTTTTTTAAACCAATCAATAAAACGTCCAAGCATATAAGTCGCACATTTTTTATATGTGGCTACCAAGAGCTATGGAAGTTTTTAAGACCAGGATTTTTACTGCTTTACCAACAAAGTCATTGGCCCAAATTCTGTACTCTTTAGGTAAAGTATTCTTAAAATCTATGTATAATATTTTTAGAGTAAAAAATATAGTTGCTGGCTGTATTCGTTGGATAAATTTTATGCCAGCTACTGTGAATATTTTAATAACACTATCTCTATAACATTTTAATAACCTCTGTATATTCATAGTTCATCCTTCATCCGTCTCACCTCTAACATTCACTTTATTGAAAATAAAGATGCTCCTATAAACTAGACTCTAAAAGCGTTCATATAAAAATAATATAGCGGTCTTAATGACGTCACGTATCTCAGTTACAACTTAAGACGGTGCTACACTTACGTAAAGCACACTTGAAGAAGTCTTATGTCGTTTTTTTATAGAAATGTGGTCTAGTAAAACTTGGATGAAGTTAGGAATAAAGTAGCAAAGGTTTTATAAATTCTTTGCATAAATGTGGTATATGAGGATTTTAAAATTAAAACAACGATATAATTCCACATAGGTATGCATATGTGGTTCTAGGCATGCAAATATTAACAATATGTGAAGCTTAAACAAATCCAACTTAAGACTCTCATAACTCAACACAAATTAGGTATATTAATAATTTGGGTTACAGAGTAAAATAGGCCGTTTAACTTAAACTTACTTATAGCTAAGAAGAAAACGTATGAACATTTTGTTGAATTCATCAATTCGCGTGGCTTGAATGAGCTTGTTTGCAATCGATATTGGCTGGTTTCTTGGAAACTGTGCATGTTAAAGACATCGTTCTATTGTTTTGTGAACTCTACATAAACTTAATTTAATTATTACAGATATTCTACTTTGTAATCTTTGAAGACAACGTATTTCATCTGTTATTTTATTTTTCGAATTTGTGATGTACAATTTGGAATAAGTATTTAAAATATACTTTGTTATGAGCAAAAATGATGCCTATCATCATCATTTACTTTGATCTAGTAATTAAACTTGCAAATTTATTGATCTTTTGCTGCCAACACAGGCTCTTCATATAGAATGCTAGCTACTCTTCTAATAATTAAAACAGAACACAAGGTCAGCGGTCGCGGTCTTCTCTGAGGCTTACCTACTTACTTTCTTAGTCAGATCAAGACTATTCTCTGAATAGCTTCCTTTGTGCTTTACTTTCTAGTAAATTAAGCTAATGGTACTACTTTATCTAAAAATGTGTTTTTTTATAAAATAACGATTGTTTAGTTTGCTTAAAAGGTTTTAGCAGTTTTGATGGCTAAATGATGTTCATTGAACGAGTTCGAACATAAATATCCCAAAACATCCTAACTTATATTACAAATGCTAAGGTGAGTGTGTTTGTTTGTTACGATTTAACGCCTAAATTAATTAGCAATCACCAGGAACAAAAAAGTACTAAGGTACCTTTTATATCGCAATTTTCGCATTCACATTGTCAGGGGTACAGAAATGGACATAGCGTATAATATTTCACCCAGAAAAATATAGATACTCGTGCTCGAGAGATAGAAGTTTATTGATAAAATCTACATTAAAGCGAGCAAAACCGCTGGCAAAGTCTAGTTGTTTATAAATTTAAATACGATTATAGTCTCGTAGTGTTCATCGAGAAACGTGACAAAACGTTTCTGATGATCGAATTCAAATTATTTACTATGCAAGCATTGTTAATTTAAAACCATCACAAAAAATATTTAATTATGTAGATTATGCTTATTTTTATTAAATGCAGGAAAACTAAAGTTGCTGACGTAGCTCTCCGGATAGCCAAGCTGAAGTGGCAGTGGGCAGGGCACATAGCGCGCAGAACCGACGGCCGTTGGGCAGAAAGGTTCTAGAGTGGCGACCACGCACCGGAAGACGCGGTAGGGGTAATACAAGATGGACTGACAACCTGGTAAGGGTCGCGGGAGCAGTTGGTTGCGGGTAGCCCAAGACCGGTCTGTGTGAAAAATCTTGGGGGAGGCCTATGTTTAGCAGGCATCTTTCGGCTGATGTGATAATGATGATGATGATGTTGATTATAAATAAAATAATAAATATAACAAAATTTTAAATAAGATACAGTCCATAAAAGGGAAGGCAGAGGTATATGACATTTGGCCTTTGGTCACTATTTTTTAAAGCTCCACGCAAAAGATTATCTATTGATCTACACTGCTCATTTTGAGGCTCTTTTACTGCGAGCTTGCTAGCAGGAAAATTCCAGACAGAATTTACCCGTCTGCTATTGACTCCGAAACCTAACCTAAAGCCAAACGATCTAAGCACCATGGCATATTTTTTTAGGCCAGCCATTACGTTTCGACTTCTGAGATGGCAAATGCTATTTGATTTTTTGAATAAAATTAAATATAGCTTAGAGGTTATACCTTTTAAACTAGATAATATTATTAAATTGAATATTTGAATGTCAAAAACAAGACTAAAATTATAAGTAATATCAGACTGCTCCATATTTCTCGGATTCAAAACAGACAAAGTGCGCAAGAAGCACATTCATTCTTCTTACAGTCTTCGCAATTGGTTTATTCAAATGTTTTGGCAAGCGCATACATCTCATTTACATACTGTGCACTCTCGCAAGTGAGTCCATTCATATTCCACTTTAAACTATCATCCGATTAAGGAACGAGGGCAGGCTGTTCGTTGAATTAAAATGAAATACAGCTGATGAATAAAGTTTGAATTCGACTCTTTGTGGCAGTTGTATTTACAATAACATTATTTGACGCAAATGCTTCTATAAGCGTAGTTATCCTGATTTAGCTGACTGTTACTGTACTTTTTTTTGATTAATAACAACTCTCACACTAGAAGTAATTCTTGTATAATGAGAAAATAAAATATTTAAATAGGTAAAAAGGTGAAACTAGTTCTACGATTTTTGTAAATATTATTAACATAGTATATAAGTTAAGGATATTAATTATTACATTGTTTTTGTTAATACGTTTGTAAATATAATTATATTAGATTAGTTTCAGAATTATGTAATAAGAAAGTAAAATAAGATTAGAAAATTAATAATCACTTAAGTCTTTTAAAAATCTATACTAATATTATAGAGCTGAAGAGTTTGTTCGTTTGTTTAGTTGAATGCGCTAATCTCAGAAACTACTGGTTTGAATTGAAAAATTATTTAAGTGTTGGATCCCATTTATCGAAAAGGGCTATGTAAAAGCACGTTACGGCCAATAGGAGCGCGCATCAATGAAAATGTTGCAAAAACGAAGGAAGGAAAATTCTCTTATGTAAAGCAAACGAAGTTGAACGGGTCAGCTAGTATTTAGTAAATTACCCAAGTTTTCACGTACATATATGCAAAATGTCTTATGTATTTTTTTAACCGTTATGAAGTTTTCTCTTTGGCAAAAATCAAATCGGCAGTATATGACTATTTATACTAGTCAGAAAAATGAGTTGATATCTGAACCTTGTTTAATTTTAGCTAAATCTGTTGAAATTATAAATAGAATTTGCAAGATTTGTCTCAAAAATCCTAAAGAATAATAAGAGTAATAACCGTTACTTTGAAATTAGCTAAATAAGGTATCTTTTCAAATCAGTTAGAGAGATAATAAAATGTAAAAATAGGCGCGATACCATTGAGAACGCTATTAAAATGAAAATGTGCAAGAGCAACAGCGATATACTTTTCACAAATATTAATCACTCCTTCCTTCATTTCGTATCCAATTACCTATAATGTGGTTTTTCCAAAAAGTAATAAAATTAGTAATATTTTATACGTAATAACAAATGGTAGTGAAAATAATCACATTACCATTTATTTTGTACGTAAAAACATACAAAATCAAACAACTACAACGACCCTTTTCCAACAGGTGATTAGTTGAAGAAGACTACCCGTATCACACTCACAGCAAACTAAACGGAATTTACGTTACGCTTTGTATAATTAAGTGCCAGTAAGTGAAACACCGCCTTTACAACGTAAAGTACGTACTATTTCAGCGGAGTATCTTACCTACACACTGAATACTGTTAGCATTTATATGCATAACAGAATGCATGGTTATAAGAGCTCCACATCATATGAGCTACACCTGAGTTTATTTATGACTTACAGTCCATATTTATTGCGTACTAGTATTTTACCCGCGGTTTCGGTTGCGTGGATCCAACGGGACCGAAACTGATCTATTTGTTTATTCAGGATATGGTCTATCTGTATAGTAAGTTTCATCCAGTTTTGTTTAACGGTTTTTGCTTAAAACATATTTTCGTAACAAGATTTATAGATAATTAGTGGACCCGACAGACGTTGTTGTTGTAGTCCTGTAAACAAGAAATAAAATAGAACCAAATCTAAACCAATCTCCAATCCACACACAAAAAAATCGGTTCAGCCGCTTAGAAGGAGTTTAATTACAAACACACGCACACAAGATTTATAAATATAAAGATTTATAGTTATATTTAGTTGGAGTACAGTCCATTTTGTCACAAAGAAACACTGCATTACAAATTAACCCTGTGTCGCATAGGACTTTACAAATAACGGACACAAAGAACATCTAGACTTGGGGTAACTATTTGTGGATGACACAAAATTTTTTGTAACGTGTGGTTTTAGAACCCGTAAAACTCTTAACTAAACCACTACGCCACGCATTCTTGTGTATATTTGTCTATAAGTAACACGTAAATGTGTCTACATGAATTCTTAGGCAGATATAGTCATTCGTTCAACCAGTAGCTCGAATACACGGATGACTTAAAATTCCAAGTGGTTGCCTCGCCACTGCCGCAGCACCGATCATTGTGGCTTTGATCCCCACACAGGGTTAACATTTTAGTAATTTACAAATGGTTGTTCCGAGTCTGGATGTTCTTTGTGTCCATTGTCTGAATATTTGTAGTCTCCCGTGATACAAGCATTAACACGAGTGCCCCCACTCGTGTTAATCCTTGTGTAGGCAACTTTTCAAAAAAAAGAAACTAATATTTTAGAATAAGATAAGCCTGATATGTGTATAAATTTTGAACTATAAAAAAACGATAATTATCATTATTAAAAACGAAGTCCATCTTCTACCCTTTATTCTTAAATACCATTTGCGTGTCAAGGATGAGGGCATCAAAGTACACTGATGTCATACTAAAGCTAGACTGAATATTCTGTTATTTTAGTTAAACAAGCTTTTGAGCTTATATGAAGATACCGCCATATTGTCCTTTGTAACGTTGGACGGCCGCCGGCTAGCTAGAATTATGAAATACATTGGTGAGGTTTCGAGAGGCCTCTTGCCGAAATTTGGTTTCATATTACTACAGTAAAGTACAGTAAGGTTGAAGAACAATGCGATCTATAAATCGTCACCTTAACTAATATTATAAAAGCGATAGTGATTTTTTTGTTAAGCTTTCTCGCCTTAATGACTCATCCAATCATCATGAAAAGCATACACTTTGTCACAGAATACACAGATACAGAATAGAACGTAGGGGTTATCATACATCCTATTATGTATCTCTGACAACGTTTTTACTTTTTCTGTATGATATTTCATACAAAAAGTATTGTTAGCGAGGGATAGAAATGTATTGGCAAATTTAGATTTAATCTAGACGCAAGCGAAGCTGCGTACGATATATAGTTAATTTATATTAATGCAACTTCTTCTATTCGTGTAGTTAATGGACAATCTGTTGCCAAGAGCTGTTTAAGCCGCCCGTAGGCCTCTGACATGGTTGAACGACTGCTGTCAATTTGGCAATAACCGGGACCGACTTTTTATGAAATGAAATGAAATGAAATGAAAAAGTTTATTTACCAACATAAACATACAGTACACAAACAATTAAATTATTTAAATAGAGGTGGTAAAATAGGCATCTGCGTCAGCTATTGTTGCAGTTTAACTGCAACGCTGGTATTCTCGCAGGCCTAACATAAAATAAAAGCCTTAAGATTAAAATTTCTTAAAATTATATGATTACATTATAAATTATATATAAATATACCTAATAATATTATAATTTTAAATATAATATAACAACAACATGCAAATACAGAATAAATAATAATAATATATAGATAATAATTATAAATATTTATTACCGCATCTTGTAAAACGAGGTTTACGAACGCAGCATACATGCCAGACTGACATCTGTCAATGTCAACAACGTCAACAGTTACCACGATAGACATAATAATTAAAATTATCAACATTGCACGCGGCTTGGGTTATAAATGACCTAATAGTACACAATTACAGAGTAAAGAATATACTAATACGATACAAAAGTACACATGGTTCATTACAAAATTGAGAAAGATGCGCATGCGCAAATTAAACTAAATAATATCGAAATAATACAACAACAAATAGTGGCGTATTGCACTTCATGTAAGTACATATTAAATTTATGGAACAGATTTTTGTTTATTTATTAAATATTGTTTTAAATTGTTACGAAATGAACGCAATGATTTTAGATCTCGTATTGGCGGCGGAAGGTTATTCCAACATTGCGTCGCTGCGTATTTGAAACTACCCCTGAAAGCCGTGGTTCTGTGACTTGCAGTGACCAAGAGATGAGACGCCGCCCGTGTGCTGTAGTGATTAATATCACGTGACCACTTTAGCTTATCATAGAGGTAAACTGGTTTTTTGTATTGAACAATACCAAACAGCAATGTCGCCAAATGAAGGTGTCTGCGGGCAGCCATCTTCATCAGATTTCCACTGTTTAAAAATGGAGTGACATGCATGCGAGGTGGAATATTATAACAAAAGCGAGCACATGCGTTCTGTACACGCTGTATCACTTTCTCAGTTCTTTTCAAAATACATGGGCCAAACACAGCATCCATATAATTAAGTTTGGATAATATGAGAGCCTCACAAAGTTGTAGCCGCACATCAATACTCAGGTGTCGGCGGATTTGGTATAGCAACTTGAGACGGTAGAAACAGTTTTTTACCGCTTGGAGTACATGCGTCTCAAAATGCAGTTCGCCATCCATAACCAAACCCAAGTTTCGAGCCTCAGTAACTTGTTCTATGGGGCAACCATCTACCATGACCATAGGGTTTAAATTCTGTGTCTTTCTAATATGTTGCATTGAGCCTAATATCAAAAATTTTGATTTCGAGGGGTTAAGTACAAGTGAATTCTTTTTGGCCCAATTAGATATCCTATTCAAATCTACATTCATTTTATTTACAGAATTGTGGCAGTCATTGGGATTAAATGAAATATATAGTTGGAGGTCATCGGCATACATATGATATTGGACATGCTGTATATGGTTGGTAACATCGGCGCTGTACAATAAAAAGAGAAGAGGCCCGAGAACTGATCCCTGAGGGACGCCCCGGGTTACCTGACAGCAAGAAGAATTCGCCTTGTTACCATCTCTGGCATTATCCAGTTGGACAAATTGAGATCTATCAGTTAGATAACTATGAAACCATTTTACTGTTGCCGAGTCACATCCATAATAGGAAAGTTTAGAAAGAAGGAGAGAAATATTTATAGTTTCAAATGCTCGGGAGAAATCAAGCAGAGTTAGTAGAGTAGCCATACCCTTGTCCTTAGCCTTCAAAACATCATCTGTAACATCGAGTAGAGTGGTAGTAGTGCTATGTCCTTTTCTAAACCCAGACTGTCTTTGAGGTATTATGTTATATTTCTCAAGATACTTCCTCAACTGGTTACTGACCACCCTTTCCAGTATTTTTGACAAACAAGGAAGCAAGCTGATAGGCCTAAGATCTTTGGCAACAGTTGGATTAGAAATTTTGGGTATAGGTTTGACTATTGCCGTTTTCCATACATCTGGGAAGGTAGAAGAAGTTATAGATTTGTTGATGATTGCTGTTATGTATGGCAGAGTATGAGGGAGTGTCATCATCAACATTTCTAATGAAATATTGTCAATACCCATAGCATTTGTTTTTAGACTGTTGATATGTGAGCTGACTGCTTGTTCACTAACTGGCTCTAAACCAAAGCTGTCCGTGTGATACCTATTGGTTTCAAAGTATACCAGATCTGATAGAGAAACTGTATTATTACCTGGGATATCTAAAAAGTGCTTATTGAGGTCTTCAGGGTTGTCAAGTGCATATGGCAAGTCATGAATTATTTTTTTATTAATATTGATGGTTGATTTTAAGTTGTGCCATAGTTTCTTAGGATTTTTTATATGTCTGTTTATATAGGTTTTGAAGTAGGCTCTTTTTTCATTTTCAATTGCCCTTGCTACAATGTTTTTCATGTCTTTGTAACTGTTTTTGTGAGTGTCTGTTTTATTTAGTTTATATCTAGTATGGTACTTGTCACGAATTTTCACCATTTGCTTGATTGTGTCTGTAACCCAAGGATAAGACTTCTCTCTAATTAGAACTCTTGTAATTGGTGCATGAGCATTAAACAGAGTAGTGATTAAGGTATTGAAAACTGTCACCATGTCACTCACATTCTCCAAAGTTGCCAGGTATGCCCAATCAAGCCTGCAAAGATCCTCCTCAAAAATGTCTAGCAGTACCCGAGATAAAGGTCTATAAAGAATCCATTGAGGAGAAGGTTTGCTGATTTTGAATGAGCAAGTTACAGACAAAATGGCATGTTGTCCCAACTCAGGCTTAAATGTCACTGACACATTGTGAACCTGTGCATCAGTGCACACAATATCTATCAGTGTCTCACTATGATCTGTGAAATGTGTAGGCTGCTGGATCACTTGGTTTAAACTTGTGTATTGTAAAAAACTATTTAATAATATAGTGCTGTTATCATTGCTCTTGAGACAATTAATATTAAAATCACCTAGGAGGATAATTTTATCTGCCATATGAAACGAAGTGAGGGATGCCGTGATTGCATCTAAGAAAATGTTGATATCTAACCATGGTGGTCTGTATGCTGTACCTATGATAACTGTTTGTGAGTTGACATTGAATTTGAGCCACATTTGCTCAACGTTTGAGGAGACTGGATGGACCATGGTTTGAACTCTGAGATCACGACGCACATAGAATCCGACACCTCCGCCTCTACCTCCTCGTATTCTCGACGGTCTTGGTACGTGTCTGAGGCGATAATTAGGGACTGTAGGCGCTCGACCCTCCTCACCATCCCGCAGCCAAGTCTCATTAATGGCCATTACGTCTACTGCAAGTTCATCCATTGCCAACAAAAATTCATCATGACGTGTTCCCAATGATCCAGCATTGAATAAACCCACCTTTAAATATTTACCCCTATCCATTGCTATACTTAAAAAATATTCTTACCATACTATAAAGTAGTTTATCAAGGCTTGGCAGGAATACACAATTTATGTAAATATATGTCAGTGTAAATATCTTTAACTTATTTTTATCTGTAGATATAATGTAAATAACTTTTCTGTGTACTTTGAGATTATGATTAGTAAATACAATATTTTGAATATATAATTTTGTATTTAATGAAATTGCTGTATGTTGAATATTTAAAAATATATAAAATAGAATTCCAAAAATATAGATAATATATAATATAATGTGTTATGTACGGAGACGTTCAGATGAAATACCACTAAGCGGTCACCCATCTTATAGACTGACCGCACCCAACGTTACTTAACCTCACTAAAAAATTCAAAAAATTGTAAAAGTCAAAATCAAAAATCATCTATTCATTTAGGTCACAAAGTAACATATATGAACGTCAAAGGTTATCAGTTAGTGAGTGTAATAATTTTCTTGAATTTACATTTATATTAGTTGCTAGTTTCAGGCAAAAGGTTGTGCTAATGAGAAAATACCAACAAAAATTTGTTGTGAAAATTGGACAGGACTTGTAATTGAGAAGTCATAGGTTCAGTCATCAATGGGTTTACGACTGTAGTGCAATGTATGAACATTGCACTACTATCGTAAACCCAAGTATTTTGTCTTAGCTGGACTGGTTAGGTAGTAATTTCAAACCCAAACTTACCATACTATAGTTATCATAAAAAAATTATACGTTAATTAATTCTCCACTCTCACTGTATTGCGTGGTACAGCCGCACCAGGTTCTACTGGCCTAGAAGCTTCAGAAAGATGGAAGTATCTTCACCTATTTTATGTCAAACAAGGTACAACTGTTAACCAGGTACGTGATCATCTATCTAATATCTGTGGAAGCGATATCTGCACTGTAGATTTACTTAAAGCTCGTGGAAATTACGCGTCATTCAAGCTGGGTGTACCGTCGAGGCTCACTGACCAAGTAATGGCGGCTAAAAACTGGGCAGAAGATATATGTGTAAAACCATGGCGCCGTAACTTTCGTCCTAAAAATGACAAACTTCAATAAACCACTTAGACTTGTTACTCCCGCTATAAACAAAAGCTACAACCACCTGCATATATTGTATCAAAATGTACGTGGATTGAAAACCAAATTACCCACTTGGCGATCGAACTTGTTACTCACTGAACACGATTTGGTGGCAGTTACTGAAACAAATCTTGATAACTCAGTTGAAGACTCGGAATTATCATATGGACAATGGAGCATCCTGCGTAGAGACCGATCAACTGCAGGTGGCGGAGTTCTGTTAGCCGCACGCCCTGGTACTTCCCTGATTAGACGAACGGAATATGAGACAAACAACGGGGAGGACATGTGGGCAGCACTTACTACACGCGGTACAATTAATGTAAATATCTGCGTTGTCTACATCAAGCCCTCTGCTACTGTTGAGGACTACATGACATGGTTTTGCAAAGTCGAGAGCTTTATTTCGAACTTGAGTGGATCGGTTATAATATTAGGCGACCTTAATTTAAAGAGTGCCTCTGTCAATATTAATAATAATTTTTGTTATTTTTTGAGTTTTTGTAACCTGGTTGAGATGAATGAAGTTATGAACATGCGTGGAAGTAAGTTGGATGTGGTACTGGTGCGAGCGAGTCTTAGTGTGAAATGCGAACAAGGCGTGGGCTTGGAACTAGTGCCAATCGATCTTTACCATCCTGCACTAGATATTACACTTAATATTTCTACACCTAAGTGTAATGACACATTAGACCCCAGTAATATTGAGAAAAGCAAGGACTGGAATTTCAGTAAAGCAGACTTTTCACTAATATACGAGCAAATTCGTACAGCCCATTGGCAGGATGTTCTTAGTGTCAATAATCCTTGCTCTGGTACTGATATGTTTTATTCAATCATATATAGTATTTTTAATTCCTATATCCCGAAGAAAAAACGATTGGCATCTCGAAATAGACGTTATCCTGTTTGGTTCACTAAAGATCTAATTCACGACGTGAGACGCAAAAACCAACTCCACAAAAAATGGAAGGTCTCACTTTGTGAACAGGCACATGTAGAGTTTAGTATTTTACGTTCGCAATTAAAGACTCGAGCTAGGCATGCTTACAGCTTATATTGTTGTACTGTGGAGAACGATATTAAAAGAAATCCACTACAATTTTGGCAACACGTGAAAAACTTACGATCGAAAGGTGGGTTTGAACCAAATGTTACGTACAACGGTGTCGCTAGTTCAGGAGTCAGAGCTGCTGAAGCATTTGCTCAGTATTTTTCCAGCGTCTTCTTGCCCGACAAACCTGAATTGGATCCTAGCAGTCTTAGACCATGTGCCGGTGGAGGTAACGTTGCACTTCCCATCATAACAGAACAGGACGTAGTTAAAGCGATTAGGAAGCTCAAACCTGGTAATTCGATTGGTCCTGATAACATACCCGGCTTCATCTTGAAGGACTGCAAGGCAATTTTGGCTGTTCCACTGTGTCACGTATTTAATCTAGCCCTTCAGACTGGCGTGTATCCTACGCAGTGGAAACTATCGCGAGTTACACCTATACCTAAAAGTAGTGACAAAATATCTGTTGAGGAGCATCGACCGATCGCCATCCTCCCAACTGTTGCCAAGGTATTTGAAATTATTCTCCACACAATTATTTATAAACAGATAGAGGAACACCTATCTGACGCACAGCATGGCTTTCGACGTGGACGCTCTGTAGACTCAAATCTTCTGATCCACACGGACTATATCTATCTAAGCTTGGATACGGGAGGTCAAGTTGATGTTCTCTATTTTGACTTCCGCAAAGCGTTTGATAGAGTTGACAATGATGTCCTTTTACAGAAGTTGGGAAATATTGGGTTTACGCCAGGCCTTCTCAACTTCTTCGCCAGCTATTTAAAGGACCGTAGACAGTTTGTCAGGCATGGTTGCTTCGAGTCTAAGGCTTATGACACCAGTTCAGGCGTGAGTCAAGGGTCTGTGTTGGGTCCGCTTTTGTTTCTTATTATGCTAAATGATCTCACTAATGAGGTAAAATCGGCAAAATGCCTGTTATATGCCGATGACCTGAAAATAGCTCTGGAGATCAAAACAACTGCGGACTGCATCGCCCTACAAAAAGATGTCGACAAGCTTTATCAGTGGAGCATTATTAATAAACTTAATTTTAACACGAATAAATGCTATGTGATGAGCTATGGCCGTGGGTTGAGACCGATCCACTACGAATACACATTAGATGGTACATGCATAACCAGAGTCCACAACATTAAGGATTTAGGCGTAATCTTCGACCGTAGCATGACATTTAAAAATCACGTGTTCGAGCTTGCTAAGGAGTGTTATAGGCGACTAGGTTTTGTTCTGAGAAATGTTACAGACTTCCAGAACCCTCAGATCATATGTCTTTTATATACCTCCTTAGTAAGAAGCAAATTAGAGGCCAATTCATGTGTCTGGAATCCTTATACAGCGTCCCAGACTCTCATGCTCGAAAAAATTCAAAAGACCTTCCTCAGATTTCTTTTTAAAAAGATTTATAATTTCTTTCCGTATATGTACCCTACTAACTACCTTTTAGGGATGTTAGGCTTCAATTCTTTAGAGGTCAGACGAGGCTTTAATCAACTCACGATGGCTAATAAAGTCATTCATGGACGAATCGACAGCCCTGAGCTCCTTACTTTGTTGCTTAGGTTATATGTGCCTGATAAATACGTCAGGCACCGTGAAAGCTGCCGGCCCAAATTATTCGCCAAACCGAAATGCCGCACTGTTGCTAGAGCTCAGTCGCCAGTGTGCCGTTCCCTGGAGGTGCTTAACGCCCTCATGACTGCCTGCCCTAAATGTGATGTGTTTGCGGATGAATGGAAGAAGTTTATGCGAGAGTGCTTAATTTTCTGCGAGAAGAGGTATGAGAGGGAATCAACAATTCCATATTAATTTTTATGTTATGTTTCTGTTTTTGTTGTAATTATTATAGTCTTTTATTGTATTTCTTTCTTTTTATGTTTTATGTTTGTAATATGATTTTTATTGTCTCTATGTTAATTAATGTAATTGGTGTACTGCCGTTTTAATTAACTATAATAAATAAATAAATCATTCTTATTTTCATCTTCAAATCCAGTTTAAGCACCTGACCGCTCTTTTGTACACAACTCTCTCATACCGTGAGTTCTACTTAAACTGGACACTTTCCCTAACAGACCTCATAGAAACAAATACGTAAGCTACACCCAGTACGATATAAAATATGTTAGAATACATTCAAATCAATTTACCGTAAAAAAGAAAGTAATATGAAAATAAAGCTTTCGTCAACGGAAAAAGTTACCAAATCCTATTACGTGGGTTTATTGTGGGTATCTTATAAGCGAGTTTCTGTTATAATATATAGTACTAGCTTTTGCCTGTGGCTTTGCTCGCGTAAATATACGTTAGATTAGTAATAGTATTTATTCTGGGTAAAAATTACCCTATGTCCTTTTTTGTACTCCTGACAATGTGTTTGCGAAATTTTATCATAATTCGTCTAATAAAAAATTAATCATCATCATCAGGCTATAATAGTCCACTGCTAGATATAAGCCTTCCCCAATGAGCGCCACAGCGCTTTGTCTTCAGCTTGCCGCATCCAGCATCTGCCTGCAGTCTTTCGCAGATCGTCATCCCACCTGGTCAGAGGGCGTCCTACACTACGTTTGCCGAGCCACGGCTACCACTCAAGAACACGTTTACCCCAGCGGTTGTAAAAATGCTGTTATAAAAAATATTTATTACCAGATATGTTACAATGTATGGTCTTATCCATTGGCCCCACACCTGACAAGCCTGTCCTGTGGGTACCGTGACGATTACAATTTACGTTTAAGTACATTGCTCGGTCGATATCATTTAAAGTTAACATTTATGAGATAATTTTATACTATTAAACTAACATTTAACACTTATTTATTGTACATTTACGGAGAAAATAGAAAGCGTAGGTAATATAATTTACGATAACCGCAGATGGTGTATGTGTAATTATGAATATTCGCATATACATACGAGTATATGAATGTATATTATATATTTAATACTTATATATGTATGTATTATTTATATATTATATAGCTCAGTGGGAGACCAACAGACTGCAATGCAGAGAGTCTCGGGTTCTAACCCACGTCGCGCATCTCTGACTTTTGGAAGTTATATAACTTTTAGAAATTATGTGCGTATTGATTGACAATTTTCGTGCCTGTTCCGTGCCTCGCAGAACACGTTAAGGCTGCCATGAATATCTATGGCAGTCGTTATTGGGAAGTCAATGCCCTATAATATCCTGACACTGGTCTAGCCTTAGGGTATCGTTAGCCTTCGGGTTGCGGAGATCAGGTGGCTGTAAAACCTGATATCCAGTCAAATCCAGTTAGACTAGAAAAGCCGACCCCAAGTGACTTGGGAATAATAAAGGCTAGGGAGAAGAAGAGTGTTTAACTAAAGAGCAAAAAAAGATTCTCAGTGCTTTCATATGTCATTGTATTGAGCCATTCGGATACCTTTATTTTTGCCTCTTTTACTGAGCACTCTTTTATATCTTTTATATTATCACAATATTTTGCTACTTTATTGTAGATGTAGTTATCTTTGTGTGGGCTGAAACGTCTCAATAGTTAAGGCGTGAAACCGTAACGATCAAACAAACTCACATTCGCATTTATAGTATTATTTAGATTACGTTTTAGCATACAGGATGTCCGGTAATTAATGGATAACCTGGAAATGTCTTATAGTGGAACTGATGGCCGTTTAGACAAAAATATGAAAAAAAACTATCCTAACACATATCCTCAGGTAGTCCTGAGGATATGTGTTTTTTTTTACATCCTGTATATTATAAAGGATGACCACAACTTACTGTCATTATATAGAAAACTTTTAACAAGATTATTATATACTAACTAATATGATAAATGCGAATGTGAGTTTGTTTATTTGTTTGTTACGCTTTCACGCCTTAACTACTCAATCGATCATCATGAAATTTCGCATACATGTTGTTAGGGACAGAAAAGGACATATTCCTCCACTAAAAAGTACTGTTACTAATTTAACCTAACCTACAATTACGCGAGCGAAGCCGCGGGTATAATCTAGTAATAAATATTAATTCGTGGTTGACAAAAACTCAGACACGTTTAATTCTACCCGGTACCTAAATGTCACGGTGCTATGTTGACACAGACTAAGTAAAATTAAAGCTATCTGTTGCCGAGGGACAGCCAATTTACTTTTGTCGTAGGGCTGGCAGACTGAGATAAAAAAGTATTTCTTTTTTGTTTTTTGGAATAGATACTAAAGCAGTTAGCATGCATACTTCTTCCCAAGCCCTGCATCGTGAGGCATCTTAAAACATACATATTATTATCGGATACAATTAACACCCAGATTTAGAGCATTCATTTGTGAATTACATAAATAATTGTAAACGGCATCGGCAAGCCAACGCTTGCCCGCTGCGCACTCGTGCAGTCAATAATCGATTAATCGACAATCGAATATTTGTACTTCTTTAAAACAATACTATACCTAATTACGAGCAAACTTCTTCTTCCATGCGTTATTTATACTAGAGAATACTACTCGAATGTTTTCAACAAAGCCATACCGTTGAAAGCGTTCGGTGCAAAGCAAAATAAGTTTGTTGAACAATGTTTTTTCTACACACGGTATTGCGCAAACTTTAACATCGTTAGAGTTACTACAGATTGTTCTGAGCTGTAAGAAAGCCATTTTACAGACCTCAAGCGAACCAGTGCAAAGAAATTAATATATGTTACTGTAAAAGCCCGAACTACGGTAAATCCTAAGATTGTCCAGTAACTTCTAAGATTTACCAACTCTTAATGGTAAAAGTCCGAACCGTTCTATGATCATCATTTAATTCGAACTTTAACCACTATTCACTTGGTAAATCTTAGGATTTGCCTCAAAGACACGGTAAATGTTGAAATAAACATGCCAGAACGTGTTCGGCGTATGGTCTCGTACTCGTGGCAGTCTGTTTTCCCCGCTACCCGTCCATCTACCTCTACTGTCTCCGGTTAGGTTAGTTTAGTTGGGCACGCCACAATCGTGGCGGTAAGACTTTTTTTTGAGGAGTGGCTGGAGAGGCGGCATAGCGCCCTCATTTTCTGATGACACAGGTGACTGGCCACGGTTGCTTTGGCCAGTGCCTGTGTCGCATAGGCTGGCAAAAGACGGCCGGTTGTCACCACTGCGGCGACTGCCGCGACGTTGTTGAGGACACGGCGCTGCACACTTTAGCGGATTGCCCCGCCTGGGCATCGCAGCGCCGTGAGTTGATCGCGGCAGTCGGAATGGTTGCCCTTTCGCTTCCGGCCGTGGTTCAGTCCATGGTCCGGAGTAAGAGGTGGCGGAACGACGTCGCTTCCTTCTGTGTATTTTCTGAGTAATTTCCATCAAAAAGGCGGCAGAGCGGGAGAGGAAGCTCTTAAACGCCAACCACAGAATCGGGCGAAGGAGGGCGCGAGATGACCTCCAGCCACCCTGAGGTTTGACCTAGGGGTGGTGGGCTTCGTGGGCCTGGCCGCCACCCGATAAGCACTAGGTCCGAGAGGTGGCGAGTGTTCCCAAGCACGCCTCTGTGTCGTGGTGACAGTAGGTCTTAAATGTAGTGGTGCCCAATGGGTAGTCTTGTTGTGTAGTGGCCTGTCATTTCATATGGTTGCCGAAACCTCGGCGGGGTCTGCCGTATCAACCGTCACTAGTTAGTAGAAAAAATCGTTCCTTTTTTATTAATTCTTACATTTACCAACTCGTGTTGGTAAATCCTCTGTGAATCTTTCACTGGTAAAACATAATATTAACCAATATTCGGGCTTTTACAGTAACATATTCCTACATAAATAAGGAGCAATTTAACAAAGCATATATAAAAACCAAGCCAAAGTATAGGTATAGCTTGGTTATACTGTTTTCTGTCATTTTCTTTTAAGTTTTTAGCATAGTCAATCATGATAAAAGAAAGAGTTACCAGTCTGAAAGCGTTATAGATTAAAATTATTATTAATAATTGTGCTTCAACTAAAAGCACTTTTTAAAAAGCTGTAATCTTTCGCCACTACCAAAAATAAATCGAGGTAAAATCATTCTTCCTGAGATTGTACATCGATTTTAACATAGTTAACACATTGATATTGAATATATTAGTCTCATCAACAAAAGATTAGGCAAAGTTGTATGACATTCACATTTAGCTAACAATAATATATATTTTAAGTCTAATCTGCCGGGCACAGTTCCAAACTCAGTGCTACAACTAAGTATTTGTTGACCGACAAATCCAAAAACACTTTGCCCACACAGCATAACAGTTGCATTCACTACCGCTGCTCCTGAGACAGTCACTTTTATTTTATTTGTTTTGTTTCATAAGCAGATGGTATTGTTTTCTATATTCAAATAACAACAAAACCCTTATGTAATAACACACGTACGTACGTTTGCACATCACGGAGGGTGAAACGCTCAAAGTGACGGATATTGCTGCCTATCGCAATTCACATTCAATTGCACACAATCGTTACTATTATTAACGTAACATAATTATGTTTCTCGTATATAGCGATATAAAGCGATATATTGGTGCTGTATGTTGTTTTATAGCATCGGGAATATTCAAGTGATGAATAAATCCAATAATAAATAAACTTCTATTTTTCAAAGGCAACGCCCGCTTGCTGTAGAGTTGGACTTTGCAAACTTTCTAAAAACAGACACAAATTACACCGAGGCTCCAAATGTCTGTCATCATACAAATGTCTGTCCCTTATGAAAATCGGACCCATAATACTTGCTGCACCATGCACATGCATTGGCGAGGCAACCACATAACTGAATTGAAATAAATGGTGATATCACGCTACTGGACGCCTGCATGAAGTTTTTAGGTCTACCATAACTGAAACATGATACTAATGCCGTGGATGTAACACATATCCCGTATATCCATAGTTCCGTGTGCGCAACCGATAGCCTTAGAAGCAGGGATTGGATACCCAAGTCGCCTATATTGTACTAGTGCAACTGGACCCGTAACACAGGTATTCCTTTACCTATTTCAAGCACCAGTCTCTCACAAATGTCTTGTTCCATTTATATTAGATTAAGCCATAATACTGTACAAATATTTGTAATAAGAAAATAAATTATTTATTATTATTATCCAAATAAAATTTTACCCAAACCGTAAACCGTACAGCTCGGCAACAATGAAGCAATTCTGTATCGCGTTCTAGAATTTTTTGAATTTAATAAAAAGCACTGAATATACTCGTGTGTGTGTGTGTGGAAATACGGTTGCGCAGCAGGCAACTGGTCGTCTCAACGATGCCACGGCAAGTGTTATCAAATCTACAAATAATATAATTTAGGCCTATAAAATCAAAGGCAGCAAAATGCCACAAGGTAAAATTTTAAAGAGATAAAAGAATCGTTCTGTTGTACTCACAGCAATGAGATTCTATATGTTTTGAATTTAGCATGTAGAATGATCTTTTTTTGTTTTTTAATGAATGTCGACAATCTACTACAATATTAAGTCGCCAACCTACTGCAATATTAAGTATAGGTGATTGCAATTGTAGTTTGGACATTATATGGTTCAACACAAAACTCTAACCCTAGTGTGGGAGTTGGAATAATAAGTCGCATTAAAATGTTCTTGAACAAAAAGGATAAAAGCATTTAATGACAACCCTAACTCCCTGCTCGGTCACCAGGTCAATTCCGTCGTTTGCTTATTTTAATAAAAAACTCAGCAGATGTACAAATTTCGTGTTATTAGCACAGCCACCGGCATTCTACTTTTATATGACTTCTCGCTAAATCTTGTAATTTTACGAAAGTATACCTATATAATTGTTTACTTTTTGGTATTTATGAGGTAGTATTTATTTTTCACTGGAATGTAGTCTGCAGAAATTGTTTTGATTGCTTAATGCAAATTTATTTTGCTCATCTCTTACGACGTATTTGAACTTTAAAATATAATATTTTTTGGAGCAGATTGATCGTCAATCGAAAGTGAAATGAATTTAATGATTGTGATCATAATCCTAACTAATTTTAAAAATCCGAATGTGAGTTTCTTTGTTACGCTCATACCCGCTTTACCTAGTCGACCGATCATCTTGGAATTTTGAAACTATGTACATTGTTAGGGATACAGAAAAGGACATACGATACCTTACAACCAGAAAAAAATGCGAGTGAAGCCGCGGGCAAAAGTTAGTTTAGGGATGTCCTAAAACGTGTGTGTGTGTGTGTGCAGCTATACATATGTGTTACATTGGGAGTCACTGGCGTTAAATAAAACGGTGGATAGAACTTTAATCTTTGCATTTATTGTCCGAAATAATGTCCCAAGTCTATCTACGTTCATACTGACCGGACAGCGCGCAATAACTGCCGGCGACGCTAACATACTTCTCGCTTACACACGAAACTCTTAAGTCATAATTTCTTGCATACTTACAAAGTCACAAATACACTATTATATATCTATCGCGTAATTATTTAATACTTACCTTTACAAGTATCAAATGAATTTCAATAATACGGTATGCCTATTTTAAGAAACCAAAAAAGTAAGGCTTCATTTTAATAAAAAGGCACTTTTGTACAAGCCATGAGTAAAGTTTACGTTTGAATACATTAAGTGAAAGATTGTTAAAGCTTCCAGTGAGTTTATTAAATATTCTTTTGATCACAGCATGCAATTACTACGATAGTATTGAGATGTTATATTAGGTTTCTATACAAACACGGCACAGTTAATTTTCCACTTCTAACTAAAATATTCAGACTAATAAAGTACTTTACTCTGTTCTGTATTTCTATACACTATTATCTAGAAAAGATTATATAAAGGCATTTGAAATGGTGTTGGAGAAGGGTGGAAAGGATAAGCTGGACTAAAAGAAAATGAAGAAGTGTTACGGATGGTTAATGACGAAATACAGTTGTTGAGAACTATAGATAACAGGAGAGGAAAGTTAGCTGGCCACTAGATACGATAAGACTATTTTTTAAAACCATATTATAATGAAAAGTTGAACGAAGGACAGTAAGGGCCGTAAACCGACTTTGAACTAAAAGTCAATCTCATGACTAGTCAAAGATTAAAACAAAAATCTGACAATCATATCTTAAATATATGCTCAGTCACCCGTTGACTAACCACAACGAGGGGGCTTACTTATCGAATACCGCTAATTATATGCATCTGGCTATAAAAGCTTTCCAGATCTAACTATCAGATTAATACTTGAAAGATAGCATGCACAGGAAAATACACTTTATGCAAAACATTTAAAGTACATTTTTGTTCACCTTTGATATTATCTGTTATATATTTTGTGTATGACCCATGGAAACGTCACACAAACAAAATGTTAGACAGTGACATTAAAAACTCATTAGGGAAGGTTTTGTTTTAGACTCATCGCAATTTTTGGCCGTCGCGATAGAGATCAGCATTGGACCGCAAATATGAGTCGGTCATTATTCACGACTTCAAAGTTTAATCGTGGAGTATTTTATGACTGAGGGTAGGTATAAGTTTTTAAAATTTTGTTTGTGTTATGCCCACACGAAGCCCTCAGTAACGTACATCGGGATAAAATATTACTATGTGTTATTCCAAGCCATGGTCCAACTGTGGGGTCAACCAATTGCCGTCTCTGAGAAAAATTTACAAATTCCGTGCTATTAAATATAATCATCAAACAAACCAACATTGCAACTATATGAGAACAGTAACATCAATTGACGCTAAAAGACATAAATGAACAGCTCAGTATTTTTAAAGCTCAGTATTTAAAAATAACGAGGCCACTACGTTAAAGTGAGGTCTAATTAGAGACCAGTGTAGGTAAAAGAGGCGCAAAATAAAAAAGTAGAAAGTGGACAATGTTTTAACAAGCATGTTTTACTTTAATGTCAACTTTTTTTATTTTTGAAGGACTGGACTTTGGTCATGCTTTATTAAAAAAGCTGACTGATTGCCTGGTTGGTATAGTGCCTAGTATATACGATTGAAGATCATAAGATTCTGGGTTTAATTACTAGGTCAGGAAAGAAATAGATAAAGGGTTTATCTCTGGTCTATTTCTGTATTATTATTGTCAGTGGAAACTCTTCCATAATTTGAGGAATTCAAAAATTTTTCTAAAATAGTCCACAGTAGTGTAATAATAATTATAATTAAGTGGGATGAGGCCAAAGTCTACCACCCTGATTTAAAGCGAGTTGGTAGACTTCACAAATCTCTGACAATATTAGGGAGAACTCTCAGATATGTAGGTTTCGTCACGATGTTACCTTTACCATTGCGAATGATAATTAACTATTTAATACGCACGAAAAAGCAAAGGTCGCATGTCTTAAGAACCTTAGGATAGAACTCGAGACGTCTGCCTCAAAATCCGACGGTCTCCCACTAGGTTATCGATACACTATTGTGAGCTTTAATTAGCTTGTTTATCCTACAGGAAAACGTTTATTTCTTAGAAAACTCAGGTGTATAAAATTGTAGCGCAATAGTTCATAGAAACAGCTATCGATCATATGAACAAAAGTTTTCCACCAGTATTAATAACTAACTGAGACATTTCCAATCAACCATTCAATTTTGCTTCGCGCTCATTGTACGAGTGAATGAATGAGTGATGGCGCAGTTCCTTGTTCACTCAGACGGCTCGCGGTACAATTTGACGTATAATGGAGTGCTCGATATTTGATTAGTGAACGAATTGAATGATGTGTTCGAAATTTGAATCGGTACTTAATGTAACGTGTTCGATTTTTAAAATTAATTTAATTGTTGAATGAACGAAATTAAAATGTATGGTCTTTTACCGAATGAGCTGATTCTGTTTTGTTATTGAGTTATCGAATGATTATGAATCATTGTTCTCGGTGTGAGAAAATTGCCGTGACATACCTAAGTTGCATAAATCGATACTATTATGAAATTGTATCCTTGTGTCACAGGTGACTTTATAAACATTAGACACAAAGAACACCCAAACTCGGTCCCACAATTTGTGAACCAAGCACTTTTTAACTTTGGGGATCGAATGTAATATGTAATTTAGAGATATTAATTTAGCTTAGACTATATTTATCTGTTACAATTTGCCATCCCGGTAAAAACTGTTAAAATCACGTCATTTTGTTCAATTTTGCTGATATGCTTACGAAAATACGGTCGAGTAATAATTTTATTCAGTATATAATATAATTACGCTTAATAAGCATTATTTGAGCATCATACCAAGTAGGTAAACGCCGTATTTTGTGGCTGCTCCAATATGACACCATAATTATGCTGAGGCAATTCGTTTTGTAACCTTTGAGCTCAAAACATACATGAATCTTATGCCTATATAGGTATCTGCCAATGTAAGCAGAAGCTTATGATACCCACGACTTGCTAGCTATATTTTTAATATCATGTGAGGTCAAAACTATGTATCGAACTAAGTTTTTTAGACTCAGTGCTACTTTTTGCGACCCAAGTATGCAATCCGAGAGCATATACAGTAGTCGAATTGACTACTGTAGCATCAACGAGGCAGCTTTATTAACAGACATACATAGTCTTATATATTGTTTTTTTTTATTAATTAAGTTATGACTGTGTGTTAGTTATTACCAGCTCGGACCGATACGATGTAGGCTCTGCAAGAATACCAGCGTTGTGGTTATACTGCAACGTAGCTGAAGCAGGACCTTATTTGTTCTATATACCTATACAAGGTTGCTATACCATGGGCATTAAAATGGACATAGAATTCCATATGGGCTCAGTGTTGATTCGAAACGGTTAAAAACACGATAAAGATAAAAATAGAAAATCACTTTTTCAAACAAATTAAATTAATTTAATACGCAAACAGCATATTTTATAAACATCTGTTATCTGTCATTGTTTCATTGTTGTCACGGGTTTTTTTATTGCTTCCTTGTTTATGTTACAAAGTAATGGTGTAAACTAGTAGTGAAAACACAAGCATAACATATGCTTGTGTTTTCGTTCTTATTGCGCTGAGATTAAGACTCACTTTGGCGTGATTGTTGCCTACTCTAATAATATATACTAAGTACCAGAGGGGCAACATCTCCTACATTTTTTTCGCTTTAAGGTGCATGACCTTGGATACTTATGCTTAGACTCTCGAGTCAGCTGTTAGGGCAGATAAAATCGTTGCAGTTTAGCAAAAACTAAAAATCTATCCTGTGGCTAAAATACTGCGCCTATTGATATGAAATTTTGAATAAAGCTTGTATGTAGTATATACTGTATGTAGATATAAATAAAGCCTCATTGTTTAATCAACCTTGTATATTGGTTGCGTTTCCTGTTTGTAATTATCTCATAGAATGTGCAACAAATAATTTCTTAATTCTTTCCTTTTTCTTACGCCACAGTCGCAGATGGGGTAGGCAGACGAGTATTAAACCCAAAACTAACAAACTACGGTTTTAGCTTCCACGTGATGTAGAGCGAGCTTATTGCCGTTTACTGCACTTTCGACTGCTACGCAGAAGTGTTTCATCCGATCCCAAGGCATCTCTGACTTTTCGAAGTTATGTGCGCATGAAATAGTTAATTATCGCTCGCTTTAATGGTGAAGGAAAACATCGTGAGGAAACCTGCATATACGAGAGTTCTACATAATATTCTCGAAGAAAAAAAGTGTGAAGTGTCTTTGAAGTCTGTCAACCCGCAATGGGCGTGATGGACTATAACCTAACCCTTATCGTACCAAGACTAGACTCGAGTCCAGCAGTGAGACAGTTGATAATCAGGACTGATATTATTATTATTACATCATCTACGGTACTTGCAGTCTTAGTATTTGATGGCGGATGGCGTAGTGGTTTAAGTGGTCGTCTCGCCAATGCCATTGCACCGAGTGTTGTGGGTTCGAATCCCATACGGGACAAAAATTTTGTGTGATCCACAAATGGTTCTGCTTAGTATATGTGTTCTTTGTGTCCGTTCTTTGAATGTTTGTAAAGTCACCCGCGACACAGGAATTATTTCTAGTTCGGGTCGGGTTCACTTTTCAATATAAATAAAATAAATAATGAAGCAAACTTAAAACATTACTAGATTAAATGAAACTTCACGGCTAAATCAAAAGATACGACTTCTAATTACCGTGCAGATGGCTACAGTTTGAATGCACTTCGTTAGTGAGCTAAACAGTTATTTATTAGGTAACTAATTCGAGGCAGTCTTGGAAGGATGCTTTTAGTCGTTAATTAAAGAAGTTTTTCTAGTGTTTCTTATTAAATAGAGAGTGATTTTCACTTAAAACTGAGATTTATTCATGTACTTATATCTTAAACAAAGAATATGACTGAAATACTTTGATTTATTAATTCTAACTAATGTTATAAATGCCAATGTGAGTTTGTGTATTTGTTTGGTTCGCTTCACACCTTAACTACTCGACCGATCATCATAATATTTCGCATACGCATTGTAAGGAGAATAGACGAGGAAATAGGGTACCTTTCATCTAGAAAAAGTACTGGTTCTAACCTAACCGAGCCTTTATTTATGCCAGTGAAGCCGCGGGAAAATAGTTATATTTAATTCTAGCTATACCTATCGGTACAGTGAGAATTTACACCTTCTGTTTCTTTAATTATTCGAGAACACGACGTGCAAAAGATTTTGTTTACTCATCTTAACATAGTAGTCATGTGACTGACATACTTCGCTCAAATTGCAATACCAAGGTATTTTCTTAGTTGGGCTATTTGGATTTGTAAATTAGGGCAAAACCTTCAAGTTCATCGCAGCTAACTTCGTGTCGTAAAACGTTTTCAGAGTTGTTTAAGGCAACTTCTGCACCAGCATTTATTTGTATAATAGATTTTACCCGCGTCTTCGCTCGTGTAAATGTAGGTTATGCTAATTTTCTATTCCTCGGGAATAGTATGTTTTCTGAATAAAAGGCACTGGCGGTCCTTTTTTGTACACCAAAACGTGCATCCAAAATTTCATGCTATCGGTCGAATAGTGAAAACGTGAAAGAGTAACAAACTAACTTACATTTTCATTTATGTCTAATATTAGTTGGAATTAAGATTCTACAAACATTCAAACAACGGACACCCAGACACAAAACAACTAATAGTGAACCACACAACTTTTTTGTCCCATATAGAGTTCAAACACACAATAATTAGTAAAGAAATCACTTAAACAACTACGCTTTCCGTGCATCATATTGACTACTTTAGCATTTATAAAAAGGGAGTTCGGCTGTTCTGAATAATGTGTTATGACGGCAGCAAAGAGTGCACCTTTGTGATGAAGAATCAATACGTCACCAGTCATAACACTTCATCACTCACAAATAAACTGAACTCTTAAAAGCTACGATGACAACTATTCGGAATTTAATCAATCATCTCCATGTGTACCGATCTCTCTGTAGATCATAGAGGATCTTTTATAACCTGTTTGATGTAGAAATTTAAATTCACAAACAGTATTTGGTTATTTAAATTTTAAGGAAAGGCTTTATTCAGAATTTGGCTATAAAACATGTGGCTCTCCCGGTTGTAAGTAGGAAGGCCTAGGACTGCGACCTTAACCGACGGATTGTTCCGCATTTGTCACTCATGTTTCGTCCTAAACGTAGAAATTCGCATTCGTCACAAAAATTGTTCCTCCTATATTTAAATAAATATTTCTTGATGTAATACCCGTTTGGTTCCTTTTTTATTTTACCGTCAGCCGAAAAATATTTTAAAATACCTCGTTGATCTATTGGTAAAACTTTGAGCTTACGATTGCATGACATTGCGCGCGCGATAACGAAAAGATTTAAAATAACAAAAATGTAGGACGAAAGAGGAATAATTTAAATAGGAAGGCGAATGGGGAACATTTTAGAACGTAGGACGTAATGTAAGGGCAAATGTAACAAACCTATCAGACAGACGTTGTCAGCTGACACTTATCAAGATTAGGGAAAATAAAGTTCAAATGGGACGAAGGGATTTATATGGGGCTGAAACCTAGTAACAGTGTTATTACTTATGCCATTTTCTATAAGAGGTTGGTAATGCCCCGGCTGAGCCGGCTTATTCATACTCTCACCGAATAATTGACTACGGAGCGGTGACTTCAACCGAACTATTTCCTGGTGTATTAAAAATACACCACGCCAAATAATTGGCTACAGCACGGTGTGCTTCTTCATTGACCTATTTTTATGGTGTGTCGAAAATACACTTCATTTTTAGTCATTTACGAGTGAAAAAATTAATAGTCTGCGTTGGAAAAAAGGCGTGAGTCTGATCTATATACTTTGTGTAACTTTTGGTTCAAATGATTTTTTTCCCATACAACCAAGGCGGCAAACAAGCATACGGCCACCTGATATTAAGTGGTTACCGCAGCTCATGGACGCCCGCAACACCAGAGGCATCACTTGTGCCTTGCCAACCCTTTAGGAAAGGAAAAGGAAGTGAGAAGGAGCGGAAAGGGGGAAAGAGGGTAATTGGGCCTCCGGCATTCTCATTCATCGGACAAAACACAACAGTAGTATTTTGTCGTCTGCCTTATTGCACATCAGCCCCAGCTGATGTTCAATAAGGCAGTCTTACTATTACATTGGATTTAGTGTTCTTGATATGAGAACAGAAGATAAGTTTCAATTTTGTCTGCACGGATGGCGTAATGTTTTAAGTGGTCACTCGCCACTACCAGTGCCGAGTATTGTGGCTTCGAATCCATGGGTAAAAAAATGTGTAATCCGCAAACGGTTGTTCCGAGTCTAGACGGTCTTTGTGCCCATGGTTTGAATATTTGTAAAGTAGCCCGCGATACACATAATTCATAGAGTGAGATTTGTCCATCTTTAAATAAAAAGGATATTACTTTACATAATTACCTAATTGCTGTAACTGTAACATATGTACTACATAGGCATGTCTTGCTATAATTTACCTACTTAATTTTAACATTGTAATAGAAAAACTGTATTCCATTTAAAGAAAAGTATGTAATTTGGATTATATTCCATCTAAGAGAATCACAGTAAATCCATTTAAGCGACGGCAAAATAAGTTTGAGAAAATGCTCGTATGTATGTAGCATGTCCCTTAAATTTCGTATTCGTACTCCGTCCGTCCAATCAAGGGTCAAAGGGTCAATGGACCTTCCGTTAGAACCTTTTTTCGGTACAAAGCTCGACATGTCACACAGAGTCTTGACGAATAGTATGCTTAGTCACGCACCAAAGTGGTTTCCGATACACATACAAATTATCTTTTTATCTGCCTTTATCTTTTCTAGGGTCGAAATAAGTAGGGTTATCTTGCTTTGTTGATTGGGGTCACAAAGTGTAGGAAGACTGGAGTCCGTATCAGAGAGGTTTCCGAGTGACCCTCACGTTTTGCCGTTTCCTTATCCCGCAATGACTCTTAAGATGTCTTTTTGGTACTAGGCGGAGCTACTTTAGTATATGTATGGCAGCTATTAAATTGGGAAACAATTCGTTTGGATTGATCTCATGTAGGTCTTGTATCTAGCCGATTTTAATATTTATTACAATACATAATATCAGCCCTATATATATAAGCTGTTCTTCTGCTTATCATAGTCTTCGCATTGTAAGAAGCGTTAGACAATTGTTCACCACGCCGGTACAGTTTGTAGAATTTACATATTTTAAAAACATTAAAAAGGCCCCTCAAAGATGTAGGTTGGTACTCCCTTTCTTCTCCTAATTTTTTTGTCCGGTAATCATTATCCATAAAACGTTTGCTACTCGTATAAACTTCAGTAACCATAATGACCATAAAATCGAAATTTTGTTTTACATAATTATCTTTACTTCTAAAACTATTCTGTCATAATATCGTGTACTATAATATACAGGGTGTCCAAGAACCTGGCGTCCAACTGGATTCCCACGATGCCCCAAGTTCTAACAGTACTCAGAAAAATATTTTAAAAAATCCACCCCATGTACTTACAGAATTATACTGATTTCAAAAAAAAAGGGGAAATGAGCACCCTGTGACATACTTTTGAATGCTGTGACTGCTAATGCTGATAATTTCGATATTTCTTGGAGGTTTTGTAATCTAGGGTATTGCTGTGTCTAAATAGAATGTAAAAATAAAGTACTTATTGTACCATTTTAAAATAAAATATTATTTTAACTAAAGGTGATATGGAAAACTATTGAATTTCGCAACTTTGACCGACTGTAGTGTAAAAAAAATGTACCAAAATAGTATGGCAAGTGACGTCAAATTTTGACGCGTTTATTCCTCTTTTTAAAAAGGTATAATACTTACACATTAATTTGAAAAAAAAAAATTTTGATAATATTTTTACTCAACAACCCAATTTTTACGATGTCTTACAGAATTCTTAGAAAGAAAAATTTACGACGAATTGAATCTAACCTCTAAAGAATTACTGTTGTATGCTCATAAAAATAACAACAGGCCTCTCAAAAAACAGGTTAGACCGTAAGGGACGGTATGTGCATGCATCTCACCATAGTGATTCGTTATTACAACAGGAGGGAGCAAGACAGAAACTATCTTTGCGATTTGCTGGTTCTTCTTTATGGTACCCCATTATTCAGGTAAGAGTGAGGGAGAAAAAGGTTAGAGGTGCGAGTGAGATAGATAGTGACGCTATCTGGGATCGTGCTATTTAGGATAACAGTACGGTCAGTACGCGTCACTGCCTCCTGCCGTTACTACGCACCTCTCTCTTATTGTTACCATTGATCACGTACTACGATTTAAAGCTTTGTTTATTGGACTCGATTACTCTTTGTGCTCTGGACTTTGAAACGAACTCTTTACGACGACCTTTGCCTGTGTTTGGACAGTTTGTGTTTTGTGTGTGCTACCATGGCGACCTACACTCCGCAAGAATACGCAAATATGCACTACATTTATGGAGAATGTAGAGGTAATGGACGAGCTGCAGCGAGACTTTACAGAGAAAGGTATCCGAGGGCTACGCGATATCCCGACCATCGAGTTTTCATTAATGTGCACAGATCACTATGTGACGGGCGGTTCCCCAATCAAGTAGCTGGTGAAGGACGACCCGTAAATGACTTCATACGCGATGAAGTTTTAGAGGCGGTGTCGGCAAATCCAAGCATCTCTGTGCGAGGAATAGAAGCTGATACGGGGATACCGAAGAGCACAGCACACAGTATTCTCCAAAAAGAAGAATATCATCCGTACCACGTACAGCGAGTGCAAAGTCTTTTACCTCGAGACTATCCGAGCCGAGTCGCGTTTTGTGAAACAATCCTGCAAAAACATCGAGAAGACGAAAACTTTATCGACAAAATTTTGTGGTCAGATGAATCTACATTTAAGAAGGATGGCTACATGAACCTACACAACTTGCACGAGTGGCATGTGGAAAATCCGCACTTGATGCGAGAAGATAGATCCCAGTACCGGTTCAAAGTGAACATGTGGACCGGTATTCTCTGTGGGAATATTATTGGTCCATTTGAGATGCCCGAGAATTTGACTGGCGAATCATATTTAAATTTTCTTCAAAATGATTTGCCAAACTTACTAGAAGAGACCCCACCAGATATGTGGTTCCAACACGACGGCTGTCCAGCACATTTTCGCGTATCCGTTAGAGAGTTTTTGGACGAGCAATACCCGAACAGGTGGATTGGGCGATCAGGAACAATCCCGTGGCCAGCCCGCTCACCTGACTTAAATCCGCTGGATTTTTTTTTCTGGGGAACTATGAAGGAGCTCGTTTATGCGAAGCCCATTAATGACATCGCTGACCTTCGTGAGAAGATAACACAAGCAGTGCAGGTGATACGTCAAAAAAGTTACTCGCGAAACATAAAGCGGTCCTTTTTAAGGAGAGTGAGAGCTTGTATTGCCGCGGGTGGTCAACATTTTGAACATTTATTGTAATAAAATATCTTTAAACTAACATTCTTTGCTTTTATTCTACTGGGAACCCATCTACCTGTGTGTATTTCCTTCTTGCTCACTCTTGGAACCGAAGTAAATAATAGTAGTAACATAACAGTTTCTAAGATAAGAAAGGGTCCGACAGTTACCGTTAGTAGGTAGGCACTTCGTAAAAATTGGGTTGTTGAGTAAAAATATTATCAAAATTTTTTTTTTCAAATTAATGTGTAAGTATTATACCTTTTTAAAAAGAGGAATAAACGCGTCAAAATTTGACGTCACTTGCCATACTATTTTGGTACATTTTTTTTACACTACAGTCGGTCAAAGTTGCGAAATTCAATAGTTTTCCATATCACCTTTAGTTAAAATAATATTTTATTTTAAAATGGTACAATAAGTACTTTATTTTTACATTCTATTTAGACACAGCAATACCCTAGATTACAAAACCTCCAAGAAATATCGAAATTATCAGCATTAGCAGTCACAGCATTCAAAAGTATGTCACAGGGTGCTCATTTCCCCTTTTTTTTTGAAATCAGTATAATTCTGTAAGTACATGGGGTGGATTTTTTAAAATATTTTTCTGAGTACTGTTAGAACTTGGGGCATCGTGGGAATCCAGTTGGACGCCAGGTTCTTGGACACCCTGTATATTGAATATCCTAATTTTGCATGAAATAAAGTCAAATGTCCTAAATATTGTATGTATTATATAATGTGTATTATTCCGAATTTTCATTTATAATAAAATTGTAATTAAACTACTATATACGTATTTTATCGCGTTGTTTATTTGACACTATATTACATAGTTTAGAAACTGTTACACTACTACACTATTAAACTTTACTTATTTTAAATTAATTTAATTATTAAATCGATTAAAACTATTTATGTTTAAGTTTACACTTTCCCCGAAATTTCGGTTGCTTTTTAGCAACCATGGTTACGGAGAGATAAAAGCCGTATATAGTAGTTTAATTTCAATGAATAATATTCGCTTAAACAGAAGACAATTTTATGTAAAATTGCTAGCTGTAAAACATTTGCTAAAAATTAGTTTTAGTGACAGAAACGAATCGCTGTAAATCCGTATCCACGCAGTCTTGTCTGCTCTACCCCTAAAGTGTAATTTAGAATCACGTAGGCGCATAGGGGCAAGGCGGCCCGCGGACTGTGGAAGCAGGAGGCTGCGAGCGAGCCCCCGGTGGTGGGCGAAAGCCGTCTGCGACGATTAGCACGTGTGGGACCGCCGGAGACCCGCAGCGCCGGCGCTGTGACAAAAGCCATATTGCTTTTGCATCTAGCTTTATAATACAAATTTGTTTTAAAAACATTATTAGGATAAATAAACATTAAATAACTTGAATTTAGGACTTATAACTTTTATTGAAAACATTTTTAAGCCTTTGGGGTATTATTGATTGTAATATTTATGACAAACAAATTTAGGGCATATTGTATTTATCAATTTCATGGCATGTGATATTAGACATTAAGTTTGGGCAAGTTATCATTCGGACAATAAATATGGCACTTTAGACTGTGGATAATAAAGTTAGCTAAGGTTTTCTATTGTGTTCACAATAGAGAACTCTAAAGGTTTCTGCACGATAATTTCCTTGACCGTTAAAGCTAGCGATAACTAACTATATAAGTAATATACACATAACTTAGACAAGTCCGAGGTGTTCATCTCGGGATCGTATTCGAGACCTCTCGTGGCATCCTAACGGTTCTCTGGGCTTCGTTTATCTCGATGTTATGTAGGTATTTCGCACATTTCAATAGTTATATCACAATAAATGTTTCTATTAAATACAAGATACGTATTTACTTATTTATAGCAGCCACCTCAAATCTGTTATGTCTATATAAGAGATTTCAGTCACTCGTGAAGCTACATACAATGTTTGCAAACCAAATGGGTTCTATGATCTCGTTTACTTTTAGCTCTATCAAGACATGCACGCCACATCTCCATTTAAGTGTCTATAACATTTTGGTGATCATAAACAAATAAGTTTACTCAAGATGCTGGTCTGCAGTCTGGCTATTTACAGAGCTGCTTATACTCCCTACGCTAAACATTATAATAATAAAATAATATATTCTATCACATACACACAACACCATCTAGCCCAAACTAAGCAGAGCTTGTACTATGGATACTAGACAATGGCTAAACATATACAGGGTGTCCAAGAACCTGGCGTCCAACTGGATTCCCACGATGCCCCAAGTTCTAACAGTACTCAGAAAAATATTTTAAAAAATCCACCCCATGTACTTACAGAATTATACTGATTTCAAAAAAAAAGGGGAAATGAGCACCCTGTGACATACTTTTGAATGCTGTGACTGCTAATGCTGATAATTTCGATATTTCTTGGAGGTTTTGTAATCTAGGGTATTGCTGTGTCTAAATAGAATGTAAAAATAAAGTACTTATTGTACCATTTTAAAATAAAATATTATTTTAACTAAAGGTGATATGGAAAACTATTGAATTTCGCAACTTTGACCGACTGTAGTGTAAAAAAAATGTACCAAAATAGTATGGCAAGTGACGTCAAATTTTGACGCGTTTATTCCTCTTTTTAAAAAGGTATAATACTTACACATTAATTTGAAAAAAAAAATTTTGATAATATTTTTACTCAACAACCCAATTTTTACGAAGTGCCTACCTACTAACGGTAACTGTCGGACCCTTTCTTATCTTAGAAACTGTTATGTTACTACTATTATTTACTTCGGTTCCAAGAGTGAGCAAGAAGGAAATACACACAGGTAGATGGGTTCCCAGTAGAATAAAAGCAAAGAATGTTAGTTTAAAGATATTTTATTACAATAAATGTTCAAAATGTTGACCACCCGCGGCAATACAAGCTCTCACTCTCCTTAAAAAGGACCGCTTTATGTTTCGCGAGTAACTTTTTTGACGTATCACCTGCACTGCTTGTGTTATCTTCTCACGAAGGTCAGCGATGTCATTAATGGGCTTCGCATAAACGAGCTCCTTCATAGTTCCCCAGAAAAAAAAATCCAGCGGATTTAAGTCAGGTGAGCGGGCTGGCCACGGGATTGTTCCTGATCGCCCAATCCACCTGTTCGGGTATTGCTCGTCCAAAAACTCTCTAACGGATACGCGAAAATGTGCTGGACAGCCGTCGTGTTGGAACCACATATCTGGTGGGGTCTCTTCTAGTAAGTTTGGCAAATCATTTTGAAGAAAATTTAAATATGATTCGCCAGTCAAATTCTCGGGCATCTCAAATGGACCAATAATATTCCCACAGAGAATACCGGTCCACATGTTCACTTTGAACCGGTACTGGGATCTATCTTCTCGCATCAAGTGCGGATTTTCCACATGCCACTCGTGCAAGTTGTGTAGGTTCATGTAGCCATCCTTCTTAAATGTAGATTCATCTGACCACAAAATTTTGTCGATAAAGTTTTCGTCTTCTCGATGTTTTTGCAGGATTGTTTCACAAAACGCGACTCGGCTCGGATAGTCTCGAGGTAAAAGACTTTGCACTCGCTGTACGTGGTACGGATGATATTCTTCTTTTTGGAGAATACTGTGTGCTGTGCTCTTCGGTATCCCCGTATCAGCTTCTATTCCTCGCACAGAGATGCTTGGATTTGCCGACACCGCCTCTAAAACTTCATCGCGTATGAAGTCATTTACGGGTCGTCCTTCACCAGCTACTTGATTGGGGAACCGCCCGTCACATAGTGATCTGTGCACATTAATGAAAACTCGATGGTCGGGATATCGCGTAGCCCTCGGATACCTTTCTCTGTAAAGTCTCGCTGCAGCTCGTCCATTACCTCTACATTCTCCATAAATGTAGTGCATATTTGCGTATTCTTGCGGAGTGTAGGTCGCCATGGTAGCACACACAAAACACAAACTGTCCAAACACAGGCAAAGGTCGTCGTAAAGAGTTCGTTTCAAAGTCCAGAGCACAAAGAGTAATCGAGTCCAATAAACAAAGCTTTAAATCGTAGTACGTGATCAATGGTAACAATAAGAGAGAGGTGCGTAGTAACGGCAGGAGGCAGTGACGCGTACTGACCGTACTGTTATCCTAAATAGCACGATCCCAGATAGCGTCACTATCTATCTCACTCGCACCTCTAACCTTTTTCTCCCTCACTCTTACCTGAATAATGGGGTACCATAAAGAAGAACCAGCAAATCGCAAAGATAGTTTCTGTCTTGCTCCCTCCTGTTGTAATAACGAATCACTATGGTGAGATGCATGCACATACCGTCCCTTACGGTCTAACCTGTTTTTTGAGAGGCCTGTTGTTATTTTTATGAGCATACAACAGTAATTCTTTAGAGGTTAGATTCAATTCGTCGTAAATTTTTCTTTCTAAGAATTCTGTAAGACATCGTAAAAATTGGGTTGTTGAGTAAAAATATTATCAAAATTTTTTTTTTTCAAATTAATGTGTAAGTATTATACCTTTTTAAAAAGAGGAATAAACGCGTCAAAATTTGACGTCACTTGCCATACTATTTTGGTACATTTTTTTTACACTACAGTCGGTCAAAGTTGCGAAATTCAATAGTTTTCCATATCACCTTTAGTTAAAATAATATTTTATTTTAAAATGGTACAATAAGTACTTTATTTTTACATTCTATTTAGACACAGCAATACCCTAGATTACAAAACCTCCAAGAAATATCGAAATTATCAGCATTAGCAGTCACAGCATTCAAAAGTATGTCACAGGGTGCTCATTTCCCCTTTTTTTTTGAAATCAGTATAATTCTGTAAGTACATGGGGTGGATTTTTTAAAATATTTTTCTGAGTACTGTTAGAACTTGGGGCATCGTGGGAATCCAGTTGGACGCCAGGTTCTTGGACACCCTGTATATGTATATGCTTCTTTTTGTAAATACATACATATTATACATAGAAACACCCAGACCAAGACAGACATCCATGTTCATGCACACAAATGTTTGACTTGGGCGGGAATCGAACCCGTGATTTCAGGCGCGGCAGTCGCATACACTGACCACTACGGCATCAAGTCGTCAAAATAAAAAAAAACATATAAGCCCATTTTCTTTTTGTTAAGTAGCAAATATCAACAACCTTTGTTGCGCACCGTATACAAAATAACTTATATGCATCGATTCTAATGTACATAAGGTGCTAAGACCTTATGTACAGTTAGTTAACAATAAATCATTTTAATTTGCTGATTAGCGTGAAAGAGCAAGGAGTAAATTGTATCGCGTATGCGAAGTGTTATTCTTATTTTTTATATAAAAGCAAAATATGTGCCAAAGAAATAGGTAAGTATAGACTAGTAAAATATTTTCTATGATTACAGAAATCATCATTATATTCCCAAAATATGGCTAGAATGCAAGATCAACACGTTGTATAATCTAATCTTAGGTACCTAGGACGCATCGATATTGGTTACCATTAAATGTAGGTATGTTATTATAGTCGACAAAATAGAGACAAGCCAAAATTAATAATTATAATGAATCGACAGTTAGTGGAGTAAAAATTGTATAATCTCGGAATCTAGGGCCAGTCAATGAATCTTTATAAAAACTGTTGGACTGCATTATTAAAAAGTCAAATAAAAAAGAAATATATTAATAATAATAATTATATTTTTAAATAATTAAATTATTAACATTTTTTATATATTGTTAAAAACACATTTTAAAAGTTTATATAAAGATTCACTGGATGGCCCTGGATTTCCGAATCTTACGGCGCTCCACTAAGTTAATGAAGATAAATATAAGCGTGGCGTGCTACCTACTCAGATGCTATCAAACGCTTAGAATCTGTAAACATATAAAATATATAACATAATATATGTGAGATATTGTTAAAAAATATTATCTATCTTAAATTCGGCCTCGATGGCGTAGTGGTAAGTGTAACCGACTGCCACGCCTGGGGTCACGGGTTCGATTCCCGCATAAGTCAAACATTTGTGTGCATGAACATGGATGCTTGTCTTGGTCTGGGTGTTTCTGAATTTTTTGTATATTATTATAATGAACTTATAATATTTTATTACCACCGTACCACCTATGTTAATAATAATAATAATAATAATTTATTTATTGATTACAGTGGTAAAACATGAATACAGTCTATAAAGTACTTAATATAGGTAATATAATATTGGTGCCTGTACTAGGGTAAACCTGTGCCACAGGCGTTAAGGGCACTTACAATATACTACTAGTAACTAAATTATATACAATTAACCATACTTATTATATAAATATATGCAAAAATAGGCCAAGATTATAATTATTATCATGGAACTTGTTATTACTTATTTAACAACAATCAACAAATCTTCAGTATCCTCATAATTTAAAGTTTGTAAGTACTGACAGACTATCCGCTTAGATCTTATATAACTTAAGTCATATATTATACAGCTGTTTGTTTATTTATCTTGTTATAAAGAAAAGGTCCTAAGAATGCGAAAAATCTATTTGTAAAAAGAAACTTTGATTCAGAAAGTGTGGTACAGACAATATCTTTTCGTCTTTTAGTGTTAGTAAGGTTGATGTTATACATAAGCGTTGCGTGCTGTTTAAGTACAGTGTACATTATAAAAAGCTGTCGGACAGTTAATACATTACAATTTTCATACAAAAGATGTGTGGAAAAGCGGTAGGGTCGTCGGGTTGCTACTTTAAAAGCACTCTTTGTGCTCGTTCAATATTTAACATGAAGGATTTTGCGCTACCGCCCCATGAAGTAATGCAATATTGTATTAAAGACTGACACAATGCCTTATAGATCTGTATGATGAGTTTGTGATCAGCAATAAGACGTAATTTTTTGCAAACAAATAATAATTTGCGTACTCTGTTAGTTAAAGCAGTTATATGTTCTTTAAAGGAGAGTGTGTCGTCTAATATAACACCTAAATATTTAATATTAGTAGTGTTTGAGATAACAGGACATGTGCAAGCAGTAATGTTATTACAGTAATGTGCATATAGATTAATGTGACTTAAATGAGGTTGGTGTCTACGCATACAAAATTTAATAAATTTTGTTTTTTCAGTGTTCAAGGTGAGCATATTATATTGAAGCCATTTGTTTACTATATTAAAACCGCACTGTGCATATTCATAGACTTCCGCAATGGTGTCAGCGGAAAAAAGAAGCGCAGTATCGTCTGCGTATGAAACAATTTTTCCATGATATAGACTTAGATTACAGAGATCGTTAATGTACACCAGAAAGAGGGTACCTCCAAAGACGCTTCCTTGAGAAATACCGAATTGGGGTAATTTCAAATCGGCACTGACGATATTATCTATCTTGATACATTGGTACCTATCTTGTAGATAGCCTGTGAGAAGCTGTAACTGTGTGCCCCTAATTCCTAGTGCCTCCAATTTCTTTAGAAGCATAGGAACAGACACGGTATCAAATGCATAATATGTATGTATTTACAAAAAAAAAGGATATATGTATGTTTATCGATTGTCTAGTACACATAGTACAAGCTCTGCTTAGTTTGGGCTAGATGGTGTTGTGTGTATGTGGTAGAATATTATTATATTATTAAAGTCTGTCTGTATGTCTGTCACCTCTTCACGGCAAAAATCTTCAAGCGATTTGAATACAATTTGGTACAGAGATAGTTTAAAACCTGGGGAAGGACATAGGCTACTATTCCTTGATGTAAGTACCATGCGGATGAAGCCGCGCGCAAAAGTTAGTATAATATGTAATTGGTAAGTAGTATTATACATAATTTAATATTCGCTAGAAATAAATGTGACTAGGTTATGTTAGTTTCATAAATCGTAAAGGCACTAATCAACTGCTTATGAAATTCATTATAATCGAGGTGTTACATATCCACAGAAGTATCCCTAAAAACATTCCACAGAAAATTCTTGTAAAAGTGAAGTCAGGTAAGTTAAAATGTCAATGACCTGAATTAATCACGACAAAAATCTAGAAGTCAGCCAGCGACTTAATTTTCCAGTTGTCTGAAGATGATTAACAGTGAGCTGTCTGCCCTAGTTGTCTTTCAGGCGAAAGACAGGGCCTTCTGAAAATCTGATTAAAGATAAAAAGCTATATAACTGTTGTTAGATGATCGAAATGCAATTATTATAATGATTGGCTAATGACATTGTAGGTCAGGTAACTATTGCCCTAAATGCGTGAAGGAATTGATATTTATTTTTGGATATCTGTGCTAGGCAATACATTTTAAATAAATAAATTCATAACGATGGAATTACAATGTTAGGTGTTAGATGGCAAAATATATGATGTTGCTTTGGTAGTAAAGTATTGGGCGGATGTATATATTTATAATGAATACAATTACAAAGAATTCTTATATTAGGCGCGTCACATACTACAGAATGAGTTTTTGTTTGAAATAAATGTGTATGTCTAATGAAGGCCATCACTGCTTGTTGTTTGATAAATATATATATATAAATATATAAATATTAAATAATTATTAAGATATCGGTTTTATTTCGTATACCGAGAATTAGCATACAAGCCAGCATCTACAAAGTAGGCTAAATCAATTCAGCATCTTTATTTTCAACCAGATAGCCAGGTCATTGGTAATTTGACTGCACCGATACCAATTTTCAAGTGGTCAACTTGAAAGTACTACGTCAGTTCGTTTGAAAAAAAAAAAGGTAATCTTGTCGGAAAATATCCTTCAACTTTTCTGAGATTTTCGATAAGATTGCCTTTATATTCAAGATTCTTCTTCTTCTGCCTAGTCTTTATTATTCCCAAGTCACTTGGGGTCAGCTTTTCTGGTCTAATCGGATTTGACTGGATATCAGTTTTTACATGGAGCGGCACTGACTCCCCAATAACGACTGCCATAGATGGTCATGGCAGCCGGGACCGACGGCTTAACGTGCTCTCCGAGGCACGGAGCAGGCGATAATTGTCAATCAATACGCACATAATTTCGAAAAGTCATATAACTTCCAAAAGTCAGAGGTGCGCAACGTGGGTTCGAACCCGAGACTCTCTGCACTGGAGTCTGTTGGTATCGCCACTGAGCTATCGCTGCTGCTTATATACAAGATTATTGTATGAAAATGTCATGTCACTTTTTAGACACATCAGTTGACTTACAAATTATGAATATATTATTAAAATAAAATAAATGAAAAAATGCGTCTAATAAATACCTGTTGGAAGAATAGAGCTCTCATAAGAAGAAACAGACAAGAACTGAAGACCACTCTTTTGAATCGCCAATTATTTACAGCTAATGTTGTTTCTTAACTATATAGTTTACATTAGTATTTCTTTTTCTTTTATAAACTGATGTATGTAATTTAAAAAATGGGAGTGTATTATACGAAATACTGAAATGTGAATATGTAGTAAAAAGGAAACCTCTCTTACAGTTATATACCTGAACACTTGTTGATCCAGCCTAAGTATATTGTTTTATCGTTTTCCAAGTTTACAAGCCTTGGCCGATCTAATTAACCTTCATCATAATATAATAAGAAGCATTTAGGACTTCCATCGACTACGTTCGCAAAGGGCATTATTTTAATTATTAATGATAATTAAATTTTATCCCAATGGATACACTTAACATAAAACCGTAAGTATACTTAAAGTAAACAATTTATTACGATACAACGATAGTGAATGCGACTTATTTGCACTGGATATCGTGTTTGAGTCACTCAGGCAGTGACAAGAAATTCTACGTAGAACGAAGTCACGAAAAATCTCCGATAGTCCGCAATAGGCTCGCCCCTTATATGGACTCCTTAGATCACAATTCAAAAAGAAAATGTCAGAATGGCTAATGAATAGATGTTATGCAAAAACTGAGGATTTTATGAGACTATCGATTCTTTAACTTAGACACACACACCACACGCAAGCACATGCAAGCACACACACACAAACACTACAATCACTTCACATTTAATAAAAAACATAGGCTAAATAAGTAACTTATCACATGAACATTTCAACATATTTATTTAAATAAGTTTTTAATATCCAGCGAGAGCCCTGGTACTCAAAACAACAAATTTATGCAGTAACTTGTTTTTAAATTGTAAGTTTTCTCTTCTCAGTTTTTATAATACTAGATTTTACCCCCGCATTATAAATGCTAAAGATTTTACCCCCGCATTTCGCTCGCATAATTGAAGGTTAAGTTAGATTCCTAACAGTACTTTTTTCCTGGATGAAAACCATCCTATGTCGTATTTTGTACTTGTGACAACGTTTATTCATGATAATCGGTCAAGTAGTTGAGGCGTGAAAGCGTAACAAACAAACAAACTCACTTTAGCATTTATAATATTAGTTAGGATCTAAAGCCATAGTTGGAAGAATATGTAATACACCGCTACTTATCCCTTCAGGAGTTTACAAGCGGGTGTCTGCGTCATCTTACATAATCTATATCAATCATGTACCAGCTGCTTACTATTCCAAATTTAAAATATTACCAACATTTAACTCCTAATATGCCAGGGTAGGTCTGCCAGACCCTTCTAAGCTAGCCAAGGGTTAAGCAACTCTACTAATAGAGCATAATACAAACGTAATACGCAAACACAAATATAATATTGTGAAACCAGGGTTCTCAACGCAAACCCTCGCGGCTGTTACCATTCCGAAACCGCGTAAGACAAATAATACGACAATAATCCGCCATAATGATTTCATTCAACCCATGCCAGAAACTATGCAAACGAAAATTTCTCGGAGGCATTAACAACCACAAGCATTGCAAATACGGTGGCCTAATATGCAAGACTGTTAAGGCCAGACCGGATTAATATAAATAATATCAGGCCTATATAGAAGCTGTCCTTCTGACCTCTTCTCAGTATTACAAGGATGTGATGGTCTCTAGGATTTGAAGGTATCCTCATGATTTTTTTTCAATGCTAAATTGAGCAGTCATTAACTATTTATTACGCACATAACTAATAAAAGTCAAAGATGCGTGCCTTCTGATCGAAATCAAAACCTCTGCGTAGCAGTCCAATGTTATCCAAAAGGTTATGGCTGCTTTTACCCAATTATATACTCTCAATCTCTCTCTATCTCTATGGAATACCTAGATTTGTTAATAACTTTCAACCTCAACTTAGCGAGCGTGAAATTTCTAAAATATATATATGCCATATTATACTCTGCGGTATACATCAAAGAGATAGATCTATTACACCTCATGCCATCGACTATGGTTACCAGCCTAAAGCAAGCAAGTTATGTCAGTCTTCAATTAATTATGATACTGGTAAACTATGTTTTTTTTTAAATATATATTAGTTTATTATGTATCAACACTTTTCTAAAGCTTGCCGCGAATTTCTTGCAAGCAAAATTTACTTTTCCAAAAATGTATGAATATAATCAATAATGGGTAATCCATTATTAATTATATTTATCCTTAGGTTTCTATTAAAATCGGTCGTAGATCTCTAGACTTCTTAGTACCTCGCTATTTATTAATTTCAGGTTTTATCCTCCAAGGACGCTAAAAGAATTCTACACATATAAAACATCAGCCTCAATTATCAGTTGTCAATACAACAAGGCGCCAAATAAACACTAAGCCCGCATAAAAACTAGACCGAGACGAAATTGCCTAATCTTTTGGATCAAACAATCTGCCCAATCAGCCTTGCCACGGGCCACTTACTCTGCAAAGGACATCAAATTATATGTTATGATGGTAACCCCAATCGCATGGTAAACATTTCGGCATTAAGTAGAATGTATTACAACCACGTACAAGACTCAGACTCTTGTAAATACGCCATTATTACTATAGTTTGAAAGCGTAATATTTGAGCTAAATTGCACGACAACCGGTGTAGTAACAAGTTCTGCGAAAACGTTAAGTTCTTGGTACGAAACGGTAACATTATTTACAAGAAAATAGGGCGTAATAAGTACCTAACGTTGGTTTTCTGAGTATCGTGTCGAGAAACTGAATGAAAAGCGAAAATCATTTTGAAGTTAAACTTTTTAATGTTACTTCATTATACGTAGTCGCATGGCTGTATTTTCCTGCAAGTAAAAGGAAGAAGAGGAAGGGTAGACCAAGAATAAGTAGAACATAGATCAGGGGAAGGAAAAAGCGAAAAATCGCTGCTTCGTGCTGCTTTGCGTGTAAAACATGTATTTACAGATCTAAATAAAATACTGTAATAATTCACGTAAAAATCCATTAAACGTATTAAATAAAATAAAATTTTATTTAGTGCTATATATAAAAATTATACTCTGTTCTATCCCGTTCTATTCTGATCCAATGTCACGATGATAATTATGGTAATACTTATGAGATAAGTTAAAACCAGTACGGTAAACAGAAAATGTGCACAGTCGCTTGAAAATTCCGATATTTCATTAACCACTTTAACCTTTATAAATTAAGGAACAATTTAAGCCGGAAACCACTTGAAACAATCCTCAAAACATAATTCCAACAACTCCACTCAACCACTTATAAGGTCAAGATTACAAACTTCGATAAAATACCTACTGCAATTCCAATCAGTGAAGTCCCTAAACAAATTAATACATATATCGATAGCATTCAAAGACCAATTTGTACCTAATTAACTTTGGCTGCGAGGCAAACCCAATAACAAGAGGCCTTATAGAAAGGCTGTAATAAATAGCCTTGTAAAAGAATGGTACAAAAACCCCGTTGATATCGACTGATACGTCTACTGGGATCTGTATAATTTGGGTACCGTTTTTGTCGAAATAAAACGGTTTGATAGTGATATACAGCTAAAGATCGTAGATCAGAATAAGTCTTGATACTTTTAGAGATTTGCTCCGATTAAGATAGATATAGTTTGTTCGAATGGAATCATTAGAACGAAATAAAAATTATGCTTTCCTGTTTTTGTTTGTTCACGCTTTTTTATGTACATTTAGTATGATTTATGTTATTGTTTTGTGTCTTTTAACGCTTGCCACTATATCAAATGCCTAGACGTTACCCGTGACTTGATTTAAATTACTTAAAATCTACATGTTTCATAGTGTTTCAAGGTATTTTTTAGTAAGTTACATTAAAATCCTTTCAACGTGACCTAATTGAAAAACAAACACCGATCGATCTTATTATAAAAGAATTCAACAATATAATTCACGGTGATAAATTCTCCACACTATGTATACTTAGGCGTTTTTTTTATAATTTTGCTGCTAAGGTACGGAATTATCGGTGAACGTGTCTGACCGGCACTAGACCGGTGTTTAACACTACTCACACTTGCAGTTGCCTCGAAGGACGTCACAAACACTGAAATAGCATAACATAAGCAAAGCAAACACAAATAATACTCAAATTCAGAATAACCGCCGAATATCACACCCTTTTTATACGAAGTTATTATTCAATTACAAAAGAAATAGAACAAAATTAAAAAAAAACGAACGTCGTCGAACTTCAAACACATTTGTACTACTGCTACATCTCTACATAATGGCCTTAATAAAAATCAAGAACCACAGCAAATAAAATACAGACGGGGCAATTACATCAAGATTAAATCAACGCTTAATAGCCACGAGTGGCTGAAGTAATACCAAGCAACACCAGCCTGCCAAGGTCACGACTAATAGTCAAATATCGATTAATAGAAAATGCTGTAATGAATTCAGATGTACAATGTAGTTTGCCGCCTAAATTCGAAAGGGTAACCACTACCAACCAAAGGTGTTACCACGTTTCCCTAAGTATAGTTTTAAGTGGCTTACGGTCGACTACCGGCAATGGACAGCTTCAAAAAAAATTATTGGCAATATAAGTCAATAACATTTCTCTACTCCCAGAAATCGAATTTGTGACCTTTTTCACAGCAGAAATAGTCACCATTGAAAAACCCAATAACATTTTGCTCAATCCATGCATCAAATTCAAGAGATTTTGCAAAGCAGGTACGTTCACTATAGAAAAACCAAATACCATTTTACGAAACCCGAAAATCGAATTCGAGACCTTTTGCGCAGCAGCAACGTACAATGATGCTGCACTGACGATAAATGTATAAGCCGAGCAATGTTCCCTCTTTCAATATGTCCAAAATCCGTGCGAATAGAAATCTAAAAGAAAATTCTGATAACAGTTACAACGACCAAAGAAGCGTGTGAAAATTCCTACAAATAGACATGCCTACGCGTAAACTTATGTCACAGAAATAACGAGTAACAGCCATAGATCAAAAGAAAAAAGAAGTAAAGATGGCGTATTGTGAATACAGTTTTATGAATAGAATAAGCGCCTCAGAACGTACCATAACAAGTTGTACCCTACCTTGTATTTACATGCAAAGATATTATACTCCCACCTGAAGATGTAGGTAGAGAAAATGACTTTCTGCTTGCTACGATTCGATACTCACTGCATACGCTTCTTTCATATTACCTAGATTTTATTTTTCTAATAAAACACGTCTCTTGCTCTAGGAATAATATCGCGTGATACACACAAGTATATACACAAATAACATTTAGACTCTGAACAATTATTTCTAGATCACACAAATTATTGCCTTTAAAGGGATTGAAGCCACAGTCAGTGTCGTGAAAATCAGTTGGGCACCTTTTTTACTAGGCTAGACATAGTAATTGTATTATATTGTATTCGTATGAATTGAAGAATATCCTCCAATTGTGCTGAGGAAGTTTCAGGACAATGCTGAAAGACAGAAGACAGGTAATAGAACACGGTTAATGTTTTATTTATCCTTTCTAAGACTCTTCAGAGGCTTCACCTATTAATTGCCGCGCTATTGCAATGTACGAACACAGGAGTAGTCCAGCCTTGCTGATTTCAGGCTCGACCAGGGAAGGACTACCCTCTCACAGAATATCGATGTGAATTAGCAGTATTCCTAATGTTATGTTTCGTTTGGTGAGTGAGAGTGCCAGAGGTCCAATCACCTCTTACTCCATTCAGCTCCTTCTCCTTCCCACTTCCTTTTTCTCTTGTTCTTTCCTAAAGGGTCATCAACGCGCAAGTGATGCTTCTGGTGTTGCAGGCGTCATTAGGTTACGGTGACCATTTACCATCTGGTGGGCCGTATGCTTGTTTGCCACCTTAGTTGTATAAAGAAAGAAAATGAGTGGATGTTTCCTTAGTCACCATCTTCTTCCTTCTTTTCTTTTTTTTTTCTTTTCGTGTCGTTAGTGGCCAACCTGTTGTCAAGAATTGTTCAAGCCACAATTGTAGAAGTCAGAGGACTACTGGCAGTCCTCTGACATGGCTTAACGACTGCTGTCAATTTGGCTACAATCGGTACAGACTTTTTACGTGCCCTCCGAAGCACGGAGACGCTCAGATGAAATACCACTAAGCGGTCCCCTATCACCTATTTCCTTCTTTTTTGTTTAGAATCTTGACCTGGCCATTTTAAACTCGTACGTGTTTGTAGTTAAAAGTTCCTTACTGATCCCAGAGGAAACATTATCAAAGTCATGATTAACAAGTTTTTCAAACGTTGTCGCTTTGTTCGTCTAATGGCGCTTGTACGTGATGCAATTTCTTGGTTTCCTATTTGACCACATTTGGAAAATTCACCCTTATATATTGGCCAGATCTTTGGTACATACATACAAAGTCGTATGCCTCTTCCTGAAGGGATAGTCATAGATTACAAAGAAATAGGGGTAGAGCCGACTTGAGGTTTATCAGGCATAGTACGAGATTCCATGCTGCCACTGATATTTATTAATAAAGTCGGAAAGGTACACCGGCGGCCAGACAAAAGGTTTTCAATAATGTTAATAATTGATAGCATAACACGAAAATCAAATAATATTTCGTCCGCAGCACCACCAGCAGCTACCACATCGCAGCACCAGTCAGCTTGTGACCACGGCCGGTGTAACCTGGTCGAAATGTCAAGCATATAAAAGGTAAACATTATGGATGATCGCGTTAATACCCGTTACATATTATATATATATATATATACATATATATTTCGTCCGACTTAAGATTCAAAGCTGAGACTGCATGCTCAGCAGTCGCATTCATTTCTGCTACTGCCTCTTAGACATTAACAATTACACTAGCCCATGAATAGGGAATCAAAACTTCCCTGTCCTCACGACTGAGGTATCTATACGTTACTTTAAGCAATTAAGGACCGCTATCTCTCTTTCCAATAAAAGTACTTAAGGGATACCTCAAACTTAACCAATATTCAATTAACAAGACACTTAGTCGCCACTTAGAACATAACTATTAGCCATTACGTGACTAATTGGTCCAAGTTTTAGTCTTAATTGATTGCGTTGAACATTACGCTATGGCCAAATTCTTAAGATAGAAGGGACGTTTTGAATAGTCAACTTTAAACCTCCATTGCTTTGAGTGGCTATTTGTAGCTTTAATATATAATCAATATTCAATACTAACATAATATTGTCTATTGAAATTAAACTACTATATACGGATTTTATCGCGTTGTTTATTTAACACTCTATTACATAATTTAGAAACTGTTACACTACTATACTATACTATTTGTATTTTGTTTGTTTTTAAGTTTACACTTTCCCCGACGTTTAAAAACAAATAGATTTGATAGTTTTAATAATTTAATTAGCTTAAAATTAGTAAAGTTTAATAGTATAGTATAGTAGTGTAACAGTTTCTAAATTATGTAATAGAGTGTTAAATAAACAACGCGATAAAATCCGTATATAGTAGTTTAATTTCAATGAATAACATTCGCGTAAACAGAAGACAATATTATAATATTGTCTTATGTTTAGTTTAAACTTTTAAAGTTATGTAATAATAGTATTTAAAAATAAACAATGCAACATAAATAAAGTAGTTTAATTACTATATTAACGTAAATAGTCATAGCCACGTTTGGCTTAAAAGTAATCACGCCTATGACTACCCATATAAACTTAGTTATAGACATTTATATAATAACATATAAAGTAATATTTTAAGAACTAACTGATCTTCCTCTTTTCTATTGTTGCTGTGCCCGACAGGGTTCATATTTAATATTGTCTTCTGTTTACGCGAATGTTATTCATTGAAATTAAACTACTATATACGGATTACCAAACCTAACGAGTAAAATCTTTGTACATTATGGAAAGCAATAAAGTTTGAAATTCAAATTGTTTATTAGTTTTAGAAACAGCATGCATGGTATAATGATTTTAAGTTGTCGTCTTGCGACTGAAAGTGCGCCGAATGGCTTAAGTTCAATGCCCACACGTGCCAAATATTGACGTGAGTTACAAATAGCTATTCTGAATATGGATGTTCTTTGAATCCGTTATTTAAGCGTTTGTTAAGTCCATTGCGAAACATGGAATATAGCTAAAACAGGAGTTAATTTAAAATAGAAAGATGTAAAGTAGCAGTGGGCAGGGCACATAGCGCGCAGAACCGATGACCGTTGGGGTAGAAAGGTTCTGGAGTGGCGGCGACACAGCCTGAAGACGCAGCAAGGTAGACCTCCCACAAGGTAAACATACGGCCTAGTAAGGATCGCGGGAAGCGGTTCGATGCTAGTGGCCAAAGACCGGTCTTTGTAGAAACCTTGCAGGAGGCCTACGTCCAGCAGTGGACGTCTGTCGGCTGAGATAATATTCTTTTACACAAATTACTTACTATGTACTTACTTTTGAGTAAGAATAACAATATTTGGATCTTACAAATGTTTCCTCTACCTGGTGAACTGGCGCACCTAATACACTGCATCCTTACTACAAATCAAGTTATAGCTTAAGCTCTTCATATTATAACTTCTCTCTTTGATTAATCTGTGTAATGGTTCGTAATTGCATATTCAATTAGGGTTAATATTAATGCTGATATGCTATTCCATTGAAATTGCGTTTGGCATCATGTTACCAAGCGGCTTTTACCCGTCATGTAGAGATAATTCTGTACATGAGTGATCGTAACGAAGTTATTAGGGAATGGTATTGGAATTGTATTGTAACTACCAAAATAATTCTATAAATGTAAATGATATTTTTGATACTTATGATTAATTTACATTATTCCAGTTCGTTATGTGTAAACAACAATAATATCAGTCCTGTAAATAAAATGTCTCACTGCTGGGCATAGGCTTCCTCTCAGTATGAAAAGGATTAGGCCATAATCCACCACGCTGTCCAAATGCGGGTTGGTAGACTTTACAAATCTTTGAGAACCCTATGTATCACTTCTCAAGTAGTACTTCCGTCATCGGCTGAAGAATTGTAAGCGATGGTAACTATTATGCATGGTGCTTTTGTGAGTAAAGGAATAAAAATGCATGTAAGCAAGACGAAAGTAATGGTATTTGAAAAGCAGGAGTGCATGACCATGTGTAATGATATGATTGATGGAGAACAAATGGAGCAAGTGAAAGAGTTTGTATATTTGGGTACTTTGTTTACAAGGGATGGTAAACATGAGGGAGATATTGAAAGGAAAACGATTGCTGGGAATGAAGTAAATGGCGCTCTACGCGCTTTTACAAACAGTTGAAATGTATCCAAAAAATGTGAATGGAACAGTCGCAAGGGGGAGACCTAGGCGAACGTTTCTAGACCATATCGCAGGCGTTCTGGATAAAGGCCAGGTTAAGAGCATCTTAAACTGGCAAGCGTGTATGAAGAATGTGTTGAAAGTGAATGAAGCCAGAGAAGTGTGTCAGGATCGTAGCAAATGGCAATCCGTAGTCTCTGGGAAACAGGCGTGAAATTATAATGTATGCATGTATGTATCACTCTTGGATATGTAGGTTTATCACGATGTTTTTTTTAACGTTAAAGTGAGCTACATATAAATAACTATTTTATAAGCACAATCACATTGAAAAGTCAGAGGTGCGTGCCTTGGGATCGAGCTCGAGATCGCTACGTGGCAGTCCAACGGAGTTCCACTAGGTTATCGCTGCTTTTGGTCACGGCCCGGGAAGAGGATTACGGGGCAGCTGCCCGTCTTGCCACGGCAGGGGTGGCCCTTTTTGTCGGTAGAATTAGGATGTTGGGACTGGAGGTGGCGATGGAAAATTCCGAGGCCCTGTTATTTCATGGGCCTCGGCGGGCGCTCCACCGGATGCCCACATCATAGTTGGAGGGGTCCGCATCGGGGTGGAGCCGAGTATGAAATATTTGGGGCTCCACCTCGACGGCCGCTGGAACTTTCGCGTCCATTTTAGCCGCCTGGCTCCCCGGCTGATGTCGGCGGCGGGAGCGCTTAGCTCTCTGCTGCCGAATATCGGGGGTGGTGCGGTCGATGGCCCTCTACGGGTCGCCCATTTGGGCCGGCGCCCTCAATCGCCGAAACATCGCCCTCCTGAGGAAACCTCAGAGGGCGATGGCGATCAGAGTGTCGCGGGCGTACCGCACCGTCTCCTTTGAGGCGGCGTGCGTCCTGGCGGCATCGCCGCCCTGGGATTTGGAGGCGGAGGTCCAAGCGTCGGTGTATCACTGGCGCGTGGACCTCCGGCTCCATGGTGAGGAACCCACTCACGGGGCGGTGGAGACGCGAAGGTCCCAGGCTCGACTGGTCCTCGAGGCCAAGTGGGAGGAGCGACTGGCCCAGCCCCGCTACGGGGTGAGGACAGTCGAGGCTGTCCGTTCGGTGCTAAGGCAATGGACGGACAGACGGCGCGGACCGCTCACCTACCGGCTTACACAGGTGCTCTCCGGACACGGTTGTTTCGGAGAGTACCTGTGCAAGATAGCCGGTAGGGAGCCACAACCAGGTGTCACCACTGCGAGGAGTGCGACCGGGACACGGCGCAGCACACGCTGGAGGAGTGTCCGGCGTGGGCCGAGGAGCGCTGTGCCCTGGTCGCCGTGATTGGCCCCGACCTCTCTTTGCCGACCGTCGTATCCATGATGGTCGGTGACGACAGATGCTGGGGTGCAATGAGGTCCTTCAGGCGGCGAGGCGGGGGCGTGAGGAAGATCCTTACGCCCGGACATCCGCCGCCGGAGAAGGGGGCGCAGGAGACGCGCTTATGTCGCTCTCCTGCCCCCCACCTAAGGGTTCTGGGTGGCAAGGCCTCAGGGGACCCTGCCACCCGTGAGTAAGAACCCATAGAGGGCGCGCGCGGTGTTCCCGCGCGCCTTCTTACGTCGAAAGGGGAGAGCAGTGAAATGCTCTCCCCCGGGGACGAGAGGAGGTCGGGTCCCATTGACCCGGCCGGCACCCACACGGGGGGGCCTGCTATGGATGAATCTTTTTAGACTCATCACTTGCGCGTTGCCGATCCTTTAGGATAGGAAGTAGGATGGAGAAGGAGCAGGAAGTGGGAAAGAGGATGATTGGGTCTCCGGCCTCTCACTCACCGAAAGAAACACAACAGCAGAAATACTGCTATTTGACGTCTATATTCTGTGAGAGGGTAGTCCTTCCCCGGTCGGGCCGTCCCATTCATGCTGAAATCTGCGAGGCTCTACTACTTTACAATAATGGTGTTACAAATGCAGCTAATACCTCGAAACTCTCTTACATCCTGGTCGTAAGACGAATGTGACTAAGTATCCCTGCCAAAGAAGTGAGTATATTTCCGAGGTAAATTTTTAGAAATATTTTACGGGAAATGTGAAACACAATTACTTTACTAGCTTTTGTCCGTGGCTAAGCTTACTTGGGCGTACCCTATGTCCCTTTTACGTGCCCTATGTCCATTTTCGTACTTACTCCTGATGAAGTGTATGCCAATTTATATGATCCTGGGTCCTTAAAGCGGGGCGTAAATAAGCACCTTCTTAGACCGTCAAAATAGAGACCTCGACATCGCCTCAGCTGCTATGAGGACGGTGTGGAGGCCACTACTCTCAGACCACACGACTGCTTATCATCAGGTGGAGTGCGGCCGTTTTAACAAGCAACATAAAAAAAAGATATATGATTATCGGTCGAGTAGTTAAGGCGTGAAAGCATAACAAACAAACAAACTTACAATCGCATTTATAATATTACTAGTTAGGATATTATTCTAATATGATAATAAGATTAAATTTTGATATAGTAGCAGATAATTCTCATACGTCTAAGGTCCCATACCATGCTTACCTCCACGACAACTAAAGCCAAACTTCGAGAGGTCAAAGGTGGACCTGTTAACTCCATGACTTTCAATCACCTCATTGAGTTAAAACAATTTCTGTGGCCCAATCAGAAAATAATGATCACCAAAAACGAATTTTTGTTGAGTCAGCTCTCGATTGAAAACAAATGCCGCACAATGGATAAACCCTGTATCGAAGAGCGTCAGACACATTGAAACAATGGACTGTGCATTAGCGCCGTGACAAAACTAATGGCTTTTGAACACAATGCAGAGGTCATGCGCAAGTCGAGGCCCTTACATGGGTTGCTTGCATTATATAAGCTGACGCGAGCATGTAACTCATATGATTAAATTGTGCGTGTATAAACGCGTGAGTATCTTGCGCGTATAGCACGCCAGTTACTGCCGTCATGGATTTTTACATTTAACTTAAATTCGGTTATTTCGGTTTTAACGTCCCACCAGAGTCTCATCGACGTTTTTCCAATGATTGCAACACGCGGGCAGCTGTTTTGCTTACTAGTGACGTCATGTACTACTCCAGACGTAATAACGACCAATAGGAGTGCGGTGACCGGTTCAAAAAAGGAAACTGTTCACGAGAATTAGGTCTATATTGGGTTGTTCGGTGAAAGAAACACTTGAAATACGTCTTTACTCTATGATATTTATTTTGTACTAACTGCTCAAGACTACAAGTAGTTTAAATGCGTGGACTGTATGAATGTAATTTAGATGTGTGTGAGCTGTATGTCTGTGTGCGTGAAATGTTGCCAAGAATACAACTGATGTATGAACTTAATCTATTTAAACATACCGCCCACCAAAGGACGTAGTACTTTAAACCATATAAACAGCTGTGTAAGTACTTATACAAAATGCAATAGTTTTTGAATCTACCTTTATTACAAACCTCTTGAAGTATACTATATATATGAATCTAAATGTGCATTGTGAGTATCCACTTATGACTAATACTAATTCTTAAATGCTATACTTATGTAAACATAATCATTCTTTACATTTTACAAGATAACACCGCCCACCGTGATATAAAATGACCACTTATAAAATGTAGATATAAATAAACAAAGCAATTTACTTATAAAAAGAAATGGTACTTCTAATGCATGAAGATAACAATTACTTAGGTAATTATTATTTTACAATGCAATTAAGCTGGCTGATAAATGGTAAGTAGTTAAGTATACTTTAGGTACATTTCAACGTTATAGATTAGCAAGTTAAAATTACAATGGTAAGTAAACAATTTTACTTAGGTAATAAACACAATTTACTAATGGGACGTTTAAATTCGCCATTTTTACATTTGACAGATACAACACGTGCAATATTGTCTGGTCCTAAGTATTTTTTTATTATTTTTCCTAGAATCCATTTAGCAGGTGGAATATTATCCTCTCTCAAAATCACTACGTCACCAACTTCAGGCTCAGATTTTTTAGTGTTCCATTTATATCGCTGATTTAGATTAACCAAATACTCTTTATACCAACGCTTCCAAAAGCAATTTACCATTTTTTGTGTTAATCTCCATCTATCCAGACCTATAACATTATGATTAGAATTATCTTCATCGGGAATACTTATCAATGGTTCACCTATAAGAAAATGACCTGGTGTTAAAGCTTGAGGTTCGTTAGGAGAATCACTCATTACTGTGATTGGTCGAGAATTGAGACAGGCTTCGACCTGTGCTAAAACAGTAGACAACTCCTCATAGGTGAGTGTGCTATCTCCGATTGCCTTGTATAAATGTGTTTTAACGCTGCGAACTCCGGCCTCCCACAGACCCCCAAAATTAGGAGCATGTGGAGGTATAAAATGCCATGTTGTGTGTTCTAAACTCAATAACTCCTCAATTTCACGTGGTATGGTTGACTTAGATCGATCGAACATCTCACGAAGCTGTCTATTGGCACCAACAAAATTAGTGCCATTGTCACTATACAAATCTTGACAATGACCTCTTCGTGCCGTGAAACGCTTAAATGCAGCAATGAACGCCTTTGATGACAGATCAGTTACCACCTCCAAATGAATGGCTCGAGTACTCATGCAAATAAATAAACAAATATATCCTTTGTAGGATTTCGCCCCTCTGCCGGGTGAGAATCTCAGACTAATAGGCCCCATGTAATCACAACCAGACGATTTAAAAGCTCTGGTTGGTTTCAATCTAACTTCAGGAATTTGACCCATCAGTTGGTTACTTTTAGACTTAGAAAATCTCAAACATTTTATACACGATCTGTAATGACTTTTAACACTATCTTTTGCTCGCAATATCCAATATTTAGATTTTAAATAGCACAACATAGCTTGTGGTCCACCATGAAAAGTTTTAAGATGAGCATCACTAATTATAAGCTTGGTAAGATGACTCTTAGCAGGCATAACGATGGGATGCTTTGTATCATAATTTACCTCTGACTCATCAATACGACCGCCAACTCTTAGTATCCCATTTCCATCAAAAATGGGACAAAGGGTGCGGAGGTTACTTTTCTTGGGGACAAATCTCTTCAACTTTAACTGTTTTATCTCTTCACCAAAATTATCTTCCTGAACTTGCTTGATACATACAATTAAACTCTTATCTAATTCTGCTGGTGTGATGACATTTGTATACACTTTTTGTTTTTCCTTTGGTAATCTTAAATTTTGTAAAACTCTTCTCCAATAAGATACAGCTTTTAAGGTTTTAGACAGTGATGAAAACATAGTCCAGATAAATTCATTTTTCTTCAATACAGGTAAAGCAGTTAAAGATGTGTGCCTTTCTTCCTCATGAGTGTCTTCAATAATATCAGTGTTATCAAAGTCTGTGGTTGATTGTGAAAGCCAAGAAGGTCCTGACCACCATAATGTATGTTCCGGTAAATCTTGTGTAGCTATTCCTCGGGAAACACAATCAGCTGGATTCAAATCAGTTGTGACATGCCTCCATTGCCTGCAGTCTAAAATATTAAGAATTTCCGACACACGATTACTCACAAAAGTAGTCCAGCGGCTAGACCCTCCTCTCAGCCAGGCTAGAACTATTGTTGAGTCGGACCACGCATATAAATTCTCCTTCGGAATTTTCATGATTTGTGAAACCTCAAAAATTAATTTTGCTGCTAGAGCAGCACCACACAGTTCCAGTCTAGGAATTGATATCTCTTTCTCAATAGGGGCTACTTTGCTTTTTGCTGATACCAAACTCACACAGATTTCGTGGTTATTATTAATAACACGAATGTAAACAGCAGCTCCATACGCTACCATTGATGCATCTGCAAAGGCATGCAACTCAACCCTTGACTCTGGACTGGAACAATACCATCGTGGTATGTTTATTTTATGTAAATGTATTAAACTTGATCTAAATTGTAACCATTCACTCGCTAAATCTGTAGTCAGTATATCATCCCAATCAAGTTTCGACTTCCACAGTTTTTGGATAAATATTTTGGCGGTGATTATCACGGGAGCAATCCATCCTAACGGGTCGTATAGTCGGGCCACATCCGACAATACTTGGCGCTTAGTAAACGATTGTTTAACATCTGGTAAGTCAAGTGAGTACTGAAAACAATCTATATTCTTATGCCATTTTAAGCCTAATACTTTCATGACAGTAGTTGACTTTAATCTCAACGAATCTACGCTACTGTGATTGTCCTCTCCTATATGTGTCAATAAGTCTTGATTATTACTACTAAACTTTTGCAGTTCGAAGCCACCACTGCTCATCAGTTTGTTCATTTCATTATAAATGTGTATAGCCTCTGGCAGCGTCTCACAGCCGGTTAGGAGATCGTCAATATAGTAGTCCTTCTTTGTAATGCTCGATGCTGTAGGAAATTTTGCATATTCTTCATCAGCTAGCCTTTGAAGGGTTTTTACTGCCAAATACGGAGCACAGGCCGTACCAAAGGTCACTCTCAATAATTTAAAATGTTGTAATGGTCCGTCTGCTTGTGGTCTCCACACAATTCTTTGGAAGTCTGTGTCCTCATGACTGACTTTCACCATTCTGAACATCTTGATAATATCTGCTACTATGCAGATCCTGTGGCTTCTCCAACGCATTAGGATGTGTCTTAAATCCTGTTGTAACTTGGGACCCACCATAAGATTGTCATTAAGTGAGACGTTGTTCAATCCTTTACATGACCCGTCGAAAACAACTCGCACTTTCGTGGTGTCCTTGTCCTCCCTAATCACTGCGTGGTGTGGGAGATAAACCGCTTTGGGATTGTCTACTTCTTCTTCTTTTATTGGTGTCATGTGATTCATGGTAAGGTATTCTTGTAGAACTGCGTTGTATGCTTCCTTTAAGGTAGGATCCTTCTGTAGTTTCTTCTCTAAAAACTCATATCTTCTTGTTGCTATTACTACTGACTTTCCGTATTGACACTCTGGATCTTTTTTATCAAAAGGTAGCTTAACTATAAATCTACCTTCTTTATCTCGTGTAGTCGTCTTGTCATAAAACTCTTCACATCGCCGTTCTATGTCTGTCATCTTCTTCTGTATCAAATCGGGCTCATTTTCAATTTCCCAAAATTTCTTAAGCAGCTCTTCTCCACTTAAGTGTAAATGCATGGTTAATATTCTATTGTCAGCAGAAGTTGAATTTATTGGCACCCTCCCTGATAATACCCAACCTAGGGTAGTGTTTTGTGCCAATATTTTATTGTGACGTACAATACCATCCAATAAAATCTCACTGTATACTTCTGCTCCAAGAAGAATGTCAATTTTGTTAGGTGTGGCATAATCTGGATCGGCCAGTGGTATTTTATCTAAATGTAGCCAATCAGGTGTATGTAACTCAGTTGAAGGAAGTAATGATGTAACAGATCGCAAAACATATGAATTTACCTGGATTGAAACCTCAGGGTCATGACGTGATACCACTCGAAGAGCAACCATATGCTTCACACTCGTATGACCACCCTCACCTATCCCGGAAACTGTACCGCTAACACGTTTACGAGAAAGTCCAAGTAATTGAACAGCTGACTCACTAATAAACGACGCTTGCGACCCTTGATCCAATAATCCTCTCAACTGTTGTTTGTACCCGTGCTCATTATATGCCCAAACAGAAACAGTAGCTAACAAAACTCGACTCGGTTCTAAACCTCTACTCGAAAAGTTAGTTGAAATATGTGTACTCACGGGTTGGTCTGACTCACTCTGCTCAGAAACGTCCACACTCTTTGGTACGCTGCTCACCTCTTTCTCAAAATGCAGCAATGAATGGTGCCTCCTGCCACATCGCTTACAACTCGCTGAATTGCGACACTTAACAACTAGATGAGATGGAGAGAAACAATTAAAACACAATTTATTATTTTTAACATAATCTAGCCTTTCATTTACACTAAGCTGACTAAATTCTTTGCAGTGATATAAATAGTGTTCACCTTTACACTTAGAACATTTATTAGTTACGGTAGAATTACTCTTATTACTTTCAATAGAACCATGAAAAGACTTAGACTTAGTGCTAGTATTAGTACGTACCTTATTAGAGTCTATCATCTCCAATGACCTAAACTTCGTTTCTAAAAACTCAGATAATTGTGTCCACGTTGGTAGATCGTCACTCAATATACCTAACTGATATTCCCACTGCTTGATGGATTCAGGATCTAATTTAGAAACCACTAAATAAATAACAAAAGCATCGTTAATTAACTCAGTACTGATACCCATACTATACAAAGATTGTAAACACGTTGTAGTTGTATCTAATAAATGTCGAATGGCACTAGAAGATTCGCTAGTAACAGGTTTTTGCATAAACAACATCTTTATAAGTGCATTACAATTAAAACGCTTATTATCGTAACGTTTAAGTAACATTCTCCACGCTTCCTCATAATTATTGTCGGTGATAGAAAAATTACGTACCAAACATTCCGCCTCACCAGACAAGTTACTTTTGAGATAATGTAATTTTTGCACGGGCGACAAATTCTTGTTGGTATGAATTATAGAATTGAACATATCATAAAACGATTGCCACTCAACGTACTTTCCACTAAAGGTAGGTAACTGAACGCGTGGTAACTTGACTTCACACTCACTGACCGTTTGTAAATTACTTAATGTCGGTGCTGCTGACGAGATTCCACATGATGACGACGCGATGAAGGTTTGCAGGGCTTCCTTCAATAAAGTTTTGTATGATACGTATGATTCCTCGAACTCCTCGTACATATCCTCAGTGAAATATGAATCCAGTTTTTCTTTCGAGGTCACCTTGCCTATAATCGCCTTGTGTCCATCTTTGAAATCTGTCCATAGCTGCTCCAAATTGTCCAATCTGGTTTCTATGTAGGGTTTTTTGATCCGATCTTTGGGTGTCTTTTTATAGTTTTTCTCCGCTTTCCTTAGATTCTCCAGTAGTACCTTTTGATATATCAGAAGGGTTTCCATGGTGTAGGTACAAATGTGTATTCGACGTTGAAAAATCCAAACAACTTGATATAGATTTGTTCTAAAATTGATTATTTGCTAATGATATAACTAACTCGCACGATGTTAGCAAGATAATCTGCTCAGGAATGCTATTGTTCTCGCGGTAACGACAGCGGCAGGCGCGTTGGCGCGGTTTCCCGATCCGGCTCGAAGGACCATATGTTCACGAGAATTAGGTCTATATTGGGTTGTTCGGTGAAAGAAACACTTGAAATACGTCTTTACTCTATGATATTTATTTTGTACTAACTGCTCAAGACTACAAGTAGTTTAAATGCGTGGACTGTATGAATGTAATTTAGATGTGTGTGAGCTGTATGTCTGTGTGCGTGAAATGTTGCCAAGAATACAACTGATGTATGAACTTAATCTATTTAAACAAAACAATGATGTATTTAAATTTTATAATTTTGTTTAATCATTTAATGGCAAATGTAAGAAATAAACGTTAAGTTTCATAAAAGGAATAATATTGATTAAAAACAAATATGTTACCACGTATTCACGCCTAAAAAACTGGATTAAGACATAAATCTATTTTTTAAACAAATTAATATTCAAATTCAATTTGTTGCATTCTATAATGTACATTTACAGGCTTAAAAATAAGTAACAAATTATGGACTCTGTCGAGCACAGCACTATTAGGGGAGAAAGCTTTAAACAGGTCTCTGAATTTCTTTTCCTCACATGTTTTTATCTTACAACCCGACCGCCAGTCTCAATTAGCATTTGAAATTGAATCCCCAGAACTTGGCCTACGTTTGCTTATAAGTGCTTTTATCTTAAATTGAATACAAATTTAAATAATTATACGGGTGAGTCCCGAGATTACTCGTTGAAACTTGAAATGATAATTGTATCTATGCTAATATTATAAAGCTGAAGAGTTTGTTTGTTTGGCTGAACGCTCTAATCTCAGGAACTACTGGTTTGAATTGAAAAATTATTATTGTATATATGCTATAGGCTACATAACATCAGGCCACGATCAATAGGAGCGGCGCAACAATAAAAAATGTTGCAAAACCTTAATTCTCTTATGTAAAGCAGATGAAGTTACGTGGCTCAGCTATTAAAGTATAATAATGAAGAAGTTACGTTTGAACTGGCATTGAGATGGAATGTATCTCTTAGATTTGGGCGTATAACTTACAGAAGATGTATTTTAAACAAACCTGAACTACTTAAAATAGAGACGGCTATATTATTTTTAAAATAAAATATTATAACATTTTATAGCGTTTTGATTGTGGTTTTTCGGAGACTGAATATGAAATAGCGATGTGATATTATTACAACTAAATCTAATTATTGGAAAGTTATACAAGCCTTACTTGCGATTGACAGACCGCAGATTCGAATTTCAGCTTGTACTATCGTCGTTGAACATATTTCTAATTGAAATTAAGAAAGATTTGTATGATTCATAAATAGTTGTTTTCAGTCTGAGTTCTTTGTGTCAATTGTTTGAATGTGTGTAAGATCTACTAGTACTTGCCAAATCCGTTCGTTGCCACTGATACTGATTCAGATCATAGTAAAATATTTGAAACATGATTACATGATTAGCTATCAAACACAAGCAAAGGTAAGATTATCCTTTGCCTAAAAACTATCCTTTGTCGACTATTTTTGTCTGGTGTGACGCAATTACATTAGAATTTTATTTTCTTTTGTGTAGTAGTTACTCTACCTTTGTAGCGACGCTCATAACACAGTGGAGTAATAAATGAGGCTGGTTTACAAAAGTGAAAAAGTAATAAAACCTGGGATTATTTCGGCCATTTGTTAGAGGCAAAAGCCAGTGTTATTATAGCAACGATGGCACTATAGTATTCAACTAAATAACGTAAAAACTGCGAGAATTTTAACTGGATATTAATATCATATTACGGTTCAAAATATAGAGTCATTTAAAGATAACATAATATTAAATGGTCCCAAATGGGTAATGGTCCTTTAGTATTTTAGCATATAATAATCAACTCCGCATATGGCACGGGCCATAGTCCACTATGCTGGCCCAGTGCGAGCTTTCTGAATTCATACTGCTAGTGGACAGCCTACTCCTGGATTCATTACGTTCTATAGATCCTAATGATTCCAGTAGTAGAGACTTATTTGTTTGAAGCATAAATGGTGAGCTCGACCGTGACATTACTGGTCAGCGACAAAAACCGAAGAACATTTGCGAGATTTTGAATTGCTTTATCATTCACATTAAAGCAGTACCTTATCTTCCGCTACTGTAAAAGGTAAATGATAGTTTTTTAATCTCAATTTATTATTAAAGGATGATAAAATGTAAATGTTTACCATAAAATACTGTCACCAATTTGATTAATGCTACTTATATCATCCATTCATAGAATATCTGCATCAGCAGCAATATTCGGAATGTCGTGTTTCGTTTAATGTGTGAATGTGCCAAAGGTTTACTTTTACACCACGCTGAAGACACAGAGAAGCCTATGGCCTGATGTTTGTAGACTTCTCTTTGAACAGTGTGTTGCTTGCTTTACTATCGAGTAAACGATTACCGAAGCCTATGAACACTTTCAACTCAAGCAGCGTCACGTGAGCGTTGCCGACTACATAAATCCTTTTTGTTTGTCCTCAGCTTATATCTGTCTGAAGTGGAAGACCACTTCAACGTGGGAGACAAAGCATGAGCGATGCCTATAACGTTGCAAAAGCACATAAACTAACTGCTTCTTAGGCAGACCGTATTTCGTAAGACAGAGGCTATTTTAAGACAATACAACCACATTATAATTGCTTCCTATTTCGTGCTGAAAAGCAACCGAAATGTCGGGGAAAGTGTAAACTTAAATCTGAATAGTTTTAATAATTTATAATTATAGCATAAATGTAACACTTTTATTAATTATTTAATAGTCGTGTCAAATAAACAACGCCATAAAATCAGGTTAAAGCAGTTATGTTTCTATAAAAATACTGCCATGTCCATGAGTGGTGCATACCATTAGGTGGGTCACAGGCTTTTACAAACAGTAATAAAAAGCAATGCTACAGGTTCAACTTGCAATGAAAATTCTCAGAAATAGCTTCACAGGCAAATGTAGCTTTGCCATTCAATGTTCCTTTGTAACTAAATTGAATAAACGAACTTTAATGCTGATATCTGAAAAGCTTTGAGGAAATCGAATCGTCTTTCAATATACTGTGGTACAATAATTTGTTGAGTATTTTACAGCTCTGTTATTTTCTAGACATTGATTTATTTACATATGTCCTAGATTTTAACCGCATTGCATAAATGTAGATTGGGTTAGATTATTATTAACAGTACTTTTTTCTGGAAGACAGGTATTCTGTGTCCTTTTCTGTTACCCTAATAATAATAATATCTTCTTCTATCTCTTAACAGAGACTGGCCAACTACGCAGGAGATATTATAGTGCACAAGTGTGTGCGCAAACACAAGTGCACTCTCTGTTCCCTAACTCTCATGATCCGATGGGACGGTAATCCGACACGACCGGAGAGAGATCAGGCGCAGGACCAACGGCTTTACGTGCTTTCCGAGGCACGGGGGTGTCTAACACCGCCAACTTCCTAACTCCGGGCTGCTATTGAGATTTCTTAATTGAAAAACCCAATAATATTTTGTTGGCCTGACCCGGGATTCGAACCCGAGACCTCAGGCACAGCAGTCGCATTCACTACCGCTACACCACGGAGGCACCCCTAATAACGTATATGCAAAATTTCATGATGATAGGTCCAGTAGAGGCGTAAAAACGTAATTAATAAACTCTCATTCGCATTTATAATATTGGTTAGTGTGTCCTAAAAAGGTAAGCAGGAGTGTATTATAACCGCATATCACCAGCTGCATTTTTAGTCGCATTTAGTAAAGGTTAAACATATACTACAAAGTAGTTCGTTACAGGAAAACGCCATACCACTTAATACTCATACATACTACAGGAAATGAAATCCAGAATTGCATGACTAGCCATCAATATATGCCACAAAACCACAAAGATAAACATGCTTTCTTTTGAAAGATACAGGAACTCGAAGACGCAATCTCATAAATATTAAAGGTAAAAAGACTCAAATGTGTACGGAATAGAAGCTTAGCGTACATTTTCGACCACGAGAGAGAAAAAGTATTTTATTAGGATGACAAAAGTATAGAACATAATTCACAGAGGATTTATATTCAGGCCAGCACGAAAGGATATCGTTAAAACCTTTTTGGAAAACCAACGGTGGTTTTTTTTTCACTTTTTAATGTAAATTTTGTTAGTCGGCGGTTAAGAATTGAATTTACATTATCCCGACTAATGTTATTCAAGAATACTAATGCGAGGATACAATGACCAAAAGCTGATTTTGATAATAAGATAATTAATTAATTAAAACAATTTTTAATTATTTATCAAAACTTGTGACTATTTAGTCTGGTCATAGTCTAATTACAGATAAAATAAAAAGCTTTTAATACTAAAATAAACTAACAAAATTAATTAATTCTTAGATATTTTAATTAAATAAGGGTATTCAAAAAACAATGTTTATTCGTGACAAAATAAACGCGTTTGATGTTGTTCTAATGTATGTTTATTTATTTTTCTGCTTTTTGCTATTAGATAATTAAATAAACACTGTGACTGAAACAAGTTATTATTGTTATAATTTGTTTTATTTATAATTGTAACATGATATTTTATATATGTAGTATATTACAAATATATACAGTATATTAAATAGTGTAGTTGTCAAGTAGGTATTTTGTCATCAATTTAACTAAATATGAAGTTTGTTACGCAATGTTAAATGGTTTTTTATACAGGGTGACTGGTTAAACATTGTACATATTTAAGGACATGATAATTTATGGTCAGACGTAACGAATAAAAAAATAAAAAAATAAAATAAAATCTGTGTAACCTGCAAAGAAAACCTTTATGAAAATTTGTATGAAATAATGCACGCAGTGTCTACATTTTATATAAATCCATAAAATGTAGACACTGCGCGCGTCGCACACAGCGGCTACCGAGGCTTTGACCTTTGATAAGAAAAGGACGGGCGGAGGTGCAAATTCGGAAAAGTGCGAGGTGCGGTAGCGGGGGGCGGAGGCAGAGGTTTTGTTTAGCTTTGGTATATGCGCAAGAGTCCGCACATTAAGTTTTTATTGGATAACTAGGTCAAATTCTAAGTACCTATTTTTTACCTATTTTATATGTAAGTGTTGCAGAGCGCGCATGTTTGCTGGCTGTGGGAGAATGGGAATCGGGTTTTATGGCTTCAGGCACTTTCATCGTCCAACACAGGTACAATGTTGGACGATACAACATTCCGCCTGCCACCTCTATTCGTTTGGGTGCCCTGTGTGTTTCTCCGCATCGCTGTCATTGCGGACAAGCCGTCGACAGCCTTGGACACCATGGGCTGTCCTGCAGCAGAAGCGCTGGTCGTATTTCACGACACGCTCACCTTAATGACATTCTCCGTCGTGCTCTTATCACCGCCGGCGTACCAGGAGTATTAGAACCCATAGGCTTGGTACGTGACGATGGGAAGAGACCCGATGGTATGTCTTTGTTACCTTGGAAAATGGGTAGAGCTTTGGTGTGGGACGCCACATGCGTCAACACCCTTGCACAATCACATCTTCGAGCACTTGAGCCATTCAACGTGGCAATGCTGCCAGTCTTCTGGGTACTTTCCCGGTGAACAGCGAAGCTGAAGAATTTTACGACGCTGCCTAAACCAGCTATTTCTTTTCTTTATATTAAATTGTACAGTCCCATATTTTGTTACTTTTCATGTTGTTTTATTTATAAGTGGTTAGGTTTGTTAATATTAGTTAAGTTGTAAATATGATTGTTGCTTTGTTAATGTAGTTAAAGTTTTAATAATAAATATATACATAGCCTGTATAGTAAAGTTTTTGTCTTTTTTTAATAGACTAGTCTCGTGCAAACACTGAAACAATGGTCTCAACATTTTTAAACCGCCTAAATATTTTTTTCGTCTGGGGTTTGAACATGCAACACTTAGTACATTACCAGTCACTATGTGATCATTTAAATCACTGAGGCATCGATTGCAGGCAATAATATGGGTGCGTCTCATAACGTATAAACTCATTTGGTCTAATTTCATTTTTCGTTCATAAGATATAATCAACGTGAGATATACCAACTGTTGATATAATTTCTTTACATATAACATTTATTTATTCTAAAACTTAATTAGTATAACGTTGTTTGATATAAAGTTTATGTAATCGAAAATCATTTGGTCTAACGTTTAATATATATAAAAACCGTCATTATGGTTAACACCCCGACTGAGAGTACCCCGACTCGGATAGGTTAGGTTAGAACGCTAAGGCTTAGCCTACGTGGTTATTTTTTTTTAACCACCCAGTAATAGGAGCCCCGCGTAGCGGGGCTCCGTCGACCTATCTTAGCGCAGGTGGTAATCAGTTACTAGTTATGTTTAATATTCATATTAGACCAAATAAGTTTTATATCTTTTGAGTGGTATGTCGAACAATGTTATATTTAATGTATGTTATGCTTATAAAAATTAGTTATTTTAAAATTATATCAATCGTTTATTATATTAACTAATCGCTATATTACATAAAATTATAGGTCCCGTTGTTATATGTTGTTAATATTAGAGATTTTGTTGTTATATCATCTATTACTTACCCCAATAATATAGTTTGTAAAAAAAATGTTTACCTGATTGGTGACTGTGTAGATGATCTCAGTGGAATGGACCTGGAATAAGAAAAATGTTTGTGTTATTTAAGATGTAACACTTGTTCTACATAGATATCATACATATACCCAAACGTATAAATCTCCAAACAGATAGAGGTGTATGACATGCACATACAGAGCTCACGTAATCAGCTGAAAAACCTTATATATATAGCCTGATTATATAGCGATATAACATCATTGAACGACTGAAATAGAAATTTATTATACCATATATTGTAATAAACTATAATTTGATATTTACAAAACAACTTTGTTATCTATTAATGCTCTATATAATATATTATCTATACAGCCATAAATTCATAATAAGCATCCCAATTAATATTTTAAATGCTAATTTGAATTTGTTTGTTTATTCGTTACGCTTTCACGCCTTAACTATTAGACCAATCATCATGATGTTTCTCATATACCTATGTTGTTAGTGACACAGCAAAGGACATAGGGTACCTTTCATCAAGAAAAAAAATGATCTCAAGGAATAGAAAAATCTACATTATGCGAGCGCAGACGCAGACAAAATCTCGTCTAGTATAAAAATAAAACCTATGCACTATAATAATTCTTTATTGACACAAATTAAACTACAATAATTTAGAATGATCTGACCCCTGCACTAGTAAAAACTGTGTTGCAGGAGCCAGTGCCTTCATCTTATTTAAATTTACAGATCATTTTATGTAAATATATGCCACTGGTTTTACTCAAGCGAAATCTAGCATTCTCTTCTTCATCATTCATCTTCTTTTTTAGATATAGAGATATTTGCAATATGAGCAATTTAGGTTTTAAATTACTAGTATTCTTGTTAACCCCTACTACTTGTGTTAGGAGTGGGTTCACATCAGTAGTGCAATAGGTGAGATTAGAACCCGCGACCTCTCGATCGCAAGTCCAATGCCTTATCCATTGGGCTACCACCACTTAAATTCCATCAAATAAGCGTTATAATTTAGTAAAGATGGCGTCGTTGTCTATACAAAGATCGTTTGTAAATGATACTTCTTAGACTAAGTACATTATTTATGTAAACAAAACGCATATTGTTGTCCAATAAATATATTTTAAATGTATATCCACTTTCCCCTTATTTAAGTAACTCTAGCCAACTGACTAGGTCATCGAACTTATAGTCGAGCGGTCGTCAGTTCAATTTACATATTGCATTTCTATTGTTAACCCGCTTTTAAGACAAGCAACACCCTTAGGTATTAAGAATAATCAGTGCTAGCGACGAACCTACCATTCAAGGCAGCGAGTTGGCATACCGTGGTAGGAGTAGGTCGGTAGTACCAGGGACATCCCATTTTTCCACCGAGAGATAGGCGTAGATGCATTCAGCCTCGTTTAAATGAACAATAATGGTATTTAAAATACTAGTAATTTGTTATCTAAATTGCTGTTATATTTCAACATAGATACATAGTTTTACGTCTATATCCCTGAAAGGGTACATATAGCTGTATCATACCTATATTTTACCAACAATGGTAAAATATGGGTGTAATTTATGATGCTTGGTAGTCAATTCACTCCTAGAACAACTCAACAAAGGTCCGTACTTAACGGTCGGATATGCGGATGACTTGGTGATACTCGTCAATGGCAAGTTCCCGAGTACGGTATCTAGTCTCATGCAGAAGGCCCTGATTATGGTGGAAAATGGTGCAGTACGAATCATTTATCGATCAACCCAGAAAAAACTACTGTCGTGCCGTTTACTAGGATGAAGGATCTGACAGGGTTGGAAACTCTCTCAATGTATGGTACGCAGTTACAATGGTCCGTAGAGGTGAAGTATCTAGGCATGACCTTAGATAGCAAACTAACATGGAAGCCTCATGTAGACAAAGTCATAGAGAAGGCCCAGCGGGTCTTCGGCATGATTTGTTCTACTTATGGGAAGACCTGGGGGCTAAAGCCCAAGGTCATCAAGTGGCTATACACGATATATTTCTCCCTCTGAAGTGTACGCTACGACTGATGCAGTACATTCATAGGGAGATAGCTATAGGATAAATCTTGGGGCCGACACAAAAGATCCCAATGGGTCGAAGCGTCGCCGGTCTGTACCGACTGGCCCCCACACATAAGATAAGATAAGATACCAACAATGGTTATAGCTCCTAATAGTAATAGGGGACAAGTCTATTGCTCTCTACCAGGCACAGATCCTCCGGACACTAGGATCCCACGGCGTTCAGGCTTCGTGCTACTACTGAGAATTTTCTTTTTAGAAAATACAATGCAATTGCAATTTATTAATTTATTTATAAAACAAATCACATATGTCATTACAGGAGAACCTAATGCGATTTGTCTGAACGGGGAATAAATTAATTCCGAGTTCTCATGCACAACAATACACAGACTACCGCTGCAATACCAAAGCAGTCAGTAAAATAGTTCTCGGATTAACTACCGATTCAGCATCGTGCTATAAATGTGGTGACCTGAGTTTCTAGAGAGAGGGATTAGCGAGAATTTTGTTATTTTTGTTACACAATGTAAGCGCACGAGTAGCGTAGATAATATAATCATCTCACAGTAGTCGATGCGCTGGGTGTAATTGGCTCGATTTCCATACATAACAAAAACTATTGTGATCCAGAGTTACTTAAACTTTATGTGGATTTTCCTTTAAGTTTAAAAACTACAAATTTGGGGTTTGATGAATATGCTTAAGTACTCGATCGGTCATCGAGAAATTTCGCATATTAATTTTTAGGGGTAAAAGTACATTTCCCAAACCAGCGAAGACGTGAGCAAAGTTGGTAAGTTAAATATATAAACACTGACAAAAAAACCGTACAGGATAAAAAATATGTAACCCTTACACAAACCGTTTTTGGGTAACACAAAAGCATTTTTGTCAGGTTTATTTTGTGCCCCTATAAGCCCGTCCTTTACGTGTCTGAGACTCGGATGCCCCGTATTGTGTTCACCGTTACGTTCACAAATAGCAAATAAACAGCCAGTCTCCGGACAAATATTTGATTAGACGACAAATATTTGACCCGCGTGAGGCATTAACTAGAGACGCAAGGAAGAGGGTTAGGAATTATGCTAACACGGCATTTGACTAAAGAAAACGCCTGTTTTGTAAGAAGGTATCGCGTTTCGATGGTTCTGTACCTTGGAAAAAAGTACTGAAAGTCGTACATCGATTATAGGTAAGGTAGGCATCGAATGTTGCCTAACGAAAATATAGGTAAGATTAAAAACAAATTTAGCATAATAGTTTAAAGATACGTTCTCTATTACTCTATCTTCTGGTAATGGTAACTGGTACTCTAATGGTAAAAACAAATTTGTGACTAATTATGGAAGTTATTTTCTTTTCTATTTATTGTGTTGCCGTTTCTTATTGACAAGTGTCGTGATTTTAGGTCAACGGATAGTGCTTCATAAGTATTTATACATAATTATACATAAATTGCCGTATCTTTTAAATGCATAAACTTAGAAGCTTGAACTTTAAACACGTTCAAGAGACTATAGACTTCAGATTATGATATAGATTTTAGCTTGACTCCTTTATCTACAGATAAAGGTGTCAAGTACTTGCTATGAGGGACTTGACTGATCAGATACACAGACACACGGTCAACGAAGTACATAATTCTACATGGGTTCCAGATTTTTTTACGAGAAACAGAACAGAAACAATTTTGTATTTCTCTGTGCAGTTTGTCCATTTAATCACTTGTAATATATTATACATTTTTATTATATTAATAAAAAATTATAATATATTACTATATACTATACTGATATTATATTTTTTTACGGCAACTGGTTAGGTTTTTAACCTCTCAACCAATGCTAGGACGCCGGAATTCGAGCTTAACCAGAATATTTTATCGTAAATTTTGCATTAATAGTCATATTTTGTTTGAATAGCTTTTTTGTATTTTGCGTATTTTTGATAACTGGATTGGTTGACAGGGTAAACGATTTCCATAATTACGAATAGACTGCTCAATTAGTTGTAGCAATTTTAATAATAATTGCTGACTTAATAATAATTGCCTGAGGTCGCAGGTTCGATTCCCACACAATTCAAACATTTGTGTGCATGAACATGTTTGTCTTGCTCTGGGTGTTTCTATGTATAATATGTATGTATTTACAAAAAAAAGTATATACTTATGTTTATCCATTGTCTAGAACCCATAGTACAAGCTCTGCTTAGTTTGGGCTAGATGATGTTGTATGTATGTGGTACAATATACGTATGTAGTAGAAAATTACCTAGTAGCCCATTCTCGTAATAACTCCTGTGGAAAACAGTGATCTACACTGAACTGGTCTTAGTGTCATTATATCGTCATAAATGTTAATGTTATGTTATTAATATATATTTAATTTGTTACAATTTCAATACTAATTACTTATCATTAAAGTCACAGTGAAATCGCGGGTAACAGTCAGTATTAAATAAAGCTATTTATTGAAAACCGTTATTTCAATTATCTGAATTTGACACTCCAACATGTATATGGAGCGGTCACAGACCGAACAGAATATTTACTGACGCAAAAGTATAAACAATGAACAATCCATTTATTGTATGCTGTAATGCTGTAATTAATTTAAAGCTCTCTTTGGTGAACTTTATAGTGTTTATGTCATTGACACACGCATCGTAGGGGTTTAAATATGAAATTGCTGCTTTGTATAAAGAAAATCGGTAACGTTGTGGTTTTTATACTATTTCATCAATATTTTGTGAATTAAATGCTTAACAGCAGCCATGTTCACGTGGAGACTAAAATGATAGTTGACAATGACAACAACCAAAACGTCGGGGCAAAGTGTAAACTTAAATATAAATAGTTTTAATTAAATTAAATAGTTTAAATAGTAGTAAAGTTTAATAATAGTGTAAGAGTTTTCAAAATTATGTAATAAATGTGTTTTTAAATTAAACAACGTGACAAAATCCGTATAAAGTGTTTAATTTCAATGTATAACATTCGCGTAAACATAAGACAATATTTAGGAATGTTGTGTGTTTTTAACAGAGAGGTCTAACACCTCTTTATACAAACAGGGGTGTGTTTTATGTCCAAACGTATGAATGTTTAAAAATATGACGCCCCTCAGTATATGTAAGAGGTCAATGACCTACATTTTTACTGCTATAAGGCACTTTGTTGATGTTATTTGCAAGAAATACAAAATATGTCTTATTCGGTTATTCATAAGCTGCCTTATGTCCCTGAACGGTACGTCAGAGGTGTTTACAGTCACATTTGGCGAACTATAGTATCAAAAGCGGCGATAATCGAATGGATGAAACTAGGTAAGGTCGAGAGATGTTCGAGAAGTCGTGAATTCTATTCTATTCATTGCATTGCTGATGTGAAGTAGGCTTGATAGGATAGGTCTTATAAGACCTTATTTAGCTTAGCTGGGTACAAGAAGGATACTAGATAATTGGAAAACCAATTTTTTTTAAGCCCAGCTCCCGCACTGGGTCTAATTCCTGTGTCGCGGGAGACTTTACAAACACTCAAACAACGGACACAAAGAACATCCAGAATCAGGATAACCATTTATGAATCACACAATAATTTATGTACCTTACACGAAATTGTGAATAGTTCACTGGATAGTCAGCTTGTTGAAATATTAAACTTTAAGACTCCAACGCGATCTGTGCGCACACCACAACTTTTTACTGCCAAAGTAATAATAATGTTTCATTTAACAACCCAATTTCACGAATGTAGAGACAATACAATTCCATTTGCTCTCAGTCGGATATCTGCCATGATAGTTATAATGTGTTTAAAATTGCCCTTTTAAAGATCTTTTTTTGAAATGTTGTACTTTATGTCTTCTTTCTTTTTTATACTTATTTTACCATTGTTTACCTTAGCTCACTAAAGTTTTAAATATCAACTGAATGATGTGTATAGTTTTAATTGGACTTCAGGTTGGCAACTATTTAATGTTCAATTGAGTAATGTGTAAATATTTAACCTATTGTCTGTTACTGTACCTATTTAATAAAAATAAAATAAAACACTCGTCGTGACGGCAGTGGCCAGGCAACCACCTAAACGACTACGTCAACCGTGCTTATTTATATTTTAATTTCTTGGTCCACGAGCAGACTCCGGTTCCAGACACAATGCTTTGTTCATTGGGTCTGAATTTTAGCTATTGAAGCATTATTATCTCTATTAATAGCAATCAAGCTTCTTCTTCTATTCGTATGGTTAGTGGCCAACCTGTTGTCAAGAGATGTTCAAGCCGCCCGTAGGCCTCTGACATGGTTTAACGACTGCTGTCAATTTGGCAATAACTGGGACCGACGTTTTACGTGCCCTCCGAAGCACGGAGACGCTCAGATGAAATACCACAAAGCGGTCACCCATCTATAGACTGACCGCACCCAACATTGCTTAACCTCGCTAATCGTTTACCGATCAGTAAGTGCAACTGGCTATGAGTGCCTTAGCGATCAAGCTTATAACCATCAACCACAAACTTTTCTAACCATTTCCTTCTAGCACCCATATTTAGTAAATTCCGTGCCGCAACTAAGTTAGTAGTAAGTTTTTATCCAAAACTCAGCATTGCTCTGCCTAACAATCTAACTCGCCTGTTCGATAAAACACATAAACACAAACTTATACCATCAACCAAAGCACACCTTATTTATTTCCAACATAAATTTGCCTTTAAGTTATACATTTTCTAAGAAACAGCTCCGTTACAAACAGTAGCCTATAACTCTAATGCAGTGGGAAGCGAGGCATATGACAGTAAAAGGGTTTCTGTGTAAAGATTCAACAAAGCAATTATTTCGTGTACAATTTAAAGTCTCGTTAATACATTAATTAGAGTTGTAAGCGGGTCTGCCGTGTTTCTGGCCTGCGATAAGCGTCTCAGAATGTTAACTCAATGTTGTAAGTTCATAAATTATGAGTACATGGCGCATGGGTAATATTCTTGTATTAGAAACCTGTTTAGTCAAAAAGAGCTCTTTTCGAGTAACAAGGTGTTAAATTAGCAAGTGAAAATGAACTATTTTTGGACCACACAATTTATAGGATCAAACCACATCATAAATATGACCTCGTAAAGCATTACGCCATTCGTCTTAATAAAGCTATGAAATATAATTATATTCTAGTTATACTTCAATACTAACATAACAATCACAAAAAGAATCGTTGAATTATTTTCATAAAATATTCTGTAGGTGTAGTCGAAAGCTTAAAGTTACTTTTAAAATTAGAAACGTAATTACTACCTACTGCAGAATAAATACAAAGGTACTGAATAGCACCAAATTTCCTTTCAAAAATAATCCTAAGCATCTCAAAGCCTCCATAAGCCTGAAAATTAAATCAGTATCAATATCATTATTAATACCTTCCGCTTCCGGTAGGCTTCACGGAGCTTGTGCAAATTCTAAATTTGAATATCAGATCACGTAGTGACTTGTCTTTACACTAAATAAATTGAGCTCTTGATAAGGCCAGAGGAAAGACACCACTAGGCATGAGGAACGACAATATCGATGTAGATTTGTGTATTTTGAAATTAAACACTTTATACGGATTTTGAAAACACTTTTATTACATAATTTTGAAAACTCTACTACTATTGAACTTTAGTACTATATTTTAAGCTATTTAATTTAATTAAAACTATTTATATAATATTGTCTTCTGTTTACGCAAATGTTATTCATTGAAATTAAACTCATTTATACTGATTTTATCGCGTTGTTTATTTAACACTGTATTACATAATTTTGAAACAGTTACACTACTACTACTACTACAACATTTTACAAATTTTTAATATAATAAAATTATTAAAACTATTTATATTTAGGTTTAGACTTTCTCCGACGTTTCGGTTACTTTTCAGCAGCCATGGTCACGGGGAGACTAAGATGGTAGTTGTCTCAATAATAACATAATTTAATTATTGGTGTTTCTATTTACGCAGAATGAGCTCAAAGTATCATGATGTCTAGCTGTGGTTTGCTACTTCTTGGGTTTGACTATTTGAAGTACTGGATCCTAAGCTGGTGGTACATTCCAACCATCTTCTCTGTAGAAATTAGGATGTTTTTTGATTTCAATAACCTCGCGAAGCATCCTTGGTACGAATCGGTGTTCTTTAGCGGTAATCTGTAGTTTGTCAAATCTCAGGTAGTGGTTGGTCCCCTGTTGTACATGTTCATGGTCCACAGCAGACTTCAACGAGCGTTGATGTTTTACATCAGCTATGTGTTCTTTTATGCGGGTGCCTATGTTTCTCTTGGTTTGACCAATATATGAGAGTCCGCAATCACTATCTATTTTATAGACCTCTGCATCTTGTAACGGTAATTGGCATTTGACGGATGGTGGTCCCATGTAATAGGAAATTAGTTTATTGCCGTTACCTAAGTACAGTCCCAGACTTCGTGCTACTACTAAAAAATTATTGTCTGAAAAATCCCAAAACCACTATATTTAACCAAGTAATCAACTTAAGACCTACTATTTAAGGTTTATATTTTATGAATATTGTTTGTAATCTATTAACATAATTTTGTCGTCTCAACTATGACTGCTGTGTTAGCTTGTAAGTGGCATGTATATTAGAACTGTATAATTTAATTTTCTCTAAACTGTATCGTATATATGCTGTGAGTTAACCAAATAAATAAATAAAAACCTCAAGCGCAACCATCACATATGAAACCGCTGCGCAACAGAGGCAATCCATTTCCCATCAGGAGAAACATATCGTCAACAACAAGTATTCACATGTAATTATCGATATTTTATCCAACATCGCTCATCCCTAACTTATTTTATTTCCCTTGACGCCCACATTACAAGTTCTCGTAAAGATAAACCCGCATTCATCCAAGATGCACATTAAAATTTTATATAAAGAAGCGTTGACATACCTATACTTATACAGTGTTAATTGAAATAAAAAAATGAAGCCGTGGGTTTCTTGCAGGTATCTTCCCAAAGACTTAACATTTTGCCTGAACCTAGCTAAACTCAATATTATTAAACTTATTGACGATCGTAAGTGCTACTTTGTGACCTAAATGAATAAATTATATTTGAGCCATGACTTATTTATTCTTACTCACGATTTTTGTTCTACCACTTTTCATAATTCATTATTTGATTTTTCATACAATAATACAAATATTGTCATTGTTCTAATCGCACGACTAACCTTAGTCGTACGGACTAGTCTTAAGACTGCGGTCGCAGAAGGATGCAGCGGTGTATCCAAACAACATGTCGTGAGGGAGAAGGTGGCGTGCGGGAGGCGGGCGCATACAATTACAAACTAGAAAAAATGCTTTGGAAAGAAAATTGGGCTTGTATAATTTCTCATTTATCCCTGTATACTGTACACTAACAGTATATATGAAAAAAAATATTTAAGATGAAATTGAATAAGGTTAGTTCCTGTGACGATGCATAGCCTAGTGGGTTTTCACCTTTAGATTACTTATTTCATCTACGTCAAGTAAAATATGAGTCAAATGTTGTGTATGTATGTCGCATTCAGTAGAAATGTGAGGTACAGTTTTTGAAATATGAAGCATTTACTAAGAGAAGTAGGAAAGTGCCGAGTGTTATGAAATAGAGAGTGTTCCATATTTCTGTGAAAATACTAGCATTTGCACAAATGACGTAGCAGTTTATGTAGTCTTTGCCATTTCCGCTATGTTGGATGTTGTGCGTTTGAATACCACACGGACCAAAATTGGTGAGGTCTACGAATAAGGAAATAAATCTATATTTGTACCAAAAATAATCATACAAATTAATTCATACTTTGCCACAAAACATAGCTAAATTGTACATAATAAAATACTATAGCAGCCGTGCTAGGTCAGAGTGCTAGTTCTACGTATCTCTTGTTGGAATGTTACTAAAGTCTCTCGCGATACACTACAACATGACCTACAGCTATTGCGGGCAGTATTTAAAAAGGATCTTACTCCACCTATATGGATGTCGGTTTTCGCGGCATCTCATAACATTTTATCACACTCACTATGGCATTATGTGGACCAATGGTAGTGAAAGCAAATACTGACATCGGAGAGGCGGTCGCAGATGGCACCGCTCTTGGTGTTTTAGGTTAAAATTGCCCTTTATTATATTGTTACGTGCTGGGTTCGACGGATAAGAATATAAAACAATATTACCGACTAAAACACGTTTTATTTTGTCACACAATTGATTTTAAAACACAACAAACGCTATACTACACTTTTACACTGTAACTGCTAGAAAGTTCGTAGTATTTTTGCTAACGTCCGCTTCGATGAACACTTGTGATTTGACCGCTTAGGATTGTAAACTGCCCCGGCGGTGCACGTGCGCTCTATTTATACGCGGATAAAGCGCTTTTGGAGTCCTCCAGAAAAGCCATACCCGGCACGCAACAGCACGATGATTCGAGAATTTGCTAGCGCTCTCTCTACTGTGCTCGCACCGATACTACATAGTTCCGCAAGATGTCAATAGATGGTGCTGTAATAAATTATTAGAAGGGACTGGCGAGTCTTCCCCGCAGTGCCGTCAGATGGCACTAGCCGTAACAATATCATATTATTTTTAAGCCTGGTATTTACCTATCCTATTAAACGCCAGGCCTAGTCTGGTCTCTTAATTATGTCGGACTAGATTTTTCTCATGGTTTCACTCGGGTAACGTAGGTTAGCTTAGTAACAGTACCTTTTTGAATAAAAGGTTTCCTATGTCATTTCTGTTCCCTTGCCGTGTATGAAAAATATCATGATGATCGGTTGAGTAGTTAAGCCATGAAAGCGTAACAAACAAACTAACTCACATTCGCATTTATAATATTAGTTAGGATATTCCAGCAATTGACAGGTTAACCATATCGAGGTGGCCGGGCCGTTCGATAAATAAAGAGTTAACAGAATACTTTTGAAGGTGTTAATAAAATTTTTGTGTGAGGAGACTACAAAGCCTTTCGAATCCGGGGCGGGTCGCTAGTTTATTATAATGAGCTGTTATTAAGTGCTAAAGTAACTTACATTCAAATTGTGTATTTTAATTGCAGTTACTTGATAATGAGAACAGTAATCGTATTGTGACCTAATATAATTAATTTGAACTAATATTTATATTATAAAATTAATAGGTTTGTACCCAGTTTGCATTCGATCGAGTTGATTCTGTATTGATAGTATAGTGATATCGGGTCTATTGGTTAGAAATCTCTTTATCTAAACATATTTCTAAATCTATTAAGTCTTAGAATCCCAGACATAATTCAAAATCTATTGTCTTAAGCTACCGGTGTGCCGCTGCAACTCAATAGATTAAATAACCCTTAAAAGGTAGTTTCGTTTAATAAGTAATACTCGCGAAAACGTAATAAGATTTTACTTTATTAATGATTGTTTAAATATAATTTATGTCTCCTAGACTAAATTTCCATAATCGACACGTGTTATATTTTACTAAGGCTTCAAATTCAAATTCCAAATTCAAATCGTTTATTTGCTAAAATGTGGTTTTTTATATACATGATGTGATACAAAATTACAGCAACACATTTGCCATCAAAGTCACATGGCATGCAAATATAGTTCACAATTATGTACATACCTACATCACTTTTTTAAATCGTTTTATTAATCGTTTTACAATATAAGTACTCGTTCACAGAATAAAAACATTATTCAATGAGCCATTTGAACAAATAAGCCTTGAACTTATAATTTGGTAATTCATGAAACTGTTGTGGCAGGCAGGTATTATAAATGCGTACTGCCATAGAGAAATTACGGCTATACACTTCTGTTTTTATTAGAGGATGATCAAGTTTATTTGGATAATATATTTTTTTAATAGTATACAAATCAGAATTATTTTTGACAAATATACACGTTTCAAATATATAAAGGGATGGTATACTTAATATGGACAGTTCACGGAAAATAGGCTTACAGGTTGTGCAGGGAGCTACGTTGTAAATAGCCTTCACACATTGCTTCTGAGCTATAAACAATTTATTTATTTTTACAGAATTACCCCAAAGCACGATGCCATATCTAAGGTTCGATTCGACAAAGGCATGATAATATGCTTGTAGGGCCGTTTTTTTGTTTGCGATTTTGGTTAGACTCCACAGAGCGTAAACAAATCTATTAATTTTATTACGGTCTTCCAATTACATTAATCATCTAGAGTTATCCCTAGAAAAGATAAATCATTTACCTCTGATAGAGATTCCGCATTATTATTTAGTTTTAACTTATACTTCTAAGCTAAATATAATAAAAAACTAAATATATTATATTTCATAACAAAGGATCCTTTGTTATGAAATTTAATATATTTAGTTTTATTTATATTAATACTTAAATTATGGCAACTTAACCAGTGTACAACATAATAAATAGTTTTATTTAGCACATCATTGTAGTTACAATTAGAGTTACAATATTGTAACTACAAGAATACCAGACATAATTAAAAAAATATTGTGTCTAGCCACCGGTGTGCCGCTGCGACTCAATAGATTAAATAAACCTTAAAAGGTAGTTTAATTTCAATGTGTAATATTCACATAAACGTAAGACGATATTACACTTCAACTATTTGTTTAACTGTTCAAATATCATTCATGTCTCCTAGACTGAAATATCCATAATCGACACGTGTAATATTTTTCTGAGGCTTCAAATAACAAAGGGCCTTTCACGTGCGGACCCTAAACTGCTTTTATTATAAAATTAATTTACTCATAAATTTGTAGCTTCACTGACATGATGCTAAAATGGCTCTGAATAAAATTCTAACTAAATTCTAAATAATCTATACTGATACTAATAATATTACAAAGGGGAAATATTAGATTTTTGTTTGTTTGTTTCTAAAAAACATGCATCATCAGAAAGCCTTATTATAACAGAAAACATAGATAATATTTAATTTTTTTAAAAGTACCTACTGTTACTAACATAACCTAACATACTTTTAGGCGAGCAAAGCCGCGAGCAAAAGCTAGTATAAAAAATATGAATGTGAGTTTGTTTGTTATGCTTCCACGCCTTAACTACTCGACCGATGATCATGATATTTCGCATACACGTTATCAGAGGTGCAGAGAAGGACATAAGGTACCTTTCATCCAGGAAAAGTACTGTTCCCGAAGGACAGCTAGTATGAAAATAATTATTTTATAAGCATTTTGATCAGTCAACGACATAAGTCGATAAACATTTGTTCAACACAAATAAAAATTACTCTATCATACACAAAAATTCTAACAGCTCATCTTTTGCTGCAGAGCAACAGTAAAATGATAATTATTTTAATCATAAAACATTACTATAGAACAATAATAAGTAAATTTTCGATCATTAATATAGTTATGACTTTTATTTTTGGAAAAAAAAAGATAAGACTACTCTCGCACTATGAATACTATGATTTATTTCACTATTTGTCGAACCCTCAACACTCGGCGCAGTGACAATGGCCAGGCGACCACTTAAACCCCTACGCCATCAGTACAGTCAGTACTATTACAAATCATTATAATGTTTAGCTACTTATGTCACTGACTGTACTTGTTAAGGTTATTGTCCTTGCTGCTAAGAATTTCGAAGAAGGTCACACGAAAATACCTTGCCTAACCCGGGATAAAATATCGCCATCGTATTTCACTAATCCAATGATGTGGACGCAAGCTTAATTTTTTGGCAGACTGCCATTGGATTTTCTCTCAAGAGTATATTTCACTCAGAGTCTAAAAGGCGAAAGGTGGATCTGGATGTAATACGTTTCAATACCTGTTAAGTAAGTTATAGCTGTTTAGTTAGTTTATATAATAATGTTAATATGGTTGGCAGTCCACAGTCTGCTTCGATTTGCTAACACCAGCGATTGCAATAGTATAAAGTTGATAATACTAAACTCTTTTTCTGATGGACTGGGTTGTTAGGGAACCGCAGTTATAGCATAACTTGTAATATTTTCCATACGTGTTTAACTTCTACACAATATGCATACCCTCAAGACAAAAGACGAATAGACCATAAAATGTTCTATTAGTTTCGAAAATCACCATTATGCTCACTGACAATTGACTTCAATGACGCTCAGGTCCTTAGTGTCAGACGACTGTTTCTAAGCAAAATTATTCTCCTATGCCATAAAGAGGTATTAAATGCAGAAAACTATAAAGACATGATCAAGAAACGCGTATTTAGCCTCCCAATTCCACCAATCAAAACAACGTTTGCAAAAAAGTTTAGTGCATATCTTAAGCCTTATTTATATAACAAAATTAATAATATTTGTAAAATTTATTTACTGTCTCATCGTGAGGCCAAGTTAAAACTAACCAAGACGTTATTAACGTTGACATACCTCCAAACAGAAGATCTCTTTAAAAGTATTATATAGTTAAGAATGATTGCCCTATTTACCTTATTTTCCATATTAGTCTTTTATGATGTTATTAATTAATCTTACCGTTGAATTATAATTGTACTTTGTCTTTTTTTTTTTTTTTTTTATGTCTATCACAATAGGTTTTTTTTATTTTTATATAATTGTTCTATTACCATTTAATTTTATCTACACTATAATTTTGTACTCGGTTCAAAACCGCTCTATGTAAAAATTGCATTTGGATGAATCCAGCAATTTCCCGCAGGACAGGCTTAGCCTAGTGCGGGGAATTTAATTGATTCAGAAAATTTTAACAATGTAAACAATTCTTGAATTTTAAAACCTGTTCTGTATTATTTGTAATTTTAATGGCAATAAATATTATTATTATTATTATTATTATATTATGTAAGCTAAACTAGGCTGTGTCTACGTAGTGTCGCTTACATGACTTGGTACTAGGTTATGTAATATAATACAGAATTTGTCTATCTCTTGGGTGAGCTTTGCACTAGCTTCTTTCAGTCAGCTCACATTCTTCATACATGCGTATGGGTTTATTCTTCTTCTTTTTTTATTTGACAGCGTAGCTCAAGAGCTACGCCAACCCGGTATGACAATTCGTTGGAGTAATCACCACATACGTCTGTCTTCTGCTATCTGTTTAACTTCTTGATGCGACATTCTTTTTTACTTGATAGCCAAATGTAAGTCTTCATAAAAGGAAAAAATTAAGCAAAGGAAGGGCTCTTTTGCTGAAATTTTTCCTTTTATTGTTTTACAAGTATTGCCATTTTTGCTCCACGCTTTAGAATACCCATAATCTGACAATTGTTAGAATGCAAGACGCATTTGAATAATAATTGTGCTCTCTCCAGTATGTCTTTGATTTGGTCGGAAACGTTAGCTTAGGTAGCTTAGAACTTCTATGCTAGGCATACTCCTGTCAGAAAATCCACTGGCAATCCGCCAAAACTAAAGCTTGCATTTACATCATTCCCTATTGTGAGTGAACCATTCAGAAAAGCAAAGGCAATGTACGACAAGGAGTAAAACTATTAATCCATCTTTTAACAATGGGACCCCACTTTAATTTTGAGAGGCTGATTTTAACAAATGACTTGTCAAAACATCCCTCGGTGAAGTTACAATGTTTGTTCAAAAACTTCAGAACGCTCGCTTTAATGGTTTAAAGTTGCAAATTTGTTTTTATGAATGACATAACTGGAGGCGTAGTAGTGTTTGTCGAATAATAAACAATTTATATTTACATCGTTGGGATAGTGTTCAATTTTGTTTTAATATGGCTTGTCGACTTCTCTTTGAGACAAGCGTCACTAAATAAGACACCGCACTAGAAAAAAATATATCGCAGTCAATTTACAAACAAGTAAAAAATCAGATTTCATGCTGCTACTTAGAATTTCGTGATTGCAATCATACTTACATTTTAATCTTACATATCTTATGCTTTTCTATATGCGTTTGGTATATGCTTTCATAAATAAGTTGAAGTATTACAACCACGAATGGTTCTTATACTAAACTATTTATTTCCTAACATCTCTATATTTTTATTATACAATTCATAATATCGGCAAAAGTTTTCCATAACAAAATTCCATAAGCAAAATGCTATAGGGACCGCTTACATCATTCCTCACGTATCACTCACTTATGTTCGAATGTATACACACACCTGACAACGCAAACGCGTGGCTAATACGAGAGAGCACGTATTTCACGAAGCTCTACCAAACTTCGGGACCGTGTGATTGCTACGAGACATCCATTTGATTCGTGTTTTGTTGTCTATAATAATGTTGGAATGGCGTTATAAAGACTCATTTTGGTGGAGAATAATCGTAGTGTATTGAACAATCTCTTTTTGCTTTTTCAAATAGCAATTCTCGCTCTAGGTAAAAGGCCTTGTATCGCAGTGAACTTTAGAAACATATAATTAGCAGACGCATAGTACACCTACGCTCAGAAAAAAATAAGGATGGTACAAATAATTCAAACACTCAACCCTCAGCGTTGCGGCAGCGTAGAGGCGATTGCTTGCCCGCTTCTCTACCTATGGAGGCACTCAGGTTTATGATCCACTTGTGAAGATAATGTCTAAAGTACTTTATATAAGTATATAACACGAGGTTGTTTAACTACAATCGACTGCACGAATGATGTAGTGGTTTACGTGGTCGCCTTGCCCCTGACACTGCATCGAGTGTTGTGGGTTCAAGCCCCACACGGGTCAAAAATTTGTATGATCCACAAATGGTTGTTCCGAGTCTGGGTGCTCTTTGTAACTGTTGTTTGAATGATTTTAAAATCTCCCGCAATACAGGAATTATTCTTAGCGTGGGAGTTGTCTTTTATAGAAAGAAAAACCTTCGGTAGAATGTAGGTTCTAGCGAAAACAATAAATCAAATTCACCTGTAGTGAAGTTCGATCATTATTATACGAAGGCTTTGTTCGAAGATGTATGTATATGTAGTTTATGCATCTTTAACTCTCTCCGTAACACGCGCACACTAGAACTCTATCTAACAGTTTATAATAATAAATTTGTTGAAGGAAAACATCTTCAGAAAACTCACATGTCAGAAAGTTATCCAGGATATTCTTGAATATGTGTAAAGTCTGTCTAGCGTGGTAGACTATCGTCTTATCCTTCTCACACTATTAAATGGTCCGTGCACACACTAGGTAATAAGATATAGGTTTATAGATCAGTAAAACTCGGTAATTTTGGTACAGAGATAAAATAGATAATGAGAAAATAAACAGGTTAACTTTTATTGTAAAAGAGGGCATGAAGGGGTTGAATAAGTGATGAAAGTTTGTATGGGTATTCGTCATTACCGAAGATAAAACCATGAGCCTTTGTATTTAGGCACTTGATAAGAAGTAAATAAGCAAACATTGGGCCCAGTGATTTTGAAATTTCGACCTACATGGGGATGAAATAGGAGACGGACGGTAATTTCAGCTGGTTACGTTAGACAGACCCTGCCGGTTATTACCAGGGCTACACCGCAGATTAAATAAATGCCTGTTTAAAGGCGTCTGTATTATGGGTATACGTAAAAAAGTTTTGTCTGACTACATAAATGCGAGTACAATTACACAACGATTCTTACGCAGGGCAATATGCAGCTGCTCTTCTAAAAGTTGGTGAAGATTGTATGCTAACGGACAGTAACGGTATGATTACACTAAGACGTGAATTTTATCAAATTGTTGATAACACAGATAATTTAAATAATAATGTGTAGATCTACAAATGAGTATGGGCAATCGTGTGATAGATGAATTTTGACGCCGACAAATGAGACAGTAGGTCAGATAAACGAACAAATTATGTCAGATGTTGAGGGAGATATTGTCGTATACCTCTTAGTAGACAATGTTATGGACACTGAACAAATGACATCATACTCTATAGAGTTACTCAACTCTTTAAAATTATCAGGAGTGCCTTGCCATAATTTAAGGCTAAAAGTTGGTATTCCAGTCCTGTTAATGAGAAATCGTGACGCACCGATGCTATGTAATGCATGTAAACAGCAACAAATTACTCATCTAGGACGCATAACGAGGCTATGTAATGCATGTACACAGCAATATTATAAAACCTATAATTATGACTAGAATGGCAAAAGGAGAAAATCTAACAATTCCCGTATGCCGATAATGCCGACCGATTTGCTATTTTAGTTTTAAAGAGTGCAGATTCCTCTAAAAGCAGCATTTACGATAATAATAAACAGAACTATTCTCCATGGACAACTGTATGTAGCGTGCTCAAGAGTATCAATACCCGCAAAATCTTTATGTTTTAGCAAAGAATGGAAAAACAAAAATCGTAGTTTATGAAAATGTAATAAAATAAACTATTTGCAGTAAACCACGGCATTTATATGTGTATTATTTGCAAAATAAGTTACCTAAAATATTTAAAATGCTGCCCAAAGTAACTATACCACGCGGATGGAGCCGCGGGCAAAAGCTAGTAGGCTATATTTTATTTCAAAAGAAGTATTGTTACTAACGTAACGTAACCTAACCTACTTTTACGAAAGCGAAGCCGCGTGCAAAAGCTAGTGTATAATAATCGCGTAAACGCAAGACAATATTAAATAACCGGCAAAAAAGTCTGAGTTAATTTATTATAATAATAATCGTTATCTCATGTCAAACTGCAGGCCCGGATATTATAGCACCTAATCCATTACCGACTAATCCCTAGAGTTTGATTTACCGTTATCCTGCGTTTAAATAGAGCTAGCATCTGGATATCATGCTATTTATACTTCGTATTAATTAGTATTAATCTCCTTTTAGAACTAGATCCTTTCTTTTATATTGGTTTGATGTTGTGTCTGTATGTATGTATATGTAGAAACTTAATCAGCATTTGCTTGTTTGACATATATGTAGGTTGTTTAAAAAAATGTGAGTTAATGTTTTTCATCACTGCTTCTAAAAGTGATTTATTCGATCGACATTCTATAAAAAATATAACTTTAACTTACACGTCGCCTAATCCTGTCATTAAAGTATCCTAACTAATATAATGTGAGTTTGTTTTGCTTTCACGACTAAACTACTCGACCGATTGTCATGAAATTTTGCATAAACGTTATCAGGGTTAATTATATTAGCAATATTGTGATTAAAAAATGACCACTGGTTATTGTTTATTTATTTTTTTCTTTTTGAACGATACAACTCCCACGCTAGATATAATTCCCTTGTCGCGGGGGACTTTACAAACATTCAAACAACGGACACAAAGAACACCCAGACTCGGAACAACCATTTGTGGATCACACACAGTTTTGTCCCGTGTGGGATTTGAACCCATAACACTCGGTGCAGTGGCAGCGGCAAGGCGACCACCTAAATCACGCCATCCGTGCAGTCAAACTGTAATAAATAAACAAAGTATTGTTATACATTATATCTAATAAGGCAATGGTGCATCAAATCTATTCGCCATTTATAGTTTTAAGGCCCTGTAAGAATATACAATAGATCTAATTATTTAATATTATCTTCTGTTTACGCGAATGTTATTCATTGAAATTAAACTACTATATACGGATTTTATCGCGTTGTTTATTTAACACTGTACCTATTACATAATTTTGAAAACTATTACACTACTACAACTATGAATTTTACTAATTTATAAGCTAATAAAATTATTAAAACTTTTTATATTTACGTTTACATTTTCCCCGACGTTTCGGTTGCTTTTCAGCAGCCATGGTAACGGAGAGACTAAGATGATAGTTGTCTCAATGTTCCAGTGTAGTTATTTAACGGAAACGTCGGGGAAAGTGTAAACCTAAATATAAACAGTTTCAATAATTTTATTAGCTTATAAATTAGTAAAATTCAATAGTAGTAGTAGTGTAACAGTTTTCAAAATTATGTAATAGGTACAGTACCAGTACACAGTACCTATGTACTGTGTTAAATAAACAACGCGATAAAATCCGTATATAGTAGTTTAATTTCAAAAATCTAATTATTGTTTACCGGACACACTATGTTTGACTTGACCATAGAACGCGAATCCATGTAAAAAATAAATGTAGGCTAATGCACTGAAGCCATCTGAATCACGGTTAAGATAAGATTCGGCAATGTCTTTGAAAAAGAAAATATCGACCACAGCACAGTAACATATCCTATCAAATACGTAGAAGCATAAGACTCTACAAATCGCGAGTTACTCTACGTAGAGCCCCGTTCCCTCTCGAAAGCGAACCTTTACCGAAATGCGTTTTATATGTGTTTTGTTACCTTCAATCGTGTTTACGATCACCACGTACGCGTATAGAGTTGTTGCGGAGTGAAATTGTGCGTTAGTACGTAGATATACTTATGGGGAATGGGAATGTTGTTAAGGAAAATAATTATAGATAGAGAAATACTTATGTTTATATTTTGGTAGAATTAGCTCAGCATACACTCGGATTCTGAAAGGCATACCAACGTGATTATACAGGATGTCCGGTTATTAATGGATAACCTGGAAATGTCTTATAGTGGAACTGATGGACGTTCAGAAAAAAATATGAAAAAAATCTATCCTAACTACTTGAGATATGTGTTTTTTTTTAATTACCATGTATAACTTTCTTGTATACTACCACCATAAATGAATGAAATCCATCGGTTTTTTGTTGTTTTATTATTTAACACTAATTATGCTAACAGATAGACAGTCAAAAGTATGCTATGCTATAATAGCTTGCACTTTTTAATATAAATTTTTCTTTTAATTTTTTTGTTATTTTTTATTTTTCTGAACGGCCTTCAGTTCTACTATAAGACATTTCAAGGTTATCCATTAATTATCGGACACCCTGTATATTTATTTAGCATAGTTTCCAATATTCTAACTAATATTATAAGTAAGTTTGTTTTTTACGCTACTCGACTGATCATCATGAAATTTCGCGTACACATTGTCATGGGTACAGAAAAGGATATACGGTACCTACAAAAATGTACCCGAGGTAAAGTAATCTATACTAATAATTATTATAAAGCTGAAGAGTTTGTTTGAACGCGCTAATCTCAGGAACTACTGGTTCGAATTGAAAATTTATTTTAGTGTTGGATAGCCTATTTATCGAAGAAGGCTATAGGCTATATAACATCACACTACGACCCACGGGGGCAGTGCAGTAACGATAAACGCGAGTGAAGCCGCGGGCAAAGCCTAGTATTTCTTTCTTTTCGCGTGGTTAGTGTTAGTGGCCAACCTGTTGTCAAGAGTTGTTCAAGCCACCCGTAGGCCTCTGACATGACTTAACGAATGCTGTCAATTTGGCAACAACCGGGACCGACTTTTTACATGCCCTCCGAAGCACGGAGACGCTCAGATGAAATCCTACTAAGTGGTCACCCATCTATAGACTGACCGCACTCAACGTTGCTTAACCTCGCTAATCATTTACCGATCATTCAGTGCAACTGGCTATGAGCGCATCGGAAAAAAATGCATATAGAGTCAGCCTATATGTCCTCAAAAGGGTACCTAAATATGCTTAACATTGACATTTCACCAGCTATATTTTAATTCCTACGGATTAATCGAGTCCATCTACCAGTAGATTTCGTAGATTCCATAATGCTACTGAGAATTGCCTTAAAACCAGATAACATTCTGATCGATCCGGAAATCAAACGCGTACCTCACAGTCGCACGCAAACAAACAATAAATTCATGCCACGACACCAACAAGGCAGCCGAATATAATCTTTTAATATAAGAAGATCCCAAACTCGCTACGGAGAGCTCCAGAGACAAATACAATACTGTTTTCAGAACTGAAATTTGTTTTGAACAAGTAACCTATATTTGTGAAAACAGAGATTTCAGTTTATTTAGGCCTTCAAAACATTTTGTTTGCCTCTGTTTATTTGCATCTCATTAAACAAGCATAAATAAAATTGTATTATACAATAAGTTACGTAAATATTACGGAATCGTATTTGCTTATTCATATATTTTAACCTTTCGTTTCCTATCCAGCTTGGTGTTTATTTATGTAAGAAGGGATTTGATCTCGGTCGAAATTCGACCTGTTTGACCCAGAATTTGATAGGTACTTGACGACTCTGGTTATGTCAAATGTTTCTGTCACTATCACAAATATAGAGACGACGATTGACTGACAGTTCACTCGCTGCAGCCATTTTGCATATATGATCTCTGCTACATTCTTGAAGAGGTAGACAGAGACGTATTACATTCACAATTCGGCAGCTATGGCTTTAGATCTTACGTCGTAGGGAGTATTGCTATCTAGAGTTCCAGACTGTATGCTGTTATTTAAAATATCTGGTTAGAAAATCTCAATAATGTCCTCCAGACCGAATTTCGGTCTCGGCGACCAATCTTAACAGAGACTGGCTATCAGTGCAGGTGATATTATAGTACACAAGTTTGTACGTAAACACAAGTGCACTCTCTGTTCCCTAACTCTCATGATCCAATGGAACGCCAATCCGACATGACCGGAGAGAGATTAGGCGCAGGATCAACATTACATTCTTTCCGAAGCACGGGGCTGTATAACACCGCCAACTTCCTAACGGGCTGGCAATGTGATTTCCAAACATATAAAAATTACAGCAAATTTTGAATTTCAAAGAGCAGAAGAAGTAGAAGACTGCTATTTTATTCATTAAAATTAAAATATTAGTCATTGTACTACATTTATGCAGAAGATGTATGCTTGCACTAAATAGCGCAAGGTACAATGTCAGGAAAGTGTTATTGTGTTTATATCTGCGGAAAGCAGTAGTCGAGGTCTGGGGACGATTGGCGCCTTTAATCCTTCAAGAGCAGAAATTTAGACATAATGACAAAAGTATTGTGTTTGATCCCTGAGGGCCTGAGCGTTACCCAAATGATTAACATGAAACAAAAGATGGCAAAATATAGATCTAATTTATTATACCCACATAAAGATATACAGATATGAGGCTGGACATTTATACCTAATACAAAATAAATACTAGGAATTAATTAGTTGCTAACATTATTTGGAGAGTGACCTTCCAATTATTATTATAATTGTAAGGTCACTCTCCAAATAATTTATATAAAAATACTTGACTCATATTTTTTTATTATTCATATCGAATACATAACCCAATATCTATAATATACAAAAAAATATCCTTAAAATCAATAAAGTACAAGCGTTTCAAATGTGATATTAGGGGTAAATGCTAAATGACAGAAAAATAATGCATGATACAAACTGTGACGTACACGCTATTTAAACGCTGCTGTCCGAGGGAGAAAGCGAGGTATCCCCACTACTGCCCCACTTTTTATATCCAAATTTATAATATAAATTACTGTCTTAATTTACAACCAACTTTGATGTGGTTTGCACAAAAACATTTAGATTTATTGCTATTTGCTTTTGTGTGTAAAATAATATACAAAGTCAAATACATACAGGCAACATTAGTTAAGACAGACTTAAGACGTCAAATTATTGAAATTTCAAAAGTACATGATTTTGACATTGCCTTGCTATTTTGAAATTAGTGGGTATACAGTTCGTGTTCTTACAGCACTGGGAATTAATAACACTGAAATACTCTCCAAAACAGAAATCAGCATTGAGACTTCAAGTTGCGAATGGAATTGGATTGCGAATCAGTTGAAAGCTTCCAGAGGTGTGGATAAAACGCGCAACTTAGAATTTTTCATTTCATCAGCAAGTTTCATTTCAAGGAATATCTAGGGTAAGGGATTTTTACAGCATCGTTAGCCTACCTCTTTTGAGATAAGTTTATGCATTATCAATTTTCAGGTAGGGCAAAATGTTATTGAGTTTGCCGTCAAGATATTTTCAGAAAGCTGGACCTGAGCACGGCAGATGGCTTAAAACAAACCATTGTTAAAAAATAATAATAGCTTCGTGAGATGTTATGATTCTCTACTTACTGGGATGTTCTTGTACCTGTTTATTTCTTTCTTTTGTAAAAATACATTACTGTCTTAAGAATAATTCCTGTGTCGCGGGGTCTTTACAAACATTCAAACAACAAAAACAAAGAACATCCAGACTCGGAACAAACATTTGTAGATCACACAAATGTTTGCCTCGTGTGGGATTCGAACCCTCAACGCTCGGTGCAGTAGCAGTGGCGAGGCAACCACTACGCTATAATATTGAATTTCCAAATAAATTCGCCTTAGTAACGTTCGTTATCTAGAACTATACTCTTTATTGTATTCTGCCACACTAAGAGTACAGCCTGTATCGTGGAAGATTTTGCAAACATTCGAACAACAAACACTAAGAAAATCTTGACCAAAAAAAATAATACGTGAATCACAAAATATGTATTCCAGGTGAAATTCAAATCCACAACATTTGGGATAGACTACGCCGTGTGTGCAGTCGCCATCAGTGTCTTATTACGTAAAACAAGATTTGAGATGGTGGCATTTTTAGTATGCTTTAGAAAAACATATGTAGATACATAAGTTTCTCTGATGGCATGATGCTACGAATCCTATTATTGCATAATATTATTAATGAAAATGTGAGTTTGTTTGTTTGTTACACTTTCACGTCTTGACTACTCGACCGATCATCATGAAACTCCGCATACACAGAAAAGGACAGAGCGTACCAGAAAAAAGACTGTTCTCAAGCAAAGCGTGGTCAGAAACTAATGCCGAATATTTTAAAATAGTTATGCAATACATGTATGGACTATACAGCTTAATACTCTCCAAATTTATTAAATTTACAACAAACTAATTAATACCATCCATAAAGTTGGAGCACGGATTATTACTGAACGTCCCAACTTTCTACACTCTCCAACATTTAAGCTATTAAAATAATCTTCACTTCATTAAATTCTTTGAATTAATGCACTCTCGAACTTTGCCCGAACTCTATTATAAAGCAGACTTCATAAAAAAAGGTAATAAAACTCAGATATCAAGAAAAGTATAATAATTGAGACCACATTGGGTCTTGACGCTATAGCTGTTTTTTAAAAATGGATTGAATTTATTGTCAAATTTTGCTAATAAATTTTAGAGTAGTCGATAGTAAATTCAACTAACTTTTGTCTGAGTTTTTGTACGTGAAGATTTAGAAGGAGATATCTATATTTCTTTTTCATTACACATGCAAAAAGAGGAGCTATGAGATCTACACACATAATTATCATATTATTATCATTATTATTATAATTAGCGGCTCGATGGCGTAGTGGTTAGTGTAACCGACTGCCACGCCTGAGGTCGCGGGTTCGATTCCCGCACAAGACAAATATTTGTGTGCATAAACATGGATGTTTGTCTTGGTCTGGGTGTTTCTATGTATAATATGTATATATTTACAAAAAAAAAAAGTATATATGTATGTTTATCCATTGTCTAGTACCCATAGTACAAGCTCTGCTTAGTTTGGGCTAGATGGTGTTGTGTGTATGTGGTAGAATATTATTATTATTATTATTATTATATAATACTCGACTTCCAGACGATTGTATTGCTGGAGGTCTAACTTAAAATCTAGTGCATGTTACACAGTTGTGTACAAATATAAATTGTTTTAATTAAAAAATATATAGCTTAAATAGTGGTAAAATTTCAATAATAGTAGTGTTAGAGTTTTAAAAATTATGTTATAACAGTGTTTAAAGTAAAATAAACAACGCGACAAAATCCGTATAAAGTGTTTAATTTCAATGTTATTGTTACTTAGTAGATTTTGCGTTATGCGCGTACAAATATACAAACAGACAAAATATTTAAAAATACTGTTTTGGCTTCTATAGCTCTTATAAAGTCCTTTAGCATAATTTTCATAAATATCTCCAATGTGTAGATATCGACTAGTTTCAATTCTGGTATAGTAATCCAAGAAACTGTTTGTTTTATTGATACATACGAGTGACCAGCCATGAAGTACCAGATTTAATTCCAGGCATAATCACAAACCATTCGTGCAGTCTTAATTCCAGAGAAAAGAGAATTAAGCAAGCTAGTAATAATACGATACAAGGTGGGTGGATCACGGAAGGCCATGCTCCTTCGAAGGCCATTTATTCAAAAGTCGTAGTTGTTCATTCTACTCACACTCCACCTTACATAACAAAACAAACTTTATAATATCATCAAGTCAATTCCAAAACGTTCACAATTAAAAACTTTATCTTATCACATAATTAAAATTTGACGAGCAAACATTTAATCCTAACAATGTGCGTCGGTCTATATGTTAAATACCGCTGTTTATTGTCAATCACGTTCGTCATGACCTTGTCGACGGTAGTGACCAATGGATTGAATTAAACGAGATTCAATCTGCAAACAGACGGTCAGCTAAACAAACTGAATTATATATAACAAGGATAGTGTTCCTGTGGAAGAATCATCAAGGGTAATGGATCATTATCGAGAAATGGTGCAAAGCTTTATGTAGTTTTTAAAGAATTTTTGTGCACCGATAGTTTCATGATGTGATTGTACGGATGGTGCAATGTGTATCGTGTAAGTCCCTTGCCACTATGCTGCGCAGTATTTTTCATCCGGTTTCCAGACGGGAGGAAAATTTGTTTGTTTCATAAATCCCAATTTTTTTCTAGTCTGAATGTTCAATATCAGCATATTGCCCGGCGACACAAGAGATTTTGTTAAGGATCCAATCCCGAGTGAGATTTCGAGATTGTACATAGAAAAATAAGTACAACTAACAAGAAGTGAATTGTGTATGTGGTTCAACATAGGCAGATTTCAGTGCATATTCTCAGTAACGGTGTATGTGCTATATGTGCTGGTAGGACACTACGATTAATATTTCACATATCGTATTTCAAAATGCGTGAGAACTTAAACTTAAATCAATAATTTAAAGTTAAGTTTCACCCAAATCAAGTTATAAGTGATCTGAAAAGAAAACTTATCTGACGTTAACACGGCCAAAATAAATGGAAGCAGTGACTAATGGTTCTCTCAATAATGGCAGTGACTAATCTTAACTTCTGATCCAAATGAAGATTACTGTAAGAACTTTATCAAATATACCTATCAACCAATTTAAACTATTTGAAGTGAAACTTTTTACTACAAATAGTTTAAATTGTTTGTGATTAAAGAATTTGAACAACTCAAGCCCTGATTCCAAAGTTTGGATCACTCAGAAGACTGATCGAAATTGAGATGGACATGACGTCATAAAAAAGATCTAAAGACCCGAGATGGTTCTGACAGCGATAATAAGGAGCAAAGTCAAAAAATGTAGACCTCATTAACAGATAGGATTACTGAGTAGTAAAGAGATTATTCATAGAAGGGTTATAGGTATTCGAATGATTCGAAAAATATACGAATAATAGTTAAATTTTCATTTTGTACACTTGCGCAAAAGAAAATTTATTTGTCAAAAAGTCAAGCTATTCTGCTGGTAAACACAAACGTGATGCTTGACTAGCAAGGCCTAAGGAAAAGAACGATTCAACATTTTTTCGATTGTAAATTATATTATGTATTGCTAATACGTAATCTATCAAAAGTATTAATTTATTTGAATAACGATTTAAATTATTCAAATATTTTATTCGAGTCATTTGAATATTGTTTATCGGTAATCTCATATAGCTAGTAACCTGTATCCCAATTTTGGTCTCGTTGATCCACTGGTATTAGAGCAATTTGCCAATCAGAACGTTCGAATTTCGAATATAACGCTATACGATAATACTGTTAGCAAGTGAAACTATATTATGTTGTTTAGGTAAAACAATATAACTTTGTTTAAATATCAGATACTAAATTGAACGTTGAAAAGCATTACCTAAATCTTTGACCTAACATAAAAATATTTAGAATCCACACGTAGCAATACGCCGATTAGATAACTGATTTAGAATTAAGTAAAGATAAAGGAACACTTAACGAGCATAATCAAATTATATCTAATTTAATAGAATTCACATGCTTTTATTATTAATTTGTCTGATAATAATTACATAGGTAACTTTAAAGCCTCGTGGTATAAGTTAGTCCATACGTTTGCTTTTGATCGTGGGCAGTGTCGTTACACTATTATTGTATATCTGATCGAAACCTTTCAGTAGTGGGACGGAGTCTGGATATGTGGCCGGTAGACGATAATAGGCTAGCCCCTGTGGAATTACCAATATAACTGGTGACCGGTAGATCAGGTGATCTACCTATCGACTAACTAGATAGACGTCGATATACAAACAAGAGTTTATTTAAATATAATAATACATTTCATAAGGTGGTTGCCTATTTCTTATTGTGTACCTTATTTTACACACAGAAGCAAAAAGCAATCAAAAAGAAGTATCAAAATATATATATATATATATGTATATATATATATATATATATATATATATAATACGTAACGGGTATTAACGCGATGCATAATGTTTACCTTTTTTATGCTTGACGTTTCTATCAGGTTACACCAGCCGTGGTCACAAGCTGACTGGTGAAAATTGGTTGCAAAATAAGGTATTTTAATTTGGATTTAAGAAAGAGTAGGTGGGTAGTGGGGTCAACTCGCTGTCTCTCTAAGACAGATGTGTTTAAAAAGCAGATATTTCACACTTTGTATCGTGCATTCGATTTTGTCAGATTTGAAACGCTTGTCGTTTATGAGAAGATTTCAATATTTCTTTTTGTATATTGGAATTTAGGTAAGGTAACTATTTGACTTATATAACACAAAAAAGTAAGTCAAATATCTTATTTTATTATTATAAGCAGTCAAATTACGTGCCGAATTTCTGCTAGAGACATACAATTCCTTATCAAATTTGTGCACCGCGTCAGAACCAGTGCCAGAACTTTATCAGAGACAACTTCTAACTACTATCCTTAAACTTCGCTGGATCGGCGGTTTTAGGCAGTAGTTATGGACAATACAAGTCAACCTCAGACCGAATATCTTTACTTCGATCTTTGGTTTTCATTTATCCGTGGGATTACTTGGTAGACTCACACCTACACATCTTCGAAAAATTAGAGCCTTCACGGATACTAGTGGGGAGACTCTGTACGGCCATACAGAGATCCCTAATTCAATCCTAAGACATTATTATGTCAATCATGACTTTTGAGGTCATTAATTATCACTCGTATTTGCAATTAAAGAACACTTTGTGATGATTGACATAATAATTTAACCATTGTATTCGTTTGACATAATAATACTTAAAAATGTACTTTAATTTTTATAATTATATTTTAATATTATTATATTTTGTAATATCTGCATTCCCCTGTTTGTATGGTGAAAACAAACATAATTTGTAGCATATTGATCACTGTACCAGACTGTACTGTACCTACTGTACCACTGTATAACTAAGAGTTCTCTATAATATTCACAAAGATGTGTGAACTCTGCCAACTCTCACTGGACTGGTGTGGTGTTTTATGGACAACTTTCATTACTTTTCATACCGAAAGAGGGCTATTGCAAAGCAAGTACATAATCTATAAACAGGGTTGATATAATTTAAACATAGGGCGAATCTTAAGATTATACTTAGCCATTCAGGTATATTTTCAGATGCCGAGCTTCTATTGAGAATGTCCTAACAAAAAACTGTATAACACTTTTGCCAAGCATCGAGGCTAACAATGTAGAGCTGGCTGTAAGCGTGAGAGCAAATTTATGCCAGCAATTCAACGAGGCTCTTGGTACTATGGAACTGTATTATTATTTGCATAAACACATCAGCTATCGTCCTAATCCAGGCCATTATTCCCTGTCTCTATCGCCGGCGATGATTGAACAGACACCTGAAGTAAACACAGCTGTATACACCAGTTAAGTACGTTTATTATATGATTATATATAGAGATGTATTGGCACCTTTAGAAATATGTACACAGAACTAAGTTCCTTTAAAATGTCTACATCCAATATGTCTAAATATTGTAGTCATCCTGACCAATATTAGAAATACGAATCTGAGTTTATTTTTTACGCTTCCAAGTCTTACTTACTTAGACATGAAATTTCGCATACACGTTAACAGGGGTATAGAAAAGACATAACCCAGAACGAAGTAACAACCCCCGATTGATAGAAAAAGAACTGCATCAATGTGAGCGAAGACGCGGCTAAAAGCTAGACGATTATTCAGCAAAAGTTTGGATTATTAGGACCTGCAAACTTATGATTCTTTTCATTTTTCTTTTTACTTACCATAATTCATATTTTGCCACAATATGTGAATACAATATGTTGATATATTAGATGTAGACATTATAATGGAACTTCATTTTATATAAATCTTATTAAAAGTAAATGTACAATATCGATAATACATGCTAGGTATTCTTACGTATTTGAATTATTGATCGTTATTTGAATGCATTTGTTGCGTGAAGAAATATACAGTGTATCGAAACGAATGATGTAATAAGCTTAAGGCCGAGCAATACAAAGAAAAATGTCGTCTATGTATCATGTATTTAATTGTATCTGCTTGAACTTTATACTTTTTTATTTTTTGCTCTTCAAAATGCCCACACTCCACCTGATGGTAAGCAGTCGTGTGGTCTAAGAGGATTGAGGCGTTAATATAGGAACCTTATTCTTGTATACGTTGTAATTTGTGCTAAGTATACCTATATCTATAAGGTTGGTCTCTCCACTGAGCTATTGCTGCTGTTATATTTACACTTAATATTATATAATACGCTGAAATAATAAATGTGTCACAAAAATGAAAATACTGATACATTTAAGTACCAATTTTAAGCTAACCAGCACTTATAATATTTCTTACTAAACTTATGTATGTTAGTTCAATAATACATAGCTAAGTGACAGCGCATGCATAATTTTAGGACTTAAAAGCTATTTAGTTGAGAAGTAGCAAAGTATAATAATATTCTATCACATACACATAACACCATCTAGCCCAAACTAAGCAGAGCTTGTACTATGAGTACTAGACAATGGATAAACATACATATATACATTTTTTTTTTTGTAAATGCACACATATTGCATAGAGAAACACTCAGACCAAGATAAACATCCATGTTCATGCAAACAAATGTTTGACTTGTGCGGGAATTGAACCCGCGACCTCAGTCGTGGCAGTCTGTTACACTAACCACTAAGCAAGGTTGTACGATCCTCTACAAAATATTAAGAGTTTCGCGATAGTCATAGACACCACTGTACGGTTGTAAAATAAGTATACTCATGGCTTACTGTTACACGCTGTAAATTACATTAGATATACTTACTAATATTATAAAAGCGGATGTGAGTTAGTCTGTTTGTTACGCTATCACGCCCTAACTACTCGACCGATCATCATGAAGTATCGCATACATGTTATCAGGGGTTCAGAAAAAGAGATACGTGATCTTTCACTCAGGAAAAAGTACTGTTCCCGTATAATAGAAAATTGTCAAAACCTGCATTTAAAGTAGTGAAGCCGCAGGTAAAATCTAGTCTATTTACATATTAGAAAGAAGAAAGATTTGATTTTTTGTTTGTTTATATGTTTGTTTGTAAGTAATTAACTCAAAAATTGCTTAACCATTTTAAAAATACTTGCACCATTAGAAATTTATATTATCACCGAATATCATACGTTATTTTAAAAAGTACTGTTACTAACATAACCTAATCTTTGATCCTTTTAAACGAGCGAAGCCCGGGGCAAAATCTGGTTAGGCATATATTATAAATTTTAAAACAGTTAGATTAAACTACGGACTACAATCATGTCTTGTCTTGATTATTTATGTACATGTAAGTGGAAGCTCTTATTTACCATACTGCTGCTTTAGAGGCTACCATCAAATTTTATCAAACGCTTGAGTATGTTGAGTAGTAGTTCATGGAGAAATGGTTGCAGCACCTTACAGTTATGATTTGTAAACGAAATATTATTGTACACTTGGCGATTAAAAAGAGTGGCTATGAGTTTCGTGCCCGTTCTTCTCATGAGCCCTACACCCTTGCTTTGCTGAACGTGGCAGTAAAGGTAAATTCACAGAAAAATTTACGTGTAACTTTGACATTCATAAGTGTTACTTTGTAACCTAACTTGAATGCATTTATTTTGATTTGATTTTATAAACCTACCTACAACAGAATTGAAATAAAGACTAAACGATAAAGTTCACGTAATCTCCAACTTATGCCAAAGGGTTTGTATCACATTATGGTATGTTTCAACGTTAGATACGTAAAGTCACAAACTTTCTAGTTCGTAAACTAAAGCCATGTAATAAATAAGATAGACATTGCACTGGCTACACTGTAGTGCACTTGTGTTGACATTATTTCTGTAAGCGAGTCTCTCCAGTACAGTTTAATAAAACCTTAAGAAGCCAAGTGAAGCATACTCCATATTTTCTCTTACCTGTATTACTCGGTAGATCTCATTATAAAAACATTTAGTTACTGCTTATAGAGTATTCTTTCTCTAATAAAGAAGAATTACATAAAAACGACAATATACAGGATGATTTTGAAATCGTGTAATTCCTTTTAACCACGCATTCTACTGGTGATATAGAATAACCCTGACCATATTTTTATTTAATTAGATTTTTTTTTTGAAAAAATATTATTCCGTTTTTTTCGTGAAATGGTGTCAGATAGTCATATGTTAACCAACCGAGGCAATTTTAATTTTTACTTATTAAAATAAAAAATCATATTAATAATTAATGTCGTAAATAATAATGGGCGGTCCTTTTTATTGCCCCTTATTATTTACGACATCAGTTATTGTTATGTTATTTTATTATTTTTAAATTAGTAAAATATTAAGATTGTGTCAGGTGGTTAAAATATGACTATTTGAAATCATTTCATGAAAAAAATCTGTACTCTAATTTTGCCGAAACCATTTTTCTAATTAAGAAAAAATATGGTCAGGGTTATTCTATATCACCAGTAGAATGCGTGGTTAAAAGGAATTACACGATTTCAAAATCACCCTGTATAAAGATGGGTCTGTATGTATTGAAGTGACTCTTGCAAATTTCATTTTATTAACTTGAAACTACTCACATTTCCTTCGATTTACATATATGAAGTCGCCATGTTTGTTAGGACTAACACTGATCTTTTCATAAAAACAACAAGAAATCGCAATAAAACAAGTCTATGCATAGTACCCTCGCGGACTGCTCTCTTACATAACAGTGTCTTTTATATGGCTGTGAAGATATACAATAAGTTACCCACGGCAGTGAAATAATCACAAAATATTGCCACATTTAAAATCATACTACGCGATTTTTTGATTAGTAAAGCCTATTATACTATAAATGATTTTCTAAATGATAATTATATTGATATTAAACAATTATAAACGATTTTGTGATATAGACCAATTTCATTGACAATTACATTCCTTATTTATGAATTACAAATACACTAAATGGATTTAAAAGTATTGTATGGTTGATTCCTTGACAAACGATAACGCTTATATTTGTGATTCTGATGTCCCGGTTTCGATACCCATGTCGGCTAAAGTTTTACTTAGGTGACTCTGTTAGTAAATTCGCAATAGCAACATGGACTTTCAAAATGTGTCCTGTGGACCGCAATAGACTCGCCGATTCGATTACCTATTACGTCAGTCTGAAAAATATACACAGCAAAAACCAGGTAGGTACAATGTGTTGTACCTACCTACCTAGTTTTACCCTTTACCTCTTAATATATAGTGTCATGCTCACGCCTTATATTTTGTAAGCAATTGCATACTCATAAACACGAAACAGTAACTACAATTCACAACATACAGTCTACACCAACACAAATGATTTAAACATAGACCTCACTGTAGATAAGCCGAATGTCAAGGATCTATAAACATGGTTTCACTTTCAATCCTTGATCAGTTGTTTATTTATTTTTGAATAATTAAGTGTAACATTTGCACGCCAGTTACAGTAAAATACAGTGGACTACTTTGCTTTATGTACCAACATCTCTATTGTATTTAGCAAATAAAGAATTTTGATTTGATTTTGATTTGTATTGTATTTATGTACCAGTAGGCAGTATTCTTTTTTTAAATTAGACGGTATATTATTATTTATTTATAATTAAGTCTGCTACTCAAATTATTCAACGTTTATGTTGTAAATTTTACTGTAATTTTAGAAGAGTAGAGCCTCGTTGATTTCCGCATGAATGGGCCGGCTCAACCAGGGAAGGACCACCCTCTCACAGAATATCGACGTGAAATAGCAGTATTCCTACTGTTGTGTTTCGTTCGGTGAGTGAGAGTGCTGAAGGCCTAATCACCTTCTTTCCCCCTCCTCGCTTTTTTTTCTTTCAACTTTCTTTATCTCTTCTTACTTTCCTTAAGGGTCGGCAACGCGCAAGTGAACGCGCGCGCGTGTTGCAGGCGTTCATAGGCTACGGTGACCACTTAATATCAGGTGGGCCGTTGGCTTGTTTGCCACCTCATTCGTATAAAAAATATTTCCGCATTGTTAAGTAGTATTTATCAAAATATAAAAATATCCTTACTAATATTATAAATGTGAATGTGAGTTTGTTTGTTTTTTTTTATACTTACAGGTTTAACTGTAAAGTTGTTTCATAATGTACTTCTGCTTTTTATGAAATAAATTATTATTATAACTACTCTAACGATCGTCATAATGTCACGTTGTTCTAGGTACAAAAAAACACATTGAGTCCCTTTCATCCAGGTCAAATATATTTCAGAAATAAGGCTTCTATTTGTTTTCTCTCTCTATTTCTCACATAAAATAATGAGGTAAGAATAAAAAGTTCTTAATAGGTACAGTATATTGTAAAGTTGCTTTAACAATATAGCAATCCTGTATCCTATCAAATTAACTGTATAAAAGCACTTTTACAAATAAAAACAAACCTTTTCCATTTTATATTGTATTATTGGTCACCTTCTGCACGTGTGCAAAAATTCAGGAAATTGAATTTACTGCTCGGGATTGGGTTAAATTTATCCTGCAATATTTGTTTACACACAAACACTGGGGCAAGTGAGAGTGAATAAAATCTTTTAAAAATGACGATACATAATGGAGAGAAAGTTAACTCAATACTTTATTGCAATTCATAATATTATACAAAGGTAGACTTATAAACAAATTAGGCCATTATGGACTCTGTCAGGCACAGCGAATTAGGATAAGGTAGAAGGCTTAATAGCAAAGAAATTACGTCTTGCTATAAAATACTGATGGAATCATATGTTAATGCGAATGTGAGTTTGTTTATTATGCTTTCACTATTTAACTACTCGACCGATCATCATGAAATTTCGCATACACGGAAGTTCGTATAAAATAATATAATGTAGATACTATAATATGTCTTGATTTTAATATGTATTTTTAGAATATATCTTGTTATTTACATATGTGTTGATTTAAACTTGTGTTTTAAGAATATTTTATATTTATCGGTCAATCAATTGACATATCTGGCAGTTGTTAAAAAATTGTGTTTGTTAGTCAGTTGAGTGCTTGGTTTTTTATTTTACTTCCCATTTTCGGTAAGTAAGAACAGTCAGTCGCTGTTGAGCTACGAATCGGGTTGATTTATAGTAGTTAATAGTGATTGTTAAAATAAAAGTTATCGTGGAACATAACGGATTGTTTTAATACTTCAAAACCTCGAAAGATTTAACACGTTATAAGGGGAATAGAAAAGGACAAACGGTACCGTTCATCCAGATGAAAGTACTGTTATTATACTAATCTGAACTAACCTACATTTAAGCGAGAAAAGCGGGCAACATCTAGTACTAAATAATTTTCATTACACTTATTATTTATACTTTTATAAAGAGGAAAGATTTGTACTTTCACAAAATGTTTGTCCCGGCTGGGTTTGAATCCACAACAGACGGCGTAATGGTAGTGATAAGACGACCACCTAAACCATTACACAATACATGCAGTCAGTTTTGCATTATGTCCTGGTTTATAATGTAACGACTAATCCGCATTGAAATTAAACAAACTTTATACGGATTTTATCGCATAGTAAATTTTTTATAAAACACTATTATTAAATAATTTTGAAACATTAAACTACTATTGTTAAACACTTTTACTTGAATAGTTTAAATTGAAGTAACTAGTAAAAGTGTTTAAAAATAGCAGTTTACAAATTCAAAATGTAGTAATAGTGTTTTATAAAAGCGGCTTTAGCTCAGTGAGGAGACCAACGGACTGCAATGCAGAGGGTCTCGGGTTCAAACCCACGTCGCGCACCTCTGACTTTCAGAACTTATATGACTTTTCGAAATTATGTGCGTATTGATTGACAATTATCGCCTGCTCCGTGCCTCGGAGAGCACGTTAAGCCGTCAGTCCCGGCTGCCATGAACATCTATGGCAGTCGTTATTGGGAAGCCAGTGCCCTATGCCCCCGGGTTGCGGAAGTCAGGTGGCAGCCGCTCCGTGTAAAAACTGATATCCAGTCAAAGCCGGTTAGAGTAGAAAAGCCGACCCCAAGTGACTTGGGAATAATAAAGGCTAGGGAGGAGTGTTTTATAAAAAATAAACAACGCGATAAAATCCGTATCAAGTTTGTTTAATTTCAATGTATAACACTCGCGTAAACTTAGGACAATATTATGACTAATCCGCACTTGATTAAAGTGGTAGACTATGACTTATCTCTACTCACACAGAGAAGCGGCCGCTGCCCAATACTAGCACATGCGACCTTTCCGAAGTGGTACAACATCTTATGACCGACACACTTGCGGTTTTAACTATACAGGTTGTCCGGTAATTAATAGATAACCTGGAAATGTCTTATAGTGGAACTGATGGCCGTTCAGAAAAAATATGAAAAAAATCTATCCTAACTACCACCTGAGATATGGGTTTTTTTTTTAATTACCATGTATAACTTTCTTGTATACTACGACCATAAATGAAGTAAATCCATCGGTTTTTTGTTGTTTTATTAGTAAACACTAATTATGCTAATAGATAGGTAGTCAAAAGTATGCTATGCTATAATAGCTTGCACTTTTTAATATATATATTTTTATTTGTATATTTTTATTATTATTTTTTCTTTTTTTCTGAACGGCCTTCAGTTCTACTATAAGACATTTCAAGGTTATCCATTAATTACCGGACACCCTGTATATCAATATATATCTAACTGCAGAGACTATGTATTTGTAATACTGTACATACAATTTAATTTATTTTATTTACGTCTGTACGTAAAAAAAAAACAGTTAATGGAGTATTACAATTTCTGTCAGTCTGTATGTTTGTACGCGTAATAGGCTAAAACCACTGAAAGAATTTAAATGCGGTTATCACAGTTATATTGCTGGAGGTCACACTCAAAATCTGGATCCCGATTCATCTTGATACGCTGCTTAAAAGTTGAGTATTAATAAAAATGGTCTAGGTTGTGCTTTACCTATTTATCAATGAACATATCTACCTATAGGTATATTTCATGTATGTTGATAAGCTTTATCTTACATGCAAAGAAAGAAAAATATATTTAGGTACCTACCTCTAATATTTTTCTTTATAATCCATGAAGTATGAATTAGCAGGCAAAAGCTCGGTATATTCAACATGTAACATAATAAACGCACATCCTGAAAGTAGTTTGTTCAAAATCGGCTACTGAATCAATTCCATATGAATATCACCACCATAATATTATCCAATAAAATAATTAAAACGAATTAAATTATAATCACTCATTTATTAAACATCTGAAATAAACGAAAATCGTAATTCAAGGCAATAAGGTTTTTGATGCAATAGTTAAAGGCCATAATGTTAGATTTATTGTAATATACCCATACTATCCGCGCACATTAAGGAGAACTAACTCGTTAAATTAAAATATTTAAGGACATAAAACTAGCATTTGAATGATTATAATATTATTAGGATTTAATAATCTAATTGGGGTGTTTAAGGTTGTGCGTTATACTGTGACATGTTGTATAAGTCACTAGATGTGGCCGCGGTTTCACCCGCATTTACGATGATGCCTGCGATGATTACTGGTTACTGCGCCCTCCCCCCGATAAATGAGCTATCCAACACTAAAATAATTTTTCAATTGGGGTCAGTAGTTCCTGAGATTAGCGCGTTCAAGCAAACAAACAAACTCTTCAGCTTTATTATATTAGTATAGAGTACTATCCTCATTATAAATTTTAAATTCTTACTGTTACAAACATACCAAGAAAACCTAAAAGAAGTAAAAATAGTTGAATAATATAACATGAAACAATTTCAAGCTTAAAACTTGTGGCATGACTAGAATTCATTTAAAATAAATGTAAATGTAGTTCACGAACAGAGCTGCTTTTCGTAAAAGTTGTTGATAAAAGGAATTTGGTATTGTTAAAGTTCGTAGATAAAAATTCAAATTAACAATATAGAATACTGTAAGTATAAATTAAGTACCGATTTTAATTCAGCCCTGTAGAAGTTTTGTTATAAGTTCTGGACTCTTCGTCTAAGGACTCAATGTCTAGAAAAACGTTGAGCTTTTGATTGATTAGTGATTGTAAGATTTTATTCATCAGTCAAAGTTCTCATATTAAAAATCATGCAATTAATAACATATTTTGCTATTTTTATCCTAACTAATACTATAAATGCGAATATGAGTTTTTTTGTTAGATTATTTATTTGTTACGCTTTCATGCCTTAACTGCTCGACCAATCATCATGAAATTTTGCATACACGTTGTCAAGGCAACAGAAGAGATTATAAGGTACCTTTCATGCAGAAACAAGTGCGAAACGGCAAAGAATTGCCGTAAATCTTAGTTCTAAAAAATGGTATCACGTGACCTTGAGGTCAGAGGTCAAAGGTCATAGTCATTTCGGGGTATATCGACTATGCTGAATCGAACGGCGTTGGCCACGAGTCTCTAGCTCTTACGGTTCTTGAGTTGAAAGTTGTATAACAGACAGACATACAAAGCCGTTGTATAAGAGCTTTTTCGAATTCTAAAAGTACTGTTACTAATCAAACCTAACCTACATTTACGCGAGCGACGCCGCGGGCAAAATATATAATATAATAATATCAGCCCTGTATTAACTGTCCCACTGCTGGGTGCGGGCCTCTTCTGAGTATGAGAAGGGTTAGGCTATAGTCCACCACGCTGGCCCAGTGCGGGTTGGCAGACTTCACATATCTTTGAGAACATTATTGAGAACTCTTAGATATTCAGGTTTCTTCACGATGTTTTCCGTCACCGTTAAAGCAAGCGATAATTAAGCAGAATATAGTACTTTATAATTTAAACTTCAGAATAAAGTAATGCGACAAGTCACTAATAAAGCTAGTGATAATGAACTAGCCATATTATTATCTGCCCGCGCGATTTCACCCTCGATCTCTATGATTACTTCTCCACTCCTGTGGGTCGTAGTCGTGTTATTTATAACTAAAGTAACTTTCTAATGAGCAAAGCATTTTTAAAATCGGCTTGTGTTTTTAAGCTTATCGATAGCAAACAAACATACAATGTCTCCGCTTTATAATGCTAGTATTGATAGGACACACAGGCGGTGAAGGGAGTTATGATTGTTGATTTAGCATTTGAATCATTCGAATATATTCGATAACATTGATTTTCTTCGAATAAGGTAAAGTACACTGAAGTTGTTAAAGCTCCACATCCGATACATAATCCGAAAAACAAACAGATATTTGAACACAAATCCCATGTCATATTTAGGTCGAATACGTAACACTCTTCTCCACGCTCAAGTTACTTCGCTATCAGAAAACGCGATAGTCCTTGAGATATACGAGAGATAAAGTTCTGTGAAAGGCTCAAATCCACGCGTTCATCATTGTCTTCATTTATTTTTCTCGTGTTACAACAAAGGAGATTTCACAACTCGATGACATTACGTTAGTTTCGAGTGGTTTACTTGTTGTATTCGATGATATCTATACACATGAATACTATTGTGTATCGATACTACTATTACTGATGATTTCTTTATAAACAGCTTTGGCCTCTTATAGTCTCGGCTTAAAGATAGTTAGCGTAGGTCTAAAAAATGTTTAAATGTTTTGAATTTTAAAAAGACAATTCCCGCTCTAGGTATAATTTCTGTGTCGCTGGGGACTTAACAAAAATTCAAGCAACGGACACAAAAGAACGCACAGAACATCTAACGTTTTATAGGCTAAGAATAGCATCGTGAACAACCTGCATGTCTGAGAGATTGCCATAATGTTCTCAAATATATATAAATTCTGCCAACCCGCACTGGGCTTTCTCATACTAAGCTAAGGCCCGTGTGCCCAGCAGTGGGACAATTTAAAATAGGGCTGATATTAGTTTTAATCATAATATGAAAGAATAATTAGAGTATAAGTTATTTTCAATGATAAATGTTTGTGATGTGGCAGTACCTTTTTTTTTTTTTAAAAATATATACAGGGTGTCCAAGAACCTGGCGTCCAACTGGATTCCCACGATGCCCCAAGTTCTAACAGTACTCAGAAAAATATTTTAAAAAATCCACCCCATGTACTTACAGAATTATACTGATTTCAAAAAAAAAGGGGAAATGAGCACCCTGTGACATACTTTTGAATGCTGTGACTGCTAATGCTGATAATTTCGATATTTCTTGGAGGTTTTGTAATCTAGGGTATTGCTGTGTCTAAATAGAATGTAAAAATAAAGTACTTATTGTACCATTTTAAAATAAAATATTATTTTAACTAAAGGTGATATGGAAAACTATTGAATTTCGCAACTTTGACCGACTGTAGTGTAAAAAAAATGTACCAAAATAGTATGGCAAGTGACGTCAAATTTTGACGCGTTTATTCCTCTTTTTAAAAAGGTATAATACTTACACATTAATTTGAAAAAAAAAATTTTGATAATATTTTTACTCAACAACCCAATTTTTACGAAGTGCCTACCTACTAACGGTAACTGTCGGACCCTTTCTTATTTTAGAAACTGTTATGTTACTACTATTATTTACTTCGGTTCCAAGAGTGAGCAAGAAGGAAATACACACAGGTAGATGGGTTCCCAGTAGAATAAAAGCAAAGAATGTTAGTTTAAAGATATTTTATTACAATAAATGTTCAAAATGTTGACCACCCGCGGCAATACAAGCTCTCACTCTCCTTAAAAAGGACCGCTTTATGTTTCGCGAGTAACTTTTTTGACGTATCACCTGCACTGCTTGTGTTATCTTCTCACGAAGGTCAGCGATGTCATTAATGGGCTTCGCATAAACGAGCTCCTTCATAGTTCCCCAGAAAAAAAAATCCAGCGGATTTAAGTCAGGTGAGCGGGCTGGCCACGGGATTGTTCCTGATCGCCCAATCCACCTGTTCGGGTATTGCTCGTCCAAAAACTCTCTAACGGATACGCGAAAATGTGCTGGACAGCCGTCGTGTTGGAACCACATATCTGGTGGGGTCTCTTCTAGTAAGTTTGGCAAATCATTTTGAAGAAAATTTAAATATGATTCGCCAGTCAAATTCTCGGGCATCTCAAATGGACCAATAATATTCCCACAGAGAATACCGGTCCACATGTTCACTTTGAACCGGTACTGGGATCTATCTTCTCGCATCAAGTGCGGATTTTCCACATGCCACTCGTGCAAGTTGTGTAGGTTCATGTAGCCATCCTTCTTAAATGTAGATTCATCTGACCACAAAATTTTGTCGATAAAGTTTTCGTCTTCTCGATGTTTTTGCAGGATTGTTTCACAAAACGCGACTCGGCTCGGATAGTCTCGAGGTAAAAGACTTTGCACTCGCTGTACGTGGTACGGATGATATTCTTCTTTTTGGAGAATACTGTGTGCTGTGCTCTTCGGTATCCCCGTATCAGCTTCTATTCCTCGCACAGAGATGCTTGGATTTGCCGACACCGCCTCTAAAACTTCATCGCGTATGAAGTCATTTACGGGTCGTCCTTCACCAGCTACTTGATTGGGGAACCGCCCGTCACATAGTGATCTGTGCACATTAATGAAAACTCGATGGTCGGGATATCGCGTAGCCCTCGGATACCTTTCTCTGTAAAGTCTCGCTGCAGCTCGTCCATTACCTCTACATTCTCCATAAATGTAGTGCATATTTGCGTATTCTTGCGGAGTGTAGGTCGCCATGGTAGCACACACAAAACACAAACTGTCCAAACACAGGCAAAGGTCGTCGTAAAGAGTTCGTTTCAAAGTCCAGAGCACAAAGAGTAATCGAGTCCAATAAACAAAGCTTTAAATCGTAGTACGTGATCAATGGTAACAATAAGAGAGAGGTGCGTAGTAACGGCAGGAGGCAGTGACGCGTACTGACCGTACTGTTATCCTAAATAGCACGATCCCAGATAGCGTCACTATCTATCTCACTCGCACCTCTAACCTTTTTCTCCCTCACTCTTACCTGAATAATGGGGTACCATAAAGAAGAACCAGCAAATCGCAAAGATAGTTTCTGTCTTGCTCCCTCCTGTTGTAATAACGAATCACTATGGTGAGATGCATGCACATACCGTCCCTTACGGTCTAACCTGTTTTTTGAGAGGCCTGTTGTTATTTTTATGAGCATACAACAGTAATTCTTTAGAGGTTAGATTCAATTCGTCGTAAATTTTTCTTTCTAAGAATTCTGTAAGACATCGTAAAAATTGGGTTGTTGAGTAAAAATATTATCAAAATTTTTTTTTTTCAAATTAATGTGTAAGTATTATACCTTTTTAAAAAGAGGAATAAACGCGTCAAAATTTGACGTCACTTGCCATACTATTTTGGTACATTTTTTTTACACTACAGTCGGTCAAAGTTGCGAAATTCAATAGTTTTCCATATCACCTTTAGTTAAAATAATATTTTATTTTAAAATGGTACAATAAGTACTTTATTTTTACATTCTATTTAGACACAGCAATACCCTAGATTACAAAACCTCCAAGAAATATCGAAATTATCAGCATTAGCAGTCACAGCATTCAAAAGTATGTCACAGGGTGCTCATTTCCCCTTTTTTTTTGAAATCAGTATAATTCTGTAAGTACATGGGGTGGATTTTTTAAAATATTTTTCTGAGTACTGTTAGAACTTGGGGCATCGTGGGAATCCAGTTGGACGCCAGGTTCTTGGACACCCTGTATATAAGTATATTACGTTTGTTGTGGTTTCAAGCGCTAAATGGATTTCCTTCTTAGTATCAAGATAGAACTTTGGAAACAGCTTTACGCTATTTTAGAACAACGTGAATAAATGCGCGCATACAAAATATTAATATATGCATTAAATAAAAAATCTTGAACCGAGTTGATTTATTATTAAATGCATGCAATATATCAAAACTGCACATGGGCAGTCAGATCAAGTACGCTCAAAATCCATTCATCTCAATGATCCTTAATAATTCAAGAACATGGAATACTGGGTAATAGCCCGTCGAAGGATCAGTGACAGTTATTAAGCTTAAAATAACAGACTTGTATTTGCCTATGTTATAATTGTAATTATTTTCGGGTTTATATAATACTAGTTTTGCCCGTGTAACCGTTGTCCTTTGCCGTTCCCCTGACAACGCGTATACGAAATTTTATGAGGAAAGAGCCAGTAGTTAAGCTAGTTCGCTTGAAAGCGTAACAAACAAACTCACATTCGCATTTATAACATTAGTTGGGATGTATACAGGATTAAATAGAATAAACTAATATTTAACCCGTGACTTCTTTACGTCACAGTTAACAATAATTGAATTAACACTTTTTATAAAAATCTATACTTTTTTTAATCATATTGTAACAAGGTTAAAAATAAGCGTCCCTGCCGTACGACGGCTAGCCCCGCGATGTGTTGTTTATGTATTTACGTCACTGCTTTACGATTGCGTGTAGTCTTAAGTCTTAAGGAGTCTGCCCACTACACCGTCTCATACCATGACCGTGCTAGTAACGTATCAGACACGAAAAGCAACACGATACGCCCTGCTATAGGAACTGCTGGTCGGTGACAGAACGGTCTAGTGGACATAGTCTTATACATTTCCTTACAAAGAATATTTTTTTGCCTGACACGTTCCTAGCACGGTCATGGTATGAGACGGGGAAGTAGGCAGACTCCTTTACACGTGTGATTAGAGCAACGAATTCTAATATTTGTATTTTTGTATGAAAAATCAAATAATAAATATAAGCCACAGAAAAAAAAGGTTTCTTGTATTTTTCAATTAACCCAGTATATGTGTTGCTTGACCTGGGGGTGGCGGGCTTTGTGGGCCTGCCCGCCATCCGTTCAGCACCAGGTCCGAGAGACGGCGTGCGTGTTCCCACGCGCGCCTCTGTGTCGTGTCCGTCTCCCCCTTAAGAGGGAGACAGTAGGGCCTTTATTTTGAGTAGTGCCTATCTTGGGTAGGTCTTATTGCGTAGGGGCCTGCCGTTTCATACGGCGGGCCGTAACCTCGGCGGGGTCGCGACCGTATGCGAAAGTGATTCGCGCGGCCCCGTCGATAGTGGTTTTGTCGAGGAACACCGTGGTAGGTTTAGTCGGTATTTCGGGAGGTACATTATTTCTTTTCCATCTTTCGTTTACCCCGGCGAGTCCGACATAATCCCTCCGCCCGCCCCCGCGGAGGGATATGCGTTATAGCACTCCCCCACGTAAAAAAAAAAAAAAAAAGTATATGTGTGGCTATGTTTCTGGCTGTACCTTATAATGCTAGACAGGAATCGTTCCTGTTTGTTACACCGTCCTATATTGTCGCTAACAAGAAACAAATTCTGGGAAATAATATCAAACGCCAAGAGAAAGATAAAAGGTAAAGATTAAAAAAAAAAATTACTGAGTTCTAGTATTCCTACTACCTACCTACTAACTGATTGATATATACATTACCCATATAACAATGATTCAAATTTTCGAAAAGATACTTAACTTACACCACACCTCCGTTCTCGACGATAGTGCATTCATCAGCACAACATCCTGTATTATTTTAATATAAATTATTACTTATAAGTGGCCAAGTTGATACATAAAACAATAATGTCTATTTTGCTTGCTTTATAAAGCATTGCCTTCGATAATTTTAATCCCTGCGATATGAAAGGCTTTATATAAATCAATATCATATCTAATAATCCTAGCAACTAACATAAATGTACATTCAGAAACTTCATGTAACTTAGAAACTCATAAACTTTGACGGTCATAACTTCGTAAGTGTTACTTTGTGACCTAAATTAATGAATGATTTTTTAAAAGACTTAGACGGTAGCTTCTTTATAACCTACAATTTACTTTCTACTACTTTAAATCCTAGCTCTAATGTTTTAGCCATTTCATAAAAGATTTTCCTCAATAACTCTATTGTACGTTCCTGGTAAATAGCCTTTCCAGACGTTTTTAAGACTTTTGCGTACATTGCTCTCTCACTTCTGACGCTAGTGGTTTACGTCCTAGGCAAAAGTAAACTATAAGGGAGTATGAATCTAACCCCCAGTAGCATGGTCGATAAAGCATGAAGAGTTGACCATGACTTAATGATACATGCTCTAACTTATACGCAGTATTATCTCTGAATAAAAGAATTCGGAATTATGATTGCAACCAAAATAACCATAAAGTTCTAGGTAAAAAAACAACAGCAGTTTTATTACTAAACCTTATCTGACCTAATATAATTTACCGTAACTTCTAGTTTCTATAAAATAAATGTATTTTATTTACTCTTTTCAATTCCGTCCTGAATTAAACCCAACTTTACTAGGCTTTACTTTTGGATCGTGCCTCCATTAAACGTACTTACTCTAACGCAGTAAATGTAACCCTTATCCCAATTTTATCGAACACTACAACTTGATAAGCCTTTTATGTTTCGTCTCAAGTATATAGATACCCAAATAACCTTCTTTTGGCTTCATAAGAATCGTTTACGGAGGCAAGAAAATAACTCTATATTTTACCCCAAGTCTTACATCCCATATTTTTCAGTATCTTCCAAATTTCCAAAGTTTTATCTCGGAACAATATTAGCTGGATCTTCGCTAAACTTCTTTAGTAGGATGTTATAGCAAGGGCTTTATATTGGGCCTCATGGGCAACTTTGAAGAGGTCCGCAATCCCGTAAATTTGGTTAGTAACGACAGTTCAAACCAAGTGTGTGGACGTCGATAGGGTAGGATAAAGGCACGTACTTGGTTATCAGACTGATTGTTGCTGACTCTTTGCTAGCTATTCTAAGGAATACCAAAACATACTTTCTTCTAGTGGCAAGCATCGCATAACCGATCAAAAAATAACCGCTTCTAAATTCGGATTCCATAAATCTGAATAACTTATTTTATTTACAAAGGTTTACGCTAATCACTGTTCAGACAAAGATCACAAATTTACTTATCTACTGTGTCTATTTATGTTGTATAAAACATAAATGCGAAAGAAAATCTCTTCATTTTTTATCATGAATGTTAACTTATAGGCAGCATTTCATGACGCCAAATACAGACATGGCGAGGAGCATTTTTTTCAATTGAACGCAATGACTTTAGGAGGGTGAATCGTCATCATTTCTTTAATTTTTATTTTTTTTATTTTGCTCGTCCGTCCGTCAAAATGACCACACTCCGCCTGATGGTAAGCAATCGTGTGGTCTAAGAGCAGTGGCTTCCACATCGTCCTCATAGCAGCCGAGGCGATGTTGAGGTCTCTACTTTGACGGCCTAAGAAGGCGCCCCGCTTAAAGGACCCAGGATTGAAGGAAGAAGGAAACACGTGCCTTGGCAGAGAATTCCATGCCTTGATCGTTCGGCAGAGGTATGAGGACCCAAACTTGTTAGTACGCACTTCTGGATAGAAAAGGGGAGGGCGGGATAAAGTGGAATAACTCTTCAGAGCACTCCCCGTGGTATATTCTGTAGAAACATGCCAAAGAGGCAATATCCCTACTATCTATAACAACTGTAATAATAAAAAGTTAACTCTAGCTAGCAATCCTTTGTAAATGTTCTGCCTCTCGCGCCAGTTGATTCTTCGTCTATATTACTAGATTGTTCATGTACTAGTGCATATGCACTGCACTGGCATCCCAACAATGCCTATACTCGCATACGGCTTTCGTATGTTTGACGTGGTACGCACAAGACTGTTTATATGTCTAAGTAAGGTAATGAATGAGTTTGTAGGTGTATTCAGTAAAAGCATAAACCACAATCTCTACTTATGTCATACAGAAACCACATGCCATATTCGAAATTTAAAATGGTGTAGTGTAATATTGTCTTCTGTTTACGCGAATGTTATTCATTCTGTGTAAATAGAAACACCAATGATTAAATTATGTTGGGATACTTTGAAAAACCTGCACTGGAACATTGAGACAACTACCATCTTAATCTCCCCTTGACCATGGCTGCTGAAAAGCAACGGAAACATCGTTGAAAGTGTAAACTTAAATATAAATAGTTTTAATAATTTAATCAGCTTAAAAGCTTCTAAATTGTCAAATAAACAACGCGATAAAATCCGTATATAGTAGTTTAATTTCAATGGTGCAGTGTCTTAATCCTCCACACAACCAAACTAACGAGTAATGCGAAATGTATTTCAACAAGAAACAAAACAAATTGGTACCAAATCGACAAGGTCTTTGGGTTCGTTATTTCAAAGCGTTTTAACACTATTATCCCTACTTTTCTAATGCTTTACTTTTAAAAGCAAAACAAGGCAAACTATTTCAGGAAATCAAGGATCACATTTAGCGGCAAATCGAGATTGTCACCAAAATCTTACTGAGCATATCGGATTAAGTAAATTGTTATGCACATACTGAGGTCGAAGGAAATATGGATCTTCATGTCATGGATCTTATTTACATAATTGTTTATGTAAATTTGATCGTGTCTGTATGTAAATAGATGTTGTTTACAGGATCATAGTAATCCTGTAATTGACCCTTTAAATTCGTGCGACGTGATACCACAGAATTTGAACCCCGAGAGTGTACAGATGAACGTAAATAGTAAGATATTATTTGCTTTATAAAATAGGTTGTGTTGTCTAGACGTAATGAAGAGTTAGCGTGAATGAAAATAAATTATTAGTTGCTAATGAGATATGGGGCCGCGGTACCATCTCCTAAAATATATTTATTGCTTACGCAAGAACGAGACAAGGATATATGCCGTGTCGTTTTCACACGTGCTATAAAATGTTTCAGAAGAGGGCCTTACCTTATCTATTTTGATGACTATTCTTTCAAATATAGGTCTTCTCAAATTTAGAATACTCTAGCCAATGAAATAAATTCACATAACAGATTTTTGATGTATTGCTGCCACGAGTCAAGCAGCCGTACGCTAACGAGATTACTATAAATTTCTTCTATGATTGTTTGTATAACCTTCACATCAAAGCAAAAGTGTGCTTTTGGAGCCAAGCTACGATTTCTTCCTACCTACATAGGTTTTGTGATCTTATGCTGATATTAGCATAAGATCACAAAACATTATGTTCCCAATTTAAATTATGCATAAATAAGATAAACAATACCTTTTTATAAGATTTATTAGTGTTTAAAAGTCTGTGATGTAGTCGTGACCGTGGCGTGCTGGTCACATTTTACTTTGTCATGTATACATGACTGTGGCGGTCAAAAGGTTAATCGCGCTTTACTCAAAAATAGCTAAAGGGATTTTGATCCAGTTTCTGTCCAGTCATAAAAAAACAGAAATAATTAAAATCTTTCGTGTCTACCCATCGGTATGCCGCTGCAAGTCAATAGATTATACAGGGTGTCCCAGAAGTCGACATCAAGCCGGTATCAGGTAACAGGCTAAGTTATAATAGCCATCAGAAAAATATAAAAAAGAACTAAGTTAGATACTTTAAAAATTTAAAGACATTTAAAAAAATCAAAACGATTTACTACCTGTGACGGTCTTTTCACTTCCGTTACTACAGATATTTACTTTTTAAATTAAATTTCACAGTAGGCAGATATATTTGATATTTTTAAAGCACCTATAATTTTTTAAATACGTAGCTATGGTGTTTTTGTATTTTTCTGACAGCTATTATAACTTAGCCTGTTACCTGTTTCCGGCTTGACGTCGACTTTTGGGTCACTCTGCATAGTTTGGTAACATTGCTTACTTTTCTAACTAAAATTTAAGCCAGTTTACATTTAATTTCGTTCAGTCGAATCAGCATAATAATGTAAAGATTTCCGCATATGTACATATAAATAACGTTCAGCGTGATGATGAGACATGCCACGCGGACGACATAAGCGTATATGTACATATGTATAGATGTAAAAACAAAACAGGACCCGCTACTCAGCGCTGCTTTCAAAATGAGAAGGATTTCTAAATACTATAATATTTCAGTTTCGGGTGTCCTATAAACTATTTTAACAACATACTCCGTGGAGCAAATACGAGTGGAACTAGACCGCAGTACTGTTTATTTGCCCCTTATGATGTAGATACGCTAAGATTAATAATAAACTATTCCGGGGCTGTATGCTAAACGACTTATTCTTGGTATATCCTTATTAATATTATAAAAGCGAATGTGATTTTGTTTGTTTGTTAAGCTTTCACGCCTTAACTACTTGACCGATCATCATGAAATTTCGTATACACGTTATGATAGGTACAAAAAAGGACATATGGTACCTTTTGTCCAGTAAAAAATAATAAATCTTATTCCGAGAGATAGAATATTGGTATTACCTACATTTACGCGAGCAAAACTGCGGGCAATTCTAGTAGGATTATATATTGTTGACAAGTTTTAGTTAGCAAAATATATGATATCACTTTATTTGTACAAGCAACGGTGATACTTGCTTGTATGTGTATCAAGGCATGAAGTTGGTTTTAAAATAATGAATTTTTTTGTACGTACGCGTAAATTATGAATGATAGAACTCGCCTTCGAAAATTATTTGATTTTGGTGAGTCTGGTGGCTATACAGCTAAGCTGCTGTCTACAGTGATGTCAAGAAAGACAAGTTATAACGCACCAGATATATTTTATGCATGTAGTTTTTCCAGTGTTCCAGTCAAAAATGCTGGAAACTCAGTGTTCAACAGAAACGTTTCCAGATGTTCCACCGTATGTTATTTTTTCAGAAAGCCTTGTCACGCACCAGGAATTATTCCTAGCACCGGAGTTGTAATTTAAACAACAAAATAAAATCGCGAATCGCGAGGGTCTTTACAAACATTCAAACAACCGACATAAAGAACATTCAGACTCGGAACAACTATTTCTGAATCACACAAATTTTGTCCCGTGTGGAGATCAAACCCACAACACTAGGAGCGGTGGCAGTGACGAGGTGACCACTTAACGCACTACGCCATCCGTGCAGTCGAATTATTTCTAAACTTCTTGAAAATGAGACAGCTATATCAGTTGTGTACTAAATGCATCGCGGGGTTACTAACATTAGAACATAAAAAAGTCATTCAGAACTACATCAATATTTGTCAGCCAATTAAATATTATATTTCTGGATCACACAAATTTTTGTGTCGTATAGGGATCGAACCTTCAACACTCGGCGCGCCGGCAGTGGCAAAGTGACCACTTCAACCACTATTCCATCCGCGCAGTCACCATCGTCAGCATCAGTGTTAAAATTTGTATCAGTAAATTAATTCGTAAGCGTGTAAACTTGTTAAGGAATTGTACTATAATTGGTCTCGAGTGAAGTAAACTTCTACAACAGTGTATATTTGAGATATTGAGTATACGGTAACCCCAAGTTTCTTGATTACCGGTCTAACTTTAGATTATGTTATCCAATCAATCAATTTACTACCTTAATTGTTGAAATATCATCATAGAAGTTCTGTGATATGTGGGCAAGAAAGAGAAAGAATAAGAAGAAAAATTTTAAGAAAATAAAATTGCTATGTCCTAATGGGAGACCGTTGGACTGCCGCGCACATCATCTCTGACTTTTCAAAGTTATCTTTATATACATATATAATTCTTCTGTGCGTGTGTTGACAGTGAACTCCTCCTAAACGGCTGGACCGATGTGAATGAATTTTTTTGTGTGTGTTCAAATGGAATCGAGGATGGTTTAGTTTTTTTTCTTTTGTCTATACAGGACAACCGTCTGTCGGGACAGCTAGTGTGTAAATAGTACATTATCGCTCGCTTTAACGGTGAAGGAAAACAACGCTAGGAAACCTGTACGTCTCAGACTTCTCCATAATGTTCTCGGAGATATATACAGTCTGTCAACTCGCACTGGGCCAGCGTGGTGGACTATGGCCTAACTCTTGTCACACTGAGAAGAGGCCTGTGCTCAGCAGTGGGATAATTTAATGCAAGGCTGTTGGTTAAGTGATTTCGTTAGACTAGGGCCATAAAAAAATAAGCACTGCTATCGTTTTGAGTTTGTTTCTTGCTTATGCATATTTGCTTCAAAATCCCTGTAACAGAATACTGTTACAGGGATTTTGACCTAGAATACTCTGTAGTAGCAATAGTAAAAACCCTGAACGTTACCTGAACGGTAATTGTATTAGTAACATAGACATTATAGCAATGAGCAAAATATGTCACCGAAATAAAAATCCATTAATTTGAAAATCCTATCAACTCGCATTCGAAAGTCACCGATAATTAATTAAAATTAAATGAAGACTGAATTAGCTTGTTTGTGGCCGATCTTGTTAATAATACTGGTTTTCCTGTAATCATTGAACGTTGCATCTTTTACCTAAGTTTACGAGCATGAGTAAATTAAATACCATAGATTTTTTTTTTCAATTGATGTCTGTAGTTACATAAACAAAGCAACAATAATGCTTTCGATTATCTTTTACCTTTACTACATATTACAAAACAAACTGCTACGCAGCATCTGTCTGACTGTGTCTTGTGATAAAATCAAAAACTACTTCACGGATTTTCATGCAGCTTTCACCAATAGACAGAGTGATTCATGAAAAAGGTTTAGGTGTAGAAATTGTTAAGGTTTTGTTTTTGTATAAATTGGTTGAAATATGACGATGATTATTGAAAATGTCGGGAAAAGTCAAGCCACCGCCTTTATCAAAAACGCTGCCATGTTCATAATATTGTCTTCTGTTTACGCGAATGTTATTCATTGAAATTAAACTATTATATACGGAAGCTGGGACGGGTCGCTAGTTAAAATTTAAGTGAAAATTCGAATATAAATTCAATTACACCTTCTAACTTACACTTTATAAGCGAAATATATAGAGATAATTATAGGGGTATGTGTGACATTGCTGTACCGAAAAGTGCTCGGTGACTGCGGGTTTTTTTTAGAACCGAAGGATTTAAGTTGTAGGTTAAAGCTAGTAATCAATTGATAACTAATGCTTTTGAATACAACATCGATGATTCGAAAACAATCGAATTAATTGAACATTCTAATTTTAAATCTTTTTCGATGATCATCCAGTACTCGTGTGTTTTATCTCTGTCTTACTCCTTAGAAATGATGACATGTTACACAACAGTTAACTATAACAAAGATACTATAGTACACAAAACCCTTCTGAATAATATTCAAGCGATATAAATGTATCTCTAAAGCATTAGGATCAGCTTGCATGCCGGCAGGCGTCCGCCTAGATAAAAGGGTATGAACGGGCTCACTTGGTAAGCCACAGCATTCCGTATACATAAATGATATAACATGCATAGAGACTGATGGAAATCGACGTCATTAAAGCGGCCTACTCCAAGATAACTAGGTCAAGATACTGTCTATAGAAAAGCTCTCTTTATGAATGATGTCATCGAACTGACTCGGATTACACATCTGAAAATGTATGCTGCATCAACATGACTATGATCTTTCTTTGGTATTTAATTATATGATTTTAAAAGTTTGGTAGTACTTCTATAGTGGGAAAATTTAGATGATTTTATTATTAAACACATCGTGTTATTGTAAACTAGATTCTGCCCGTGACTTCGCTCACATAAATGTAGTTTGGCAATAAATATCTATCCCTTATTAACAGTGCCTTTTTCGCAGCTAAAAGGTAACCCATATCTTTTTCTGCACCCTTGACAATGTGTATGCAAAATGTTTAAAGATCTGTTGTGTAGTTATGGCGTAGAAGAGCAGCGATAGCTCAGTGGGGAGACCAACAGACTGCAATGCAGAGGGTCTCGGGTTCGAACCCACGTCGCGCACCTCTGACTTTTGAAAGCTATATAACTTTTCGAAATTATGTGCGTATTGATTGACAATTATCGCCTGCTCCGTGTCTCGGAGAGCACGTTAAGCCGTCGGTCCCGGTTGCCATGAACATCTATGGCTGTCGTTATTGGGAAAGGTCAACACAAAAAATCCCACTGGGTCAAAGTGTCACCGGTCTGTACTGACTGGCCCCCACACAAGTTAAGATAAGATAATTATGACGTGAAATATAACAAACAAACTCATATTTGTACTCATAATATTAATTAGTTAGGATTTAAAAACCGATCATATTTACGGTTGCTGTGACTGCTTGGTTGGGATAATGGCAAAGCGTTTTTGATTTTTCTGATAGGAAATGCTTGATATAACCAGTATGGAATATGAGAATGTGCTTAGCAAAATGTATTAAGCTCGCCACCTATTTATTACATCAAGCAAAAACATAAATGGCGCTATGTGTGTGTAATACCTTTCTGCCTACCCCTTAAAGGATATACAAATGCGAGTCTTTGTATGTACTCTTTATTCGGAGTAAGTGTTTCACAAACAGAAATAATGATCACCATGCGTCGTATGCACCCTGCGTATGCCTTTCAAAACTAGTATTGTATTTCTATTGAATAAAGCAACGGACGCAAATTAAATCACAGGCGAACCGTATATTACGTTGCTTTCGTGAGATAAAACCAATGACTAATGATCATTTAAGATTCTTCTTTCTAGACTTCCAAAACAAATCGATTTTGAGTGCTTATATACTTGATACAGATAGATTATATATATCCTTCCTTTTTATTTTATACTTTGTTTGTTAGACTTCACAAATATTCAAACAACAAACTCAATGAATACCCAGACTGGAAACAACAAATTGTGGGTCACACAAATGTTTGTCCCGTATGTCGAACCTACAACAATCGGTGTGGCGGCAGCGGCGAGGCAATCACTAAAACCCCTACACCATTCATTCAGTCCGGTCACTCGGTACTTACAAATCGTGACAAATCTGTCTAAATTTACCAAAGTCTCTACTATTTCAAATAAATGTTACCTAAATCACAGTTCGCTTTCACTAGAATTCTCATTTTCGGCTGCAATTCTGATGTTACCAAAATTATAATATCTAACGAAGTAACTTGAAAGAAAGTGAGGCGGGAATACGAAGATTGATGAATACAATAAGCGAAAATGCTATGTCATGTTGCCAAAAAATGGCCGACCATAACTTATGGATTGCGATCGGAATTTAATTATGCTAATATACGTTTTGTTCAAAAACAAGAGTACAAGTAACCGATAATTTTGAAAGGTATTTTTGTTTTATAATTGAATAAGCTAGCTACGTTTTTGGCAGGAAATTTGATCTTGAATTTAGCGTTTCATTGTTGGTGTCTTCGTGAAACTTAGTGGAGAGGAAGTCAACATATATATTTTTACCTGTTGAATAAGTAAGTTAATAAAGACGTGGAATGAAAGAAGAATAAGGTATTGTTGAATTGATGTGAATTTAATTGTTGTGCCTTACATTTCAATTTACGTTGGGTAAATGAAAAGGAATACGCTCGTAACTTCAGTTATTTGGCAATGAAACTGAAAATTTGAATACTGGCAAAGATGTCGCTGTATTTATTCTTTGTCCTGTATTTCCTAAATCAAATAAATAGGTACGCCTAACATCCATCATCATTATGTCTCGTTACTATAACTATTTTCATTTACTAAAAATAATAAGCACACATTTTAACGATATCGTTCTTGAAAATCAAAATTGGAATTTACTGAAAGATACTATTTATTTTATTCTAAAAATAATTAACGGTGTTTATTAAATCGCGAAAATATCATTCGTTATTCTAAAAATACAGTTAGTTGTTTCTTCTGCGCCTTGTAGTAATTATAGTGACTGAGTTTTAATTAATTGTTGTTTCTCAGCCTTAGCTTTTGCTTCCAAGAAAATATGGTTTAATGAGTACCGCTAAGAAAAATGCTTTATCTGGGCAATCTTATTTTAATTATATAAATTGCTCCCAGGTTACAACAAAATATTTATTTTCAACGGATAACTAAAAAAAGCGTGTTGATTCTCAATCACAAAACATTATTCTGTGTACATTAAAATTAAACACTTTATACGGATTTTGTCGCGTTGTTTATTTTACTTTAAACACTGTTATTACATAATTTTGAAAACTCTAACACTACTATTATTGAACTTTACTACTATTTAAGCTATATATTTTCTAATTAAAACTATTTATATTTAAGTTTACACTTTGCCTCGACGTTTCGGTTGCTTTACAGCAGCCATGTTCACGGGGAGACTAAGATGGTAGTTGTCCCAACGTTCTGAAGTGTACCTAGCTATTTCGAAGTACCCGAACATAATTTAATCTTTGATGTTCCTATTTACGCAGAATGAGCTCAAAGTATCATGAAGTCTAGCTGTGTTTTGCTTCTTCTTGGGTTTGATGATTTCAATGTATAACATTCACGTAAACATAAGACAATATTATTATTCTGTGTAATCAATTCGCCCCGTATATTTGTAATTTAGATAATATTTTAAAATAAATATTACTAATTTTTAAAATTTACCCCTATATTTTGGTAGACCTAGTGACAGACAACCATACTGAAGTCGGAATTAAAGTCATGTTAATTATCTTATATAAAAAATTAATTGTGAATGTGATTTTCAGTGGCAATCAATTAAAAAGTGTAAGAGTAAAACATAGTAAAAAGTACACCTGCTTACCTTGGTTTGTAGATGAGCTGCGAAGTTGAAATATTATCTGGAACAAAAATTATATCTTATGTATAAGCACTATATATAGTACATAATAATAATTTCATAATAATACAGACACTTGTTAGCAAATATTTTATGTGTCATAATTTAATGGAATTACATCACGCTGGCCAGTGCGGGTTGGCAGACTTTACATATCTTCAAGAACATTATGGAGAACTCTCGGACATGCAGGTTTCCTCACGACGTTTTTCTTTGGCGTTACAGAAATATCAACATAACAAAACAATCTACAAAATAAAATCCTGAATAAATTAAAGCAAACGCGATCCAATTTAATAATGACTGCGGCAGATGAGCGCTTCAACTTACTTACGACTTAAAAATGAAATCAACACCTTGGATTACTTTGCTGAGATGAGATTTTAAAGAACGAGGCAATTTAGCTTTCACATTTCTGAACATTATTTATACAGGTATATAGGCACAGATGGTAAATATTAGGTCTCGTGACCATAATTGATGTGTACGATACAATTACGTATGCATAATCCTGCATATAGGAATAATTCTAAGGAAAATCTTTGAAGCAACACCAGAAGGAACTCAAACTTTGGAAAGCTATTGTTGATTACATTATTTTGCCGTGTGAGTATAGAAGACAAAGCATACGAAGCGGAATTGCAGCAAAGATAAACTATGTCAATGCATTACGTCATCCGTGTGGCCAAATTGTAGACACAAGTATTTTCAAGAAACATATTTTTGTATATAAGAATGTTCTTAAAATACATATTTTTGTAATATTGTCTTCTGTTTATGCGAATGTTATTCAGTGAAATTTAACTCATTTATACAGATTTTATAAATAAACAACGCGATAAAAGCTGTAAAAATGAGTTTAATTTTATTTCATTACATATTTTTGTTTTTAAAAAGACACTAGATGAATTTCTGTTTTGATGCGACAAATGCCTGCGAAAAACGTATTTCCTGTATCGCGGGAGACTTTACAAACATATCAACAGCGGACACCAATTACAATAATAATTAATGGCAGGCTAATTAGTAGCTCACTTCACACGCAGTTTGGCAAGCAGTAACCCTCTCATTGATATGATTTTTTATTTTACTTTAAAAGAAACTCCAAGGTCAAATCGCTGGCTACCAATACACAACACTATGAAATTGTATACTCGTTAACCATTGAAATAGAAGACATTATTCAATTTATGAGTTTCATACATCAGTTTGAATTTACATGAATGATTTCGATGTTAACGTACGCCTGTAAGCTGTAGTATAACCGTCAGTCGGAATCGTTCCAATCAGACCCAACACTACGCATGAGTTACTGTATGTGCAAACAGTAACTTAGATGGCTTTGCAAGTTTGCTGAGCCTCTGTATTTGGGTTTATAGCAAAGGGTATTTATGACAATCCGCACATAAACTGTATGTTACGATATAATCCTAAACTAAGACGAATACAAGGGGAATGAATGGATAATTACATATATAGGGTGTCCCACAAGATGTGAATCAAATTGTAACGCAAGATTCCTTAAGTAAGGACCTTTCAAATACAACCTGTATACACAGTCTTAAAATAATTTAAAGTGAATTGAATTATTTAAATATGTATGATATATTTCTTTAAAACTTAAATTCCCGCTCTAGGAATAATTTTTGTATCACGGGGGACTTTACAAACACTCAAACAACGGACACAAAGAACATGCAGACTCGGGACAACCATTTGTGGATCACTAAAATTTTCACGTGTGGAATTCGAACCCACAATACTCAGCGCAGTGGCAGAGGCGAGGTGACCACGTAAACAACTACGCCAAATATGCAGTTACAATGAATAGTCTATTATATTTTATATTGATACAGTATCTAACCCTTTTCTGAACGAAATGGGTGTAGAAACCCAGGATTCAACCTCTTCGTCTTCATGTGACCTTTTTCTTTTTTTCCATCAGCTTTTTGTAATATGTCCCACTGCTGGGCAAAAGCCTTCCAAATCACTCTGTTGGTGGATATCCCCTGACCTTATGACCTTGTGACTCGTATATCTCGGAGGTCTTTTGACCCACAGGGCCCATATTCAAACTGGACCGATTGATGACCTCAAGGTGTCTGCACACCAAGTTACATGTCAATCGGTCAATGCCTGCCACTAACAAACTGTCACACAGACCCACATAGTGTTTTCATTAACCTCTTCAAAGAAGACTCGAGGACTTCGAGATTCATAACCGTTAAATCTTATAAAATTGGATTAGATTTTTGTTATATTATTACTTTATGATATATATTTAGATGTCTTCTATTGAAAATTAAACAAGCTATGTAAGGCATTTTAACATCAAATACAAAATCTGGTCACTGGATTAAAACATAAAAAGATGAATTTACTTTCCATAAAACAAAGCTTTTTAAATTTATAACTCATGCCGACAAAAAAGGACATCTGTAAAACCTAGTTTAACAAAGTGCTGCGATAAAACCTGGTAGTTATAAAGAGTCTTGTTGCGACCTAGTTTTAACGCTAATACGACTGTTTAGAATGGATTACGAGTGGCAACTAGCCGATGTCAATTATTTCGTGAAATCCAACTATTTCTCATAAACTTATCAATTAAAAACCATACACAATGAAAAAAAACATTATGTCCGATTGGAGGCCGAGCGTTGCCCAAAAGATTAACTCTCTCGCTATCCCGTACTAGAGACAATCGAAAATCTATTGCTATGTATTTATTCTAAATAATATTATAAATGTGAGTTTTTTTGTGATCCGATCATCGTGAAATTTCGCATACACGTTGTCAGTGGGATACAGAAAAGGAAGTAGGGTGTCAATCATTCAGAAAAAGAACTGTTCTTGAGAGATATGAATTTGACAAAACATATATTAAAGGACGTGAAAGAAGGCAAGATCAAGTCTAACATACATCAGACAGGGAACGTCTTGCGATATAAATCACTTTTAATAAACGTCAAAATTTTTTAATTGGTATAGCCCAGTGTTCCCAATTATTGCATAACGGATTGAATGGGGTAACTTCTTATATAACGTACCACTGTAAGGAAAGTAATGTAACTGTAATTCACCCAGTAAGTACAAGTACCGGATTGTTCACATAACTACCTCTCCTATAACTTTTATACTGCTACTACAAGCATATTTACGCAATTATCTTTGGAATCGCTTACAATAACAGTAGTTCTCGTTACCGACCCTTGGCTGATATAATTAAAAATAGAATAGGAAAAAAAGAGTAGAAGATGTTAAGCCGGATCCAGACGAGCGTTACCCGTAAAATATTGTAGCATATTATGAAACACGAAATCTACGAGTACGTATGGACGGCCCTACGAGCGTTACATGTAACACTCGCACCGACGCTCGCCGTGATCCATCGGCTGTCGGTTGTCAGCGCGGACAAAAAGGCGGATCTCTTACCCGAAGCCAAAGTGCGCGAAATCTTATCATGTTATTCTAATCACTATTGAAGAATCCTTCAAGTCACTTATTAAAGCGTTTATTGAGTAAGCGGCGAGAACATGCAGCTTCTAATACCTATTATTTTAAAAGGCTCTAGGGTGATCGATCAGCATTAAGCAACGCTTTACTCGGCTATATTTAGTTTGTAAAGAGATATTTTTTCTGCAAACTACTTTAACGTGAATCTGGCTGTAAACGATTTTAGAAAAAAAAAGGTTCTAGCTAGATTCAGCTAAATATTAATATTAACTGCCTTCGTGGCGCAGCGGTACTGAATGCGACTGCTGTGCATGAAGTCTCCGGTTCGAAAACTGAGTCGCGCCAACCAAAAGTTAATGGGTTTTTCTGTTAAGAAATCTCAATACGAGTCCGGAGCTAGGATGTTGGCTGTGTTAGACACTCCCGTGCCTCGGAAAGCACGTAAGACCGTTGGTCCTGCGCCCGATCTCTCTCCGGTCGTGTCAGATCATCCGTCTCATCGGATCATGAAGGCTAAGGAACAGAGAGTGCACTTGTGTTTACGCACATACTTATGTACTGTAATTTCTCCTGCGCAGACCAAAGTTCGGTCTTGATGACATTTAGTATAAGCGATTGTAGCCCAATAGTTATAAAATAGGATCAGCGATTGAGACGTCGCAATTTGGATCGATTTGCACTATCTGCCGTGCATGGGGTCTCGGATTCGATTCCCTGATCGGGCGGAAGTTTGGGCATGGAAATGGGAATAGGCTCGCCACGTATTAAGAGGGACATGAAAAACATAGCTGGCGAAATTTGGGTCTAATACATCTCTGCCTACGCCTTTGAGAGAATATAGGCGTGACACTATGTATGAATGCATGTACTTTAAACTTATCAAATTGTAGAAATACCACTAATAACCTTGTACCAGCTGAACCGCGCGCGACTTCCTCTGCGTCATATAAGAGAATTTCCCGTTTTTGCAACATTTTCCATTGATGCTACCCTCTTATTGGTCGTAGCGTGATATTATATAGCTTATAGCCTTCTTCGATAAATGGGCTATCCAACACTAAAATCATTTTTCAATTCGAATCATAATTGATTTAAAGATTTGTAGTTTCTGAGATTAGCACGTTCAACCAAACAAACGAAAAAAGTCTTCAGCTTTATAATATTAGTATAGATGTATACTAACTTTAATATTATAAATGGAAATGTGAGATTGTTTGTTACGCTTTTACGCCTTAACTACTGGACCAATCATCATGAAATTTAGCATACACATTCAGGGCCACAGAAAGGACACAGGATAGTCATCCAGAAAAAAGTACTGTTACTAATGTGACCTAACCTGACCTACATTTAGGCGAGTGAAGTCGCGGGAAAATCTAGTTCATTCTATAAATAATTACTCTGATCGTTAACCAAAGAAAACAGTGAATATCGTATATCTAATAATAGGCTTTATCAAAGTTATATACATTGAAGGAAGTCGATTATATGTTAAATATATGTTAAATAAACAACGCGATAAAATCCGTATATAGTAGTTTAATTTCAAAGTCGATTTAAATTACATAAAGCATTTACGTCTTATATAAGTTCCCTTCACGTCAGAATATGTCAGCTATTCACCCCTTTGAAGTGTTGAGTAGAAGACTTCAGACGATGTCTTTGTGTTAAACTTATTTATTTATGTTATAAAAGCATTATTTCTTAATTAAATAGTATAATTTTAAATAGATAATGATAACAATGTATTTTAATAATTAAAATTAAAGTTATCTATCTAGGGGCACAGGCGTGCACAAATATTTCTGGTAGGGTATGCACGCCCTACCTGAAACCTCTGCGAGGGCACTACATTTCATTTATAAATGTTTTTGTGTGTATATATATCTGTATATTATATTGTAGTATTTAATAAATAGATTTCGATTATATAGATTTACATAAGCCAGCGGACTAGAGTATGCAGTGCTTATTTGCTTGTATTAAGCGCACGCGCCTGTCAAGGGGTATAAAGTTTTTGCTTCACGTATTAATATTAATACGTGAAGCAAAAACTTTGTACCCCTTTTTACGAACATTGCGCGGTCGGCAGAGAATGAAATTTGGCACAGTTAAAGTTTATATGGAGGAGTGGCGAATCCTAATATTTTTATAAAATATGCATTAGAAATACATTAAATTAATGAAAAACCACTACACGCACACAAACATGCATTTGACACAAGCAGTCGAATCGCGTTCGTAGTACTTTGGCATTGTTCGGCTGATGTCGTAGAATTCGTCGTAACTATGGTTACAAGTATGTGGAGTAGGTGACTAAATAAAATGTGATAATAAGGGTATAGTCATAGACAATAAAACCCTAATGACGCACAAACTTGAAATTTAAATCAATTATGGTCAAATTTCGACCATTTGGCGACCGCTAGTATTCATAAGATTGAAAATTTTAAATGAATTAAAAATTAAGTAAGAAAATTACACAAGACAATTACTTACAAAGATTCTAGTCCTAGTGCAAAATCTGACTTGCTTTTTTACTTGGATGATGGAATTATACATATCGAACATCTGTCAAATTTTCTTTAGGAGGTAATATCTTATATCATATCCTAATGAACGTGCTACGTCAGTGTTTTACCGGTCTTACCCATTTAAACACATTAAAAACAATAATCAAATCTAAACGCATTTAAATGCAACATAACAGGTTTTTTTTGCTTCCAGAGGTTACTGTAGAGATTTACAAAAGTATTTTAGTAGTGATTGAGCTAGTAATCTTACTACGGTAATATCCTACCGTGAAAATACCTACTACATAACCTTAATATCAGACGTCTAAACGTTTTCAGTTTCGCGATTTGTGTACATAATAGCAACAACAAACACAACAACACAACACAACGGATCTTAATCGTGTTTATAAGTATTTAAGAGTATAAACACAAAAACATTTCTTTAAGCACGAGTCTGTCGAATAATCTGTATATAAATATTTTTGAATATAAGTAGATCGTTAAATATCTTTAAGTAATTGTTTATAATAATATTGTATTAGCAATTTAAATTGTTCGCCATTTTCTTCACCGAGAGTTTAAAAATACAGAATACCTTCACGGCTTACAGTTACTGGTAAACGGTTTGGAATATTATGGTAAAATCATACTAAAATAACATGAACCCATAAAAATCACAAAATACATCATAAATGATCAATCTATTGAGGATACCTCGTACTGTGTAAACGGTATATGTGTGAGTTCAATTCTAATTTTGGAATAAAATAAACGAATATATTGAAATAAAAACTATAGGCATAAATATGCATGCAGTTTTGGGTATTATATTCTTAACAAAATATTCAATAAAAATATATGGAAATATTTTCGTCAGTCTAAATATTTTATTAGAATATATGTATGTAATTCATTCTGAAAATTGGGTTTAGAGTTATTTTAAATGTTTTAATACATTATAGACGCATAACGTTTAAACGGATTTTAAGTATTAAAAATTGATCTATTTTTGTTTCAGTTGTTGTGTATAAGCAATCTCCTGAGTACCTTTTTTTAAATAAGATTAATTTACTTTATATATAAAAGATTTTTATTTAGATAATTTACTTATTATATTGCATGCTGCAGACTCATAAACGCAAATAGAAAACAGAAAATACAGCAATATGTTTTTATGGACGAAACGCTGCCCACATTTACCCTATTCCCCAACTTCTCCAGAAGCCTAGTTCCAGAAAGTAACATTAAAAGCCCATTTATAGATTATATCGGTTACTATATCTGAAAAGTAATATAAACTTCAGTAATAGAAAAACTGTGTATATTACGAACCAGGCCAATGAAGCAAACTTTGTTATAATATAAGTTTATCAACTGACACATTATTAATTCCAGCAAGTAAAAGGTTACCGACCTTATATTTTTTTTATTAGGAATAATTTATGAGCTATAAACATATGTACGTGTAACATTATTCTGTCATATTAAGCGTTAGAAAGATAGAGTGCGGCAGAATTATCATTCAAGGCGTCTGCTTTAGGCTACTCCAGCTTTGTTCATAACGTCTGTTCCGAACAAATCTGAAATAGCCTGAATAAGCATATGTTTAGTCACTTCTACCGTAACCTGTAGAAGATGGAAGTTGAATATCTTTGTTATTCTTATAGGAATTATCAGAGATTTAAGAGCTCGTCTGTTGGAATATTATGTTCAATAAGAGCAAGGTTATTATATGCATACCGTGTCTTCAGCAAACAATTAATGCATGAACATTTTATCAACACACACGTATTCACTCGACAGTTAAGGGGTTAAACTGCGCTGTGTTGACAGCTTACTGACAAGGTTTTGTTCCTCGTATCGACAGTTTAGCGTCTCTTTCTTCTACAGGGTTAGTACCGCGCGAGTGCTATTCTTGGTCAAGCGGCAATGAGTCACAGTAGTGGCTTACCATGAGGTGGACTGCTTATGGCACGTTAGAAGTATAAAATAGATCACTGATGCTCAATAGACTCGTATTCAAATAAAAAATAAAAGTATTACATAATGGATAAGCTATATTGAAGTTTTTATATTGAAATATAGTTTATTTGTTCATTAAATGTTAATACATCAATGCATTGTGTTTGGAGCCTCCTTTTAGACATTATATCAACAATTATCATATCAACAATTAGAGTTGCTATTGCAATGTAGAAAGCTTTTGTTTTGAATGATTGCATTTGAAATGTAACATAAATATTGTTACCAGCAATAAGAAAACACAAATATTCATGTGTCAACAAAACCAGCCAATAGGTTTACACTACAAATAAATTCTCCTTAGAATTCGCCACTGCCGATAGCTAACATAATAAAATGTAAAATTCCCAACCGTTACAAGATTTATATCCAGAATTCTTCAATGTTTTTCGCGACGTTTCCAACATGCGAGTAAGTTCTACGACGTATGCAGCCGGGTAACCGGGTGAAATTGTGCGGCAAATCGTTGAGGGAGCGTAGACTACACGCTCCCACAAACACAGTGGGAAGCTTAATTGTCAGAGGAAAAATTGAGGAGTTTAAAGAGACTTGCGTAAGGCTTTGACGATAAGAACGTTGTGAATGTAACAAGGCGTTGGTTTTGAGATGTGAAAAGTTTAGAGCATGAGCTGTTTTTGGAGTGAAAAATTTACACAAGTGTCACAGTCGAATTAATGTTGAAAACACATTGCAATTCTGCTTCGGAAATGTTTATATTTATACACATCAGTGGATGCTCTTTTCAAATCTGGGTATACTACTACATATGAGATAATTATCATAGATGGACAAGCTAACCGGCAGTAGTCCTTGATAATTGCTTACGATTAGGCAGTTCATATACATGGTTACCATGGCACAATATTTGTACATAATTGGTTAGTTGCTTGTGTTTCATTTTGTATATTATTTTACATACAAGAACAAAAAGCAATGAAAAGAAATCTCCACGTGCAAAGGGGATCAAATTTGGTTAAAAATAAGGTACTTAGTCTATACTAATGTTATAAAGAGGCACGATTTGATTTCCTGTTTGTTTGTTTGATTGTAAGGATTTGACACAAAAACTTATTAACCGAATTAAAAAATTCTATCGCTATTAGAAAGCTGTATTATCACCGAGTAACATAGGCTATATTTAATGTCAAAAAGTTCTGGTACTAACATAACCTAACCTACTTACATGCGAGCGAAGCTGCAAGCAAAAGCTAGTAATTAATATTTTAGATTTGAATGTATGAAAAAGTGATGGTGTTGTGTGGATATCTCCCTATGTCACTCTGACAGCAGCATTTAAATAGCGATTACGTCGCAGTTTGTATTGTGCATCGTATGCTGTCATTTGACAATTACCCCTACTATGCTTATATCGTATTAATTCATGAGAAGGTTTTTTTTTATACTTTATTGTTTGGGTATTGTTACTGTTTGACTTAAATAACGAGATGTGTGTAAAAACCCAGGAGTCAACCTCTTCGTCTGCATGTAACCTTTTTTTTGTCATCCGCTGTTTGTAATTTATTTATTTATTTATTGAACATGGGAAAACAAACAGTAGTATATTAGGAGGATACATTGAGTACTTAACATTAAACTTAGCAAATATACTACCCACTACTTTTTCCACAGATTACTTGTAAAACTGAACATTAAATCTGTAAGCAGGCAATCGCTGTTATTCGTATTAACTGAGAGTAGCAAAGGTTAATTTAATTAAGTAAGTAATTATAATAACGGGCTATGGTACATAAGCAAGTTAACTAGCATTAATTAAGTGTGTGCTTTACTAACAGTATAAAATAGTAACTATACCTGTTCGGAATAAAGAACTAAAAAAATATATATATACATATATAAAAGTTAATAAAAATCTTATCCAATATATGCCTCTTGGCACTACTGCCGTTCCTTTAACATTTTAATGATGCTACTTTTAAATCTAGGCTTATTAAGATGTAATATATCAATGTCAGTAAAGTTCCTGTAATAAGTGTCTACCAAACAGTGTAGTGGGGAGCGCATGCCACAATTCGTCCTGCACAGACCAGTAGCAAATAGGCGTCTGGTGCGCACTTCACGTCCGTGCACTGTACGAGGAACAAGATAGCACAATCTATTTACCAAGTCAGGGCAGTCAAACTTGTTGCGGCATACACTGAATAAGGTCATGATACAAAGAAGAGTTCTTCTTGATTCTAAGGTCAATACGTCATATTTCTTAAGAAGTTGTTGGTATGATATTTTTTTACCAAAGCATCTATACCGCATTGCGCAAAAAAATTTACGTTGCACTATTTCAATGGCGTCCTTATATTTTGCATAGTACGGATTCCAAATGGGTACTGCGTATTCCATTTGTGGCCTGATTATGGACTTATATAGATGCAGAAAAGTAGATGGACGGCGAAAGTCTCGGGATGCTCTCATTACAAAGCCAAACATTTGGTATGCCTTGCTAATTACATTTTCCACGTGAACATCTAGATTAAGTTTAGCGTCAAGATGCACACCAAGATCACGAAGACAGGTAACTTTGTTAAGTACGGTATTAGCTAGGATATAATTGGATTTAATAACATAAATTTTTTTAGTAAATGTGATGCTGTGACATTTAGTTAGACTTAACTGTAATTTATTAAGGCAGCAATAGTTAGAGAGTCTCTCAAGATCTTGTTGAAATTCTGTACAGTCAGATACATTACAGATTACTTTGAAAACTTTTAAGTTGTCTGCGTATAAAAGAAATTTAGAATGTTTGAAACATTTATTTATATCATTTATAAATAAAATAAATAGCAAAGGTCCCAAAATTGAGCCTTGTGGGACTCCTGAAGTGACCTTAATATTACTAGACTCAAAACTATTAACGACTACTTTCTGTGTTCTGTTTGTTACATATGACACAAACCATCGAAGAAGATCACCTCTGATACCATTGTAGGCGATTTTGTTGAGTAATAATGTATGGTCCACTTTGTCAAATGCCTTTTGGAAATCAGTATATACCGCATCAATCTGTTGCCTATTATCAATTCCTTCAAAGAGTTGTGTAGAAAATAAAAGGAGATTGCTTATACATGACCTATCCTGGACAAAGCCGTGCTGTTCATTTATTATAATGCGACGCAATATTGGATATATTTCTTTATGCACGAGCTTTTCAAATAGTTTAGAGAGTGCTGACAAGATAGAAATTGGGCGATAGGTCTCCACATCATTTTTAGACCCACATTTATGCACTGGCACAATATTTGCGCGTTTCCATATATCAGGAAAGACTCCATTCGAAATGCATTTATTGAAGACTATAAAGATAGGACGATATATAGTATCACTAGTATATTTCAAAAATATTGTTGGTCTTCCAAATCACTCTGTTGGTGGATATCCCCTGACCTTATCATCCCAAGGTGTCTGCACACCAAGTTACAAGTCAATCGGTCCAGTGGTTCCGGAACTATGCCTGTCATTAACAAACTGTCACTAATAGACAGACACACAGACCCACATAATGTTTTCATTAACCTCTTCAAAGACTCAGAGGTTAATCAAAAAATGTGAGTCAAATTTCTATAATAGTATACCCTATTATAGTGAAATAGTAAGGTATTTTGTCTGTCTTTTGTGTATGCAGCTTACATTAACAGGTAAATTGGATTGCACGAATAGTGTAGTGGCTTATGTGGTCGCTTCGCCACAGCCGCCGTGCTGAGTGTTGTGGGTTCGACTCCCATACAAGACAAAAATTTGTGTTATCCACAAATAATTGTTTCCAGTCTGGGTGTTCTTAATGTCCGTTGTTTGAATGATTGTAAGCTCCCCCGCAAACACAGGATTTATTCTGTCTTTTTCTTTTTAAGGCAAGAAAAGAAAACAAATAATTTAAATGTAGCTTTTAACGTACTGAAACACGTTCGGGTAAACATTTAGTTGACATTGATAGTTTTATTTAAAACGAATGCCATAAAAAATGTAATTATTAAAGTGCGTCACGTTACGTTGGATGGGCAATTTCCAAACAGATAAGCTCACGGGCTGATTAAATTAAAACGTGGCACCTGACCTTTTGATGATGTAAAAACATTTTTAGCCCCTGTTTTAGAACGAAAAATAAACCAAAGTAATTATTTGGGTTTTATTACTGAACTACGTACAGTGACAATGTCAATAAACATGTCGCTATGGTTTATCTCGTTTTATAATATTATAAAGAGGTAATGTTAGTTACCATGTTAACACAGGTCATTTTTGAAGTTGGAGCGGGGACAGGGTGCCAGCATGGGACCCTTTCCTTCCGACTAGTGCAGATATTATCGGTGCACAGTTGCTCTGGCAAATACCTGCACAAGGTCGCTAGGAGGGAACCAAGTCCCATCTGCCACCACTGCGAGTGTGTGGAGGACACGGCGGAGCACACGCTCGAGCAATGTCCTGCTTGGGCGGTGCAGCGCCGTGAACCCTAGGACGTAGTGGGTGAGGACCTTTCGCTGCCGGCCGTGATCAGAGCGATGGTCGACAGCGAGAGGAAGTGGGTAGCGGTAGCATCCTTCTGCGAGGACGTCATCTCGCAGAACGAGGTGATGGACCGCATCTGTGATGAAAATATCCTGGTGGCTCCGTGCCGCCGCTGGCGTGCCGGCCGGCGTAGGCATAAAATCGCAGCTGGGAAAACGGTGATCTCCTGCCCGCCAAACATTGAGTCGGAGCGACGCCCGCTGTCGTATCAGGGCGTCGCCCGCTGTCGTATCAGGGCGTCGCCCAGGAGTCGACCTTCTCCTTTTCTGCATTCAGCCCTGCTGTGTGGGTCGCTGATGTAGTTATAGTTCCAGCGACCCACTCACCTTACAAAGCAGCGAGGTAGCACATCGTGGTGGTTTTAGTCGGTAGGCCCGAAGTCTTGGGAGAGCCCGACATTGCTCTCTCGCCTGCCTTTATGGTGAGGGGGTATACATAAGGAGCATTTCCCCACCTTAAAAAAATTGTCTTCTTTGAATACTTTTGATCCCACTTTTCTCCAGAATATGGCCAGCTTGATCTGAGAATGTCAAATTAAATCTTACCCTTTCGATTGTCTTATCATCTTGTTCAACTTTGGTCAACGGTTTTTAACTATTCCTGTACATAAAATGCTCCTAAAGATTTTGTTCTTGCCCATTAAACGCTGGAAAACGTTACGAAGTCTTTTTTACAAGCCTGCTCATAGATTTTATTCTTTTTTTTCAAAGCCACACCTACTTCTCGACCCTCTAATTTACTCTGCGTGAATACTTTTATGTTATTTGTACCATATTCAACTTTCACCACAATAAGTGTTGGCACTAACACTCCTCTATGCACAGCCAAGCGTGTCGTTTTGGAAGCATTTATACTACTTACAAAGCCGTAGAGACCCATTCATTTTGTTGCATACATGTACCCTCTATTTGATGTGTATGTGAGGCTTGAAGAATGAAAACTCTCATTGAGAGAATAAACAGCTCACAGCGTTTTGTAGGATTTATAAACATCCACGTACCTGTATTTGTATTATAACACTTACTCGTATTAAAACACTTTGTAGCCAACACAGGACGATTAACTATTAATAATAGTCTTCATTTTCACGATATTTAACCACAACGTTTTATTTATTTGCATCAACTGCTCACAGCACTTACAGTTGCCCAACACGTGCAGTGAGCTATAATACATACATAATATGTTATTTTTATTATTTATAATTTAGAAATAGTGAACAGTATTCAACAAATTTATACATTTATAAAAAAATATGTCATCTTCTGGATATTTAGCAACCAGAAACTTGAAAAGTCTCATAGCCTGATTAGTCAGAGCAAACTAAGCAGTACAAGTGCACACCCTCGGCACCGCCAGCAATCGACGCAATCGCAGTCTCGTGTACTGGTCGGGCACGGACAGTGCACAGCGACACAACGCGGTACAATGTGGGCACATTTACGTCGCAATTCAAGCGTATCTATTCCTACCATACCCGATACGAAGAGGGAAGGATATAAATACGGGTAAAACCCATACATTTTCGAAAACAGATATCTAGCTAAGTTACGCTGCAAACGTTGTACCATCAGCGTATACTTTTGTTCGTGCGGATCCCAGATAATTAAGTTAAACTCTAAAATACTGTGAACAAATGAAAAGTATAGTGCTACAATGGCACTCCTGTCCTGATATCGTGCTGATTGTCTCATGACGAAACCTAGCGATTTAAAACACCTGCTGCACAGCTTCGTTATATGGTCATCGAATGTCAGCCCAACATCCGTACTCAAACCTAAATCGCGTAACGCAGATACGACGTTTCACCCGCCATTTTGTAGGTGTATACATTTTGTGGTAATGAAGAAGAGTCATGACACATTTTTAGATCAAGTTGAAATTAAGAATAATAAAAGGAACAAGGCAGGGGCAGGGATTGCCTTTTTATCTGAAGTCTTGATTAAACAAACAGAAATATAAGTATATAATAAAATGCATCCACAATAATTATATAACATGTCTCCATACTGATTTTTATATGAATCAAACTAATTAAATATTTAGGTATTAAAAATATTGTTACGCATATGTAGGATGTCTCGGTAGTAGTAGAAATGTAAAGCAAAGGAAATCTGGAATCAGCCACACCATTTGTGGTAATAACACCACGTGGACGTAAAAAGAGGTCGCCCGCGCTCTCGAGTCAGTATTTTTTTTTCCAAATATAGATCAATAGAGACGAAGATCTGTCAGAATCATTGGGAATTATATGGCAAGTAAAAGTAGGACTACCATGAAGAATCTTACTGGGAGCAGTGTTCATTCCACTTGTGCAGCATTTGTGAAGCAGCAATATAGATTTGCATCCTACAGCTAATTTTTTGTTGAACTATGGTCCTCACATGTAACAATATAATGCGAAAAATAACGGCGGGATACTATATTTCATCTCTTTTTAATATATAGCACTAACTTTAAAATAACAAGAGATAACGATAAGAGAATCACTTTCGTACTTAGATGATCACGATGACATAAAAACCATTATAGTAAAAAAGTACTTACCTACTTGTAGAAATCTCTTCAAAATGTTCGGTTTATTTTAAACTTCACTAAAATATATGGGTGACACGGTATCAAAAATTTTAAACTTAGTTATTTCCCGGTACCGTGCAGATGTCGTCGTATAAAACGGACAGCTTAGCGCTTCGCCGAGGCACGGACATGTCTTCATAATATTATGAAGTGCAGTCACTGCGAAATATATACGACGTTGAGTGGTATTTAATTTAGTTAGCTTTGTAGAGTTATAGAGATGAAAAGCAGGAATACTCCAAAGAATATAATCATACATAGATTTTAATAGTATGAGTCATCTACATAGACACCATAAAAGTCTATGATATGATCAAATGGTAGTCAATGGAAGAAGGTTGGTAGTGGACTGCTGTATATGTGGTCTCAGATTCGATAGCCGGTTCAAATATCGTTATTGCATTTATCTCTTATGAAATTTCTAGTAGCAACACAGAGCTTAAAACTGTGAAGGTCATCGGCAAAAAGCTCACCCCCTATTACGTGAACCGTGAAACGATATTTGGTGTAATATAGTTGTGTAATGTATGCCCTACCTCTTGGGGGATATTTGCGTATATTTATATATAGACACAGGCTAAGGCTTCAATCGCCTCACTTCTTCTCCCTATCCTTTATTATTCCCAAGTCACTTGGGGTCGGCTTTTCTAGTCTAACCGGATTTGACTATATATCAGTTTTTACACGGAGCGGCTGCCACCTGACCTCCGCAACCCGAAAGCTAACGATACCTTAAGGCTCGACCAGTGTCAGGATATTATAGGGCACTGACTTCCCAATAACGACTGCCATAGATATTCATGGCAGCCGGGACCGACGGCTTAACGTGCTCTCCGATGCACGGAGCAGGCGATAATTGTCAATCAATACATACGCACATAATTTCGAAAAGTCATATAACTTCCGAAAGTCAGAGGTGCGTGACGTGGGTTCGATCCCGAGACCCTCTGCATTGCAGTCTTTTGGTCTCCCCACTGAGCTACCGGTGCTGCTTTAATCGCCTCACTTATTACGCTTAATTTTATATATAAGCGGTACGTATAAACTACCTACGGTAATAAACTGTGAATTTTTGTGTGGCTTTATAGTATCTCTACTTTACTTTTCTCTTACGAGGCGTCGGCTTTGCCGTGGACCCTTGTCAAACACTACTCACCTAATTTAATCACCTCCGGTACCTAATCACAAAGCCAAATACTACTACTCGATGGCAGTGGCAAGGCGATCGCTTACACCACTACGCTATCAGTGCGGTTTTCCATAAAAATATGAATATGAATATATACGATAGGTATGAAGAAGAACGACTCCAAAACCTTGATACCGTGCGCCAATTACGTAAGACCCGACACAAGCCACATTACAACTACACATACAATTCGGCGGGTCAGCTCTGTTGTGGGCCTTGTAATCGAAGTTTCAAAACTAAATTCGGTTTTGCAAATCACATACCAACCACGCGCCCACCGCAACGACAATCCAGACTAAATTGAAGGAGTCGCCGTCACCGGACATGGTGAGAAGGACATGATGATGATCAGTGTGGTTTAGTAATGATGTAGGACGTGCGACATCACATGGCTACGCCGGCTTTCCTTTATTCATAGACATTATTACTGTTACATCCGGATCCAGACAAATATGAATGCGAATGAGGATTTGTTCGTTTGTAATGCATGCCTTAACTACTTGACCAATCGGAATAAAATTTTGCATATACGTTGCCGTACTATGTCCCTTTATGATTTTATATGAAAGATATTTCATCCAGAAAAATCTGTTCTCATAACATAAATATAACCACTATTTTCATTACACGCTGTATTTCAACTTAAACATAGTTACGTATAAACGAACTTCATATAAATGAATATCAAACATTTCATTTTAGACATTGCACTCTCATTTACTGCAGAGGAAAAGCGAGCACATGAATAATAGTCGACGCTTCGACGCTTATAAATAAAAAACAGTAGCGAAAGCACTTTTATTTAGTTATATTAAGGAAATTTTTCTGTTGTCTAACATCAACCCTGGATTGTATCATTTCCTTAAGAATCCTTCTGAGAGTTCTTCATAATGTTCTTAAAGATATTATGTGAAGTCTGCCAACCTGTAATCGGCCAGCGTGACCCTAATCCTTCTCATATTAAGAAGAGGCCCGTTCCCAGCAGAGGGAAAGACATTATACATATTTATATAATACTTATTCCTGAATTTTCATGCAAATAAAATATTACCATATACACAATATAAGAAATATTTGTATAGGATAACATCGCTTGCGTCATTGAGGAAATTGATATTTTAACACGAGCCCATGGTAAATATGGCCGCGCGACAACGTAATGTAGGCCATGTCAACATCAGAGAAATTTTATTAATGCCCGATTTCGTATGTAATGCTTTTAACGTTTTGATTCTTATGTTGGCCTTTAAGGATACGAATATTTGCAACATGTGTTCAGTTTTCGGAATGTTGACAGCTTATAACAAATATTTAGATACATGCTTTTATTTATTAACGCAGTCTCACGTCTGCATACCCTAACAGGTGGGCAGATGTGTCACGCTATCTTAGGTCCCACATAAAAGAAGCCGAACTCACTGGCCTCTACCAGACCCAGACTCATTCTCCCTAGCTGCTATTTATCTTGATAAAAAGAATAACCCGATCTGGGAATCGAACTTGTTACTTGTGCTGAATTATCAGCAATAAACTCCGGTCCTGCACAGATGGCGTAGTGGTTTAAATGGTCGCCTTGCCGTTGCCACTGCGCCGAGTAATGTGGGTTCGAATTCCACACGGGACAAAAATTTGTGTGATTCACAAATGATTGTTTCGAGTCTGGATGTTCGTTGTGTCCGATATTTGAATGTTTGTAAAGTCGCGACACAGGAATAAAGATAAGAGCCACATTAAAAAAACTTGCAGTAATATTTTACAAACTCTTACATAACCGCTCTAGAAAGGCTGTCTAGACTTATAATGTCCGATATTATAAATAAAAAAGTAGGTAAGACTATTTGGAGGTATGTCAAGTCAAGTCAAAGTCAAAGTCAAGTCAAGTCAAAAATCATTTATTCATTTAGGTCACAAAGTAACACTTATGAACGTCAAAATATATGGGTTAGTGAGTTTACTAAGTTACTGAAGCTACATTTAGGTTAGTTGCTAGGTTCAGGCAAAGGGTTGAGCCTATGAGAAGAAACCTGCAAGAAACTCACGGCCACTCTTTTAAATCGCCAATTAAATATAATTTCAGTATTTTACAACTCAGATTAACAAGGTGTTGCAGCCATTATGCCATATACTACAGACTATAAAAAAACTAAAGATAAAAACAGTAATAACTTAATAATATTATAGAGATTAAATAATTTGGGCTAAGGTATATATTTTAATATAAATCTAAAATAGGCAGTAAGATGGCATGATGGCGCATACACTTACACTTTGTGACAATGCAAAGGCAGTCCGTGACTAAATGCGGTTATGCATTTATATTCTTCAATAATAATCAAATTAAGAAACAAGTTACTTGTTAACTTCACAAATAATCACGAGGTACCTCTACATTACTAAATTGACTTAAAAGTAATACAGATCTTTAAATCCTGTATGCAACAAGCAACTAGTTCCATGAGTTTTTGTCATTTAAGTAGTCGTTGACAGAATAATAACCCTTCCGAATAAGTTGTATTTTAACGGCGCTTTTAAATTTAAGTAATGGTAAAATTATTATATTAATAGGTAGTTTATTAAAAAAACGTATACCGAGTCCCGCAAATGTATTGTGAACTTTATGTAAACGATGATATGGGCCTACTAACTTATGCTTATTTCTAGTGTTTACGTTATGGATATCACTATTCTTATTATATAAGTGAATATTATGTTTAATAAACATAATGTTAGCAAATATATATTGCGACGCAACAGTAAGTATGCCTATTTCTTTAAATCGATCTTTCAGGGAAACTCGTGGTCCTAAATTATGAATGTTACGTACTGCACGCTTTTGAAGAATAAAAATTGTCTCGATATCAGCTGCCTTGCCCCACAATAATATACCATAGGACATGACACTGTGAAAGATTATATGGATAATAGATTCTCAATAATGTGTTGACCATTGAATTATAATTGTATGAACTTTTTATTTTAGTATGCAATCCTCATAAACTCCAAACCCACACGGGCAAAGTCATATGCGAAAACTAATTGGTAATACTTATTTACAATATGATTGTCTCATAGAAACCGGGAGTTTCTTTCCCAGTCCGGTATAAAAATAGTTAGGTTATGTGGTCCACGCCGCTGGCCTTATGTATTGCGAGTATTATTTAAAGTTTTCTATTTTATTTAATTTAGAGAGATTATTTTATTTTACAAGCAGATACACACTTAACTTACAAACTAGTGTTAACAAATAATTTTTACAAATGTTTAGCTCACAACGTTTTCCACATATTTAAGTAACAGTATTGATAATGAACTAAAATCAACCAAGCATTAACCAAAATTTACAATATAAGTAATAAAAAAGAAACCAAGAATAAACTAAGTAACAACAACATTTTTGAGAACATTACGGAAATTTCACAGACATAGAGGTGTTCTCATGATATTTTACTTTAAATCAGAAGTCCTTGCTAAGGTATCAAACTGGAGTCTTCTGCATAACATATCGATAATTCCTCTAACTTGAGCATTGTCGCTTAATAAAACTATTGAGTCACAACCGCACGCCGGTGGCCAACCTCAATACATTTTTAATTATGTCTGCTATTCTAAGACTTGACAGATTAGGAACCGTAATAAAAGGAAAACTTTCTAAAGATCGAGAATCGGAGAATTTTCTAGTTACAACAATAAAATCGAACGAGAGCTGATTATTTACAAAAGATTTCAGTACCATTATTTTGCTTTGCATTGTACTCATTCGTTAGCAGTAAAAGCGGACCGACCTTCTTCTAGGAAATGTACATAAAAATAATTAAGGGAACGTAAATCTGTGATGACTTTCTAAACCTTCAAAAATGGCTTTATTACCCCAATGACGAAAGCGTAAATATATTCGAGACTCCGTTTCAAGATTTGTAGTTTGCATGTCAGGCAAAACGTATTATAACACTATCGATTAAGGCCGCCGGGCGATTGTTCCTATCAAAGTGTCTGCATTGTGTTTCGAAGATTCTAAGATAATTCGAATAATGACAATCAATTCAATGACAATTTATTGAACAATACTCGAATACGGGTTCGTAATATGAACTTTAACGAATACGTATTTTTCATAAGACATAATGAGGTTGCAAAATTGATAATGAGGCCATTGCCGGCTAACGTGCACATTTCCTTCCACCATATTAGGTACTCCTAAGAACAAACAATTCCAATAACTTCGCCCAACCTGGAAATAAAATTAATTTCAATGGGATGATACTCCAGACAATCTTACGCCATGACTTGCAAATTGATATATTCGAACAAAATGGGCGAAAAGAATAAAATTCTTATTTCCAAAAAATAAAAATTTATTTTTCGTTTTTTATGCATCATAAACGTTTTGTTGCTCGATATTTTTTATAGAGCCATGGAAGTTTCTATGGTGTTTTTGTAGGCAATAAAGTGTATGGTCTCCTTATCGTTTCAAAGGCAATATACAATGTACATAAAATAATATGGCCGAATACTGATTTGGCAACGAATATAAATCATGTTTAGTTATGTTTACTAGAATGTTCCGTAACATGTGGTACATAGATATGTTCATGTTCAGGGGTTGTGTATATGTCTCATGAGTATAAAACCTAGTATTATCATTTCGCAGATATCGTACAAATGTTATAAAAAGATGGTTGGATGGTTTTTCTGTTGCGAATCTTAGCAGCCTAGATTTCATCTCGGACTACTGTATGGGCGGGCGTTGTTTTATTATGTGTACATATTAGTGGATGCTCCTATTCTAACATAAACTATGTACCTACTATTAAATCAAATTCTTAAATGTTAGTTTTCCCTTGATTATTGGTGTAATATTTGCAGTCTCTTACAGATCTGAGTTGTAGAATAACAATATTGTAAACGTATCTATTAATAAAATTGACCGCGAGTTTCTTACCCGTTCATCTAGGTTCTTGTATTTCTGATATAAGAGATAATATAATAATGAAAAATCACATTAATAAAATAAATGCTAATTTGACGTTTATAAATGTTATTTTTTGACATATTTGAATAAAAGTTAAGTATTTTTATTCAAATATGTACGTGTGTATTTTAATTATATTAATTATTATCCCGGTAAGCATTTTCGTAGAATATACGTGGGCAGAACCAGTTATATATATTTTATTTTAACGAAAGAGTCTTTAGCAAAAGATACTTGTAAAACAAATGAATCGGAATAATTATACATTCACAGAACAAAAAAATCTCCAATAACCCTTAACTGACCTACATACCAAATTAGAGACCTTATTATACAGCCGTGTACACGCCCTTTTGACCTCAATAAAGCAATCAAAAGAACATAAAACACAAAGTAGGTACATTGGATATAACCGCAAGAGAATTACAAGAATGCTGCAAGGGCCGAGAATTTATTTTTATGGCGAAATCTGAACAATTCAGACGAATGCATCCTCTAAGGGACCGCCGGCAGGAAAAGAGAGTCGATCAAAAATATTTTATGCTCAAACAACGAGCGATTGGTGTGAGATTATATTTCAGTATTAATGAATATACTTTTATGAAGTACCTCGACTGCTTTGTAGGTGGTTATAATTTTGCGGGTAATTGTGGGGTGCCAAGTTCGTATCCTGAGCCGGTTGCTACTTTTTCCTATCAAGGTTGTACTGTTGACTGTAGCCTAACTAAATAGGCTTTTATATATGAGAGAAATCTTTGAAGCGTTGCGAACCCTTAAAAAGTAACTATTGCTGCAGTACCAGGGGTAAAAACCATACTTTCTCATATCAGCTTACCTGCTGATCATTCACCGCAACATAACAAAGCAAAAACCTACACATCGCATGAACATGACGTATGGTTATTTAGCTGCGATTTTCTCTAAGAACGAGATACTTCCTAAGGCAGAGTCTTTTAGGTCTGGATAGAATTTAGTACTTAATCGAGAATCCTACTATGCCTGTTCTTCAAAGTTACCAATAGCCTGTAGTCAACGTCAAGTGTAGAAGATGGCAATGTATACGAACTGCTCTATCAGTTCACTCCTAAAAATTCTACTTCTGATTAATTGCCATGAAGTTATGCCTCTTTTAAAGTTTTCTTTGAGATACAATCATAACAGAGTCTACATTTAAACCTTAACAAAGTAAAATAAATGAATATAGAAGTTTATTTTTCATTTGTTTCCTCACCGCACTGTTTTTATTATTCCTAAATCCCTGTACGACATCGAAGTTCACCTATACTCCATTTGGTTAGGTACTTAACTAAAGGTAAACAATCTTGATGTGACTTTTTACACAAACACATATTAAACGAATAAACTACTGCTTAAACTAACGGTTCAATTGATTTAGTAATCGTTATTGTTGTATTTACATTGATCTTTAGCAGCATTTTATTTTTACTGAGTTTTTAGATAAAAAGACACATCAAGATTGTTTACCTTTAGTTAAGTACCTAACCAAATGGAGTATAATGACATTTTGTTGAAATCACTTTTGTTCCACAAAACAGTCATAAAGGGGAAGTTATTGCTTTATGATTCCTAAAACTATGGCTATAAGGTGCTTTTTCGAGTTACTTTAATGGTGTAATAAACCTCCTACTTATATTATAGACGTGAAAGTTTAAATGTTTATTATTCAATCGTGCCCGAACCGCTCAACGGATTTTGGTGAAATTGGTATAAGCTTAAACCACAATAAGTGTATACAAAGTCGAGACTTCTAACAAACTTCTTTTGATTGTTGTATGACGGTAGACACACAAAAACTATGCGATGATTTGGACACAATAAAACAATAAGGTATATAAGCCAAATGTGCGGCAAGAAGCAGATAAAAATCCAGACAGATCAGTAATTATTGATCTGATCAGAAAACCAGATCAAAGACATTCCAGGGAAATCGATGCTTAAAATACAATAAACGGATGAGCATGAGTGAATAACGTGATGATAGTGAGAGCATCACAAAATGGCAAATGTTGATACACACACGCACGCATTGCATTAACCTAGAAGCTGATAAAATCTGTCCTTGGAGTAGGACCATGAATAGTTGGCACACCGTGGTGGTTTTAGTCGATAGACCTGAAGTCTCGGGAGAGCCCGATATAACCCTCTCGCCTACCCTTGTAGCGGGAGGGGTAAGTATCAAGAGCATTTCACCACGTTAAAAAAAGGTCCATGAATAGAATAGTTAGTAAAGCAACGACGGTTTCCGGTAATTTCTCAGATTCAAATTCACCTTCAAGGATTGTCTCTTGCCTCGATTATCATTCAAATTTTAAGTATGGAAAATCTAATATTATAAATACGAATAAGAGTTTGTTCGTTTGTTTCTTTGTTACACTTTCACGCCTTAACTTCTTGACCGACCATCATGCAATTTCGTATACACGTTGTGAGGGGAACAGAAAAGGACATAAAATACTTTTCATCAAGAAAAAGTACTATTGCTAATCTCTAAATTTATGCGAACGAAGCCGAAGGCGAAAATCTAGTGCTTAATAAATTTATCATAATATACTATAACAAGATTTAAAATGAGCTTGAGTGTGACGGCATCTCTTGTAACTCGTAGCGAGTTCGTACAGTACATGCATGGAAAAGCCTCCTAAATCCAATAACACTCACACTACTTTTATCTGGCGTGCCCCTGTGTGATGGCTACGTATCTTCTGGTTGCCAAACTTTCCATACTAAACAAAACGGTATCGTAACAATTGCAAAAACAAAAACAGTTAGTTCCATTCATTTTACAAAACAATAACAAAAGTGCTATCACTGAAACAGCCGCGTCGCCAAATGAAACAATTTCGGCCCAGTGATTCTCAAAGTTCGTAAAAACAACGCACAAAAATATCCACCAGGAAAAATGTATGTACCAAAAAAGTAATTGAAAAAGTACCTCTTTAAACTTGGGGAAATGCTTTTAAAAGAATATTTCTGTTTACATTAAGGGAATGTACTAAATTATTTTCTGAGAAGCAGAGTCTATATGAAAAATTGAATAACATTCTGTTGTTTTGCGAACTTGAAAATGCTTTTTGATCTTCCATTACTAACTTCCCAGACGTATAAACGTATAGTTAATGATCAACCTTGAATCGAAGTTTAGAATCTCTGAAACACGTCTATTGTTGTTTAGTTCTTTTTTATACGACATAGGTGGGTTATCAGGCAAATGGTTCGCCTGGTGGTAAGCGGTTAAGGTAACCTACCCAGTAGCAATGCCAAGTATATCACTCGCGCATTAGAGTAAAGGGATTAAAATGAGATAAAAAGGAAATGAACGGCTGAAGTATACATGCCTTCGGAACTTTTACGTACTAGATAAAACGCAGTAACAATATTTTATTCTTACGCCGGTTTCTATATTAGGATGTCTGTCCTGTATCAGCTCACTTCACTATCTTTCCAGTGCTTCTAGAACATTCCACTGTGACGTTTTCTAGATTTTGAGTTAATGTTTCCGTAAAGTACCAAAGAAACTTATATAATTTCAAACCAAAATAGACATTTGAAAACTATTTTACAGAAGTAACAAAATATAACTAAGTATTCTTACGATTTTAATCTTTCTTCTATAATTACGAACTTTACCTTTCCTGCAAAAAAGGTTCTTCAGCACTTTAGTGCACTAAATTGCATGTGCAGCACTAAATTGAGGTGATTAATTTTTTGTTTACTCTTTTACCATAAAATGTGACTATTGAAAAAGGTTTTCCACCATAGAATATTAAATTTTACTAAGGAGACGGACTGGTAGAATAGTTTATGTCACAAAATATTAAATTCCAATAAGTTAAAAAACTCTGCAATGTTTAGACACAATAAATAAAATAAAAAATAAAAATATTTTATTCACAGGCTACCTAGGCCCACATTGTGTTAGTTCTACATTATCTTATAAACTATGTTAGTAAATATTAGGAACACAGAAAGAAAACAAATTATTATATTACGACCACATATATTTTCATCAAGCCCCATGTAATACATGAAGCTTGATGAACCTATCCATGGTAGGCCCATCCAGCCTTTCAGCAAACACCCTCAGGATACTGTTGGTGCTTCCTCCCACTCTGCTTGTCAACGACGCCACCTTCTTACGCATTATTGCGAAATAGTTGTCAGTGTGCGCATCGGCGAACATATCTGACGCACTACAATAGGGTGGAAGCCTCAACAGCACCCTAAAGGTATTATTGTATTGTACTCGCAGGGCATTGTTTGCCTTTTGGGTATGATTAGCCCAAAGGCTGCTGGTGTAAAATGTTTGGCAGTAAGCCTTAAAAAGTGTAATTTTTACTGGTACTGAGCAACCAGCAAACCTTCGAGCCACCATATTTCCCCGCACGGCCAATGCCCTGCGCTCCCTTTCCATATCTAGGTTGTCTTTTAGGTCTTCGGTAACAATGTGGCCCAGATATTTAAACTGGGTAACTCTCTTTAAAACTGAACCGCACAGCGCAACTGCAGGGATATGTGATGGACTTTTATTTGTACCTCTAAACACCAACAGTTCACTTTTCGTAGGGTTGTACTTTAGTCCATACTGCTGTGCATAACCCTCACAAACAGAAAGCAATTTTCTAATTCCACAGATAGATGGGCTCAGCAACACCATGTCGTCTGCGTAGCTTAAGTTATTGACACTAATTCCATCTATGTGGCATCCGACATGTGTGTTGCTGAGCTCAACCAGTAGTTCATTGACATAAATGTTAAAAAGTCGGGGGGAGGTCAAACCACCCTGTCTGACCCCACACTCTAGTTTGTACGGGTCAGAGAGCGCATTTGACCATTTTACAAAATTTCTCTGCTTATCATACCACATAGATAAAGTGGACACCAACGAAGCAGGAACACCAGCCTCCTGAAGTTTTCCCCACAGGGCATTATAGGAAACCAGGTCAAATGCTTTTGACAGGTCCAGGAAACATGCATACACAGGTGTTTGTCTATCCGTATAATACTTGACAGTATGCTTCAACGCAAAAATGGCACTCTCAGTAGACAACCCAGCACGAAAACCAAACTGTGCGTCGTGTAACTGGGTATATTTACCGAGGTGGGCGTCCAGCACACTGTCAAGTACCTTGGCTATAACGGTCGCCAGTGAGATAGGCCTATAGTTACCCTTGTCTGCGATGTCCCCTGTCCTGTCCTTCACAATAGGTATAACTACTGTATCCAGTAGCTCTTGTGGTAAGTGAGAATGTCCCAAGCAAAGATTGAAGAGCATAGTCAACACTCGAGACAGGTGTATACCAGCGTTTTGAAGATGCTCGATGCTGAGCCCGTCGTGACCAGGAGATTTGCCCCTCTTCATACTTTGAATAATAGATTTTATTTCTTTACATGAAAATCGTAAGGGTGATCCTGAACGACAGTACTCAGCACCGGTCCTCCTCGGCCCTGTACCGAGAGGTGAACTCATTTGAAAGTGCTCTCTAAAGGTATTCGCTATCTCAGTGCAGTCATTCTTTCCCTCCACGCTAGCCGAAACGCTTGGGGTATTATTATTCAGTTTTTTAGTCCCTTTCCAAAATGACGTGAAACTTTTATTCGAATGCAAAGTGGCTAGAATGTCCATTTCAATTTTGCTTTGATTTTTAATACACCAATTTAATTTTGATTTAAATATTTTCCGCGTTATTTTCATTTCTTCAAAAATAGGCCCGCCAGTGGGTTGACCGTGCCACATCCAAATTTTAAACTTAATCTTTGCTTGGGCGTGAACTTCCTTTACATGTTTGTTCCAGCCCTTTATACCTTTATTTTTTCCTATAATGCCCCTAGAGGTCTTACTACTGCTGGCAGCTTCACTTAATACATTTACAATTTTACTATACATTTCATCCAACAGAATTTTATGTTCGGGCTTATCACAATATTTATCCGCACACAGTATAAAGTTTTCAGGGAAGTCTAAGCTCTTTAATTTATTATTACAGTGCAACCAGTATTTATTTATTTCTTCCGAGCTTCTTTCACCCCAACGTATGTCATTACATACTTTTTTAACAAATGTTTTTTCTCTAATTAAATTAATATCACATTCCAATTTCAGTGGAAAGTGATCTGACCAAAAAGAGTCGTAAATCACCTCAATGTTCACTATTGTTTTGGACGCCAAACGAGTGACAAGACAGTGGTCAAGCCAACGTTTACACCCATGTGAGTCACTAATAAATGTAAAGGTAGGCGACAACATACCTAGAAAATTGACATCCGCGCATAATAATTCTTGCTCGTTACAGAAATCAAGAAGTTCATTATAGAATGACTCACCTGGGTGGGCGTTGAAGTCCCCTAGAACAAACACAGATTCCACATTATTACTTTGTATAATTGAGTACATTTCACTGAGACATCCCGTAAAGTCTAACAAGTTCTCACTGCAATCCGTTGGCATATACACATTTATCACAATAAAAGATCGGTTGTTCACCACTACTTTGACTGCACAGATCCTATTATTATTACTTTTCACTATCGACACATGATTAAAAGCACTTTTTCGCCACAGTATGGCCACACCACCATATGGTCTACCTTTGCAAATACCAGCAGACGTGTCTATTGAAGACTTTGCGGTATAGCTGAAGCCTTGATCTATATTTTCGAGAAAATGTAAATCATGTGGATACAACCAAGTTTCCTGTAATAAGACTATATCAGCCTTCCTGCACAGTGAGCGCACGCAGTTCACCGATCTCTTCACATTTTTACAGTTAAATGTTATTATGTTCATGTTCGAAGCACTATCCATTAAGTTTTGGTTTTAATTTCATTTCCTTGAGAAACACTCTTGTCGTCCTCATCTCTTCTATTTTTGAAGTGTACAAAACGTCGAAATGTGATGCCATCAGGCCACATCTTGTCATCTAAAAACGTTTCCAGCTTGTTTTTGTTTACAAGTAATTTGAATGCATTGTAAGGCCTGTCTTTCTTCATTTTAATTTTCTCCAGTGAAACTACTTCCGATGTTTTATTTTTTATGTACAGACAGATATCGTTTTCTGCGGTTTCTTTGTTTACATTAGAAATAAACAACGGAATTTTTACTTCAGCTGCTTTAAACTTTTCAGAACAGTCCGTGGTCGCTTTCCCAGTTTTACCAACAAACCGGCTTCAGTTTTTTTATTGTATGAATAACAAAACTGAAATAGGTTTTGAATTTTTTTATCATTAACAGTGTTTCTTTGAAGCAAAAACCGGTAGAAGATATTATAATTTTTAAGCTGTTGCAATTATATTGTCCTTTTGCTGAAACATTTTCTTCGCGTAATTATGAAAAAGCAACTGTACATTGAATCAAAGATATCGTAATGCAGTCTTTAAGTTTCTTTTTAAATTTTTTGTTAATTTCTTATAAAACTAGACCAATATTTTTCTTTTCTTTTCTTCAGAGTCAAAGATTTTCTTCAAGTAAAAACAAAAATCATTGATTCATTTAGGTCACATATTAAGACTTATGAACATCGAAGTTTTTCGGTTAGTCAGTTTACATTTAGGTTACTTGCTAGGTGAGGCTTCAGTGTATAAGAAGATGGCTATAAAAACTTACGGCTAGAATTTAAAATCGCCGACAATCCTCTTAATAACATAAGAAGCTACAAATGAATGGTATTTGCAAAATTATTTCGCAAAATGTTGACTTACTGGAGATTATGAAACCCCCATAATCTCCAGTAAGTCAACATTTTGTAGGAATATACTGAAATTTAACAAGCAAACAAATATAATATTTATTAATTTATAACTTTATGACTTAACGCCACAGGTATTATCTAGCAGTCAACCATTGGGTGACGCAGAGATAAAAGTAGTAGGTGCATACATTAGCATGAAATATACATTTACATATACTAAAGAATATCATAACGATATCTATGTATATATATATAAAAATCAATGCCACTTTTCGTTGTAATTAAACTCCTCCTAAACGGCTCGACCGAATTAAATGATTTTTTTTGTGTGTTCAAGTGGATTCGAGGATGGTTTAAATGTGGTTTTTTTTATTATTTCATTTTCGCCTGGACATGACGTCGTCGGTCGGGACAGCTAGTATTACATAATGTATACATACCAATAAACATATTATATAATCTAAATAAAATATACACAAATATATATAGATAGATATATACATACGTATTATATTATTGATGAGGTGAATCTGATAAACTGTCAAGAAGGAGAGCACGTACTTTCACCTTGAAAGTGTAACGGTTTGTGGACATCCTGACTTCATAAGTCGGGAGCGCATTCCATAGTAAAACGTATGGGACGAAGAATGGAAGAATGTAGAAAACCAGATGTATGGGAGGGACAAAGTAAAAGGAAGTTATTGGAAGAACGAAGATTCCTATCATGATTTGTACATAGATATTGGAAACGGCAGGTTAAATAAGTGGGTACATTTGGTGAGATAAGAATAGAAAATAATACTGTAAGGGCACGCAAACTACGCCGTTGACGAATGGGTAACCATTTTAAAGTGGATCTATAAGATGCAATATGGTCATATTTCCGAAGATTATAAATAAATTGAATGCAGTTATTTAAAGTCAGTCATATTTATTGAGTAGATCTGCATTCAGGTCATAGTAACACACATCACCATAGTCAATTAAGGGAAATATCAAGGTGTGCACAAGCATTATTTTTGTCTTAAATGGAAGAAAATTCTTTACGCTATAAAAGGCGCGTATCGTTCCCGTTACTCTCTTACTGATACTATTAAGTAGTAGAATGCAAATTTAAATTGGAGTCTATGAGCAACCCCAAATCATTTACAGTAGGACTGAACGGAAAAGGTGTCCCATCATATACAACAGGCGATAAAGTACTGGAGTTCAGCCTGCTTATCAATCGTTGACTTCCAACTATGATTGACTGATACTCTTAACAGGGTGAAATAGAAATCCAAGCTTGGTAAATAATAAAAAATTTTAACCTTTAGCTATATGCATTTTGAATCTTGAAAGCTAAAATATAATATAACATGCGTTTCATACATACACAGCGCATAGAACATCATCTTATTCAATGAACACAAGAACACATGTGCGAAGCCACAGTCATAAGCTAGTATAAGCATAAAAGATAAAATAAATGTATAAAAATGAAAACATTGCCAGAAATACAGCAATAACACTGAACGATGAAAAAATAATATGACAAAATACATTTGTATGGGGAAAAGTGCCAACCATTTACCCTTAGAAATACTACGTTGAACTTCGTTGTTCGAGCAGTAAACACTGCTTCTGTCTTGACTCTTGATAAAGATATAGCACAATATCTATTTCAATAATACAGTACAAATATCTATCACAAAGCAAACTACTCGAAGCAACGCGACAAAATCGAGAAAAAGAAGCGAGAGCGATCGGCAAAGCAAACTCGATATAATCCGTTGAACAAAGACACTGAATTTAATTTCTTTTGTATTTATTTTAGATGCTTTATAAACAGAAGCATTAAAAGTCAAGCATTGGAAATGCTCAATGAAAATTTATACAAGACAAACAGTTAGTCAGAAAGTTCAAAATGTGGGTGTACCGAGAAAGGGTTAAAATGTCACGAACTTACAAAGGACTACAATACGTAAAAGAAATTATTTAGTTTATAAGTTATAGAATTATACCATGATTAAATCATTTGGGTTACTGCCAATACTGTAATAGAATAGAATAGAAATTGTCTAGCTTCTGATATGATATAAAGATCGCATCGTGTTTTATAAGACATATGAATATGAAAGACGGCATGTCTTAAGTAAAAGTTAATAATTTTACTTATAAGTAGTATCTGTAAATAATATTATTTAATGTTTCTGACTACAGCGATAATGTGTTAAGCTTTATGCATGATGTATAAAATTAAAACATGATATTTGTATGCCGAAGTTGGCTAAATGTGGCAAGGACAATATGTAATGTAACTAAAAACTTAATGTACCCATGTTCTGCAAATAAATAAATAATTAATTAATTCAAGATTGACGAACTAATCGTTCCGTGACAAGACAGAGCGCTTATAACTTTCAATCGACAGTGAGTTCCCGGGGTACGCAAAGTATTATTGCCTTTTCTATTATATAAATCTAAGCAGCAGCACCAGATAAGGAAAGTAAAAGTTGACTTTGAGCTTTAAACAACATATCTAATCACTTTTAAACTTTCGCGTTGCATGATATATATATAATATGTAACGGTTATTAACGCGATCATGCATAATGTTTACCTTTTTTATGCTTGACGTTTCGACCAGGTTACACCAGCCGTGGTCACAAGCTGACTGGTGCTGCGATGTCAGGTCTCCGTTTGTGAGGCAGAAGAATCTTGATTCATCCTCACTTTTGGCATATTTTTGTTTGTCCACGTCAAGCATAAAAAATGTAAACATTATGCATGATCGCATTAATACCCGTTATATATTATATATATAACATATCTAATCAAACAGGAAAAGTATAATTATCTTGTAGCAGAGACGAAGTAAGTTCTAACAAATTGGGCACTTAAAAATTGCTTTCTTTGTATTTTTGTACTGGTACAGAAAACCAATGGTTGTTGTTTAATGGGTTCGCCCTGATACCAAAATGTACACCAGGTCGCAATAACAGTATGATAAGTGTGACTAACACAAAACAAATTAGGCAGTAGTATTGTAAGCTACTTATGACAGAAGCGGCGATAGCTAAAGCTATCAATAATAATGGCATCCTTAAACGCGCTGTCACTACATGCAATGTGCAATGTATGTCATACAATATTCCAAGTGCAGCGCAGTCCTATTAGCAAGATCATCCAACATTATTCTAGGATAATCCCTCTGCTTTAAAGAAAGATGACACCTAATTCCTTCTCAATAATCCATGAGAGCTGTAATGAACTGCCCCGTACGTCACTAAAGCAATCAAAATAACATTCGCGGCTAAACCACAAGAAAATTTATTAACTAGAAACGGAAATGAATCAAATGTTTAATTTAATGTTCTAACAGACAGTTTCACGTACATGTAAATAATTCAAAACAGATCTGCTCCCGTTTCGCTGATCAAAGATTGCATCATAGTTCAGAATAGCGATTCAACCCAATTTAAAGCAAACTGCGTGCAATTTTCACCTCTATATTTTAAGGATTAGAGTTCATAATTGTTGTAGGAAGTACTGATAATTTATTCTGTCGTAGACTACAGTAGAATTTATGGGTGTCGGGATATCTAGTGAGGTGGTGTCAAGGAAAGCTTGTTTATAAGCTATGTGAGCTTAACTACCCGGAACATTTGACTTAACGTTGAGCTGCACAAATATTACGGCTAAATGTTTGGTGGATTTAGAATGTAGGGTCGTCATCTTACAATTTCAATCATGAGTCAAAATTTTGTATGATTGACAAAGTTGTTTTGGGTTTTGTATAACGAGTGGTAGAACGCTGTACTGCTATGCTGAACCTCAAATTCAATCACAAGTCCCACAATTTAGACTTTTCAAAGCTACGTGCGTATCAAACAGTTTATTATCGCTCGCTATGTCTAAGATATTTGAGAACATTATGGTGGCCTCCATAATGTTCTCAAATATATATGAGGTTTACAGAGTACTGGGCCAGTGTGATGGCCTAACCCTTCTTATATGGAATAGACTCGTACCCTACAGTGGGACAGCTTATACAGGGCTCATATTATTGTACATAATCGATTTAATTGCTATTACTAACTTTTATTGAGCAGTTTGTCTATATTGGACCTGACGTAGATCATAATAAATATCTGTAAATAGAATGTATTACATAAAATGTTAAATTTTGGTTCTCTGTTTGACTACTTTGTTTATAGATCCAACTAATAGAAACTGTATAAAAACAACTTTTGCTACTAAAAACAATCCAAACAGCTTGGCATTAAACTACTCCATAAGGATTTTGTCGAGGTCTATTAAGTAGAATCTTGTAGCTTTCCTAATACTTCTAGGTTCATCCTGCATAAAAAGAGAACATAAAAATTTAATTATGTTTGGCTACTTTAAAATATCTATAATTCAGACAATGAGACGACCGCCACCTTAGTGAACTCTCTACGTGAACATGGCTACTAAAAAGTAATCAAAACAACAACTACTGAACCGATTTTGATGCAGTTTTCAAAGTTCGCTAGGTAGGGTTCAACTTAAATTTATGGTGATATCTTACTACGTACTTTAACGAAAAGTTTCCTATATTAAGAGGAGTGAGCTGACACGTTACATTTACGTGATAGAGAACGATAGTGTCCGTTTTTCGAAATGAGCGTAAGCGCGATCATCTGTACTAATAATATAAAGCTGAAGAGTTTGTTTGTTTGGTTGAACGCGCTAATCTCAGGAACTACTGGTTCGAATTGAATAATTCTTTTAGTGTTGGATAGATTATTTATCGAGGAAGGCTATACGAGTATATAGGCTGTATAATATCACGTTACGACAAATAGTAGCAGAGCATAAATGAAAAATGTTGTGGAAATGGGGAAAATTCTCTTATGTGAAGCAGACGAAGTCGCGCGGATCAGCTAGTAGGTAATTTATATTCAAATGTTATGTATGCATTGGTGTGAGATGACAACTTAACGTCCAGAAAGGTGACCACATTAAAAATTAGTAAGGCGCATCTATGATTTAAATTTTTGCTATAGATGTGTGTTTAACTACACAAGTTATAGCCGAACATTGTTCTTGTTTTACCGACACTCATAAATATCACAACTATAAATACGGAATATGTATTCTGTCGGGCAAAAAGACAAGGCTTTGGCGAACAGCTGAGGCAGATAAAACAGGCTTCAGTTACGAACAACTGAGGCAGATAAAACTGGTTTCAGTTACTATTGTTTGACAAACGGTGATTCGCTTTGTACAGTTTATATAAAAAGAACTTTCGTATGTTAATATAAGTTACAAATTCTATTGTACTGAATTAATCAATTTAAATATATGGCATTGAAGCGATATGGAATTCAAGATGAGCTTTTTAGGCAAGGGGTGGGCAGAGGTGAATTCTTAAAGCTGCTATGTTCAAATCCCAAACCAATCAATACAAGTGAAGGCGATATAATAACGTCATAATAGCATTAAGATGACAACTTAACGTCCAGAATGGTGACCATATTGAAACTAAGTAGAACGCATCTATGATTTAATTATTTCTTCTATTTATTTTATAATGACACTATATTATATCTGCTGCTTGGTATAAAATGGCTTCCTAATCGTAATATTACAAATTACCTATGTACATACCATATAGAATTTCCACGTGTATAAAATTTTAAGTTCCTAGGTACTTCATAATAAACCCGTTAGGTTAAAAGTTTTTAAATTTAGACGAGTTTTGAAAGGATTTCGGATTGACAAAAACGCTTGGCAGGGAAAACCGCAAACAAAATATGTTCCAGCATAACTTCTAAAAGCGTTAGGCAGCTTTTTGTTCCTAAGCTGCGACCCTTGGTCCTATCCGAGGATTCCACGCCTGTTAACCGTTGTTTTTGTGAACCACAAAAATTACTGTTTAGAATTATAATGGTATAAATAAAAACAAATGTTGGTGTGAAGTAATAAAAGCATTACTATAAATCTAAAGGGCTGTGTGTGGGGTGTTTTACAGTCATTCATGGGTTGAACTCACAGAGCATGGAGCACGCCAGCTTCCTAGCAGACACCGCCCGTTTATGATATTGTATACCAAGCTACAGGCTACAGGCCTCTATAATTCGATTTTATAAGCATTATAACTGTAGTATCAAAGAGGAATGCCCATTTCTGGCTAATGTGTAATATACAGCCGCCGAAAAAAAAAAATATTCTAATAATTTTCTTATTATTTATTTACCGAAAAACATAGCAAAATCTGTATAATAAAAAAAGTATCGTAACAGAAATGTCTTGTTTAATCACATGTGATTTTTTGTTTTTAACTTGCAACACCGAAACCAACTGTCATTACAGTTTATACAAATGGGCTTTCTTGCTTACTCGGTTTGCGTGATTGTTTCTTTCGTTGTGATTTTGTTATTTTATTTACAAAAGAACTTGATAATTCTCAGTTTTTAGACAATATTTTAATTGTGTATGATAATAATGATGATGTGTGACGAGAGTGTGTGTGAAAAACATTTATATAAAATTATTGTCATCGGTATAAATAAAAATATTTTATCTTAATATTCAATTCCTTGATTAATCATTTAATGACATTGCGTACTATCATTTAAATATGGGCACTCGTGGCCAAAGTCACTATGGGTAGTGGGCATTCCGCTTTGTATATCCCAATTGAGGGAGCCGGCCGGCTCTTCCGTCAATCTGCAGTCATGAATGTTACTATTAATTTCGTCTCCAGTAAAAGCGGAACATAAAGTAGTATTTATTGCTGCTTTAGTTGCAATAATTAAGTTTTACGTATATCTGTCTATGACTTTACTATAATTGTGCGAAACTAAACTCAGAAATCTCTATTGCCTTATACCAATTCCCTTACATAAATTTGAAAGTTTGTGAAGATGTTTTGTTGTTGTTTGTTATTCATCCATGCATAAGCCATTGAACGATTTTGGTTGAAGTATGGCACTTAGATAAATCATGCGCATTTTCGTGAAAATTGTAAACGAATATTGAAACTGATAATTATGTCCTTAAGATTAATTTGATTACTTAAAGTAATTACTCAAATAATAATACATATACAAAATTAAGGCTGACTAGCAATTAAATTAGCTTCCGTAATTGTAAAATAATATCAGTTACATCTGAGATTTTAAATAGAATATCTTTCTCCAGTTGGATTTCTACAACTTTTAGAGGTATACTTCACAGTTTTAAAATAATGACAAATATTCTTATATTAAATATTAATTATATATATTTTTTAAATATTTATTATATATATTATAATTTCTTACATTCATTAACAGTGGCGACAGCCTAGTGGGAGACTGTTAGACTTCCGCACAGAGGATTTGAATTTGAACTCAAAGCATTACAATGCACCTAGGACATTTCGAAGTTATGTGCGTTAATTATCGCTCGCTTTTACGGTCATAGATGACATTGTAAGAAATCCGGTATTTTCAAGGATTCTTTGTAATCCTTGTGAAGTCTGCCAACCTGCACCAGGCAGCGTTGTAGATTATGGCCTAAACCTTCTCACAGAGTGTAGAGACCCGAATGCATGCGCAACAGTGGAACAGTGTTACGCAGGGATGATATTATTATTATTACATCCGTTTGCCAAGCACGAATCTCTTCATTTCCGAATTTATACAACAGTAAGCTATTTTAACACAAATATATTTTGGCAAAAGGTTCATTACGTTTCTAGTAACTTCACGTGTTCCGTTATACAACCTCTCGACAATGCCTGTCCTACGTCAGTCCACGGCGGAAACGCACGCTTAATTGGAAATTCCTGTTAGACAAAATCACGTCTATACAATGGCATTGTAGCGAAAATATATTAATAGACTGACTGCCAAATTGAAATGGTTCGCTGTTGAAATATATTTGTGTTGAATTTCGCTAGTTTTAATTCAGAAGGATTGTTGTTATGCATAAAGGTTTTCAGCTGGCTGAATCGTTGGGATGTTTGTTACTCAATCACCCTTAAAACGATGACCGCATTTTGATAAAACTCCACACATAGACCGTGAGCTGGATTACCATATAGGATACTTTTTATTGTGATATACCTGGGAAATTCAAGGGTTACCCCCAACACATGTTAAACATGGATAGAAAGTGTTAGAATTTAATTTATCCGTTTTTACGTCGAGTTAAGGTTTGAACTTAATCCTACAACCTATATTTTGCCAGTCCAACTATCAGTTCTCGGTTTACTCGATTCTACTAAACGTTAAAGATATGCATTGTGTAGAGCTTGATTCAAATATTTCCCAAGATAGTATTGATATAAGTAAAATCCTAGTTTGTTGACCTTGAACAACAAAAAGGATCTAAATCGTAATTTCTATATCTCAGTTCCATTAAGTGCCGCTGCCTATACAAACATCGCCAAGATGTCTTGTTGAAACAGGCTCTTTTTTAAATTAGACAAGACGACAAAGACACGACAGCTATAATTGGGTAGCTGCCTATGTTTGGATTCCAAAAACGAAAAGTATTAGTATACTTCTAGCAGAAATTGGTCCAGTGGCCCAATTACCTTTTTTCTCAGACTAGCTTTTGCCCGCGGCTTCAATTGGGAACAGTAGCTTTGCCTGAACGAAAGGTACTTTATTTCCTATGTTTCATTTTGTAATTATTTTACACGCAAGAGCAAACAGCATTCATAAGAAATATTTTCACCCTACTACGGCAAAGCCAAAAGGAAGGGTATGATATAATGATTTTGGCATTCTGGGTATGTATGTTTGTATGTTCCACCGTATCGTCTAAACTACTGAACCGATTTAAATGAATGAGGTATCAATCGATTCTTAGTAATGGCTCCGGTGATATAGGCTATATAAATGTTAAATTCGTTCTTTTCAGACCCCTTTTATTTCGTACTCGGGTTAAAGATTTTAAACAATTTTTTTATTGTGCAAACAGCATCAAAGTAATTAATACATTATCTTAAATAGGATATAAGAAAAGCAAGGCTGTTGTGGGGAAATTTCCATTAGAAACAATACTTATTCCTAGATAAAAGGTACATTATGCCCTTTTCTGTACCTCTGAAACCGTATATGCGAGATTTAATGATGATCAGTCGAGTAGTTAAGGCGTGAAAGCGTAATAAACAAACTTACAGCCGCATATGCAGTATATAATAAAACCTGTGTCGATATCGTCGCGTAATCGTTCATTCAACTTTAAAAACATTCAAACTCAAACTAAATATTGAAGCAGAAACTATCTCAGTAAACTCAACATACCAATTAAATTCCTCGCAGTTTGTGTAACGTTATATTACTTTGAAATTGATTTCAATTTTGATTTATTGCTGTTTGATTTTGAGTACACGAATGACGTAATGGTTTATGTGGTCGCCTCGATACTGCCACCGCACCGAGTATTGTGGGTTCGATTCCCACACAGGACTAAAATTTGTGTGATCCACATTTGTTCTTAGTCTGGGTGTAGTTCTGGGTCTGGTTTATGTCAGTTAAACAAAAAGGAAAGACAATAACAGTGCCCAGTTAGAACCAATCTATCCTGTTCTATTAGCTGAAATAAAAACGATATCTGGTGAAATGAGGATATTTTATTCGTCTGCCTATCTTCTATATAGAAACGAGAATATATGCCTCTGAATATACCTTAAAGATGCGTTAAATACGAACACAATGATAAATTGTTATTACATTCACACAGAGGCCCTTACTATATATAATTCCATCATAATCAAATATCATTTAACGCACCCTGGAAAACATTTACGCAACTTTACAAGTAAATCGAGCGAAACGGAAATGGCGTCACGAGTCAGCCATCCATCAAAAACTGCCCAACTTCCGGAAAAGTGTTACAGACGCTTTTTTTGCACTCGAGGATTTTGTCGACATGAAAATAAATCAGGCTACGGTAAACAAAAGGAACGTAATAAATAGAGGCCCGAAATCTTTCTAGGTACGTCATATATTTTATGGGGATACAGATGAATATAAGGGATGAATCATATGGGAGACCCAACGCAACCCTGTAAGGAACTTTTATTGGAATCACATCGTTCTTCTTTGTTTTACTGTGTTGATAGTAATCTAAATTGTGTCAGTCTATTTTTTACCTTCTCTCCATAGGGTAGTTGCTTATGTTGGATTTGGTACATGCACATAGTAGACATATATGCAAATAGTATGAAATTGGTTGCGAAATAAGAACTATATTGTCGTTTTTCTGACAAACATTGGGTCATTATGTCAGCCTACTGACTCCTACTCGATACTTAGTTAATGCCGTGCTCCCACTAAGAATGTCTATAGAAAACCTTAACAATGATAAACGTAAGGCTATATATCTTATCTTATCTTGTGTGGCGGCCAGTCAGTACAGACCGGTGACACTTCGACCCAGTGGGATCTTTTGTGTCGACTTCCTCGATAACGACTGCCATAGATGTTCATGGCAGTCGAGACCGACGGCTTAACGTGCTCTCCGAGGCACGGAGCAGGCGATAATTATCAATCAATACGCACATAATTTCGAAAAGTCATATAACTTCTGAAAGTCAGAGGTGCGCGACGTGGGTTCGAACCCGAGACCCTCTGCATTGCAGTCTGTTGGTCTCCCCACTGAGCTATCGCTGCTCAAAGGCTATATATACACAACGTACACTCACGTTAACGGTGCAGAAAAATCATATTGCATAAATTGGAGTTCACCGGATATTCCTTAAAATATGTAATATAGTTTGAAAACCGACATAAGTGAGGTAGACGGTTCAGATTGCTATAATTTTAAAAGGATGCCCTTATAAATATCAGAGAAGTATAAAGTTACTTATTTTACCACTTAGATATCGCTCACACATGGGCAGCTTGACTAGAGTACTTTAAACCTACAGTTAAAAGCAATCAAATAAGTTTTCACCAGTAAGTTGTATGACCAAGCTCTTAAGAGCTTTTACCCTTTGTCACTCGTTTCCAATGTCAACGCCGCAACTAAGTATCAAATTTTGAACTTTTATATAATTATAATTAAATGATTAAGGGTTTATTTTCAAAATGTATTTCATACATTCTATAGAAAAAGAAATTAGTGTTAAATATAATTAAAATAGCAGCTCTTTTATTATTACTTTACGCATCAAAAAATTATTGAGTATTTACATGGCAAAAAGGATACCAAATATAATTATATTCAATAAATTATAAACTTTTAAAATATTTTAAAAAATTGCCCAGGTAATCTACTAGATAGTAACATATTTAAAATATAACACACATTTTTGACGTTGCTAATCGGGACAGCCCACAAAGCATAAATACTCATTATTTGCACTTGTGGGTTCAAAGTGAGCATTGCTCTTTTTATACCTCTGGTACTGCAAGTATCTATATATCTATATGCTACGAAAACTGCTCACTGATAGTTCCTACGCTTGATTACCAGCTTGGCTAAGTAAAAAATAACGTAAAGAAAACAAACACTGCTTTTTAAGAAGATAATCTGACATGGCCTGCTCAACAAGAACTGAAAGATCCATATGCAAATCATTCTACATCACTTTACCTAAGTCGTCTATTCATATTGTTGTCACCCTTTTAACCTGAGCTCTCTGTTATTGGCATTTGAAAATGTATTGTTCCAGAGGTTGTCATTCATCTGACTATAATAGTCTGTCTGCTTCTGAGTACCTTTAATGGGTTAACACTAATCAGGTATTAGTGAATGTTGTGTATCAACAATTTCATACCTAATTTAATTGTTCTTTCATATAAGTTCCATTTTAAATACGTCCTTTTAAATTTTGCCGTCTTTGTACAATATTTTCATTTTTACCGCTTAAATACATTCAGATTTTTCAGCCTGTGATTTCATTTTACCTTTTATAATTATTACTATTTCTAGTCTATATATTTGTGGTGCATCAAGTCAAAAACGAATGTACTGATTTAAAAATTAGTTTACCATTAGAAAACTATTTTATTTAAAAATAACATAGGCTATATAATAATAATTATTATTATTATAAATATGAGAAGGTATTTATTAATTAACTTTTTTCACGCCGTAACGCATTGGCGTGATTTTTGCATATTATATATATTTTATAGGTCGAACAGGGGGTCAAACTTTTATACTCAAAATGCACCCTGCCTGTAGATTAGATCATCAGAGAAGCAAAACTTTCATATAAAACAAAAACTTCTTGTCAATCTCACAATACGCTTAAATTGCATTACCTTTTAAGCATGGAGTTGCTTGTATAAGGTAACTTCCCTCTTCTCCTTAAACATTAGCAAGTGTTATGCAATTGAAATTTAAAACAAGAATACAAAATAAAGAGTAATTTTGACTTAGAAGAAGACAAGTTAGTTATAACAAAACGCACAAAGTATATTAATTATATTCTCGTCTATTTGCGCTCTCTCTCTCATACACACGTATATTCATTCAATATGTTAAACAAATGTTATATATATACCTACAGCTTCTAACTTTGCAAAATTTCTTCATATTTATGTGAGTATGCATGTTTTGTGTGTGTATGTAATTTGACGCTGCAAACCGGAACGAGTTGAAGAGTTAATTTACCAACAAGTTAGGGAAAACTTATTCTTCAATGCAATTTGGTTGAGGCAGTCCCTTTGTTCTAAATTCAGCAACATCTTACAAAATTACATGCGTGTTTAAATTATGGAAGGGTACAATTAGGTTAAAACATGAATTGATGTACTACTTTGATAAACTTTAACACGTTGTGCTAAATGTTTGTTGCTGAATGTTCTTCTTTTTAAAACTCTTTTTTTAAACTGCCTGTCTTTTGCGCATAAGAATGCCCAAAGGACAGGCAGTTATAGTACCCAAAGGGGCAAGGAGCGTCTCTACAAACATTGGAATAACAAAATGTAACCACTTCATCAATCATCTTTGCAGGCTTACTAATTTGTTACCTACGAGTTATTTTGTTTATTTATGTATCATGCCCGTTGTTTTAATGTTTAAATAGGCCCCAATTCAAACATTCAAACAACGGGCACAAAAAACTTGCGGGCTAGGAACAACCAATTCTAGGAAACACAAATGTTTATCTCATGTGGGATTAGAATCTACAACACTCGGCATAGTATCAATAACGAGGCAACCAGTTAACCACTGCCTCATATATGCAGTTTGTTGTACGGAGCATCACTATCACCATCTATTGTTTTATAGAAATAATACGATCAAATAGAAACAATAAGACATTTTTTCAAATACACTTCGACTCATTGAAGAACCCCAAAAAAAATATTCCTTGCTTATACAAAAATTGCCTTAAAACAAACAGCACCTCGTGAAATCGTGAACCTTATTCAAAATGTATAGAAGTGTACGTTTTATAGTCTAAATAAGGTGTAGCCAAAGATTTCAGAGGTTGTAAAAGGGTCGAAAGCCTTTTTACTGAGGTGTAAAACTTACGCCCATGTTTAAGCAAACGAAATAAATAAGTTCTATTCAAGTTCATTTTAAAGTTGTATTTAAATTCACATCACATGAAACATCTTGCATTTAATCCAAAGGATTAAACTATTGGAGTTGTATCACACGTATATTACGTGACCTCAATGAATGCAAATCAGATATTAAAATTTTTGTTACAAGTCACAAACTACAAACGACGTACATAAATAAGGAACCACCCAGGTACTTTATGTCGTTGTTTGAAAATATTGACATGTTCGCAACATTACATAAATTGTTTCGAATTGTTATTTAAAGTAAGAAACAAGTATTCAAATCCGTCCACAGCGCGGGATATATTATATAACCTAGTATTATGTTGTTCTTGTTATAATAAACTAGTTTTGCCAATAAGCTCGTTAACAGCCCTATAAAAATAGGCCGTTTTATACGTTAATTGTAAATAAAGCCGTATATATATTTTTAAGTTACTTGCTGTCTCCTGCGATTTCATTAACATTATTGATATGATTACTACTCCATACCCGTGGTTCATAGCATGACTTTATATAGTTGCTTCTGGATTAAGCTTTCAGATGGTGAAAGATTGATTAAAATCCGTTCAGTATTTTAAAAGTTTATCGATTACGAAAAAACAACCAAATCTTTCCTTTTTATAATGTTATAGATCATCCAGCAACATATGTAATCATTGAAAAATCTTTACTTCTATAACACATCTGATTTAATTATCTGGCTTTATTTAATTTAGAGGCGCTCATAGCCAGTTGCACTCACTTATCAGTAAACGATTAGCGAGGTTAAGCATCGTTGGGTGCGGTCAGTCTATAGATGGGTCGTGTAGTGGCCTGCCGTTTCATACGGCGGGCCGTAACCGCGGCGGGGTCGCGACCGCATGCGAAAGCGATTCGCGCGGCCCCGTCGATAGTGGTTTTGTCGAGGAACACCGTGGTAGGTTTAGTCGGTATTCCGGGAGGTACTTTACTATTATTTCCATCTTTCTTTTACCCCGGCGAGTCCGACATAATCCGTCCGCCCGCCCCCGCGGAGGGATATGCGTCATAGCATTCCGCAACGTAAAAAAAAAAAAAAGAAAAAAAAAAAAAAATAGATGGGTGACTGCTTAGTGGTATTTCATCTGAGCGTCTCCGTGCTTCGGAGGGCACGTAAAAAGTCGGTCTCGGTTGTTGCCAAATTGCCAGCAGTCGTTAAGCCATGTCAGAGGCCTACGGGCGGCATGAACAACTCTTGACAACAGGTTGGCCACTAACCACACGAAAAGAAGATTTAATTTATAAGACTCATAATACTTCATATAACCTTAAGACACGACCACAAATTCTAGTAACACGTCGTATATTGCCACTTAGATCCACTAACCGAATATTAGCGTACCTAGATTAAATAGCCTACCGTAATAAGGTCCGTAACAAACAAGGTAAGGTTGTATAGTGAGGTGACTGTCTTAAAGGGGCATTTAGAAAGGCTCTAAGACATTTTGTAGCACATTAGTGGTACCGTAATGCCTTTACTTTGAAGATAAAACAACTTAAGAAGGCCCTTTGTAGGGAAACTTTCGTAGTAGGTTACGACTTAAAAATTGTAGCGTCATTATTTTTGGAATGGAGTATGTGCTTATAAGGATTTCATAATGTAATAAATTTACAGCTTTAGGGGTATAGGGGTTCGGTATTTTTGGTATTTTACAGTAATTTGTTTGTACGTTATGGTGGCTGGCCATTAGAAACCATGCTGTTATTGAAAATCTATTAAAAAAACATTAAAGATGTAGGTCTAAGCGGGTCACTTCTACTTCCTTCTAGGATTTCTAATTTGTTAATCATATAAGTACCCGTCGCTGGTTCTTCTGAGGAGCGGAGCCACTAAGACTTATCACAAGTGAATTGTTTTGCTTAACAGGTGACTCTAATTACTAAATTGTTAAAATGTACTTTATTTTATCCTTCTAGGTTTTCGTCTAAACCTGGGTTAAGCTGGGAAGTCGTTTCCAGAACACACAGCTGCAAGTTTTGAAAGTGGCCATTTTATTTTATAATATTGCATTTATACATATTATATTTTAAAATCAGTTTATCATCGAATCGGGATTCATATATGTATATGATCTTTTATTTAAATAATAATAATACGTGACAATATATTACTGGGTATTCATAAATAATATAAAGAAATTGGTATACTTATTGTTGCGTCGCAATATATATTTACGAATATTATGTTTATAAAACATAATATTCACTTATATAATAAGAATAGTGATATTCACAACTTAAACACTAGAAATAAGCATAAGTTGGTAGGTCCGTATCATCGTTTACATAAAGTTCACAATTCATTTGCGGGACTCAGTATACGCTTTTTTAATAAACTACCGATTGATATTATAAATTTACCTTTACTAAAATTTAAAAGTGCTGTTAAAAGTCAGCTTATCCGGAAGGGCTATTATTCAATCAATGATTACTTAAATGATAAAAACTCATGGAACTAGTTGCTTGTTTCATACAGGATTCAAACAATGTATGTATTATATAAGTCAATTTAGTTATGTGAAGGTACTTCGTGTTTATTTGGTGGTGTTAAAGTATCTTTCTTTTCTTTTAAACAAACTTTATAAGTATTAACGTAAATTTTGTTTTAACTACATTTAGTCACGAACTACCTTTTCATGTCACAAAGTGTAAGTGTATGCCATACTACTGTCTATTAAAAATGGCTACGTACTGATAAATATGATTTCAAATCTCAAATGCTTTTTACATAATATTACCAACTTTTGTTTATTTTAGAATTTAGTTTTATATGGACAGTGACATATGGCATAATGACTGCAACACCTGGTACATAAATGAGTTGTAAAATACTGAAATTATAAGTTGATGGCGATTTAAAAGAGTGGCCTTGAGTTTCTTGCAGGTATCTTCTCATAGGCTCAACCTTTTGCCTGAACCTTGCAACTAACATAAATGTAAATTCAGTAAATATAATAAACTCACTAACCCATTTGACGTTCATAAGTGTTACTTTGTGACCTAAGTGAATAAATTATTTTTGACTTTGACTTTGACTTTGAACATACGAAAAATATATTCGAGAAAATCATATCAATAGTCAATAATAAAACTTTACCGAGCGACTAAGCTAGGTGTAGTTTGTAAGGTCAGAATATCGCCTACGGACATTATTACATAAATAATACTGTTACTATTAGATTTCTAATTATAGAACTCTAATTATAATGCCAAATGTCATAAAATGTACCTATTTCACTATATACATATATGAAACCAATTAAACCATTCTAATTAGCCAGACACAGCTATTTCAGCTGAGTTAATCAGTTGCAAAGGCCTGCCGTTGAAACAGACGCGTTCTGCTTTTCATTTGTATGTATCAATGCAATAAATTGAAAACGAATTTAGAATTTTAGTAAAGTTTCCGCTTTACTGAATCTCTAATTGGACAATTAGTTATTTAATTTTATACTTTGTTACAATTGTCAATAGAAATGTATTGTATATTATGAACTCGTATTTACTTAGCGATATATGATTAGACTAATTTTTGCTCGCGGTTTCGCTCATGTTAATGTAGGATTATGTTAAACTTTTAGTAGCCTATGTTATTCTGATGTATAAACAATAATACTGTAAAGTTTTTGTTAAACACAAAAACTACTGGACCGATTGCGATGAAACTTGGTATGTAGATAGCTAGAAACCTGGATTCACACAAACTATACTTTTTATCTACGAGAACGGGACTTACGCGAGTGAAACCGCGGGGAAAACTAGTATAATATAATAAATGCGAATGGGAGTTTGTTTGTTACGCTTTCACGCCTTAACTACTTGACCAATCATTATGATATTTTGCATACACGTTGTCAGGGATACACGAAAGGACATAGGATACCTTTCATCTAAAAAAAAGTACTGTTACTAATTTAACCTAACCTATATTTACGCGGGCGTAGCTGCGGGCAAAACTAACAATGTTATAAATGCGAATATAAGTTCGTTTGTTACGATTTTACTCCTTAATTACTAGATCGATCATCATCAAATGCATGCACGTTGTCGGGGAAACAGAAAAGGATAAAAGGTACCAGTAATAGGTTTAATCCAGAAAAAAAGTACTGTTTCTAATCTAACCTACATTTACGCAGGCGTAACCGCTGACAGAATCTATTAATTTCATGTGACCGTCTTATTTCTCACAGTAACCTATAAAAAATTTATGAATCCAACTTTAATATGAGAAATATATGTGTATATAAAAGGAATGTGATATTGCTCGTCCTGTCGACCATTAAAACTAAATTAAAAGAGGAATTCTTTCGTTTCAAACGGGGCAGTGTCGCGTAGCAAACTATTTCCTCAACCGTTTTTCTGTTTGTATCAAAATAATAATGTAGTCTCGGCAAATGTTCATTTATCCACAAACGTTACTCTACGTTGTATCCAAAAAGTTGTCAACTCGCTTGTCTGAATGGTCAAAACTTTTCATATTGCGTGGGTAATTATCCTGATGCTGCAGACCGTATTTGTTTTCCATCTAGCTGGTATATTAAAATATCCTTAATTTGGAATTACATTTATAGCACAAGGCAATATAAAAAGTGTTTCGATGTTGGTGTACATAATAACTAAAACATGAAGTAAATGAATTCCTAAAAATTAACCTTTCTAAGTAGAGCTGACTTGCAAAGACTAAAGCCTTAAGATTCTATTTAACAGTAATTTTATTAAATGAGTTTCATCCTTCAAATACTGCTTTTAAAGAATCTTTGGGATAAACGAAAAACTTCGAGACACGAGTACACTACAATCGAACACTTTCACAAAACCACAAATTTTTTGGGTGCCTTTTATTATATTCAAATGCCATCATGCGTAAATAGTATCCACTTTTGTCATACATGTATATTTGGCTCAAAATATAAAAATAAGGATAGATTTGTGAAGGACTTGCTGACGGAATAGTTTGCCGATAGCCCAACAGCGCACGATATAGTAAATATTCGTGCCATTTTTGCCCAAAAGAAAGGAAAAATATTTTCCTCGATTCACTACGGAAAGGTTCCCAAAATACCGTACATTTTACCGTCTTCTAAGAGTGACGAGTGTTTTTTATCGACAGGAAAAGAATTCAATATGATGCGCATCCATTAGTAGCAGGCTTATACTCACGTCTTTAAAAGCCATGGGGATCAGTGGTATTTCAGTACATTTGCAATGTTTGAACAAACATTGGCAAATTACCATCACAGTTTTTAGTACACATCAAAACAAATAGTCAAAGTCAAAGTCAAAAATCATTTATTCATTTAGGTCACAATGTAACATTTATGAACGTCAAAATATATAGGTTAGTGAGTTTACTAAGTTACTGAAGCTACATTTAGGTTAGTTGATAGATTCAAGCAAAGGGTAGATAGAGCCTATAAGAAGAAACCTGCAAGAAACTCACGGCCACTTTTTTAAATCGCTAATTAAATATAATTTCAGTATTTTAAAACAAATATCAACAAGGTGTTGCAGCCATTATACCATATGACACTGACTTTAAAAAAACTAAAGATAATAACAATAATAACTTAATAATATTATAGAGATTAAACAATTTGGGTCTAGTTATATATATATATTATTTTTTATGACGTAGGCTGGCAAACGAGCAGACGGATCGCCTTATGGTAAGCGATTACCGCTGCCCATGGACACCCGCAACTCCAAAGGAGTTACAAGTGCGTTGCCAGCCCTTTAAAAAGGAATGAAGGAGGGAAAGGACAAAGGAAAGGATAGGAAAAGGATCACCGATACGAAACGCAACAGCACGGGTACCGTTACTTCACGCCGGTATTCTGTGAGAGGGTAGTACTACCCCGGTTGATCCGGCCCATTCATGCTGAAACCAGCGAGGATCTACTACCTTAAAATCTAAAATAGGCAGTCTTCTTTTTCTTTTTCGTGTGGTTGGTGGCCAACCTGTTATCAAGAGTTGTTCAAGCCGCCCGTAGGCCTCTGACATGGCTTAACGACTGCTGTCAATTTGAAAACAACAGGGCCCGACTTTTTAAGTGCTCACGGAAGCACGGAGATGCTCAGATGAAATACCACTAAGCGGTCACTCATCAATTTTTTTTTATGTTTGTTGCGTTCTTTGACGCTCACTTCTCCGTGGGGCGACGGAGAGATTATGTCGGACTCACCGGGGAAAGATGGTGAGTGATATCTCGGTAATACCGACTAAACCTACCACGGTGTTCCTCGAGATAACCGCAATCGGTGGGGCCACGCGAATCGCTTTCACATGCAATCGCGACCCCGCCGAGGTTTCGGCCCGCCTTATGAAACGGCAGGCCACAACACAAATAGACTACCACTAATTTAATCCCTATTGTCCGCCTGAGGAGAGGGAGAGACACACGATACAGAGGCGCGCGTGGGAACACGCACGCCGCCTCTCGGACCTGGTGCCGATCAAGTGGCGGGCAGGCCCACGAAGCCCACCATCCCCAGGTCAAACCTCAGGGTGGCTGGAGGTCGTCTCGCACCCTCCGGCGCCCGGCTCTGCGGTTGGGGAGAGGGTTTAAGCGTTCCCTCTCCCGCTTCGCCGCCAGCTTGATGGAAGTGACTTCCTACCCATCTATAGACTGACCGCACTCATCGTTACACTTACAAATATAATGATCAAATGATTGGTCGTAAGTTTCTTTGCAAAGCTTCATTCCGCATGAGCCGCTAATTTATTGACGCGCAGCATATATGCAGTGCTCTTCTTAATATTAGAAATTATTACGGCAAGAGTAAATTTTATGTATCTTAATTGTTTTTACAAGTATAATTGATTCCACATTGTGTGATGTTAAGCAGTTGGTGGAGTCTTATAGTATATTAAGCCATGCTGATAACAGTACTCACCTAGTTAAGATACTGTTAGACTGCCATGAAAAGGTCTCGAGTTCAATCCCACTGCATTCTCTGTCTTCTCGAAGTTACGAGTATGTATGTACACTCGATGGCGTAGTGGTTAGTGTAACCGACTGCTACGCCTGAGGTCGCGGGTTCGATTCCCGCACAAGTCAAACATTTGTGTGCATGAACATGGATGTTTGTCTTGGTCTGGGTGTTTCTATGTATAATATGTATGTATTTACAAAAAAAAATGTATATATGTATGTTTATCCATTGTCTAGTACCCATAGTACAAGCTCTGCTTAGTTTGGGCTAGATGGTGTTGTGTGTATGTGTTAGAATATTATTATTATTATTATTAGAATTAGTAAATCGCTTTCCTTACCTGTGAAGAAAAGCATTATAGTCGCTATAGTAGGATAATATCGTTAGGAAATAGTTCCCTATTATGTTGTCAAAAATATATGCACTTAAACTGTAACAAAAGGGTGCAAAGGCATATAAAAGAGCAAGGCATACAAAAGAAAATAAGAATCATGATTTGAAATCGTCGCAATCCTTGCCTCGGCAATACTTGTTTAAGTTAAGCATCCGAAAATATCTTGTCCACACGGCTACACATCAAATTAGACACACTATATACGCATAACTACGCTACATACAAAATAAAGAATTGTCGGAAAGGGACAGTGCACAGTGGTGTCGATGTAATGGTAAGGATAGAGCGTCGCGTCCCTTTCAGCGTGAGTGAGACAAAATAACAAAAATATAACGCACTCTCTCGCACGATTCGCAGCGTTACCGTTCGCAACAGTTTAGGTTGATGTGACGCTGTGTGTACTTCAGCGTTTGACAATATTTTGTCAAAATTGCAATTTTACTAGGTTTATGCCTAGTATGAGAGGTGACCTTTTATCTTATAAGTGAAGGGATTATTATGTCGTGCGAAAAAATAATTGGACCTATATGTGGATAACATATCGTGGAGACAGGAATAATCCGTCATATTTGCACAGAGAGAGATCGAACCTAATATTAACAACCTATAACAACGGAACCTATAATTTTATTTAATATAGCGATTAGTTAATATAATAAACGATTGATATAATTTTAAAATAACTAATTTTTATAAGCATAACATATGAACATTAAATATAACATCGTTTGACATACCACTCAAAAGATATAAAACTTATTAGGTCTAATATAAGTAGATATTAAACATAACTAGTAACTGATTACCACTTGCGCTAAGATAGGTCGACGGAGCCCCGCTTCGCGGGGCTCCTATATCTGGGTGGTTTAATAAAAAATAACCACGAAGGCTAAGGCGGGAGCTCCGTTCCGCTTCGCTCCCACCTTAGCCTTCTAACCTAACCTATCCGGGTCGGGGTACTCTGAGTCGTGGTATCCACCATAATGACGTTTTTTATACATATTAAACGTTAGACCTAATGATTTTCGATGAAATAAATAATGTACATATTAAACGTTAGACCAAATGATTTTCGATTACATGAACGTTATATCAAACAACGTTATACTAATTAAGTTTTAGAATAAATAAATGTTGTATGTAAAGATATTATATCAACAGTTGGTATATTTCACGTTGATTATATCTTATGAATGATAATAAAATGAAATTAGACCAAATGAGTTTATACGTTATGAGACGCACCTCTTAAATATGGGTTAGTTTAGATTAGTATCAATACTTTTTCTGAATAAAAGGTATCTTATGTCCATTTCTGTATCCTTGACAACGTGTATGCGAAATTTCATCATGAAAAGTCAAGTAATTAACGCGTGAAAGCGTAACAAACAAAGAAACAAATAAACTCATATTCACAATTACAATATTATAGCACTACTTTTTAACAGCTCGAGTCTCTATGTAGGATATTACTCTATATATTACTTTAAAAAGGCGTTGCAACCTCTGAGATAATATGGGTCTGGAATTTAATATACGCGTCGTTTTAACGGCCTTTTAAGCTTGGTCGCGGTTAAAACTGGTGCCAAGTCTGCCCAGCTGAAGCTATGTTTAATTCTTTTTAATTCATGAATTAGCTGGCAATCAGACATATGAAAATACATTGTGTCCCAGACTTGGAGTTCGAGCGTTGGCCAAGAAATTAAGGAATAAATCACGTTTTTATAATAATAATATTATCAGCCCTGTATTAAACTGTCCCAGTACTGGCCACGGGCTTCTTGTCAGTATGAGAAGGATTAGGCCGTAGCTCACCACGCTGGCTCAGTGCGGGTTGGCAGATCTTCACGCTACGATCCATGGGGGCGGCGCAGTAACGAAAAACGCGGGTGAAACCGCGGGCAGATCAGCCTATAAACTGTTTCACAGCTGAGCACAGGTTTCTTATTAATATGAGAAGAGATTGGCCATAGCCCACCAAGCTGACATAGCGCGGGTGGTAGACTTAACATATCATTGAGAACATCATAGAACATCTCAGATATGCATGTTTCTTTATTACAGCAACGTATAATTGACTATTTTAATATTATATTTATGTCTATATAAAATATGAAATGTATAACTATTTATAGAAATGCTAGCTATGCCCGCGGTTTCACCAGCGTTTATGGTTATTACGCCGCCTCTGTGGGTCGTAGCGTGATGATATATAGCCTAAAGCCTTTCTCGATAAATAGGCTATTCAATACTAAAATATTTTTCAATTCGAACCAGTAGTTCCTGAGATAATCGCATTCAACCAAACAAACTCTTCAGCTTTATATTATTAGTATAGATAAAATTTATTAGTAGCTCAAATCTATCATTAAAAGTTATAGTAATTAGAGGCTGTTACAGGCACTACTGGCGTTTGATGATATAATTAAAATTTCACCCGACATTGTGCCATCATTTGATAACGAAAATAATTTAGTTTTGCGTTAATTAAGATAATTGGATATTGGCTCTATCAAATTAATACAAATGTTATTTAATTATGATTTATTTTATAGCTTTTACTGTTTAGTTGATAACTACTCAGGTACTCTGCCGATCACACATAAACACACACTAATTATACCCCTGTTGTTTTGAGGATCGTGTGTATGTGTTTAGAGAGAAAAGTGGTTCTGTGTTACAGTATAGTAATTTATTTTATAAGCGTTCCCTACCGAATGGGTTTTCTTTTAAGCTTCAATATTATTGTTCTGTTTGTGGTCTTACATCCGCTATATTATTTATATGCCTTCTTCGTCTCCCTAGCCTTTATTATTCCCAAATCACTTGGGGTCGGCTTTTCTGGTCTAACCGGATTTGACTGGATATCAGTTTTTATACGGAGCGGCGGGTTGCGGAGGTCAGGTGGCATGACCTCCGCAACCCGAAGGCTAACGATACCCTAAGGCTAGTCCGGTATCAGGATAATAATATCCTATAATAATATAGGGCACTGACTTCCCAATAACGACAGCCATAGATGTTCATGGCAGCCGAGACCGACGGCTTAACGTGCTCTCCGAGGCACGGAGCAGGCGATAATTGTCAATCAATACGCACATAATTTGGAAAAGTCATATAACTTCCGAAAGTCAGAGGCGCGATATCGGTTCGAACCCCAGACCCTCTGCATTGCAGTCTGTTGGTCTTCCCACTGAGCTATCGCTGCTTGTATATTATTTATATACCTACAAACATTATAAGGCAATAAGCCTTCGCCCAACCTGGGAATTGAATCTGTAACCTCGCGATTGCACGTAAACATTTAAGCGGAATTTTAAGTCACGGCACCATTAAAGTAATGCTAACAGCAAATTACAAATATTTTACTTCTTGTAATATTCAAAATTATAATTATATGTGAAATATTTTTAATATGTTGTGCGCTATAAGCTGGTAACTGATTTGTAGGAACATTCTCACACAAATAGATCATGTTCTGAATAGACGTAGTAAGATCATTTTATCTTGGTATGCCTTCCCATAGAATTGGCAGAAAAGCAAAATAGTTATATTGTAGTTATAACTTTTCTAAAATCGTTTCTAAGAATAGTCTTATAAATTATAATACATGAACCATGGGGCCCATGGTTTTACCCACGGTTATGATTACTGCACAGCTACAAAAATAAAAGCCACATACATGAGAACAGTAATAAATCATAAGTAAACTTAGATTAAAACTCAATATGGACGTAAGTAATTAAATGCTCGATTAACGTGTACAGTTTTATCATTTATGTTTACTTTAATATATCTTATGTTACTTCTAGATAAAGTAGCTTCCTAATTGTTACCTAGCAGTGGTAGGCTTCGTAGGCCTGCCCACCAACCAACTAATGAGCTCCAAGACCGAGAGGCGGCGTGCGTATTACCACGCGCGGAATGACACAAAGGAACAGCAGGGCAAAATTAATTATAATTTATTAGATAATTAGTTTTGTGTAGCGAAAAACGAACGAAACTTTGGCGGGTTGTGATTGCATGTGAAAATGATTAGCGCAGCCGCGTTGACACTGGTAGTAGTGAGTTTAGACAGTATAACCGGAATGTCGCCTTCTTAGTAACCAGGGTGGGTCTGACATAACCTCTCCTAGCCCCGCGGATAGGTATAAACAAAAAGAAAGCTTTCTAATCATTAAATTATTATTGAAATCTGTTCAGAAGTTTTAAAGTCGATTACCTACTAACAAATCTTCCAAATTCAAACGCTGGTTGGAAATAATATTTTATAAATGTCAGAATATTTTCATTGCTGACCTTTTTTGTGAAATGTGCCGGCTATTAAACCTCTCTAATTTAGCAATATCAGAATGTCTAGATAATGTCTGAGCGAGTTTCAACTGACTATTTTTGGATGTTCCATTTAAATATGATATGAATAATTAAGCTAAGCCTCCCATTTTATCGTCATTTCGCTTAGTCAGCTAAAATTGAAAATGATTTTCGGATTTCATGACATATATTTTAAGTTTGGATTTATTGTATTCAATTATGAATGTCCACCAGACCGAATTTTAGTCACGGCGCTTTATCTTAACGGAGACTGGCCATCTGCGCAGAATATATTAGTGCAAAAGTGTCCGCGCAAACATAAGTGCTCTCTCTGTTTCCTAATTCTCATTATCCGATGGGAAGAATGTGAGACCAGACGTAGGACTATCGGTTTTACAGCCTTCCGAGGCACAGAAGCGTGTTATAACGCCAGCTATCTATCTTCAGATTGCTAATTACAGGGCAGAAATACAAAATAAAAATGTTTGCCCGACTCAGGTTTCAAACTCGAGACTTTATGCAGTCGCATTCACAACCGCTGCGCCACCGAGGCATTCAATTAAGTCAAGCGTTGTGATCTACTGGACATATATATGTCCAGACTATTATTACTATTACGGATATTCAAACTGCGTACTATTTATAAAAATATTCTAACAAACAACCCATTAATACTACCCGACACAGATATTAGACCCAGAACTTGACTCGCAAAAAAACGCAAGCATTTACCAAGGGGCTGAGAACATTCAGACGCCCAGACTCCGTGCTACTACTACTCAGAATATTTTAACAACAACCAAATAAAACTACCTAACACAGGTATCAAAAACGACAGATCACATACAAAAACGCAACCATATACCATGGGTCTGAGAACATCCAGACTCCGCGCTACTACTTAGAATAATCTAACAAACGAGCCTTTAACACTACCCGTCAAAGGTATCAAAACCGACTAATTGATTATATTATCGATACAACAACGCAAATATAACGCATATGGCCTGAGAATATTCAGACTCCGTGCTGCTACTCAGAACTTTTTCACTACACAACACAGTTATCGAACCTCACAATTGACCGCAAAATGCGAGTAGCCAACGAAGCAGTATAAAAAAGAATTTCCTAATTAATCCCCCAGCGGCTAACTGATTTATACCGACACGACGTCAAAATGGCGTCACAAAATACGTCGTTAACAATAAACATCGGGCACGTAGCCCCAATAAATAAATCACGCGATAAGCCCAACTATACTATATCATATATCTATAGAAATTAAATTAGAAACATGCCTAGCATACGCTACCTGACGACGCGTTACTAAACCAATACCAACGTAAATATGCGTCGTCAACTTCGTTACGGGTTGTATATCAAATACATGTACTGATTTAGATATATTGTCTTACTTTTACGTAAATGTTACGCATTTAAATTAAAGTGTTTGTCATTTAAATTATATTTAATTTATTGCGATTATTTTTATCACAGCTTATAGAATCAACAGCGGTAGCGAATTGAAAATAAGTGCAACGGTCAAATTCGCTACCGCGTCTAGCGTTCGATTTCCAGATCATATAGTCTTATTACTTTTATCTGGCTAGAAATTCTATTCTCGGAGTCTTGAACTGTGCCCAAACGACAACAATATGCCAGCCCCCAATTACGTGGGATCTAAAATCATGCGTGTAATACGCATCTGATCTATCCTGATCTACGGCGTGCTGAATCGACGTTCGGAGACTGGAATCCAGACGCCTAGTGTCTGAATATGGTTAGATTGTCTCATTGAATTATTTAAACTATTTAAACTAACATTTTTTAATACCATAATACCTACCAATTAACCCATAACACCAGCGGTACCTACTGTAGTTTTATAAAGGTAAACCACACAATTCCATTGTGGACACAATTGTCATACTTGCACTCAAACACACGCATGAGTTACAATATTCATAACAGTTCAGTTATACAATTCGTTTGTTTGATAAGTTCATTTGTATTCTATAATAATATTTTCTAAAAAATTATATCTCTAATAAATTTATTGCAACATATTGACAGGTAAATACACAACTACTTTGCTCAGTGCACCGTTCTCTCCTTTTCAATTCAATGCCTTCAACCCAGCTGTGACGTTGCCAAAGTGAATTTCTAACAGCCGCAAATATACATATATTTGCTCTTTAAATTCTGAGAATTGACATAATTTTATGTAGTTTTGTTACGTATTTTATTTAAAGTTGAATATTGATTGTTACGCTTTGTGAATATGTTATATAGATATAAAGTATTATACAGTAAGATGGTTTAACATCCAAAACTACAACTATAACTGGTACTATAATTGAGTTTACCCTGTTCATCATTACCTGGTTTTGTAGTTAAAATCTCACGCATTTAAAAAAAATCTGTGCGTATTAAATAAAATCAAATATAGTTTGTTTTTACGGTGAAGGAAAGCATCACGAGGAAACCTGCATGTGTAAGTGTTTGGAGTTTTTGATGATATATAAAAAAATGTTTTGCTATCCTTCACTCTGCCATTGTAGTAAACTGATAGCCTAACCCTTCTCATGCTAGTCAGTGGTCTAGTAGTGGGAAAGGTTTTACAATCATCATAAATCACAAACATAATTCTCCCACGAGATTTCGAATCTACAACAATCAGCGTGGCAGCACGCGATTATTTGCCCACTACGTCTTCTATGCAATAAAAAAATTATCACCACGGTAAGCAGTAGAGTTGATAAATAGTTCGTAGCTACTCATCGTCAGAACGAGAAAGCAAATGTTTTGCGTCTATTCTTATTCACCTTTTTATCCAAGATCGTTGTAAATCAAAATCTTTGAAGGTAATAAGATCTTAGCTGAACAAGGGCTACATTACATAGTAACGGAATATAATACTCAAAACCTTAGCCAACAAATTGACACAGTTCAACGTGTTCTAGTGAAACGAGCGAGCGAGCTTCAGGAAATAGTCGCATAAATCCCTCAGTTCTGCAGAATATTCATGCAATTGACGGCTTTATCTAAACAAGTTAATTGGCAAGCTTTGGATAAATTGCTACAGTTTACTCCGTGTCACGGACTTGCTGTGCCTTTGGCTGCACATTCAACCGTCAACTCATTTGTCGTTTCACAATATACGTCCTCTATTACTTGCAGTTTACCGTTGGAATAGACTGATTAACATACATACGTACTACTCACGTCTGTTTCTCAGACGGGTAGGTTGATTTGATATATCTTAATTGCTTCAAACGCGTCTACCCTAGATACATAAACACATTGCCCGCAGGCATAGAGACTACCAATCTGCAGATTACCACTCGCTATGATCCTGACATATCTTTATTTGTTCATTAATTTTAATAATATTCTTCAGATACGTTCGTAAGTTTAGATTACTCTTAATCTGGTCTTTCTGTAAATATAATTATAACATTGAATATAGAATTTTACTATATTTTAGGCCAAGGTATTATATATTATTGGAAAATATATCGGTCAGGGGCAACTCTCGACAAATTCTAATAAAATAAAATGTTCACCGTTTTTCTAGCGGCATATATATTCTGCTTGACATTCTTTGACAACCCAGAATGTCTTTGACGTGGTGAGAGAGCGTTTGTCGAAGTCTAGAAGTCTTCCCGACTGCCGATACACTCTTATAATTTATTCTTCATCTGCTCGTTGGTTTAGGTCACTTAAAAACTAGACATTCTGTATAATTGGGTCATTAACTGCGAGAAATTACCTTCCTCATTTTCTAAGTACATTTTTGTCAGCAAATAATAATATAATTCGATTGGGATGTAAATTGACATAATACTGGATACATAAAGTTGACAAGCATATGACATCATATGACATTAAATCGTAATGGTCGATAATTGAGTCATCGTTGCAAGGGAACTACAAAATAGGAAACATAACAATAATTTGATAGCTCGGATGGCGTAGCGGTTTAAGTGATTTCGTCGCAACTGCCAGGGCACCGAGTATGATGGGTGGGCGGCGTAGTCTTTTAAGTTGTATTTTCATTTTAAGAAGGTCCTTATATGTTTTGCCGTCTGTGTATAACATTTTCAGTTCTTTTTTAAAATTAAACAACTTTATACGGCTTTTATTCAGTTGTTTATTTAACATACATCATTTTTAAACTGTTACTATACTTTACTATACTATACTAGTAGGTAGTGTAACAGTTTAAAAATGATGTAATAAAACGTTAAACAAGCAATGCGATAAAATCCGTATAAGGTAGTTTTTTATTCGCGTAAAAGTACGACGATATTATATTTTTTCATTTTTGTCCGTTAAATTCACTCAGATTTTTCTTCGTATGATTTTGTAGTCTATATAATTAGTGGCCTCAGTGGTCGCTTAACTACTGCTATTATACCGAGGGTTGTGGGTTCTAGTCATACAAAAGTTATGTCATCTATAAAGATTTTATTTCAATATGAGCATTCTTGTGTCCGTTGCTTGAATAATCGTCAAGTTCCCCGTGATACAGGAGCTTGTTTAAGTGTGGGACTTGTCTTCTTAAACAAAACGCTGACTATTTTGTAAAGTAGATACGAATACTATTTATAGTATTCTTTAAAATTGATTGTTTAGTACGAATTCATTACTACAGAATACATACATAAACAGTCTCATACATATATCCCAAAGAGGTGAGCAGATGTACACTAGAACCACATTTAGCCAGCTATGATGCTAAGATTTACATAATAAGGTGGATTCTATAACCTATTGCCGCCTACCAGGCATGGTTTCAAACTGCGTGCTACTACCAATTTCTTGAGATGAAAATCAAACATCACTATACCAACCCAGGCATCAAATGGAAGGCTTCGTGCAAAGCTGTTGCAATTACTAACTCTATATAAATGAGGTAACGGGACATTCGTTTAATGCTAACCTACATATGTCGCAGACCGTTAAAGTATTTTCCAAGACTTATAAAAAGAATTCAACTAAAAATTCTCGACACCAATTAGAACTATCGAGCTTGAATTCAACGCTAGAGGTGCTAGTGGATAGTACCTAACGTCTCTAGACGTCATACTCTATATTCACTTCAACAGTAACCACAGAAACCGACAATTATGACCGCAGCTCTGACAGGATTGACAGAAGTACTACGTTACTCGCCAGTGGCGCCACCCAGTGGACACATAAACTATAGCCTCAATTTCAGTGTTACTCAACATAAACATTTTTATGCAATAAATAATTATATACAATAAGTGTGTGACATCAAACTAAAAGGACAAATATTGTATTATTTTGCAATATTTATGAATTTTTAATTTTGGACATCATCAATATAATAATATGACTCTATCTATAATAATATATTTTAACTGTGGAATATAAATAAATGTTAGGTATAATTTACTTGCATGTTAGTAATAATAATCTATATTTGCACGCCTGTAATGGCAGAATTTCCTGTACAATTTTTAACCTGTATGTCACCATATTCTTGGAAATAAAGTTATTATTATTAACAATTATTAGTAAGAACACCACTTAATACACAAACAGGTCAACTTAATATGTCGCAACGTAAGCTCAGTATGCCACAAGATTGATGTCAACCGAAACTCCTAAGATTTAGGGTGGCGATAACCAAGTACGTAGCATGAAGGGCTCTGATCACAATCACGGGGTGTACCGACAACCACATAAACAACCCTTGACATTAACACGAATATTTTTAAGACCAATATTAATAAATGTTAAGGTGTGTAAAAGTGTTTGCATGTTTGTTACTTATTTACGCGTAAACTGTTGAACGGATTTGGATAAAACTTCGAACACACGTAGGCTGTGTAGTAAATTTTCATTTATAGAAGCTAGTTTTTGCCTTCGGCTTCGCTCGCATAGAAACAGTACTTTTTTCTGGATGCAAAGTACATCATAAAAAAGAACTTCAACTTACCTTTGAGGATCTTCCTTTAAAAAACTAGTTGGAAATTCCAAATGCATAATATTCGGAGTAATAACATCATCTTCTCTCTCTCGGGAACATTACTTTCTTTCTCGATGAAAGATACCTCTCTCCTTAGCTGAATCCCTGACTGCAAAATTTCATGATGATCGACTTAGTAGATAAGGCGATAGGGCGTAACACACAAACTCATATTCGCATGTATAACATTAGTTGGGATTTTATTTTGTATTCCCGTAAGATTTGCACGTGGGTAATATACAGAAAAAAAAATAAGATCCTAGTTAGTGCATAAGTTGTTCTAGATGCAATTATACAGGAAAATTCACAACAAGATTTATATATAAAGGAAACTAGCTTTTGCCTGCGGCTTCGTTGTCTCAAAACGGTACCTACTTTCCTTAATGAATATTACCCTTACTCTTTTTCTGTACTCTAGACTACGTGTATGCGAAATTTCATGATGATCGGTCAAGTAGTTAAGACGTTAAAGCCTAACAATCAAACTCACATTCGCATTTATAACAGAAGTTATGCCATTATATTATATAACATTTACATTATATATAAAGGTATATTCCTTTTTATACTTATATAAAATATTTAATTACATAATCGGCACTTCATTTGTATCGACCAATGCACTTATTTTAGTATTATAACTTCGCATGTTATAGTAATTATAAGTGTGCACCTATTCTTTTTAATATATAAGCTAATTATATACTATAGGATGCTGTCCAAGCTAACAATGTAAATATGTAAAATAATTTTGTCGCATCAGGTACCCACAGGACAGGCTTGCCTTGTGTGGGGCCACAGGATATTGTATTTAACATTGTAAATATTTTTTGGCAACAAACAACTTTTTTTATTATGCCAGTTACCATTCATACCAACACAACTCAAATCATACGGACAAATCAAATCATGTCCGCGTGACAGTGACATTCAGATTGGCCTTCAGCCCAACGTTGACTAACTATAATTGCTTACTGGACGGCGCATCTCACCGCCTGTCCCTCACACGGCTACAATAAACGATCAAAGGACTTGTAATTACTGTATAGCGTCCTGCAAACCGAACCTCGTGACATGGTTAAGTACACTTATATGGGAGATTACTGGAGATTCAGGTTGAGTTCTGCTTATGGTTGAAGCGGTAACTGCCTCCGTGGCGTAGGAGTAGTGAATGCGACTACTGTGCATGAGTTCGAATCCCGGGACAGACCAACGAAAAGTTATTGGATGTTTCAATAGCAGCCCGAAGTTAGGAAGATGGCGGTGTTAGACACCCCGTGCATCAGAAAGCACGTAAAGCCGTTGGTCCTGCGTCTGATCTCTCTCCGGTCAGGTCGGATTACCGTCCACCGGATCATGAGAGTTAGGGAACGGAGAGTGTACCTGTGTTTGCGCATACTCTTGTGTATTATAATATATCCTGCGTAGATGGCCAGTCTCTGTTAAGATTGCTCGCCGTGACCAAATTCGGTCTGGAGGACATTAATTAATTAACGGTTGAAGACTCTGTGTCCCCGAAGATCTAGGTTATTAGAGTCACATTTCGCAAGATATATTTTCAGGCCCCACGTAGAAGGCAAATGCTATTCTGACAGTGTTTTGCTTCGATCTAATTTCGAAAAGACATCTATTGTTTCTAGTAGTTAGTATTACTATAGAATAACTCTTGGACGAAATATATTGTTGAAGGATTACTCTTTTTTTATTGCGAATTTACGGCTGATTTTGAGAGATCTTGCCGCTGACACATTTTACAATCTGTCTTATGTAAAATTGCATAATAGCTATACAGCGTGTAACAGTAAGCTGTGATCATGTATCAGGATAGCAATTATTAAGGAAGCAAAATAACATAAAAACAATGTGGTTTTCATACCGAGACACAATACTGTAGACAGTTTACTGTAACAGTAATTTGGTATTTTACTGTTTAACTCAAATATCTTCGTCATATTTGGGACATGGTGCAAACATTTCGAGAGTCATTACGAATATAAAAAAAACGGTCCAAAACTATTCACAGATTTTTCCAGAAGGTACCGACATGTTAAGAACTCTTTTTGTTATAATTTGACTAGATGTGCCCGCGGTTTCACTCGCATTTGTGGTTACTGCGCCGCCTCCGTGAGTCGTAGCGTGGGGTTATATAGCCTATAGCCTTTCTCGATATATTTATCGAGGAAGGCTATAGGCCCCCAAATTATTTTAGTGTTGGATAGCCTCTTGGCTATCCAAATTCGATCCAGTCGTTCCTGAGATTAGCGCGTTCAAGCAAACAAACAAACAAACTCTTCAGCTTTATAATATTAATAGTATAGATACGGAGATAGCTTGAGCCGTTCCTTAATAAAAAGTAAGTCAGGCTAAGTGTACATCGTAAATCTAAGAAAAAAATTACAAGCCGGCAAGGCAATTTAAATAAACTTTCAAAATGGAAAACAATACCTTAAGCAAACAAAACCACAGTAAAAAGAACAACTCTGTCAAGAATTTTTAACACAAATATTTTTAATATCTTGCTGCTCTATAGTTTTCTGAAACAAAAACAATTCTGCAATATTTATTACCTCGCAAACCTTTCTGAAGCCTACTTAGCTATTGTTCGGTATTACAATTCTTTATCATGGTAGATATAATATGCCACTAGTTATTTTGAAAACTAAAACTATATTTTTAGGACTTACAATAGTATAATGAAAAGGTATTTATTTTCTTGAGCAATTTAAGGCATTATTATTTATATGGAGCTCTGCAATACTTGAAACAGATCACTTAGACTTAGAGCCACTTTATGCATTATACAAATAATAGAGTAAGTATAATATTGTCTTCTATTTACGCGAATGTTATTCTTTGAAATTAAACTACTAATATACCACCAGCTTGGGATCCAGTACTTCAAATAGTCAAACCCAAGAAGAAACAAACCACAGCTAGACTTCATGATACTTTGAGCTCATTCTGCGTAAATAGAAACACCAATAACTAAATTATGTTCGGGTACTTTGAAATAAGTACACTGGAACATTGAGACAACTACCATCTTAGTCTCTCCGTGACCATGACTGCTGAAAAGCAACCGAAACGTCGGGGAAAGTGTAAACCTAAATATAAATAGATTTAATAGTTTAAATAATTTTATTAGCTTATAAATTAGTAAAATTCAATAGTAGTAGTAGTGTATTAGTTTCAAAATTATGTAATACAGTGATATATAAACAACGCCATAAAATCCGTATATAGTAGTTTAATTTCAATGAATAGAGTAAGTAGTTGATGAGTCAACTACCCTATTAATATTTCGATGAAACATTTAAATCTAAAATACATTATATTATTTTCTATTAATGCAAAGTTAAATTTATTTAGTTTGCATGGAAACATTTCATAATTATGACATTACAAAAGTGGTAGTGTCCTAAAAAGAAGGAAAAGATTTTCTTATATAATAAATAGGTGTTCGGCTTGCAGATGAGTCTTCTCCCTAGCCTTTATTATTCCCAAGTCACTTGGGATCGGCTTTTTTGGTCTAACCGGATTTGAATGGATATCAGTTTTTACATGGAGCGGCTGCCACCTGACCTCCGCAACCCGAAGGCTAACGATACCCTAAGGCTAGACCAGTGTCAGGATATTATAGGGCACTGACTTCCCAGTAACTACTGCCATAGATGTTCATGGTAGCCGGGACCGACGGCTTAACGTGCTCTCCGAGGCACGGAGCAGGCGATGATTGTCAATCAATACGCACATAATTTCGAAAAGTCATATAACCCGAGACCCTCTGCATCGCAGTCTGTTGGTCTCCCCACTGAGCTATCACTGCTCGATGGCTTGCAGATAAGTAGTAGGCTTAATTGTCAAAAGATAGAAAGAGTATAACAGAATACATTTATGTGTATGATATACACTGTGACGTAAATTTAAGAGCAGTAGCAAACGAGGGAGGTGTCCAGATATTCTCACTTTTCTCATACAAATTTTTATATGACATCTCTCGCACTAGGCATAATTCCTATGTCGTGAGAGACTTTACAAACATTCAAACAACGGACACAAAGCTTCCAGACTCGAAACAACTATTAGTAAATTACACAAGTTTTTGTCCCGTGTGGGGATCAAACACACAACAACACTCGACACCCTCCATGCAGCTATATTACACCTAACTAATTGTGCAACCAATTTGGATACTATTTTCACAAAAAGGTTTTTAATACTATTTGCTATCACGTATAAAATATCGCTTAAAATAAAGCGTAGGCAACTAGACGTAATGAATTTGATTGTACATAACGCTAGTTTATAAAAGGAACGATATATTTGCTGTAAAAAAGTGTTTAATATTGACGTATCGTTGGGGACTGGTTTTGGTATCGACTTCAAATTGGCTCGATTCGATTAGTTATTTAGTTAATTCTTAAAATATGTTGTTATTCCTTTTTAATGCTCTTGAAGTAAGTTTATTTTATATGAAAAGTTTTGTATTAGAATCTACGTAGTGTTTACCAATTTAGAAGCTTGGCTACTAACACAGCATTATTGGTTACTCTATCAATATGTGTATACTACATACTGGACTGGCCATAACAATATATAAATGTTAAATACCTCTATCAAACATTCTGGAAAGAAGCAGCCGTATGACGTACTAATATCTGAATATGTATTGAAGCTTATTTGCTCTGTAGTATTGAGTATATGAATTATAACATATATAAAATCAGCCCTGTGTAAACTGCCCACTGCTAGCCAAATGCTTCTTTTCAACGTGAGAATGGCTAGGCTATAATCTACCACGGTACCACAGCTTTTCGAAAGGTACTTTAAACTATTAGATATGTAGGTTTTCATTATGTTTTTATTTATCATTAAAATAAGTGGTCATTAATTATTGAATGCTCACATAATTACCTAACGATAAAACTTTGAAATGGCAAAGGTGCCTTGGAATCGAATTCCAAACCTTTGCGTAGCAGTGTTAGGGTTTATCGCTGCTATTGCTTTTGCATAAATTAATTCTAAATCTAATCAGCAGATGCCACCAAAATAATACGGGAACACAATAGATCTATATGGTTTCAAATAGAAAATAATCATTGACGATGGTTGATCTGTTCCCAAGAAATCATTCAATAAATACACATACATAATATAGAACCCCTCCTTTTATGAACTCAGTTAAAAATAATTCGCTGCGGTCTCCTACCGTCCATTCAATTACAAGTCTATCCAGAGGTCAAGCTGTGGGTCCAAATAACAAGGCAGTGTGGGAAGGGGCTTACAAGTAAGGCGATTTGGAAACCTCAAGGGTGAGGTTCGAATTGCGATGTTAAAGATACGCGTACATCATATTCATTTTTAAGTACTTCCTATTTTCGAGCATAATATTCGGTATAGACAAAGCACTGATAGCTGAAATAGTTTAAACAGACAAACAAAGTTTATAATGGTTGAAATTTTCTTTGGAAAATGTTATGCATTTTTCTGCTATTTAACATTCAATTTTATTATGTAAAACCCATAATAACACATTATGGAAACAGCGATGTAAAAGAATCACACCTGTTATACATTTCGACAAATCGGCTGTCCAATAATGTTGGTCTTAATCTTATGTTTTTATCATTAGTAGGTAATTGAACTCAGTCGCGATAAGTATCTATAGTAAAACATTTTGCATACATTTTCTGTCAACATATAAACATATTTATCAAAAAGTATAATTACCTGAAGTTTTCAACAGTACCACTACCATGATAATTCAATAAATATATAAAGACATGATCACCATAAAATTATCCACATTCCACAATATGGCGTCCGCACGACCAAAAACGACTTGTTCAACATTTTTTAACACAAATTGAGTGGAACAACTCCATCTAGACTTGTTAATTAACGTTAAAAAGTTAAAACAACGAGTTTCATGTCAAGGGGACTCCCATAACGATGTCACGAGTTAGCGTGAATCATTTTGTGATAAAAAGCAAACATTTCGAAACATTTTCACGGTACGATCAAATAAAGTTTGATAAGGTTTCAATTTCGTTCATAAAATATTAGGTTTTTAAACGCGTTTTGTATTGAATAGAATGTTTTTAAATGAATTTTTCTATTTAAGTAGATTTGTGTTTATTTTATTAATTCATTGCTAACGTATTAAAATAAAAGACTTAATATTTATATGAACTACAGATATGGAATAATGTATTTTACTTCAACTGTAGATCTGGAATTATTTATATTAATTTTAATGGCAAAAATGCAATCTCAAGTTTATACATGAGTAAACATGAGAGTATCTCAATACAGGCAAATAAGTAAGTCTAAAAAAAAATAAGTACGTCTCAAATTCAACCTTGTTTTAGATCAAATCTAGGTCCCGCGGACTGACAATTTTTAACATATTAACCAGGTAATAGCTATGTTAGTTCTTATTGTTGTTTTTTTTTTCTAATAACCTCCTTACCTTGAGGGATCTTCCCTTTAAATAACAGGTCGGAAATGTCAGATACATAATAGGCATAAAAGTAAACATCAAACAAAAAATATAACAAAAAGTGTAATGATGAGAAAAAGTGTAATATCAGATAACATCTAAGGGTTTATTTACTATATCAAGGTTTAAGAAAATATCTTATACTTAAAATCTCATTTAACAATTTATTCCTCCATATAAACTGTCCCACTACTAGACATTCTTCTCAGGATGGCAAAGGTTAGACCATAGTCCACCACGCTAGCCTAGTGTGGGTTGGCAGATTTCACATTTCTTATTCGAGAACATTGCGGTAGTCTATCAAACAGGCCAGGCAGGTTCCCTCACGATGTTTTCCTTCACCGTTAAAGCAAGCGATAATTAACTATTAATTAAAACCTATTTATTTTAATTAAACTTCAGTCTTTAGAATATAAAACCATTTTTAACTAAAACCTAAATTAATTGCGTTTAAAAAGCTTCAAATGTGTTATTTGATTGCGACGATGCCACTCGCAACAAGCCAATCGCGTAAAAACACAAATTAGAACGGCTGCACAGCAACTGCTTTTGAGTAAGATTGCCGGTGACTCACATGCCTAATAGCCTTTGTATCTCTCCCATTTCTCTCTGTTTATCCTAGTTTTATATCGGCTATACGCGAGCGATAGTTGTGGTAATACAGATTGCAATAGCAAGCGGTCATAGTTTACGGTAACCGGTTATTACTATAGTGGACTGAGCTTATTTTACAGCTTGTTATCTATATATATAATAAAATTGTCACTGGACTATCTCTATACGAAGATGATTAAGAAAAATTATGTAAGAGTCTTTATAAGAGCTGTAAAAGCCGAAATAAATACTTTTTGAATTATTGTCGGTCTATTGGTTCGCAAATCACACAAAACTACTGCTCAAAATTGAATTAAGTTTTCACACTTGTATTGCTTGAAAGCTAACTTAAATTTGTTGGATGATCTATCTTTATACGCCATCGAGAAGTCGAGTATTAACAATAAAAAAATGTCGATAGCCGTAAGAACAAGAAATAGTTGGAGGGCAGGAGAGGGAAACATTAGCTTTTTTAGCATATTATTTGTGCGTATTAGCCTATTATTACGTGAAAAGAAAAAAGTATTGTACCTGCTTCCAATTTCCACGCACGAAGTGGCAGACTAATAATAGCATTAAAACATTAAATTCTTGTAATTACCGTGCCATAAAATTGTATAATCATAATCGTTTTCATTTCAAAATGCCAAACCATTTGAACCGTACGATCTTTATTCACGTCAAATGTTGTTAAGATCATCTTAACCATAACATAAATAGAATTATTTAATTAGTAGGTACCAACCCAATTAGTCCTCTTCAAGCCTAATTTCTATGAAAAAACGACGATTGAATGACATCAAAGCACCCTTAGTCCTGTCGTTCGCTTGGTTGATATAAGGGTCCCAAAATTGGAACTCTTATTCGAGCGAAGACCCTTTTGAAAATTTTAAATAAGATATTTTAAGGGCCCGTCTTAGATATCGAGATTATTAAAGCTGTTTTCTAATTCTGTGATATATTCAGTATTTTGGTTGATGTTTTTTATAAACTGCCTACTATTTTCCAAGCTACGTATTATAAAATGTATTTATAAAATGTCAAACGCAGTCTGTTTGGCGCATCTGCGTAGCCCAAGATGAGACACGTTTCGCACTGCAATTGACGCTGCGTTCGGCGCAGAAATGAAAGTGTAGTAATAGCTTTATCCTAACTAATATTATAAATGCGAATGTCAGTTAGTTTCTTTATTTGTTTTTTATTACGCTTTCACTCCTTAACTACACGACCGATCTACATGAAATTTCACAGAGAAGTTGTCAGGGACACAGAAAAGGACATAGAGTGCGTTTCATCCAGAGTTATGTTACAAACCTAACATAACATTAACCTACATTTACGCGAGCGAAGTCACGGACAAAAGCTAGTATATAATAAAATAGTACGCTGCAATCGCAATGTGTTCAACGCACCGTTAGAAGCATAAGCGAACCAAGCCCTTTTCCTGTATATGACAGATATTGTTCTCTAATTGGCATGTGTATATCGATAAAAGCTTACGAAGCTTCAATACAAGAAATTGTCTTGTTAGTTTTGTTACGTAATTATATTAGGTAGTTATTGTGTGGTAGGTTTACCGTCAGGATATTCTCAGTAGCTTGTAGGACTATCAGTAATTGGCTCAGCCATTGTTATATATGTACTGTACAGGCGTACATATCTAAACCATCATCGAATCCACTTGCACACACACAAAAAAATTCATTCAAATCGGTTCAGACGTTTAGGAAGAGTTTAATTACAACGAAAAGTGGCATTGATTTTTATATATATAGATATAGGACTTATTTAATGTGACTTTTCGAAGTTATGTGCGTATTAAATAGATTCATGGTTCATTTAATTCTGTACACGCAAAAAAGATGTTGAAACAGCAAAAAAGGCCGGGTATTTAAAAAGAATTTCGTGAAATATACGATAACTCTTTGCCTAAGCGAGTATCAAACCCAATACCACACGACCAGCTACAAATTTAAGCGCAAACTCTTGCCACTTGACTAACTTGTTAGAGACATGACTCATATGCTACTTTTAAGAACAATTTAGATAGTGTCACGCCTGCATGTTTAAACTACTAAAAAAACGTGCATATGAATCGTGACAAATTAGTTTATTGCATTAACATGGTCACCGTTTTCTCCACTTTAACAGGTTCCCTGTCCGATGAATGATGAAATATAAATGATGAATATAATATTATAATACAAAACAATACATTTTCTATTGTTTCTATCACAGGACAGCACAAGGGTTTTAACCCTTGCGCTTTCCTGTCTGTCTATCTCATCTCATTACTCGTTGTTGACATCAAAATACCTGGAATGACAATAAGCTATAATTTTATAGAGTTCGAAAACACTCTTATACACGAAAACTTTGTCCGTCCGTCTGTCTGTTATACAACTTTCAACTCAAGAACCGTAAGAACTAGAGACTCACGTTCAACGCCATTCGACTCAGCATAGTCGATATACCCCTAAATGACTATGACCTCTGACCTCAAGATCACGTGGTCGTGATACCATGTGACCTTTGCATATTACTCGAACCATTTTTTCGAACTCTAAGATTTACGGCAATTCATTGCCGATTCTCACTTGTTTTAGAGTAAGACTGCCTCAATCTTGTAGCGGTAGTGTATGCGACTGTTGTGCTGTCACGATTTTGATTACCAGATAGGGAAAGTTAATATAATAATATTCTGCCACATACACACAACACCATCTAGCCCAAACTAAGCAGAGCTTGTACTACTATGGGTACTAGACAATGGATAAACATACATATATACTTTTTTTTTGTAAATACATACATATTATACATAGAAACACCCAGACCAAGACAAACATCCTTGTTCATGCACACAAATGTTTGACTTGTGCGGGAATCGAACCCGCGACCTCAGACGTGGCAGTCGGTTACACTAACCACTACGCCATCGAGTTTATTGTTTCCAAGCAATTCCTAGTAGCAGTATGGTGTCTGGAACTGTGCTGGTTAAACGTCAATAGGTTTATCCCTTATCACATAGAACCGAAAAGCATAGCTGGCGAAATGTGGTTGTACCTCTGCCTACCCTATAGGGATATAGATGTAAGACTACACATAATATTATATCAACCCTATATTAAACTGCCCCACTGCTGGGCACGGGCCTCTTCTCTCTGTGAGAAGGTCTAGGCCATAGACCACCCCGCTGACCCAATGCGGGTTGGCATACTTCACATATCTTCAAGAATATTATGAAGAACTCTCAGACATGCGGATTTTCTTACGAAAGTTTCCTTCCTTCACCGTGAGACTATGTATGAATGGTATTGACTGATCCTACTTCGAAAACGATCCTCATGTGATATCGAGCGTCGTTTTAATGATTTATTGCTTATATAAAAGAGGCTTACGTTTAAGGTTGAAACTGAGATCCCAGATTCGATTTCAGGGTCGTACAAAGTATTAATGAGTTTTCTTTTTTAAAGATATGTTAAAATCAATCCAAGCCTGAAATCTTGACCGGTACGGTAATAACCTCTTTATTGTAAGACATAAATTAGCTGCCCAAATATGGATGAAATGCATATCTACTTCACTCATTGATGGTAGAAAATAATATTAGTAACGTGACTATTTTATTCTGTGCTATCATTGTGTCCGGAAAAAGATTTAGAGTAAGACTCAAGACCACGTGGACGGATGTGTTGCCGAGCCAAAAGGCATACAATGTTTCTGAAGAAGACATCAAGGACAGAATAAAGTCTTCTTCTTCTTCCTAGCCTTTATTATTCCCAAGTCACTTGGGGTCGGCTTTTCTGGTCTAACCGGATTTGACTGGATATCAGTTTTTACACGCAGTGGCTGCCACCTGACTTCCGCAACGCGAAGGCTAACGGATACCCTAAGGCTAGACCGGTGTCAGAATATTATTATTTCAATATTTACTGCCATGGATGTTCATGGCAGCCGGGACCGACGGCTTAACGTGCTCTCTGAGACACGGAGCAGGCAATAATGTCAATCAATACGCACATAATTTAGAAAAGTCATATAACTGCCGAAAGTCAGAGGTGCGCGACATGGGTTCGAACCCGAAACCCTCTGCATTGCAGTCTGTTGGTCTCCCCACTGAGCTATCGCTGCTTGTATATTATTTATATACCTACATACATATATAAGGCAATAAGCCTTCGCCCAACCTGGGAATTCAGTCTGTAACCTCGCGATTGCACATAAACATTTAAGGACAGAATAAAGTGGAGGTAAAAAACAAAGAGAGTAGACCCACGATGTGGAGTAAAAAGCCGGAACCATAGAGAGTTACATCCAAAAAGGCCAAGAAATGACGCAGAATATTTTTAACTGGAGTAGCTATCCAATAATGGTAAAAAAAAATCCGCCATCCTACCTCGGAAAATGTTTCACAATAATAAATGACGATGACGCTGCGTTAAATGGTGATGCATGGCTATAAAACGTGTATTCTTTATAAAATATTTTTTTGCCTAATTTTTTGTTTCTTCATTTCATTCTTTATGTACGATTGTACGCCCGGCAATTTCACTTTTAAAATAAGATACCTGCCGTAATTTTTCTTTTCTAAGTCTCCTCTCATCGCTACAAACATTTAAACACCCAAACTCAGATAAATATTTGCGGATCCCAAAAACGTTTGCATCAAACGATTCATTGATGACATACTAACTATATAAAGGTGAATGTTTTATATTCAAGGCATCGATCGATAGATATGTTGGCGTAATGATTTAAGCAGACGCCTCGCAAATGCCTGTGCACCAACTGTTGTAGATTTTAACTTACCTCGGAACAAAAATATATGTTACCCAGAAATAGTTGTCCAAAGTCTGAATGTTCTTTGTGTCCGCTGTCTTAACCACTGTAAAGACATCCGGCATACAAGGTAGACTGGATAGATGTCGTAGTAATTAAAGTCGTCGTCTCGCCATTGCTATTGCGATATACTGGTTCACGTCAGTAGTGCAGTGGGTGGGATTCGAACCCGCGACCTATCGATCGCAAGTCCAATGCCTTATCCATTAGGCTACCGCCGCTTATGTCGTGGACTGTAGAAGATATGAAATGCCTACAATGCTTAAAAAATCTCGTGTATATTACGAAGAAAACGATTATCAAAGTTTGACTGCACGGATGGTGTAGTGGTTCAAGTGGCCGCCTCGCCGCTGCCACTGCGCCGAGTGTTGTGGGTTCGAATCCCACACGGGACAAAAATTTGTGTGATCCACCACCAACAACCATTTGTTCTGAGTCTGGATTTGTGTCAGTCGTTTGAATATTTGTAAAGTCCCCGCGATACAAGAAAGATTTCTAGTGTGAAAGTTGTCTTTCTAAAGACACAAAGAAAAGGTTTTCCTTACCAGAAAAACTATTTATGTTTGTCTGTCCGTCAATTGTTTTTATATGTGCAAATCTTCATTGCATTTCAAATTCCTGTTACATTATTCTTATCTAAATGTCTTTAATTGCGGCAGTTGGAATAATAAGTAACTGCCTCGTAGTATTTATCGCCTCAGGCCTGGTTGGTTCTGTGGCATGAGTTTGCATTTATATTATTCGTGTGTGAATGTGGTGCAGTGGTAGGGAATACGACTGCTGTGTATGAGGTCTCGAGTTCAATTCCTGGGTTACGCAGTAGTATTGAAATTTTCCGTGACGAAATCTCAGTAACGGCACGGAGTCTAAAACTGTGCCCAGTTGACGTGCAGCGTCAGGATCACCCTCTAGTACTTGGAGCCTAAAATAGCTGCCGAAATCTTGATGCAATTAACCTCTGACTATTTCTTCGGGTAAATAGGCGTGTGACTATGTATGTATGTATATTTGAGGCTTTTTTCTTTTCTTTTCGTGTGGTTAGTGGCCAACCTGTTGTCAAGAGTTGTTCAAGCCGCCCGTAGGCCTCTGACATGGCTTAACGACGTCTGTCAATTTGGCAACAACCGAGACCGACATTTACGTGCCCTCCGAAGACCGTAGACGTTCAGATGAAATATCACCAAGCGGTCACCCATCTATAGACTGACCACACCCAACGTTGCTTAACCTCGCTAATTGTTTACCGATCAGTGAGTGCAACTGGCTATGAGCGCTATTTGAGGCTAATATTGGTTTATCGGTTTACTATAGACGACAATAGTTTCATCCTCTTTAACTAGAAACCCGTAACATTCAATACCTGACAAACCTTGCACGGATGGCGTGGTTTGAGTGGTTGCCTCGTCGCTGTCACTGCGCCAGAGAATGGACTCAAAGAACACTCATTTCACAAATGGGTGTTTGTAAAGTCCCCCCGCAACACAGGAATTATGCCTAGTGCGGGAGTTGTCGTTTTTAAAGAAAAATGTACTAAAATATAAAAGCTGACGAAATGTTGGTATAATACAATTCTGCCCACTCCTTCAGCGATGCATAGGCGAGATTGTATATATTTTATACAACAGAAGAACAGCCAGGTTAAGTTACTAGTACACTTTAAATAAACTTCACACCGTCCATCGAAATAAGATTAAGTTACTTTATTTTACAGGCATGTAGAAATTATTCCGATATTTATTTTTAAGCATCAAATTTCTGTGCTAATTAATAATATAATATAATATTCTAATAATATTCTACCACATACACACAACACCATCTAGCCCAAACTAAGCAGAGCTTGTACTATGGGTACTAGACAATGGATAAACATACATATATACTTTTTTTTTGTAAATACATACATATTATACATAGAAACACCCAGACCAAGACAAACATCCATGTTCATGCACACAAATGTTTGACTTGTGCGGGAATCGAACCCGCGACCTTAGGCGTGGCAGTCGGTTACACTAACCACTACGCCACCGAGGCTACAACATTTAATTTTAATTTTATGGTGAGCAACTTAAATAAGATTAATAATACTCGGTACTTCGTAATAAATAAAATCCACTGCTTGGTGACTTTACTTATATTTAAGTTGGACATTGCCTTTTTACTGAGTATATCGGTTCATACCTAACACTGACCGCAGTAAGCGAATGGATCGGACTAAGAGAGAAGGAAAGCATTTTTATTTTGCACGAAAAATTACCACATTCCTCCTGATGGTAAGCGATCATGTTGTCCAAGAACAGTGGCCTACACACGATCTTCATAGCAACTGAGGCGATGTTGAGGTCCTTTGACGGCCTGAGAAGGTGCTTTTTCACGTCCCGTTTAAAGGACCCAGAATTGAAGTAAGAAAGAAATACGTGCCTTCGCAGGGAATTCCATGCTATGATCGTTCGGCAGAGTTATGAGTACCCAAACTTGTTGGTGCGCGCTCTTTAAGCATACACTTTAACGCGTGTCACAAAAAAACTAATTCAGATTTAGACGTCTCTATGAGTTTGTTTGTATTAACGTATCAACTCAATGGCTGAAATATGTATTTTCTTCATGACTTAAACTTTTTCTACTTACTTGCTTTTATTATTCTCAAGTCACTTGGCATCAGCTTTTCTAGTCTAACCGAATTTGACTGGATATCAGTGTTTACACGGAGCGGCTGCCATCTGACCTCCGCAACCCGAAGGCTAACAATATCCTAAGGCTAGACCAGTGTCAGGATATTATAGGGCACTGGCTTTACAATAAGGACTGCCATAGATTTTCATGACAGCCGGGACCGACGGCTTAACGTGCTTTCCGAGGCAGCAAGGCGAGCAGGCGATAATTGTCAATCAATACGCACATAATTTCGAAAAGTCATAACTTTCCGAAAGTCAGAGGTGCGCGACGTGGGTTTGAACCCGAGACCCTCAGCATTGCAGTGTGTTGGTCTTCCCATTTCATGACCCAAACTACTAGCATTATATTTAAAGTTCTTTATGCGTCATGTTTTGTGTATTCTCTGCCCACACGGCCCAATTCATGTAATCCGTAATTTGTTTTGTGTATTTTCATTGTATGTAATATGACTACACCTATGACGTAGGGGTTTAAATTGTCACCATGCCTTTGCCACTACGTTGAGTGTTGTGGTTTTGAATCCCAAACGGAGCAAAAAATTGTGTTATCCACAAATTGTTGCTTCGAATCTGTAGGTCTACCATGCATCTGTCTATCCGAAACTTTGAGTCGAAGGAAACCAACTTATAAAGAAGTTTCTTCGGATTTCTTTCTTTTAAAATAACATGACTCCGTTATTTGGACTTTTTCATGAAAGGGTTTAGAACAATCAAGAGGTTAAGTACCGAAATTAAGGATGAATTTCGAAATAAGTGTGTATTTCGATACAAACAGTCGGCCCAAAACTTCGGCATTTACGTTTCTTGGTAGGCTGTAATACTGGGTGTTATTTGAATGTTTGTAAAGGTAATCACGGCATAGAAATTATATCTAGTGAGGGAATAATATTTTCAAAAAGAAAAGAAAATATCCCACGAAAGGTATTATTCAACTTACCCTTTACACCAAACGTAGTACGTATGTTATGTAGTCACAATAGCTTGATTGAAACACAAACATGCAATATTGAAACTGTTTTCTTACCATTAACCTACTTATGGAGGTTGATGCTATGTTTGTACAAGACGATTACATACACTAATTAGGTACACGATTCTTTGAAAAATGCTCCGTGCATTACACGGAACTGGCTTTCTTTAAGACTTTATATAATATATAATATTATCAGACCTGTATATGAACTGTTCCATAACTGGCCATGATATGGTCTCTTCTCAGTGTGAGAAGGGTCATGCAGTCTACCACACTGGCCCAGTGCTGGTTAGAAGAGTTTACATGACTTCGAGAACATGTAAGAAGTCTCTCAGAAATGAAGGTATTGTCACGACGCGACGTTTTCCTTCACCGTTAAAACAAGCCATAATTAACTATTTAAGTCAGATGTGGGTACTTTGGAGTCAAATTCGAGACATCTATGTAGCAGCGATTACCTATCAGGCTAATGCGGTTTTTTTAAGAGTCAGTCTTTATTACAAAACTAAAAGTGTGCTAAAGGATTCTTTGAAAATAAATCATAGGTATGCAAAGAAAGAAGGCTGGTCACTAAAAGTGTAAAGTGTAGACTGAGCTGACTGGCCAGGAGAAGTACTGCCCTTTAACACGAGTAAGAAAAGCTCATTTCATTTCGTCTCGTAAGAAGTTCAGAAGAACTATTAATTCAGTTCCACTGGCAAATTCAGAAAAATATAAGATTTAAATTTGGATAGAGGAACAGATTGCAATAAAATAAATTAATTACAGCCAATAGAAAATATTGGGTGATATAAATTTTTAGGCGTCTGAAATTTGATTTATTCATCTTGCTTTCCGTGACGCAAATGACAAATGTCGGGCTGAATTCCATTGCAAACCCAACTTGAACCCTTGGCCTTCCACCACATAAAGATTACTTTTGTACAACGAAAATGCATAACTTCGTAAAAAGTAATGGCGGAATAAAGCCAGTTATTAACATTTCTTACCATATTCATTATATTGTTACTTATCTAACGTTCGAAATAGGTTTATAGGTTCTTTTAGGTTTAAATTATTTAGTATTGTTTAGAGTAATTACCTGATTATCCAATCAATATCCTGAGGAATATCTGAAAACAAATAGAAATACTGTTATTATAAATAAGTCTCTGGTTTCAACTATGAAATACTGAAAAATTTGCAATTGAAACATTTCGTTTCCTCTTTTTTTTCGGCGGACAGCGTAACCACCACAAAAATTGTCAATTGAACAGGTCCTCAGCCCTCAGAAAGGCGTAACAGCTACCTACAACTACAACGTATTTAATTAATTAGTTTTATAAGGTAGCATCAAGTCATAAAGTGACGTCATATAGGACACTATAAAAGTAACTACCTCTATAAAGGCTCTCTGCCGCAGTATGTTAAGATTATACAATAAACATATATCAATGTGTTCAGTTGCCACATGGCATGGCATTTGGCATAGCCGAATGCATTATTTAATATTGTCTAACGTTTACGCGAATGTTATCCATTGAAATTAATTAATTAAACTGCTTTATGCCTATTTTATCGCCCTATTGTCGTTTCCTTGGCTCGATTTAACCTTAGTTTATATTTAGTGAACATGACACGTTTCTTTATATTTACTACGAATTTTGTTCATAAATAACAACACTACTTAAGTACTTACTTCAAATTAAGCTGTCAACATAAATTAAATTATATTTTTAGACAGTAATACCGTAAAATGGCAGGAACAAAACGAATTATATAAGTAAGTGTCTTTGGTAATCAAATAAAATTATAAAAATTATGTTTGTGATCATACTGTAACTGTCAGTAGATTTTGATGAAATGTTGGATGTTAGTCAAACTGAAAAATCTTTTATTCATATAGGTCACAAAGTAACATTTATGAACATCGATGTTTAGTTTGAGTTAGTGAGCTTAGTGAAGTTGTAACCTTTTGTGTGGTTATTAATTAGGGATCTAATCTATCCAGAAATAGGACAGGCGTGGTGTCTTGAAGGTAAATTATGCAGAGATTAATAAAAGATGGATCAACAATTACCACTTTTAATAGTCTGCTAATGAGTTATATGTATTTAATAATATTGTTTATCCTACGCGTACAGAAAACAGGGCGTGGTTCGTATAAAGGGCTTGCTCCGTGGTCCTTCAGTATCAAGAACACTTAGCTTGATGGTGTTGTAGCCAGCCAGAAGCGTCCTCGTTTGACACCGTCCTCTGCTTAGATAGTCCGGCGCCGCCAGTCGCGAGTGGTGGCTAGTGACGTGCGCTCGCGCTCGGCGGGCGCCTAGGCGATTAACGTCACAAAGTTACTAAATTTACATTAGGTTAGTTTCTAGGTTCAGGTAAAGGGTTGAGCCTATAGAAGATACCTTCAATAAACTCACGGCCACTCTTTTAAATCACCATTCAATTATAATATTTATAAGGCGTAGCAACCATTATACAAACTAATAAAATCTGAAATATGTGTTTATAGTCAATTTAATTCTGGTACGTTGAAAATTAAATAAAAAAATAAGTTTAAAATATTGTGGAAATAAATATCTAATCATTATAATCCATTTTTAACATCACAGCCTGCTTTTATAAAAAGCCTGGCAAATTTATTTGATTAAAAGAACTTCAACGTAATAATTGGACGTCAGGGTAAAATTATCCTTATTTTTAGCGAAGCCAACCATTATAAGGAAAATTGCAGGAATAAAAAAAACGTTGAAAAAGCCACGTGTTTTGGACATCGAATAAGCTGATTAAAAATAGAATAAAAATTCTGTGATAGAAGCTAAACATATTCATAAATATTTCCATCAGCCTAAATTCCAGTTAAGAATAAACCTAATAAACGAATGGCTTTCTGGTTCTAGGTCTCACCTCGCTACTGCCATTGTGCTGTGCTGCTTTACATGTAAGTTTTTCTAGCAGACAAAGGATGCCCAGACACAAGAGAATTTTTGCGATCCACATATAGTTGTTCCTAGTAGGTATCATTGGTCGGTATCACATGAATATTTCCTGTATCGGCACATAGAACTAAGGCATAGTGCGAAAGTAGACATATTAAAAATAATAGTTTAAAACTATAAATCACGTTTTATTTACAAAACCATATTTTAAATTTTGATAAGTAGCGTTATTATCAAAATATCTTAGAAAGTACCCCACGCTTTTTTGCATTAAAATGATTTCTTTTTTAAATCCTCTATCCTTATTTTGAATTACTAAAAAAAATATTGTCTTCTTTTTAGTTTGGTTTTATAAATAAAGCGTGTTTCTTTAGTTTTTCAAACTATTATTTATTTTCTATTTTTTAGTTCGGCTAACTTTAGATTACGCGCTTGCTCTATCTCTCTTGTTCTTACGCAAACGATCTGTGAGAAAATAATGAATCCTGACGATCCTAATCAGGATAATGTGATAATCTTATTAAATTATTGTATTGTCATAGGTTCTCGATGAGTCTACAACGTTTAAATCAGAGGTTCTCAGACTTTTTTGTCATAGACCATTTTCAAAATTTAGGTGGTTCCGGTGGTCCCTCTGCAGCTAGAAATTTAATGCGCCATGTCAAATTGGGTTAAAATTTAAAACTTTGATCAAATCTCGACGGGCTGACCTTTTCTTTTTATTAATTTCCGGGTCTTCAGCGTTCCTTAAAATATCGACGTTTAAACAAGTTACAGCCGCTGAGCTTCTTAAAATATTATCTCTCTACATTGAAAAGATGAAGTCAAGCTAACATTTTAGTTCTTCACTATCGAAAGCAAATAAATTTTTGTAGACCGGGGGTCTACGAAAATTTATTTTAGGAATTGTGAACCCCCATTTTTTGGTCACGCCAACGTAGACCCCCGTCGAGTCTCCCGTAGACCCCTGGGGCCCACCTGGACCACTTTGGGAACTACTGGTTTTAATGAAATCTGACAGTTTGAAGTGGGTCCAAAGGTGTCGGTTACAAACTAACAAACAAACATACAGGTGAAGCTAATAAAAGCGTTTAAAAAAATATTTCATCATATCGTTATGTTATCAATTAGTTTAATAAAGGTGTAGTACATTTAAATCATATTTTTAATTAATTATTAGACCCGATAATAGCGGTTTAATTCCATTGGATCTACAACGCTCCATATTAGTAGTCATCTTCTCTCCTCTACCTAGCCTTTATTATTCCCAAGTCACTTGGGGTTGGCTTTTCTAGTCTAACCGGATTTGACTGGATATCAGTTTTTACACGAAGCGGCTGCCACTTGACTTCCGTAACCCGAAGGCTAACGATACCCTAAAGCTAGACCAGTGTCAAGATATTATAGGGCACTGCCTTCCTAATAAAGATTGCCATAGATGTTCATGGGAGCCGAGACCGACGGCTTAACGTGCTCTCCGAGGCACGGAGCAGGCGATAATTGTCAATCAATACGCATATAATTTCGAAAAGTCATAGGTATAACTGCCGAAAGTCAGAGGTATTAGTAGTCTGTTAAATGATAATTAATTTTAAGTTACACTGATTAATTGTATAGGTGCTCCGCGCTCCTAGTAATATTTTTTTTTACTTTATTATAGAAAATCCGAATAACACATTGCTCGACTCGGCAATCGAACCGGAGCCCTCGTTCACTAACACTGCGACTAACGGCCCGATATTATTTACAATATTTATAGACGATATAAAGTATTGTTTTGTCAATTCATGCTGCCAAATATCCTTCTGTATCCGTGGCTAGATTGCATTGTTAGATATGCCGACGACTTAAAACTATTTAGAATAGTTAAATCTAAATCGAATCAGGCCCTTCTACAAGAGAATATTAATAAACTTTGCAACTGGTGTGACAATAATGCCATGGAATTAAACATCAATAAATGCAATCACATTAAGTGTTCACGAAAACGACAAAAGTTCGGTACTACTTATACCATGAAAGGCATGACTTTAAAGATCGTCAGTGGTGTGAAGGATCTGGCTATACGATTGATTTTGAAATGCGGTTTCTTAAACATATAGACAACACGATCAACAAATGTAAAATGGTAGCTTTCCTAAATCGTAATACTCGACAATTTAAATGCATAAAAGCTCTGAAAATGTTATATTACGTCTTAATACGCAGTAATATAGAATACTTTTCTATAGTGTGGTACCCTATGTGTCAAAACAATATCCAACGCATTGAAAGCACACAAAAAGATTGTAAGGAGGCTATCTATGGTATTCGGCGTACGCTCAAAGATTATAACGAAAGGCTTAATTATTTTAATATGAAACCATTATACATATTAGAGGAGAGACTATTTAGGTTTATTGTTTTTACATATTAAGATATTTAATCATGGTGTAGACTGTACGCCATTAATATCAAAAGATATATGTATTAATACGTGAAGCAAAAGCTTTGTACCCCTTTTTACGAAAATTGCGCGGACGAAGGAGTATGAAATTTGGCACAGCTAAAGTTTATATTGAGAAGGAGTGGCGAATCCTAATATTTATTTAAAAATGCATTAGAAATACATTAAATTAATGAAAAAACACTACACGCACATAACCATGCATTTGACACACGCAGTCGTACTATTCTTCGTAACTATGGTTACATATATCAATATAATAATTTGTTTGACGAAGTTATTGTCGAATTTCGACCACTATGCGACCGCTAGTAAATGTTAAACTTACCCAGACCGTCTGCTATGTTAGTAAAATATAAGCCGTTTGTTATCAAAACTAGTCGCAACAAATATGGGAGCAACACACCTCTATCCTATATCCTCAGAAAATATAATGCTATTTATAATAAAGTATGTAGATATAGACATTCCGTCCGGAAAAAATTACATTAAAAAAAAACAGTATTTAGTCTAGTATTGTATAATTTAGTTTAGTATAATATAGTTTTAATTTAGTCTTTAACCTAGCCTTAATTTTCTTGTGTAGTTTATATAACTTAGAAATTAAATTGTAACCTTACATGTATGTACAGTTTCGTTTTTTTTTTATACTACTAATTTGGCTGACAAACATATGGCCCACCTGATGGTAAGTGGTCACCGTAGCCTATGGACGCCTGCAATACCAGAGGCATCATTTGCGCGTTGCCGACCCTTTAAGAAAAAAAGGAAGTGGGAAGGAGAATGAGTTGGAAGGGGGAAAGAGGGTGATTGGGCCTTCGGTTTCTATAGTCAATGCTGTGCTCATCTTTAATTTAAAAGCATATCATGTAAATGCTGAGTATGTGTTTTAGTTGGTGTGTTTTTTTAAATAAATAAATTGAAAATAAATAAATAACCTAAAAATAAATACAATCCCGCAAATATACTTTATTAAATTGCGCCGCTGCATTATTTGTTTGTAAATATCCAAATAAGCTGAGAAATCCATTTCTCTCATCTTCATTACAAAGTAATCTCATTCTAATAAAGAAGTTTGCGAATCCATTGATCCAACTCAATTATGTCCATCAGAATTCAAAGTTATTGGGTTTTCATAACGTCAGACCGGTACGGGGAAAATCTTCTGCAATAATTTCGTTATATATAAAATTTATTTATCAAGGAAAACAATGGATAATTTGTTGGATATAAAAAGCAAAAATCCACGAATCTAGATTGTAAAAGGTTTGTCCTAAGATCGCTCACAATACCAAGGGTAAATTTTGGGCATTGTCAATTTTAAAATCTATACTAATATTAGAAAGATGAAAGATTTTATTGTTTGTAAAAGTTTAACTCAAAAACTATTCAACCGATTTTAAAAATTCTTTCACCATTAGAAAGCTATTATCACCGAGTAACGTAAGGGATATTTCTTGCGAGCGAAGCCACGAGCAAAAGGTAGTATGAGATAGAAATGAGGGAAGCCCCGGCTGGCATTAATCTCCACCCTTACTTAAATAATAACTGGAGAAAAAGTTAGTGTAATACACCCCTGCCTACCCTTTCAAGGATACAGACATGAAAATATAATATTAATTATACGTAGATATAAAGTTAACATTACAACACATCTCTTTTAATGTTTTATACCTAGCCTGAGCTCGTAAATCTCTAAATGTTTTTAGTCTTAAAGGCGAGTAAAACGACCTACACAGCATCCCTTGAGATAAAGCTTCCATTAACGGATTGGAGTGGTTTATTAATAACAAACGTTTTCTCTCGAACAAAATAACTTCTCATAATCTCTCTCAACCTTTCATAACTTTAAATAAAATATAAGTTCAACACTATTATAATATACTGCCTCCGTGGTGCAGCGGTAGGGTATACGTCTGCTGTGCATGAGGTCTCGGATTCGAATCCCACGTCAGGCCAATAAAAGACATTGGGTTTTTCTAATAAGAAACCAACCAGCCCGAAATTAGACATCCCCGTGCCTCCGAAAGCACGTAAAACCGTTGCTCCTATGCCTGATGTCTTTTCGGTTGTGTCGGATTGCCGTCTCATCGGATCTTGAGACTAAGGGAACAGAGAGTGCTCTCCTGCGCAAATGGCCAGTCTCCGTTAAGATTGGTCGTCATGACCAAAATTCGATCTGAAGGATATTATTATTACAACAATATTATTAACAGCTCTATTTCAATATAACCATATATAGAGAATATAAAAAAAAGCATTTTGTCTAAAACTAGCAATGTGCAATTACTATGAAAAAGTTAATTCGAATATTCGATAACTGTATGATACCATATGCGAATATTGATCGATTCGTAGTCATTAAATGTGATTTGAATATCAATATCATAACGTATATTTGTAATAGTTTTGAACATCGATTTAACACTTAAATACTTGCCGTCCTGTGCCTAATCTCTCTCCGGTCGTGTCGGATAACCGTCCCATCGGATCATGAGAGTTAGGGAACAGAGAGTGCACTTGTCTTTGCGCATACACTTGTGCACTACAATATCTCCTGCACAGATTGCCAGTGTCCGTTAAAACGCTCCCTAAAAGATAATCGTCCCTAAATCGTGAGCTCGCCCGAAGCGATTTTAGAGTTAGGATAAACAAAATTTGGGTTACGATTTGCCTATACACGAGGCGATATATGGTACGATCTAGACTCCTCACCGCTTTCCCGATATCACCACTGACTTTAGGGTCGTGTGTAGGCCGTTTAAGGTGTGGGTCCTCCACACCTATTATTATTATTATATCGATAATCGCCCATCACTACTCCATGACCAAATGGCACGCCGCCGGCGCGGTGACCGCGTGTAAACATCGCCTTAGAAATTCATGAATAAAATGGCCGTTTTGTTAATTATTAAAAACAATTTCCTGTGCCTTTTCATTATGAGTTCATTTACTTGTTGAAAGATCTTTGTTTGAAGACGAATATTTGGCTTTTTGTGACAAATTTTCCTGTTTACGGTAAACATTTGGCAATGACGTCATACTCGGTTCGCCATGCGGGAAACACTGTTGGTCTCCGTCAAATGAGGTGTATTTGTTCATGTTATCTATGTTTATGTAACATCAAATCTGAGGCCATAAATAAACATAGCTTTAATTTCTTCGTTTTGTATGAAACATGCGTGGCGCTTTATTAGTTTTATTCTATGTACAGAAAACTTCACTTTAGGCGACTGATGTGCAAGAGGTACCAATTCCGGTTCGGTCCAGCAGATATTGTTGGTTTTTTTGTAAATAAATTTTCAATGGCAGTCCGCAATGAAAATGTTGGCGGTGTTGGCGAGGCACATGTGCCTCGGAAAGCTCGTAAAGCCGCTGATCCTACGCCTGATTACACTCCGGTTGTGTGGGAATGCCTTTCGATTGGCCTATGAGAGATGGAGAATATCTCTCTTTTTCCTAAAATTCTTATAGTCCACTTGTGTTTCCGCACGCACTTGTACACTTTAATATATCATGCACAGATGGTTAATTTCCGTTAAGTTTGTCCGACATGACCGAAATTTGGGCTGGAAGAGAATATAATTATCTAACATCCAATAAATTACGTTGCAGAAAATCTTCAATAGTCAGGTATACATTTAATACAATCGACTTTGCTTCATATGTAAGGGTCGCTTTCCTTACAATCCAAAATTCAGGCACTCCGCACTTAGTCTAAAATCTCGTTCACAAGGCCGAACATTAAATAAATACTCAATAAATAATTGTAATTTAACTTACCAGACTGACACATCAAGGTCTTTATTTATTAGGCTTTACTCAGAGTTTGACTAACTTATAATTATGTCGTCACAATCGATTAAACATTTTAAAAGTTTCTAATACATTTATAATAACTAAATTTAGTTTCACAAATAATTAATGGCATAATATTGTCTTACGTTTACGCGAATATTATACATTGAAATTAAACAACTTTATACGGATTTTATCGCGTTGTTTATTTTTTAGTCTCCCCGTAACCATGACTGCTGAAAAGCAAAACGTCGGGGAAAGTGCATAATTAAATCTAAATAATTTTATAATTTAAATAGCTTAAATAGTAGTAAATAGTACCTAGTAAAAGTGTTTAACAATATTAGTTTAAAGTTTCAAAAATTATGTAATAATAGTGTTTTATAAAAAATAAACAACGCGATAAAATCCGTAAAAAGTTATTTAATTTCAATACTCAATGGCATATTTAGTGAGATGTCTCCTAAAATTAAACTACTATATACGGATTTTATCGCGTTGTTTATTTATCACTGTATTACAAAATTTTGAAAATATTACACTACTACTACTATTGATTTTATTTGACTAATTTATAAGCTAATAAACCAAAAATAAATAGATTTAATAGTTTAAATAATTTTATTAGCTTATAAATTAGTCAAATAAAATCAATAGTAGTAGTAGTGTAATATTTTCAAAATTTTGTAATACAGTGATAAATAAACAACGCGATAAAATCCGTATATAGTAGTTTAATTTCAATGAATAACATTCGCGTAAACAAAAGACAATATTATGTCTCCTAAAACTTCGATATTACCCTAAGTAATCATGAATTTAAAAACGAACAACTGTTACCACTCTAAATATTAGTCTCTACATAGCAGTTAGGTTTACAAGCATCTAAATTATCGCCACAAACTACAGAGAGACATTTTCAACTATTTGAGGGTCATACGAATTAGTGCTTCTCGTGGGAATTGAAACCACTGGTCGCCAGTGCATTTGTAATTTGCGAAGCGTTAACTTCTGCAGAGCATCAAACGTGAATTTAAATGAAAATCACATATGTTTAAATTGCGTCGCGTAGTTAGAGATACATATGTCTTAAATTTTACGTATTCGAAATCAGTAAAAAAGACGCATCATCTAGTAATTTTATATTAAATATAAAAATACTGGCAGTTACGTCTTTTTTCCTTATGAAGGCAGTATAGCTTGTCTTCTTTTTTCTTTTAATAATAGTTAACTATTTGTAATTTGCGAAGCGTTAACTTCTGCAGAGCATCAAACGTGAATTTAAATGAAAATCACATATGTTTAAATTGCGTCGCGTAGTTAGAGATACATATGTCTTAAATTTTACGTATTCGAAATCAGTAAAAAAACCGCATCATCTAGTAATTTTATATTAAATATAAAAATACTGGCAGTTACATATTTTTCCTTATGAAGGCAGTATAGCTTGTCTTCTTTTTTCTTTTAATAATAGTTAACTGGCATACTAGGAACATTCAAACAATGAACATGAGGAACTCCCAGACTCGTAACAACTATTCTGTAGATCACACAATATTTAGGTGCAGTGCTATGTGTGATTTAGACCTTCCAAATCCAAATTTAGACCTAGGCACAGCTACATATATGTATGTAGGATGCCTTCGTCCAGAGTTGGTTACTTGCATTCAGTTCTAGACTGGTGGGTGGGCATCATACGTTATACCGCTTCGAATATTGTAAGACAACCTGTTCTTTTTATAAAATGCAGCTTACAAACAAAAGGGTAGTTGACTATGTCTAATTTTGTTTATTATTTTTCACAAAAGAGCAAAAAGCAATCAAGAGAAATCTTTTTGTGTAAACAGTATCAAAATTGGTTGTTAAATAAGAGAGACATTAATTTTTTAAATTTGATTGTAACATAAAGTAGGGCTGAAGTTCGAATATCTCGCTATCTCCTTTGGACAGCAGCGTTTGAATAGCGGTTACATTATGTTTTGGATCGTGCATATTTTTTTGTTTATTTGACATTTACCTGTATTACCAGATTTGAAACGCTTGTGCTTCATTTTACCTGCCTCCGTGGCGCAGCGGTAGTAAATGCGACTGCTGTGCATAAGGTCTCGGGTTCGAATCCCGGGTCGGACCAGTAAAAAGTTATTGGGTTTTTCTGTTAATAAATGTCAATACGAGCCCGGAGTTAGGAAGTTGGCGGTGTTAGACACCCCCGTGTCTCGGAAAGCACGTAAAGCCGTTGGTCCTGCGTCTTATCTCTCTCCGGTCCTATCCGATTATCCGTCCCATCGGATCATGAGAGTTAGGGAACCGAGAGTGCACTTGTGTATCTCCTGCGTAGATGGCCAGTCTTCGTTAAGACTGGCCGCCATGGCCGAAATTCGGTCCGAAAGACATTATCTCATTTTTTTAAAGTAAATTTTAAAATCTACCGTATTGTGCAGTTTGCCTAATGTAAGTGATTGCTGTAGCAATATCAGCTTACAACATCAGACGTATCAAATGTATCAATCACGCGTTATCGAAATAGCGAGAAACCTATCGTACAATGACATCGGTTTTCCTTTTGCACAACACTCCTTCAACAGTTGTGGCAACCATTCTCAACTTAAGGAATACAACATAAGGTTATTTGTCACGAATCTTTTATCCTTACATCCTAACTAATATTATAAAAACGAATGTGAGTTTGTTTGTTACACATTCACGCCTTAACTACTCGACCAATCATCATGAAATTTCGCACACACATTGTTAAGATTAGAGAAAAGGATATAGCGTAACTTTCATCTATAAACAACGTATTGTTCCTTAAGGAATAAAAATTTATGGACAAACGCGAACGAAGTTGCGGGTACAATCTAGTAGATTATGTTTACTAGACGAATATAAAAATAATACCTATTCGTGCTTGTATTCATATGGAGTGATGTACACCGTTATTTTAATAACGTAAGCCGATTTAACGTACAGTACGTAACAGTTCACGAAATCTGCCCATATGTAGCATGATTTTTGCCACAACATATTCTCTTAAAAACAAGGATATTGTCACAAAGAATAATAAAATGAATGAGAATTGTGGATATTGAACTGAAAATATACATATTTCGTACATATTCTACATTTGATTATACATTCCTCAGTTCAAAACAAAAAGACTATATGTTAAGTCCACAACTGAACAGAGGATAAACTAACAATTAATTTAATCTAAATCTTGGATAGTATTAAGATTCATTGTTCCAAACAACTTACGGAGAAACAAGATAAACTTATGCTTGTGTAAAATCGTATTTAATTAAATTCTATACAACCATAACATCTCGGTTGGCTTTGAAATGCTAGACAGATATATAAATAGCCTAGCCTAGTTATATCATGAAAATTTATTTATTATCAAGTCACAAATAACCAACAACCAACAGGGATGTTTGGTTCAATTTTTTTTTTTTTTTTATGGCATGTGGTGGCAAGCGAGCAGACGGATCGCCTGATGGTAAGCGATTACCGCCGCCCATGGACACTCGCAACCCCAAAGGAGCTACAAGTGCGTTGCCAGCCCTTCAAAAAAGAATGAAGGAGGGAAAGGACAAAGGAAAGGATAGGAAAAGGATCGGGGTAACTGGGCCTCCGGCTCTCTCACTCACCGATACGAAACGCAACAGTACGGGTACCGTTACTTCACGCCTGTATTCTGTGAGAGGGTAGTACTACCCCGGTTGATCCGGCCCATTCATGCTGAAACCAGCGAGGAAAATCTATCTTACACACACATCCACGAACAAAGAAGCGTAAGTACATATTTCTTTTTTGGATTACGTCGGCCTAAGATTATACTCATGTATACCTAAAGTATACGTAGATATCATAACGCAATGGATTTTAAAATTGACGAATCTTCAAATGACATTATCCCTAAATGTAAGCGCAAGTTTATCTTAATCATCAACACATCCATATCGGTTCAGCTATTATGTAAAATTCAGACGCACCGATAAACATACAAAAAGTCTGTAAACAAGTTCAATATATGTATAGATATTGAACCCGTCATATATATGGTTTGACTCCTATTATTAGTTGCTATATTCAGTTTTAGTACTAATACATAATAATATATAATAATGGATGAAGCATATAAGGTGTGAAAATTATTTAATTTTGCGGATCTATTATACTTAAAAGAGCCGGAACACCAAACAATTTTTACACGTTATACTATATACGGTCTTAGCAGCGATAGCTCAGTGGGGAGACCAACAGACTGCAATATAGAGGGTCTCGGGTTCGAACCCACGTCGCGCACCTATGACTTTCGGAAGTTATATGACTTTTCGAAATAATGTGCGTATTGATTTACAATTATCGCCTGCTCCGTGCGTCGGAGAATACGTTAAGCCGTCGGTCCCGGCTGCCATGAACATCTATGGCAGTAGCTATCAAAAGTCAGTGCCCTATAATATCCTGACACTGGTCTAGCCTTAGGGTATCGTTAGCCTTCGGGTTCCGGAGGTCAGGTGGCAGCCGATCCGTGTAAAAAGTGATATCAAGTCAAATCCGGTTAGACTAGAAAAGTCGACCCCAAGTGACTTGGGAATAATAAAGGCTAGAAAAAGACTATATACGGTCTTGTATTCATCATCTTAGCCGAAAGACATCCACTGCTGGATATAGGCTTCCCCCAAGCTTTAACAGACCGGTTTTGGGCCACCTGCATCCAACCGCTTCCCACGACCCTTACCAGGTCGTCGGTGGGGGGAGGGGGCGGCCTACCCCTGCTGCGTCTTCCAGTGCGTGGCCTTCAGAACCTTTCTGCCCTAACGGCCGTCGGTTCTGTGCGATATGTGTCTTGCCCACTGCCACTTCAGTTTATATTACTGCGATAGAATCAATTAGAATATCTATTCAAATATAATAATTTCGAAGAGTTTGTTTGTTTTGCTTGAACGTGCTACTCTGAAACTACAAGTCGGATTTCAAAATATTTTTTACGTTTGATAATTTTACCTCGTTTTAGAGAAAGGTTGATATCTATATAACATCACGCTACGAACTATAGGAGCAGAGCAATAATAACAAACGTGGGTGAAAACCGTGGCAGAACGCCAGTTATAAATAATTTCGTGCCTTTACGTCAATACGATGCAGTATTCTAGGAAATATGTTACACTTTTTTATTGATGCATTTAATTTTACTATGAAATATTCCAACTAGAAATAGCATGCATTTTTCAACTGTAATATAATCAGAATCTAAAGCAATTTTATCAAAATCTGTTCATTTTTAAACTTAGACATGACCACATGACTGAACTATACATCTGAAAAGCATTATTCACGACTGTTTTTAAACAAATATGGTTGTACCTTACTATTTTTGAAACCCTAAGGTCTCATGTCATTGACATGGCTGTGTTTTCTTTGTTTCACAGTAAGAAAAACGAAGGAACAACGAAGCGGTTACCTTTTATAAATCACATAGGTGACAAAGAAACATACGGTTTGTCTGATGATAAGAAGCACTTACAACACCAAGGGCATCACCAAGAGGTGAAATAGTTTTATCGTAGGTGCTAATAAGGATATTATCACCTGAAACTATTAGATCGCTGGCGTTCTTACTCATTAAACGAAATGCAAAATTAAGGTCGATATTCTGAGAGAAAGGACCTTACCAATCAAGCCGGCCCCATTTTTAACAAAAGTAGATTTCGCGCCATCTTTCTCGCCTCTTTGAGTTGATACTTAATTAAATATGTAAATGTCCATAGTAACTTGAAATTCACACCAAATAAAGAAACATTTTAGTGTACACGAAACTCGGGCATAAGGACGCCATTTTGTTCCCGAGACGTGGCGACGAAATCTTTTAGAAAGGCGATATAAATGACCTACGAAATGACATTCTTCTCAAGGCTATTTACCCTAAATTTGCATGTCAGTTCCATCCACCCTTAAACTGGGATTCAAGGGATGAACGGCTACATAAAGCCCTTAAAGTTTACGTCCCAAGTTCTGATTTAATTATCACATACCAAAGTACATAAACCTTAGATCTAATAAAACGTTACAGGTGCCTTAGGAAACTTACATTAAGCTAACACACTCCGTCTCAATTTTATTACAATCCCGAGCCAGTTTGAAAGACCCACTTCAAAGCCCCTCTTTGAGTAAAGCACTTGTGAAAAGAAAGTCTCTCGGAGCTCCACTTAAAATGGTTAAACAGTGAGTCTGTAGAATTAACGTGAGTACGAACGTTACGTAATCAATGGAATCTTATTGGAGCAAACGACAAAAACGACGTTCTATTTGCACAGTCGTGATCTTAGTTCCATTCAAGTTTTGTTCGAAAATTAAGCTGAAAGGGATGGGTAAAATAAAAATTAAATAAGCAACTTGTTTAACAAACTTTGTAGTTTATTTCTTTACTTAGCTTTTTTATAAGTAACAGTTTCGAACTAGAAGTTTGTTTTTTTTTACCGTTCCTCTACCTAATATTTTTTTAAATTGCTTTAACATAAATCGTGCTTTACTTTCCTAAATCCCTTTATTATCAATACACAAAAATAAGAAAATTTGTTTAGTTTTCTGAAACGGGGTATGAGCTATTCAGTCAATAAAGTAACCTCTCCAAAATATATAATATTATTGAATTATGATATTGAAGATAATATCCACGGAGACTGGATGAGATCTCAACATACATATCTATGTACATAGGTATAATATGTATATGAAAATAACAAGCGTTCTCTTGAGACACGAACTATTGCTTTTTATATAAACAATATTGTCATGTATAAGAGACTACATGAGATACTAGATTTTGCTCGCGGCTTTGCTCGTGTTAACCTAGATTTTCCATTAAGTTTCGATCCTTCGGAAACGGTACTTACTCTAGGTCTTTTTCAGTACCCCTGACAATGTGTATACGAAAATTCATGATGATCGATCGAGTAGTTAAGGCGTGAAAGCGTAACAAACAAACTCACATTCTTATTTATAATATTAGTAAGGATTAATAATTTTAAAGCCGTCTATTAAATGAATGTAGGTATTGAGGTAGTTTGCGTTTTTTGTCATAACTCTATTAAATAGTTAAGTTTATATACATTTAACTGCCTCCGTGGCGCAGCGGTAGTGAATGCGACTGCTGTGCATGAGGTCTCGGGTTCGAATCTCGGGTCGGGCAAAGAAAAAGTTATTGGGTTTTCTGTTAAGAAATCTCAATAGCAGCCCAAAGTTAGGAAGATGGCGGTGTTAGACACCTCCCTGCCTCGGAAAGCACGTAAAGCCGTCTGCACCTGATCTCTCTCCGGTCGTGTCGGATTACCGTCCCATCGAATCATGAGAGTTAAAGAACAGAGAGTGCAATTGTGTTTGCGCACACACTTGTGCACTATAATATCTCCTGCGCAGACGGCCAGTTGCTGCTAAGACTGGCCGCTGTGACCAAAATTCGGTCTGGAGGACATTTTTTTATATACATTTATTTGCCATTCGTTGAATATATTGGATACAAATCATGCACAGTAAGAGCAAATACAATAAATTGGCATTTAACCGATGTTAAATGGTAAAGCCGATTGGGTCGATACCCAATCGCATTTACCGAAAACTAGGTGTACTTTTCCCGAATATAAACTCAATTCTATTTTGTTTCATAAAACAATAGGACATTACTTTGAAATACCAAATACTCCGATAATTACTGCTAAGCATTAAATTATTTACGTAATAAACGCATGTACACATTACACCGTATAAAACAAGCCTAGTCAGCCAGTATGTTGTCCAACTAAAGTGAGAGCCCTGATACCCATAACAGAAGTTTAATCTTAGCTTGGGTGCCAGTGTATCACACTACTTACGATTTGCAATTTAAAAGAAAATATTGTACACTGTCGTAGTTCTTAAAGTGAAATGCATTGTAAATTTTATATTTTGGTTATAAAAATATATTATTATAACTACGAAGTTTCACACCTAGTTAGTTACTTGGATGTGTGTTGTCCACAAGTAGCCTCACAATTGGGCCACTGTGCGTAAGTAACCGAGGCAAAATATTGTTCGATTACACATACCACCTCAGCTCCATCCAGAAAGATAATAGGGAATCGATGTTGCGCAGTACCTCCTTCATCGTTTCTGGACTGTTCAGAAGGAAGTTCCACCCCTGTTCACAAGATCGCATTCAAATAACCTTAGGTTTTGTTTTGCGCAAGGCCAAATATCCTCAGGCATTAAAAGAGACTGCACTGGCAGTAGCGCATGGCAGATAACAGTAGTCAAAAGCCTTTGGAATATTTTTACTAGTTGGGCCACGTGATAGCGATCCCCACGCTATAGTAGTTTCAAGTATACGAATAGCGTAATAGTTTTAATGGTCACATCGATATTGTCATTGCCCCGAGGGTTGTGGGTTCAAATCCCACATGGTACAAAAATTTGGCCACTTAACCCTACACCAACTGAGCAGTCCAAACCTATACTTTACGCAGATAAAGTCGCGGTCATAAGTATTTAGTGTTAACATTAGTGAGTCAGCGATAATGTTTTCCTAGTAAACAAAATTTTCTACTGTACACTTTTCAGTATTATAAGAACGCCACAGTATCGTGCAGATTCTTTCCATAACCGAGTTATCTAGCAAACACTGCATTTTTGATTGATCACTCTACAAGGCGAGCGAGATACGTTTGCGAGAATTTAGATGATAAATTAATTCTTCGAAGCAATTTTATAGCTTGGTGAAATATAAGATCTTTTAAATAATATCTTATTTATGAACATGGACGTTTGTCTTGGTCTGGGTGTTTCTATATATAATATGTATGCATATCCAAAAAAATGTATATATGTATGTTTATCCATTGTCTAGTACTCAAAGTACAAGCTCTACTTAGTTTGGGCTAGATGGTGTTGTGTGTAAGTGATAGAATATTATTATTATGTTTCTCTTATCATAAGTACTTTCTAAGATATTATATTAGAAAATACCTGGCCCTTTGGGAGGCTTACACGGAGACATGGGTCCAACGTGAAGAGGCCCTTCGAGAGTTTTAATCAAAAGTGGAATGGAACATCTACAGCGGCACTAGCCGCAGCAGGCGTAGGACTATAGCTACGTATGGATTCTAATATATGGGCTATAGGCATGGGTGTTTGGTGGATCGGTATATTGCTAACTATGGATGATGGTGCGAGTGGCTAGGGGTGTTCAGCGATGCGACGCCGGTTTCACCATCACTAGTCTCGTGACAACGGAGACCCGGAGCTGGTTTCCCCGTGGTTATGCCCTTGAAAATGACACTTCCACCCCCAAGCATATAGCTGAAGTGGCCTCCCTCTGACCGGCCGACCAAGACAAGCCAGAGTTGAGAGTCCTTCGGGCGCTCTTGACGTTCCACCCCAGCCAACCAGTAACGACAAGCCGGGGACGAGACCCTAACCTTATTATTATTATGATTGTTGCTTTGTTTATGTCAATAATGAAATAAAATGAATATATATAATGCACTTCTCCTATTGACACAAAAATATTTTCTTACTAATTGTTCCGAGTCTGGAGTTCTTGGTGTCTCTTGTTTGCATGTTTGTAAAGTCCCCCGTGACGCCAAAATTAAAACTAGTGGGGTAGATGTCTTTATAAAAAAAACATGCGGTGCAGTCTTTGGGGACTGCCGATAGAAGTGAAAACTAAGTACCTAGCGTGCTCAACGCGAAGAAAAGATTTCATTTAGAAGAAGTGTTCGCTTTGCCATTGCAAGTTAAGAAGTTACTTGCTTCAGAAATAACACACAGGCTATATGACATCACGCTACAAGCCACGGGAGCGGGGCAGTAATCATGAACGTGGCTGCAACCGCAGCGGGCAGTAGTCCTAACTAATATTATACAATCATACGAATGTGAGTTAGTTTGTTTGTTACGCGTTCACGCTTGTTAGGGCAACAGAAAAGGACATAGTACCTTTACAAAAGTACTTTTACTAATCTAACCTGCATTAAGATGAGCGAAGCCGCGTGCAAATACTAGTATTGCATAAAAACTTTACTTATTAAACTCTGAGTCTTCTTCGAAGAGGTTAATGAAAACACTATGTGGGTCTGTGTGTCTGTTGATGACAGTTTGTTAGTGATAGGAATAGCGCAGGAATCACTAGACCGATTGACTTATAACTTGGTGTACAGACACCTTGGGGTCATCCCTTGGTCGAGTTTGAATATGGACTCTGTGGGTCAAAAGACCACCGAGATATAGGAGTCACAAGGTCATAAGGTCAAGGGCTATCCACCAACAGAGTGATTTGGAAGTCCAAGGGAGAAGCTTTTGCCCAGCATTGGGACATTACAAAAAGTTAATGAAAAATAAAAAAGGTGACATGAAAACGAAGAGGTTGAATCCTGGGTTTTTACTCTCATCTCGTTACACAGGTGAACCTAAATCTCTTAATCTTGAAGTCTGGCTACATCTTACATGATATATGTATGTATGTTATATTAATTCCACTACACACTAATTAATTACAAAGAAAGTAGTACTTTCAATCTTAATTAAAACCGCCACGCCTGTTCTGTCCTTCAATCATGATTACAACATATACCGAAGCTTATTCGAATTCGTGACCAAAGTAATATTGGTTATGTTATGTGGAGTAATAGCTTAGACTCAGATCTATGGACATAATTAAATTATAGTTTTTGGCTATCCGTTTGTATGCTAATTTCCGTAATAGATGAACCAATTTGGATATGGTTTTTAGTATTGATATTAATTTGGACTAAAATATTGTTTTTTTTTTTAAGGTGGTAAGCGAGACAATAGATTTTCTATCCTATCTGCAGCGTGGTGTTTAAAGTGTCGACTGATTAACAAAAATGGTAATTAATTATAAATTGCATTAGAATACTAAATAATAATAATTGTGAGTGCAAAATCGCATACATATTTTAGAGTAGTAGAGCCAAGCTGATTTCAGCATGAATGGGCCGGCTCGACCGGGGAAAGATTACCCTCTCACAGAATATCGACGTGAAAAAGCAGTATTCCTACTGTTGTGTTTCATTCGGTGAGTGAGAGCGCCGGAGGCCCAATCAACTCCTTTCCCTCTTCCCACTCCTTCTCCTTCCGACTTCCATTCCTAAAGGACAAAAGCCTAAAGCAACACGTAAGTGATGCCTCTGGTGTTGCAGGCGCCCATAGGATACGGTGACCACTTATCATCAGGTGGGCTATATGCTCGTATACCAACTTAACAGTTTGTATATATTTATTAAATTATTGATGCTAAAATTATTATTTATAATAAATAGTTTATAGTGTATTAGTCGATGGCTCTATAGCATTTTCATCCGCTTATATTAGAACGTAATCGGAAGCTACTGGATTCGATAATATTTCAGTAGCCTGGACTTAAGCTTCGGGTAAAATATAATTGGGGTTTCTTTTAGGCAATTCTATGTAGAAACTCGGAGTCTGGCAATGTACCTGGAAGACGACGGCAGCACCCATTCTCATTATTCGGTACTTAAAACATAAGTAGGTAAGTATGGGTGTAAAACCTCCCTGGTTTCCCTTCGGGGATACACTCGTAATATTTTATACTAGATGTGGCCGGGTTTCACCCGCATTTTTGATTACTGCGCCGGCCCCGTGGGTCGTAGCGTGATGTTATGTAGCCTATAGCCTTCCTCGATAAATTAGCTATCCAACACAAAAATATTTTTTTAATTCGGTTCAATAGTTCCTGAGATTAGCGCGTTCAAGCAAACAAACAAACTCTTCAGCTTTATTATATTAGTATAGATAAGAAAATTGAAAATAAAGTTGCAATATATTTTATAAGTGATATTCCTTTGTCACACGACCTGCTTTACATATAAGCTTATTGCTGCCGACAAAATTATATACATACACCGCTGCCAACCCTTTCATAAACAAAAACATAGTGACGTCACATCTCCGTATCTAAACATGACGTCACAATGATTTATGTTGATTTACGAACCGATTACCCAACCCTCTAGTTCGATTAAACAATTCAAGTACATAAATTATTCATCGTGATCAAGATAACTTATAAACAAACAATATTTTAACATTAATTGACATAAGAAGCGGGTCGAGCCTTACTTGACTTTGTCCATACAGAGATCTCGTAAAATGCACTTCATATGTGTACTATGACGTCAGAGTAGGGAAGCCAGGTCTTATTTATGCACTTGGGAATTAGTTGTCGGGTCATAGCAAACATTGCGATAATGGACTTAATGTTACTAAAATTAAATTACTACTAGGACTACTACTAAAGCAGCGATAGCCTAGTAGGAGATCGTAGGACTGCCACGCAAAGGTCTCGAATTCGATACCTCGACTTCAACTGACTCTGACTTTAAGAAGTAATGTGCGTGTTAAATATTTATAAATCTCTCGCTTTAACGGTGAAGGCAAACATTGTGAGGTAATCTGCATGTCTGAGAGTTCTCCATAATGTTCTGGCAGAGATTATGTAAAGTCTGCCAACCAGTGGCACGTGCCAATGAGGTGGATTATGGCCTAACCCTTCATAGAGAGAGAAAAGCCCCGTGCCAAGCTGTGGGACATACAGGACTGATACTAGTATATTATAAAGAGTTATTATTTTAATTACAATGGTCTTTTGCAAATATAAAATAATATTAACAAAAACAAATTTCTATAATAATAATAACAAACTAAGCAGAGCTTGTATAATGGGTACTAGACAATGGATAAACATAAATGTAAATAAATTTATTTTATTTATTTACATACATTTATTTACATACATATTATTCATAGAAACACCCAGACCAAGACAAGCATTCATGTCCATGCACACAAATGTTTGTGCGAGAATCGAACCCGCGACCTCAGGCGTGGCAGTCTGTTACCCTACACACTACACCATCGAGGCCGCCTTTTATTTCTATGTGTAAGATTCGCGAAAACGTATTACGGTTAGTTCTATAATGTCCTAAGTTCGAGAATCTGGACGACAACGTAATCTTAAGACATTTTCAATAGCAGCAGGATGCCAAGACGGGATTAAAAGTACAGTTAGTCCCGTACACTATAACAAACTTGGTTTCTATTACGTAAGACATAAAACATACCTGGAAAATTTAGGTGTAATATACTTCAGCCTTAGAATAATAAGAATACGGGCATCGGAATATTTATGCAGTATTTTAATCTTAACAAAAAACGTGGTATTTCGAAAATCAATGTCTAGTCTATGGTCACCACAATCATGGGTCTAACCAAAGAGTCTGCTCGACCATAGCTTTTCAAATGCAAGTCTTAAGGAAAGTGCTGACAAATATTTTAAAAATCTTGTTATCAATATATGTATAAACTTACATAAAATCCGTTTTAAGTAGGTTATTTTATATATAAACTGAGATAAAATCCGTTTTAAGTAGGCTATTTTAATGTATTCTCGCAAATATAATATAACCTTCGCGTAAATGAAATAGGTATTGCCTTACGTTTACATCAGGTATACACCACGTTTACCTAACATAGAAAAATAACGAATAATCTAACTACACACAAACGTAATATCCTGACCATTTAATTTTACCGTATGGTGGCCCCAGCTAAGCTAAGATATAAGCGTAATGACTTCTGAAGGGATAATCGTGCTTGATCCTTAAATGGAACTTGTATATTAATTTGTGTTCTAGATGCTAGTAGAATTGTACACGCCGTTATTACCATGCGAACACATGTTAAGCAATCCTCCACGAGGTCAGCTGTTAGTAAGTAATTGCTAGAATGACTGCTAGAATTAAGAATCAAACAAACAGGAATCCTAAGATAGAAGAACTGCCTGATATACATACTCTACATCTCCAATGGAGTAGGCAGAATTATATAACACTTACAGCCGCAGTTACATTTTGGATTCTACGTAATTGAGGTCGAACCGAGAGCTGCGATTAAGTATTTCATGACAATTGTTTTTTATTAAGATGTCAAGCAACGTCGCCATAGCACATAGCCGTCTGATGTTATGCAATGGTATCCCTACATAAAAGGGGTTGTTATGCTGCCAACTCGAGGGACTACAAGATAACTAAACCTTTACAAAACAGCAGCGCTAGCGATAAGTGATTTTCTAAAGAGCCTGAAGACCCTATCTACGGCTGAAAAACTACACAAAGCTGTGTACTTACTCAGCTAGCTGCCCAGCTGGATAATGGATAACTATTCTGTATACCATCCAGTCGGTGGAAGTCTTAACCTTAATAGAATTAAGCAATATTGTAACTTTGGAAAGCATATAGAGCTATATACTTCATATATTTTTGTGCTTCATACCTACATTCGCTAGAACATATGTGTCAAAACACTTACCGCATTATACCACAACTCATTTAAAATTCTCCTCACGTATGAAGTTAAAATGCTCCACGAATAGTTTCGGACCTCTGTTACAAAGGATTCGACAAGGATCCACTATTTTAGTCTAATTACAACCAGCTTGTTAGCTAGAGGCATTAGTACGAGAACAGGCGAAGAGCGGGAGAAAATTTTCCTTTTTAATTACGCCCATGATTGCAAAAATTGGTTCTATCGCAACCAATAGAATTACCGTTCAATCGCAAGATCGACGTTTTAACTATTTGCTTGGCACCCGAGTCATTTTACTTTTCTTCTTTTAAATGGCAATTAAAGACTGTAATAGCCATTAGTCTCGTATGGCGTCGATAGTGCTATAGATAAGAAATTTGTACTACTGATGTAATCCCTCTACAAAACAATTATTCTGATTATCTAAATTATTATTTACATACACGCTAGGTATTTATAACCTCAAATGCTAGAAACGAGTTACACATGGCCGTGTATACATAAAGTTATATGTTAAATGTTACTGTCTATGCGTACAGTCACATAATACATAAATGCACCTCTTCGAACACAAGCAGACATTATATTTTATGTATCTCGAGCTTCTGCTCGCGCCCTCGCCCGTATTAATCCTATGGGAGCGCATACTGGGTTAAAATGTATTTTATATTAAAACATAGGACAATCAAAAGCATGGTACTTGTATATTATTAGATACCAAATTATATCAGAATTCATTCAACCATTTACGCATATTTTACAAACATCCAAACACCTTAACAAACTTTTACATTTAGGCAGATAACATTTTGCTAGCCTGGGCCTGTACCTATGTATTAAGCAATATATAAAACCCAGTAGCATCTCCATATAGGTGAAAAACTTACGCCATATGACAAGAAATGGTGCTGTACACAATTACATACCACGCCAATCAAACCTCAATCTCGCAAGCGTAGTTCACATTACGAGTTTCTTTCTTTCATTTGACTCTGAGAATATGTACATATGATGCGAGCCGCTGTTTTATCCGCTTGCAGTAGTGCCTTAGGCCACACTGACTTGTTTAAAAGTTTAGGGCCCGAACTGCACACGTAGGCCTATTTCAGTTTTATTTTATTTTACAGTAGTTTGACTTTCAGTGTGGCGAAGGCAAAATAGTTGCGTGTTTCTAACGAAATGGTCATTAAAGTCGACTACTGTTTTGGGATTTGCTGAAAATAGATATTACTAGTAGGTTACCGCAACCTTAGTGACATTTAAAACAATAATGGAAAATATGTTTACATTTATTTTATGGAATGTCGTTGTTTTTCTTTTGAATTATGAGAGCGTTATTTACTTTGTATTCGTATTAATAAGATGGAAATATTTTAAATATTTGCCGCTTCCTTATTTTATGTAAAACTACAATGAATAAATACATACTCTTATACGTGTATCTGCGAAAACGTAGAAGTATACAACATCCAAATTTCACCGTGTATGTTTTTAAGTCCCACGAAATAGGGAGGAAGGCCTATTGCAGTCTACCGTGCACAGTTTTAGGCACTGCAAATTATCTCACAAAAATCCCAAATGCCTTTGCCCGACGTGGCAAGTCGAGACTTACGTGATGCCTGGCCTTGAACATAAGCCTACGCTTACGCCACGGACCCACCAAGGCAATCATATACAATTTTACATATATAATTGTGATTATCTTACATAAAGCGGATTCTGTTGAAAATAGCTCCGAGCCGTATCCCCGCGGGTGTGCTTGGAGGCAAACCGTTTCATAACCAAGTTTAAAATTACAAAGGCACGGATAATACTCCTTGAAATACCATTTGAAATAACAGAAAACAGGTTGAATAAGGTTAATGTAGAGATTTAATTATAGCTTGTAAACATGTGTTTTCTTTTTATTTTATACTAGGTTATGTCCGAGATTTGGCAAGGTTTTGGTAACCTAATTTCAAATTCCGAAGAACGGAATATCCAGTAAATACTTATTAGTGTCTATAATTACCTACTTACATGCCAAATTTTAAGTCTATTATATTGATATGTACTTAATCTAACCAGGCTAAAATTTTCCCAATCTCGTGCGAATAGCTTCCTATGTTCAAAGTTTTAGGCTGGCAGTTAATGACTCAGTCACTTAGTAAGACAAGACTTCTCTTTTTATCGATTATTTTACACAAATGACATACACAACAAAAAATATCCATTAGGTATATAAAGGATATTTTAGTGATAAAACAAAAATTCACCAAATAAATACATATATGTATTCTATTTTATACATACTTTTTAAAACAGGAACAGAATAGACTTTATTTACATAAACAAAGCAACAATTATAATTTACAACTTAACTAATATTAACAAACCTAACTACTTATAAATAAAACATGAAAAGTAACAAAATATGGGACTATAAATTTAATATAAAGAAAGGAAATGGCTAGTTTAGGCAGCATCGTAATATTCCTCAGCATCGCTGTCGACCGGGAAAGTGCCCAGAAAACTGGTAGCATTGCCACGTTGAATGGCAATGCTGATTCTTTGAGCCATAAAAAGTCCAGCCTTCTGGTCACGCGAAGCGTCGATTAGCCGCTTAGATATATCTCTAAAAAGCGCACGAGCGCCCGGACCCCATGAACCTAGCGTTTGGGGTGTAAACGCTAGGTTCATGGGGTCCGGCTCAAAAACGTAATTACCAATTAAATTACTGTATTTGCGCCGTTTGAGGTTTTTCGCCGCTACAGCAGCAGCACTGGCACAGTTCACCGTGTTTGGAAGATGTGATGGCGCAAGGGTGTCGACGCATGTGGCGTCCCACACCAAAGGCCTACCCATTTTTCAAGGTAACAAAGACATACCATTGGGTCTCTTCCCATCGTCACGTACCAAGCCTATGGGTTCTAATACTGCTGGTACGCCGGCGGTGTTAAGAGCACGACGGATTATGTCATTAAAGTGAGCGTGTCGTGAAATACGACAAGCGCTTCTGCTGCAGGACAGCCCATGGTGTCCTATCGACAGCTTCTCCGCAATGACAGCGATGCGGAGAAACACACGGGGCACCTAAACGAAGACAGGTGGCGAGGCGGAATGTTGTATACATACTTTATTTCTATTTTATAGTAACTTTACACATCCAACTTCTTTTTAAAACTGTTTCCTTTTAACTTTGTTGTTGTGTTTAGTGAACATATTAAGGAGGCAATGTACTACCAGGAGTAGAAGCTGTTTTTTGGGTTTGCCAGCTACCTTTTCTTAAAGGGTCGTTTTGGCACCTCTAAATCGACCCCATAAAAAAGATTCGTTGCTAAACCCATGATGCGAACTTGCGATAAGACGAGAGGTATCGCTTTCCTACTACTACAAAAAATAAATCAAGATTTTTTTATAGATAAATAAATTTTGCCTCCGGCTTCGCTCGCCTATTGTTATGTTAAGATAAGGTTATTTCAAGTTTCAATCTCTCGTAAACAGTACTTTCTTAAAAGGTCCTTATTTCATTTTCTGTACCCTTGACAACTGTGGGTATGCGAAATGTCATGATGTCTTCGTCGAGTAGTTAAGGCGTGAAAGCGTAACTAATATTAGTTAAGATATCGTTATTCAAAATTTAAATATATCCTTCAAACATTCAATCCAAAATTAAAACACATTTTTATTACCTAGCAGAAAAATACAACGACTAAACTTAATATTAGGAGTTAAAGTATGAAATTGCCGATTTGTACTGAAAAATTGAAACTCGGTTTTTTCTAAGATATACCATATTTATTTAATCGAAATATTTACGCTCATTATCTATACATTGCTGCCAACTGCAAAGAAAGTTCATTTATGCCTTACGATAGAACTCCGGGGATCTAGTTTCGACAAACTATGTGAAATCATTTTGCTGATAAGAATTTTTTTTATCATGTAGAAAATTTTACAAATCACGAAACAAATGGTAGTCCGTTCGAGCAAGGTCTGGTCAGTACGGATGATGACGTATGGTTTATAACTGCAGCTCCTGTAGAGTTACAACGGTTTCTTGTGCAGTGTGAGGTCTTGCATTATCATGGAGCAATAATGGTGAAGATGGATTCACGAGTCGGGGCTGTTTCACTGCCAGTTTCACCATCATTGTTCGAAGTTCGGCACAGTAAATATCTGCTGTTATTGCTTGATCAGACCTGAGATAGGTATAGTAAATAACACCATGAAAAGACCATCAAACAGTTACCATTACCTTTTTGTTAGTAAGCTTTGCTTTAGGGCACTGTCTTGGCGTTTGACCTGGGGTCAGCCATTGCATTTTTTGCTTACGGTTATCATAAAGAATCCACTTTTTGTCAAATGTCACAATTCGATCCAATATTCCTTCATTTCTATACCGATTCAACAGGGCAACACAAGTTTCAACACGCTTTTCTTTCTGCAGATCAGTCAAATCATGAGGCACCATTTTTCATATCTTTTTATCTTATAGATTTGATGCAAATGAGCCAATATTATAGGTAGGTTAACGTTAAACCATGCCACTAAGCCGATCTGAGTCATAATACCCAGGAAGGTATTATGACTCAGACCACAGCGTTATTCACCTGTGTGGACGGTCTTCTACGTGGTTCGTTCTTCAATTCGAAGTTTTCATTACAAAAGCTTTTAAACCAAAAACGCACGGTGCATACATTAGCAGTCTCCTCTACAAACACAGCATTGATATTGCGAGCCGTTTCTGCCGCGTTAGTTTCGCGTCGGAACTCGTATTCAAAAATGACTCGGATTTTTTAAGTATCCATCTTTCCCGTCTAAGCTGAATAAAAATAACAATTTAATGTCGAAAATTGAATATTGCACATTTTAAAAGAAAATCTTATAGATATCATGTAAAAAAAGTTTCACTCGAAAGTCTTACACCATAAAGATTTTATGTCAATTCAAAGTATCTATTACTATACAACGGTAACTTCATTCTTTAACCCCTATTATTTTCCTCAAAAGGTACATTAAGGATTAATATAATTCAGTGGAAGCCTATTTATTAAGGAAAAGTAATTAATAAAATCTGGCTTTGCTTCATGAGAAGTATTTATAATTTTCTTGAGGAGGAAATCTGACAGATTGATCACATATTTGACCCGAGATTGACCCAGAAAGAAATGGTGTAAGTTCAAATGAATTCTCACAGGAGCGATAAATCATTTTGTATTGTTTGTTACCAAACTGACTTGTTTTTGACGAACAACTTGTTGATTTGCAGAGTCTATTTATGTTTCAATGGTTAGCTGTAAATATAACCTGAGATTGTACGGGTGGGTTTCGTAAACGTGATCCTTTGTTTTCTTTTTATAAGGTGTTTGGATCTGCTAGCTATAACTTTATTTTATCTATGTATATAATATAATCGTTAACACACTAATTGTCTTTGTGCACCCTTATCACAACAACGGTTGCCTTTATTTGGATGTGGTTTTCAGATATTGAAATAAGCTTGGAACTAAAATGAACTAACAATAATATTAGCCCTGAATTAAACTGTCTCACTGCTGGGCACGGGCCTCTTCTCAGTGTGAGAAGGGTTACGCCATAATCCACCACGCTGGCCCAGGGGCAGACTATCTTTGAGAATATTATGGAGAACTCTAAGATATGCAGGTTTCTTCACAATGTTTTTCTTCACCGTTAAAGCGAGCTATAACTAAATATTTCATATGCACATGATATTGAAAGCCTAGGAGTCCAACGGTCACTAGACTTACTAAAATTAATATAATTTAAATGTCAAATTATTGATTTATTCATTGATTTATATATATAAATATATTAATAATCAAACGAAAATTGATGCGATGATAATAATAATAATAATAATATTCTATCACATACACGCAACACCATCTAGCCCAAACTAAGCAGAGCTTTTACTATGGGTACTAGACGATGGATAAACATATATACTTTTTTTTTGTAAATACATACATATTATATATAGAAACACCCAGACCAAGACAAAACTTCCATGTTCATGCACACAAAATGTTTGACTTGTGTGGGAATCGAACCCGCACAATTATGATATATGTATATTATGAACGTAATAAGCTCGTTAACAAAATTCCCCTACTTTTATTGTAAACTAACTGTCCTAATAATATTCCTAAAGACATTTGAAGAGATATGTATACATAGGCATAATAACCATCCTCACACATCGACTGACCCAATTTATTCTCAAAACGGGATCGGTAGGACTTATCCATTTCCTCAAATTTATCGCCATCGTCGATCCCTAGTGAGTAACCGCCTTGTATTATTGCCGTCCACAAGACACTGGGGCTGACGGCTTGACATGATTATATTCTCTATGGAGCGATCTCGACAGATGACAACTTTATGATCGGAATTAAATAGCGATCTGTCCGATCCCCAATTTGCTGATTAAGGATGTATTGTTTATAATGTCAGTCATAGCAAAAGGTGGTGTTATAATCGGTACCGCACTGAGAAAAATGAAAAAGCAAAAAGATAGACATTCCAAGTAGCGCACCTGTTTGAAGCACACTCGTTTGAACCCTCAATTAATGGTTCGCAAAAAAGTATAAAATTAATAAATTTCTTGTTTTACTAGATTTAGTCCGCAGTAACCAGTATTTTTTCTGGATGAATAGTACCTCCTCCATGTCCATTTCTGTACCCCTGACCATCGGTCAAGATAACCGGTCGAATAGTTAAGCGTAACAAACAAACAAACTCACTCACTCATTTACAATATGAGTTAGGATGTTCCGGTGCGCCACATGAAATGCCTCCAAAAAATTGCAACCGATAATAATAAAATTTGGTAGGTATGGAATTAAGGAAGCCCCGGGGAAAACGTGCATTAATATCTTTTGTCACTCATCATAATAAAGGTACAAAAGCACCAAAAAGCTACAGTTGTGCTTCGGTTGATGCCAACGACAATTTTTTTTATTTATTGTTTTTAAATTTACATTATGTTATTAAAATGACAATAAAAAGAACACTAATCATTTCGATAAAGAAATTATTACTATCAACTCGATATCTGAATAGTAACATCCACGCCGTGTCGAATATACAAATAGAATTCCTATTAATTAAAATGGAACCATCCTAAGCCATCGCTTCGGTCATCACCGATCTCACCTAAAACCACGAAATCGTTACCCTACTTTATACATCGACCGATCTTTTTAATTTATTTTAATAACCAATAGAATTTGACGTCCATAAGTGATACTTTGTGCCCTAAATAAATAAATGATTTTTGCCCTTGAACAAAAGGAGTCCATGAAAAAATATCTCAGCTACAATAAAAACTGAAACTAATGGTACTTAAATTCAGTTATATATTTTTATTGTTTTACATTTACATGATGAATTTAAAGAGCTGAAAAGACAAACCTAAAAGTATTTGAAATTCAATTCAATATTCGGTACATTTGTGATCGCTGTTAAAAAATGGATAGGAGGTTTTATTTTTTTTATGTTCGTTCTTCGCAATACCGATAACCGCGTTGATAGAAATAAAGGTCTTTGATTTATTGAATTCTATTGTATTTCATTAATTCCATGTGTCTAAGTGCCTACTCACACGGTTCGGTAACTTTTGTCGGTTTACCGATTTCGTAATACGCAGCTCGTCTGATAAATTATGTATGACGTAACAATGTACGATAATCGAATAAACATTGGAATGTTGAAAGGATTGTATCTAGGTATATTAATGTTATAAAGCTCAAGAGTTTGTTTGTTTGGTTGGTTGAACGCGCTAATCCCAGGAACTAGGTTTGATTTAAAAATCTTTTAATGTTGGTTAGCCCATTCATCGAGGATGTCTATAAACTATAAAACTTCACGCTACGACCGCAGCATCAGTTAAAAATGTTGCAAAAACGGCCAAGATTATCTTGTGTGAGGCAGACGAAGGTGCGCGGGTCAGTTAGCTTAATATATTGAAAATTATATAAATGAAACGTCATTTCACGCTTTAAAAGCCAATAAGAAGACACGATAGACGCGATTCTAAATCGACTGTTCTGGTCAACTTTTTATATGCGACTACATAAATTTGTTTAGAAAAAGTTGTTACCTAATCTAATCTTATTTATACTAAGTCTGTCTTTTGCTTATTTATGACCTTAGCTGTGCTATTTCCTGTCAAACACATTTTTTTAGGACAATGTAACCTGATATTCATTCGAATCTATTTAGTCTAGAGAGCCGAATTTTATAAATTTGGGCATGAATAAAGCTAGACAAAAAACCTAGTTCCCCCACTTATAAATACTGTAATCCTTATATTAATTCACTTATGATGGGGTTACATTAACGGACTACGGCAAATATTCGTGTTAACGCGATGAGTGTGGCTGGCTAAATCGTTGCAACGTGTTGTATTTGAGCGAAGACGATGTATTATCGGGGCACTGTCGGTAAACTGGCGCGCATCAAAGGAATATGGCGCGCCAACATTCGATTGGGTGGCTACACCTACGTCACTTCAGTGTCGTCCAGCGGGTCGGGCTTGTTTTTTTTTTTGTCAGCGCTTCACGAATCTTCATCCGCTTAATGTAGACAAGAACATCGCGTACACGATGTTTTTAGCGCGCCAACGCGACATGAAACTTCGCCCGCTAATGTAGCCCCAGCATTATAAAAACATATTTCATTACGGTATTATTAGTATTATTATTTTATTTCGGAGGGGTGGGCTGAGGAAGAATAGAGATACGGAATTTTATTTGCCACAATCTTTGCATGTCTCTCATTCAGTCTAAATTAAAGATTTGGTGCTGCTACTGAAAATGTCTAACACCAAAACCCAATAACAAATTGTTTGGTCCAGGTATCGAAAGCGATATGATTGTAAGCAAACATAAGTGAAAACCTATACCAATCAAATTTAAATCCTAACTATATTATTATAAATGTGAATGTGAGTTTGTTTATTTGATAAGCTTTCACGCTTGAACTATTCGACCGATCATCATGAAATTTCGCATACACGTTGTCAGGAGTATATAATAGGACATAAGGTACCTTTCCGTACCATTCCATAGCTTTCATCCCGAAAAACAGTACTGTTTACGTGGGATAAAATTTCATTCACAAAATCTATATGAACGCGAGTGAAGGCAAAATAAAAATAAGTAATATTATAAAAGTTATAAAGTAAATACTTATAATACAAATTCATATGTATAAATTATCTCTAACCTATAAATTGGTAACCATTTTCATAATCCAGCTGTATGAGGTATTGTCACGTCTAAGAGATTTAATAAGATTTTAATCTGACGACCTATCCGTGTCCGTATTTTAATGAGTGCCGTATTTATTCCTCAAAAACAGCCTTCAATCTTAAATAAATTATAACTAGGGACATTAATTGGGATCTTAGCGAGTCGCTGTTTAATCAGCCGAAACGGTGTCGTCTTAAATCTAATACGTCGTTCAAAGTCACGTATTTCGGACAACAATTTAAGCTGTGCTGGAGAAATTGTTGCGAATTTGGCAGAATTATATTGACCTTACTATAGTAAAATGTTTGAGGTTATTGTAAAAACCGATTGACTGACGAGTCAGAGATGTTGCGTTTGAAACATGGCACTACAGAACACATACTACGTCTTGCCAACTTGTGACGCCCCGGTTGTCATAATTATTATTATATAAACAATCCAAACATGATGAAATATGTGAAATGGTTAATTGTCGCTCGCTTTGATCTGTATGTCTGAGAGCAAACCTTTCTCATACTGAGTAGGAGAGTTATAAACAGTTCTGATATTAGGCATTATAAGCGTGTCATTGACAATTACAGGCAATTTTGACACTTCATTATTCGTTTATGATTTAATGGTGCTATCTGCGGTTCATGTGATCTGAATATTATTATTACTCTTGTGTCTACCAGAAGCGTAAGCTGTATCCAATACTCTATACTTATATACGTATGTCACACTCTAACATTTCAAATCTGCAGTTAACTGTCACCCATATTTTACTCTACATATTTAGTAATACGTTTAAAGCAATTTTGTAGTTGTAAGCCCAATAATCACAAGCACGCTAATCATTTTACTCAACGGACAGAAATAGAAAAATATTTGTTATAAATATGATAATGAAATCTCTGTTACAAAAGGGTTAAACGTAATATTGCCTTTTGTTGATTAATGTCAGGAAGGTAATAAAGGAGGATGAATCCAAAACAAATAAAAAGATATAATAAATTAATAAAAAGTCTTTCTCGCCAGTATTTTTATTTTGTTAAAGTTGCGACATTTTACTTTGCGGGCTACAAGCGTAATGCATCCAATTAGTCTTGCTTTCCAGCTATCATTTATATTTGCAAGGAAATAGTCAACTCACTAATTACTGCTAATTATTTAAATTGAGTACCTACTTACTTATATTTTACGCGAAAGTTATACGTTGAACTTAAATAATGCTATTCCGACTTTTATCGCAGTTTATTTTTATTTTTAAGGATGCTTTGGAAATGTTTTCAAAACAAACATCATTATAATAAAATAAATCCTTCTTGCTAAAGACAAGACGGTTGGCATGTATCTGACTGTTTCGCTCTCGAGTTTATTTTTAATAACTTACTATTTTTTTTTCAATTTTAATAGTAAAATGATTTATTTATTTTAATTATAATACCTGTATACCAACTGCAATAATTTAAGACAACAATATTATTACTTTTTTTAACACTATCTAGCCCTGACTATGCAGGCTTACAAGCTGTATTATATTATTACATACATATATACTTTTTTTTTGTAAATACATACATATTATACATAGAAATACCCAGAACAAAATAAACATCCATGTTCATGCACACAAATATTTGTCTCGTGCGGGAATCGAACCTGCGATCTCAGGCGTGGCAGTCGGTTACACTAACCATTACGCCATCGATATATAATAACAATATCAACCATGTATTGAACTGTCACACTGCTGGACACAGGCCTCTTCTCAATGTGAGAAGGATTATGCCATAATCTACCACGTTGGCCTAGTGCGGGTTGGCAGACTTCACATATCTTCGAGAACATTATACAGAACACTCACGCATGCAAATTTCGTTATCATGTTTCCTTTCACCATTACAGCGAGCTATTATTAATACGCACTCAACTTCGAAAAGTCAGAGATCCGCGCCTTGAGAACAAGAGACTTCTGCGTCGCAGTCCAACGGTCTCACACTAGGCAATCGTTGCTTAAATAAATAAAGTAATTCAAAAAAAGAAAATATGAAGTATATAAATAGACCCAATCATCCATACTTCTCACAGAAACTCAAACCCTTTAGCAATATATCCGACCATCCATCCGGTTTCTTATCACGAATTAATTATATATATATATATATATATATATATATATATAGCATATTGGGTGTGCCATGCAAAAATTTAAATAAATGTTTTAAATTTTTGCATGGCACACCAAAATATTCGAAACATTTCACAATTTTATTCGAATAATCGTGCGTAGTTACTATAAGCGTACAAAAGCTCTTTGCAAAATAAGTCAACAAAAACAAAATAAACCGCCAACGGTAAAAGTACTTCCTTTTAAATTTAGTGCCTGCCAACCTAAAATTATAACCTGATAAACGCTGTAGCAACATTCCCCGGTAAGCCATTACCTGGTAAAAAGGGTTCCGACTACAAAATCTCTTTGTCAGGCTTCAGTTATTAACAGCCTTTGAACGAGCCAACTTACTTTGGACCACCTAAACATAGTTTTGGTATAAAACCGTATTTTATGAAGTTTTGGTTGAATTTAACATGAATTCACGTTTGGTATTATGGATTTGATACCTTTATGAACTGCCAGAATTCGGCGAATTGCTATCGTTCTGTGAAATGAAAACTGGAGTTATCTGAATTGTATTATGGCATGTGATTGAGGATGCGATTGAGGTACTGCTTATATGGTCTGAAAGCACGTAAAGCCGTTGGTCCTGAGCCTAATCTCTCTCCTGTCGTGTCGGATTATTCGTCCCATCGGATCATGAGAGTTATGGAACAAAGAGTGCACTTGTGTTTGCGCACACACTTGTGCACTACAGGGTGATTTTGAAATCGTGTAATTCCTTTTAACCACGCATTCTACTGGTGATATAGAATAACCCTGACCATATTTTTATTTAATTAGAATTATATTTTTTGAAAAATTATTGTTCCGTTTTTTTCGTGAAATGGTGTCAGATAGTCATATGTTAACCAACCGAGGCAATTTTAATTTTTTACTAATTAAAATAAAAAAACATATTAATAATTAATGTCGTAAATAATAACGGGCGGTCCTTTTTATTGCCTCTTATTATTTACGACATCAGTTATTGTTATGTTATTATTTTTAAATTAGTAAAATATTAAGATTGTGTCAGGTGGTTAAAATATGACTATTTGAAATCATTTCATGAAAAAAATCTGTACTCTAATTTTGCCGAAACCATTATTCTAATTAAGAAAAAATATTGTCAGGGTTATTCTATATCACCAGTAGAATGTGTGGTTAAAAGGAATTACACGATTTCAAAATCACCCTGTATAATATCTCCTGCGTCGATGGCCAATCTCCGTTAAGATTGGCCGCCGTGACGGAAATTTGGTCTGGAGGACATTATTAGCTGGGTATATGCTCCGTTGGGATATAAGTATGACACTGCTATAATAGAGATTTGATTTAATCGAGTGTCGTATGAGGCTTATATTTAGAAAGTCTTGCTCGATATTATGGCCTAGGAATGTATTTTCATAAAAGGATCTAGTGCAAATTCATATACTTACTTAGGTATCACTTCGTAAAATAATTTTCTATATGAATACCCGTAGACTTTTATATGATCACTAAAATTTACCTTATTAATGGGCTTACATTATACCTTTATGATCCATTTCATATCTTCTTCCTAGCCTTTACTATTCCCAAGTCACCTGGGGTCGGCTTTTCTAGTCTAACCGGATTTGACTGGATATCAGTTTTTACACGGAGCGGCTGCCACCTGACCTCCGCAACCCGAAAGCTAACGATACCCTAAAGCTAGACCAGTGTCAGGATATTATAGGGCACTGATTTCCCGATAACGGCTGCCATAGATGTTCCATTTCATAATGATCAAGTAAAAATTATTCAAAATATTAATAACGCGCTGTCTTTGTCTTATAAAGTTAAATGAAAACGGTAGCGTAATATTTATTTTATTGATATTTTATTTGGAGATTGTGGAACAAAACCTTAACGTGTCAGCTTAACAAGATAGAGACAATGTTAAAAGCATTGTGTCTGGATGCCGGCGTCCGAAATATGGATAAAATGGAAGACCTATGTATGTGCTCTATAATTACTATAGCTATTAGAATAACAGATTTTTGCTTTATATAATAATAAACGGGCTTTAAATGCGATCATACTTGATTACACACCTTTTTGAAAGACTTGGCGTTACGGCCAGTTTGCCTCGGCTATGATCACAAGTTATGTATATAATAAACATGATCGGATTAATACCAGTTTTCTTTAAATAAATCATTCAACGCAAAAGTATAAGTGATTACATTTTTGCTTGTTGTGAAAGGATGTACGTACCGTGCTAAAATATAGACAATGTAGAACAACCGAGATTCTGAATGCAGATTAGTGAATACAATTGATTAGACTACACTTATAATCAAGCGGTTACGATCTCTACTTGGGAACAAAGATTGTGACGTAATTTTTATTTTATGTTAACTAAATGTTTAAGGCCCCCAGCGGCATAAAGATTATTCCTTATCTTTTAACCATGTAAAAAACAGTGCACTAAATTGGTAGCTGTTGGCTAAAAACTAAACAAAAGATAGCTAGAGTTATCGTGTGATTTGATGTGAAACAAATCACTATGTCGGGAGACAACTGCTGTAATTTTGGCAAAGCCTGGCAGAGATAACGAGTCAGCGATGTGACGTATCTTGTTTTGTACAATCAGACACAAAAGTTTTGGAAAAATGTGTTATTTACAAGATTGTACGATGGCGTAGTGATTGAAGCGGTCACTTCGCCACTGCCGAATGTTGTGGGTTCGAATCCAACATGGGACAAAAATTAAAACTTAGCTATGTCTGGGTTAATACATACGATGGTCCATATCTTTTGGCTACACTGATGCCGTAGCGGTCGACTGCGCCGGGAGATGTGGGTTCGAATCCCGTACGGAACAAAAATTTGTGTGATTTACAAAAGATATTCCGAGTTCTCTGTGTCTATTGTTTGAATATTTGTAAAGACACATGTGACACGGGAGTTATTACTAATGCGAGAGATGCTTATTAAAAAAATGTGGATCTGGGGTTGCCTCCATGACCTCGTGGCTCTTTCAGTACTGAAAGTGCCTCGAGGTCATGGTCAATAATCAAAGCCTATCGTTGGGATGCTAGGCTTTGATTATTAGTTAGCAAAAATTCTTATCGGGCTTTTGTTCAGATTTTCTTAGTACTCATATATGACAGCTACTCAGCAATATCCTACTTGGCAGGATCTTAACTATATAAGGCGAAATGTGACTACGTTAAACTTAAATGTACTCTTTCGGAGATATGTGTGCTTGAGTTAATGTATGTATTTATCACATTCAGTCATTAATACGGACATACAAAAAATTGCAAGAGCGCCACATAGTGGCATTTTTAGGAAACATTAATACGGCGCGCTTCTACAGAGTCGTAAAATTAAGTCTCGCGGTGAATCAGTGCATTCTGTGTCGGGTCGCCTCGGAGTCAAGACCCTTGAACTGTAAACGATTTGTAGTGAAATAATTACTAGAGAATTTGCGAGCAATTTACTTTGTTATTTTCGCAGTGTTTTCATTGCACGGCAACACCTAAACTTAACCATTCTCGATCTCGATCCAGTTGAACACACACAAAAAATGTCATCAAAATTGGTCCAGCCGTTTAGGAGAAGTTTAGTTACAAACACACGCACAAATGATATATATATATATATATATATATATATATATATATATATATATATATATATATATATATATATATATATATATATATATATATATATATATATATATATATATATATATATATATATATATATATATATCAAGAAAATAATCATTGAAATGTAATATTTTCTGTAATAGGAGTTGAATAAATCGCCATCTATTGGTTTGTTTCGAAACGTCAAGCTTTAGCTTGAGTGAGGTCGCCATAGAGCCAATGTGTCAGTTAGAGTGACAGTTATAACTGTCAGTGTCATATTGACGTTATATAAGCGCCGGAGACTCGTGCTCGGACACATTCGGGTGACGATCTCGATGCGTTACGGATCAAATCAGAGATAATCATAGTCAACCTTTATTGTTTTATTTCTCTTGTATTTACCTATCATTAGTATACGTACGAAGTATAATACCACGCCTCTCTTTTATTGCTTCATCATGTCAAAAGCGAGTTGCCATCCTATTCTCCGACATATATATGTATAAAGATTTATATACTAGATTTTGCGGGCGGCTTTGCTCGTGCGAGGAGGAACAGGCATTTCTTTTTTCTGGGTAAAAGGTAATCTATCCTTTTTTGTACCTGACCTGACGAGTTTGCGAAATTTCATGATGATTGGTCGAGTAGTTATGGCGTGAAAGCATAACTAACAATGTAGCGGAGCGAGCTCTTTTATAGTTCATAGAGTAGATTTAAGGAGTAACTGCGTTAAAATAGATACTACGAATAGTATGTTGGGAGATAATATTTATTCTAAAGTTAATAATGGTAAAAACACTTAACACTTAACAAGGGGTTACTAAATGGTTAATAAATATGTGACCTGGGTGTGGTGGGCTTCGCGGGCCTGCTCGCCAACCGATCAGCACCAGGTCCGAGAGGCGGTGTGCGTGTTCCCACGCGTACCTTTGTCTCGTGTCTTCGTTCCCTCACAGTACAGGGACAGTAGAGGGAGTCATTTTTAAGTAGTGGCCTGACGTTTCACACGGTGGCGGGGTCGCGATTGCATGTGAAAGCGATTCGCGCGGCCCCGCCATCTATGGTTATGTCGAGGAACACCCTGGTAGGTTTAGTCGGTATTACCCCCCGGTAATACCTATCTTGACCCCGGTGAGCCCGACATAAACTCTCCGTCGTCCCGCGGAGAGGTAAAAAAAGATAAATAAATAGCAAAAATGGTAAATTAATAAACTAAATTAAATGGTAAAAAAGTTAATGGTTTAATGATAGTTGAGCTCGGTCGCTGCTCTAATGCGAACAAACCTAGAAAGTCGAATAAAATTATAAAATTAACGCGTATCAAATGTGAATGCAATGCAAAAATGTAAAGCGCTGAGCTGTTCGGAAGCGTAGCTCCGAAAAAACAAACTCACATTCGCATTTATAATATTACGCATAAATTAAGCATTTAAATTCTCAATACTCAATAGTAAAACGTGTTTACAAATGTGCATGGTAAACATCGATAAACTCGCCCACTATTACGTGGGACAAAAATAATTATAGCATGGTAAATATGAGTGTGATACGTCTACCCTATTGCCTCCCCCTTTGGGGATACATGGCGTGACGATATGTATAGATCTCTGCATACAATATTTTATGGAAGTCAGTTTATAATACTAGCAAAGTGTGTTTAAACCAAGAAGATTGAAGGTAGCTAATACAATAATTTATGTCTTTATATGCATAGGGTCGAAGGAAGCGGTTGAATGCAGGCGGTCCAAGATCGGTTTGTGTGGAAAACCTTGGGGGAGCCCTATGTCCAACAGTAGACCTCTTTCGGCTGAGATGATCATATGCATACCTACATACATATACTGATCTATCATCCTCCAAAGGGAAGGCGAAAATCCACAACTATGTTTTTACACATTGAATGAAGTGAATGAAATGAAGAATGCCATATAGCAGACACAATAGGAAATGTAAGGTTCGCGGTAGTTTATAACCCGACACGGCATTAAATGTGTTAAAGGTGACTAGTAATTTAACGTCAGCAAAAGTTTAAACTTGAATCTAAATAGGTTTAATAATTTAAATAGCTTAAATTGTAATACAGTTTAACAGAATAGTTTAATACTTTCAAAATTATGCAATAAAATTGTTTTGAACAAACAACGCAATAAAATCTACATCAAGTAGATTTGATTTTCATGTATATTTGTGTAAACGTAAGACAATATTACCGATTTAGGTTACAAATTGCCTACTATTATTTTTTAACCTCTCCAGCTAAGATAGCATGCTTGTTCTAGAAATAGATTCACGCTAGTGCAATTGGTGGTATTCGAATCTATGACATCTTGATCTTGCGATCATCCATCCTTTGGGCATATCGCCGCGCCGACAGCCTCAGTTTCCGAGTCGGACTAAGAATTGTTAAGTTTTATTTAAAGAAAGGAGTCTGCTTGGCGTTAGTTCTTTCCAATTTAAGACTCCATATTGCTACTGAAAGCAATCTGATAAAAACCTTAAGGTAAAATTTCTTATCTAAGAATTCCCAGTACGGACGAGCGTGGGTATATTACCTACGTTCTTAGGTATATATTTATATAGCTTATAAAAAGTGGATGTGATGTGTGCCTAATCCTCCAGGGATATAGAAGGCGTAATGCTATGAATTCTTAATACCGTAAGTTCACCTTTGTAATAATTTTACTATTTTATAAGAAATGTTTAGGCATATAACGACTGGATACGGCGACAATTAAGTATTTCAACATTTTATTGTCTTTTATTGAGAACGAGTCTGATGATAAGCTGTAATCGCCGTTTATGAACTTGCCAGTACACACACGGAATCTGACGAAAATATAAGTACAAATTTATGTATTTATTTTGCTTTCCTGGTCGGCATAGGTGTAAGCAATCTGACATTTTATATTATTTTAGATCCCACATACAATGGGGCGTGACTATTATAGTATTTTTTTTAAGACAGCTCCCGCCCTTGGAGTCTTTCCTGTGTCGCGGGAGACTTTACAAACATTCAAACAACGGACACAAAGAACACCCAGACTCGGAACAACCATTTGTGGATCAGACAAATGTTTGTCACGTGTGGTATTCGAACCCATAACACTCGGCGCAGTACCGGAAGCGAGGCGATAACTTAATCCACGACGCCATCCTTGCAATGTATTGCCGTCCCCGAGCACAGTTTCAGACTGTGCTGCATAAAAATTGCTTTATCCGACCGAGAATGGATTAGGACCTCAAACAGCAGAAACATACTAACTGCTGCGCCAGATGCAACCCGTAAAACACGTCTAGCTTTCGATATTTTATAACATAGTGTTATTTTATAAGTAAAGTTCAAAACACGTACAAAATAAAGTTACAGTGAACTCGCGGGATCATAGAGCTGGAGTATCTATCTGTATTCTTCGAGCATACGATATTATACACAGTGAGATACTTGTGATATTTAACAATACATTTTTGTTCTACTAAGGTCTTTTTTAAGACGATAACTTGCATTAGTAATAAATCCTGTATCGCGGGGGACTTAACAAGCATTCAGATAATGGCCACAAAATATATCCAGACACAAAACAACCATTTGTAGATCACACATTTTTTTTTCGTGGGATTTGAATCTACCACGACCACTTACTCATTACGCCATCCGTGCAGTCAAAAAACTGGTGTCAAACCAGCATATTGTCCGCTTGATGGTAAGCGATTATACTAGCCTATGATCGCTTGCAATACTGTCCTCCAGACCGAATTTTTGGTCACGGGGGACGATATTAACGAAGACTGACCGCGACTGGGCGTAAGTGAGTTTGCAAACACAACTGAACTCTCTATTTCCTAATTCTCCGACGGATGGGACGGCAATCCAACGCGAACGGAGAGAGACCAGGACAAACGGCTTTACATGATTTCCAAAGCATGGTTGTGCAGCAGGCTGCTGTAAAAAAACTCAAGTCAGAAAAACCCAATAACTTATTTTAGCCCGATCTGGGATTCGAACTCCAGACCTCATACACAGCAATCGCATACACCACCGCTGTGCCGCAGAGTTGAATATAGCTGTAATATACCTAACCTGTGGCTATAATTAATCTTGAATGCACGCATGGCTTAGTATTTAAGTCGTCGCTGCGCCACTGCTTCTACACCGAGTGCTGTGGGTTCGAATCCCACACGGCGAAAAAAATATGTGATCCACAAATGGTTGCTCCGAGCTTGGCTGTTCTTTGTGTCCGTTATTGGAATGTCTCTAAAGCCCACCGCGACATAGGATTTATTTCTAGTGATGGAGTTATCTCATTAAAACAAAAAAAAAGTTAGACGATATATATTGAATTCAGAAAGAATAAAACTAAAAATTTCATAGAATATCGTAATGCTTTCACATGGAATCGTAATGCTTCTACACAAAAAGCGCTTCGTTTATAAGCCCTTTTGTACGCGAGTGTAGGCAGAGCGAGATAACACGTGGCTTATCTAGATTACATATTGAAGTGGTTCACGTTTGATTAATAACGTAACCGGTGATCTTTGATGGTTTACCTGTTGTGAGGGTTCATGGCGAAATACTTAGTTTCACTTATAATAATAATCATATTAATCGTGTTTATATTTATAACCACGACTATTATTATTATTACTGTAAGTTAAAGTGACCTAATTAATTTTAATTAGACATTGCATAGGTATTTTCTCAGTGGTTTATGCTAAAATGGTAATTATTGCCCTGTTTACAAACTGACATACTACTAAGCACAGGACTCTTTTCAGTATGTGAAGGATCTATTGGTTATGGAATTCCATAATTTTATGGATCTCCATCACATACTGAAGGACAATTTCACCACGCTAGTGTGAGTTAGCAGAATTCAAACAACCAAGAACATGATGGAGAAATTTTAGACATTCAGGTTGCCTCCCGGTATTCTCCTTCTCCGTTAAAACGAGCGATAGTTTATCACTGTATTACATAATTTTAAAACTGTTACACTACTACTACTATTGAATTTTAAAATTATTTTAACTATTAAAACTATTTATATTTAGGTTTACACTATCCCCGACATTTCAGTTGCTTTTCAGCGGCCATGGTCACGGGGTCATGACCATGACCCCGTGACCATGGCTGCGTTGACGTTATATTATGTCGGCCTCGATGGCGTAGTGGTTAGTGTAACCGACTGCTACGCCTGAGGTCGCGGGTTCGATTCCCGCACAAGTCAAACATTTGTGTGCATGAACATGGATGTTTGTCTTGGTCTGGGTGTTTCTATGTATAATATGTATGTATTTACAAAAAAAAAGTATATATGTATGTTTATCCATTGTCTAGTACCCATAGTACAAGCTCTGCTTAGTTTGGGCTAGATGGTGTTGTGTGTATGTTGTAGAATATTATTATTATTATTATATTATATAAATAGGTTTAATAGTTTAAATAATTTTAGAATTCAATCGTAGTAGTAGTGTAACAGTTTCAAAATTATGTAATACAGTGATAAATAAAACAACGCGATAAAATCCGTGTATAGTAGTTTAAATGAGCGATAATTAACTATTAATACTCACAGCGAAAAATCAGAAAACAGCCTTGGGAACTGCTCAATCCTTATTACGTTGGATCTAAAACCATAGCTGACTAGGCTGCCTAGGCTTTTGATGTCATAGGTAAGACGTAAATATGTAATACGCTCCATTTTATACTACACTAGGGACTTGCATTGAGAGGAACTTCACAAACATCGAAATGATAGATTCAATAAACACCCAGATTTAGAACAACGAATACATTTTTCAACCAAACAGATTTTTGTTCTTGGTGGACTTGTTTGTTTGATACTCTTTAACTACTCGAGCGATCAACATGAAATTTCGCATACATATTGTCAGGGGTACATAAAAACATAGGGTAGGTACTGTTGCCAATCTAACATACATTTTCGCGTGCGAAGGTGCATATTAAATTTGGATTTAATATAAATTGCAAACTCCTTCACTCCACAGAAATTATCCCTAAAATATAGACTTTTCAATCTCATTGTTAATAAAAGAAATATCTTCAGATCGCCAAAAAAAGAAAACAATACCTTACATCTTAAAAGACCTAAGATAACAACAAGTCTTATCTAAATAGCTCCTCTTTTAACTCAAAGTACAATACATTAACTGTCACTAAGACACTTGAATGGTTTCATTTGTGTACTACAACGGCGATGGACTGCGAAACGCGTTAATTAGGACCCTTTTAGGGTAAACAAACGATAGTACCGAACTGTTGGGCTGGCTTCAGACATAAAAATGTTTGATCGAGGAAGTGAATTTGTTTTCTTTTAATTTTTATATAAGGCTGTATTAAAATCAGTGTTGTTTGTTTGGGCAGGCTATTAGATTGAATGTAAATATAATGTAATATTTATATACATACATAGTCTGATAGCTATATATCCCACTAGCTTTTGCCCGCGGTATAGCCCGGGTAAAAGTGAGGTTATGTCAGTAAGAGTACTTTTTTGTATAAGATGTAACCTGTTACACGGTGACAATATAGCTTTTAAACGGTGAAAGAGTTTTAAAATTGGTTGAGTTATTTTTGAGTTAAATCCTTACAATTAAACAAAAATCAAGTCTTTTCTCTTTATAATATTAGTATAGATATAGAAAAAGGGCTCCGGTAAACGGCAATATTGGCATTTACCAGGCCCGGTTCCAGACTTTGTGCGGCAAATACAAATTTCTTAAAAGAAAGACCCGGAGATGGCCCCCGTTCCACCTGATCGTAAGTGATGACTACGGTTCTTAGTCCTGCCTGTCTTTGACATTGCAATGTCAAGGCAATAGCTAAGCCATTGCCACTGTCTAAGTGAAACTAAGGACGACTATCCTGTCGTAAAGTTGAAAATTAAGTCTGTTTTGCGACTCGAATTGAAAGAGTAATGCCAACCAGTTCAGAGCGAGCATTTAGTTAAAAATCTCATTGAAAATAGGAGCCAACCACATAGACGGAAGATAGTAAGCGATCTTAGCTTGGGTCCTATACTTGGGTCTAGCTATAATTCTGACCGTCTGGATGGAAAAATAATCTCTTTGTTCCAGCTACTCTCTGAATCGGCTAGACCGATTTTGGCGAGACTTTCACTGGCAGATAGTTGATGTTATAAGGAATAAAGGAGAAGGCAATTTTAAATAAAATCCAAGTGGCCCAGAGAGCTATTAAAAGAAAACTGGTGGGTATAACACTGAGGGACCGAAAACGAAACGACTGGCTTCGACAACAAAGCAAAAGCACAGACGTAACCACGGGTGTTGCAAAGTTGAAATAGGAGTGGACAGGCCACGTCACCAGAAAACAGGGCTCGTGATGCAAAGCATTGGTTGAGACCATGAGGCAAAAAGCGCCCCACAAGGAAGGCCGCAGATGCGTTGGCTTGACGATATCAAGAGAACAGCTGGAGTGAAGTGGATTAAAGTCGCCCAAGACCGTGAGAAGTGACATAAACTGAAGGAGGCCTACACCCATGCGGTTGAAAAAGGCTAAGAAGAAGAAGATAAGGAGAAACTTGAGCAACTTTTATTTCAGAAAAAAATTAGGACTCTAATCTAACAAACAAAAATTCAAACAACAATAACTTCTAAACCAATAGTCATACAGCTGTAAATTGAATGTTGTATCGTAGCTTAGATTATACCCTGTCAATCTCGCAGAAAAACAAAATGGGTCATCGGGGCTATTTTTGCAATAATGTACATTGATTTGTTTATTCGTGTCAGTGTTTTCAAATATTTTAGATGGAATTTGGTTTTTTTTCAAAGATTTGATAGTGACAACTCTTCGATCAAGTTGTAAATGATAGACAATAGTATTGCCCTTCGAATAAGACTATTTTTATTCCAGTATGACCTAAATTTTGAGAGATATGATGGTTTTTGTGTCCACGTAGAAAATATTTCAATAAAAAAAACAAAATGGCTGCCACATAGCTGATAAGTAGTTTGGACTTGATTTTGTAGTTTATTTGTGTATTAAAATAGTTGTTTTATCGGTACTTACAATATCGCTAGTTCATGACGGGACACACCGTATAGTAATGGCTAGTCCCATCTAATGTTGTAAATGCAAATGTGAGTTTGTTTGTTTGTTACGCTTTCACGTCTTAACTACTGGACTGATCATCATGAAATATCGCATACATGTTGTCAGGTGAACAGAAGAGGATATAGGATAGCTTTCATAAAAAAGTAAACTAACGCGAGCAAAGCCGTAGACAAAATTTAGTATTTCATAAAAAAGATAATAATGTCCTCCAAACCGAATTTCGGCCGAACTTTGTAGACTTGTCGACCGAATTTTGAGATATTATAGTGCACAAGTATGTGCGCAAACACAGGTGTACTCTCTGTTCCCTAACCCTCATGATCCGATGGGACGGTGATCCGATACGACCGGAGAGAGATCAGGCGCAGGATTAACGGCTACACGTGCTTTCCGCTGCGCCATGGGGGCAGTTATAATATATATACACGGCTATAATAAAAAAGATATATACGCGGCTAAATATGTAGGTATTACTTTCGATGACGATTGGTCGAAACCGTTTCGAAGACCAGGGCAATTTAGAAATCGTAGATCTTTAGAAATTGATCTGATACTCCAATTTTAAGCTAAGGAAAAATGCTTGTCTTCTAACCAGGACTCATTAGTGCTATTATCTCGCATAAAAGCAAACTCGCGACATTCAACTCTGCGATTTAATACAAAACAAAACCTCCTTGTACGTCGGATAAAGCTTTACCTTCAGGAAAGACGACAAATCAATTTGTTGATTAAACACGACAGCAGAGGGCGCTATTCATTTATAACAATCACTCCGAATCTATAGACACAATGAACAATATTTTGTTTTACTAGCTTCCAATCGTGGCTTCGCTCACTTGATATGCGAATAAAATATCTATAAAACTATGCGATAATGTAACTGTCTATTAGCGAAAAAATTTAATTTAATTAGGTATTGTATTCTGTAAATTCATATACTTATTTTTCTTTTCTTTTTATAAAATAGGTATATCTTATTGCACAAGTAATAAAGGAATAATTCCAGTGCCGTGACATAACTACAAAACAAAAAAAAACACTCGTAACAAGTATTTTCTTTTATTAGATATCGTCCTATTCCACCTCTAAAAGTAGCTACCTCGAGCGAATCCTACAATCTCTTGTTGGCTGTTAACTTATAGCATAAGTCCACGCAGCATGACATTGTGGTATTGATTGGCTCTTATTTACTACACTCGGTGTGATCACTATGATTGTTTGTCTCTGTTTTTTACTTCTTACCGTTAAACATGCCAGGAAACTGAATAATTGGTTTAAGTATTACTTTTTGTTATAGGTAGTACTAGTAATGAATTCTACTATAATCCTAGTGTTGCTCAATATATCTATTCTCTTATCCATGTACGTAGAAAACAAGCTGTTGAGTTAATAATAAATAAATAAAATTATGTTAAAAACATATATTATTTTTTTGCCATGGTGGGATCCAAACTACAACACTCGGAGCACTGGCAGTGACGGCGCGACCACTTAAAACTCTACACCATCCGTGCAGTCAAAATCTTCTAGAGTTTTTAAAGGGCTAGTTAATTATTTTTCTATGGCACAAATGAGCTAGGTCGCACAGCAAAATCCCAATCTACTACGGAAAACCAGCATAAGGATAGAACACTGTTATTACGTTTCACCCGATAGGTTCATACCTATATATGAGTTCAGGAGGCTCGTATTCCTGGAGCATTCTTCACTTGGGATCAGAACTACGATAACCGTCAGCCAACATACATATATACGTCCCTCCTGATTATAAGCGACGAACGTACCTTATGAAGGTTTCCTAGACCAGTGGCATGCATCGCGAGTTTACGACCCTTCAGAAAGAAGTTCTTCAAGAAGAAGCAGCCGAGGAAGAAAGATTGCTGGTCGTCAGCAGATATCATATACCTCGTGACAGAGCCTAGAATACGAGCTAGCCGCAGAAACACGGCCCAAGGTTGGATGGCTGCGAGCTTCTGTAAGGAGAAAGTATATTCTCGAGTGCCTAGTAACTATTTTAATCTTGAATCTAGATATATGTATTTTGAGCTCTTACCAGGCGAAGTTCTAAAACAGTCTTACTATAGTGTAGGTACACCGTTTTTCACCAGGCGGGCTAGTTCATTCGTATAGTCAAGAAGTATTTTTAGTAAGAAAAGTTCTGAGCGTTTCCATTAAAATTTCAAACAATGATTATAAAGTCACAAAGAACTTCTTCCAATTTCTGTATATATTACACAACCGCAAATGATTTTCCTTTACAGATAGAAACATGTCAACGCCAACAAAGGCAACATGAAGCCAAACAATAACTAATTAACAGATGTCAGATGTGCCAATTAACATTTATCTTTTGATTTTGACATGATCGTACGTGCCTTGCACCTTACATACATAGTATATATGTATATGTAAACGTGTGTGTGCGTTTGAGCAAGGTAATTATTGAAGATACATTGAAGGTCGGAGCGACATCAGAGTACGTCCTGTTGATATGCAACTTAAAAGTTTGTGAAGATGTTTCTGAATCAATTGCACGGATAGCGAGTGTTTAAGTGGTCGCCATGCCGCCGCTGCAGAGTGTTGTGGGTTCGAATCACACACGGCACAAAAAAGGGTGTTGTCCACAAATGGTTGTGTCCAGTTTAGATGTTCTCTGTGTCCGTTATTTGAATGTTTGTAAAATCCCCCGTGGTACAGGAATTAATACTACTGCGGGAGAGGCAATTCTTAATAAAAATATTTACGCGATATCCATTAAATGGATTTGGAAGAAACGTCGCACACAAATAGACCATGTTCCGGATTGACGCATAAGATTCTTATTTAGCTAATTAATGCCTGTTCTATACCTAGTAGTGAGATTATCAATAAATGATTATGATAAAAATAGAGCTGTTTTTTATCAAAAACAAATAATGAATACGAATGCTCCAGGCCACCCGATAAAATACACATTAGATACACTGTTACAGCGATTCGCCCGAAATCTAGTCTTTACATACAGGATGTCCGTTAATTAATGAATAACCTGGAAATGTCTTATAGTGGAACTGATGGCCGTATAGAAAAAAAATGAAAAAAAATCTATCCTAACTACTACCAGAGATATGTTTTTTTTTAATTACCATGTATAACTTTCTTGTATACTACGACCATAAATGAATGAAATTCATCGGTATTTTGTTGTTTTATTATTAAACACTAATTATGCTTATAGATAGGCAGACAAAAGAATGCTATGCTAATATAGCTTGCACTTTTTAATATATATATATATTCTTTTACTCTTTTTTTTTTCATTTTTTCTGAACGGCTTTTAGTTCTACTATAAAACATTTCAAGGTTATTCATTAATTACCGGACACCCTGTATATAAATCTTTTGTGCGTGTGTTTGTAATTAAACTGCTGTGCTAAACGGCTGGACCGATTTTGATGAAATTTTTTGTGTGTGTTCAAATAGATTCGAGAATGGTTTAGATTTGGTGTTTCTTTTCCTGTGTACGAACTGCTGTGTATATAATAAGCTTAGTTATATACTAATTGAATTTAGTTTACATCAATTTAAGTACAGCAAATTATAATGAATATGTCTCAACAAAAATACACGTTGTTTGTTCTGTTGTTAATAAACTTATATGTAACCTCGACATAAATTGTCCCTAGCTCGGTGTAACAAACATTGAAACAAAGAAAGAAAGAAAAGGAATACATTTTAATAAATACTTCCAATAATGACATTTTAACGAGCTTATGTTAACAAGAGAGAACATAATACGCTATTTAAGTAACATTGGACTTGGCATAACGCCATTTACATTTAAAGCTTGTATATTAAAATAAGTACCATTTAAAAAATGCTTATGTAAAAGTCTATGTCAATGTAATGTTTTCGAATTACTGATAACCAGTTGCTGCCCGCGGCTTCCCACACCTGTATCCCAGGATAACCGGGATAAAAGTATCCTGTGTTACTCCGCATCGCAATGCAAAAAATAATATTACGTTCTATGCAGGATATCTGTATACCAAGTTTTATATAAATCCGTTCAATTTATGAACAAATATCAAAACATCTACTGAAACTTTCCCATTTATAATATTGTAAGGACAAGTAACAAATGTATTGATTTGTTCTGTACACTCTACACATCAATCTTGACGTTGAAGAACCATGCAAGATGGCGTGTTGACATTTCTATTTCTAGTTAGATCGCATTGTATGGCCGCGTTCACACTAAACGTATTGTCAGCCGCTGACTGTAATCAGGCTCGTGTAAAGCTAATGATAAGTTCAGTTCTCTAATATATGTATATAATAATATCAACCCTGTACACAGGCCTCTTTTTAGTTTAAAAAGGTAAATACACTTCATACACTTCGAGAACAGAATGGAGAACCCTTAATCATGCAGGTTTCTTACGATATTTTTATTCCGATGTCAAACTCTATTTTCTTTTAAACTAAGCTGACAGTACACTGTATCATACAATACGCCAAAATTATGAACAAAAGAAAGAAATAAAATACATTTATTTTGACACGGAACAAAGCACGACTCATACTGCAGACAATATACATAATATAATATAGTATACAGTTATGTATGTAAACAGTACAGTAAACAAATAAAAAGGCAAACGTATGGTAAGCGGATGGCGTTTTTCTCTAAGTGGTCAACTCGCCACTGCCGCTGCGCCGAGGGTTAGGGCTTCGATCTCCACAGGGGACAAAAAATTGTGTGATTCACATATATTTAGTTGTTCCGTGTCCAGGTGTACCTTGTGTGCACTGTTTGAATATTTGTAAAAACCCTCGCAATACAGGAATTATTACTAGTGCGGGAGCTGGCTTTTTTAAAAAAGAAAAGAAATGAGAAAGTAGGTATTAAGCAAGGAAAGAGTAAAAAATATTTAATTGCCTAATTAGGGAGGTGCCTCATTAGTGCGTTGCGTTGCGTTGTTGCAACGGATCAACGCATTGTTTACCACATCAGCGCTGCGACGACTCAAAAGGGCGACGCACGCACTGATTTCAGTCTACATTCCACAATGTAATAAATATAACAGAATAGCATTTAAGTAGTTATTAATGATTCATGACATTTTTATTTAATTTAAAACAACACATTTCATTTCTCTTTTTTTGTATCTTTAGTTTTGTTTCATTTTGACATTGTATGGATTATTTATTGATATATTTATAATTCAATTACTAAACATATTAAGATTTTGGGACATTTTAATTGTACTTACTTTATTATTATATAAATTTTGATAGGTAATAATTAATTTCTATAAAATGTCTAAACAACATTTACACGCCACTGTGTGGAAAATTTGTAAGAACCATAATAATTATCCTATAATATCCTACATGCCTGATATTGGATGTATAGGTACACATGTTTATGCAAATAAATATTATCTTATCTTAATGCATCGGAACACTGTCCGTCGTCGCACCGGAGCTCCGACAGCGCTGCGCAGCACCCTGCCCCCCGCTTCGTTTCTCGTCCGTCGATTCGGTAAAAAGTCGCGTGCGACGACGCAAAGCATTAATGTGGCATGTCACAAAAAATATATGGAAAGGACGCAGCGTCGACGCTGCGTCAACGCAACGCAACGCACTAATAAGGCATCACCCTAAGACTAATATAATATTATATAACGCCTCATATTTGTAAAGTTTATAATTAAAAAAAATTTAAAGTTTATATTGCTTACGTCTATATTTCTTATAATTTCTCGAATTAATGAAGGAATCCCGGTGTTGTATCTGATACCCAATATATTAGTCTACGTTGCCAACTAGCCGCCAGGGCACAAAATGAGATAATACAATCATTAGCAGCTGAGAGTCAGTGACTACGCATTGTGGAAAAGTGTACTGTTGGTACAATGTAAATGTACAATATAAACACAAAATCAAAATAAATCAATTTGATTTTGACTTTGTATCATTCATTTGGGTCACAAAGTAACACATATGAACATCAAATTATACTTGTTAGTAAGTTTACTTAAGTTACAATTAGAATAACTAATATTGTCTTCTGTGTTCAATGAATAAGAATAACCTCTAAGTTGAGGCTACGTTTAGTGTGAACGCAACCTAAACGATTGTTTTTAAGACATGCATTATGCCGATGTTCTGTGTCTTCCTAGTTTGTGGCTTTATCTCCACGACGCCTTAACCCTTCAAGGCTTAATGTAAATAATTAACCATGCAAATCGATCCATTAACTAAGTAGCTGTTTATTCACGAGGCCTTTAATAGGGATTCAGAGAGAAACCGGTTATCTAATAGTAATTAAACGTTTGGCATTACATTACTTATTGACTGTATCTTCAGTTAGGGTTACCGTTTACGCATTGTGAGGTCCCGGGTCCTGGGTTCAATCCCCCGCTGATAACTATAAAGTACGTACGTACGTAAGGACGTATTAAGGATAAGATTACATTGGTTTTTTGCTGTCAGCATCGAGCATTTTGTGGCCGCGTCTTAAGCCGTAGTCGTGCGATTAAAGCAACCGATTTTAATATTTGAGTTTTTGTATTATACACGACATATAATGAATTATCAAAAGTTGTTAAGTAAGGCAAAAATAAGTCACGGGTAAAAGCTTTTTAATAAATTTCACGTACACCAATGTGTACGTGAAATTTACTAAAAAGCTTTTACCCGTGACCGTGGCCAGGGCTTCAGAAAAGGACATAGGAAACCTTTTTTTTTTATATACAACTAAGGTGACAAACAAGCATACGGCCCACCTGACGGTAAGTGGTCACCGAAGCCTATGGACGCTTGCAACACCAGAGACATCACTTGCACGTTGCTGACCCTTTAGGAATGGAAGAAGAGTAAAAGGAAGTGGGCAGAAGAAGAAGCGGATGATTGGGCCTCCGGCACTCTCAATCACCGAACGAAACAATAGTAGAAATACTGCTATTTCACGTCAATATTCTGTGAGAGAGTCCTTCCCCGGTTGACCCGGCCCATTCATGCTGAAATCATTCAGAAGAAGTACTGTTTCCGAGCGTATAAAACTCTAGCAACAAATTAAAAATTTAAAAACCCCCGACACATATCGAGAGAGTTGTGAAAAAAATGTAAATCGTCATTTTATGGTGGCGGCCATCTTGGATTTGCAATTTATCATAGTGTATAGTATTCTACTAGTCAAGCCCTTTCATTTGATACCCATATTGGGGGAGTTTGGGAAAAAATATGTTATCCGCCATTTTGTGGCGGCTGCCATCTTGGACCGATTTTCATCAAACATAACTAAGAACACTCTCGACTAATTCACCTTTCAAATAAAAAAAAACAAAATTAAAATCGGTTCATCCGTTCGGGAGCTACGATGCCACACACACACACACACACACACACACACACACACACACACACAGACACGTCAAACTGTAATCCTTTTTATATAAAAACTTATTGCCGTGTTTCTGACAAGCTCACAGGGTCGGAGCAATCTCCAACAGTCGCTATTATATTAATATATATTATAGTATATTATATTGTAGGGAGGCAACAATTGTTAGGAAAACGGAAGTAACACACTGACTTTAAAATTGAAATATAAAGTAGAACTGTTGGTTTAGTGCTATAAACGTGGGTGTAGTTCCCAATTGTGAGGGTCTCGAAATCGTTTTATTACAAACACACATCAATAGTAGTAGTGGGCGCTGAATCAACGAATTTGCTAAATCAACGGTTGATAGTTGCTCAACGTGACAAACGTTACCGTTAAACGTCTCAAAATCAACTAGTTAAAGTTGCGAATTCAACTAAATAAATATAACGCAGTCATGGATCTTGCACAATGAAACGCCGAGATGTTTTTTTACACACACAGTATATATTTGAACAGAGTAACGTTCTAACCGCCAGTCGTATCGAGAATGAATATTTACTCCTACACTATTTATATGTTTTTATCAATGTATTAAATGGAGAGTTAAATATCGATTAATTACATTTTAAGACGTAAAATTAGTATAGTATCAAATAACAATGATAATTATTAATTATAGAAATAATAAAATGTAAATATGCAATTATAATACGAGTATAACAAATATAATACGTCACAATTGTTGTACGACTATTGAGTACTTGATAACATAAGATACTCATTTACATTACATTATAACTTATAAGCCTAAAACATTGAAGTTTTCGGCTTATAAGTTATGTAAGCCTAAAACTAAAAACTGTATACCTACCAACTTTATCAAACTGTTGTCAAAACTTCATGAACGGTTAACGAGTCTACGTCAACCTTTCATGAAGTTCCTTCTTTTAAAAGAAAAACCTTAACGTGTTCAACGTTTTGCAATGCTATTTGACTTAGTTATCATGTTAACTAATTGACGATTTCAGTTATCATGTTAACTAATTGACGATTTCGACTAGTTGATGAACGAAAACAACCCATCGGTAAACAATAGTCTTGTTTTTATCCACGACCTAAGGTTAGCTAATGAAATAGGAGTGTCTATTAAATTTTTTGTGAAGGTTACTAGCAAGTTGGGTTACAAATTACTTGTATTCTTGTTAACCCTTCCAGAAAACCAATTTCTTTTTTAGTTATCTGTTTTGTCAAACGAACATACGGCCCTACCTAATGGTAAGTGGTCCCCATAGCCTATAGACGCCTGCAACATCAGAGGCATTACTTGCGCGTTGTCAACCCTTTAGGAAAGGAAGTGGGAAGGAGAAGGAGCAGAAAGGAGAAAAGAGCGAATGAAACACAACAGTAGGAATACTGCTTTTTCACGTCAATATTCTGTGAGAGGTACCTTCCACGGTCGAGCCGACCCATTCATGCTGAAATCAGTAAGGCTCTACTACATATAAAAATGCTTGTGTTAGGAGTGGATTCACGTTGGTAGTGTAATGGATGGGATTCCAACCCACGACCTCACGACCGCAAGCCCAATGCCTTATCCATTGGGCTACCGCCACCGCCGTTTTAATTTGTTTACAACTTGCCTTGTGGGTTTTCCGTCACGAATGCAAATGATTAATAATATATGTCATAGATTGCTTAAAGGTCTTTAGAGTTATATAAGTATATCTTGAATACAAACCCTTGGACACATGTATGTGCGAGGAATAATAATTACCTACTTATTTAGATCGCTAACAAATGACATACTCGTACAAGTGCACGCTTTGTGCTCATCCAGATTTACCTAAGAAATATCTAACCCAAACATAATTTGTATAGATAAATTAATTTAAAATATTGAATATTTTCTAAAATAATAGTAGCCTAAATTACTCCTTATAACATCAGTATCTGCCAGTGAAAGTTCCGTCAAAATCGGTCGAACCGTTTCAGAGATTAACCGGAATGAACAGACAGAAAGACAAAAAATGTATATGCATTTCATATGCATTTAGTAAAAAGCTCTTATTTTAACATTACAAACAGACACTTCAATTTTATTTATTTGTATAGATCTAACACAAACATAATCTGAACTGTAAAATAAATTTTAAATATTGACTAAAAACATAAATATCAGTAAAACAAATACAGAAACAAAAATAAATATGCATTATAAATTTAAAAGAAAGAATTGAGATGGTTAATCAAAGTCCAAAGTTAAGCAGCTCTACTTACACAAGAAAATCGATGATTTTTATCTATCTATTATTTTGGTTAGGATTAGGTATGTGAAAGTTTTTGAGGATAGATGGATGGATGTTTGTAACTCTTTCACGCAAAAACTACTTCACGGGATTTAATGAAACTTTACAGTATTATTGTTTATACATCAAAGTAACATATAGGTTACAAAAAATCTAACTGGACATTAATACGAGTAAAGCGGCGGGCAAAATATAGTAAATTATAATCTAATAATCAAAGAATAACTACGATTACAGTATCATCGGTAACAATTTCTGAAATATGTTTACGTATCCTTTCTTCTTCTCCCTAGCCTTTATTATTCTCAAGTCACTTGGGGCCCGTTTTTCTGGTCTAACCGGATTTGACTGGATATCAGTTTTTATACGGAGTGGCTGCCACCTGACCTCCGCAACCCGAAGGCTAACGATACCCTAAGGCTAGACCAGTGTCAGGATATTATAGGGCACTGACTTCCGAATAACGACTGCCCTAGATGTTCACGGTAGCCGGGACCGACGGCTTAACGTGCTCTCCGAGGCACGGAGCAGGCGATAATTGTCAATCAATACGCACATAATTTCGAAAAGTCATAATAACTTCCGAAAGTCAGAGGTACGCGACGTGGGTTCGAAGCCAAGACCCTCTGCATTGCAGTCTGTTGGTGGCCCCACCGAGCTATCGCTGATATGCGATGCTTACGTTTCCTTTCTTCTTGTAACAAAATAGCCACATGCAGTAATAAAAGCTGGAGTGCGGTTTTGCAATGTGTTATTGCGATTTTCCGTCAAAAACGACTTAATAGCAGCAAGAAGTATGGAATTGTGCTCTTTATATTCATTGACTGCCGTAAAACACTATGACAAGCTCCAGTGGAAGACCAGTGCCTGGTTCTTGGTACCAGGCAAATGCTGAACTGGGGTCCTAATTGCTGAAGCTGTGGGACGCATGTGTCATAAGATGTTTATTGGTTTTATTCTGTTACTCTGTTCTTGTTTATTTTTAACCCCCGACGCAAAAACGACGGGGTGTTATAAGTTTGACGTGTCTGTGTCTGTGTGTCTATGTGCCTGTATAGAAATTTATTAAAAATCAACATTGCACGAGCAAAATCTAGTAATATATATAAATATAGTCTAAAATTCTATATTCTAATCTAGTAATAAAATTGAACTGTCTGTTTGTAATGTCAAAATAACAGATTTTACTAAATGCATATATATATATATACGGTACTTATAATAAGAAAACAATTTGTTATTTTTTTGGCTGTCTGTCTGTTTGTTCCGTCTAATCTCTGAAGCGGCTGAACCAATTTTGACGGGACTTTCACTGGCATCTGCCAGCTGATGTTATAAGTTCCACGCGGATGAAGTCGTGAATTACAGCTAGTGTAATAAATATAATTATAGAATTAATAAAATCGAACACAAATACTCCACACTATTCTCTCTCCAATCAAGAATTTTTCAATATTCTGTTTTACGCACTGACCAAATCCTGTTCAGCCTTGTTTGAAAACTCATATGTAGTTAACGTAGCGAATAAAAATTAATGTTTCGAGTTACATCGACGAATGTTTCATTTCGCTTAATATTTCCATATGCTGTCCACCATTTTGTTTTAAACGCTTTATTTCAGCCATAATTTCTCGTATATTGGCCTTTCCATTGTGTTATATAAGCACATAATACCGTCAAATTACTTTGCCTTAGTTATTACAATTGCGTACCAAAAAGAACAGTATATTTTAAATGTAACTGTCACGCCGCTGATGTATTTCAATTATCGTTCGTTGACATTTATACCGATTGTCTATACCGTTTGCCTCAAAGGTATATGGCAGTCAACATAGACACAAATTCAAATGCTAATAATCAGATGCCTAGTTCAGTTGTGAGTCTGGCGATCGATACGTTTATCTAATTTGTTTTTGGTACAACTGTACTTATATTATAAAGTTGAACAATTTGTTTGTTTGTTTGAATGCGCAAATCTCAGGCACTACTGGAATGAATTGAAAAAATATTTTATATGCTATAAAACATCACACAAACAAGGAATAGGAGCGGAGCATCAATGGAAAATCTTGCAATAACGGGGAAATTCTCTTATGTGACGCAGACGAAGTTGCGCGGGTCAGCTAGTTACTCACAAGTTTGTAAAAAAAAAGAAGTTATTCGAAATTTAAAACATATGTGGACATTTATTTAAAACAAAACGATACATACAATCTGTAGATGTTCTATTGAATATTAGTTTTAAGAGTGACCTATTTCAGTCAATAGTACGTGGCCTAAATTGCAGCCATAATGACGGTACCACAATGTATTGATTGAGGGGAAATCTCGAAGGTTGTAAAGCTAATCACTCTCGCCATTCAATCTTTAATGGTTTTCTTAGAAACTTAAATTATCTTTCGATTTTGGCCAAGTTCTGACGAAATTTTCGTATCAATCTACTTTTAAAACTTGGTTCAATATTTCCATGGAACATGGATACTGCTTAGAATTTTAAATTGAGTTGACTTCAACATGTTTCAATTTCAAGGCATACGCCGGATATCAAGAAGTTTAACCTATATCTACATAATTATGGTTATATATATACTAATATTATAAATATGAATGATTTGTTTGTTTGTAATCGATAAACTCTGAAAATACTGAACCGATTTTAATATTTTATTCATCATTAAAACGCTATGTTGGGGCTATATGACATCACCACGCTATGATCCGAAGGATCGGAGCAGTAATCATAAAGATGAGTAAAACTGCGGACGAAAACTTAGTATTAAGACTAAAACAATATAACCAGTTGTCGCATGCTAATTAGATAAACAGTGTCATTAATTACATTAATTTAAAATATCTAAATATTCAAGCGAAGAAGAAATACATGATTGCACGAATAACGCAGAGGCTAAAGTGATAAAAATGCTGCTATAACTATCCACACGGGAAATAATTCGTGTAATCTACAAACTGTCTGGTGGTGGGTTTTTGTGGCCTTTCAAATCTATGCCCAAAGTCGCCTTTCCTTAAGTAACAAAAATATAAATAAATATTGATTGCAGCCTTAAATATGTATGTGCATAAGCATTTCCAATAGGCGCAGTTATTACACAAGAGTATTCTTGTATGTATAGATTTCAGATACTCAATACCTAATATATTAATTACAGTCATCAGGTACAAGTTTCAGTTCGAGTGACCCATCATTCAAGGCAAGAATAGGCACACATGATAGGTTTATTGGTAGGTCCTGGGATTTTCCATCTTTCCCCGGATAAATCCAACATACCCTCTCTGCTTCCCCTTTTCCCGCAAAGAGGGAGGCAAAATTCATTCCCACGTGTTAAAAATATGTTTTAGGTATAAAAGTACGTTTTTTATCACTGTGGACCCTGTCTGTCCCAACAATTTATGTTCCAGGATCTATGTTCAATTCCAACAAATCACAAACTTACAATTCAGCTTAATACACGAAAAGCCAGTTTACGAATTTAACTTCTGACACAACTCGACGTACCTGCTATATAATTAACTTTATCTTAGAGGAAGTCACACCAAAAGATTGTCCGATTGAACGATCATCAGAATGCTGACCCGACAAATCCAAAGGAACTTTTTAATTAGATTAAGGTCACGTTTCACTGATAACGGTTTAATATCCGAACGTAATAGTGGACAGAATTGAGGGTCGAAGGCTGCTAGAATGAAGACACACTCAAGTACTAAGAGGTTCTCGTGTTAATGGCTACTCCGTAAATCGATCAGGTTATATGGCTGAAATGCTGTGTGGCTAGTACTGAGTTCGTGGCTTTTGTTTGTTTAGGTAGAGTTGAGTACGCTTTTCGAAGAAAGTGGTAATTTTAAGGTTCGGTATTCATTAGTAAGTAGATTGCTTTAGTATTCGGTATTTATGTGACCGTTAAACTACTGCCTATCGCATGTTCATTGTTGTTATTATTATAACTGCCTCCGTGGCGTAGCGGTAGTGAATGCGACTGCTGTGCAGGAGGTCTCGGGTTCGAATCCCGGGTCGGGCCAACAAAAAGTTATTGGGTTTTCCTGTTAAGAAATCTCAATACGAGCCCGGAGTTAGGAACTTGGCGGTGTTAGACACCCCCGTGCCTCGGAAAGCACGTAAAGCCGTTGGTCCTGCGCCTGATCTCTCTCCGGTCGTGTCGGATTATTCGTCCCATCGGATCATGAGAGTTAGGGAACAGAGAGTGCACTTGCGTTTGCGCACACACTTGTGCACTATAATATCTCCTGCGCCGATACTCCGTTAAGATTGGCCGCCGTGACCGAAATTCGGTCAGGAGGACATTATACATTATAATAATTATTATAAGCGTAAACGTCAGCGATCGTCGGTAATATACTGAATTCGATATGCAAAACGACCAGTATTCTAAGGTGGGGTTGCCAAGGAAACTTTTATAGTGGTCTTAATTTGCATTCACTGGATATTAATAATATCCTTATTACTCTATTGAGTCGCAGCGGCACACCGGCGACCAGAGAAAAAGGCTTCTAATTATGATTAGTTTTCCATGACTTGACAGGTCAGTCATACCAAAATTCAAAAGTTTTACACAAGGAAAATTACATTATTGGAAATTTGACAATATATCACAGGAGATACAGATTCCTGAACTATGCCATAGCCTGTATTTTGGGAGACAGTGTTCAGTCGTATATTGTGTCATAAATGTATAAGTCTGTCGCTGCTTGAACATATTGCATAGTTTATTGAATGTTGCTAATTAATTTTGATTTGGTGTATTTGTGGAGTCTGTGTTTGTGTGTGTATGTAATAGTGTAGGATGGCAATGAATGTAAATAAGTTTAACTTCACGGATCGCTAAATGGTTAAATTGCCTCACTGCTGATGCAGTTTTCTGTATTACACCCTATTACCCTTAAATTTCCGATTCTAATAAACGAAATAAGATCAAAGATGACCTATATTTTAAATTTAATTCCAAACTCCTGAAAAGAAACTACGTTAAAATTCCTTCAGTGATATTAATGTGTTTCAGGAACTGATAGACAAAAATGTAGAAACATTGTTTTGAGTTCAGATCATTGTAAACACACGGTTTCAAGACGCGTACTCATTTCATTTTTATAATAGCACTAATAATTGTGCCACGAAACAAATAATAAATCTGTTAATTATTATAAAAGAGCAGCGATAGCTCAGTGGGGAGACCAACAGACTGCAATGCAGAGGGTCTCGGGTTCGAACCCACGTCGCGCACCTGTGACTTTCGGAAGTAATATGATTTTTCGAAATTATGTGCGTATTGATTGACAATTATCGCCTGCTCCGTGCCTCGGAGACCACGTTAAGCCGTCGGTCCCAACTGTCATAAACATCTATGGCAGTCATTATTGAGGAAGTCGACACAAAAGATCCCAATGGGTCAAATTGTCGCCGGTCTGTACTGACTGGCCCCCACACAAGATAAGATAAGATAATTATTATAATATTAGGTAGTAGTTAGTACATATGGCAGATCTGCACGAATCATGTAGTGGATTATCTGTTCGCTTCACCACTGGAACTACGCCGAGTGTTATGGTTTCAAACACGGCACAATAATTCGTGTGATCCACAAATGGTTGTTCCGAGTCTGGGTGTCTGTTGTATGAATGTTTATAAAGTCACCTGTGATAAAGAGACTATACCTAGTGTGGGCTTGCTTTTTAAATAATAAAATAATAATAACTATTACTTCTCTGCTTATGTTTTTAATTATCGAGCAGGCTCTCTCACTAATTACTTTTTAATCAACTTAGCCACCTCTTGATAAGACTTTTATGTTAAAAGAGTCTGCCCACTACCCCGTCTCATACACTACACCGTGCTAGGAACGTGTCAGACAAAAAAATATTCTTTGTAATGAAATCTATAAGTCTATTCTCACTAGACCGTTTCGTCACCGACCAGCAGTTCCTATAGCAGGGCGTATCGTGTTGCTTTTCGTGTCTGATACGTTTCTAAGACGGTTATAGTATGAGACGGTGTAGTGGGCAGACTCCTTTATGTGTAACTAGCAATAAAATGGAATCGTAAACAAACGAAATTAAGCTGTCACTGAAGGTACCAATTAAGTTACCTAAGTGTTATATACACAGCGCGTAACAGAATCCAATTCCCTACTAATATTTGAATGTGATAGTTTGGATGTTAGGATGTTTATTAGAGAGCCCAACTGAATATCTTAGCCCGCGGCTTCAGCTTAATGAATCCCACAGCAAATCAAATAATAATATCAGCCTTGTTTACTACTGTCCTACTGCTGGCCATGACCCTCAGTGTGAAAAGAACTAGGCCACCATACTGGCCCAGTTTGATTTAGCATACTTACATATCTTCAAGAACTTTATGAACATCTCTCAGATGTACAGGTTTCCTCACAATATTTTCGCCACCATTAAAGCGAGCAATAATTAACTATTCTTATCTTATCTTGTGTGAGGCCCAGTCAGTACAGACCGGCGACACTTCGACCCATTGGGATCTTTTGTGTCGACTTTCACCAATAACGACTGCCATAGATGTTCATGGTAGCCGGGACCGACGGCTTAACGTGCTCTCCGAGGCACGGAGCAGGCGATAATTGTCAATCAATACGCACATAATTTCGAAAAATCATATAACTTTCGAAAGTCAGAGGTGCGCGACGTGGGTTCGAACTCGAGACCCTCTGCATTGCAGTCTGTTGGTCTCCCCACTGAGCTACCGCTGCTCTTTAATTAATTATTAAATACGCGCGTCAAGTCAGAGGTCCTTGAGATCGAACCACTGCGTTGTATTTTAACAGTCTTCCACTAGCCTATCGATACTCAACATACCAAGGTGTGATGACATGTAGTATCGCAATAAAAATATCTACTTAGATATATGTATTGGCCCAGGACATGGTCTTTCTGTGTGCGAAGTTTCATTCAAGTCGCTTAAAATGATTGAGTAACAAACATCCCACCATCTTTCGCAAACTTTCACATTTATAACATTAACAGGAAGACTTTTTCACAGACAATCCCGGCACTGGGATAATTCTTATACCGCAGGATACGCACATTGAAACGGATACATTCGAACTGCTAAACGGATTTTGATGAACTTTGTTATAGAGATTAGTGATAACTTGAACTACGGAAACGTAAAATAGTAAAGTATACGAACAGTTGCGGGTAATATTTAGTGTGGTCATAGGTATTGAACCGTCAGAAACAGTTTACAATAAACAACCGCGAACATAAAACAGTAGACCATTACATAAAACAATGGGTATAAGCAATAAAACAATGGGCCTTCATATAATATTACATAAGTAAATGTATGACCTTATATCTTTTTTTTTTCGGTAGCTATTTGGCAGATCCTTATTTATGGGAACCTAAATTATGGCCTCAATTTCATCAGGGTGTTTATTCACACGTTTTTTTATTCTCTTATGGGATCGAACTCACAACACTCGCCGCAGTGGCAATTGCGAAGCCATGAAAACCACTACATCATTCGTGCAGTCGGTGCATTCTTTATTAAATTATTTGCCTAAACATTCTCAGTCTGTGCTGCCGGCATAAGTCGGTGCCTAAAACTTTGATCGTGAGGCGACAGCAGGCTGGCTTCGTATGCGAAACTCGTTGAAATTCGGATGAAGCAGCGGTGCCTACACTGTCAAGATTTAATCAAATATTTATTTACTCTATACCGTTGAAATTAAACTATTATTTACGGCCTCCGTGGCGCAGCGGTAGTGAATGAGACTGCTGTGCATGAGGTCTCGGGTTCGAATCCCGGATCGGGCCAACAAAAAGTTTTTAGGTTTTCTGTTAAGAAAGCTCAATAGCAGCCCGGAGTTAGGAAGTTGATGTTGTTAGAGACCCCCGTGCCTCGGAATTCACGTAAAGCCGTTGGTCTTGCGACTGATCTCTCTCTGGTCGTGTCGGATTACCGTCCCATCGGATCATGAGTTAGGGAACAGAGAGTGCACTTGTGTTTGCGCACTACTTGTGCACTATAATATCTCCTGCGCAAAAGGCCAGTCTCCGTAAGGACCGGCCGCTGTGACCGAAATTCGGTCTGGAGGACATTTACGGATTTTTCCGTAAATTATTAGTCTTCTTCAAAGAGGTTAATGAAAACACTATGTGGGTCTATGTGACTGTCTGTTAGTGACAGGCATAACTCCGGAACCACTGGACCGATTGATTTGTAACTTGGTGTGCAGATACCTTGGGGTCATACCTCGGTCGAGTTTGGGCCCTGTGGGGCAAAAGACCCCTGAGATATAGGGGTCATTTCTTTTCATTACGTTTACATTTAAGACGAAGACGTTGAATCCTGGGCTTTTACACCCATCTCGTTTTGTTTAAAACTATATTGATTTTGTTTGCGCTTACGCTTATGGCTAAAATATTTCAGTAGTTTCACTGCATGGATGACGTAGTGGCTTAAGTGGTCGCCTCGCCACCGCTGCCCCTGCACCGGTTGTTGCGGGTTCGAATCCCACACGGGACAAGAAATTTGTATAATCCACGAATGGCTGTTCCGAGTCTGGGTATTCTTTGTTTCCGTTGTTTGAATGTTTGTACACGACACAGGATTTATTATTTCTAGAACGGGAGTCTCTGTTAAACATAAAACAAAAAGTAGCCGTGGTCACAGGAATATTACACAGCAATAGCCTAGTAGGGGACCGCTATACTGCGACGCAGAGGACATGAGTTTGATCAATTTTGACCTTTCAAAATGATATGTGTATTTAATCTATATATCAATACGTCAAGGAAAAACTTTGTACACCTTTTTACGAAAATTGCGCGGACGGGAGAGTATGAAATTTGGCACAGTTAAATTTTATATGGAGAAGTTGTAGCGAATCTTAATATTTTTATAAAATATGCATTAGAAATACATTAAATTAATGAAAAAACAATACACGCATACAACCATGCATTTGACACACGTAGTCGAATCACGGTCGTAGTATTTCGGCATTGTTCGTCTGACGTCGTACAATTCTTTGTAACTATGCTTACCTATACCTTATTTATATGTAATAAATAAAAATAAAACAAAGTAGCAAGCTTAGGAATATCGTCAATGAAAGAGTTTGGTTTAGTAAATAATAATTTGTTTGAAAAGTTAGGTAAATTAACCTGTATACCCTTGGCGAAATCTAAATTAAATGAGATTATAAGGGTAAAGTTATAGACAATAAAACCTTAATAACGATCAAACTTAAAGTTTAAATCAATTATGGTCGAATTTTGACCATTAGGCGACCGCTGGTATTTAATTATCACTCGCTATAACGGTGGAGGAAAACATCGTGATGAAACGAGCATGTCAGAGAGTTCTGCGTAATGTTCTCGAAGATATGTGACGTCTGTTAACTGGCCAGCGTGATAAACAATGGCTTAAACCTTTTCATACAAAGAAAAAGCCGCAGCCTAGCAATCGAACAGTTTTTATATAGGACTAATATTATTTAGTCACAGGAAGAAATGCTTTATGTTTTTTATTTTTAATTAAATTAGTAAAACTATATTTAAGTTTACACTTTCCCCGACGTTTCGGATATTTTTATTAGTTTTAATAATTTAATAAGCTTAAAAATTGGTAACGTTTAATAGTAGTAGTATGTAGTGTAACAGTTTCAAAATTATGTAATAAAGTGTAAAATAAACAACGCGATAAAATCCGTATATAGTAGTTTAATCTCAATGAATAAAATTCGCGTAAACAGAAGACAATATTATGAATATAATTATTTAAAAAGGGTGTGGAGTGTTTCATTTTTATAACTTTACTTCCATGAAAAGCTAGCGACACAAAATATGTGAACTGTGATAATTAAACTTTACATACATATTTAACCTCACGCCTATTCCTTTAAAGGGGTAGGCAGATGACTGCTGATGGTGTTTTGAATCCTACGTAAAAGATTACGAACGCGGTGAGGCAATTACCGTGTACTGGGCATAGTTCAAATTAGTTGATTATCTGACATGAAATTCTTAGCAAAATCACGGCGTCTGGAGCAGGCTGGCTGGCATTACGTGCCACCTGAAAATATTGTTGGCGAAACGTATGCATAATGGAACACTGCCTACCCCTTCAGGATATAAACATGAGACTATATACAGGATGTCCCAAAAGTCGACGTCAAGCAGGAATCAGGTAACAGGCTAAGTTATAATAGCTAGCACAACATTACAAAAAACCTCTGAGTTACGTATTTGAAAAATTAAAGGCATGTAAAAAAATACAATATATCTACACCCTGTGAAGTTGGCCTAAGTATTAACTTTGAATCTTTGATTGGAAAAAAGTGACATTTATTTCCTAGCTGGGGCAATGGACTTTAAATTTTAGGTGGGAGCTTAAAGAAGCATTATTCGAGATTACAAAAGAAAAATTAAAAACGTAAAGATCTGTAGTAGCAGGCCTGAAAAGACCGTCACAGTGTATAGATTTTTTTGATTTTGCTTAAAATGCCTATAATTTTTAAAATATGTACGTAACTTAGATTTCTTGTTATATTTTCTGATAGCTATTATAACTTCGCCTGTTACCTGATTCCGGCTTGACGTCGACTTCTGGGACATTCTGTATATAACGAAGGGTCGGCTAGCAACTCGCTTTTGACATGATGAAGCAACAAAATATAGACGTGGTATTATACCTCGTACGTATACTAATGATAGGCAAAAACAAAAGAACTGAAACAATTAAGGTTGACTTTGGTTATCACTGATTTGATCGGTAACGACTAACGAGCGAGTTTGTCACACTACATATGTCCCCTGCCCGCGGCTCCGGCGCTTACATATATAACGTCAATATGACACTGACAGCCATAACTGTCACTCCAACTGACACATCGGCTCTGTGGCGACCTCACTCAAGCATACGCTTTACGTTCCGAAACAAATCAATCTATCTATTGCTTTAATAAGCAATTGCAGACGACTGTACGGCTATTATATAATCAATAATTAAATTATTTAAATTGACATTTTGAATGTTATTGTTAATTATTTATAAATATTTCTTTTTATGTTACTAATTTGTATGTCAATATTGGCAAAGGATTAATGTAAATATCTATGTTTGACAAATAAATGATGATATGATTATGATTAAAATTCAAACGCATCGCCTATAAGAATGGTTGTGTCGCTAAAGTTGGCTGTTTCAGTTTTCTGGGTCAACGGGGTACAATGGGGTGGGAGTTGGGACATAATATTGCACAGATAACGTCCAAGATTAACCCGACCACGGCATTAAGTGAAGCGTTTACTTGTTTGACCGAGACACGGGTTGTTACGCGTATTTTACTGTAGATTGCTTAGGCATTTTCTTTTAGGGAAATGGATTCGTCGAAAACTGTCTCAAATTCTACTTATAGTCGCTGCTGTATTTATTTTCCTATAAAAAAAATTATTTTATTAGAAAAACGGATCCAAATAACACCTAGATTAGAAGTAACTATTTGTGAATAATACCTAAATCACTAAAAATTTTGGCCAATTGCGGCTAAATGTCCAAAAATTATTGTACCGCTTATCAAAAAGGTTGATTAATTTATTATCATCCTAATCTTAACTAATACATATTATATCCTAACTTCCAAACTAATATTATAAATACGTATATGAGATTGTTGGTTTGTTACGCTTTCATGCCATAACTGCTCGACAAATCATCATGAAACTTCGCGTAGGTACACGTGTATATGTCAGGGTTTCAAAATAGGATATAATGTGGTACCTTTCATCTAGGAGAGTTATATAAATTTTATTGACTAAATTTAGATTACCATGTGCGAAGCCGACGGTAAAGTGCAGTAATTAAAAAGTTTAAAAAAAGCATTCAAATATTCGTCAGAGGCACGCACGAATATTTTGTTGCCGTAAAACTTGAAAATTCTGGTTTTATTGATAATCGCTTATCGCGAACCAAAGCACTCAAAGCACTGACAATAGCTAGAAGGCCACTAAAAGAAATACACCATCCGCCGTCAACCCTTATCTCGAGACTAATCATTTAATCCTGTTAATATTATATTTACTTAAGTTTATCAAGTCAATCATGCCGTTGAACAAATATTAATGAAATAGGTTTTACTTGTTCATTAATATTTGCACTCATTTTCGCGATAAATCGTGAGGTCTTCAGTAGGATATCCAGTACAAGCAAAGTTTAAAAGAGTTTCCTGTTATGTATTCTCAATGTTTACTCGAATTCTGTTAATATGTTTGGTAGACGTGACACTAGCTATGTTTTTTGGTCTTACATGATAGGGGTTCCTCCCTTCCAAAAACATAGCCATGAGAGCACGATATATCTACCTATATTATACTCTCGACCCAAAACTCAGATGAACTGATTAATATTTGTCGATTGTTTTCACACAAAAACCAATAAACAATATGTTGGTAGTTTGGTGTTTGTTCTATAATCCAAGCCACGATGTAATTAATTTCATAGAGTAAAAACCTAAGCTATGGTATTATGTATTCTGAAGTCCTGTTCATGCGTATGAAGGCACAGGCAAATATACTAATCTCATGCGAACTAGCGAATTACTAAACATGCAAATGTTAAATAAAATACATATAAAGTAATTTAACTTCAATGTGTAACTTTCGCGTAAACATCAAACCATATTCTAATAAATATAGTAATAAAGTTTATTTCACCACAAATAAAATAGCGGTACATAGATTTAGAAATTAAAATTTCTGTTATAGAGCTAGATATAAAAGAGAAAGAAAGATAAAGATACACGCAGGGTTTTACTATGCCTATATATTTAAAACAGATTAGCATCTTATCAATTAACAGACATATTTATCAACAAAAATAATTATCAGCTTAAAGTTAAACATTGAAATGACAAAGTCACCAACGAGGATTTTATTTAATAGGTAATAGCCCCACAGGAAGAAATATGATATGTATGATCTACCTTGACCAGACATATCTGATATCACGACGATCACGGAACCAAATCATGCTGCCTTCCTACAACGCGTAGATATGCGAAACCCTAAATTTCGAAACGACATCTCCCACTCTAGTAGTTGATCCTGCATCGCGGGAAGCTTTACAAACATTCAAATAACAGACACGAAGAATTCGGAGCAACTATTAGTGGATGACACAATTTCTTATTCCACGCGGGGCTCAAACTCAGAACATTTGGCCCGAACACTTAAACTCAGAACAACTATTTGGGGACCACACAATTTTTTTGTCCCGTGCAGGGATCGAACTCACAACACTCATCGCAGAGGCAATGCTCACTTAAAATACTACGCCATTCATCCAGTCTTTGCACCACTGACGGAACCCACTCATAACACGAGAATTTTAGCTAAGCTATCGGATTTAACAAGAGTACAAGCAATTTGTAACTTACTTGAATAGAAAACTTAAAAAGAAGGTACTTCCAGCCCCGTACAACTTACATACCATCACTGCATCTGTCCGGAGGCTATCCTAAGCTACGTTTGCCGAGTCGCGGTTTCCATTCAAAGAATCGTGCTCAACTATTGCAGCTTTCAAAAGGAAGAGGATATTGTGTTGAATTTATTGCCTAGCTCCGTTATTTGGTAAGAAACATCAGGCAGATAAAGAATTTACTACGTAGGCACTACTTTTACTATCGTCAAATCAAAAATAATTAATTCATTAAGGTCACAAAGTAACACTTATGAAGTCTAAATATGTAGGTTACTGAGTTTACTAAGTCACTTAAGCCACATTTAAGTTAGTTGCTAGGTACAAGCAAAGGGTTGGACCTTTGAGAAGAAACCTGCATGAAACTCACAATCACTCCTTTAAATCACCAATTAGGTATAATTTCAGCATTTTACAACTGATATCAACAAGATGTTGCAGCCATTATACTATATAGATATTAATGACAATAAATAACTTAAAATAAAGGTAGGGTAGTTTATTAAAAACCGTATTCCGAGCTCCGATAATACCGTCTAAACCCGCAACGGTGTTCCTCGATATAACCGCAATAGGCGGAGCCGCGCAGATGATATTCACATGCAATCGCGACCCCGAAATCATATATACTGTTATCAAGTAACACTTCCGGCCGCACATATACTACTAGTTCGGGTACATCTTAACCACTATATGTACATTAAAACCTATTATCGTTTTATAATTTAATAATTTTATAATCAAGTATCTAAATAGTTATCTCATATTTCTTTATACTTAATTATATTTATTTGCTTGGCGCCTTCCGCTTGTCAGCTTCCGGCGCGATTAATAAATAGTACGTATTGTTACTGATCTCTGTACTTTTTCTTACACTATGTCGAATAATAAATCCTATAATAATTTTGTTTACATGTTACAATGATGAAGCTATTAGATTCTTACTGATTTTGGATTAGGCATAATTTTGTCACACCGGCGCCTCTGCTTGCGGTGTAATAAATCCTTAATGTTACATAATTATGTATTATTAAATAATAATTGTATGTAAATAATCATCAGAATAATTAAGATAAACAATGTTTAATATTATCTATTGAGTTTGTGAATTTAGTATTAAATTAGGTCAAAATGTTTGTATATATACCGGCGGTTAGAATATTTTAGGGCATTCATATTCTAACCGTTGAAACGTGCATTAAAAAGATAATATAAGTTCTTTTACGTACGACTTGTGTCTTCATTGCCGCCGACACCCTGACCGTCCGCATTTACAATACTCATGTTATATTGACTTGACTACGCAATGTTAGTTTCACTAGCACATAATTTTTTTTTAAAGTCTTCCCTCGCTCTTATCCTATTTCCTGTGTCGCGAGGGACTTTACAAACATTCAAATAACGGACACAAAGAACATGAATTGGATAAACCATATTATGTTTCCATACAAAGTTTTGTCCCGTGTGGGATTCGAACCCACAACACTCGGCATCCGTGCAGTCCACTTTTAATCATCACGGCATAATTATTTGTTTTGCTTCATTCATCATCATCATTATGCAGCGGCGGCCTCGATGGCGTAGTGGTTAGTGTAACCGACTGCCACGCCCGAGGTCGCGAGTTCGATCCCGCACAAGTCAAACATTTGTGTGCATGAACATGGATGTTTGTCTTGATCTGGTTGTTTCTATATATAATATGTATGTATTTACAAAAAAATATATATACATATGTATGTTTATCCATTATCTAGTACCCATAGTACGAGTACAAGCTCTGCTTAGTTTGGGCTCGATGGTGTTGTGTGTATGAGATAGAATATTATTCTATTATTATTATTTGATTGCACGGCTGGTACAGTGGTGTAAGTAATCGTCTCACTATTACCATTGCGCCGAGAGTGTGGGTTCAAAAATTGATGTGGTCCACAAATAGATGTTTCGAATCTTGATATGTGTGTGTGGTTTCAATGATTGTAAAGTACCTCGCGATACATACATTATTTCTAGTGCAAGTGTTGTATTTTATTAAATAAATAAATACTAAAATCATATTATTTATTGTCACGCTCGCCGTGCGTGTAAATTGTAATCTATTAACATCGTAAACATTATAAGTTCATCCACAATAATCAATCAATTAATCAACCCGTTGAATTCCACCGCTGGACATAGGCCTCTTCCATTTTATGGAAGCCATATTAACCACAATAATAAATGATGAATTTGTTACGGATTATGATTTCTGATCGGTTTGCAGATATGCAAATAAAAGGCCAATATATGAATACTCTGAACATTTTCTTTCTTTTTCTTTTGACTAGGAATTCATGAAGAACTTAACAAGAACTTAACAAGGAATTAAGGGAGGTATGCCAGGATTTTGCAAGTGGAAAACCGTAGTCTCTGCCTTTCCTTCCGGGAAAAATGCTTTGTATGCTGTATATAATTTGGTTAAACCTATAAGACAAGTACTTACACGTATAGGTATTAATAATTATTGGTAACTGGTTTTTTATTAGAATATTTCGAGAACAAGCAAAAAAAATATATGAAAAAGAAAAATTTATGCTATCAATCAATTTCTGAAATGCCAGGGCTCTTTCAGCACGAGAAAGGTAAGGCCATAGTCTACCATACCGGCCCAGTGCTGATTGCCAGACTTATATTTTCGAGAAGTTCAAGGGAAACTCCCAGATATACACTTATCCTCATGTTTTTTTGACCGTTAAAATAATACATTAGGTAGTTATGTGTAACTTCGAAAAGTACGTGCCATAGATTCGAACTCAAGATATAGCAGTCTAACGGTCTTCCATTAGGCCAGCCAACTCATCTTCCCATTCGACTTTAGGAAATATTATTTTAAAAAACAGTTTCCTAAAATAAACGAAATGACTTCACAATGATTTAATCTATATAAAAATTGTATTCAATATAATAATTATGTATATTTATTTATAGGAACATTTAACAAAATATTATGCTGGTTCCATCATAACCTAAACTCAGAACATCAAAATTTAAATATTTACTAGAGAATAAACCATGAAAGCCTCCGGTGACATTGGTTTGGCTAAAATAATATTATATAAACCTATATCTAGTTTATTTTTATCTAACCCCCTTACTAAAGATCTACTCACTCGTTCCGGACACACTCCACCAGAAGGTGACGAATGTCTTCAGTTTTATTGTCAAGTTAAACAATGAGGAGAAACTATTTTCCATAAAAAATGCACACGTGATATATTTACATATTATATAATATTCATTCCAAATAATTATATGTATCTTAATATATAGCTTATAAATAAATAGAAAATGTTAACTAAACTACCCTCAAAAGTAGGTACTTACTTGACAATTCGATAAATAGCTACCAAGCATTTATTGCCACTTGAATACCAAACAGCGGCGGAGAGCTTCCGAATTAATCTAATAATTAGGTTACTCAGATACATTCTTTTCGTAGGCGCATTCCTCTTTATGTAGGGTAGTTTTTGTCGTGGTATTCAGTACTAATTAATTCAAGGCTAGACGATAAGACCGGGAAAGCGAAGAACTAGCAACCTGTTAGTATTTTATACGCAATTATGATCTTTAAGAACACGCCTGAACACATGGTACAGAAAACAGCATTTTCACGCACATTAAAATCTACCGGAACACTAAATCAAGTAAAACCTATTTGAATAAAAGAAAATACAACTATATACAATATAATCATCAAATATACAATATAATCTATATTTAAAAAAATCAACTCACCTTACTACGCCAGGTTCCAAATTCAAACACAGATCACACAAAAGCCACAAAGTAAAAAAAACAATAAATTTCAAAAACGGAACTTAAAATAAACAATATGGTCGCACACACGATTAACCATCCGCGTTTCAAGTAAAAGTTACAACAGAAAACAATTACCTTTGTCTTAGAGAAGAAATAAAGAAAATGTAGCCGCGAGCGGTTTAAATGAATATAAAACACACACGAAGTAATATTATAACACTGAGAAATTACAACACATTTTTACATGTTTTATTTCAAGACGTAAATTGTGAGTACGTGCGCGAGAGACACAACCATCCGTTGCGGCCAACGGTACCAGACTGGCTTAAAGCTGTATCTGAGCCTGCTGAAACTGTTGATTTCCCCCCTTCCCTCGTGCCGCGCCCCTGTGACGTCTTGTCGGAAAATTTCATTGCACCTCCGGATAAAATTGATACACGCTTCCTTTCTTTTTGATGTGTTTGTCTAGCAATTTATTGAAGTTGACGACTAAGTATACATATGAAATGATGTTTTAAACTCGTAATGATATTTCTTACTATTAATTTTTCCTATTACTTACTGATAAATAATTCAATAGAAAGAATTATTCTTTGGAAAATTATTATATTATGCCGAAGTCGGGCACTATTTTTATTAGGTAGATACAGCGAAAGTTTCTCTTTCTAAAAACTTGTTTTATGGATTTAAATACTTGAGAAATCTAAAATTAAAGACAATATTAAATATAAGTATGGTATTTATTAGTCAAAAATATAAATGTTGAATAAGACCTGATTCAAACTTATTTTTTTTGTTTGAATCGTACTAATTTAGATTAAATTTAATACAGAAAAGTGCCTGCTTTAGTTGCCTGAGAATCGTATTCATTACAGGTATACAGCATAAGATGACCTGGCTACGATCTTCTATAAAGTGAAGACACTTCCCTTGTCTAGTATGTTTAAACATATATATATATATAGTCTCAAGCCTTAATCCCCAAAGATATAGGTAGAGGCGTATCACATCCATTCGCTAGCTACGATTTTAGGTTTAATAGTCTATATACTAGCAATGTGCTCGACCCGTACATACTACCATTATGTCATAATAACATCATGCCCAACCCAGGAAATAATGGTGAAGGAAACATGGTGAAGAAACCTGCATGCCTAAGAGTTCTCTATAATGTTCTCGAATATATGTGAAGTCTGCCAACCCGAACTGGGTCAGCGTGGTGCGCTATGTTCTAACCTACACATTGAAAAGAGGCCCGTGCCCAGCAGTGGGACGGTTATATTATAGGAATCGAACCCGACTGCTCTGTGTTTCACAGAAGTCCATACAGCAGTTCGCAACCACTAGCCACCAAGGCAGTGTAACCACAATCACAATTTGATGATTTGTTTAAGCGAGGTTCTCGTTCTGCCATTTAATTCTAATAAAGCGAGTAATATTAACTTCTCAAAGATGGATCTAGGGAGTTACCGGTATATCTTAATATAATTTTATATTTTCATTTACATCATATTATAAAGCTTAAATGTTCGTTTGTTTGTTTGAACGCGCTAATCTCAGAAACTACTGGTCCGAATTGAAAAAATCTTTTAGTGTTGGATAGCGTATTTATCGAGGAAGGCTATAAGCTATATAACGTCACGCTACAACCCACGGGGGCGGCGCAGTAACGATAAACGCGGGTGAAACCGCGGGCACATCTAGTCATATTATAAAGCTGAAGAGTTCGTTTGTTTGTTTGGTTGAACGCGTTAATCTCAGTTACTACTTGTTGGTGGAATTTTTTTTATTGTAGATGGCCCATTTACCGAGGGATTAGATTATATTAGATTATAAACTATACAAAATCAGGCTACGAACAATAGGAGCGAAACATCAATGAAAAACGTGGCAAAAACGGGAAAAACTCTTATGTGACGCCGACGAAGTTGTGCGAGTCAGCTACTCTTAATATATTTTCATTGCGTGCTCGGGAACGAGACAAAGTTACACTATCTGCAACGTGCTGTCTCATTTGCGCATATGCGACGACAATAGTTAAAGAAATAGTGAATCAAACAAATTTATTTTGTGCTACTTACATTTATTTAATAACCATATTATTGTGTTTAATAAATTCACTATGAGGGTAAATTAAAACAACTTTGCACATGCGCAATAAGATATATACAGTGTGAGTCTTTATGTGCACATATTAAAAAGGGTGAAAATATAAACAATTTTATCGACGGAAAAAATGTTAAAAAAAATCTAAAGAAATTTTTAAATTTTTTATGGGCTTTTTATTTTTTTTACTCTTGTCTTGGTACCCCATGTAAACAAACTGTTACTACTTTTAAACTAAATGTGATATTAAAACAAAACAAAATTAATAATGATCTCTAATAATAGACCAAGCTAATAAAGCCATAATTTATTGAAAAATAAACCTCATAAATTAGTTATCAATGATTTTTTGAATAAAATTTACCATTTGTCTACCAATTTTTGCAATAAATGTAAAATTTATCAAAAAAATGTCCCCTTTACCCTACTTTTTTCTTATTTTATGTTATTCTATATCGTATTAGCTAGTTTTTGGTAAAAATCCCATGGTTGTAGCTAAAACACAACATTTGCTATCAGAGGCTAAAAAAGAGGCTCACCGGGTGTGTTATTAATTCGAAAGGATAAATTACTTTCTTATGAAGGCTATGTGATTCATAAAACAAAGAAGCGCAGGTTAGGTTAATCAAAATCATTTATTATATCACATGAAACTTAAAACTAATGCATTAATTGCTCAAAATGTCCGCCACGCTGTTGTAAACACAAAAACATACATTAATTGCAAAAATTTTCTTCAAAAAATCATTAATAACTAATTTATGTGGTTTATTTTTCAAAAAATTATGGCTTTATTAGCTTGGCCTATTATTCGAGATTATTATTAATTTTGTTTTGTTTTAATATCACATTTAGTTTAAAAGTAGTAACACTTTGTTTGCATGGGGTACCAAGACGAGAGTAAAAAAAATTAAAAGTACATAATTTTTTTTTAGATTTTTTTAAACATTTTTCCGTCGTTAAAATTGTTTATATTTTCACCCTTTTTAATATGTGCACTTAATAAAGACTCACACTGTATACAAAGGTACTCCTTGCTAATTATATCTCGATGATGCTTGTCGGCGTTCATTTAAGAATCATTGCATACAAATTGTTTATGTATTAAATGTGAAACACGGATTGCCATGTATTATTTATCAGTATGCAAAACAATATTGTTTAAGATATGTGTAATTCGTGCTAAGAATTATCAGATTATAGTGCTTATTCTGTACATGAATCAATAAAAAGTAAAGTTACAAAAAGTTTGAAAAATAAAATATGGTTCACTACATATTTATTATAAAACAAAGTACCCGGCTGTGTCTGTCTGTCTGTCTGTTCGCGATAAACTCAAAAACTACTGAACGGATTTTTATGCGATTTTCACTAATAGACAGAGTGGTTCATGAGAAAGGTTGAGGTGTATAATTTGTTAAAGTTTTGTAATACCCGTGCGTAGCCGGGACGGGTCGCTAATTTGTTATAAAAAAGGTTAAAGATGTGTGTTAGCAATTATAGGTATATTTAATAAAGTGTAGTGATGTATAAGCATTATTTGAATATGTTTAATTGTACCCATTATTTTTTGTTAGCAACACTGATTTCACTAGAATACCTCACTACGCTTGGTACTGGAGGGAATGAATAAAACTAACGCGCGGAACGATAACGGGCAGTCGTGCGTTGGATGGCGATCGGCTAAGTTTGTGAAGTAAAAATGTATTAAGTGACGGATATTGCATTGAATTAAATAAAGTATGCATATTGTATAACTGTGTAAACTATTAATATAAATTCAAATTATGTTACAATTTATTAAAGGAAATAAATGCCTGAGAACTGATTCTGAAGTTTCCTTACGTCATGTGGCTTCAAGGCAATCTGAATAGTTGGTTTACCTTGCATACGATTACTCCATAATTTGATATGGGAAATCCTAGTGGGAAACCGTTGAACTGCCACGCAAATGTCTCGAGTTCGATCCGAAGGCGCGCATCTCTGGCTTTTTTTCAAGTTGAAAGAAGGTGGAAGGTGCGAAGGTGAAAGAAAACATCGTGCCCAATAGTGGACAGTTTAACACAGGGCTGGTAATACGTATCTACTAGTTTAGGGCTATTCATCAGAAATTAATGAAACGACAGTCTCATATTTATAGAAATACGTTCTGTAAATAAATATCAAAACATGCGTTTCATCACTTTGATTAAAATAATATTGAATTATATAAATTATACTTATTAAACATTTTAGTGCTCATTGCCTTTCTGTCATCTTTTGTATCCAAATGTAAATTTATTATTATGGTTCTCTTGTCACAGGTTTTTTCTAAAATATTAGAAAATATCTGACCCTTTGAGAGGCTTAGACGGAGACATAAGTCAAACGTGAAGAGGCCTTTCGAGAGTTTTAATCAAAGGTGGAATAGAACAGCGACTGCGGTACTAGCCGCAGCAGGCGTAGGACTATTGCTACGTATGGATTCTAATATATATGGGCTATTGGGATGGGTATTTTAGGGATCGGTATAATGGTAACTATGGATGAAAAACAGCGTCTGCTCTGAATACTCTTATAGTATCGAGTCGGATGGGCAGACGGTGACTCGCCAACTCTGTTGTTGTTGTTTATTATTATTACTTATAAAACATACATATTTTAAAATATCTTGTTTACCTTTGTAAATATGACAATGCAATACAATCTTGTACGTTTTCTGAAACTACTAAACGGATTTTAATATTTTTTGCCCTATGGAAGTTTATGCAAATGGTGTATTTGGCTATTATGGGCTTTCTTGAGTCTCAAGGCCAGTTAACAAGATTCCCATGAGGTGGTTTTAGAAAGTTTCATGTATGGAAAGACATATCGACTTCCAAACATGACCTGCGGGTGGAACTATAAAACATATGGCCTGACTTAATTTCCAAATTACTGGTCAAGGACAAAGAAGTATCTTGGTGTAATATAAGCTACGTTGGGTGACAGACTATGAGAATGAAACTGCAGGAGTATCCAATCTTTCCAATTTGATTGTATGAATGGCATTATGGTTTGGTAATGGTTTTATTAGTAGTAGAGCCTCGCTGATTTCAGCATGAATGGGCCGGCTCGACCGGAGGAGGACTACACTCTCACAGAATATCGACGTGAAATAGCAGTATTCCTACTGTTGTGTTTCGTTCGGTGAGTAAGAGTGCCGGAGGGCCAATCACCCTCTTTCCCTCTGCCCGCTTCTTCTCCTTCCCACTTCCTTTCCTAAGGGGTTGGCAACGCGCAAGTGATGCTTCTGGTGTTGCAGGCGTCCTTAGGCTACGGTGACCACTTACCATCAGGTGAGCCGTATGATTGTTTGCCACCTTAGTTGTAAATAAAAAAAAAGCGGTCGCCTTGCCATTGCCGCTACACCGAGTATTGTAGGTTCAAATCCTAAAGGTGACAAAAATTGTATGATCGACAAAGAGTTGTTCCGTGTCTGGGTGTTCTCTGTGTCCGTTGTTTAAATGTTTGTAATGTCGTTCTGCTCTAGTTAGTGCTAAATCCCGTAATGAACGCCCTTTTTTAGTTATTTGCCCTAGGATTCCTTTAGTATTAGTTCTCTGTCTTTCAAAGTGTTCGTTGTATAAATAATTCAGATGTTTGTAAATCCCCCGTGATGAAGGATTTATTCCTAGCTTCCTTTTAATAAAAAAAGAAAAAACAAATATATACTAAGACTTTGTGTTTTTGTTTAATTAAGCATATTTAGTCTCTGGAACTACCAGATACATTTCAAAATTCCTATTGTATTTGTTTTCCCAATTCTTAAGGCAGGTTATAGGCCATTTTAGTTTATAGGCAAGCTACGAGCCATGGGATAGGGGTAGTAGTGAGCAGCGATAGCTCAGTGGCGAGACCAACAGACTGCAATGCAGAGGGTCTCGGGTTCAAACCCACGTCGCGCACCGCTGACTTTCAGAAGTGAAATGACTTTTCGAAATATGTGCGTATTGATTGACAATTATCGCCTGCTCTGTGCCTCGGAGAGCATGTTAAGCCGTCGGTCCCAGCTGCCATAAACATCTATGGCAGTCGTTATTGGGGAAGTCGACACATAAGATCCCACTGGGTCGAAGTGTCGTCGGTCTGTACTGACTGGCCTCCACACCAGATAAGATAGGGGTAGTAGTCTTAAACGCAGGTATAACCACGGGAGACCGTTAGTATGAAATATAGGAGTTGTCAGCAGCATAATACTAATTACTAAATGTGTATGGCTAGGTATTAAATAACTACGTTTGCATAAATTGACAATAGTACTGAGTAATTGGTTGTTAATTTATTATTACACATTCGCTGTCAGGAATACGTTTAGGTTTCAAAGCGAATGTGTTTTGACAAAGTTTTACGGCTTTGGGGTGTATGTATTTATGTAGGTATCTATGTAAAAATTAAGTTAACCTATTGAGTAGCACCGGCACAACTAATAATAATAGGTTTTCAATTATATCTGGTACTCGAAGAATTGACTAAAATTTTCTGTCACTTCCAAATTGCCGTATAATGTGGCATTTTACAAATTATATACAGTAGTTTTGAGGATACTAAAATATAAGTCTATCAGAATTAAATATGAGGAGTACCCCGCGATACCTATTGTAATTATATTTTATGTTTGTATAGTATAACCAACATTCTTTCAAAATCAACACACTATAAAAACATTTATGGATCACACAAATATTTAAATGAGCAGCGATAGCCTAGTGGAGACCGTTGGTCTGCCATGCAGAGGTCTCAAGTTAGATCCCAAGACAGGCAATACTGAATTTTCTTTTTTATGTACGTATAAAAATAATTTGTTAATTATCGCTCGCTTTCGCGAAAGAAAATATCGTCAGGAGACCTACATGTCTGGGAGTTCTGAGAGGGAGACACAATGTTCTCGAAGATATGTAAAAACTACCAACCCCCACTGGGCCAGCGTGGTGGACTATGGCCTAACCCTTCTCACACTGAGAAGAGGCCCGTGCCGAATAGTGGAACCGTTTAATACAGGGCTGATATTATTATATACAAATATCGATGGATTGAACCCACACTGGGCGCAATGGCAATAGCGAGACAACCACTTAAATCCCTATACCATCCATAACGTATAAAATAACCTCAATTCCGCATAGAAACATTAGCCATATAATCTTTAAAACACTTTGTACAAGATAGTTCACTCGCAGCACCCCTGCCTTCACCTTAAGTAATTACCAACGCCACGAAGGTCGCACTCAACCACGTGCCTTAAATACTCGGTATCATATGAAACTATAACTAATCGGCTCGACGTGCATAGTAACTTGTATTAATTTTGATAATAACGGCTAGCTAAAGCTTATTATGAATACAATTATATGCAGCATGTAACAGAAAGGTATGGTTATATTTTAGAATCGTAATGTAAATGTATGTGATAAATTTAATAATCTCTGCCACTCGATAAAAAATATATAAAGATTTCGACAAGTATCGAATAGTATGTACGATATTAAAAAGTCGATATCTCAGTGAAGATATGTGTGTACACAGTTTTATATGTTGCGGCTTTCCATTGTACATAGGAAGCTTAAATATGACCACACCTATCTGTTACACGCTGTATATGTACTACTAGATTTTAGTCACCCAATTATGTTATATACAGATTAGAAGCAGATATGTTAATGTCCTCCAGACCGAATTTCGGTCACGGCGGCCAATCTTAACGGAGACTGGCCATCTGCGCAGGAGATACTATAGTGTACAAACACAAGTGCACTCTCTGTTCTCTCACTCTCATGATCCGATGGGACGGTAATCCGACCGGAGAGAGATCAGACCCAGAACCGACGGCTTTAGGTGCTTTCCGACGCACGGGGGTGTCTACTTCCCAGCTCCGGGCTGCTATTAAGATTTCCTGACAGGAACACCCAATAACTTTTTGTGGGCCCGACCCAGGATTCGAACCCCAGAACTCATGCACAGCAGTCGTATTCACTGCCGCCGGGATACACGGGAGCATGTATGTTACTGAACACGTAAAGTAAAGGCTCAGAAACGAATCAATTGAGTCGTTTTTCTGTTGTTCTCAGAAGAAAATCGGCTTAACAAAATCCCTTGTAAAACAATCGAGTGAGAATTTTTGAGCCAATTATAGCTATTTATTTTATAAGGTCTTTTGTTATGAACAATTTATTCATTAAATCAACAAAAGTACAGTTATTAACAAAATTGTTTAGATTAGATTTTCAACGTCCATTGCTATAAATATGAAATCTAAAGTGTATATCATTATTGTATTTACAGCTTCGTCCGAATCCGGCAACAAAATGGCATATATCCTATATATCTATGTGTCACGTTTGATACAAACCCAAACCAGTTTTAACCAGGTTTACTAACATATAGGTAGGTTTTCAGAAAGAAAATTTATACATAATACTTTGCCGTATAATTGTCACTAGGTATAGAGTAATTATATTTTAGGGATCCCTTCTTTTCGCATAATGTTCTTTGTCCTAATATACTTCGGCATAACGATTTTGGCACAATTTGTTTTGGCATAATAATACTTCGGCATAATTTTTTAGGCATACATTTTATGTTGGCATAATCATCTTAAAGACTAATTTGTTTTGGCATAAATTTGATTCGCATAAATAACGCGATATTCGCACAAAAGTTAGTGACAGAACCGAATTGCTGCAAAACTCTACGTAGTCTTGTTTGTCCTACCCCTAGAGTGTAATTTAAAATCGTGTAGAAGAGTGGGGCCGCCGGAGGCCCGCAGCGCCGGAGCCGTGACAGAAACGCTGCCTGCTGCATGCTTGCTTGCATGCTGCATGCTTGCTTGTTTGCTGCATGAATATTATGCTTAATCATTATTATGGTTAGAGAAATTATGCTTAAAAAATTATGCGTAAGCTGTTATGCGTAATTATATTATGCGAAAATATAATTATGCCAAACAAAATTATGCTAAGTTATATTAGGTCTTAAAATTTTATGCTAATGGATAGGGATCCTAAATTTTACTATTTTTCCCCGCGGTTTCACCGGCATAAGCCCCTTTTCCGGAGGAATATTGGGATAAAATGTACCTTATGTGTGAATCCAGGTCTCCAGCTATCTACATACCAAGTTTCATCGCAATCGGTCCAGTAGTTTTTTCGTAAAAGAGTAACAAACATCCATACATCCATACAAACGTTCGCGTTTATATAATATTGTCTTCTGTTTACGCGAATGTTATTCATTGAAATTAAACTACTATATACGGATTTTATCGCGTTGTTTATTTAACACTCTATTACATAATTTAGAAACTGTTACACTACTATACTATACTATTAAACTTTACTAATTTTAAGCTAATTAAATTATTAAAACTATCAAATATATAGTATATATTTATAGTAGTTTAATTTCAATGTTCGCGTTTATAATTTATAGTAAGGATTAGTTTCTACCAATGGCTTCACCCTCATAATTAAAGAAACACAGGGAAAGTAAGAAAGAAAGGAAACGTTATTTATGACACAAACACTAACTACATATTTTTCTTATAAAATAACAAACTTAAGTAAATAGATCGAAAATAAATATTATGCTATTGTGGCTACAGATAGTCTCCATTCGACATTGTTGTTGCGATAAACAGTATACATATATACACTTTCTTTTTTCTATTTATTGTTTAATAGGGATTTAAGTACGCAGGTGCGACTATGTCAATCCCATCGTGCTTACACAGATTCTCTCACTATATTTAATCTAATACTTATCTAATATAAAGCTGTACAATATGTTTGCTGGCTCAGATATAGGATTAGCTAACACACCTTGAAAAATGCCTACATCTAATCGCAACAAATTTAGGGACTGCATGAGCGTTTGCCTTTAACACATGTAGTACATCGTCTATTGTGCCACAGATCTCGTAGTTAGGATTATCTTTTTTTCGCATTAAGTACGCGAATTTGTTTAGAGGAATATGTCCAGACCGAAACCGATGTGCTACAATAAAATGATGGCGACCCATTACAAAATTAGCAAACCAAGGTATAAGAGGAGGCTCACATTGAATGCTTTTGAACAAATTCCTTTAGATTTGGATCTTATCTTCTCTCTTATCAAAGTAATCTTTCCAGAGTGTATAAGAATGCGTTCTGTATTTGGTCAAAATTTCAGAGTAAGTTGGTAGTAAATGCATTGGAGTACCCACTAATATGGCTTCCTTGGCTAATCAGTCAGCCTCCTAAACAGTATATATAGTCGAATCAGAACATGCTCTATCCTTATGCCATATGTCATCGAAATCCAATACGCTTTGCGCGTAATCGAGTAAAAATCATTCATAGCTTACTTAATGTTAGTGGGATCAGTAGTCTTAAAAACTATTCTTCTACTTTCTTCTTTAATTTAAGAGCGTAGCTCTTACCGGTAATAATCCCAACACCACATACATACGAATATATATCTTCCTTCTACTATAATTTTAAAATTTGTCTTCCGCTAATATGAAAATGGAAAACATGCTGTTTTTTCCCAACACAGTAATCTGGAATTCATCTGGAATTGGAGATCCATTTAGCACAACGACATGTTCTAATTTTAAATTTAGGTATCGTTTTACTTAAAACCTATAACAAAAGAAAATATCTTGTTAACAATTGAACTTAGAATGTAAAATTAGCTTTGCACTTAACTTGTTGTTTATGGTTAAAGTTCATTGTAATAATAAAATTCAAATACATGCTTTTGCAAATAGTACTACTTAAAATTAGCATAGTAATTTGCAAACATTGTGGAAATAATTATACGCAGGATATGCTTACTTCTATTTTTAAATTTTATAACCATTCATAAGAACTATATTCAAATAATTCATTTTTTGAGAACTGTTAGATATTAGGAGAGGAGAGTTAATTGGCCACTGGAACGACTTGTTTAAAACAATATTACAAGGAAAAATTTTAAGAAATAGGGATGGTAAACACTCAGACATATTTATAAACAGCATTATCTCATTACCACTATTATTTTACTTTATTTTGTTTATGACTTTAATTAGTATTGGTACTGTGTTTTATTAATCTTAAAACTATGGACGTAAATAGAACCGTCTCATAGGTTTAGGGGACAAGCTTAAAAAGTGGCCAGCTATAAGCAGCTAATTAAAATTCAAAATCCCACCACAATAGTGCTAGCATGAGGAAACAATATGAATTTGGCAGTTGTAAACAGAGTGAAGTATGCCAGGGTAAAAATTTACCCATTTGCTACCACATATGTATAATAATGTCAGCCCTGTATTAAACTGTCCCAGTGCTAGGCACGGGCCTCTTCTCAATGTGGGAAGGGCTAGGCCATAGTCCTGGCTGGCGCAGGTTGGCACTTTTTTTTTTTTTTTTTTTTTTACCTGGGGGAATGCAGTGACGCATATCCCTCCGCGGGGGCGGGCGGAGGGATTATGTCGGACTCGCCGGGGTAATAGAAAGATGTTGAAAAGATAATGTACCTCCCGGAATACCGACTAAACCTACCACGGTGTTCCTCGACAAAACCACTATCGACGGGGCCGCGCGAATCGCTTTCGCATGCGGTCGCGACCCCGCCGAGGTTACGGTCCGCCGTGTAAAACGGCAGGCCACTACGCGAAGAGATCTACGCGAAGAGACCTACCCAAAGGACTCACTTCTATAATATACCCTACTGTCCCCCCCCTAGAGGGGAGACGGACTCGAAACAGAGGCGCGCGTGGGAACACGCACGCCGCCTCTCGGACCTGGTGCTGAACGGATGGCGGGCAGGCCCACAAAGCCCACCACCCCCAGGTCAAATCTCAGGGTGGCTGGAGGTCATCTCGCGCCCTCCGGCGCCCGGCTCTGCGGTTGGGGAGAGGGTTTAAACGCTCTCTCTCCCGCTCCGCCGCCTCCTTGATGGAAATTACTTCCTCGCAGAAGGAGGCGACGGCGTTCCACGACCTCTCACTCCGGACCATAGACTGAACTACGGCCGGGAAGGTTGGCAGACTTCACATATCTTCAAGAACATTATGGTGAACTCTCAGACATGCAGGTTTCATAACGATGCAATGTTTCTTTTCATCGATTTTTTTTGTACAACTAAGGTGACAAACAAGCATGGGCCACCTGATGGTAAAGTGGTCACCGTAGCCTATGGACGTCTGGACGCCTGCAACACCAGAGGCTTCACTTGCGCCGACCCTTTAGGAAGTGGGAAGGAGAAGGGGCGGGAAGGGGGAAAGAGGGTGATTGGGGCTCCGGCACTCTCTCACCTCTATGTGCCAGTCTAAAGATCTTCCACTAGGCTATCGCTTCTACCGTAGCGCCACCCTAATTGGACACTTTTTCATACTCTGAAATGGTTTTCCTCACCTCTACTCAGAGGCGTAGCGTGGGTGTCGGGTGGGTGCCGCCCGAGGCGGCAGACAATTTTGCCGCCCTCCTATTTAGGTATTTCAATTTAAAAGACTATATATAATATACGGAAATCTAACTTTCTGGCAAGGACAGTCATCATTATTCAGTATTGTATAAGTAGTTCGAATATTTACTAGATATTATTAATATTTATTACGAAATTTTGCCGCTCCCTAAAAGTGCCGCAGATGCCTAAAAATGATACAGCAATACTTGTGCATGGACCGAACTGGGACATGATAAAAACCACAGCTGAACTTGCCTTAAATAAAGTAATGAAATGGCTCAATTCAAATTCACTAACATTAAACCTTAATAAAACGGTATACATCCCTTTTTCAATTAGAAGCAACACATCACCATCCCTCGATTACTCATTAGCTTTACACTCATGCCCTGACCCATCGATTGCCTGTAATTGTCATTTGCTTAGAAGAGCAGATAGTGTTAAGTACTTGGGTATTCTAATAGACAATAAACTAAGATGGGATGAACATTTAGACACCCTAAGCATTAGGTGCATACGACTCATTCATGTCTTTAAGTCTCTTAGAGACTGCTAGTCTTGAAACATTGAGGAGGGTCTATTACGCTCTGTGCCAATCAGTTTTGGGATATTGTATCTCTGTATGGGAAGGAGCAACAAAAACAGGCATGCTTAAGTTAGAGCGAGCACAGCGAGCCATACTCAAAATTATAATCAACAAACTCTACAGGCACATTTATACTCTGATTGCAAGGTTTTAACTGTCCGGCAATTGTTTATACTACGATGTGTCCTTGGACTCATACGACCACACAGCCATCCAACACATTAAAACGAAGGCATAATCTTCTTAGTAGCAAACACAAGACCACATTCGCTCAGCACCAATTCTACATACTATGCACATACATTTACAAAAAAATACATAAACAACTTAATATATTAGATTTAAACACTCACTCGCTAAAATAAATTAACTGATTGGTTACTAGCTCAGGATTACACCGCCACAGAAAACCTACTCTGCTATATCGCTTAATGAAAGTGTATGACACTCTCACATCCATGCACTTAAACACACATACACACACACACACGCATACCCACATACACACACTTATTCACACACGCATATTATGTATACACACACACACGCAAATGAGCGCACACACATTATTTTAAAGTTAATATTTTTTATAAACCGATGTTTTACAATTACCTTACCTCTTAGTTTTAGTTTGTAAGGAAATTAAAATAAATGCATCTTCCATTTGTTATCTACAACTTTAACCAATTTCACTGTATTATATAAACACTTACTTTGTATTGTAGTATAAATGTATCTGTAAAGTTGAAAAATAAATATTTAATTATTATTATTAAATATGTATTCTTATGTATGTGTGGACAGGACCCCTCGAATAGGTTTCTGTCAATGTCTGGAATTTCTAAACAAAAAATACTTGTGTCACAGTGAACAATACAAGTCACATGGTATCCCGGTCACTGCAGTCGGTAAGGTAAAATTAATCAAGAATAGTTTGTACTTTTTTACCTTTGGACTCGACCTGTTACAACATAGGAGATGACAGATCCAGTCCAATACCACAATGCCAAGTTCTAATTTTAAATTTTAATATGCTTTTAGAGTAATACCTACATATAATAAAAGAAAATACCTTGTTATCAATTGAATTTAGAACATAAAATTGGTAGCTGGTCATTTCTCGTTCTAATTTCAAATGTCTAATTAATACTAACAGATAAAGAACGAATACCACAGACGTAGTAATTCCTAAGTCAATGATGGATACCTAATAATACGAAATAGTATTTAAAAATAAGCGCATGCCTTTAGATTTCCATATACAATTTCTTGCCAAAGTTAAATCCTTAGTAGCGACACAACACAATATCTTCATCTACAATAAACATAACAATGAAAGAGTTATTTTTCAATATATATAGATTTGTTTCTAGAGACCAAAAATATTTTTCAAAAACCGAATGGCTTCATGTTAATTTTAACCGAATATGCCCTAAGTTTCGTTTTATGAATGCTTCTCTATTTCATATAAAATTGTATTTGGCTATCCATCTATGCACAAAGGAAAAATACACGCGGTTATTTTAAAATTAGAATGCTTAGAACGTTCAAATGGACTTTGTATGCTTAAATACATTAACATGGCATTTTATTAGCATTAGTTATGCAGTTGCGTGCTTTGTGATGAATAAGTAGTCGGTTATACCTACCCTATTTGATTTTATTTTCTTGTTCAGAAAACTTACAGCTAGTTAAACAATAAAATGAGAATCTATGTATAAACAAAACTACCACGATATATTCTAAGGAAAACTCCAGAATTAGTTCTCAAATATTTATTTCCTTTAATATTATTGTAACATAATTATGTTTTATATTAATAGTTTACATAGTTACACAATATGCATACCTGATTTAATTCAATGCAATATCCGCCACTTAATATACTTTTAATTCCAAACTTATCTGATCGCCACTCAACGCACGACTGCCCGTTATCGTTCCTCACGTTAGGTTTATATTATCAAACATAGTAGGACAGTCGAGCAAAATCAGTGTTGCCAACAGAAAATAACGGATATAATTAAACATATTCAAATAATGTTTCTACATCGCTACACTTAACTAAATATTTCTATAAAATAATTATATTCTACCTATAATTGCTAACAATAGAAGGGTATCGACTGAATGGGTTTAACGTTCATTAGTAAAGCCATCACATATCGCACCGCCAGTGGAATAAAGACGTAAGAAGAATATGCTAACTTTAGAGGAAAGCAAAACAACTGCTTGGTCTGATATACTTATTATAGAACTAGCGACCCGCCCCGGCTTCGCACGGGCAGTACAAGACCTTAACAAATTATACACCTAGCCTTCTTCATGAATCACTCTGTTAATATGTGAAAACCGCATGAAAATCTGTTCAGTAAACAGTCAGTTTTTGAGTTTATCGCGAACAGACAGACACGGAGGGGGACTTTGTTTTATAATATGTAGTGAATATGTAGATAGTGATAGTGAAGTACTTTTATTAACTTTTGTTTAATTTGATGAAACGAAAACATAACGTAAGATTATAAGTATTTTAATTGATTTATAGCATTTTATGAAAAAAATTATCAAAAATCAAAATAAATTTATTTATCTTAGGTTACAAGGTAACAGTTATGAATGTCAAAGTTACACAAAAAAAATTCAGTGAATTTACATTTACTGCCATGTTCAGCAAAGCAAGGGTGTAGGGCTCATGAGAAGAACGGGCAAGAAACTCATGGCCACTCTTTCTAATCGCCAAGTGTACAATAATATTTCGTTTACAAATGTTAATTGTAAGCTGCTGCAACCATTTCTCCATGAACTACTACTGAACATACTCAAGCATTTGATAAAATTTGATAGTAGCCTCTAAAGCAGCAGTATGGTAAATAGGAGCATCCACTTACATGTACATAAATAATCAAGACAAGGCATGGTTGTAGTCCGTAGTTTAATGTAACTGTTTAAATAGAAATGTAGTAAGGAAATTATCGAATTCCACGTAACCAAGGTCAACAAGTCACCACAAGTAGCACCCGACGACTCAGTGGCGTAGTAGTTAGTGTAACCGACTGCCACGCCTGGGTTCGATTTCCGCACAAGTCAAACATTTGTGTGCATGAGCATGGATGTTTGTCTTGGTCTGGGTGTTTCTATGTATAATATGTATGTATTTCCAAAAAATAAAGTATATATGTATGGTTATCCTATTGTCTAGCACCCATAGCACAAGCTCTGCTTAGTTTGGGCTAGATGGTGTTGTGTGTATGTGATAGAATATTATTATTATTATTATGACGCGACAAATGTTTTTTTTTTTGTTTTGTATAAAGCCTTTATTTTTTAATAATTGAGCTTGTGTATTACTTTCATTATTCGAATCTATACTAATATTATAAAGCTGAAGAGTTTGTTTATTTGTTTGGTTGCACGCACTAATCTCAGGAACTACTGGTTCAAATTGAAAAATTATTTCAGTGTTGGATAGCCCATTTATCGAAAAAGTCTATAGGCTATATAACATCACGCTACAACCTACGGGGGGTCGGCGCTGTAACTATACATGCGGGTGAAACCGTAAACACACTTCTTCTCCTTAGCCTTTATTATTCCCAAGTCATTTGGGGTCAGCTTTTCTGGTCTAACCGGATTTGACTGAATATTAGTTTTTACATGTTTTTCATATGCTGCCACCTGACCTCCGCAACCCGAAGGCTAACGATACCCTAAGGCTAGACCAGTGTCAGGGTATTATAGGGCACTGACATGCCAATAACGACTGCCATAGATGTTCATATTCAGGCGATAATTGTCAATCAATACGCACATATTTCGAAAAGTCATATAACTTCCGAAAGTCAGAGGTGCGCGACGTGGATTCAAATCCGAGATCCTCTGCAATGCAGTCTGTTGGTCCTTGCAACCGCAAGCACACATAGTCTGCAATAAAAAAATCGACATAATTGTACTTACTTCTTTATTGCACTGGAGGCGCGATATGTACCTATGTTTTTATGTTAGAAAATTCTCAATAGCTGCTCAGAGCTTGGCACGGTAGACATGAATTAATTGACTCGACTAATTACGTGGGATGTAAACATAGCTCTTGACCCCATCGTGGACCATTTCCTCGTTCAGAATGTGCGTACATATGCCTTCATTCATGAAAGTACTATATTTTGCCCACGGCTTCGCTTGGTTAAATGTAGGTTAGGTTAGTAACAGTATATATTTTTGTTACGCTCTACCCTTACCACTACATCGACACCACTATGTACTGTCCCTTTCCGATAATTCTCTATTTTGTATAAGCGTAGTTATGCGTACATAGGGTGTCTAACTTGATATGTAGCCGTGTGTACACACAGCGACACACAACCTAGACAGTTTGGACTTTGAACTATTAGAAGTTGAACGCTGCGAACCGGTATATTTTTGTTATTTTGTCTCATTCACGCTGATCGGGACGCTCTATCCTTACCATTCCATCGACACCACTATTCACTATCCCATTCCGACAATTCTCTTTTTTGTATGTAGCGTATTTATGCTTATATAGTTGTCTAACTTGATGTGTAGCCGTGTGTACATGCGAAATTGCATAATGATCGGTTGAGTAGTCAACGCGTCAAAAGCGTTACAAACAAACAAACCAACTCACATTCGCATTATAATATTAGTTAGGATTAGCGAGGTACGATTATTGTTATAAGTTCGAATAATAGAGCGTTTTTAGGGTTCCGTCAAATGGCAAAAAACGGAACCCTTATGGATTCGTCATGTCTGTCTGTCTGTCTGTCCGTCCGTATGTCACAGCCACATTTTTCCGAAACTATAAGAACTATGCTGTTGAAACTTGGTAAGTAGATGTATTCTGTGAACCGCATTGACATATTCACACAAAAATAGAAAAGTCAATAAATTTTGGGGGTTCCCCATACTTAGAACTGAAACTCAATAATTTTTTTTCATCAAACCCATCCGGGTGGTGTATCTATGGATAGGTCTTCAAAAATAATATTGAGGTTTCTAATATCATTTTTTTCTAAACTGAATAGTTTGCGCGAGAGACACTTCCAAAGTGGTAAAATGTGTGTGTGTGTGTGTGTCCCCTCCATCCTGTAACTTCTAAAATAAGAGAATAATAAAACAAAAAAATATATGATGTACATTACTATATAAACTTCCACCGAAAATTGGTTTGAACGAGATCTTTTTTAATACGTCATAAATCGTAAACCGCAATTTACCTTTCATTCAATCAACTCAAATATAAAAATTAATAAAAACATAAAATATTATGAAACAGAGAAATAAAAAAGAAAACTAAAACCCTCTAATAGGCGTCATAGAATTCCTATAATTTTAGGTATAAGTTAGTTTTAAAGAATTGTTTATATTATGTATATAATTTATAAAGATAAATTATTTGTATTTTTGTCTGTAATAAAAACATTATAATGTTTACTTATCCATAACGTAATTAAAAAAAATACACTATTATTAAAACATCGATCAAAGTTACATCGAACTACAATAACTTTTATATTATGTTATTTGCTGCTACGGAACCCTTCATGGGCGAGTCCGACTCGCACTTGGCCACTTTTTATTCATATTTTTTAGTACATTTTGTAATTACCAACGACATATTGAAATGTGTAATGTGTGTTAAAATGAAATATTGTTAATCCGTCACTTATATGGGTCCACAGCGATTTTATAGAAGGTAAAAACGAAATTAATTACATAATTTAATCTATAATATTGTCTTCTGTTTACGTGAATGTTATTCATTGAAATAAACTACTATACAGAGTGTAGTAATTTTTAATATTTTATTTTTTTCATTTTTCTCTTCAATTTTTATCAGACTAAGGCGAAGCCAAAAGGAAGGGTAATGATTTTGGCAGTCTGGGTATGTATGTTTGTATGTTCCACCGTAGCGCCTAAACTACTGAACCGACTTTAATGAGGTGTCAATAGATTCGTAATAATAGTCCGGGTGACATAGGCTGTATAAATTTTAAATTCTTCTTTTTTAGACCCCTTTTTACGTAGTCGGGTTATAGTTTTTATACTTTTATTTAATTGACGGGCTAATTACTAAATGTGTATTATTTGTCTAATATTACATAAGTAATTTTAATGTTTAGCAAATATTAAGTTTTGTTGCTTAGAAGATTAATGAATATCCATTTAAATAAAAAAAATGAAGCGTCTCTTTGTAATGTTAAAATAACAGGTTTTTACTCAATGCATATGAAAGTAAGTATATACGGTACTTATATCAAAAAATCAATATTTAAAATTGTTGTCTATCTATCTGTCTGTTTGTCCCTGCTAATCTCTAAAACGTCTGGACCGATTTTGATGGGACTTTCCCTGGCAGATAGCTGATGTTATAAGTCCTAACTTAGGCTACTTTTATTTTAGAAAAATGATTGGCTACCGCGAGAAAAGTAATTCTATACTTATTATAAGGGCAAACCAGTTTGCATCCTAACTGAACGATAAACGCAATGTCTTAGATGTGGTTACACAAGCAACGCGAACAACCACATGCGCTACCAAAACATTAAGCAACATTTACCATTTACCATCAGATTGGCCATTAGCTGATCTGCCATCCCATTAAAGAAATCCAAACAACATATACAATTTAATTAATCATATGAAAATAATTTGCTAGCTTCAAAACGTTGCAAATTTAATTACAGATCTCATTACAGTAATTATAATTATGAGATGAAAGCGATATTAATCAAAACATTCAGATAATTCAACTAATTGTATCTTAACGAATCTTTAAACGTAATTACATATTTTAAAAAGCTGTGTGTTTTATTAATTCTATTTAAGTAACTTAACTGGAGGATGGCTGTATGTTGCAGCAGTATTGGCGTGAGGTCTTGAGTTCTAATCCCGGGATGGACCACAAAAATGTTATGGTGATTTGCTGTTCTATCGGACTATGGGAATAAGGGAATAGACTCACTCATGGTTGCGCACATATTTGTGAACTGTAATACTTACATATATAAACGCTTACTGTTACTGTTGCTTTTTAAACACTGACACTGGATTCGGTTACCAACACAGCATAAGTCGACGGCCCTCTTCTCCCAGAATATTTATGGCCTTATGATCTTTTGGGAGCTTAGGGTGTTTATAAGAGGTCGTTAGCAAGGCCCGCGGCACGATTCGCAGCAGAAACTAGGATCTGCATAGTGGGCATGATCGGCAGCAAGGCCCAGAGCAGCCTCCTGGACAGATGACCGAACTTCGTTAAGATTGGCTGCTACGACCAAAATACGGTCTGGATCTGGGAGATCTTAATGTTTGACAATAACATTGTGTTAGATATCAGAATGAGATCTCGTAAAGCTACTGCGCTCTATTTCTCTTCCCATTTCAGAAAACCACAAGCGTTGTAAGCGGTATGTAGGAGCAAACAGTATTCTTGCCCAAGCTTGTGACTTGAACAGCTATTTAAATTTACCGCACCGACCGATTATGATTTTAGTCTCCTAAGGAGGCGCTGGCAGTCAGTAGGGGTCGGTCTCTTGCAATGGCGCCGCACCTACTCCTTCTTTCAAAGAGTCTGCAACACGCGAGATGGCACTGCAAGCTTAAGTTCTAATAAGTTCTTTTTTAGAGTTCGAAAAATCTCTTATACAACAGCTTTCTCCGTCCGTCCGTCCATCCGTCTGTCTGTTCTTTCAACTCAAGAACCGTAAGAGCTAGAGACTTCGCGGCCAACGCCATTCAACTCAGCATAGTCGATATACCCCGAAATGACTATGACCTTTGATCTCTGACCTCAAAGTCACGTGATACATTTTTTTCGAGCTCTAAGATTTATGGCAATTAATTGCCGTTTCTCACTTGTTTTCTCTTAAAGCCACAACTGCCATACTGGGAACAATTACTGTGTCACGGGCATAGACTTAGAATATTTTAGAGGATCATTCCAATAATTCAAACAATGAACACAAGGAACACCCAGACTCGGAACAATGATTTATGGATGACAAAAATGTTTGTTCCGTGTGGAAATCGGACCAACAATACTTGGCGCAGTACCAGTGACAATGACAAGGCGACCATTTTAACTATTATGTCATCCACCATTGTGAAGAGAAGCCATGATATTCGAATGATAGTCTTTCTACTCTACGCTTGCAGTGTAACGACTACGAAAACATTTTTAACTAGCGGTCACCTAGTAATCGAAATTCGACCATAATTAATTTAAATTTTTAGTTTGATCGTTATTAAGGTTGTATTGATTTCGTCAAGGCTATACAGATTAATTTACCTATACTTATTTTCAAACAAATTATTATTTACTTAACTATACTCTTTGATTGACGATATTTCTAAGCTCGCTACTTTGTTTTCTTTATTATATATTATAAATAAGGTATGTAAGTAACCATAGTTACAAAGAATTGTATGATATCAGCGCGAACAACGCTGAAATATAACAAACGCGATTCGACTGTGTGTGTCAATCACGGCATGGTTGTGTGCGTGTAGTGTTTTTTCGTTAATTTAATGTATTTCTAATGCATATTTTATAAAAATATTAGGATTTGTATGGATCTCCATATAAACTTTAACTGTGCTAAATTTCATAATCCTTCGACCGCGCAATTTTCGTAAAAATGGGTACAAAGTTTTTGCCTAACGTATTAATATATAGATAACAAGGTGTCAGTTATACTTCTATATTTGCACTCATAGCCAGTTGCACTCACTGATCGGTAAACGATTAGTGAGGCTAAGTAACATTGGGTGCGGTCAGTCTATAGATGGGTGACCGCTTAGTGGTATTTCATCTGAGCGTCTGCGTGCTTCGGAGGGCACGTAAAAAATCGGTCTCGGCTGTTGCCAAATTGACAGCAGTCGTTAAGCCATGTCAAAGGCTTGAACAACTCGTGACGACAGTTTGGCCACTAACCACACGAAAAGCAAAAAGAGAAACGAAAGAAGTGTAAGCTTATAGTAATACCAAATATGTACCAAGTCTAGTCTGCAATCACTGTGCTCAGAATGAAACGTTGTAAGACAAATAGGCATATGACCAGCAGTAGATGTCTTTCGGCTGAGATGATGAAGTTACAAATAAATTTTCTATCGGTCTCATAATAAATATAGCTTTTTCAGTCAAATTTCTGTTATTAAATAGTTATTTTATAATAAAGATTGTAAGTTTATATATAAAACATAGCACTAATTATGTTTTTAGTCTTTCATATAACAGCACCTAATTTATATCGATCGAAATGTTATTAATCGGGTTTGGAAACAATATTAAAATGAAGTATATACAAGATCCGAATGAAAAATCCAAGAAAATATACAGCCACTTGGCCGAATTCCATGCTATGGTATCTTAAAGGAAAAAAGGAACAAGCCAAGTCGTCTATGTAACCTAGTGTTAATCATAATCCCTTCAATAGCGGAATAGGCAGTCGACATTGAGTACTATTCCGTTGTGGGATTACTAGAGATCCGGATTCGATGCCCGGTAAAATTATGTGACAGGAGACAGAAACGAAAGAGCGAACAGTGGAAATATTGTTTACTTTCTTTTGTAGATATTTATTGCGGTCCATTTTATTTATTTTTATGGGTAGAATATTATGAACTAATATTTTTATGCACTTTGCCTGACGCGGAAATCGAGTGCTTAACCTGATGTTCAGTAATGGATGCGCCTGCTTTTGTTAATCGTCTAAAGAGTCAATTATTATTATTAATCCCAGTAACATAGTAAATATAAACGTTTGTAAAAATGTTTGCCACTCTTTTCATTTTTGTTTATTATTTGTTAATAGCCATATTTTTCCCGCGACTTCACTCGTAACGCGAGTGAGTGATGAAGATTTTATCAACAAATTTATTATATATGATATATGAATGAAATACCCTATGTCCTTTCTTGTACCCCTGACCACGTGTATGCAGAATTTTATAACGGTCGGTCCAGTAGTTAAAACGGAAAAGCACAACAACTTTAAAGCGTTCGTCGTGCGCGTACCTGACTGTTACCTGCACAAGTTGTTGGACATAAGCTTTTGGCTGCAAGACTTGGTATACCGTCGCTTCCGCAGATAAGCGAGCGCGCAATCATTATAGTCTATTTCAAATATGAAGTCCCTTTTGACACTTTATAGCACGTAACTCTGCACATTTCGTATAAATTGCTAAAATAAACAATGATAACTTATGGTACTAAAGACTATTTAAAAATAATAAGAATCCATACTAAACTTGATGTAATTGTTTCACCCAATAATTTCTATTGATATTAGTCTTAAACAATTTAAACTTCAAAATAAAATAACATTTTACTACAATGCCATAGTTACGCACTAGGGTATTTTTTACGGGACGCGACACGGCGAATCGAATAAATTCGCACTAATTCGAAGTTAAAATAATTGTCCAAGAAATAATTTTGTTTATTTGTATTTGGTATTATTTATCATCAGGTTGCAACGTACCTTAAAACCCATTCTGCAAACCGTTAATATATTTTCTTCATCAGAAAATGGATTACAAAAAGCGATATTGGACTATGGTTTAAATATCCCATAGTTTTTAAAGAGTGGCCGCCCTGTCAATCAAATCTGTTATACAACATTTAACTCACACTTATACTAAGTATGGAGTAAGTATATTATACTAGAAATTAATCAAGGATAAGCCCAGATCTTTTTACAAGTGAACACGTTATATATTTATATAACGTGATACGTGTACTTTGATGTAACTATTCTTTCGATTTTAGTTTTTTGTTTCTATCATTTTTGTTTCGATTCTAAGTTCACGATTAAAGTTTGTTTGGAAAGTTAATCGGTAATCGGTTTTGTGATGTGTTGATTGAAATGGTGTCTTCACTATTGCTATTCAACGATCATCTGTCAAATTGGACTTCGTAATTGAAACGGACTATAAGTGTACAAAGTGAAGCTTTACTAACATAGGATTAAGGTGTTACTAACATCAAATTTTATATTATGTAAATTTAGATTGAGGTATTTATCTATGGGCCTATGCAGCCCGAAATAAATAATAATAATTATTATTATAACAAACAAAGTCATATTCGCAGTTATAATATTAGTTACGATACATTATATTTTAAGGCTTGCCCCCTATTACGTCGCACCTAAACCTGGCGAAATCTGAATGTAGTACACCTTCTACCTACCCCTTGGGAAATATAGACGTGTATGAATCTAAGCTAATATTATAAAGAGGAAAGATTTGATTTTTTGTTTGTTTGTAACGATTTAACTCAGAAACTGCTGAAACGAATAAAAATAAAATGACAATTGAAGAGCTATGTATATTATCACTGAGTAACATAGGCTACATTTTATTTTACAAAAATACTGTTACTAACATTACAGAGCAGCGATAGCTCAGTGGGGAGACCAACAGACTGCAATGCAGAGGGTCTCGGGTTCGAACCCACGTCGCGCACCTCTGACTTTCGGAAGTTATATGACTTTTTGAAATTATGTGCGTATTGATTAACAATTATCGCCTGCTCCGTGCCTCGGAGAGCACGTTAAGCCGTCAGTCCCGGCTGCCATGAACATGTAAGGCAGTCGTTATTGGGAAGTCAGTGCCCTATAATATCCTGACACTGGTCTAGCCTTAGGGTATCGTTAGCCTCCGAAATGTGGAGGTGAGGTGGCAGCCGCTCCGTGTAAAAACTGATATCCAGTCAAATCCGGTTAGACCAGAAAAGCCGACCCCAAGTGACTTCGGAATAATAAAGCCTACGGAGGAGACTGTTACTAACATAACCTAAGTTACTTTTACGCGACTGAAATCGCGGGCAAGAGCTAATTATATAATTGTATGTAATATAATTTCATTTGCATAAAAATTATAGCTTTTTTAACTGAAAGTCTTCGCTTTTTTCATAACGGAAGGCTTAATATTCCTGAACATTCTAGCTGAAAGGCGTACCTTTTTAATTAATATAGCTTTGCGTAGTGCTGTGTATTAATACTCGGAGATTGTGGCCTTAATTCATTATCTTTAACGAGATTACCTCGACTTTATAAAAGCAATACTTTTAGTAAATTACCTTCTAGCTTATGCGCGCGACTTCGGACGGAATTTGGTAGTAGGCTAATTATTAATAATATATTTTCCTATTATGAGATGAAAGAGATGTTCAAACGATACTCACTTTTAAGAAATTACGAATGAAAAATTTAGGTAGGTAACTTATATTTTTCTTTTGTAATTTCTTAAAAGTGGAGTTGAGGCGGAACGTCAGGATGAAACATGCACCAGATTTCAAGTTAGACCTTAAGCAATACAACTGTCAAAACCGCATATTTCGTGATGTAGATTTTGCGTTAAGCGCTCACAAACATACAGACAGTAAGACGAAAATTCTTAAATAATTGTTTTGGCTTTAATATATTTATACTAATAGGTACTAGCTTACCCGGCAAACGTTGTTTTGCCATAAAAAAATGTTTTAACCAAAAGATTAAAAAAAAATGTTAGGGGTGGACAACCTTTATCACTAAGGGGTATGAAAAATAGATAGTAGCAGATTCTCAGACCACCTAAATATGCATATAAAATTTTATAAAAATCGGTCAAGCCGTTTCGGAGGAGTATGGTAACTAACATTGTGACACGAGAATTTTATATATAAGATTATAAAGCTGAAGAGTTTGTTTGTTTGGTTGAACGTGCTAATCTCAGGAACTACTGATTCGAATTGAAAATTATTTTAGTGTTGGATACCCCATTTATCGAGGAAGGCTATAGGCGATATGACATCTCGCTACGATCAAAAGGAGCGGAGCAACAATGAAAATGTTGCAAAAACGGGCAAAACCTAGTCTCTTATAAAGACACCTTTCCCAATTGAAATTAAACTACTTTATACGGTTTTATCGTGTTGTTTCTATTATCTATAACACTATATTACATAATTTATAAACTGTTACATTACTACTACTATTAAACTTTACTAATTTTTAAGCTAATTAAATTATGAAAACTATTTAGACTATTTATATTTGAGTTTACACTTTCCCCGACGTTTCGGATGATTTTCAGCAGCCGTGGTCACGGAAAGATGGTAGTTGTCCTTTCCCTATGTTTCTTTAATATCTTCTAATCAGTTACAATTATATTATATGTATTTGTATGTATTGTATTATATGCACTTCTGTCTTGCTTCCTTCCGCAGCATTGCTCACGTGGTAAGACATTAAAACCTCGATGGCGTAGTGGTTAGTCTCACCGACTGCCACGCCTGAGGTCGCGGGTTCGATTCCCGCACAAGTCAAACATTTGTGTGCATGAACATGGATGTTTGTCTTGATCTGGGTGTTTCTATGTTTCTATTTGTTTCTATGTATATATATGTATGTTATAACAAAAACAAAAAAAAGTGTATATGTACCTATCTTTATCCATTGTCTAGTACCCATAGTACAAGCTCTGCTTAGTTTGGGCTAGATGGTGTTGTGTATACATATGTGATGGAATAAAAAATATAAAAATATTTGCATATACTAGTGGTCGCATAGTGGTCGAAATTCGACAATAATTGTCAAACAAATTATTATATTGATATATGTAGCCATAGTTACGAAGGACGACTGCGTGTGTCAAATGCGTTCTTGTGTGCGTGTAGTAATTTTTCATTAATTTAATGTATTTCTAATGCATATTTTATATAAATATTAAGATTCGCCCCTTCTTCTTCATATAAACTTTAACTGTGCCAAATTACATACTCCTCCGTCCGCGCAATTTTCATAAAAATGGGTACAAAGTTTTTGCTTCACGTATTAATATATAGATAAAATCGAGTGTCACGGTGTTTCTAGTCGCACTCCTCCGAAACGACTGGACCGATTTTTATAAAATTTTGTATGTATATTTAGTAGGTAAGAGAATAGGTCGTAAAGTATATCTCATACCGCAAGATGATTAGGGTGCCAACCTAACCTTCATTTACACGAGCGAAACCACAGGCTAAAGCTAGTGTAACTAATATTAGAGAAGGCATTATCAAAATCGGTTCAGTAGTTCCAGAGATAACCTCCTTCACAGCGGGTCAATTAGTTACAAAAGACGAAAGTAATATATAAGAATAGCTTAATTGCATTTGGAGTCTTTAAAATTCAAGTTAAAGCAAGCATAAAAAGCAAGTTGCTTTATAATAAGGTACAATAGGAGTATTTTATTCTAATTTATTCTACAAATACAGCATACTAGTCCCTACAATGAAAATATACATACAAACATCCTTACACGGTAGAGTCTATTAGAGCGCGCACTAACAAGTTTGGGTCTTCATACCTCTGCCGAACGATCAAAGCATGGAATTCTGTGCCAAGGCACGTGTTTCCTTCTTCTTTCAATCCTGGGTCCTTTAAGCGGGGCGTAAAAAAGCACCTTCTCAGGCCGTCAAAGTAGGGACCGTAACATCGCCTCAGCTGCTATGAGGATGGTGTGGAGGCCACTTCTCTTGAACCACATGGTCGCTTACTATCACGCGAAGTGTGATCATTGTTTAGAGCAAAATAATAAAAAAAGAACAGCGCTACATGCAAGAATATATTTAACCCGTCGAGCGTCTGATTAAAAAAGTGAGAGGAAGGCTTTGGCGGTTATGTATACTTGGTGTTCACACAACACACGAGAGGTTAATGAATGACAAAAGCTCGTCTATAATCGCATGGAACTGCTAAATCCTATTGAATTTGCAATCGAAATGACATGGATTTCCATTCATTGCATTGCTGACGTGTACCCTGACCTAACACAAGCATTTTAGCTTAGGTTAACAAGAATAATATAAATTTATAAACATATTCTCTAGTATTCCTTACAAATGTATATAGATTAGCATACGTTAGGTAAATGTAACTTTAGTAACTTAGTAAACTCAGTAAGCTATATATTTTGACTTTCATAAATGTTACTTTGTGACCTATTTGATTAATGATATATTGATAAAATAAATAATTATTGACTTTGACTAAATCTATACAGCTACTGTCATAAAAATAACAAATAACCATTCCTATAATATTGTCTTATTTTTACGCGAATGTTATACATTGAAATTAAACAAATTATACGGATTTTATCAAGTTGTTAATTTTTTTTATTAAACACTATTATTACATAATTTTGAAACTTTAAAAGTGTTTAATAATAATAGTTAAAATTATATATATATTTTTTTTTAATTTCTTTATTTGTAAGGAACTTTGTATATATATTTTGTACATGTTTGTCCTATAACAGTCTTAATACTAGATCGGCTACTACCTTAATTAAACAACTTACTGACTACAATTTTCACTAAAGAGTTTATACAAAATACATGCATGCTCGGAATTAGGATTAGATAAAATTTGATTAAATAAACCTACATCTAGTCTATTTAAATTTAGTTTTAGGTTCAATTGATCCCTTACGGACTGATAACGTACGCACTCCGTTAGCCTATGTTGTATATCATCAACTACTCCACAATTCTGACAATTAGGTAAAGGGATTTTCCTATTAAAAATCCAAATTTGTTACACACTATATGGCCGCTTCGAAGTCTATGTGCTATGATGACATATTTTCTGTTTAATTTACTAAAGGTGCGAAGATATAAGAGAGGGCTGACATTGCATGGTCCTGTACCATACGCCTTTCTCTACAGATATCTGATTGAAGTGCTCCTTCCACATATTGTAGCAAATATTTTTATAAATGGGTAGTAATTTAAAAGAGTCAAGTTTTGCTTTTATGTTTTTTCCGTGTATACATGCTTGTTTGACTAACCTGTCGGCTTCCTCATTATCATATAGACCGATATGAGATGGAACCCATTGCATCTTCAGCGTCACACCGCGAAGGTTTCAAAATTATGTAATAATAGTGTCTTATAAAAAATAAAAGACATTCGGTGCAGTCTTTGGGGACTGCCGATAGAAGTGAAAACTAAGTGTAACTAGCGTGTACGCATATGTAGATACACAGTATACATATAGCTCATGGAAAGCGTTCGGTGACGATGATGCGAGTTCCATGATTTTTGTTCACCCAAATTGTGCTCAACGCGCCTATAGAAGTTTTCACTTCAATAAACAACGCGATAAAATCCATATAAAGTTTGTTTAGTTTCAATAAACAACCATTCCTTTTTGTTTTGTCGTAGTAAAAACTAAAACAGATCAAGTAATGAAGAGTTCCTGATTACAAAACTAAGGTTTGTTTTCTTTAATTATATTTATTTGCTTGTACGAGTTTCACACAAAAATCATTGAACGGATTTTGATAGGATATTACAGTAGATAAAAGGAAAACACTTTAAAACAATTCAGTGAACACAACATGTAGGTCTTGTTATTCAACTTAAAATCTAACCTATGTTTCATCTCAAACCAATTAGAAGAACCAGATTTATATTAATGTTACAGGAAAACTGTAGCGTCGCTCCATAATCTATTTTAAAACAATTTTGTCCCAAACCGTATGTATTAAAACTTTCAAACATGAATTTTTAAATTAAAATTGTACCAAACATGCAGGCGCTCCAAAACATTCCTCGAATCCTTTGAATTTGAGGCAAATTCTGTTCCGAATTCAAGTTTAAAGCTATATTGAAAACCGAATTTGCCGCTTTTAAGACGATTTTTACTAGTAACAGTGGCTGTACCGGTAAACTCCTAGTTTACCGGTATACAACTTTACGGACAAATTTGAAGTGTGCCTGTAAATCGTTGTGTGTCGAGGTAGTGTTTAATTCAGTGTGCGTCAAAGTCAGTCCGCATTTAACGCTGATTGTCATTCACTTTGACAAGACCTGAAGTGAGTACTTTATACGATACGATTGTTGGTGTCGATATTTTTTCCAGTTTCATTTAAGTGATAAAGTGGACAATCCAATAGGATAGTCGACTTACATTTTTTATTATTTATTTCCTAAATTTACATTACACAAACTTTAAAAAACAAAGAAATATAATCTTATGAATAATAAAAAATATACAAACGTTTCTGGTAGATTTTTTTTTGCCGAATGATGAAACAGCATGCACGATATAAACTATCACGTAACTGCTATTTGAAATAAGAAATCTCAATCTCAAATTCTAATAGTTCAAAGTCCAAACAATCTAGATTGATGAGTCGCTGTGTGTACACACGGCTACACATCAAATTAGGCAACCCTATATACGCATAACTAGGCTACATACAAAAAGGAAATTGTCGAAAAGGGTCCTTACCACTACATCAACACCACAATGCACTGTGCATAGTGGTGTCGATGTAGTGGTAATATATATATATATACTACTGAAAACAAAATAAGGGCCACTAAGATTTTTTGCTGTAGGTACCATGAAAATAATAAAGACATTAAATTGTTTAACTCCTGTAACTACAAAATAATGTTATTGGTTACAATATAGGCTAACAATTGTTTAAAATAATGATCATAAATTGTTTTTTTTAAGTTCATAATGAAATTGGCCATTTTGAATGAAAAACATGATGAAAGAAATCATCGGAAAAAGACAAAATACTGTTCTTGTCACTTTTGTTTCTTCTTTTTAGTAACGAGTTTGTCCTCCTCTCTTAGCAATACAATCCTGAAGCCTCGTATGCATACTCTGGATCAAATTCCTCACGTTTTCATCTGGAATCTTCTCCCAGGTACGTTTTAAAGCGTCAATCAGCTGCTGTTGGTTGTAGACCCCTTGCTCATTCTCTTTAACCCTTCGTTTCAATTGGTCCCACAATTGCTCGATTGGATTTAATTCCGGACTGTTAGCTGGCCATGGTAATACCTCAATATGAGACCCTTCTAGGACAGTTTGGGTCGATTGAGCTGTGTGTGCACGGGCATTGTCTTGCATCAGGATGAATCCAGGCCCAACTCGCTGTGCAAATGGGATCACTTGAGGCCTGATGACGTCCTCGATGTAACGTTCTGCAGTTACAGTACCCGCGTTTAAAATAGTGAGCTCGGTTTTACCGTATAAACTAATCCCACCCCAAACCATTACGTTGGGACCACCGAAACGGTCAACTTCGTGGATGCAGGACTCCGAAAACCGCTCGCCGCGTTGTCTCAACACCCTAACATGCCGATCATCATTAAAAAAAATTACTTTGCACTCGTCTGTAAAAAGCACCTTGCCCCACTGATTAATCCCCCAGTTCAAATACTGACGGGAGAATCTTAAACGGTTTGCACGTTGAACCCTGGTCAGAGGAATTCGAACAACTCGTCGTCTTGACATTTGCTGGTCTTCGTGCAATCGATTACGTATAGTTTGATCACTGACACGGGTACCCGTTGTCAGCCGTAGGTGGTGTTGTAACTACGTACGGGCCGTTACTGTACGATCACGACGAGCACTTAGTTGGACGTACCGATCCTCGTGCGCCCTTGTTACACGAACTCTACCTGAACCGGGTCTCCTGGCAACACTGCCGGTCTCTTGGAAGCGATTCCATACATTTCGGACAGCTCCTCGTGGAAAACCCAACTGCAAACCCACGTAACGCTGAGAACGTCCTTTTTGAATCATAGTTATGGCTCTGGTTGCTGTAATTGTATCCATGTGCCTTCGTACTGGTGGCATGATTAACGCGAGATGATAAATGAATCAATTAAAATTGAAAAAGTTAAACTTTTTCCTAAAATAACCGAAACAAGTTAAGAAGACAATCGAAGAAAAACATAAGAATAACATCAAATTATTTATTTCCTTAAAAATGATGGCCAATTCTTTTCAAATTAGGAACACGAACACCAGCATAAAAGAGATCAAACACCAAAGAGTTCGTAATATCAATATAATGCTACTTATCAGTTACTTTCAGTTTACTAAAGTGCACTTAAATGTAAATAAACTAGTGGGCCTTATTTTGTTTTGAGTATATATATCAGTGCGGAATAGGTTTAATAAATTTTAAACTTAAAGAAATAGCTTGCTAAATGTGAGTGTAAAAACTGTTGTGCCTACTTCCCGGTCATATATAGACCTAACCAACCTTCCTTCTAACCACCATGATAAACAATTTATTATTATATTCTAAACAACTAAAGTTACCAGGTGCCTTTCTCTACCTAAGTATCATTAATACTCTCGTCACATCCACAATTCACAACAATACAAACTCGATGTTAGAAAGAAACGGCTTTCCATCAAGCGGGAATAAAAAGTTCACCCCCATATGTCTCTAAACAGCTATTTATTCATATCGCCCGCATCTAACAAAGTTTCCCCTCTTCAGATATCTTCAAAAGATTTCTTGTGTTGTAAGTATACAATTCGTCAAATGTTTTATATGCATAGAAAATATAACGTAATGTATTGTGATTTATATCTCCGCAGTGTTCGGCATTCTGTATTAATGGACGTCTTGTTGCTAAAACAGCTATGAATACAATAATCATACAGTATCACTATATATTATAAAATAAAGTCTGCAGCCGCGTCTGCCTGTCTGTCTGTTCGCGATAAAGTCAAAAAACCTAATGAACGGATTTTCATGCTATTCTCACCAATAGACAGTGATTCATGAGGAAGGTTTAGATCAGAGGCTCCCAGACATTTTTTCTCATAGACAACTTTCAAAATATAGCTGGTTCCGATGGACACCCTGCAGCTACATTTCTACCATATTTCTTGACTAAAATAAATATATTTGGTCAGACCTATACGGGCTGACCTTTTTTTTAGAAATTCTCGGGACTTCAGCGTGTGGTATTCCTCAAAAAAAACTTACTTACGAATTGTGAACCCCCATTTTTTTGTCACGCCAACGTAGTTCTCCGTCGAGTCTCCCGTAGACCTCTGGGGGTCCACCTGGACCACTTTGGGAACTACTGGTTTAGATGTATAATTTGTCCGTGCGAAGTTGAAGCGGATCGCTAGTTTAAGGGATAGCTAAGTATTAACTAACGACTTATCAGAAGTAAGCTTGGCTATGTTACGTTAAAGCAAACACACTATCGGCCTACTAATTAAACTTACCTTTCCTTTAACTGAATAGCTTAAAGTCATTGATGGCTAAATAAACTTCGTTCAAAGGTCTCTTAAACAGGAATTATAGGCATCTTTAATATTCGTTATATGTATTTGCTGATCGCATAGCTCTATATCTAAACGATAGATGACGACCTACCTGCAATATCCCGGCTACGTGCTAGAGGAGTGTTTCCTCGCGAAAGCCGGGGTATGCTTGTTTATTAGGACGGATATTTGTTGTCGCCGTCTACACTGCCTAGAGGACCCTTCCTTCTCTGTCCTTTGGGTACAAGTAGATCATGGCTCTTTCAGCCAAATCTACATGTGCCTCTACCGATCCCATTCAGGAGACGCTGAGACAACTCGACTCTTTGATTACCTGAGTCAGGCGGCAGACGATGCGCAGAAGCAGTTTCCGAATGCTGAGTTGGTGTTCTTGGGAGATTTCAATGCTCACCATGAGACCTGGTTGGGTTCTCCCGAAACAGACCACGTGGGTCGAATTGCCCATGCGTTCGCTCTCACGCATGACCTGTCTCAATTGGTACTCCAGCCCACCCGGATACCGGACATTGCAGGTCAGGCGCCCTCTCTGCTCGATCTGCTGCTGACAAGTAACCCGAACCGGTACAGTGTGTCGATTAGTGCTCCTCTGGGCACCTCAGACCACTGTCTGGTTTGTGCCACAGCTGTTGTTGTTACGCCCCCACGACCCGAGGAGGCAAGACGACGACTGTGGCACTACTCGTCAGCAGACTGGGATGGAGTACTTCGCATCCATCCCTTGGGCTCAACGCTGCTTTGAGAACAGGGATCCTTCAGAGAGCGCTACTGCTGTCGCTGGTGAAATCATCCTGGGTATGGAATATTATATTCTATACAGTGATGTCACGAGCGGTGGCAGGAAAAGGCCCTGGTTCGGTCGTGAATGCGCTGATGCTGTTGAACGCAAACAGACAGCGTACCGCGCTTGGACCAGGGCTCGCACTCTCCACGACTCTAACGTGGATCACCTGAAGGCAGCGTTCAACCAAGCCACAAAGGTCTGCAAGAGGGCATACTTAAGAGCGGATGCCCAGCGCGTCGCACGGTTCGGCCAGGAGCTCATGGCCCATCCTACGGGCAGTCGTAGCTATTGGCGCCTGGCCAAAGCCGTGCAGTCCAACTTCTGCCAGACCTCGCTGCCCCCTCTGAGATATGCGAATGGATCACTGGCTCATCGGCCGCAAGAGAAAGCAGATCTGCTTGCAAATCTCTTTGCGGCCAACTCCCGAATCGATGACTGCGGTTCGCAGCCGCCTAACATTGCCAACTGCGGCTACACCATGCCTGATATACGTATCAGGCAACGTGACGTTCGTGCGATACTGCAGTCTCTCGATGTTCGGAAAACCAGTGGACCTGACGGCATCCCAGCTGTGGTCCTCAAAAAATGTGCAGCGGAGTTGTCTCCCACACTTACGCGCCTATACCCGACGTCTTACGCCGCAGGCATTGTGCCTGAGGCTTGGAAGGAGGCGAACGTTCAACCGATTCCCAAAAAGGGGGACCGTTCCGAGCCAGGCAACTATCGACCCATAGCTATCACCTCAATGCTCTCCAAGGTGTTCGAGCGGATTATTAACACCCAAATTGTCCGCTACCTGGAGGATCACTCGTTGATCAATGATCGCCAATACGGCTTTCGGGCTAAACAATCAACGGGTGATCTTCTAGCGTTCGTCACGCACCTCTGGGGTGAGGCTATGGACAAGCACGGCGAGTCTTTGGCTGTCAGCCTAGACATAGCCAAAGCTTTCGATAGAGTCTGGCACCGGTCTCTTCTTTCCAAGCTTCCGGCCTATGGCTTGCCCCCTCAACTGTGCACCTGGATTGCAAATTTCCTGCAGAAGCGTCGTATTTGGGTCCTTTGCGACGGTCGCGCTTCCAAATTTATGCAGGTCAATGCAGGAGTGCCTCAGGGGTCCGTCTTATCCCCTACGCTCTTTCTTCTGCATATCAATGATATGTTGAATCTCGGCAACATACATTGTTATGCAGACGACAGTACCGTGCATGGGCGATATCTCGGACGTCCTGGAGCCAAACAGGCTGAGGTTGTGGGGAAAAGGCAAGATCTTGTCGTTGAACTTGACCAGACCTTGAACCGCATCTCTGAATGGGGTGCCAAGAACTTGGTCCAGTTCAACGCAAAGAAGACCCAGGCATGCGCGTTCTCAACAAAAAAGTCTCCGTTCCTTTCCCTCCCTTCTCTGAAGAACACTCCACTGGTGATACGTGACAGCCTCTCCATCTTAGGTATGGATCTTTGCCGCTCCCTTAATCCCAAAACCTACATCGAGAGCGTCATTAGGCAAGCTTCGCGAAAACTCGGAGTTCTGAACAGGATGAGGCGGTTCTTCGCGCCTGGGCAGCTGTGCCTATTGTATAAGGCACAAGTGCGCCCTTGCGTGGAGTACTGTTCTCATCTTTGGGATGGCTCCGCGCAGTACTTGCTAGACGCTCTTGACAGGTTACAGCGGCGGGCTGTCCGTATCATCGGAGATCCAGAGGTCACGAGTTCACTGGAACCTCTGCAACTCCGTAGGGATATTGCCTCTTTGGCATGTTTCTACAGAATATACCACGGGGAGTGCTCTGAAGAGTTATTCCACCTTATCCCGCCCTCCCCTTTCCTAACAACGCGTGCTGGGCTCAGATGCCATCCTTACACGGTGGAGTCGACTAGAGTGCGTACCAACAAGTTTGGGTCCTCATACCTCTGCCGAACGATCAAGGCATGGAATTCTCTGCCAAGGCACGTGTTTCCTTCTTCCTTCAATCCTGGGTCCTTTAAGCGGGGCGTGAAAAAGCACCTTCTCAGGCCGTCAAAGTAGAGACCTCAACATCGCCTCGGCTGCTATGAGGACGATGTGGAGGCCACTGCTCTTAGACCACACGACTGCTTACCATCAGGCGGAGTGTGGTCATTTTGAAGAGCAAAATAAAAAATAAAAAAAAATAAAAAAATAAAAAATACCTAAATGAGTGGGCGGAAAAGTTTTCTTCCACCCCGGGCGGTTGACATCCTGCGCCTCTGTTTTAACAGCTGTGGTAAGGTGTAGTTGGTTGTCTTTTTGGCGTATTGAAGTGTAGCTATTTTAAAGTATACGGACATATTTTTCTGAGTGTTCCTTTTTACGCCGTACCTATATGCTATTATATATATTTTAAGCTGATTCTGTGTAAATAAAAAAAAAATAGAAATATCAAAAAATCATTGTATAGTTTATTTCAATAACATGCATTGCATTGCGTATAAAATTGATATTTGCAAATATTATTGTCAAATCGGCGTAATATATGTTGTGAAGCTATTTTCTTATTAGTTAGTAAATATAAGTATATAGTAATATTTTTCATTTAAAGAGACAACTCTCGCACTAGGAACAGTACATGTATCGCGAGGGACTTTTACAAACATTCAAAAAACGGTCACAAAGAACATCCAGACTTCGAACAACCATTTGTCGATCACACAAATGTTGTCCCGTGTGGGATTCGAACCCACAACACTCGGCGCAGTGGCCATAGCCACTGCGCCGAGTTTAAGTGGTCGCCTCGCCATAGCGAGGCGACCACTTAAACCACTAAGCGATTCATGCCGTCACTATATAATCGATATTTAAACATTCGGGTATTCACTCTGATCGAATTAAGAGCTGTTCTTCTTTCTTAGGAAAATACTTACATACTTTACAACTAGTAAAAGAACATTGTTGGTACCGTGGCATAAGATTTCGCTTATGTTAGAGTACGACGTGATATCTCTTAAACGATTCTCGGCGTTTGCCCAATATCATTGGGCTTTTCTGTTAGGATATTCTAAGTAGCAGTACAGATTCTAAAACAGATTTTCTCTATTACTAGGGACCTGCAATATATAGCTGAAATAGAAATGTGTTTGTAACGAGATGGGTGTAAAAACCCAAGATTCAACATCATCATCTTTGTGACCGCTTTTTCTTTTTTTCCATCAGCTTTTCGTAATGTCTCACTGCTGAGCAAAGCCTCTCCCTTCGACTTCCAAATCACTCTCTTGGTGGATATCTCCTGACCTTATGAGCTTGTGACCCCTATATCTCGGGGGTCTTTTAACCCACAGGGCTCATATTCAAACTCGACCGAGGGATGACCTCAAGGTGTCTGTACACCAAGTTACAAGTCAATCGATTTAGTGGTTTCGAAGCTATGCCTGGCACTAACAAACTGTCACTAACAGACAGATACACAGACCCACATAGTGTTTTCATTAACCTCTTCGAAGAAGACTCGGAGGGTAACAAATAAACAAACTCACTTTCACACTTACAATATTAGTTAGGATGACGGTAGATAAGTCAGTGACTAAATAGTGGTCAGCGGCAAACCGGGTTCAAGGACCCCAGGGGATTTATGTGGACAAAAATTTCAAATAAATCCCCCAAGGGATTGAAGAAGGGGATCCTACTGGACGAAGCCTTCCAAATAAATCCCCTAGGGGATCCATGTGGATAGAAATGCCAAATAGATCCCCCAACGTATCTTTGTGGACGAAAATTCCAAATAAAATCCCCCAGGGGATCGAAGCAGGGGGTCCTATTGGACGGAGCCAGTCTTACGCCTATATCTGCAAAGGTACATTACACCCATATTTCACCAGCTATGGTTTCATAGCCTCCTTATTATGTGGGACGAGCCGAGTAAATTGTGGGTACCCACATAGTGTTTTCATTAACCTCTTCGAAGAAGACTCAGAGGTTAATAAATACCTACCTTCCCTTTTGGTGATCCTACCTATCTTCATTAATATTATGAATGCGAATGTACTCGTTTGTTACACTTTCACGCCTTAACTAATCAATCGACGAATCATGAAATATCTTATACACGTTGTCAGGTCCACAAAAAGTGCTGTTCTCGAGGGATAGCAATTTATTGACAAAATCGTTAACGCAAGCAAAGGCTCGGGCGAAAACTAGTAAATATAAGCAGATGTCATTCTACGCATCACTACATATTAAAAAACAAAGTTCCCCGCCGCGTCTATCTGTTTGTCTGTTCGCGATAAACTTAAAAACTACTATTTTCATGCGGTTTTCACTAATAGACAGAGTTTTATGAGGAAGGTTTAGGTGTATAATTTGTGAAGGTTTTGTACTACCCGTGTGACCGACTGCCACGCCTGAGGTCGCGGATTCGATTCCCGCACAAGGCAAGCATTTGTGTGGATGGACATGTATGTTTGTCTTCGTCTGGGTGTTTCTATGTGTAATACACACGCAAAGTATATATGTATGTTTATGCATTGACTAGTACCCATAGTACAAGCTCTGCTTAGTTTAGGCTAGATGGCGTTGTATGTATGTGATAAAATATATTATTATATTAAAATGATAATCCGATTATCGTATCGTCCCCGTGTCGTGTGCTCAGAACGAGTCTGTCGGTAACAGTTTAATTTCCTCAACGCAAGGGCGCGTCGATCCAGCACATCACGTCTCGCGTGAACTACTAATTGTGGCGACGCTGACTATTTGTTTATTGCCAGTTCACTATTGGAGGGGAGAATAGATTGGTAAAAGAATATAGCTGTCGATTACAAGGTGCTGGATTCGATTCTTATATCGTTCGTATATATTATCTTTTATTTATTGTCTACTACATTTTGCCCGCGGCTTCGTTCGCGTAAATATTGGTTAGGTTAAGTTAGCTACAATACTTTTAGAATTCAAAAATCTCTTATACAACAGCTTTGTCCGTCCGTCTGTCTGTTATAAAACTTTCAACTCAAGAACCGTAAGAGCTAGAGACTCGCGGTCAACGCCATTCAACTGAGCATAGTCATATACTCCCGAAATGACTATGATCTTTGACCTCTGACCTCAATGTCTCGTGACTTTTGCATATTACTTCAATCATTTTTTCGAACTCAATTTCGATTTCGAGCAATTCATTGCCGTTTCTCACTTTTTTACTAGATGAAAGTTACCTATTGCGTGTTGCTTTATGAACCAATTAAAACGACGATGTGGTGATTGAATATTGACTCGTTTATTGTTATTTAATTAAGGCTTATATACTAAGTTATTATACATACGTAGTACGGACCTATATAGGAAAGGGAAATTATGATGTTTACTTTATTTGCATAATTAACAATATTAACTATTATGTATTACGGCACGTAGTATTTTGCTTTGCTAATAACAAGTTATATATATCACGTTTGCATGTACTATACTATACTATGATATACTATGGCTTTCGCCATAGATATTCCCCCCTTGAAGAAAAAACTAAATTACACATAGTAATAATTAGATTAGAAAAAAAAAAATAATACAGATAAATTTTATGCCTACGTTTCTAAACAACGTTTGAGTCTCTAATTATTTTCGTAAGCCTCTTCTCGATCTTATTGCTTACGAATTTGAATACTATGACTATGGTTGCGATTGTACATATGACTACCCCTGCTATCGTCATGAATATTATCCAGCTCCGGATCCCTTGTACTTCCTCGACCACTTGGGAGTGCAGGTTTAATAAATCTTCTGGTTTTACTGCATTGTTCTGCACCATGTTGATTTGTTCCTTCTCGTGGCTCGAGTTTGATCCCATGCTATGTATTGTTTCGACGCTGTGCTAAGTGAATGCATAAAGTAGTGTTATTCTAGCTTATATATTATAATTGGAATCTAACCGTCGGGCGGGAGATTCTACCAGAACGTGTTCTTGTTTCTGTTTTCTTATCTGCTTGTGAAGTTTTCGTTATCTGGTCGTCTATTGTCCGTTTGCTTATCTTGCTATCGTTTAACATGAATGCAGGTTAACTCTATCGATAGCTACACTTTTTTGTCGTCCGTTTATCAAGATCGTGAAGACCTTATCATTTCGACTGATGACAAGATAAGGACCATCGTACGGCGGTGTAAGACTTGGCCGTAATCGGTCATAACGTAAGAAAACGTGCTTACATTCCGATAACTGTGGGTGCACGAATATCTTGTCGTTCTTACTTTGTCTTTGTGGAACAGAAATCATGTGTACCAAGTTGTCCTTAATGTCTCTGATAAAATCTGCGTATGTTGAGTTATTATGTGTCTCGAAAAATGCTCCAGGCAATCTAATTGTTGAACCGTATACTAATTCAGCTGCCGAGTATCCTGTGTCTTGCCGTAAACTCGTACGTATGCCAAGTAAAACGGTAGCTAACTCTTTTGTCCAATTGATTGTGTTACCTCTTGCTATCAATGCCGTTTTCAATGTTCTGTGCAGTCGTTCTACTTTAGAGTTTGACTGTGGATGATATGGGGAGGTTCGAATTTTATGAATTCCCATTAAGTTTGCTAAATTTTTGAATATTTCAGATTCAAATTGGCGTCCCTGGTCTGTGGTAATGTATTCAGGGCATCCGAATCGGGTTATCCAGCCTTCATATACCGTTCTGGCTACGGTTTCTGCAGTTATATCAGCTATGGGAAATGCCTCTGGCCATGAAGTACAACGATCTATCATTGTAATTATGTATCGTTTGTTTTTAGAAGTGGGTAGAGGCCCAACTAAATCAATATGAAGATGGGAAAATCTTCCTGTTGGCATGAATTTTCCGAATTGTGATTTTGTATGACGATGTATTTTTGCTCGTTGACATTGTAAACATGTCTCAGTCATCTTATTTACGTCTTTATTCATATTTTCTCATATATAGTTAGTTGAAATCAGTTTTCTCGTAGTATTCTTACCAGGATGGCTAATGTTATGAAAACTTTCGAAGATAGTTTGCCTGAATTTGAGGGGCATAAAAGGGCGTTGTTTTCCTGTTGATATATCGCAATAAATCTTAATATTTTTATCTGGAAAATGTATTAATTCTATTTTTAACGATTTATTGGCTTTTAATCGTTTTAACTCGCTGTCATTCTTTTGATATTTTTCTACCTCGTACCAATCGATTGCAGAGGGTAAGGATATCGTTTCGATAACTCGAGATAAAGCATCGGCTACCAAATTCTTGTGGCCGCTGATGTGCTGGATATCCGTACTGAATTGTGATATATAATCCAGATATCTGATTCGTCTAGGGGTATCATCTAATGACGGCTTCTTATCGAAAGCATGCATTAGTGGTTTGTGATCCGTGTAGACCGTAAATTCTCGTCCTTCGATGAGTCTTCTGAAATGTTTTATAGCCATATAAATTCCTAGTAGCTCTCTATCGTAAGTAGAGTATTTTGTTTGGGATTCACTTAGTGATTTGGAGAAAAAAGCTATCGGCTACCATTTTTTGTTTCTTCACTGCTGTAGTACAGCGCCTACGCATTTGAGACTAGCATCCGTCATTAAAGCTATTTGCGCGTTGCTGTCCGGACATGCTAATGTAGTTAATTGTCGAATGTCCTGCTTGCAACATTCAAACGCGTGGTTTGCTTCGGTATTCCACTGTATAACTGTCTTATCATTTTTCTTACAATTAATTAAATATTTATTTAATGGTGCTTGATGTTTCGCTGCATGTGGAATACTGCTTCGGTAGAAGTTAATCATACCCAAAAAACGTCGTAATTCATTTATCGTTTGTGGTTTAGGGTAATTGTTTATGGCTTGAATTTTTTCCATAGTAGGAGTCAACCCTTGGCTCGTTATATGATAACCGAGAAATCAATTTCCGACTTGGCAAATTCGCATTTGTTTGTATTTATTGTTATGCCGTGATCATGCAAGCGCTTAAACACCTCTTCTAAGTGTTCATAATGTTCCTTAATATTATTTTTCTTATCAGCGATAAATATGTCGTCTACATACACGAATACGTAGTCCAAGTCTCTGAATATGGAGTCCATAAATTTTTGGAAGGACTGTGCTGCGTTTCGTAACCCGAATGGCATTCTGATGAATTCAAAAAGTCCAAAAGGGGTTATAATCGCTGTTTTCTCTGGTTCAGCTACGGGCAGAACGTGAAAAGCTTTCTTTATGTCTATTTTGCTGAAAATTTCTTTTCCGCTTGCCACGTACGTAAAATCAAGTAGCCTTGGAAGTGGGTACCTGTCTGGTACTGTTATTTTATTTAGTGCGCGGTAATCTCCACATGCTCTCCATTCGCCATTCTTCTTCTTGACTAAATGAAGTGGCGATGCCCATTGACTGCTTGACGGTCGGCAAATTCCCATATCCATCATGTCTTGGAATTCCTGTTTTGCAATTCTGTATTTATCAGGAGGTAATGGACGCGCTCGAAACCTTTTGTTATTATTTGATGCTGTACTTGGTGCTTGGTAGGTAGGTTCATCGATCTAGGCTTTGTAATGTCTTCATATTTCTCTAACAATCGCTTTATTGGTTCCTGTAGAGAAGCGTTTAACGATTGGACTGATGCAATGTTTGCTCTCACTATTTTGGCAGGCGTTTTCAAACCTGTCTTTTTATCGATCAGTTTTTTTCCGTGTATATCTACTAATAATTGATAATGATCCAGAAAATCAGCTCCCAGAATTGGCATCTTGACGTCGGCAATGGCAAATGTCCATTTAAAGCTTCGGCGAAGTCCTAGGTTAAGCATTAAAGTGCGTTCCCCGTATGTATTTATAGGGCTGCCGTTGGCGGCGAATAATTTGTATTCGCATGCTTTGCTCTCGTTATTTGTGCGATTGATAACCGAAATGTTAGCACCCGTGTCGACTAAAAATCTATAACCACTGTTTGAGTCAGTTATAGTTAGACGGTTTGCTGGGTGAATAGCACAGAGACCCGTCGTTTTCTGTGCTACTTCTAGTTTTCCGACGGCCTGATATTTTTGTTCATATTCCACGAACATGGCTTCTTGCATTTATACGAATCTTGCTTGAAACGATTATGATAATAACAAATTCCATTATGCGAGCTTCTGTGGCGCGACCTTGACCGTGAGTGTGACGTATGGCGTGAATGGAATTTGCTGCGTTGCATAGGTTGATGCTCGCGTGCGCTACGTAATGCATTTATTTCTATTCGCATAGCTGCAAGTTGTGACGATATGTTTGTTATTAAATTAATGTCAACCGATGTCTCTTGAGTGGTATTCTTGTTGTAGGTCAAGTTTTCATATATTTTATCGGCTAACTCGCTCAAGTTGTCTAATGATAAATTGTTTGTAACCGATATAATCGCTGTTAGCGAAGCGGGAAGTTGTCTTAGCCACAGAAGACGAATAGTGTCGTCGTTTATATTTCCACATCCCGCTTCCTTCATTTTTCTCAAGAGCTGGGAAGGCTTTTGGTCTCCGAGGTCCATTTCTGATAGTAGTCTGTGAAAACGTCGGTGTTCGCTCTCTTCGTAGCAGTTTATTAGACGTTCCTTGATGGTGGAGTACTTATTATCGCTGGGAGGATTAGTCAAAATGTCACTAACCTGATGGACTACCTCTTTTGGTAATTTAGATATTACCATATTGTATTTGTAGTCTTCGCCCTGTTTTTGTGGTGCCAAGATGGCTTCAAACTGAGCGAACCATAATCGTGGTGAGTCTGTCCAAAATTGCGGTAGTTTTTCCGTGACCGTGATTGCAGCAACAGTTTCGCAGCCTGAGTCGCCGTTTGAAGGAGTTATTGGTGGAGCTATTTTTCTTATGACGTTATGAGAATGTGATAATATCGTAATACTATTGTTCTCTAGATTCACCGCTGAAAACCAAATTGGGTTCCGGTCGTCCCGGTATTATATCAGCACTAGAGACCAATAGATCACGTCGGAGTCACCAATTATTGCGTGTTGCTTTATGAACCAATTAAAACGACGATGTGGTGATTGAATATTGACTCGTTTATTGTTATTTAATTAAGGCTTATATACTAAGTTATTATACATACGTAGTACGGACCTATATAGGAAAGGGAAATTATGATGTTTACTTTATTTGCATAATTAACAATATTAACTATTATGTATTACGGCACGTAGTATTTTGCTTTGCTAATAACAAGTTATATATATCACGTTTGCATGTACTATACTATACTATGATATACTATGGCTTTCGCCATATTACCCTATGTCCTTTTCTGTTCCTCTGATTGATCTGATTTCATGATGATCAGTCGAATAGATTTTTTTTATAATAACACTAGCTGACTACACGCACCTTCGTCTGCTTCACATAAGAGAAATTGCTTTTTTGCAACATTTTTCATTTATGCTCTGCTCCTAATAGTCGTAGCGTGATGTTATATAGTCTATAGCCTTCCTCAATAAATGGGCTATCCAACACTGAAACATTTTTTTAATTCGAACGAGTAGTTCCTGAGAGTAGCGCGTTCAACCAAACAAACAAACAAATAAGCACACAGACAAACAAACAAACTCTTCAGCTTTATAATATTAGTATAGATGACGACTCCCGCTCTAGGAATAATTAATAAATTAAATTCAAATAAAATAAATTCGCGCGCGCGCACACACATACACGTAAGCATACACGTACAGACACACGCATCCATAACACACGTGAACTCAAACACATACGCGCGCGTACTCGCGCATAACTATTTAAGTAAGTAGTCCCAATTGCATGTCTGCCACGTTCGATGAACAAAAATGGGAAATCCTTTGTGAGGGCGCTGGTACCCATAACACAAGTTTAATCTTATCTTGGGTACCAGAGTTCAATGCAACACTTCCATACAAAAATTGTTTTATTGTATTTATGACATTGTATTGTGGCTATTTGGAACAATAAATTATTATAATTATTATTATTATTAATTCCTGTGTCGCAGACGTATTTACAAACATTCAACCAACGGACACAAAGAATACCAAGACTCGGAACAACCAGTTGTGGATCACATAAATTTTTGTCCCGTGTGGGATTCAAACCCATAATACTCAGTGCAATGGTAGCGGCAAGACGACAACTTAAAACACTACGTCATTCGTGCAGTCAAAGTAAGTAAGGCGTGAATGCGTAAAATAGAATAAAATAGAGAATATAATAAATTTTATTTGCTTTGATTGTACAATACTATCTACCTTTAATAAGCATGCAAACATTTAGATAATAAATTAAAATACATCAAGATATAAACAATAAATAGCTAACGAAATCAGTTAATAAATTAGTACTAAATGAAATGTTTGAAGTTACAAATTACAATTCATAATAAAATTATAAATATAGTGTTGAATTTAATTATGTAAGCAATAATAATTAAAATTAGGAAAATAAATTAAATGTCAAATAATACGCTTATTTGACATTTAATTTATTTTCCTAATTTGCTGAAAACTAATAATCTAAAGTAACGTTTAAGTTTATTATTTAAAAACTCATTTATTGAATAATAACACTTATCTAATAGAAGACTTCGAAATTATGTGCGTATTGATTGACAATTATCGCCTGCTCCGTGCCTCGGCGAGCACGTTAAGCCGTCGGTCCCGGCTGCCATGAACATCTATGGCAGTCGTTATTGGGGAAATCGACAAAAAAGATCCCACTGGGTCGAAGTGTCACCGGTCTGCACTGACTGGCCCCCACACAAGATAATAATAATATCTAATAGAAGTGCAGTCAATTTGTTTTTGTATGTATATATTGTTGTACCATGTTTTATAGTGTCGGGTATTTTATTATAAATGACAGGCGGCATACCGAAAACATTTTTTTTAAGTAAAGCGGTATTATAACCACCAGCTTGCAACATATTTTTATACTGACTTCTAATAGGTCTTTTTCTTATTTCTGATTTCAATATAAAATAGCGTAACAAACGACCTCTTCGATTATTTTGTCATCAGCTTTTTGTAATGTCCCACTGCTGGGCAAAAGTCTCTCCCTTGGACTTCCAAATCACTATGTTGGTTGATGTTTCCTGACCTAATGACCTTGTGACCTATATCTCGGAGGCCTTTTGACCTACAGGGCCCATATTCAAACTCGACCGAGGGATGACCCCAAGGTCTATCGGTCCAGTGGTTCCGGATCTATGCCTGTCACTAACAGACAGACACACAGACCCACATAGTGTTTTCATTAACCTCTTCGAAGAAGACTCAGAGGTTTACAAATAAACAAACTGACTTCCGCATTTAGAATATTAGTTAGGATAACGGTAGATAAGTCAGTGACTAAATAGTGGTCAGCGGCAACCCGGGTTCAAGGATATTAATATACTTAATCATACGCCTATATCTGCAAAGGTACATTACACCCATATTTCACTAGTTGTGGTTTCAGGGCCTCCTTATTATGTGGGACGAGCCGCAAGGATAGGGGACGACTCTATTGCAGTTGACCGGCTATAGCACCAAACTCCGTGATGCTACTAAGAATTTACAGACAGAAAGACTTATAAAATGTTGCCCAACCTCATACACGTCACATTTACTACAGCTAATACAGCTGTTTAATTACAAGGATTTAATTTAACATATAAAAGAGAGCGAGACTCCCTAGCATGCTACCAGGTTCTACATTGATTCTATGGATTGGAGGAACTAACAGGAAAATCCCATAACTCACGACTGTAACTCCTAGGGTAACCTAGGAGTTACAGTCGACCGTGTACAGTGACCGACCGTTACAGTGAACCGCCGTGACCGAATTTCAGTCAGGAGGACATAACCTCCAAACCGAAATTCGATCACGGCGGTCAATCTTAACGTAGACTGGTCATTTGTGCAGGAGATATTTGTTCCGTATCTCTCAAAAGCCGGTAGAACGGCAATCTAACATGACCGGAGAGAGATTAGCTGCAGGTCCAACAGCTTTTCGTGTTTTCCGAGGCGTGTGTAACACCACCGTCTTTCTAACTCTAACTATACTACTGAGAAATTTTTATCAGAAAATTCCAATTATTGTTTTATGGCTGAATCCGGATTCCGAACCTGAATCGTCATGCACAGCAGTCGCAAACACTTCCCTTGCGCCATCGAGACAGCCGACTAGGCCACGGGTCCAAAACAACCTACTCTGAAATGCTCTCCTTTAGTCGGACTTTCACGTTAAATATTTCACTTGAATACATTAGTAGGTAAATATAATTTGACGTGAGATCTTAATTTCGATTACCAGCTCAGATAATAGCAGAACTGACTCTGGCCCGGTCTCTATGAGGTATTTAAGTACCTGTCAAAAAGTGAATGTTATACATGTCTGCCTACCACTAGGGATTACAGGCGTAACTTTATGTATATATATATAATAATGAATAGCATTGACACAATTCTCACTGATATACGTTTTAAATACAGTTGGCAAGTATCGGCCGAGGCTGTGTCCCCATGGACATAACGCATTGTACGACACGGAATAAAGAATGACATGAAAACGAAGAAAAAGACCTGACGGAGGTGGCATTATTTGTACAGGATCAAGTGTCGTCAAAATACTTTGCGATGTAGTCAAATGAAATTAATATTTATTTTCAAGAACATGGTTTAAACAGGTCTTACGCTAGTATCATTGGTATCCATTTGCTCTGCTGATAGTGTCTCGGAACTATATTATTGATGTATGCATACTAGTTTTTACTCGGTACCTATACATAGACTTAGCAAGTCATCATAAACCATTACATAAAAAAATGTATTTATTTTAGAGAACACTATGAATATATAACGAAGCAGCGATATTCCAATGCAAAATAGCTTTGAATTCCTTACCAACCCACTCCTAAGCTATAGGGGTTAACAAGAATATTAGTTATTTGTATCCCAAATTGTTAGGTCGATAGTGAGGCTCCATATTGGATTCGTCGATTGAGCGTAGTAGTGGGTTTTCTTTAAGAAAATTCTAAGCTGTACAAAGTATGCAATTGTGTCCATTGGATGGCAATAGGCGTGTTACGATCTAGCAAGATAGAAACCAAAACAGCTGAAAATTCAGGTTTAATACGCCTTACAACTTTGAAAATACAAACGAGATTCTACAAATACATATAATGTCCTCCAGACCGAATTTCGGCCACGGCGGCCAATATTAACAAAGACTGGCCATCTGTGCAGGAGATATTATAGTGAACAAGTATGTGCCCTGTTCCCTAATGTTCCCTAACCCTCATGATCCGATGGGACGGTGATCCGACCCGACCGGAGAGAGATCAGGCACAGGACCACGTGCTTTCCGAGGCACGGGGGTGTCTAACACCGCCAACTTCTCCTAACACCGGGCTCGTATTGAGATTTCTAAACAGAAAAACCCAATATCTTTTTGTTGACCCGACCCGGGATTCGAACCCGAGACCTCATGCACAGCAGTCGCACATATAATCATCGTGACATTATAAGAATAAACATGTAGTTCAATGTAGTTCAATTTCTTGAGTAACATCAAGTTATGCTCATTTGATCCTAATCGTGACACGCACATGTCAGATAAATGCCGCTTTCTTCTACTTTCCAACTCCATAACCATAACGCATAATTAACGACGTACATAACAGTCAATTTGCAAGAAATTAATATCAATTAATTTGCTAGTAGATATATAATATCTATAAATGCATTATTGCTTATATAGGTGAAGGTCAATTGTTAGTCCGTGGAGAATTAATTAATAATACAAAATGTAATCAAAAGGTGCGGCGATTAGAGTCGAAACAATTAAACTTCAAATTGTGCAAAAGCAATGAAATAAAATTACGTCGAATAAAATATTATTCGACTTAATTTTATTTCATTGCTTTTGTTCACAGTTTAATACAGGGCTGTTACAATAGTAACAGCTCTGTATTAAACTGTCCCACTGCTGTGTGTGTGTGGGCCTTTTCTCAGTGTGAGAAGGGTTAGGCCATAGTCTACCACGCTGGCCCAATGCGGGTTTGCAGAATTCACACATCTTCGAGAACATTATGGAGAACTTAGACATGCAGATTTCCTCACGATGTTGTTTTATACCATTAAAGCAAGCGATAATTAATTACTAGCGGTCGCCAAGTGGTCGAAATTCGTCCATAATTGATTTAAATTTAAAGTGTTATTATATGTATACCGCGATATTGCAATAGATACTTAAGGTATGTAACCATAGTTACGAAGAATTGTACGACATCAACCGAACTATGCCGAAATACTACGAACGCGATTCGGCTGCGTGTGTCAAATGCATGGTTGTGTGCGTGTAGTGTTTTTTCATTAATTTAATTATTTCTAATGCACATTTTATAAAAGTATTAGGATTTGCCACTCTTTCTCCATATAAACTTTACTTGTGCCAAATTTCATACTCCTCCGTCCGCGCAATTTTCGTAAAAAGGGGTACAAAGTTTTTGCTTCACGTATTATGCTTCACGTATATAATATATAGATTTAATACGCACATAACTTCGAAAGGTCAGAGATTCGCACCTTAGGATCGAACTCGAGACCTTTGCGTGGCAGTTTAACGTTTTCCCACTAGGCTATCGGTGCTTGCGTAACTATAAATATATCAATGATATTATTATTATATTACCAGGAGCCCACAATACCTTGTACAGCCGTACACGTAGGATGAATTGAATTATCTTTTATAAACGTGTTACAGCTTGCTGAGACTAGATACAGGTGAGTTAAACTGATTACCAGCGGAAACCAAACCTGATTATATCTAAGATACGTCAAACTGTGAACTTTTTCTTATACATATACTCACGCATGTATGCTTGAAGGGGTAGGCAGAGTTTAACCACATTTTACCCATTATGTTTTTCGGTCTCGCGTAATGAAGAGACAGCTCTTTCCATATTTAATGTTGGAAATATTCTATCAGATAGTCTCTCATACTTTTTTTATTTTATAGACAATGCCCACACTAGGAATAAATCCTGTGTCGCGGGAGAATTTACAAACATTTAAACAACGGACACAAAGAACATGTGGGTGTTTAAAGTCTGGACTCGGAACAATCATTTGTAAACCACACAAAGTTTTGTCCTGTGTGGGATTCGAAGCCACAACACTTGGCGTAGTGGCAATAGTGAGGCCACCACTTAAACCCATCCGTGCAGTATGCCCGATCCGGGCAAACACAATGGGAATGTTAACTAAAAAAAGATTTTAGTTCATCTTTAAGAGTAGCAAAATATAATGGACACATATTTTTTCTTTTGTCACACAAACTAATAATAACGAAGGTACAACGAGTTTAAATTTGGAGTTACGTCACTTGTCGGTACAAATTTTATAGGACAGTGACGTCACAAGGCCTGCGCCCGTACTTTGATGCGTTATATCATAGTAAATATTTCATGTTTTGTTAAAACAAAAAATAGCTGTCCAATATTTTTTGCTAATCTAGATGGACTAATTTAAATCACTTATTTTTAACCTTGTCAACATGCCTATTGAACTTTGTCGAACTCGGGAATGGAACCTGCATGCAATCGATCGGATCAAATGCATTCGTTATTTAAATCACAAAGTAACATGCTGAAATCAACATTTGGCTTGCTTGAATTTACATTTATTATTCGTCAATGACAGAGCAGTTTTACAGTTTTCTCGAACGCTGCCTTTGAAAAACTAACAAGATAATTACACCCTATTAGGCACGTGATATTTAACCTACAGAGTCGCAGCGACACACCAGCAGCTAAACACAATAGGTTGAGTAGTGGTTAGTGTAACCGACTGCCACGCGTGAGGTCGCGGGTTCGATTCCCGCACAAGAAAAATATTTGTGTGCATGAACATGGATGTTTGTCTTGGTCTGGGTGTTTCTATGTATAATATGTATATATTTACAAAAAAAAAAGTATATATGTATGTTTATCCATTGTCTAGTACCCATAGTACAAGCTCTGCTTAGTTTGGACTAGATGGTGTTGTGTATATGTGGTAGAATATTATTATTATTATTATTATTATTTCAAAAAATGTATAGGCAAAATGTGATTCTCTAGCTTTTCCCGCATCTTCGCTCGCGTATAAGTAGATTTGGTAATAAAACTTTATTGAAATAAAGTATATCCTATGTTACTCGGTGATAATGTTCTAAGGATCAAAAAAAATAAAAAAACGATTTATTAGTTTTTGAGATAGGTCCTTACTAACAAACATATAAACTAAAAATAAAATATTTATTAGTATAGACTTCTGCTGCTAATGTACGTCAGGAATATTCAGGCGTAAGTTTTCTATTACATTATTACACTACGCTCGAATAAACAGACGAGATACTGTTATAGCAAAAAATTATTTTACAAGCTTGACGCATCGATTAGTGATCACAGCGAGAGGTAAATAAAACACAGTGGGTAGTCGTGACCCATCCCTTAACTATGGCGCTCAATATAGCATCGATAACTTTATGGGAAATATTAAGATACTAAATATAACTATGTCAGCCTCGATGGCGTAGTGGTTAGTGTAACCGACTGCCACGCCTGAGGTCGTGGGTTCGATTCCCGCACAAGACAAATATTTGTGTGCATAAACATGGATGTTTGTCTTGGTCTGGGTGTTTCTATGTATAATATGTATGTATTTGAAAAAAAAGTATATGTATATGTATGTTTATCCATTGTATAGTACCTACCCATAGTATAAGCTCTGCGTAGTTTGGGCTAGATAGTGTTGGGTGTATGTGGCAGAATATTATAAAAAGAAAAAATAATAAACTATGTGTCTATATAGTCTGGTTGTCTGTTTTTTCTTAACACTTACAGTGCATTTATCGCGGCTTCCTTTGCGTAAATGTAGATTAGATTAGCAACAATACTTTTTCCAGGATGAAAGGAATCCTACGTCCTATTCTATACCTCTGATTGGTATATGCGAAATTTCATGATGTCGAGTACTTAAGGCATGAAAGGGTAACGAACAAACAAACTAACATTCGCATTTTTAATATTAGTTAGGATGTACGTCTAGTCTTTGGCCACGACTTGGTTCGTGATGTTTACAGTAAGCAATAGGGCAGTTGACTATGTTTTATTTTTGCATTATTATAGCCAGAGCAAAAAGCAATTAAAAGAAATTGATTGCTTTTTGTGTAAACAGTATCAAAATTGCTCGCAAAATAAGGAAATAGGTAGAGTAATTATTATTTTAAATTTGGATTTAAGAATAAGACTTGTTCATGTCCAGCTATCTCTCTCGGACATCTGCATAGCAGTAACATCACATTTTATATCGTGTACCTTTCTCTGTCATTTGACAAGTACCGTTACCGTTATAATAATATCAGCCCTGTATTAAACTTTCCCACTGCTGGGCACGGGCCTCTTCTCAGTGTGAGAAGGGTTAGGCCATAGTCCACCACGCTGGCCTAGTGCTGGTTGGCAGACTTACACATATCTTCGAGAACATTATGGAGAACTCTCAGACATACAGGTTTCCTCACGATATTTCACCGTTAAAGCAATCGATAATTTACTATTTAATACGCATATAACTTCGAAAAGTCAGAGATGCACGCCTTGGGTTCGAACTCAAGACCTCTGCTAAAAAATACGTGACATCTTACCTATGCCCGCTATCTGTTACATGAATAATGTAACCGACTACCACGCCTAAGGTCGCGGGTTCGATTCCAGCTCAAGTCAAACATTTGTGTGCATGAACATGGATGTTTGTCTTGGTCTGGGTGTTTCTATGTATAATATGTATGTATTTACAAAAAAAAAAGTATATGTCGGAACGGCAATACTATTAGTTGGGAGACTAGCGTCATCTTGTGACACAGAAAGGCATTAAGGCAGAAAGCCAGCGTCATCTAGCGGCGCTGGACGGCGTCTACGCGGCGGCGCGAGGGGCGAACAGAGCTCAGTCTACGTGTTACTGTCGACCAGTGCACACCTCTTAGGAACTGTCTCGCATTTCATAGTGATAAGTGTTCCTAGTGTGAAGTAGTTGTTAGTTGAATTCGAATACAATTTATCTGACTACCTACGTGTTTTCTATTGATTGAAACCAACATTTCCCACTGCACAAAGCACGTGGGCGTCCACGTGCTTTGATTCTACAAAATGGCTAATAAGGACGGGATAAAACGCTACCAATCCGACATATATATGTATGTTTATCCATTGTCTAGTACCCATAGTACAAGCTCTGCTTAGTTTGGGCTAGATGGTGTTGTGTGTAAATTTAGAGAAGATTTCATCAATTATTTTATTTCAGAATTTGGGTAATGTACCTAACTATGTATTTTACTCAAATAATAAAAAATGCATGACATCTAACATATTCCCGCTATCTGTTACATGAATTAATAACAAGTATTTGCATAAATGTGGTAAATTATTGTATAAGTGGTATATAAATATTTTAGAATGAAACACATTGCGCCATTGAATGTTGGCGTGCAAATATAGAGCTGTACATTCCGTTAAGGTCTAAGGTTCAAGGTTAGGTCTGCCTCACGTATTCTATTATTGTGAAGTGCAGTTTTCTACATCTAGTATAATTTGCAATGTATCTTACTTTGATGACGCAGAGGGTATGTGGACAGTTCGTTACTGACGCCACGTCACGTGTTTGTGGGATAGAATTTGGATGCACTTAGAAATCTGTTTATTATATATGTACAGTCACTTACGATATTGGGTTATTTTGATATATCTATTCAGTAAAATACAATTTCACTTTTTTTTCACATCTAATCAGCAAGCACTTATAATAGTTAGCGGCAATCATAACCCAAAGTCACTTTTTCCAGAAATTGAACCCAAGAATATAGCACTTGCGTTGTGTTTCGTCGAGTGAGTGAGGGTACCGAAAGCCCAACCCTCCCCTGCTCTCTCCCTTCTCTTCTGGAGAGAGGAGGACAAATTTAAAAGGCTAGCAACGCACTTGTGAATCGTCTGGTGTTGCGGATGTCCATGGGCGACGGTAATCGCTTACCATCAGGCGAACCGTCTGCTCGTTTGCCTCCTATACCATAAAAAAAGTAAAGGTTTAGGTCCTACTTAAAAGCGGGCCTATACCGGACACAGTTCCAAAACACAGAGCCATCCACAAACACATTACCCGATCCGATACTCAAACCCAAGACCTCATACACTCGCATCCACTACTACAGCACCACCAACGCAGTCTGCCTTAATAAAACCAAACGGTACGTATAATCAGTTCTTTATTCCTTCTTTATTCGTATCAATAATCATAGTTACCACCACCAGCGTCATCGAAACCTTGCGGACCCCCAGCTCTACCCATTCCACCAGCACCTCCATAAGCCGGCGGTCCTCCATACCCACCACGGCCAGCCGGCCCAATAGGACTTCCCGATCCACCAGGCCCATATTGAGGGTACGCCTGGTCCCAGCTTAAGCTGCTTCTCTTATAAATTCCATTGGTAGTAGACTGACAGGAAAACTTCTTGCACTAGAACCAAAATATTTAAGTAAATTTCCAGACATTTATGTATGTACATTTTCTGCCTCTGGTATTGTCCAGGTGAGTCCCACGAGAACGCATAGCAGGACATAAAGATTCCTTTGTATCTAGAACACGGTCTTTTTGCTAATTTTCAATCATTCAATTTCATTATTATTGTTATTACTTAAGAAGGACAACTGCGGCAGAATGAATATTTCTTACCTACATTTCAAGGTCACGTGAGGACTATTCAAATATACAAACCACGGAAAAAAGGCACACTAGGCTTGAAACAACTATTTGTAGATCACACAAAAGTTTGTGTCGTGTGAGGATCTAACCCTCAACAATCAGCTGAAGTAGGTAGTGCCAAGTGGACCGCTTAAACCACTAAGGCTTCCATATACTCAAAAGATAATATATGAAGTATCGGATGTAATCCAGGCTCACATCCTATCTGTGTGCTGACTTTCATTGATTTAATCATGATTGGGTAACAAACATGCAAATTTCCAAGCATCTTCACAAACGCCTCCTTAGGCTTGCGCGAAGATTTGTGGCTGTTCCTCTAACACTATGTATATATGCTCAATTTCTCTCTTGGAAGCATTGCCTAAATGTGAAGTGTTTGAGTAATTGGAATACTTTACTCTCAGCGTTTTTAAAGCTCCAGTATATGTTTAATTATTGTAACTGGTTGTTGTTAACCGTTTATAGAAACCTTTTGAATTACAACGGCACACAGCCGACCAGATACATTTTTTAAATCACGGCTGGCATTCCAGCAGTCGGCTGGTTAAAGTAAAATAAGAAATAATCAATCTTTAATATTCAACATATTGCTTATTAGTAGAATCGCTTATATTGTAAGAGCATCAGTACGTGATAATTTTTAAGGTTTGGGACTACCTGATCTAATATTGTAGTAATGGTACTTACCATTGCATCACAATCTTTACCCCAACACTGTAAAGCATTTAAAATACAAATTAATATATTCACGCAAATCTATTCATAGATATTTAAGAAAAATAATAAATGTTTGAGTAGTAGATCCTCGCTGATTTCAGCATGAAAGGGCCGGCTCGACCGGGGAAGGACTACCCGCTCACAGAATATGGACGTGAAATAGCAGTATTCCTACTGTTGTATTTCGTTCGGTAAGTGAGAGTGCCGGAGGCCAAATCACAATATTATCCCCTTCCTGCTCCTTCTCCTTCCCACTTCCTTTTTCTCTTCTTCCTTTCCTAAAGAGTCGGCAACGCCCAAGTGAAGCCTTTGGTGTCGCAGGCGTCCATAGGCTACGGCGACGACTTACCATCAGGTAGGCCGTATGCTTGTTCGCCAGATTAGTTGTACAAAAAAACCTCTATAGAAGCCAAAATAATTATTTCAGAATGTCTGTCTGTTTATTTGTACGCGCATCACGCAGAACTACTGGACGAAAATAAACGAAGTTTTCACCGTTTTATTGCAGGAGGTCCTAAAAACTGATGCATGTTTTATTTTAATTTGCAGTCTGATTGTCGATTACTGTGCTGTGTATGTCGATTGGCTTCTTCTTACATGCAAATGAAAAATATAGATGCTTCATTCTAAATTCCACCAAAGCCAATGATAGCCTTATATCAAAATATGGCCACCGATTTAAACCGTAAGCTTCAGCCCATGAGCCTTAGTGTTTCTGCTCTATTATAATAGTCTAAGTTCAAAACTATAACGTCGCCTTATCGAAAAATGTGCAAGAAAATCTTCGTAAAATTTTGTGACTCGTAAAGAAATATGGCGCAGTCGTGCAAATCGCTTCTAACTTTGCCTATTTTCCATCGAAAACTGAATAAATTGAGTATTTTAGAATGAAAAATGGCACTATTAAATGTAAATGAACCTTAACCTTGGGTTAACTTATTGTCTAGTTGACAATTTTGTTTGAAAGTCTACACACAGCTTTGAGTTATGATGAATGCATGAGCGAACATATTAGAGTAATCATTTGACTGCACTGATGTTGCTTGACTCGGCTTGATATTGCTGGCACGATGAGTGTTGTGGGATCGTATACCACACACCAATTATTTTTGTGAGCCATAAATTATTTATTGTTCTGTGGCTGTGTATTTTGTGTCCATAAAATGTGGGTTCTTTTAAGCTTCCCGTGACACAGGTCTTATAATAAATATAATAATTACTAATAATCTTATAATAATGACGCAGGATAGGTAATGTCCGCAAAATTATTGCTGTCGCACAGACCCGCTACGTAGTTAATATTTCCTCTCTAAAAGCATCCAGGCAATTCTAAGCGTCATCTATCAATAAGATTTATAAAGCAACGACACAATTTGTCGAGAACTCGATTTTGAGTGATGATTTTAAAAGACAAGGTTTCAGGTCTCTTATTTCTCATATTATATAATTAATATTCTTGCTGCGCATGTGACTATCTCAAAATAATTCTACATAATATGCTGGTAGTACAAATATTTATCTCGCGTAAAGATCAAACTGCGATCTAAACTATCGAAGGCTACCAGACACTCCGTAAGCTTGTATGCCGTATTTTTCATATTGAAGGAGTCTACCCACTACCCCATCTCATACCATGACCGTGCTAGGAACGTGTCAGGCAAAAATATATTATTTTTAAGGAAATGAATAAGACTATGCCCACTAGACCGTTCCGTTACCGACCAGCAGTTCCTATAGCAGGGCGTATCGTGTTGCTTTTCGTGTGTGATACGTTCCTAGCACGGTCATGGTATGAGACAGTGTAGTGGGCAGACTCCATAAAAATATTTTTTATTAACGGGGATACGATATCAGAAATGGGTGGGTCGCTGAAGTAGTTCCAGTCCCAATCCATCCACCATCCAAGGCAGCGTGTATGCACACTGTGGTAGATTTAGTTGGTAGGACTCGAAACTTCCCACATTTCTTCGGGTACGATCGACATACCGTTTCCTCTCCCCTTTTCCGCGGAGAGGGATTCTTAAATGGCAATCCCCCACGTAAAAAAAAGAAGGTTGCAAACAGAATAAATATGTGTGAGCCACAATACATACCTATGAACTTCATTGAAGACATTGCCAGAATCGAACAACAAATATCGGAAATATTAAATACAAATAGTATAACACTCAACTGCAGCGTCTCCTTTTTGTTTGCATTCCATCTTTCACACAACAAAACAATATAAACAACAAATTTAAACCACGTACCCTTGCGTCGCAGTTCTCTCCTTCGCACTGAAATCCAATAAGATAAACATAGTTAAATCCAGTTCTGGGTATTCTACTAGCAATACACTTCAAGAAAACAATGCAATACGGTGGCCAGGCACGGCTCTTATTTGTTTAAAGTTTCTAGAATAGAAACAAATGCCGTCCTGCGTTCAAGAATAAATAAGGTAGAAATTCCGATCAGATTTTAAAAACAACTTGTTTCATAAATGTTTTGTATCATTTTTCCTTTGAGGTAAGAATATTGTTTGCTGTACAGGAAAATGCGACGATATATTTTAGATTTTGGTCTCGGCGGCCAATCTTAACGGAGACTGGCCATCTGCACAGGAGATATTATAATTCACAAGTGTGTCCGCAAACACAAGTGCACTCCCTCTTTCCTTATCCCATAATCCGGAGAGGGGTCTCGCATAGGATTAACCGCGTTACGTGCTTCCGAGACACGAGGGTGTACAGCATTGCCAAGTTTTTAACTTTGATTTGCTCTTCAGAATTTCTTGCCAAAATATCCAATGGTAATTTTTGGCTCGACCCGGGCTTTAAACCTAAGACCTCATTCACAGCTGTTGCAATTATCACCACTGCGCTGTCAAGATATAAAACCTCTTACTACGTATGCACATAGTACCTAATACTGACGCGTCCATTCCCAAAGGCCTAGGCAACACGGGACTAGAGAACTAGACCACGGGACATTTAAAAAAAAAACTTATTTTCACGACACAGTATAAGTAATATCCGCAGGATTATTACTACCTATACGCTACAAAAAAATTATATTGAACCCTATAAAAACATTTACGCGATGGGGCCATTAAAATATAAAGTCTATGATGAATGATTTTAGGTCCATGGTAATACTTCTACCTAGCTTCTTGCCTTACCAATATATGTAGTTTCAAACTCCGAACTGCTAGTAAGAATTTTTTGATACTAAAATCCTATAACACTTTTCTTGTCTCGGGAAATCGGCCTCAAGACACAATAAGTGTGTAGTGTTCTAAACAAACAATACGTAGAACTAATAAAGTGCACATACCTTGCTACTGCAGTACTCGCCGATGCACTATAAATTAAAAGTAAACTCAGACTTCCCCTCTGGAATCACATTACCGTCCGATAACATGGTTTCAGCTTGAATAATATATTAGGTCTGAAACTGTCGTTTATGACCTTCATCTAATTTCGTGGCTTCTGTACAAAATAAAATGGTTAATTTTAAAAGTTTTCATATTTCAAAAAGAATCTCTATATATTTTATACTTTGTATAAATTAAGTTATTTAATGAAACCTGTTATTGGCCATATAAAATTGTACTCTACTCGACTTGTTAAACAAACTGTATCGCTATTGGTTTTCTTAATAAAAATAAATAAAAATAAGAATTATTTTAATAACATGTATTATTAATAATAAATATCAATAATCCTTTACACAATTTGTATTAAAAGTTATATAGTGTCACCCGTATTCGTTGTTTCGATTCGCTATAATTACATGATGGTCGATGATATTCAGTTACAAAATTTTCTTTTTCGTTCTATGGCATAAAAAATCAGCTTTCATTTTTTATGCATTAGCGGCCGAAGATTCGGCTTAGTAGTCGTTTCGCACGAATTTGTACGCATATATCGCGTACGCATATATATTTTTTTTAAATAATTTTTTTTTTTGTCGTTTCCTACACTTGGAATATATTTTCGTGCGAATCGTTTCCGTCTGAAATGGCAGGTGTCCATTCGCACGTTTTCTTTTTTATGCTTATAAAGGTAGACGTATAACAGCAGCGATAGCTCAGTGGGGAGACCAACAGACTGCAATGCAGAGGGTCTCGGGTTCGAACCCACGTCGCGCACCTCTGACTTTCGGAAGTTATATGACTTTTCGAAATTATGTGCGTATTGATTGACAATTATCGCCTGCTCCGTGCCTCGGAGAGCACGTTAAGCCGTCGGTCCCGGCTGCCATGAACATCTATGGAAGTCGTTATTGGGGAAGTCGACACAAAAGATCCCACTGGGTCGAAGTGTCGCCGGTCTGTACTGACTGGCCTCCACACAAGATAAGATAAGATAAGGTAGACGTATTGTACATTCGCGCACGAAGGTGATGGTTTTAAATGAAAACAAGGTATACTTACCAATAAATCAAAATTTTTTTTTTTTATAAGCAACTTTCTTACAAAACCGTGCGTAAAATACATATACATATTACTTATATAAAATTGAGCTTTTATTGAGAGAACATTTAAATATTACTTATATGCACTTGAAAGTGTGATTAGTGATTTTTTTCTTATTAAAAATACAATACGTGCGAAACGACACCTGCGTTTTCAGACGGGCAAATATATTCCATGTGTGCGAAACGACAACACAAAAACATTATTTTACAAAAGTGTCTTTTCGCACGTTTTGTGCGAACAAATTCGTGCGTATCGACTAAGCCGAAGGTTCGTGTTGCGTTGACGCGCTAAAAACATCGTGTACAGGCATACGCGATGTTCTTTTCTACATTAAGCGAGCGAAGATTCATGTCGCGTTGACGCTATACATCGTGCCGGGTTGTGTTGTTGTGAACGAACGTAGGTGTAGCCACCCAAGCGAATATTGGCATGCCATATTTCTTTGATGCGCGCCAGTTTACCAACAGTGCCCCGATAATACATCGTCTTCACCCGAATACAACACGTTGCAACGATCTAGCCGGCCACACTCATCGCGTTAACACGAATATTCGCCGTAGCCTGCTAATGTAGCCCCAGAATTAATAATAAATTTTCTAGCTTGTAATAAGAATTGAAACCGCAGAGCTTGTTTATTTCTCATTCTGAACATCCAAACCCTAAATTTCATTCACCATTTAAATTGTTTAGTTAATAAATTCAAAATTTACCATTGATAAACAGCCAGGTCCTTTGCACTAAAATAAAAAAGTAAGCTTTTAAACAATTAAACTTTATCTATATTTATTGATTGTTTGTAAGGATTTTACATTTACGCATGCTGTGACGCCTTCAAATGTTGTGCATTTAATTACTTTTAAATATGTTTTATCTTTAAATAGCAATAATAATGTAACAACAACTGGTTCTCCAAATAAAATAAATAAATAAAAATACATACATAAACGATTTCAAACATTCTTTTACTATGAGAAAATAGTATAGTATATATTTTATTTTAAAAAGTACTGTTACTAATAGAACCTTACCTAATCTTACGTACTTTCATGCGAACGAAGTCGCAGGCAAAAGCTAGTCAATTTATTTTTTGTCTCTACTGGCTTTATATCCTTCATAATATAAACAATCGTGTATTACGAACAACCACATTTCACCCTCTAATATAGTCCCACGTTGTAGGGGCTATCGCCACCTACCGGGCACAAACTTCTATACCGAAAGACCCAATAACATTTTGCCATACACGGGAATCAAACCCGAAACACACAGGCTTTTAAAACTGCACATGCTATATTTTTCGTAGCAAACGAGCATACATTTTTTGTAAAGCAACTGTTGTAATAACCATCTCAGAAGCATATTGTATTCACTAACACAGGGTGGACAAAGGCTAGATTTTTTTGTTTTTGGTGTTGTTGTATATTGTAAGTATTTTTCTGACACATCCAATTTTTGAACCAAATAATTAGAAAAAGAAAAATTCTTTATTTCCTTCACTTTGATCGCGTTAGCAACATTCAGTATTTGTAAAATGACCGTCACTTGAAGATAGTCCTCATAAAATATTTGTAACGTATTGTAAAAGGCAAACAGTAGTTTTCACATAAAACCTATTAGGTAATATGATTTTTTTCTTACATAAGCGGTGCAGGAGATGCCAACACACTGAAAAATAAATAATAATTAAGATAATAATAATAATGAAGAAAGATAGCAAACAGACAATCTAAGCGACAAAGAAATCAGAACCACGCTCAATCAACAGAAAAGGAATTTAGATTTAAAAAATTAAGTACGATATGAATCGACTTTTTGAAGCTTACTCGGGCTATTTTATTTATAACGTATGTATATTAACATAAAAAAGAGAATTGAATTAACGGATATCGTAGAGGTTTAAGTGATCGCCTCGCCGCTGAGTCGAATATTGTGGGCATCAGCACCACACTGGACAAATATTTATGTGACCCACAAACAGTTGTTCTAATTGTGGATACGTGTTCTTTATTTCCGTTGTTTAAATGTTTGTACAGGTCCCCTACGACACCAGAATTAATTCTAGTGCAAGAGTCGTATTTTCAATCATATCAATAGTTAATTAGCAAGCAAGTTGCCAAGCATTAAATTACAATTCCAAATTTTAGTTCCATAGCATTAGTAGTTACTGAGATAAGCAGCTTTGATATTCGGATACATACAAAGTAGCATTATAAGGGTTCCGTTTTTACCAATTTGGTACGAAACCTTAAAAATGAGGAAAAAATTAATTCCATACCCCTGCGCCACAGGTGTCTCCAATACACTGGAATATAAGTCAGTAATAAGTCAATTAATGTATATACACTAGTGTGCTTTGATATTTATTAGTAATAATGTAATAAATTATTACATATGCATATTATCAATAAACACAATTCTTTAAAACTAACTCCTACCTAAAATATTATATCACTACATATTATAAAAACAAAGTACTGCGCCGCGACTGTCTGTCTGTCTGTTCGCGATAAACTCAAAAACTACTAAACCGGTTTTCATGTGGTTTTCACCAACAGAGTGACTCATGAGGAAGGTTTAAGTGTATAATTTGTTAAAGATTTGTACTACCCATGCGAAGCCGGAGCGTATCGCTAGTAACAGAAATCCCATCTTATAGACGTCATAGAATTCCGCCGCATCTTACTCGACTGATGGTGTGCCCAGAAGACTGGCAGAATTGCCACGTTGAAAGTAGTACAAACTCTCCATCAAAATAAAAATTCAATAAGACTCATCATTAATGTTCATATATGATATTGGTGCCAATTCTATTGACACAAAATTCTCTTATCTTAACTAAAATCACTAAAATTTAGTTTAGTCCTGTCAATAAATTGATCACTAAAATTTAGTTCAGGCCTGTCAATTTATTGACTGACTAAACAAAATTTTAGTGATTTTTAGTTAAGGTAAGAGAATTTTGTGGCAACCGAATTGGCACCATTGACGTAATTGGTTGACCATAATCCAATCACGCCTATATATATAAAAAATAGGCAGGGCTATATTCTATCCACATTTCGCCAGTGATATTTGCCACATGCAATAAAGGACAAACTTATTACCATATAACGGACATAGTTTCAGACTACGTGCTGCTATAATATCAGCCTTGTATTAAAATGTCCTACTGCTGGGCACGGGCCACTTCTCAGTGTGAGAAGGGTTAGGCCATAGTCCACCACGCTGGCCCAGTGCGGGTTAGCAGACTTCACATATATTCGAGAACATCATAGAGAACTCTCAGGCATGCAGGTTTCGTCACGATGCTTTCATTCACCGTAACAATAATTAACTATTATCGCTCTGACTATAATTCGCACATAACGTTGAAAAGTCAGAGATGCGCGCCTTGGTGTCGAACTCGAGACCGTGGCAGTCCAACGGTCTCCCACTAGGCCATGACACTGACGATTTTTTTTTGAAAACCCCTACTCATTCCGGGTATCAAACTGCGTGCCAATGTGGCGACATTCTGAGACAGCGCCATCTAAAGTCAGAACTAAAGTGCTGTTAAAACAATGTTGACTTTTAACTATTATCAGTTATCATACAAGACAATTACTAGGATAAAAAGCATTATATGTGTTCATCCAAGATGCGGTCTATCCGTGAGCCAAATTTTATTCCTATTGGTTTACGTGTACTTAAGTAACAAATATTTTAACAAACTTTCACATTTATATAATAATCTGGATAATAAGACTCACCATGGTTTCACAATTCATTTTATGACACTGAAATAAACAATCATATTAAAGTAAAGGGTTGTCGTAATCAATTTGGAAGCCTTGTACTCTCTCGAATATGCATTTAACTATTACTGTATATCCACGTATGGTTAGGCAGAAATGATTTTTCCTTTACCCCCTAATTTTACCACACCTAATTCGCCGGTGTGCGCCCACGCATGAACCACTCGCTCTAGTCTTTGCGCCTATCACTCGCTCGTTGCTCGGCCAATCGGTATCGGCGAAATATCGATATTCAAGTCAAAATATTAGAAAAAATATTTAGTCATTTACAAGTTGTTATTATCTTAGTTAAATATCGATAATCACAACTTCTAAATATCTATGTATATTTTTAAAAAGATATTGTTTTGTGATATGTTTTTTACCTATATAATTATTTAAATAATAGAAAAGCATTTAAAATCATGAGGTTATAATATGATGTCTAATTTTCTTAGATTATTTTAGCACAAAACTTACAGTAAATCATTGTTTCCTATCATAATACTAGGACATCGTAAAAGTGTTAATAAACTATCTATATTTTAAATATCGATATTTTGTAGTCAATAGTATCGAAATATCGATATCAATATGGATATAACATGCTGAATGCACGACATTACAGTATATACAATTTGATGTAAATCTGTTCTACTAGTAACTAAGTTTTCTTGCAAGGATCTGAATGGCAGGTCTTAAAAATGACTTTATAAAAACGCGTGCTATTATTTAGGTGAACGTGACTGACTTACTCTTGATTGACAAGCTTCAGCTCGACACTGTAATGAAAATAGGATCAGTTATATTTTGATAATTTCTTTTTAAATTGGTTATTTGCCTATGTTTGACTTTGTAGATTTATTTTATACACAAAAGCAATTAGAAACCAAAAGATTTATTTTTGTGAAAACTATCAAAGTTGGTTGCGAAATAAGAAATAAATAAATATTTTAAATGTGGATATAGAACAAAGCGGGGTTGTAATGGAGATGTCTCGCTATCTCCCTCGCACAGCTGCGGTTAAATAGCGGTTACGTCACAGTTTGTATCGTGCATACTTTTTCCGTCATTTGAATTACCCCTACGCCTACTACCCCAGATTTGAAACGCTTGCATCTTATTTAATTATGGGTATATTTACAAATTTACGGAGTTAATATTTAACTTAAACAATCAAATTATGTAAATCTACTATTCTATATATAGCTATTCGGCCATATTTGCTATTTTCTGTACAATTTAACAAGCAAATAGATTTTAAAACGATACCCGTATATTTGACTCTACGTAAACTTGATTCAATTAGAAGCTTAGTTTAGACATAAAATATACTTTTAAATAAGTCAAATTAATAATAACAACATATACTTAACAATATTATCCGTTGGCTGATCCAGCACGACAGTTTCAAGTGCAAGCCAGTCTTCCTCAGTAGTTTTGTTCAAGTCTATGCTCCTCATTATAAGTTCTATATTCGCTGCAAAATCGGTCTTCGTCAGGGGGTCAATATTTTTTATAGTAGTTCCAACTCTTTCTGTCTGTAAAATAATATCAGTTCTAGTTATAAACTATTCTACTACTAGACACGGGCCTATTCTCAATACGAGATGTTGTAGGCCACAGCCGCAGAACGGGTTGGTAGACCTTACCAAGTTATCAAGAACTCTCTGACATGAAGATTGCCTCGCGATATTATTTCTTAATTATACAAGAAGGGAGACCAGTGGACTTGACTATTATTGTCAAAGTACTGTGACTCCATTTGCAGTGGCAATATCCGCATCTGTTATGACTCTAATTGTCAAAAATCATTCATATATTTCACTAGGTGATACTTATGAACGTTACAGTTTATCGGTTAGTTAGCTTACTGAAGTTATTGAATTCACATTTGTTACATAGTTGCTAGAATTGAGCCTATAAAAAGACATGCAAAAAACAAACAGCCACTCTTTTAAATAGCCATTAAATTTAAATATTTCGTTTACTGCGAGTAAGTTAGCCTATGGATAAGCATTAGGTGAATACCTAGTAGATTTATGATCAGTGAACTACTAAACTTTTAACTACTTTAGTTAAATATATAAGCGACTTACCGTCCACCCTAATCTTAAAAAGCTGTGGTCGACAATTGGCACGTATATCGCTCCCTGCAATTTCATAAACATACATGAAGTTATATAATATCTCCTAAAGGATAGGCAGAGTTGTATTAATCCACAATTCGACCGTTATGTGGTATGTCCCACCACGTAATAAGAGACGATTACGAATATCGCTAAAAACTGAACACTTTTCTAGACTTCGTGTCATTGTCTTGCGATCCAGTTGAGATAACATTTTTACACATGCAACATTAAAAATTGCTTATATTTTTGTGACTAGTGTTACGATGCTGATCATGAGCACAAAATCCTGAGGCAGACCAATAAAAAGCTGCTGAGTATTTCTAACAAGAAATTCTTAGTATCAGCCCCAAGTAAGGTAATTAGCAATGTTTCATCCCTATGCCTCAGCAAGTACCTTAAGCCTATAGTAATTAGTCATTAGTAATTTATTCAATACAAAATGTCTTTGTGTAGAATTTTAAGCTAAATGTGCTCATATACAAATAATATTAAAAACATACAATTACCTCAAAATGAAATACAATATAAATAACATATTATTATAGGAGTAATATAAAATTTCACTAATTCGTATTATATTATGTCATCAGTTAAATTAATTATTAATGTCATCATGGATATATTATAAAAGTATATATGTATGTTTATCCATTGTCTAGTACCCACAGTACAAGCTCTGCTTAGTTTGGACTAGATAGTGTTGTGTGTATGTGGTAGAATATTATATTATATTATATATTATATATATATTATTATATTATATATATTATAAAAGAATATGATAAATGTAAATTATGATAAAACCAAGATAAACATTTTATATTAGACATGTTATCGCTCCGAAACTCCGCTATGCTGTAGTAGCTCTTTTCCAAAAGAAATGCCCAAAGCTTATTTTTAAATCCATTTACGCAGTAAATACCATTCATCTCCACTGGCAGTTTATTAAAAATGCTTACTGCTTGGACTGCAGAACTGTGCTGCACTACGTTTAATTTAGGCTGAACAATGCTAGTCAAATCTTGCCTACGACTTTTTGCCCTAATTTTTCTTTGTTCCTTGGTTTCAAACTTGTCCAGGTTTGTAATCAAATTAGTCAGGAGCACCAAAATGTACATGCAATGTACACCAAATCGAACTTTGAGAGCAGAGGCTATGAGAGGCAATAAAAAGTGCACTTGTTTTTACCGTAAAGTACGGAGACCACTAGTCTCCGTTAGGATAGGACACCTAACCCGTGACCGAAATTCGAACTAACGATTCAAACATTATTATTGTAAGAAGTGAACTTATATTAAAAAAATAATATAAATAATAATCGATTACAGACAAATTCCTACCTCTATAGTGAATTGCAGATTGTTGTGATTTCGTGGATCCTAAATAAATAAATAAAATTAATTAAAACACAGATTAAAGCAGTAGTATGAAAGAATTGAACTTACACTCCAAGTGTAGGATAAGGGTAGTAAGGAAGAGGTACTCCTCCTCCATACACCCGTCCTACGGCATAATGATGCCGAACAGATATTCATTTTTTTTAAATATTGATTGTTATTCTAGCGTAGTACGATACCTGACGGTAAGTAGTTACCGCATGCAGTACTTGGGGTGTCACTTACGCATTACTAATCTATAGAAAAAAAATTAAGGTAGGAAATAAAGAAGAAGGATATTATATTATACATATAATAATCATTCCAAGATCGAAACTTGTATTACTATTTAATAGGGAGCTGTATCAGAAACTAAAAATGGCGATGTTCTTTTATGGAGCTGCTTCCTTTTAATTTTAAGTGTTTCCAACTTATCCCATCCGTTATAATAATTATATGCTCATCATTTTTAAACGCTTATATAAAATTAATTTTTAAAAAAATAGCAGTTAAGTTATGTAAGGTGCGTACTACTTTCGTTGGCATCCTTTAGTCGTGGAACCCTTAAAATATGCCACCGTCCCCTTTATTCAATCCTATTCTTACAGTTGCTTAAGCCCCATATTTGGTAAAAATTCATGCCGTTATCTGTTTCATTCTGACGTCGAAAAAGGATAAACAACCACGTATTAATAATATAAGTTAGAATGATACTTTACCGTTACTCGGGCTAGACCGTCAATAGTTTCATTCTGTAATAATATTTTATATTAATATGTATTTTAAACAAATTGATACGGATTTTATTGCGTTGTTTATTTTTTATAAAACACTTTTACTAGTTACTGTTTACTTCTATTTAAGCTATTTAAATTATATAACTATTTAAATTTAAGGTAAGGGCAAACATGGTCATGGGTAGTCTCCCCGGCTGCTGAAAAGCAACCGAAACGTCGGGGAAAGTGTAAAATTAAATCTAAATAGTTTCATAATTTAAATAGCTTAAATAGTAGTAAACAGTAACTAGTAAAAGTGTTTAACAATAGTAGTTCAAAGTTTCAAAATTATGTAATAATAATGTTTTATAACAAATAAACAACGCGATAAAATCCGTATAAATTTGTTTAATTGCTATATATAACATTCGCAAAAACGTAAGACAATATTATTAATATTTACGTAAATTCTAGCCCCCACCTAACGTATATACCAGTGGTATATACAAGTGTGATTTGGGACGAATGGCCCAGAGCAGGAGAGGGTACATGGATGGTTCACATCTTTTAACCAGCTATGTTTTAAATCACTCTTATTATAAGCCAAACTTATTGTTGTGAACCTGACCCATTTCCAAAGCGCATCCCTCTACTTAAAATTTCTTAATAAAGAAATTATTTCACGTTATGTAACACAGCCATTGGAGACTAACGAGACACCGGTTCATTTACTTATGCTGCACAAGCTTGAGCAATCGACAGCAAAGCTTTTGTTCAATTCAGGAACACAACGAACAATTAAGGAAGTAATAAGCAACATCGGTTCTCTTATTTCTGGATAAAGCTGAGGCTGGTACAAATAATCCGTACGTCGGTTACTTTCAGATAATGTCCCAATTATTCGGCCAAGTGCAGAAAACATACGCCTAAGTAACTTCGAACTAATTAACCTGGCTTTTTCCTAGTACATTTACCTGGACCCTGCCCTGCATACTATCCCATATTAATCTGCCATATTCACCATATTTACTTTCTTGGTCAATATTTCATCTACTACTCCTTCTAGAAGCCCAATCTAACTATATAGAACTTATAAAATTTAAAGATCTGTTAATATTTTCCTTACGCAGTCGCAATTGAATACAAATTAAAAACTTACCGAATTAAATTTTACCCATTTTACTGGAGCATTGAAATCATCCTAAAAACAAAATTAATTTTAAATGGAATGTTTACAGTAATCTAAAAAATATATCTTCCCGTCCAGAGCATTTCGTGACGGGCTGAGCTGTCACTCTTTCATAATCAAAGTTATAACAATATAAAGTGGCTTAACAAACGCTAGCTGATAACTCATCAACGGTGCACGTGTTTCTTAATTTTTTGAATCCTAGATTCTTAAGGGGTCGTAAAATGGAGGATTCCGGTGACTGGCACTGCAATTAACTCGGACCGCGGTCCCAGTTGCCGGATCCATTTGATTTTAATATTTAGGCAACTGGGACCACCCATCAATAAATACAAAAATCTATTGTTTAAGCCAAAAACAGTACCTACAGTCAAACGAAAAAATGTCCAAAGTAATAATTAAAGAAAAACTCCAATTAAAATATTAAAATTAAATGATTCCAGCAACTGGGACCACGGTCCAAGTTAATTGCGGTCCCAGTCGCCGGAAACCTCGTAAAATGCTTATTCGTAGGGTCGTCAAAGTGACGACCATCACACCACTTTTAATAGATATTTGGGTGTAACAGCAATTTAAAATAGTCGTATGGCTGCAGACTGGATGGTTGTAGTTGAGTCTCTACGTACTGCTTACCATAAGGCGATTTAAAATCAATTTGACAGACAACCAAATTAAGAAAGATGGTCAATTTTATTTAATCACTACGCTATAACTAAAGCTTTAAGCTCTTAATAACTTTCGTCAAGTACTAGTTGGTAGTACGGAGCAAACATTTGCGTAATCCACAATTAGCCGTTCTTGGACGCACATTGTGTGTAAGGACTACCGTGACACATTAATTTGGGATTACCCAAGTAATTATTAATACAAAAATTGCTAACTATATTAATAATATAGTAACCATCAACATAGTTATTGAATTAATCTTCCATCAACAAGTTTTTTGACGAACTGTCTAGCCGAAAAGTTCTCCTAGTTTGTCGGATCAAAACTAGGACAAGTTAGTAATTTACCGAGACTTGTTTGGAGTTAAGATAATATTTCATTATACAAGTCCGTCCTTGTTTTACAATGAAGATCGAACTTTGTATTATAGTTTGAATCAAATTCAGTAAATAACATAACACATGTTCATTCCGGCCGCGGGCGGGATAATAGAAATTTCTCGTCTTAAAGCCATTAAGTCGGAGCGACGGCGTTTGTTGTGCCGGGGCGTCGCCTAGGAGTCGTCACCCGTAGGCAGTGAATGCTTTGAACACTACTGGGTGGTTCACTGAAGTAGTTTCAATTCCAGCGACCCACCTACCATTCAAGGCAGGAGTAGGCACAGTGGTAGTTTTAGTCGGTAGAACCCAAAACTTCCGATCTTTCCCCAGGTAAGTCGTGCTCCGCTCCCCCTTTTACTTGACACATTAATAGCTTTCCAACCAAGAAGCCACTTCGGATTCGTATGTTTGTGTTCATGTCTAGACAATGTACATAGTATGAAGTCTCTCTCTTACGCTTACATCCCCAAAAAGATCGGCAGAAGTATAGGTATTTCACGTGACACAGGAATTAATCCTAGGGCAAGAGATGTAATTTTAAAAAGAAACTCGTCGGCCTCTTAAGCGATAGTTGCATACAGTATCATTACATCATCGAGACAGTACACAGTTCCACACACAATATGAGGCCTTCTTGAGGAATATATTTATTTATCATTTAGGTCACTTACTTTTTAACCGCTCGGAATGAAATAAAAAATACTTACGTGTCTTGGTAAAGCTAATAACTTAGTTCTTAAATCGGGCGGCTGTAAATATCAAAACTAAATTAATAAAAAATATTTATTTAATATCATCACCAAATATACTTTTGTTACGTAGAGAACAATATTTTAAAGGTCTTTTACTGAATTTGGCAAACACATATTGAAACTATTTAGAGAATAGATGTGCTATTACTTAGATTAAAACAAGAACATGGCCTATTCTAGTTTTTGTTACTGCTCCTTCTTAAAAATATTAATATAAGCTTCGAACTTGAAATGATTATTGTATATGCTGTAAAGCAATTCGACATAATGGTAATAAATTCCAGCCAAGTGTAATTCTTTAATAGTATACGAGTAGAAGAACATGATTTTGTTATTTATTACGCGACTTGCTTAAAAAATCTTATTGATAATTAGCATTTGATATTACAATTTATCCGGTATGTAGAGTAGTAGGTATAAATATAATGTAAGCACGGAAGCCGTTGGTCCTGCATCTGATTTCTTTAAAGTTAAAGAGATAAGATGCAGGACCAACGGCTTCCGTGCTTTTCGAGGCAGGTGATCGTCCAACACAACTCACTTCCTAGCTCCAGGCTCGAGAAACCGAAACTAAAATCGGCGCGGCAGTCACAAATATTTAAACTTAGTAGGGCACACGTATGATTTGATTCTGGCTATACATAGCGATGCCAGGCCTCCGAATAAATCCGGACACAATCAAGTGTTTTTGGTTGCGTGTGTCGCCTAAGGCTGCCTGTTCATTAAAGTGGAGCGAAGAAACGGAGAAATTTTAACTAATAGGAGTGTATACTGGAGCGGAGCCGAAATTTTATGCAATCCTCTTGGTTAATATTTCTCCGTTTCTTCGCTCCGCAGGATCGCTCCGCTTCAATAAACAGGCAGCCTTATTAGATGGTGTACGGCTTGTCCAGTTTTTTAAATTACAACATTTCTTTTTTACATTTGTCGTATGTTGGTTGCCGCTCCACACGCCTCACCTTGTATCGCTCCCCTAAAAAAATATCGTGTTATACTAAGTCTAAAAAATAAGGGTACCCAAATGTCTGTCCGGCTCTTTGGTTGTAAGACATGGCAACCCTAATAATACATAAAAAAGTACTTACCGGCATGGTCGAATAATACTGTGTAATATAATAAAATTATTATTATCTTTAGTATATATGTAGCACGTTTGAATCCCAAAAAGATAACTCGATTGAAGTGTATTAGCCTCACATTTCATCAGCTTTGTTTAGGTGCCATAGTTTCTTTTTTTTAAGTCTATTCTTGCACAAGGAACATTCATGTGTTGCAGGAACTTTATAAACATTCAAATATCGGACACAAAGGACACCCAGACTCGGAACAACCCTTTGTAGATCACACAAAGTTTTTGTCCCGTGTAAGATTCGAACTCACAACCCTCGGTACAGTGGCGGTGGCGAGGCGACCGCTTAAACCACACCATCCATGCAGTCAGATGAGCATTTCGTGCTCGAACAGGCCGAGATTCTGGAATCTCCTAATAAATAATATCACATATTGTAACGATCACTGGACTTACGTGTCATTGTAAAACCAGGGTAGGCAGAGAACAATTTATAATATTAACCTACTACTATTATAAATGTAAAAGCTTGTGAGGACGAATGTTTGATATTCTTGCACGCAAAAACTACTGAACCGATTGCGATGAAACTTGCTATGTAGAAAGCTGGAGACCTGCTTTAACACATAGGTTATCTTTTATCCCGATATTTTTACGGCATCGGGACTTATGCGGGTGAAACCGCGGGGCGCAGCATGACAATGTGGCATGAGTCCTGGATGACTTAGTAAGCTATGTGGTCGCCTTACCACTGCCAATGCGCTGAGAGTTCTGTCAATTAACCGCACGGATGACGTAGTCGTTTAAGTGGTCATATCACACTGCTACTGCACCGAGTGTCCTGGGTTCAAATCCCACACGAGAAAAAAAATTGTGTGATCCACAAATGGTTGTTCCATATCTGGATGTTCACAAAGAACATCCGTTTTTTGAATGTTTATAAAGTCCCCCGTGATACAAGAGTTACTTAAACTTAACTTCTTTTTTAAAGACTAATAAGGAATAATTAGCTGCTCTGAGTCAGGGTGTCTACCTGTATCAGTCGTTTCACTGTTTATAAAATCCCTACGACATAGGGATTATCTCTAGTAAGAGAGTGGTCGTGCGCGTGTTATCGGAGAAAAGGAAAAGGTATGAAAGATGAAGTGCAAGGAAAATGTAGAAGGTAGGTATTACGGTCTGAATTATGACATACTTACAAGTTTCGTAGCATTGTCATGTTTTTTCTGGGCAACGTCGTACATCTGGAAACAGCAAATATAATACTTTAGAATCAAGTTAACGTACATTCACTAAAGACACTTAGTTACTGTAATTAAATAATATTGTCTTACGTTTACCCGAATGATTGGTATACATTGAAATTAAACTTGCTTATAAGGATTATATAACGATGTTTATTTTTTAAACCACTCTTATTAAATTATTCTGAAACTCAAAATATTACTGTTGAACATATTCACATAGAGGGTCTCCCTGTGAACATGACTGCTGAAAAGCAATCGAACGTCGAGGAAAGTATAAAATTAAATCTAAATAATTGAATAGCTTAACAGTAACTAGTAATATTGTTTAACAGTATTAGTTTAACAGTTTCAAAATGTAATAATAAATCAGTACGGACTGAAAACAGCAAATAAGCACGATAACCTCGTGGATCTCCTATTAGGCTGTCGCAGTATCGCCAATTGTTGTAATGCAACGTAGAGGTCTTGGTGTTATATATAATCCCAAGGTATGCACATCTGACATTTTGTAGTTAAGTGCATATTTATTGAAATTAAACTACTATATACGGATTTTATCGCGTTGTTTATTTATCACTGTATTATATAATTTTGAAACTGTTACACACCACATCCACAGCTAGACTTCATGATACTTTGAGCTCATTCTGTGTAAATAGAAACACCAATGACTAAATTATGTTGTTAATTGTAAATATTGTTGTATGTTACTTTGAAATAACTACACTGGAACATTGAGACAACTACCATCTTAGTCTCCCCGTGGCCATGGCTGCTGAAAAGCAACCGAAACGTCAGGGAAAGTGTAAACCTAAATATAATTAATAGTTTTAATAGTTTAAATAATTTTATTAGCTTATAAATTAGTAACATTCAATAGTAGTAGTAATGTAACAGTTTCAAAATTATGTAATACAGTGATTAATAAACAACGTGATAAAATCCGTATAGAGTAATTTAATTTCAATAAATAACATTCGCGTAAGCAGAAGACAATATTAAGTGCATATTTAATAGTTAATCATCGCTCGCATTAACGTTAAAGGAAAACATTTTGACGAAACCTGCATGTACGAGCGTTTTAAAAAATATGTGATGTCTACCAAACCACACTGGCCAGCGTAGCACACTATGGCTTAAGACTTGTCATACTGAGACGGGTGCACAGCAGTGTGACATTATACATATACTGTGCTGATATTATCTATATATTAATACGCGAAGCAAAAACTTTGTACCTCCTGCCCGCGACTTTGCTTGCGTAAAAGTAGGTTAGGTTATGTTAGAAACAGTAGTTTTAAAAAAAAAAATAAAGCCTATGTTACTCGGTGATAATATAGCTTACGAACGATAATTTTTAAAATCGGTTATCTAGTTTTTGAGTTAAATCCTTACAAACAAACAAACGAAAAAACTTTTTTTTCTCTTTATAATATTAGTACAGTTTATAATTAAACTGTACTAACAGTTTATTATTTAATAAATAATACAGTTAATAATTAATTATAACGTGAACAGGTATTAAACTGGAGGTACGCCTGCTTGAAATAGATAACAGAACAAAAGCAGATGAAATAAGCTATAGGCTTGGCCAACTTCTGTCATCCAAAATAAGTTTCTATATTAGGGATGTCGAGTATTCAAATTTGTATCGAATTTATATTTTATATCGACTTCAAAAAGGGTTTTCTATTCGTCCATAGGTCTTAAATTTTTATTTGTTTCTTAGCTATTTTTATGTATAGTATATAACAGATAATACATACATATATTACCTCATATCTCCGGTAAGTTTCAAGCAAATAAAATGAGATTTTTATTCATTTCAAAGGTCCTGAACGTAGGTTCAGAACCTTTGAAATTACATAATATTGTCTTCTGTTTACGCGAATGTTATTCATTAAAATTAAACTACTATATACGGATTTTATCACGTTGTTTATTTAACACTCTATTACATAATTTAGAAACTGTTACACTACTATACTACTATTAAACTTTACTAATTTTAAGCTGAATAAATTATTAAAACTATTAAAACTATTTGTATTTAAGTTTACACTTTCCCCGACGTTTCGGTTGCTTTTCAGCAGCCATGGTCACGGGGAGACTAAGATGGTAGTTGTCTCAATGTTCCAGTGTAGTTATTTCAACGATAGTCCAACAACATAGCAGTCCAATGGTTTCCCACTATCGCTGCGATAGCCTAGTGGGAAACCGTTGGACTGCAACGCAGAGGTTTCGAGTTCGATCCTAAGGCGCGCATCTCTGACTTTTAGAAGTTACTATATCTACCTAAACCGGTAACCATTTGAGGGGAAATTATTATCTAGGTAATTCTATTTCAATATTTCTGGCAGACAAATTACATTAATGATGTCAAGGAATTCTTTAGTCAATAAGATATAATTTTCCAAACGTTTGACGTAGCAATAAAGAATTTGACTTAACGTTATGATTATTATAATAGGACAATTTTGTTTTTATTGTTTTAAACACAGTTCTAGCTAACAAACTGGCAAAAAGACAAAACATGGCTGATGTTTTATATACCTTATATACATAATTAAGTGTCCATGCAAAAGTTAAAAATAAGTAATTTTATTTTATATTTCCGTACATAAAAAATCTCTTTCATTATACGGTTGGTTAGTTGTATTAAATTTATTATCTTAGTCGTGCCAACCCTAAGAACAGAGGCATAGGATCTATATACGAATTAATTCCCTACATTGGCTGTGGTCGCTTAAATACTGTAATGCCCAACCCTGAAACTTTATATACTAAGGGTAAGGGGTAGGCAGAGGTGACACATTTCACCAGTTATGTTTTATGATTCCACGTAATTAGGGACAAATCTATAGCTATCTAACGAGAACAGTGCCAGATTTCGTACTGTGACCCATTAAATTTTGACCGCCCCGGGAATCGACCTTAGACCTTGAGCACAGCACTCGCATACACTGCCGCTAGGCTACTGAGGCTATTAATAATTAACATATAGGTGCATAGATCAGAATATGATGTTCAAACATTCCAGTCATAAATTAGGACTAGTACCTTCGCTCAACGAGTCCGGTTTAACGTTTCTTTATCTCCTAAGTTATTAATAATCATGTGACAAACTTAAAACCTTTTTCTCAACTTCATTATTATTTTTCAAATCCATACGAAAGTCACTTTCACTACTATCAATAGAAATGCAGGGTGTTCCGTAAATAGTGGACCAAAAGGGTTTGAATGATTCAAAGAGTTATTAAATAACAAAAAACGCACAAAAAGCATAATGTTATGGTTTTATGGCAAAGTTGATGATAATTACGCTTGAAATTTGTTTTAATTAGAAGTTGTTTCTAATTAAAATATTTGTTACTACGTTCAACGTCATATCAAAAATATTGCGTACAAGAGACGAAAATTAAATCTTTATTTTAAAAATACGTAGCTTTTTACACTACAAGATCTAAAACAATAAACTTTTGTGTCTTTGTAAGATGTTAACTCCCGCTTTCACAACCCCATTGGTCCACTACTTCCTGAACACCCTGAATAATAAAAGAGCTTTAATTATACAGAGTGTAACTTGATAGTCAAATATTATGGCACTTACCTCTAACTTGTGTTTTGCTATCTTAAACAATTCTATTCCTGATTTCTGTAAAAAACAAATTATCAATTGTTACAGTAAATAATTTTCATGATATGTGCATGTGTTGGAATGGGTATATTAGTTTGTAGTTTTGGGTGGTTGTATATAACCTGAGTAGGTGGCGAAGGCTACATGTATAAGTTAATGATACGGGTTACTTGCGCTTGCGTCGGTCTTTTATAAAAAAAAACAAAGAAAGAAAAGTAATTTATTCAGCAAGGTAACAAAGCATGTATTACTGATAAGGTTACCAGCTCAGCATGTGCTTGGCGTCAAAGACCCAGCACTGGTTGCACTGCAGTGTTACACTGGCAGTGGTTTTACACAATGCAAACAAATGGCGCAAGTGAGACACTTGGCCATGCTTATTGCGTCGTGTAAACGAGTTTGGTGTGAACTCGAAACAAACATAGTCTTACGCCTCTTTTCTCGAAGGGCTAGGTAGAGATTTATTCCACCCACATTGCGCCAACCATATTCTATGTCTCACGTAATTGTTGTTTATTGGACACAGATCCAGACGTCGTGTAGCTACTCAGAATTTATGAGCAGAAAAATCCTATAACACTTTCGCCGACCCGGTCAAGCAGACCACGTGCACAATTATTGTGGTATTTATCAACGCTACGCCACTATCAGGACAAAAATACATATGCGAAATCCCTCCGAAGGCTTTAAACTATTGCGGGAGTTGTCTTAAAAAAATTGTTTTATGTACTTACTGCCCCTGTTCCTTGGATACTCTTGCCTCTTTTCGCTCCTGTACTTCTATGGTCAGCCTACGGGCAAAAAACATTTAAAGTCCCAGTATAAATTACATATAATAATAATGTCTTTTAAAAGCAAATTTAAGAATTTCGGGCTATCTTGAAAATACTGGTCACTTACGAAGCACATATTAAAGTGCGCTCTATTACCTAACCCTTATAGGATTGCAGTAAACTGCAATCCGACACGACCAGATCTCTTCTAAGTTGTGTTAGATTGCATTCCTATAATCTCCCTAGATCAAACAATGGTGAGAAATACCGCCATCTTTCCAACTCGGGGCTGATAGGTAATCTGGACAGAATTTTGGTACCTGACCATATATGAATCCGAAATTTACACCAATTAAATTGGCGAAGCAAAATTGAGCACATTAACACCTTATTTAAGATCTAGATCAATGTAAGTAGCTCCTAGCACCCTTAAATACTTTAGAAGATCACAGCCCGATAGCGTTGTATTCTATACTTATCATGTGTGGAGCTTAAGATCGCATAGAGAAATGTACTTTAAGATCAATAAACCCTTTATTAGCAGCCCATGCTCTTCTTTTATAACAAGTTGACAATGCACCAGCTGCTACTCTTCTGGTGCTACAAGCATCCATAAGGCACAGAAGCTGTTCAGCTATTTGTCACTTTGCTTGTATAAAATGACCTTTTATACTTCTGTTTTGTATTTACTTGAATATGGACACTAAAAAGTATCTGTTGTAAAAGGGACTTCAATCTTGCCCGAATTCTTCTTATAACTTAATAGTACACCTTGCGTCAAGCTTCTAGTTCGCTCTGAAATTACAATAGTCTGATCAGCGCAGTTCCACGCCTACCGCTCCCTGCGGTCCCCTCAAACGCCTGTTACTAGTCATTTGGGGGTTCGAGCAGGGTCGTAGTAACATCAGAGGGAACTAAAAGTTTGACGCAGGGTATACTTGAAGAGGCACCGATAACCAGCCAAAAAAGAAATATCACACTTATTTTTACTCGCAATACGATGAGTTTGCAAACCTTTTCGATTGCATAGAAAATTGCGCCTTAACTGCCAGTCAGCCGGTTTCTATTCGCAATATGCGTGATGTGCAATTTTGAGCCAATATTGTAGAAATTTATTTTTAAATTGGAAACCAATTTTCTATAGGAAAATAAAATGCTTTTATTTATAGAGAAGACAATAGGCTACTTGAATATGGTTTGATTTGGCTACAAGTCACAGCAGTCTTCCAAGCGGCTGCTGTGGTTATTAGCTGAAAATACAACTGCATGCTGCATGTAATGCTGATTAACATTGCGCTGGTAATCGCACAGTGCGTATGTAATTCAAATGTAAATAAAACTTCGTTGTGCTTAACATTTACCACGTGACATAATGAATAATAAAATTTTGTTCAGTGGTATACCTCGTTGACTCGTAATACATTACGCAACGGAAAGTAAATCTGTAATGGAAATCAATTTATTGCTTTATTTGAAAATGTACAAATTTATATTGGCTTAAGTTTGCGTTTACGCTAACCAACGAACATATAGTTTCGTTTTAGAGTCGGGCGAATTCCCATTAGATTGATTTATTGGCCATTTCTATTAGCAGCGCTGCGTTTGTAGCTGATCCCGGTTAGTGGCTATATACTATTACCACTACATATTGTCTCCACGAATTGCTTTACTTTTTTATAGCCATAAAATAAAATTTACCGATTTAATAGTGATTTATTGATTACAACGGATATCCCAACGTTTTAGGTATTGTTAAGTATACATAATTTACGGGGAGACAGAAGTGTTCGATAGCAGCAGAGCAATGAAGTACATTGCTCGGTGATTCCGACGTATAGCGGATCTCTACACGTCGTTCCGTGCTCTGTGAAACAGATCGGCTCTGTGAAACAGATCGGCTCAGTGCAATACACCAAAATGCTAGTTACATATTGACGCGTGTACTGTAGCGATTTGGTATCAATTCGGCTGCATTCAGTCGAATATAATCTTACTTGCATGCACCTGCGGGTATACGTGTCCCTTTTGGCGTATTGTACTTTGCCTGATATAAGAGAAATTTAGAGCCGTGGAGTAAGAAGCTAAAAATTCTTATAAAATTATTTTATCGATACATAAATACACGAAGAGATAACTTTGTACCTCTTATGAAGCATATGGTGCACATGCACGAATGAAATTTTGGCATAACTGAAGTTTTTATTTTGTCAATATTTAATTAGTAAAAATCGAATTTCAATTATTGTGTCATTAGTTTGAATCAAATCAATCGGTATATTTCCGTTTGATTTATTAAGATTCTGGGATTCTTCACTTTCATATTGTAGAACTTAGTCCGAAGGATTTACTTATGGTATTTTCTGTATCTTTGAAAAATACATCTATGGCTTTCAACTTTTACAAAATTCAGCAAACTATTCAAAACATCTCGAAGGTATATACTTTACATTACACATTTTTTTCTAAATGTTCCGAAATTAACATTAAGGTAAAGGCACTCAAATCCGAGGGATTCTAAAAATGGCACTATATGCCGATTTATTTAGAAGAACGGCTTTTCGTAGCAATTTACCAGTTATTTTGTCTGCAAGATATATTATTCAATAGATATTCTATCTGTTCATATTTATATGAGCAAAAAAGCGCTTTAGTGTGTGTACATTTTGAAATAATCGGTAAGTTCGACGCTAGCACCCGATTTGAACGCGCGCTTCATACATTTCGGACCTTATGCACGTGAGTACATTCATTTACTAAATAGTGTTTTAGATGATATTTCTATACTGTGTGACTTTTGTTTAGGTTGAAATACAGGACGTGTTATATGTTTTATCAAAAATACTCATGAGTATAATCTTAACAAATTGAGGAGCAAATAAGTTTTTAAAATATTAGCATTAGGTGCCAAATATTTTAGGTGGTTCCTAAATGTCGATGTATACCACGGAATTGCAATTTCACAGACGTTATCTTTTTTATTTATTTTGAAGGTATTTCAATAATTAAGAACTTAATGTTTTTCATTCTGATTGCTCAAATAATGCTTAAATATAAAAATGTTTTTCCGAGGTACACTGTGGGGTCGCATTTACTAATTATATCAGGTCAAAGATTGTCTGTTTAAGTACTTTACTGATTCTTTGTAGGGGAAAACTAAGTATAGAAATGTAAGTTATTAATGTATTCTGATATAATCTTAATTCTGAGTTCTATAATGTTTGACAGATACTGCAATGAAAGATTCATTTATTTATATTCTATTAAAAATCTTTTACTTTTTATTGCTCAAAATAAGAAAACTTAATTTAGTTTCATAAAACGCTATTCCGATGTATTTAAGTCGGAATAAGGTTGTTCGAGTACCTAATTTCGTAGTATTTGACACATGTTATATACAGAGTGTTCATTATATTACACGGTTTGCTAAGCAAGTTTTTATGGTTTTGGTAACTCACTTGCGCATGTATCTGAAGATATATCACAACCTTGTTGTTCCAGGACTCTAAATGTTCCTTCCTCTCGAACAAGCTCACGGCAGTCAAGCAGTGATCTAGCGCTTAATATCCTCAAACCTTTTCATAATCGTGACCTAAAAAATACGAATTATACTATAGTAGTTAAAAGCGCCCCTTCTAATAAGAAATCAAATTTGCCAACTTCATTTAAAATAGCGTTTTTCGAAATTTCCGAAGAAAAACATAACTAGACAAACTAAAAAACTAACCCCAACGGTTGCAGTAGCTGACGAATTTATAGATATCAACGTAGAGTTACTAAAGAAAAGAAAGAAAAAGAGAGGGGTTTCTCAAAAGAACAGAAGAGAGATTAAAGAAAAGTAAACTTAAAAACCACAAAACGCTACAGAGGAGTAAAAAGGAAAAAATAACGTCCAACAACCTAGATTTACATTAAAGAAACAATCAATCCTATAAAATATACTGAGACAAGTTCAGATGACGACAATATACAAATAGCCTTATCACAGCGTAGAAATAATCCAACTTACATATTGAACTCTGAGTCATCCAACGATGAAGCAGACGTTACGATGACCATAAGAAATAAAAAAGCTTCCAGTGTTAAGAAAACATTCACCGAATTGTTCAGTGAATCTACATCTACATCGGACGATTCGACATAGCTTTCCATGGGATAAAGTGATAAATCGTAATTAATTGTATTCTTTTTCTTTCAGATTAATTGATTTCTATTTATTTAATTACGTTATTTAACCTAATGATAGCTATTGATACGCAACATAGTTCCTGAATATTGTGACCTCTTAATAAGTATAATTATTTTTGATATGAATATTACAAGAACTGTTATACTTTATACTACTTAATAATCTATATACGTATCTTACTGTTATTCTTAAATGAAAATAAGTACTTTTGAGTTTAACATTGTTTCCAGTGACTGAATTAGTGTCATAATGAGAATCTCATATTGTGATAATACTATTAGTATTTTTATCATGTTGATTTTGATTATTATTTTTTACTTACTAGATAAGTAAAATTAGACTTAATAAAACTTGATAATACTTAATAATTTCATAACATGTTTATATCTATTTATATAATTCTTTGCTCAAAAATGTCCTTTAGCGAGATTAAGTTATTAACTTTATTCTATTTTCCATCTGTATTTAAAATACCTTATGGTATTTACTATCTTAGTATTTACTTACATACTGTGGTGCCATTTTATTTATCGTGTAAGACAGGAACTATGACTGATTAATATCTAAAGAGAATAAATAGATTTGATTTTTGAACATCATGTATCGTTCTCCCCACCTCCTTTCCTCTACATTTTGTATACTCGGCATTAGGAACGAAATGCATCAAAATAAGGATTTTGAAATCGGAATATGGTGCCTTGGACTTTTCATATTTTACTGTAATTTTACGTTTTTAACGAATTATTATAGACAAACTGTGAGTATTTTCCAAAAATATGATAACTAACACTTTTAATAAAAATAGCCACTGCCACAAAAAGGTATAATAATATATCCTAAATTTTTCATGTTCTTTTGTTTTTTGGTGAAAATAACGCGGAATTAGGTGCCTTTACCTTAATCTCTTCGTGCATTTTTATTGGATTTGTAGCTTGCTTTGAACACGTAAAGCTTGTTTTGCCGGTGTAACAGTTAAATACTACTATAGAACATTAGCTAAAACCATAGATAATTATCTTCTGCTTTATTCACTTGATTTGGCTGTTGAAATATTTTACATACAGTCCCATAAACACGTGCCTTATTCGTCAAAATGCAGAAGATTTATAAAACTGAGGTAAGTTTTTACAAGTACTCGTCATTTTCGATGAAGTTGCACACTCTGTACTGTATCTGTACAACTTTCATAGCAATCTGTCTTTAAAACTGCGTTTGGAATTGGATGTCAGCAGTTCCTGGATGCAGCTCGTTGGCTAAATACCTACATTGAGGTCTCTTTCATTAAATATGGTTTTTATCATTACCTTCATGAAGCATAAGTATAGTAATATAATGAATAATAACTTACCGTCAAGTTCGGTAATAATACGTCTGCGGTTATGATCCGGAAAATTAAGAAATTTACCTATTTGGGGGATCTTTTGTAATTTCGGACCTTTATTATTGAACTATCTTTCCTGAATAATACCAATATGCTTAAATAATAAGCTTGTCATCACATATGGGAGCTGTCTTGATTGAACTATGAGTACCTACTTACGATTTTCCAGACTGCTAATGGTACGTTGACCAGAAATGTCCAAAAATATATAAAAATCTGCATAACTAATATTACAATACATACATAATAAACTGCATTTAGATACTTAATGTTCATGAAAAAGCAAAAAAAGAAAATATTCTACGGCTGAAAATCCAAATAATATTTTAGCTCACAATGCCTATCACCAATACTTCACGATCCTAAAATTCGACCATACCTTACTGATGCACTTTATTTAATTAAATTAATAAAGATCTTAAGGGACAGTAAAAGAAAGAAAAAGGACTGTATGGGCCACTATATTCCGTTAAAATTCCAACAACAAAATTAAATACAGACATTCTGAGGGCTTATATTCGTTGCTGGGCTTGTGTTCTGAGTCTAACTTCTTGATCCCTCGTCAATATGGCGTCGAGGATGTTTAGCGCCTGCGTGTATTACCTTCGGATTTAAATTTCTTCATTAACGCCTCCCACCTCTTTTCATATTCCGGGAGCTTGGCTTTAGGATTGCTTTGGCCTACTTTATCTGGTAATAATCCTGGCTGTCCCATTCCTGGGTAGTTCATTGGACCTCCGCCTTGTGGCCCTTTCGATGGCCCTGGATAAGCACCCTGGAGGAAATAGCGGTGGTAGAGTATATAACACTCAAAGGATCTGGATTGTCAAAAACTTGTTCCAATAAGTACCATCTACATACATGGGCTTGTTCTATAAAGGACTATATAGAATACTTATAATAACTTTTTTGTATGGTAAAAGTCAATTTGGGCATTTCTGGAAGGATTTTCTCCATAGCAGCACGAAAATGCTGACAGTTATAAATATATATACATGTAGCATAACATATGTACATAATGTCACGTCTATATTGCCGCAAATGTGAATATTACACTCATATATCACCAATTTAAAAGGGCCTAGCTTTTTGGAACCCACTGGCCACATTTCCAAAGTTGGCGGTTCTATAGAGCACATCTTAACAGAAAAACCCATTTATAATTTGCCCAACCCGGAACTTCACGATCGCATGCAAGTATAAGCGCAAACTTATGCCACGAGACCAACGAGGTAGCCTTAAATGTAACTGAATTAAATAAATAATAAATCTTCGTGGGATGCTAAATGTAAAGAAAGAAAGAATGCGATTCTTTTTTCAATCACATTGAGACTATGCATCAAATAAAAACAGATCGAACATACAGGTGAAGGTAAACGCAATAAGGTGTATGACAAATAAACTATTTGATTTGAGAAACAAATTAAATAAAAGATGAAGTCTGATGACGTGACCAAAAAAGGACCTTTAGAATATGTCAGGCAACAGGACACGACTATTTTATTATTCGTAAGTCGTTGAAAAATAAAGCGTCTAAATATAAATAAAGACTTATGTTTATCTATGGCTACTTACATAATCTGGGCCGCCGTGTCCACCTGGACCGCCGGGTCCACCTGGACCGCCAGGCCTACCAGGCCCACCAGGCCGGCCACCGCCGAAAGGATTTCCTGGCCGCCCAGCACCTAGTCCTGGAGGACCTCTTTCATAACCAGGTCCTCCACCGCCCATTCCTTGGGGTCCGCCACCACCCATTCCCATCGGTCCACCACCCCCACCACCCATTCCCATCGGTCCGCCACCACCCATTCCCATCGGTCCACCACCCCCACCACCCATTCCCATCGGTCCGCCACCCCCACCACCCATTCCCATCGGTCCGCCACCACCACTACCCATTCTCATCGGTCCACCACCCCCACCACCCATTCCCATCGGTCCACCACCCCCACCACCCATTCCCATCGGTCCGCCACCATCACCACCCATTCCCATTGGTCCACCACCTCCCATTCCCATTGGTCCACCGCCGCCCATTCCCATCGGTCCACCGCCCCCCATTCCCATCGGTCCACCACCACCACCCATTCCCATCGGCCCTCCACCACCACCCATTCCCATCGGTCCACCACCACCACCACCCATTCTCATCGGTCCATCACCACCACCCATTCCCATCGGTCCACCACCGCCACCCATATCCATCCCTCCACCACCGCCCATACCCATCCCTCCACCACCACCCATATCCATCCCTCCACCACCGCCCATACCCATCCCTCCACCACCACCCATTCCCATTGGTCCACCACCACCCATTCTCATTGCTCCTGAAGCCCCCATCCCCTTTAGATTATTATCCACTTTATTAAGATCATCTGGTGTCAGTCTCCCTGGCATCGCTTCACGATCAGTAGGTCCATCTTGTTTCATCACTGGATAGTCAGGTGAATATCCTGGTGGTGGAGCTCCCTGCAAGTAATTGATTAGAAAATATCACTATTTAGTTTTATTGATTTTATTAGCTATATTGGGAAGGTTTTATCCACTCACAGATTTTCAACGTGAAGTTTACGCACTATAGCGCTTCATTCGATGAGAGAAAACACTGGAGATTTATCCAATTCCTTCCCTTCCTTCTCCTACCTCCTTTACTCTGTCCCTTAAACTTAGTCTACGGTAAATGTCATTAAGCAGCAAGCCATTTGTATGAAGTTTACAGTAAACACTGGTTTGGTGGATTCCTTGGAAATGCTTCTGTGTTTACAAGAAAAATAACTATGTCTATGAAACTGTTACCGCATGGCAATAGATGGGTAACACTAAGCACAATAACAGTAGCGAGGCGACCACCCACTATGCTACTGCGCATCTCTATCATTACAAAATGATTTTAGGAAACGTTAGAAATATGCGACTAAGATGGCAAACCAGGGTATGGCAGGCCTGACGATAAGCGATTTCTATAAGGTTATAGCAGCCGCTTACCATGGGCATAGGTATGCTCGAGTAGCTGGTGCTACAGCTCTTGTCCTTCTTCTTCTTCTTGGGCATAACTCATATGTTGTTAAGTTGTTAAGCGTCTTTAGTCAAGCGCCAAGCGTATTTACGCTTGACGCTTGACTAAAGACGCTTCTAAGAGTTTTCCAAGTCTTTTGGCTAAGGTAAGTACTCAGATAGCGGTCCATAACATTTGCCAACTAAGATATAAAAGAAGAATAACAATTTATAGTTTACTTACACCTCCGCTTCTCATCATTTGTTGTGGTGACGGCGCCTGTGGGTGATATATGATTATAAATTAATAATAATAATAATAATGTTCTATTACATACACACAACATCATCTAGCCCAAACTAAGCAGAGCTTGTACTATGGGTACTAAACAACGGATAAATATACAAATATGCTTCTTTTTTGTAAATACATACATAGAATCATCCAGACCAAGACAAACATCCATGTTCATACACGCAAATGTTTCACTTGTGCAGGAATCGAACCCGCGACCTCAGGCGTCGCAGTCGGTTACACTAACCACTACGCCATTGACACGGCGGAAGAAAACTATAAATGTGCTGATAAACTTGAGCACTCACTTATAATGAGCATTGTAGTGACTGTTACATTATAGGAAAATAAACGACAGGGTTTTAGCAAGCATTCTAGCGAGCGTTTTAGCGAGCGTTCTTCTGAAAGGACAGTAAATTTATTTAGAGCTTTCCGCAGATCCAATTCAAGTCTGATGTCAGACTTGAATTGGATCTGCGGAAAGCTCTTGAAGAATATTTTTTGACGAGCATTAACTAGAACGTTCGCTAAAATGATCGTAAAAATGTTCGTAACGATGTTTAGCTCCATGCTTGGCTCTGTTCGTTGTTCAGTTCGACAATTTAAAAATGGCAAAGGCTCGATGTTCTGTTCCAAGTGAATGCTCTAACTCTATCAGCGCCATAAGAGAAAAGACGCGTCGTTCACAAGTAAGAACACCAACGTTCCCAATTAAATATTACAACATTTTGGTAAACTAAAATTAAAGGTGCTTTTAAATAGGCAATAGATTTCTAGTTATATGTGACTGCAATATTTTCGACTATGGAAAACCAACTACACGACAGTTCAAAGCGTCGACTGGACCAGACATATTAATTGTCTGGCTATATACCCACACCGTACGCATAATATTTTAAGTTAAGTTATAATAATAATAGTCTCCTCCAGACCGAATTTCGGTCAAGACAGCCAATTTTAACGGAGACTGGTCTAACACCGCCAGCTTCCTAACTCTGAGCTGCTATTGAGATTTCTTAACAAGAAAATCCAATGACTTTTGTTGGCCCGACCCGGTATACGAGCCTGAGACCTCACGCACAGCAGTCGCATTCGCTACACCACGGCAATAGATATTAGCTAATTAAAGATCCTACAGACCAATTTCAGGCACGGTAGCCAATCTAAAACGGGAGTAGCAAAGCTACATTAAGCAACATGTTGGACTATGGCGTAAGTCTTCAACACATTGAGGAAAAGGCTCGCGCTTGTCAACAGGGCAGATTGTTTTTTTATATTATCGCCTATGAAGGAATACTAGAAGTAACAATGTCCTTTTTCCAGCCGCAAACAACTAATAATAGAATGAATGGCATGATATTTAAACGAGAGATTTGAAAATCTCGAACGCCAACTCTCGAACTTGTGCACCATGCATCTCTACGCACTAATCAAAAGCATTAAACTTACCGCGTCTCTTTACATGATTGAAAGTATAAAACATTGGTACCGTGATCTGTGCTATCGACTGTTAATGTCACTGACCTGACCTCCCATTCCAGACATACTGCCTCTCTTACGAGATGTTTCACCCATTGAATAGTGTTCGCCTGAGTATTCCGGAGCTTCATCGATGGGAAACCCCGGCTCACCAACGCCTTGAGCATTTCCTGAGTTCATCGGGATTTTTGACGTGTAATAATCTGGAGAACTTTCAAATGGGTTCGTATTTCTCCGAGTATTTTTTGAGAATGGAAAGCCTACTGGGCTAGAACTTTCTCTTCCGTCCTTATAAATGGCACTTTTAAATTTAGTCGGTGCCATGGGAGCTCCCACAGCTAGTGGCGGCTTTATCTGCAAAAAAATAAAAAATATTTATGTTATGATTAGGTATACGTAGTCTCACAAATATATCGGCAAAAGATTGGGCAGTCATGTCTTACACCCACATTTCCCCAAGTGGTAAGTACAGTTTCAGACTCCATGGCGCAGCTGAGAATTTTTGATAGAAAAACCCAATAACATTTTGCTGGAATCAAACCCATATTCTTGCACAACAGTTGCGTATGCTGCACCATTGAAGCAGTAATAACTTATAATACACACAACACATACAATTTAACCAAAAAACTGTTTTTTAGATCATAAATAATGCCTAAACGCGGTACAACTATATGTGGATCACAAAAAAAATTGTCTCGTGTGGACATCGAACCCACATTAGGCGAGGCGACCACTAAAACCACTACCCCATTCGAGAAGTTATATTTATTAATTAATACAAATGCGTAACATAACAGCATACGCCAAGTCGTTGCTGTTACATCTTGAGTCAACTTAGATACATTAATCATTAAATGAATCGAACTCGAGAGCTCAGCGCTTTAAGTACAGAGATATTGCTGAAGGCGACCAGCATTTTTCGCACAAATATAGTCAATGTTCTAATTTCTAAAATTAAATTAATTTGCTTACGCTAACTCATACTCGCCAAAGTTATCGTCAAAAAGACGAACCGTAAAAATTACAACAGGAACTTACTAAAACTGTAAAACGAGGTACGTGCAAAATATAAAAGTAACGTTTATTTAGACGTTACTTTTATATTTTGCACGTACCTCGTTTTACAGTTTTAGTAAGTTCCTGTTGTAATTTTTACGGTTCGTCTTTTTGACGATAACTTTGGCGAGTATCGTCCAATCGTCAAAACAACTATTTGGAGTCCACCCACAATATACGGCACAATGACTAAATGACCAACTAAATCTCTCATCGCTTTTTAACTCGTAGTGGAAGTGCACCCTAATACTTCAGGCTAGTACACCTAAGATCTTATCTCGAAAGGGTCTCTACACACCAAGCCTACCTCTTTGCAGCTCCATGCGAGCGATTACACGCGATAGAATGCGATGTAAAGCCACTCGAATGAGGAGTCTTAAGGTTTAAGCTCCGTTGAGAAATTTACTATTTAGTTCAACTTGTAACAGATGGGAGAAGTTGTATAATGTGTGCACATAATAAATAGTTATGTCACCTTTAAATTATTACATATTATAAAACAATGTCCTCCTGTCTTTCTGTCTGTTCGCGATAAACTCAAAAACTACTGAACGGATTTTCTTGCGGTTTTTACCAATAAACAGATTGATACATGAGGAAGGTTTAAGAATATAATTTGTTCAGGTTTTGAACTACCTTACCTAGTTGTCAACTTTAAAAGAAAATAAACATTTGAAATTATTTTATTTTATAACTAGCTGTCCGCCATGATTTTATCCACGTTTATAATTATTATTTTTTTTCTTTATCTTGACACGGCAAAGTGATTGTAAGGGACCTGATGAAAAGCCCAATTACAGTCCAGACAATGACGACAAGGAGAAGATAGATGACTTCTAGTCGTCGTCAGTGTCAAGCTGGTCTGACCAGATGCTTCTTCACACTATGTTTGAAAGACCCAATGTCATAGAAGGGAGGGAACACATGAGCCGGAAGACTGTTCCAAAGTTATATGGTATGGCATTAAAAGGAATTGCTGAACCTTTTGGTGTGAGACGGGATTGTGCTGCCGTGGCTCATAGCGTGATGTTATATAGCCTATTCCCATCCTCAATAATTGGGCTATCAAATAAAATAAATATATTGAAATCCATCTGTTAGAAGCAATGATAAGCACGTTCAAACAGAAATATAACAATTCTGCTTTATTATATTAGGTATCGATAAAGGATATAGATCGATCCGATACCCAAAAGACCAACACAGTTATTCGGGTTATAAGCAATCATAATATTATGCTTCTGTTTCTTTCAAACTAGCTGTTTTTCTTGAGAATGTTACGTACAGGATAGGCGATAACACTTAGCCCGACTCTAGAAATAATTAAAGCCTGCGATAGCATGATCAGCAGTTGTGCAAGCGTTTAAGATTACTCCAAAAAAGCAACGAGTTAATACTTAAATGGACTTACACCAGTTTCCTGGAGGGATGGGCAGTGACAGATACTACTAAGAACAGAATTAATGGCGCACTAAATGTGCTGTGTGAAACTCTATGAAAACGCTCGTTCAATATTTACTTTTGAAGTGATTTTACTATATAACAAACTTTAGATCTCATTTTATTCTCTTAATAGAAAATTTATTAAAAACTGTAAAGGAAAACGGCTAACATTTTTCACTTTATATTTTCCATTACAAACTTTGCACTCCAAACTATACATATATACCATATAATAAATACCGTAGAATTAAAGGATGAATTTCGAAAAACCTACATGAAAATTTCAAATTTGTGATTTCCGCCAAACGGAATTGCGCCAGCTATGGCTTTCTATGGATCCCATTAATAGCGAGCGAGCCAACTGTCACCTACTAGATACAGACCAAGACTCCGTGTTGCTATCCCGAAGTATTTGAGATAGAAAAACCCAATATCATTTTACCTTTAACGGGAATCGAACCCGAACACCAAACCGAAAACCCAGCAGTCGCAAATCGCTACCGCTGTGTCTCCGAGGCTACTTTATTAAATACTAGGTGACCCGCGCAACCTCGTCTACTTCACATAAGAGAATTTTCCCTCCTCCTCGCTCCTATTGGTCGTAGCGTGATGTTATATAGCCTATAGCCTTCCTCGGTAAATGGGCTATCCAACACTAAAATATATTTTTAATTCGAACCAGTAGTTTCTGAGATTAGCGCGTTCAACCAAATAAACAAACTCTTCAGCTTTATAATATTAGTATAGATAGATTAACTAGATCTTGCCCGCGGCTTCCCTCAGTAACAGTACTTATTTCTCGATGAAAGATTTCCTGTCTTTTTCTGTTTCTCTGCCAACGTGTATGCGAAATTTTATGATCATCGGTCGAGTAGTTAAGGCTTGAGTATAACGAACAAACCCACATTCGCATTTATTACATTAGTTAGGATGAGGATGGTCCCAGTCCTGAATAGCAACCGTTCTCGTCACGTCTACAGCTCGCTACCATGAATATGTTTCCTTAAACTAATCTAGTTTCAATCTGTTTATTATCTGTTAAACAATATCTAGGATTAGAGTGATTAGAGTGATTACATGTTAATCCCTCGACAAATCATGCTTGTTACGTTCATTAGGTGTCTGATGTATTGACATATTACTAAACATGAGTTGGAAGAGATTTATTTATTTATTTTTAAACGCACTAAGAATATAATTACTACATAATAATGAAAAACAGCAGCGATAACCTAATGGAAGACCGTTGGACTGCCACACAGAGATCTCGAGTTCGATCCCAAGGCACGCACCTCTGACTTTTCTAAGTTATGTGCGTATTGAATAGTTATCGGCCGCTTTAACGGTGAAAGAAAACATCATGTCTAAGTGCTCTCCATAATATTTTCGAATATACGTGAAGTCTGCCAACCGGCACTGGGCCAGCGTGGTGGACTATGGCCTAACCCTTCTCACGCTGAAAAGAGGCCCGTGCCCAGCAGTGGGACAGTTTAATAGAAGGCTGATTTTATTCTTACTAATATTATAAACGCGAAAATTTATATGGATGTTTTTTACTCTTTCACGCAAAAACTATTGGACCGATTGCAATGAAACTCGGTATGTAGATAGCTGGAGACCTAAATTCACACATAGGCTACTGTTTATCCCAATATTCCCACGGGAACGGGACTTACGCGGGTGAAACCGCGGGGACAATCTAGGATATTATATTCATAATATTCCAAATTTTACAAATAAATTTAATATTAATTTGGTATTTATCCAATAACAGGTATGCATGACAATTGAACAATAATAATTATAGTCTAGTATACTCGTACTAGAGTTTGTAATAGTGACTGAGAAAAGGCCCAATAGTGAGACAGTTTTTTATTTTATTTTTTTATTTTATAGAATAGGTACAGTAACAGGCTACAGACATATAAACACATAATGTTAAACAGTATACAATACTCAAATCTGTAGTCCAATTATAACTATAATACATCATTTAGTTAGTGAAAGAGAACGAAGAGAAAGCGAGTGAAGATACGATATAACGAGCACTGATATTATACATATAAATATAAAATAAATGATATAAAAGTTTTACATAGGTAGTAGTTGATTATTTTATTTTTCCTTAAGGTTTATGCTATCTTAATGTAGCTTACACTCTTCAAGTAAAGAACTTTTTAAATATATTAAGTTTGTTATAAAATATACGACCCGGGAACATACAGCATTATATTGGTCGCAGTTGCAGTAGCCTCGTATATACAAGGCTAATATTTTTATATTAGAAGTATTCATCATGCACAAATTAATTATTAAAGGAGGGTGAGAACCCCTGGGCCCACCAGTTATCACATTGTAATTGATACCAAAAAATTCGTTATATTTTTAGGTACTTACCACCAAAATACGTTTGATTATTTCTTCATAGAAAGCGAGAAACTTATATTAAATTAAGTTAACCAATAATCGATTAATATGCATCTCTAATTATATACTATCGAGTATTATTAAATCGGTATAATCTCAAAATATGTTCTATAATCGAATGATGATAATAAAAACTCAATCGATTGAAAATCGTGTTTTGGTTATTAATTACCTGTGGTCACCGACTGACAAGTTTAACGGCTAATGTCAAAATCAAGTTCAACACTCGTTCGGTTTGTTCCAAATGTACTCTGTGGTTTGTTCCTTAGGAGTTCGCACGTATTTTTCTTGTTTTGTTATGTTGTTTGCTTTACCCACGACTTTGGCTTGCTAAAGGACTGTTCGACGGATCTTGTGACTTAGAATTACCTGGCACTTCATATTAGACAACTGATTCCGCTTCTGAATTGGATATTGACGACATGGATCGCTGTGTGAACTATACCATTGCGATAGGTCGCAATAACTCTATTGGCAGAAGCGTTTTGGAGGATGAAGCGATTTTATCAGTTATACGTCAATGGCATGCATAGGTATAGGTATAGCAAGTATGTAGGTATAGCAAGTGAAAAATGCGTGCAGTTGCATACTTATAGAGGGTAATGCCGCAATCTAAGTAATCTAGTGGATCTTTGCTTTGTCTTTAAGTGGTCCGCATCTGCGTGTTACAAACAAGGACGTTTTATTTTTTATTTATAGGTACATAAAAATCAAAGCAATATTGATGTTTGTTTTCTGAGGTGCCTACTTCTATCTATTTATCAGCCACAGACGTCCACTGCTGAACATGGGCCTCCCCCATAGACCGCCACTGGTAAATAAATAGATAAACCTTCGATAAAGTACCTCCGTATAAATATATATAACATTTTGCAAACGATTAATGTCATATAACCTCACTTTTACTTTATTTTATATAACTTAATTTCTGGGAAGCGAAATATCGCAAAATTTTTGGTGACGACTTGTTATTATATTCTCTTTCAAATAAGGCTACTTTGATTATGATAACAACTGGGCCCAGATATATATGGAGTGATTCCTTCGTCCTTTTAGGCCTGCCAATTATTGGAATACCCGAGCGTAAGACGCGTTTGGACTGAATGATAGAGCTCTATATTCAAATCGGTGCGCGGCCGCCATTGTAGTAAAATTGTATCGAGGAGTGCTTTTTTCATAAATATGTATCTTTATTGTCAACCAATAACTTAAATATTTGGGACGGACAAATTTTAATATAACTATTTACGTTTCATTCAAGCTGCAAAATAGGATAGATTTCTATTCTTATAATCTAAAAATCACTTAACACGGGCTAACGTTTTTGCATTTTTCGTGCAAATTTACGTAATATGGTAGGCAAAATATTAATTATTTTAAGTTTCTTACACAGAGTAATTATAAACGCATTCATTGTTATGGTAAATGTATACTTTATATTTGTATAAAACAAAAAAGTGTTGATTTTATCAACTTAACTGTGACCGCCTGTTTCGGCACATTTCGCTCGGCGCAGTCTTAATGGGTTAACATATATTAGTAGGCTTCCTAATTAATACAAAATTATATGTAAAATTAAAATGTATCGAATATTTTTTTTAGATTAAGTTACGCTTTTTGAGATTTTGATTTTTATACAACTAAGTTCACAAACAAGCATACGGCCCGGCCTACCTGATGGTTAGTGGTCACCGTAGCGTATAGACGCCTGCAACACCAGAGGCATCACTTGCGCGTTGCCGACCCTTTAGGAAAGGAAGAAAAGAAAAAGGAAGTGGGAAAGAGAAGGAACGGGAAGGGGGAAAGAGGGCGATTGGCCCTCCGGCACTCTGACTCGCCGAACGAAACAAAACAGTAGGAACACTGCTATTTCACGTCGATATTCTGTGAGAGGATAGTCCGTCCCTGCTGTCGAGGCTCTACTACTCTTTTATTACAATATCAGGAAACGATACCTACATAGAATGAATTAATAAATTGAAAGCAACGCATTTAAGACACAGAGAAGACAATAAATGATTTGATTTGATTTGATTTGAAGATATTAGAAAAGAAATTATAGTTTTTTTTTTAGTTACAGTTAAAGCTTTTATATACCTAGCTCTTCGGCGTTTTGGAGCTAATTAATGCGTTCTACATACGTTCTTATATAGCCTATCCTTATATTATAAATGCGAATATAAGTTTGTTTGTTTGTTTGTAACGCTTTCAAGCCTTAACTACTGGACCGATCACCATAAAATTTCGCACACACGTTGTCTGAAGTACAAAAAAGGACATAATACCTTTCATCCAGAAAAAGTATTGTTCCCGAGATGTATAAACAAATAATATAATATTTTTTCCTTGGAATATATTCAAATTAAATCATTTATTCAATTGCGAACAGTTAGGATGTTAACATTATAATTGTCCTGCCACGTTCTACCTTCAGGCATGTAAATTTAAATAGTCTTGCTTAACAAAAACAATTATTTAATAACGTATGAGGATATGAATAAAAAAACAACTAAATAAAAAATATCCAAGGGGTCTTAGGTGATGATACAAATCACTAAAGTCCAAAAACGTTTACAACTTTTTTAAGCCATTACACAAGATATATTGAGTCCATTACGGCTAGAAAATCCATTTGTTTATAACCCCAAAGTACTCTACTTAGTTTGATACACAACGTACTTTACAAGTAAGTGAAAACAATTTGGTAACGTACTCTCAAGGGCTAGATATAAATACACATATGAACAACAAAAGAAAAATTTACAAAAGCAGACACATTTTAAGGACCTGCTCAATATTGGAGGTACTCAACTAGGGAAATTAAAATAATATCCACAAGACCAATTTCGATCACGAAAGCGAATCTTATCTTATCTTGTGTGGGGGCCAGTCAGTATAGACCGGCGATACTTCGACCCAGTGAGATCTTTTGTGTCGACTTCCCCAATACCGACTACCATAGATGTTCATGGCAGCTGGAACCGACGGCTTAACGTGCTCTCCGAGGCACGGAGCAGGCGATAATTGTCAATCAATACGCACATATTTTCGAAAAGTCATATAACTTCAGAAAGTCAGAGGTGCGCGACGTGGGTTCGAACTTAAAAGCGAATCTTACTGGAGACTTACCATCTGCACATTAGATATTGTAATGAACAAGTTGATGCCTTGCTCAGTGTGACTGTGGTGAGCCGGAGCACACAATGGCACATTTGTTAGTATGGCCTTCTTGCCCAAGCACTTGCACAATATCAGAGCTTTGTGCGGCCACTTCTAACGCAATTAGAATGGCCGAATATTACGCAAATAAGAAGAAGAAGGTGCGAGAATACAACGCACCCCCAGTGCAATAAAGGTGTAATTACAATTACGGCTTTTTTTTTAATTGCAGATTCGAATAGTCTGTACCAGCACTATTCTATCTTTATATATGTGTATTTATATACAAATATATATCTTAATCCACAAGTTGTGATTTGAAAAAAATAAAGTACTTTATACCAAAAAAATCAACTGTTGCGTCATAATTTCATAATTTTCAATCATAAAAGTCTATAAACCTATTTAAATTTGATAATACGCAATATACTTAATCTTAACACAATGAACGCCATGCCGGTCATAAATGACCGCGAACAATTCATTTTCTATAGTGTTTGCTACATAGCAATGTGTGTTAATTATGCCTTTGTTTGAATATATTAAACAAAATATTATAAAAGTAGTAATGCTGTAATAAATATATCAGACCAAACAGTTTCTTTGCTCTCCTCTAAAGTTAGCATATTCTTCTTACGTCTTTATTGCACTGGACGAGCAACTAGTACACAGGAATTGCTACTCCAACGGTGAGATCAGGTCCAGGACCAACGCCTTTACGTGCCTTTAGAGACAATGTCGAAGAAGTTAGCAGTGTTTCACTGGAGTGCGACTGCCTCACTGCCAACTTCGCCGAGATTAAGGATTTATGGACAGAAAAAACAATATTATTTTATGGACCGACAATTATTGTTGTTTTCAGCAAAATATAGTGCTATATATGATTTTTATACGTTCTTGTTTCAGATTTTATATTGCCAAATAAACAAGACTATGATTTTGTAACAATAAATTATGTATTTTTACGAACTTTGGACATTTAAAAATTCTGTCGATGATGATGGATCTCCATTTAGGTGAGCTGAGAATTATTTTAAGCATTTCTGATGCTATTCCAATTAGGATTAGGTAGTCACCTCACCCATACCCAATTATGTGGGTAACAGCCACATGGGATATAAATATATGATTCAATAATAATTGTTCCGAGTCAGGATGTTCCTTATGTGCGTTGTTAGAATTTCTCAAAGGTCTCCTACAAAACATGAATTATTCATAGTGAATCTTCACATTCACTAACTACGCCACTGAGATGGTCTTGCAATTGATTCGAGTATTTTCGTCTTCAATCATTTCTATTAAAGTTATGAAACACTTACCGGACTTTCAGGACCGCTCCAGTACGATTCTAGCTAAAATAAAAATGTTTTATATGAACACCTTAAAAATTAAATGAAGGGCATACATGAACAGATATATAGACGCTTGTATATACTGGAGGGTATACCGGTGAAGGAAAATATCGTTAGAAAACCCGCATGTCTGAGAGCTCTGAAGAATGTTCTCGAAGATTTGTGAAGTCTGCCAATCCGCACTTGGCCAGCGTGGTGGACTATGGCCTAGCCCTTCCCGTAAAGCCCGGGTCAGTGGGTTTGTTTATATATTTACAGGGCTGATATTAATATATATCCTGTTATAGTGAGGAAGTCTTGCTATCTCCCCTACATAGCTGCAGGTAAATATTGTATCATGCTTCTTTTGTCTGTCATTTGACTTTACTACTGCCAAATTTGAAACATAGCGTTTCAAAAACTTTTACTGTTTAGTCAATTTCAATTTTTTTTTGTTTTCGTCGTGTTTGTAATGTTAAATAAAAATTCGACTTAAATAATAAAAATATATCCCTATTGTGTACCCTGTTTCCTTAACGACGGAGATATCGCATTGTTCTCTGTTGTATTCGAATGAATCACATCATTCGTATAAAAAATGTGTTTACTTACACCAGGACTTGGATTGCGTAATACCGGCGTAGGGGTAGCAACTGCCAATGCTTTACTTCGCAACTATAACATTTTAAAAGAAATTAAATGGCTAAATAATAATACTTCGAGTCCGAGTTTTGGTCACGGCGGCCAGTCTTAACGATGTCCAGCTATCTGTAGAAAAATATTACAGTGCTCAGTTCCGACGCAAATGTATGGAACTATCTATTCTCTCGCTCTTTTAACCCGAAGAGCACGGCAATCCAACATGACTAGAGAGAGAGATAGTGACTACCAGAATGGACGGTAACTTTTTATTTTACAAATGACTACTTAGCAACCGACGAAATATGCTCATGAAAGTTGAGCTTTTGGTCAAATGTGACTCCCAAATCTTTCATAGAATCAGTTCTCGTGATAACATTATGGTTTTATTAATATGTATAATTGATTGGGTGACGCATTCGGCCAAGAGTCATCACGTAACATTTTGTGGTATTGAAGTCCATTTTGTTTTCAAAGCTCCACCTGCATACTGAGTCAACATCTGATTGCAGAGCAGCGCAATCAGCTTCAAATTTGATTTGAAATAATTTTAAGTCATCAGCATATAAGAGGCATTCCGCATTTCGAATCTGTAGTACCTTCTGTAGGCAGATCATTAATCATATCATCATCATGTTTATTAATCATTTTATAAAAAGAAGGGGTCCCAGTACCGATCCCTGACTGAGTCCTGATCGTTTATGGTAAGCGTGCGACTCATAATGACCAAGCGTCACGTATTGTTGTCGGTCACGCAAGTAATCCGCAAGAATATGGAGCAAACCCGGAGCAATGCCTATTGCACACAGCTTAGATACCAAGATATCATTATTTACTTTATCAAAGGCCTTGCAAAAGTCAAAATAGAGAACATCCACTTATTACCGCGGTCAAGAACGATAGAGATAAAGTCAACTAGGGTCAGTAGGTTAGTGTTGACTGATCTCTTAGTACGAAAACCATGTTGCTCATTGCAAAGATACTGCCTCACCTGTCTATAAATGCTTTCATGTAATGCGTTCTCAAAAACCTTTGCTGAAGATGACAAAATAGCTATTAGGTGGTATCCGATTTGTTATTGGTTTTTGGCATAGGCGTAACACGTACAGTTTCCATTGTAATGGTTTATACCTGATTTCAAAGCTAAATTAAATGTATGGTTAAGAAGTCGGATGACAAAGTTCTTTCCCTTTTTCAAAAACCCAAGCTATAGAGCTATTAATTTTTAACTTATTAATGCCTGGTCCAACATCCGAATCGGAAAAACAATGTATATTAATATATAAATGCGAATTATTCATACATCTCGTAATTATGTTTTCGACATCGAAGTCAGGGATTTTAGGTTGAAAACACTAGGAAAATACTCGGCAAATGCCTCGGATACAGCGACTTCTTTCAAAGCCTTTTCTTTATAAACTACCTTTAGTTCAAACCCTCCCTTTGACAGATGCCAGCAATGTGCTGCCAGATTGCCTTTAGATTCGCCCTTAAATTATTTTCAATATTTTTAATGTACGACGTATATCCGGCTGCCATGCGAGTCTTCAAGTTGGATCTGAGATCAGAAAATAGCTTATACGTCTGTTATGTAATCTGCATTTCACCCGTAAATCCTTTATGATATCATAGGTAAACCAGATCTTCGGGTTCCTTTATTACTTCGGAGTTTTTTAGCTATACATATGTCGAATAGGCCGTAAACTATGTCATAAAAGTTTTGAGTACTACCGTCGACATTATCACATGCAATTACCGTCTCCCACGAAACCTTAGACAATAAATCAAGAAGTTGCATATGGTCACATTTTTTGAAATTCCAGTCCCTGTTGCTTTTAATATTACTTTGTTCAATTTTGTCAGATTGTAAATTTACCTGGATATCCAGCGCCGGATGGTATGCATTAGTCGGCACTAAGCCTTCAGTAGAACTAACACTGCACACAAATTTGCGCTAACTTGGACTAAGACCACATCTAACATACTTCCATGCAAATGTGCTTCATTCAAAATTCATTAAAATTCCATGGTGCTCCATGTGTTTCTCCGCATCGATGTCACTGTGGTGAAGACGTCGATTGCCTTGGCCACCATGGCCTATCATGTAGCAGGAGTGCCGGTCGTTTTTCACGGCACGCCATGCGCCACCCTTAATGACATTATCCATCAAGCTTTTGTCACCACCGGCGTGCCAGCTCATCTTGAACCTAATGGTTTGGCACGTGACGATGGTAAGAGACCGGACGGTATGTCATTGATGCCTTGGAAGATGGCTAGGCCCTTGGTGTGGGACGCAACGTGTGTAGACACCCTTGCGCCATCGGGATCCCTCCTTTTCGCATAATGTTTTTTGTCCTAATATACTTCGGCATAACGATTTTGGCACAATTTGTTTTGGCATAATAATACTTTGGCATACTTTTTTTAGGCATACATTTTATGTTGGCATAATCATGTTAAAGACTAATTTGTTTTGGCATAAATTTGATTCCCATAACGTTAGTAGGCCTAATGACTATTAGCATAACGTTAGTAGGCCTAAAGACTTTTAGCATAATAGAAGTTAACAAAAGTTAGTCACAGAACCGAATTGCTGCAAAACCGACTTCACGTAGTCTTGTTTGTCCTACCCCTAGAGTGTTATTTAAAATCGCGTAGGCGTGTAGGGGCGAGGCGGCCCGCGGGCTGAGGAGCAGGCGGCTGCGAGCGAGCCGCCGCGGCTGAGGCTGGCCGGCGAAGCCGGCCAACAAGCCGAAGCTGCGGTGGTGAGCGAAAGCCGTCTGCGACGATTAGCACGCGTGGGGCCGCCGGAGGCCCGCAGCGCCGGAGCCGTGACAGAAACTCATTCAACACATCATCAATTTATGCTTTAGGATATTATGCTTAAAAAAGTTATGGTTTAGAACTTTATGCTTAATAAATTTATGCTTTACAATATTATGCTTAATCATTATTATGGTTAGAGAAATTATGCTTAAAAAATTATGCGTAAGCTGTTATGCGTAATTATATTATGCGAAAATATAATTATGCCAAACAACATTATGCTAAGTTATATTAGGTCTTAAAATTTTATGCTAATGGATAGGGAACCTGCGCCATCATATCTTCCCAGTACGGCGGATTGTGTTGGTGCTGCTGCTGCATCCGGGGAGACTCTCAAACGGCGCAAATACAAAAACCTGGCAGGGGATTATGTTTTTGAGCCGTTCAGGGTCGAAACTAGGGTCATGCGGTCCCAGTGCTCGTGCTCTTTATAGAGAGATAGCGAAAAGGTTTATCGACGCTTCCCGTGACCAGAGGGCTGGCCTTTTTTTCACGGAAAGGATAAGCATTGCCATTCAACGTGGCAATGCTGCCAGTCTTCTGGGCACACTACCAGTCGACTGTGATGCGGAGGAATTCTATGACGCCTATTAGAGGGTTTAGGTTCCTTTTTCTTTTTTCTTATTGTTTTATAATATTTTAGGTATAAATTAGTTTTAAAGAATTGTGTTTATATTATGTATGTAATTAATAATTTGTATTGTTATTAGTAAATAAAACATATTAGCTTCCATGCATATTTCTCACAATATTCCGATCATACAAATTACAAAAGTTAAGAAAGTAACAATAATAACTATTTATATTAGCAGAGGCACTGTTCAAATTTATGTCACCATATATGAAAATAGTCCCTTTCAGCTCATTTATAAATCCTTCGATTTTTGTAAACCATTCCATATAAACATCATCAGTAGCACCTGGCATAATTTAAATAACACAGACGTAAACTGTGCGTCCATGCCATGAGAAACTCGCCCACATATCCTCGCCACAGTTTGTCTGCAATTCTCGACGACGACGCATCAAGATGGGCGTACGAGCCGTGAGCAGCACACCTCCACAGGGTGTCGGTCTATGGCGTTGTAGCAGTCGTCGTTACAGATCAGATCGGAGTCGTCAACCGAGGTATCTAGGAATGTCTCAGTAGCCAATATTCATATTCAGTTAATGCTATATTTTGATGCCATTGTGGTAACTTCGTGCTAGCAGAGTTCTCATATTCTACTAATCTCTCGGTGAGCATTTCGACCTGACGCATATAGTTATCAGTAGTCGCATAATACGTCGTGATAAGCGATACGGCGTGGCCAAGTTGGTCTTTTAATGCCTGAATTTCATGTCTTTGTATTGGTACACTTTGCATATCATAATTGTGTCTTTCTTTGCATTAGTATTAATTGATGGCGTCTTCCTGATTGTAACATTTGGGTGTCCAGTTCCTCTCGACCGACGTGAAGGTGTTATCGTAGATGTCATTAGTTACCTGTTCACATTCAAGACATACCCAGGAATCCTGGCGCACATGAATCAAGTTTGTTTCGTTTATGCACTGCACATTTTAGCACAAGCATCAAAAGTGCAAGTCAGGAATTCTTCACCCACTACTAAAATGTAATACTATGACAGGCTGTACACGTCTTATTCATTGTGATGTCGCACTTCTAAAGCTTGCACTCGTATTCATAGGATCTTTAATAGTAGGACTCACTGGCCGGGTTGGTTGGGCTGGCGTATTGGTATTGTCGTATTTAGACTGTTTATATAAACACTTAGGGCATTTCCAGAGTATCTTGCTTTCAACACTCATCAATTGAAACCGCTTTTTACAAAATAAATCATAATACTGCTGGCAAGTAAAACATTGCAAGCGTTCATCAATCTTAAAAGAGTTCGCACAACCAGCGCAACTGTTTGTTGACATCGTTACACAGCAAGATTTAGATTTTGTGTCCAGGACAATGAAGCGCTTCTAGCAGTGTACGACGTGAGACGTTTAGTCACGCAAAAATTAGAATGCGATGAAAATACTCAAAGAAAATAGAGACGTTGCGAAACGTCAAAACAAGTCACGGAGCCCTATAACATATGTTACAAACGGCTGACAAATTTTAAATTTTTGTTTTATTGCTGTTAATCGGTTAAATTGCGATTTGATGTATTAACACAGAGTTTAACATAACTGAACCCTCTGATTTTTAAAAATAAGCTTCTTTTCAAGGTCACGTGCCATACTGGCATCAGGATGGATGGTCACCTACCCAGTGAGTACAAACTGCGCAAATGAATCGAGCTTTTTTTAACCAATAGTTGATACTAGACTGCTACGTTCATATACATCGTTTTAGACCTCATAGCTTTTAAGGATAAAAAGTTATTATCAATTAACTATTTTGATGCCTAAACGCCTGTAGAATTAAAGGAGCTGAAATCAAATACAAAATAGTCACGAGAGATCAGACGTAGAAACAACCTTTACGTGCTATCTAAAAGTATGCAATATTTCTAACTTCCTAACTACTGTTATACATAGTCTTATGCCTTTAACCCCAATGGGGCAGACAGAGGTGTATTACACCCACTATTCAGTAACTATGGGTTAAGGTCCCACGTTATAGGGATTGAACCTACTACCAACTATCGCGCTCAATTCCAGCCTCCATGCCACTGAACATTTATTTACAGAAAAATCAAACACTGCCCGACCCAGATATCGAACCCGAAATAATACACAGCAATCGCATACACTACTAGATCGCAACCATTCGATCGAAGAGTTTCTTGAGACAAAACATCATTTATTTTGTTGACTGTATCTGAGATTCTCGCCATGGTCCTTATGATCTACAGTCCTACTACTTTTATATTAAGGGGACAATTTTTTATATATTATTCACACTAATATTAAAATTATCATATTAATATTAGCTAGAGTTTAGAAATTCAAAGGCCCTAATCTCAAAAAAATGCTATACGCTGTCCAACAAAATGTACCTGTGCAAAAGAACAGTGTTCTTTGCAACGATATTAGGAATATATAGTTCACGTATATATACGATAGATATATCGAGAATATTCTAGAAAACCCCAGTACTTTCAGACTTCGTTTGTTCGGTTTTGTGTGATCATAGCTATTCTTCGTACTACTGCTGTTATATTCGAACCATTAACCAGAAGAAAATAACCATTCGAATGCTGTTATATTCTGCCTCCGTGGCGCAGCAGTAGTAAATGCGACTGCTGTGCATAAGGGGTTCGAGTCCTGGGTCGGGCCAGCAAAAAGTTACTGGGCTTTCTGTTAAAAAATCTTAATAGCAGCTCGTAGTTAGGAAGTGGGCGGTGTTAGGTGAAAGCACGTAAAGCTGTTGGTCCTGCGCCTGATATCCCTCCGGTCGTGTCACATTGCCATCCCATCGGATCATGAGAGTTAGGAAACAGAGAATGTCCTTGTGTTTGCACACCCACTTGTGCACTAGCCTCTGTTAAGACTGGCCACCGTGACCGAAATTCGGTCTAGAGGACATTATTCGAACAACCATAGTGATATGCAATAATACGTACGGCTCTTTGTTTCTCGTGCTGAAAAAATAAAGTATTGCCTTAAGATGAGATAGAAAGAAGATAGAATTAATGAAATACAGAAATATAACAAGTCTGTTTGTTTGATCGACTTACTGCTAAAATGTTTTGCCGATTTTTATTTCAATATTATTATGGAATGCGAAATATACGGCGAAAGCAATAATCTAACGTAAGACCGTTTCGAATATTTTGTAGAAATATTACCGATATCGGATTTAGATTGTGGGATGCTGTTCAATCTATTTGAAATGTTGCCAGCTCAGATTTAGAGGTAGGTAAAATTTAGTATGTTTTATATCCTAGGACTGCAGCGATATTAGGAAACCGTTGGACTGCCACGCAGAGCTGTTGAGTTTAATCCAAAGGTACCATCTGAAGATTTTTGTTTATTAAATGGGTAATTATCGCTCACTGTTACGTTGAAGAAAAATATCGTAAGGAAACCTACATGTCTAAGAGTTGTCCATAATATTCTAGATAGAGATATGCGAGATCTGAGATATCTAAGATATGTAAAGTCTGCGAATCCGCACTAGACTAGCATGGTGGACTAAGGCCTAACCCTTCTTACACAGCGGCCTATCAGTGGGACAGTTGGACAGGAGAGGCTGGTAATCTGTAACACAGGTCTACCTAGTATAGATACCAGTCTTTTATACAGACAACACACATCTTCACTTTTATAACTACTCATAGATTAAGGACTGATCTTTTGTAAGCCATTTCTGTGTGAGAGTATAAATAAATAAATTATTATAATTTAAATTATTATTCTTTTTATAAGCTCATTTTTCAATAATAATTATATTTTTAAATATATAATTATAAAAAAAACACATTTAAAAATATAAAAACTATGAAGAGCCACCGGCATCGGGAACTGGGTCCAAGGTACCGGTGGTTAGGGCTCCAGCGAGATGAACCTCCTCACGATGCGTGCCGTGTCAAGCAATACGGCCTTCTGCATCAGAGACTTAATCCAGCCGTCTAACGCGAGCCTCTTCAGATGGCGATCGAGACTCTTGGCAATCAGTCCATGGACTGATACGACTATCCGTACAATTATCGCTGAATCCACATCCCACATATCGACAATCTCGTGTGCCAAATCCAGATATTTAACTTGTTTATCTTTTTCAGCCTTCACGAGATTCCCGTCATTAGGAATGGTAATATCGACGATCATTGCACGGCGCTCTAATCGGTCCACCACCATAATGTCAGGTCTGTTGGCTACAACAGTCCTCTCAGTAATGATGGAACGATCCCAGTACAACATTGCGTGACCATTTTCGAGAACGGGGTCGGGCACATACCTGTGGTACGGTACTTCTAAGTCCACGAGATCATATTTTAAAGCAAGTTGCTGATGTATAATCCTGGCCACTTGGTTGAATATATGCAAGTACTTGCCATTAGCGAGACGAGAACATCCAGAGATAATGTGTCTGTGAGATTCTCCGGGTTGATAACACGCTCGACATATGTCAACCGTACCATCCTTCAGGATATATCTCCGGTAGTTATTCATCATCACTAGTTCGTCCATAATTGCATAGACAAAACCTTCGGTTTCTCCAAACAGATCACCGAATCGTAACCAGGGTACGAACGATATTAAATCTACGTCGGGCCCATATAGAGCCCGATAAAACCGACCGTGTAGCTCCTTGCTCTTCCACACAACCTTGCGATCCTCAGTTGTATGCTTACATGCCACTGGTTTGCGCCAGTGCGAGCGAGGTGAGGCCAGTATCCACTTCCACCACATCACGATGGACATGCACGTTATTGTGGAGAAAATAATCTCGGAGATTGCACACCTCACGATTATGGAACGTCTTGGCACATAAAAAGCCACGAACCCCACATTTCTGCGGGATGTACAACCTCATTACAGAAGAACGTGGATGGTGCATTCTGTGAGCGGTTAGCAGTGCCCGGACTTTTCTGTCCAGGGCATCTAGTTCTGATTGAGTCCATCTAAGTATGGCGAAGGAGTATGCAAGGACTGGCGTGACCCAAAAGTTACAGGCTCGCACCCTATTGCCACCTGTTAAAAGACTTCTTAGTACCTACTTCCTCCTACCTTCCTTCCTACCTTCAAAGAAACGTTCCCGTAACTCTTGTTTCATTCCAGCCTCGGAGATATTTAATGCCTGCGACATACCCAGATATTTGTAGGTTTCGGTTTCAGACAGAGATCTAAGTTGTATAGAATCTGAGAGTTGCACCCCAACAGATTCCATAATCTTGCCTCGTTTCACATACATAACTGCACATTTATCCATACCAAATTCCATCCTGATAGAGTTACTAAAGGTTTCGGTTACCTTAAGTAACGCTGCCAGTTGCAAATTGCTGGGGGCAAACAATTTTAAGTCATCCATGTAAAGGAGGTGAGATATAACCTGACCATCTTTCCGCAACCGATAGCCCAGCTCTGAACTCTCTAAAAGAGTGCTTAAAGGGTTCAGACCTAGACAAAACCACAGCGGACTCAGACTATCACCCTGGAATATACCTCGCTCGATCTTTATCGGTACCCCATAACCCCGAATTTCTCGACATCCTGGATAGCGAAGAACAGTCCGCCATTGGATCATACATGTCTTCAAGAAGGTGCATAGGGTTGTATCAATCTTATATAACTCCAGCATCCTCATAAGCCATGTATGTGGCACGGAATCATTGGCCTTCTTATAATCTATCCAACATGTCGACAAATCTTTTCGGTTACGGCGAACCTGTTGGCTAATGGCCATATCAATAATAAGGAGCTCTTTAGTACCACGGGCCCCATTCCTACATCCATTCTGAGAAACAGATATAAATAATGGAATAATCACTAATAAAAAAATAAAAAATATATATTATTATTATTAGTTTATATACAGGGCTGATATTATGATCTTGGAAATAATTCTAAGGAATTAGAGAAATATATATAACTACTAACCTCAGCTCTCACCAAAAGCTGTCTTGAGTATCCCTGAAAAATTAACGAGTTATAAATTGTTTCCTAAAATGGACGAGATAGAATCTTGACTTTGACTAAAATGTTAAACAATTTGCTGTCATGGACGGCTGCTTTCTCTTTCGACTTAGGAACTTCTACCTCGTCAAGCAGAATTGCAGTGACCGTTTTTGAAATAACTTGCGAAACCAAGTTTGTCGCTGAAAACATCGAGCATGCTTGATGGTATTTTGGTATGCCTGGCAGTAATAAAATAATATTTCTTCACCCTTCGTACCCATTGTACTGAATTATTATACTTAGGTCTTGCAGATATTTACATGCCATATTTTCATACGATATGAATAACCGAATGGCGATATTAACATTATAACTTATTTTGGGTCCTACGTAATTAAATAATCAATGAATATAAAAGTGTAGGATACGAATATTTGTCAAAGATTTCAACTTTACTTGAAGACTCTAACAATTCAAATGTTAATCTAATATGTTTACCGCTAATTTTGATTAGTACCTAGAGATTTTCAATAGAGACGCTTTCAGAAGCCTAAGAATACTTACTGCCCACATATCTGCGTCCTGTTCCCACTGAAAAAGAAAGATTGGATATCGTACTAGATGTAATACTGGACGGCACGATTGACGTAACGGACAAGCAATCAGGTCGCCATTACCGCCGCGACAATTGTTCTCAGTTTGAATCAGAATTTTCGTAAACTACTCATAATATAATTCTGAATCTTGGGTATTCTTGTGTCAGTTAGTTGTAAGTTTGTAAAGAGGACTTTACAAACTTACGTAATACACGCGGTATAGGGCTTGACGCCGACTACGTGATAATTATTTAAAATAAACAAATATGGAAAATTGAGATTCTAGTCAATGTGTGCATTGCGGCTAAAGTATTACCATATTAATGCTATTATAGCAATATAACACAAAAAAAATTGCTATAAATCTGAGAGATACTTACATTTTTCATCTTTTTATTTTGATACATGTTCTGTAAATACATAATAGTAATTATTATATATTTCCATATATTATTAATAATATAATAATAATAATAAATTTTATTTTCATAATCAATGCTACAAATATTGTGTAAAAGTAAACATATTAAAATTATAAGTACAAAATGATTAAACTAGTAGAAAGGTCACCTATCCCTGTACTAGTTAAGAAACTGTATCACAGGTGACGGGGCCTTCCAATGCAATAAATTCAGTAAACTAACGCAAGGAACAGACTTAAGATATAATCAAGTATAGTGCTATTTTATAAATATTAACATAGGTAAAAACTTAAATACTAAATTAAATTAACACATCGCCGAAATAACAAATTTCGTAAATATAGGTAAGAATCTAGGTTATTATCTAATTCATTATTAAAAACATAGGTACATATTATTTTAATAATAATTGTTGGTGTGCAATTTTATGTGTTAGCGACATAAAATCGCGTATCAGCAAATCGCAACACTGGGTCATTGTCTGTTATGTAACACTCGTATTGAGTTTATAAATAATTATTTAATATAGAGAGCGGATCATTCACTAAGTAAAGCAGAAACAATATGATAATTATACATTTAGGGGTATCTTTAGGCGCCTCCATAATCAATCGAGTTTAAATACCTTTTCTCGGCCATTAAGAAAAATATCTGTCTGTAATTTATTCCCTTATCATTATGAATTAGGGAATAGTAGATATTAGGTATGTGAATAATATTTAATGTTCTGTCGTTTCATGCGTAGAAGCCGCGCACTGTATTGTAGTCGCCCCCCACTACAATACAGTGCATGGGGCACGCCTCTTTCTCTGGCACTTTTGCTTTGACTACGGAGTGTAACGGACGTGCGGGCGGCATGTATAGCAGGTAGACGATATACCAATAATATGTGAATTATGTATATAAAGTACTAGAACTTTTGCTCGCATAAAAGTAGGTTAGTTGTATGTTACTCGATGATAATATAGCTTTGTAATCGTGAATTTTTAAATTCGGTTCATTAGTATTCGAGTTTAATCATTACAAACAAAAAATTTAATCTTATATAACATTATAAAGATATACCTACGCCATGTCTAGTCGTCCCACGTCGTAAGATTACATTTACGTTTATATTCTTGGACCTTACCGCCATCTCTTAGTGTCATTGCATACGCAAGAACGAGATAACGCTATATACTCTGTATAGCGTTGTCACTTTATCGTGCATGCTTTGACGATGCTTAGATTAAAAAATACTAAACCAATTTCGAGTAAAATGGACTCTTTCGTTAATAACAATATTTGCTTAATACTGTTATTATTAGTACGACTTTAATGATAAGAATGCAATGATACAGGGTTTTTCCTGAAGATCGGCAACAACATCGATTTATAATATATGCATATATGATATATGCAGTTAAGCCTGTGGCGATTCTGCACAGATGAACAAGTTCAGCCTATTTGCAACAGATGGCACTATATACAATAAGCGCTTAAAATGACATCATATTATCCTGAATCGCACAAGTAACGTTTACTTAGCGACTAACTATATAAATTGTATAAGTTCCCGACATCAACCATCGGACTGCGGCCCGCCAGGCACGATCACTTAACCTGTTCGGAGGATCCTTCCTTTGTGATGAAAGGATATCACACCCTTTTCCTCCAAAAGCCTGTTAGCCACAATGTGCAGGCTTCTGTTGGGGCTGACCCGCATGCAGCAAACCAGGGATGCGCACCTTATCCTCATCGTTTCATAGAAGCAATTGACTTTGGTTTCGGCATCCTCCATGCTTGCCCAGTTCTATACATCCTTGGCATTCCCCAGTTCTGTACATCCCCGATGCACAGAACTGCGGCAATACCGTCCGAACTTTAAATGCGTTACTATATTCAACGCGAAGGGCGCTGTAAAAGCAATGTTAATGTAAAAGTATATTAATAAAAAACATAGTTACCGCTTCTGCATCATGTAAAGCTTTGAATTCATCCCACTGAAATTCGAAAAATTAAATTTATAAAATAAATAATTTTAGATACGTATACCTTTGTTATTTTAGCTAAATCAACTTACCTTTCCAGTCTTCTCTACTCTTTCAAACTAAAACATATAAAGAAAAAGAAATTAATATATTAATATGCTTTGTAGTTAGTTTAAGACTGCGTTTACAAGTGGCGCTGACGAAATGGAAACGCTGCGAACATGCCGATAGAACGTTCGAGAAATTTGCTTAATAGACGCTAGTATGGAACCTAATCCTGGTCCCGGCTGCTATGAACATCTATGGCAGTCGTTATTGGGGAAGTCGACACAAAAGATCCCACTGGGTCGAAGTGTCGCCAGTCTGTACTGACTGGCCCCCCCACAAGATAAGATAAGATAAGATGGAACCTAATGTTGTACACACTACACGCTAATGCATCATGCGCAAGGCACATGCATGGGCTTTATGCGCAAGACGGTTGCGCGGGATACATGCGCCAGTGGCTTGTATACAGAGTGTCCGGTAATTAATGGATAACCTGGAAATATCTTATAGAGGAAATGAAGGCCGTTCAGAAAAAAAAGGAAAAAAATCTATCCTAAAAAAATCTACCTGAGATATGTGTTTTTTTTAATTACCATGTATAACTTTCTTGTATACTACGACCATAAATGAATGAAATCCATCGGTATTTTGTTGTTTTATTATTAAACACTAATTATGCTAATAGATAGACACTCAAAGTATGCTATGCTAATATAGCTTGTACTTTTTAATATATATATATTTTTTTTTTTTTCGTTTTTCTGATCTGCCTTCAATTCTACTATAGGACATTTCAAGGTTATCCATTAATTACACACTGTATGTAGCCTGCTTTAGCAATTGTCGTCCTGTACAACAAGCACCATTAGGTATTGGACTAAATAAGTGACAAATATGATATCATCTCGTATTAAATCATAATCCTAACTAATATTGTACCTAAATGCGAATCTTTGTTTGTTAATATGTTTGTTTGTTACGGTTTCACGCTTTAACTATACGCACGATCATAATGAAATTTCGAATGTACGTGATCATGGGAACAGAAAAGGGCATAAGGTACCTTTCACCGAGAAAAAAACATGCGGGGCAGTCTCTGGGGACTGCCGATAGAAGTGAAAACTAAGTAACTAGCGTGCGGTGACGATGAAGCGAGTTTCACGCTTTTTGTTCCCCCAAAAAGTACACATATATATACAGTATATATATAACTCATGGAAAGCGTTCGGTGACGATGACGTGAGTTCCATGATTTTTGTTTACCCAAAAAGTGCTCAACGCGCCTAAAGAAGTTTTCACTTTAAAAAATTACTGTTACGAACCTTTTCTTTTTACGTAAGGAATGCTTTGACGCATACCTCTTCGCGGGGCGACGGAGAGGTTATGTCGGACTCAACGGAGGAAAGTATTTCTTGACATAACCATAGACGGTGGGGCCGCGCGAATCGCTTTCACATGCAATTGCGAACCCGCTACAAACCTAACATAACCTACATTTACGCGAGTGCAGCCGCTGTCAAAATCTAGCAGTAACACAAGTGCACTCTCTGTTCCCTGGCTCTCATGAATCGATGGGACGGTAATCCGACACGACCGGAGAGAGATCAGACACAAGACCAACGGCTTTACGTGCTTTCTGAGGCACGGGGATGTCTGGCCACTTCCTAACTCCGAGTTGCTATTGACATTTCATAGTAGAAACCTCAATTATTTTACTTTTTGCTGGCTCATCCCAGGATTCGAGCCAAGAAATCATACACAGCAGTCGCATTCGCTACCGCTGCCAACCCAATGGCACAGTGATTTGATTCCCATGCTGTACAGTATCATTAGGATTTTCTGCGAAGAAATTCTGGGTTGGCAAAGTCAGGATCTGGGCCAAGTAGACGACATTCGGTCAGTCCTCTATTACGTTGTGCCTAAAATACCTTACGGCTGTTTCTGGAATTCCGCATAATGCAATCCAGACGTACCTCTCTTGCTTCATTTGCTTTCATTATATCCACGCTCGTTGGTTTAAGTTACTCTTAAACTGTCGCTGATTTAGTTGCAGTTCCACCGATCCATCCACCATTCAAGGCAGCGAGTTAGCACATCGTGTTAGGTTTAGTCAGTAGTACCCAGGACATTCTATCTTATCCCGGCCGAGCCTGACATAGCCTCTCCACTTTCCTTTTCCGCGGACAGGTACGCGTCAATGCATTGCCCCAGGATAAAAAAAGTTTACTGTTAACCTGACCTTTGTACAGGAAATATTATATATTTGTTACATTTATTATATATGAATATTATCAATTTTAGTAATTCCATAGAACTAACTTATACCTAAAATATTATATAAATAAAAAGAAAAAAAGGGAATCCTACAATAAAACCCTTTAATAGGCGTCATAAAATTCCGTCCCATCACAATCGATTAGTACTGCGCCCACAAGACTGGCAGCGTTGCGACCCTGAATAGCAATGGCAATTTATTGACGTGTCCAAGAATTGTTTGCACATTTTTATGGAAATAAAGATTTTTGACTTTGACTTTGACTTTGAATGCTTTTTTTTTAAAGACGTCTCTCGCAACAAGAATAATTCCTGTATTGTGGAGGGCTTTACAAACATTCAAACAACAACAAACACAATGGACACAAATAACATCCAGACTAGAAACAACCATGTGTGAAAACACCATTAAACTTAAACCATTGCGCCATCCGTGCATCTGCGTATTTGTCCAGAATATTTTCGTCGTGGTCTGGGAACGTTCACCGAAATATACTTCCCGCTGTCCAAATCCCATTAGCTTTACATAATTACTTGGTTAGTCAGTAGGTTTTTCTACATACTCAGTCGTCTTTGTTCACGTTTCACAATTCTGGCTACTGAATTTTCTTTTCGCTATAATACACGATTTCACAGAACTTATTCGGCGTACGTCGGCCTCGATGGCGTAGCAGTTAGTGTAACCGACTGCCATGCCTGAGGTCGCGATTCGATTCCCGCACAAGTCAAACGTTTGTGAGCATGAACATGAATGTTTGTCTTGGTCTGGGTGTTTCTATGTATAAAATGTATGTATTTCCAAAAAAAAAGTATATATGTATGTTTATCCATTGTCTAGTACCTATAGTACAAGCTCTGCTTAGTTTGGGCTAGATAGTGTTGTGTGTATGTGGTAGAATATTATATTATATTATATTTCTATGTATAATATGTACAAAAAAACGTTATATGTATATTGTCTAATATCTATAGTACAAACTCTGCTCTTAGTTTTGACTAGATGCTGTTGTGTGTATGTGGTAGAATAATATTCTACACTAGCTTTTGCCCGCAGGTTCGACCGCGTAAAAGTAGGTTAACTAATAAATTAAATATTGCCTATGTTACTCAGTAATAATAAAGCTTTCTAATGGAGAAAGAATTTTTTTAATCGGTGTAGTAATTTTATAGTTAAATCCTTACAAACAAACAAAACAGAAAATCAAATCTTTTCTCTATAAAATATTAGTATTGATATTTATAATATTAGTAAAGATATAGAGAACTGCCTCCGTGGCGCAGAGATAGTGAATGCGACTGCAGTGCATAAGGTCTCGGCTTTGAATCCCGGGTCGGGCCAACAAAACGTTATTGGGTTTGTCTGTTAAGAAATCTCAATAGCAGTCCGGAGTTAGGAAGTTAGCGGTGTTAGACACCCTCATACCTCAGAAGCATGTAAAGCCGTTGGTTCTGCGCCTGATCTCTCTCCGGTGTGTCGGATTACCGTCCCATCGGATTTTGAGAGTTACGAGAAATTACGAGAATGCACTTGTGTTTGCGCACACGCTTGTGCACTACAATATCTCCTACGCAGGAGCGCAGGACATATTATAGTGTGATATAAGCGTGTGCGCGTGTCTGACTGGCAGGAGCCAGTCGCCGTTAAGATTGGCTGCTGTGACCGAAATTCGGTCTGGAGGACATTATTATTAGATAAAGATTATGATATTATCATAATAATATTAGATATGCCTAATTTTCAGTTTAACATAAGTGTAAGCACCAATCCGTCTTGATGCCAATCATGTTCTTTCAGACATCTTTCAACTGTTGATTAAAGCATCTAGTCCCTTAGGATCCCTATTGACTTTACGTAATATTTTGAAGGAGGTATGTTGTCTCTTTTATATGTCACATCGCATTACTTAGCGTTGCGTATATGTTATATTTTACTAAAAGGAATTTTATGAAAGTCATCTGTCAAACCTTGTGATAGAAAATATCTAATTCATTATGAAGAAAAATATTGCGTGACATTTTTTTCATTTTTGGATTAAGAGAATATTTTATGATGATAGAAAATGTACCCATCAATGTACTAACATAGATATACATTTTCTGTAAACATTTCTTTATTCATTTTTGTGAGGAATAGATCAAGATGTATAAGTATTTAATAATTATTTATTTAAGTAATTAAGTCTATTTCAAATAGATTTAATTATGTTTTTTGTCATTAACTTTTGGATATGTCCCCCTGCGGGACAAAAGCCTCTCCTTTGGACTTCCAAAATACACTGTCGGTGGATATCCCTTGCCTGTCCCTTTCAAAAGTGTCCAGGTCAATTTTAATTACCACTCACAAAAATTTCTACAGTAATATTTAAGGATTTCAACATAATTAGGAAGTTCTATTTCAGGATGCTTGTGGGGCTGCCGCGATCTTGTAGCGCATCAGGCATGTTTGCCAACGCGAGGGTTGACGACTTCTATGCCATAATCCGGAAGCGATGCGCCTCGCTCCGACACAGAGCATGCGCCAGCTCCCACAGCATGCTGAGAGCATTGACAAACCGGTGGGACTGTCAGATGCTCGGCCGATGGGTGAGACTGCACACTCAATTAGGAAATAGATAATATTGTTTGTTATGTCTGTCTGAGTGTCCCGTGATTTGTGTTTATTTGTGTTTTATTGTCATTTGTATTTATTGTATGTATGTTTACTAACAATAGTTAATAAGTTGCTTTTGTAAAAATAATCCTATGGACCTAACAGTCTGCAAATAAATGAATAATAATAATAATAATTAATTACATTTCTAGTGCTGTAACCTATTTTGTAATTTCATTTTATATGTGTGTTGAATTATATCAAAATCTTACTTCCTTTTCTTTTCTTTATGCATTTTATAAGATTACTTTGTGCCCAAGTAATTTACATATAACATCTATCCATTATTCCTATTTCATATTAATTACCTATTTGTTTTCATTTATAATATTATATCATATAATGTAACATAAAATATAAATAAGCTGTTTACTTTTATATAATACTAGATATTGGTCGAAGCTTTGTTTGGATTAATTATAAATAAATATCGATCCCTCGGGAACAGGCTTTTTTCTGGTTATCATTTTCTGCACCCTTGACAACGTGCATGCGAAATTTCATGACAATCCGGTGAGTAGTCGAGACGTGAAAGCGTAACACAAACTCACATTCGCATTTATAATATTAGTTACGATATAAATTACATATTTACCAGACGGATAAAGTATTTTGTTATTACATACATCGTTATGTATTGCGCTGCGAGCTGGCACCTTATGCGCCGGCGCGGCGCAATATTCGGCAGTCGGTTAATTGACTCTAAGCGCGACTCTTGTGCTAATTGTTCGCCGCGCATATACAATTACCCACACATTTTAAATGTTATCGTGGCAACAACTTGCTGTTAAATATTCTATCCTGTCCTTTCTATTTTCTATTCTACTCTTTCTGACTGTGACTTTCTCCTGTGCTGTGCTAAACTTTCTCGTGTCTGTGTAATAAACTGTTATATACAAAGTGGCGCAAAATTTGTCACATTAAATGATATACTGCCTTAAGCTGGTTGATATTAGACGTAAATAAAAAATTAAGAAATGATTACTTTGAACAAAATAAATAAAATAAAATTAGACACAAATTGGAACACCATTGTAATAAGCACACACTAACCTATTTCTTGTCGTCACAGGATTATGGACCTTATTTCTTTTGTTTTTTTTGTTTCTTTTTGTGTTTTTTCCAATTGTTTGTTTTGTTTTAATATCGCTGCTTGAGGTCTTTGACATTTATTTCTGCATTACACATAGTGTTCTAAATTATGAAAACAAACAAAATGTCCTGTGGCTAAACCTAAGGTCAAAGAATACCATGTAGTATATGTGGTATCAATTAATGTGATAACATTTGCGCCACTTTGTATATGAAGCCTACGTACCGTCTGCTACTTCACACCTACTACGAGACTGCTTACGGCAAGCCAAAAATTTTTTTATTAATCGACATGTACATTATTGATACCGCATGCCATTTACTAGCTATTGCGTGCGGCATCGCTCGCTATACAGTAAAACTGTAATAGACTGTACTTCATCAATATATATTATACTAGATCTTGCCGTGGCTTTGCTCGCGTAAATGAAGGTTAGGTTAGGTTTGTACCAGTTCTTTTTTCTGAATGAAAGGTATCCTATGTCCTTTTCTGTTCCCCTGACAACGTGTATGCGAAATTTCATGATAATCGGCGTGAAAGCGTAACAAACAAACAAAGTCACTTTTGCTTTTTTAATATTAGTTTGGATGTGAATGTGAGTTTGTTTGTTTGGTATTTTTGGAGGCTACGAGCACTGGCGGGCAGTGCACCACGTGTAAAAGCTTACCTGCTGGTAGTAACGGCTGACGGTGGTGGTCGCGATGTCAGAGGCGCGTGCCAGCACACCGGCCTTGACGGTGAGGTTGGGGTGCGTGTCCGACAGGTACTGCAGCAGGCACAGGAAGTGCACCACGTGTACAAGCTTACCTGCTGGTAGTAGCGGCTGACGGTGGTTGTTTCGATGTCGGAAGCGCGCGCCAGCACGCCGACCTTGACGGTGAGATTGGGGTGCGTGTCCGACAGGTACTGCAGCAGGTACAGGAACTGCACCACCTGTACAAGCTTACCTGCTGGTAGCAGCGGCTGACGGTGGTGGTCTCGATGTCGGAGGCGCGCGCCAGCACGCCGACCTTGACGGTGAGGTTGGGGTGCGTGTCCGACAGGTACTGCAGCAGGCACGGGAAGTGCACCACGTGTACAAGCTTACCTGCTGGTAGCAGCGGCTGACGGTGGTGGTCTCGATGTCGGAGGCGCGCGCCAGCACGCTGACCTTGACGGTGAGGTTGGGGTGCGTGTCCGACAGGTACTGCAGCAGGTACAGGAACTGCACCACCTGTACAAGCTTACCTGCTGGTAGCAGCGGCTGACGGTGGTGGTCTCGAAGTCGGAGGCGCGCGCCAGCACGCCGACCTTGACGGTGAGGTTGGGGTGCGTGTCCGACAGGTACTGCAGCAGGCACAGGAAGTGCACCACGTGTACAAGCTTATCTGCTGGTTGTAGCGGCTGATGGTGGTGGTCTCGATGTCGGAGGCGCGCGCCAGCACGCCGGCCTTGACGGTACGGATGCGCCCTTGACTTTCGCCCCTTTCATAGAAAGACGGAACTCCGCTTCGCAGGTATCCTATTTTTGGGTGGATTAAAGAAGAAACCTAACAAATACCTACTAGGAGGCAAAATTTGAGGGGCGAACGGACTCGCAACTCTTTTGGGTACAGGATTGTATACACGATAGAAGAGCACTACTATGAAACCTATCGCGTAAGTTATCAAAGAGTAGAAGTAAAATAACTATGTAGTGCAACAATGTCTTTTTCTTTTCTACGCAAGGTCTAACTTAATAGAGGACTTCGTTCTACTTTAGAGAATTTCTTGACAGTAAAATAGCAGTAGTTCAATTATGGACCAATTAATCTCTTAAGTCTAAGAATACCAGACATAATTAAAAATCTATTTCGAAATTTAACTACTTCTGACAGATTTTATCACGTTGTTTATTTTTAAAAACACTATTTTTACTCATTTCGTAAGTCTTAAATTACTACTTTTAAATACTGTTACTAGGTACTGTTTACATATATTTAAGCGTTTTGAATTATTAAAAATAATTAGATTTAAGTTTACTTTTTTCCGAATGATTTTCGGTTATTTTTCAAACAATGCGATAAAATCCTTATAAAGTAGTTTAATTTAAATGTATAACATTCGCAAGACAATATTATAAAAATAAAATCTATTGTTGCTGGCCACCGGTGTGCCGTTGCAACTCGATAGGTTAATTATCGTTTACTATGGTGGTAAAGGAAGCATCATGAGGAATTTTGGATGACTTCGTATTCCATAATGTTTATTAAGATATGATTGACAGACTAGATACTACTAGATAGACAGATAGACAGACTTCAGTCTATCTATCTCTTACGCCTCTTGGACCAGTGTGATGGACAATAGCCTTACTGTCTTATACTGAACAGAAGCTTGTACCCAGCAGTGGAACAGCTTATAAATTGAACCGAAATTATTATTGTTTTTATAAACTGATTATACGTATGGGGCACATTTTGAATGCACGGATGTCGTAAAGTTTCATGAGGTCGCCTCTCCCCTATTACTGCACTGAGTGTTGTGGGATCAAATCATCTCACACATACATGGACATGGACAAAAATTTGTATGATCCATAAATGGTTGTGCCGAGTCTAGGTGTTCTCTATGTCCGTTGTTTGAAGGTTTGTAAAGTCCCCCGCGACACAAGAATTATTCCTGGTGCGTAGACGTTATAAAAATAAACTTTTCTAGACTCCGTACTGGTGCTAAGACCATAGCTTGCGACCAGTGGGTATAATACACCTCGTGATTAAGAACAGATATGTAAAAATATAAGAATATGTACTAACATATTCTTTTGGATACATGTCCATTCAAAGCAAGGCAAGGCGTCTTTTCGGTGAAAGTATATGCAACTCTTCGTTATGTGTTGTCGTTATAGTTATGCCGGCATAAGGTTGTTCAGTCACTTTTATTTTTTAATTCGAATATTTACTATCCAAACTCTCCTCCCAAACTCTACAATACAGATTTCTAAATCTACTAAATAATAAATTAGATACAAGCGTTTTAGAGTTAATGCTCAAATGACATAAAAAAGATGCACAAAACAATTCGTGATGTAGCTACTGATTAAAAACAACTGTCTAAAGGACCTTGCAATATCACTACACCACAACTTTTACTTATATCCGAATTAAAAATACTAAAAATCGAAGCCGTGGACAAAATCTAGTCTTAATAAAATAACGTTTTACAAGAAACTATGCATATAAAAGAATTAAATGCTTAGGTTTGTTTATATTAACGGAATTTGTATCCAGATATTATGTAATATCGTTGACTGTCGCGATTTCATTCGCGTCAATCCAAATGAAACTACGGCAGTTCAATGGATAAGGTATTGCTCTTAGGTTCGAGAAAACGTGGGTTTGACGCTCACCCGTTACACTACTGACGTGAACACCGACACTGTCGATTAACATGCAACCTAGTAATTTGTAGTTATGTTAGTAGTCTACTTTACCAACAAATATTCACCAGTTAATCTAAGACTTCGTATATCTATAATCTTTATTAACACATATTGAAACTGTAACCCAATCTTCATTTAAATCCGTTTAACAGTTTCTGTTTCTACTGTGTGATTAGATAGCAAACATTCAAACCTCCAAACGTCAAACTATCACATTTATAATAAACTGGGATGTATGATACATCTCAATAAATTTATATCCACTACAAATTTAACCATGTTCAAAAGTCGTGATATAAAATTAAAAGCCCCAGCAATTGATTATTATGACTTTTGAACTTTGGCAAAGCTTAATAGGCAGATTAAAACAACAATTCTAAAAAACATTTTTAATTAATAATATCAACTTGTATCTTTTCTTATTTACTACTTTGGGTTATATTGTTATTAAAAATAAATGTTCTGTCAGATCTAAAGAATCAACTTTGATATAAAGTATCTTGGACGATAGCTGCGCCTGCTCTGGCTACGCTTGTTGGCATTTTGAATTGAGGCTATCAACTGGTCTACAAATGAAGGATTAGTCAAATCTATTGATTCTGTTCTAGTCCTGGTGTAATCTATGAATTCAGTCTCGTTCTGCGATTTGACTGAACCGGTGACGTTATTGACACTATTCGGATCTCGTAAGTTGAAGCGACTCTTTTTGGAAGCAGTAACAATTCTAGTGCGATTACTTGAAACAGGATCATCGCTAAACAGAACGTGGTTTTTATATCTTGTAGGAACAATCAATTTGGTATTATTGCTTAATTTAGAATGATCAACTAATTTAGGATTATCACTAAATGTTATATGATTTTTATATTTGGTTGGTATAATCAATTTTTTTCTAACATTTGATTTTACCTCATCATTGGATTTTGGGACAACTGTTTTCTTTTCTTCCTTTATTTTGACGGGGACAGTTTTAGGCTTAGCAACAGATTTGGAAGATAAACTTTTAGTATTTTTTGTATTAGCAATATATTTGTCGGGTACAATCTTTTTGGGCTTGCTTTGTGGCCGAACACTAGATTTAGGTTTGTTAATATTGTTTTTATGTTGCTTCTGAGACGGTTTAGTAGTATGTTCTATCGTATCTGATTCTAAATTTATATCATCAAGGTTGATGCTATCTGGCTCTAACGTAGAAGTTGGAGTATCTTGTCCTAGCAAAGAATTTAATAATATGTCTTTAAGCTCGTTACCATCAATCAAGGAATCACCTCGAAATTGGATGCCATCGTTATATTTTGCATGGTCAATATTGTACTGGTAATGATTCTGCGAGGAAGTAGTACTTTCTAGCGTTAATTTTGCGTTTATTGCTTTCTTTTCATTATTTAATTTAGTTTTATGGATTGGTGAAAGACTGTCGTCCATTAACAGTGATTCTAAAACAATGTCATTTATTGTGTCATCATTTTTGCTGTTGACATTAGCTTCAGTTTCTGGAATTACTGTTTGTTGTTGAGTCAAAGGAGGAGACGTTGTTTGTCTCATAATATTTTTATAGTGTTGCTGAGAAGAACTAGGCCTTTTATGAATCAGCAACGGTTTATTTTTAGGTACAGTGACATTACTCAATTTAGCAACTGTATTAAGTGGGGTTTTGTAAATCTTAATCTTTTGCCGATGTTGCAGAGAAACAGGTCTTTTTTGAGTCAATAATAGTCTATTCTTCTGAACAGAGTTATTGTTCGGTTTAGCTACAGCACTAATTTTCGGAATAGAGCTAACTTTGGGAACAGAAGTAGTCTTGGGAACAGAACTAACTTTGGCCTGTTGGATGCTATTTTCTTTTTGTTGCAACGGAGCAACAGGTCGTTTTTTAATCAACAGTGGCATCTTGTTAGGTATAGAGTGACCGCTTAATTTGGTAACATCACTAGGCTTAGGTTTCAGAATATTATATTTTTGTTTAGGTAGCTGACCCGGCCTTGGTAATCTGATTTTTGGTTGAGAGTTCATATTCATTTGGGTGTCAACAAATTGGGCTTGTTGGACATTGTTTTGTATTTTTTGTTGTGAAGTATTATTTTCTAACGTTTGCAGTGCACCTATAATAAGATCGCTAAATTTAGTATCATCAGCATAATTTTTGGTGTTTTTAGTATTTTCATTAACGTTGCCTGTGTCCATGTCTTTTTCTGAGTTCAAGGAATTTACTATTTCTAACATCGGTCGTAATGAGAGTGACGGCGAGAGTGTTAGCGTCGGTCTGAAGTTCGACATCGGCTGTATGGTTAGAGTCGGCCTCATGGAGAACCTTGGCTTTAGTGTCAACGTTGGTGCGTATTTTGCACTGGATGCTAAATGCCATAGCGTAAGCGTCGGTTTTAGCGACAACGATTGTCTGACAGACAGCGTAGGCGTCATACTGGGCCCCAGGCCCATCAAGTCAGGCTGCAGGGGCAGCGTCGGCCGTTGCTGCATATTCACGTACGATTGCTCATCCGATTCAAGAGGCTGAAAAAAAAACTAGTATGAAACTAAACGCTCACCAATTTATCCAAATCTGTATGCGTGTCATGAGGCTGCCCGTCATCATCAGGAAATATTTGGTCTTCCGCCTAACATGGAGCAAAATAATAGGATTACTACCTTATTTATTGTGAATATCTATCTGGTATTTGAATCGAACATTTACAGACATGTACTGTCTATTATTGTGACATAAATAACATTGCAATGATATTTATCTGTCAGTGAAATCTTAGTAATAAGACGGATTCTGATTCGGCATTCATTAACTGGGGACATGGTATTGTGTCTATACTAAATCGATTCAGTAAGTTTTTATTTTACCTTAACAGTTTACTGTTTTCTCTAGTAAGCTTAATAATTATTTATGATATTTACGAAGATTTACAAAATGAATATAATTGATGACGAAATGATATTTACAGAATAAATAACATGTAGATACTTACTTCATCAGCTGCACCAGGACCAGACTGAAATAAAAAGATTTTTTTGAAAACGTTTCGCTTGTTTAACATGTACATATTATTAGAATATATAAAGTCGAATGGATAATCTCCGTTTTTTAAATCTATTAAAATGAGGCAATAATATTTTCTTTGCGTAAAATTTTACAACTCATGATGAAGAGTTCAATCCTGAGGCACCCATATCTGATGTTTCGAAGTTACGTGCGTATTAAATAGTTAATTATCGCACACTTCAACGGTGAAGGAAATCATCGTAATCAATCATCAAGAAGAAATCTGTGTATTTTATTTTTGGAGAGTTCACCATAATACTCTTGAATATATGTAAAGTTGGACAACCCACACTGGGCCAGCGTGGTGGACTACGGCTTAACTCTTTCCACAGGGTCACCCGTGGGTCAGCTTATAAACAGGGCTTATATAATTATTATAAATACATAAATTAATTTACAACTTACACGTAAACCGTTTTTATTTTTATTGTTATTGGGCAGGAAGGGTATATCTCTATGGTGGGAAATCTGAAAACAAAAAAAGTAATTTATATCACAATATTGATTAATATTCGATTAAATTATATTTTAATGTATTGACACCACAATACATAATGGCATGCGCATTCCTAGACATGCCAGGAACGTGTGACAACTCCACACAGACGAAAAAGTTACAACATATAACAAGAGATGGCGCTGTAAGCAATTACCAAAACTCCATACAATACTGAATCGCGCAAGTGAAGTTTGCCAATTACTAAATAAACAAATTCCTGACGTCAGCCACGGTCCGCTAGGCGCAATCACCCAGCTTCGTAGAGGATCCTCCCTTTGGTTTGGAGAGATATCACACCACATAATATCACATTGCGCATAATTGTATTGGAATGCAAATATTTACATCAATATAATTGACATGAGCACATTCTACTTTATTGAACTGACAGTCTAAATACAATAAAAGCATTATAATACAGGAGGTAATCGTTTACGGAAACAACCAGTGGAATAAGAAAGTGGAGTCTCGGATTCGATTGCAGGTCTGGCAAGTCTTTACTTGTTACTGTAAGGCAATTTTGAGTGAGTCGCATGCACTCAGCTTCACAACGTACAAAACTAGATTCATTTCTTATTCATTGCTTGTTGATATGACCCACTGCTGGGCAAAATCCTTTCCCTTCGACCGACTTCCAAATCTCTTTGTTGGTGGATATCGCCGGATAACTAGAACAATACATTATAAAAATACTTACCGGGGATTTTCCAAAAGGAAAATACGGTTTTACGTTTTTTGGAGCGATGGGAACGTCAGGATCCTCGTAAGACTGAAAAAAGTTTTTTAATTATTATTACATACAGGTAAATTAATCATTAATTGATGCTACTTAATTTTTAGTAGATACTTGGCTCGCCCTGATAAATTGGTACTTGTTTAAGATATTTGTACCCTCTTTTAGGAAAAGATGACTTATCCTAATAAGTAGCACCGTTAGTGATTTTTGCCCGGGAAGTAAGATTTCTGAAGGTGGAGGTGGGCTTACGTAACTAGATAAACATTTATAAAGATGGTCATAAACATACATTATCTTATTGGTACTATGTAGCGGATTCATCCAAGTAAAAATGTTACCACTATCGACAATAGATGGCGCTGTATACAGCAATATACTCCATTCAACTTGTACTAATTGCTAAATATCGCAAGCGAAGCTTGTGATATGAGTTAATATGTATACAAGTTTGTAACCGTTGCCTACCAGGCACCATCACACTGACTGGTCGGAAAATCCTCCCTTTGTGTTGAAGAAGCATCAAACCTCGATTCCCACACCAATTTGAATAGCCTTCGGCAAAGCCTCATAGCAAAACCAATAGTATGATACGTTTATGACGCTTCTATATCTATAATTGCCTTTAGCTGACATTAAAATACTTTTTAAGGCATGATACGCCTGATGACCGATACTTTATACCCTAAATTATTTGACTGCGTGAATGATCTCGGAGGTCTCGCGGAGTTGGTATACCAACTCCGCCGCTGCCAACGCGCGAAGCTTCGTAGGTCCGAAACCTAGACGTCCTGTTTGGAATTCGGAAATTATTTCTATGATCCACAAAGGGCTGTTCAAAATCTGGCTGTACTTTGTATCCTTTAATTGTAAGTCCATGCGTGACAGAAATAGATGTCTAATGAGAGCCGTCTCAAAAACCTCTCTTCTTTCTTTTTATATATATTATTTCCTATTTTATCAGATTATAACTAGTTGAAACCTTGTTCTGATATAATCTATTTCTAATTTTAAAATGAAAAATTCAATTCTTATCCAATGCCATTAATTTCTTAATCATATTATTTTATCACTATTTTAATTTAGCGTTAAAATGTGTTGCTTATGTTGTTGTTACTGTCTTTTTTTTTAATTTTTTTTATTATTATTCTCTTTATTTAAATATTTTCAATATATTTTTCATTTTTAAATATACATATATCTATAAAAATACATTTAAAAATATAAAATATATGGTACCCCACCGGCATCGGGAACAGGGTCCAAGCTGCCGGTGGTTAGGATTCCAGAGATAGGAACCTCCTCACAATGCGTGCTGTATCTAAAAGCACTGCCTTCTGCATCAAACCCTTGATCCAAGCACCCAACGCGAGCCTCTTTAGATGGTGATCGAGGCTCTTGGCTATTAGACCATTGACAGATATGACTATCGGCACAATGATTGCCGAATCAACATCCCACATGTCGACAACCTCGCGAGCCAAATCAAGATATTTAATTTGCTTATCTTTTTCAGCTTTCGCGAGATTGCCATCATGCGGAATGGTGACATCGATAATCAATGCGCGGCGCTCTGATCGATCTATCACCACAATGTCAGAATGTTATTTTTATTATTATATTTTTTATTGTTTTGAAATTTTTATGATTTTATGTACATTTGAATTCCTTTTTGTTATTTATTAATGTTAGTAATTTAATGTTATTTTTTAATTATCATTATAATTTATGGGAATTGTTATTAGCATCCGTGCAGTCACCAAAGGGATCTAGTTGAAAACCAGCGCCAGGCTTTCTTAGCCTGGCATATGCTGAACTAGGTCCCATTTGGCAAAATTTTATTATTATTTAATTTGTTATTTTTGTATTTTTCTTTGTCAAATAAATTAATTTTCTTTCTTTTCTTTCTTTCTTTCTTCTAACTTAAAAATAACCTAAAATTACGCACAGCTTCTTAAGTAGTTCTAACAACTCTAATCATTATAGGATGTTTAAAAGACTGACATTGTGGTTTATATGGTCACCCTGCCTCTCCCGCCGCGCCGAGAGTTTTGGGTTTAACCCCTCCAAAAATTTGTGTGATCCACACATAGTAGGTATTGTGGGCCTCGATGGCGTAGTGGTTAGTGCAAGCTACTGCCACGCCTGATATCGCAGATTCGATTCCCGCACAAGTCAAACATTTGTGTGGTCTGGGTGTTTATATATAATATGTATGTATTTACAAAAGAAAAGTATATATGTATGTTTATCCATTGTCTAGTACCACACACCAGTACAAGCTCTGCTTAGTTTGAGCTAGATGGTATTGTGTGTATGTGATAGAATATATTATTATTATATATTATATTATTATAGTTGTTCCGAGTCTGGGTGTTCTTTGTGTCCGATGTTTGAATGTTTGTAAAGTCCCCCGCGACACAGGAATTATAACTAGTGTGGGAGTTGTCTTTTGAAAAGAAAAAAGAAGGTCATTGTAGGTTGTGCAGGTTTAAACTATGAGTATCAGATATATTATAAACAGCAGATACTTACATCGACGGGTGCATGATATTTTGGATGTTGTTTAACACCGAATTTCTCCTGAAAATAAAACAATATTTTCGTATATAATAATATTTGCTCTGTATTAAACTGTCCTACTGCTGATCACGGGCTTCTTCTCAGTGTGAGAAAGGTTAGACCATAGTCCAACAGTCTGGCCCAGTGCGGGTTGGCAGACTCACATACCTTCGAGAACATTTTGGAGAACTCTCAGACATGCAGGTTTCCTCAATGTTTTCCTGTACCGTTTAAGCAAGCGATAATTAACTATTTCATACGCACATATTTTCAGTCAGAGATGCGCGCTTTAGAATCAGATTCGAGACCTCTGCGTGGCAGTCCAACGGTGTTCCCCTAGGCTATACATATTAATTATATTGGATGTAAAAAACTATTAAGACTCTTCAAATGAGTACCTAGTTTAGTACACTCACGTATCTCAGCTATGTGTCAAGTCGCATGTAGTCTGTAGATCCAAATAAAATTATTGCCGTCTACCGGGAACTACTGACTCCAAGCCACTACTGAGATATTCCTAGAAAATTCAAAAACAGCTTTGTCTAACACGGGGTATGATTTGATTGGTCTCAAACATAAATTCTATGTCACAGTACTTATGAGGTTTTCGTACATGTTAAATAATATATTGACAAGATAATTAAAATAAAAACAGAATTTTCACGTGGCAATCGCGCATTACTACGCTAAATGCTAAAATATGGTTGTAATATACTCTACCATTAGGCATGTACAAGAACTAGTCATAAATGTATACATGCATATTACTAGCATTTGCCCGCGACTGCACTCGCATTAATGTAGGTTAAGTTATGTTACTAAAAGTACTCTGTAGTCTTATTTTACTCAGTGATATATATAGATAGCTTTCTAAAAGTTCAACAACCAAACAATGAAATCTAAAATTTCCTCTTTATAATATTAGTACAGGTAAGTATAGATAATAATAATAATAATTCTTTATTTGTAACAGCAAGGTGAATACAAACATTATGCAGCCCTGATTCCCAAACTAGCGTGAGCTGTATGTTGGGAATCAGTTCCTTCCCAATTTAAATCAAAATAGTTACAAGCTGTTTATTAGATACAATTTGTTTTTATTTTTCTTTTAGTTAGGTACAATAATAATAATACGTGTTTTAATAATGTATGGTGAATTAGATATAGATGAACATTCATAACTTGCCTATAGGATAATGTGATTGGTGAAAATAATATAAGTATTTCTTGAAATATGGAAAGATTGCCAAAGACTTTAAACGGTAAATTTCTGAGCTTAACTCGTTCCCCTATACATATACATATAACAGTCTACCTCGTTGATTTAGTAGTTAGTGTATACCTACTGCTGCAGGTCATGAAATAATAGGATCGAATTCCGAGTCGAGCCGAGATTAAAGTAATTGGTTTCCAGAGAAGAAAACGGGCCTGTAAGTTTTCGTAGGTTTTCGTATTGAGTGAGTAATTATACGTCGCTTTAACTGAAAACTTCGTATAAATACATATGAGAGCTCTCCGTAAAGTTCTCGAAAATTTGAATTCTGCCAGTTCCCACTTTACTAGCGCGATAACATAGTCTAACTTTCACACTGAAAAGAAGCCCTTGCCCATGGGAGGTTTTTAAACAAGGTTAATATTATATATAAAATTAAATATATACAAAACACATACCAGCATGTCTTGGGTGAAGAAATCTGGAAATTTTGAACCGTAACCATATTTTATGTTTAAAAATATAGTGATGGCGATCAGCCATGTTGGTAAACCCATGATGTGGTGAAAGATTGAATTATAAAGTCATAAAAGTACAGTAATTTAATTGGATAACAAATCGATTTTATCTTATTAAACGGACTACGCGTTATCTATCTGAATAACTCTTTCAACGCGTAATGGCGGCATTCTGAACATTTAATATTCATCGTTGACTTAGAATGTTTACATTTATTTCTTGTGTTAAAATAAAAATTCTCACGCGAAAGAGATCTAGCTTTGCGCTGGGGCAGCCTTTATAAACATTTAATTAACCTGTAAATTTTTGGAATGTATCAGATATACATGAAAAGCTATTGTGTCTGGCCGCCGGTGTGCCGCTGCGACTCACCAGGTGAACGGACTCAAAGTACACTCAGTACAATAACTTGTGGATCACACAAATAATTATTGCTCCAAGTGTTCTTTGTATCCGTTGTTTGAATGTTGGTAAAGTCCCCCGCGATAGAGGAATTACTCATCGTGCGGGAGCAACATTTAAAAATAATAGTTTAAAGTGTTCTTTTAAACTATTATTTTTAAATGATGCTTTATTAAAAAATTTAGAAAGCATTTTAATTATTATACTGGTTATCAAAACATCCCACGCTTTTTAAATTAAAACTATTAAATTATTATCAACTTTTTTAATAAAACAATTACTTATTTTTTATTTTTTAAACTATTATTTTCTTTTACTTAATTACTGTATTGTCATCGTTCCTCGATAAGTGTGCAAAGTTTCAAATCAATCCGTCGGTTTGAAAGGGGTGAAAATAACGTTCAAAGATTCCGTTACATAGATTCATAGATACATACAGACCAAGCTAATAAAAGCGTGTTAAAAAGAATATTGTCTTGTGTGGGACTCGAACTCACAAAAAATTGTACATTGTGTCTTACTGGCTAGGAACATAACAAAATAAATTAATAATAAATTTATAATCCACGGCGTTTCCACATGTTACCCTGAGAAGTACAGTTAACCTAGTTGAAGCTTAAAGCTAGTCTTCTCCCTAGCCTTTATTATTCCCAAGTCACTTAGGGTCGGCTTTTCTAGTCTAAAGGGATTTGACTGGATATTAGTTTTTACACGAAGCGGCTGCCACCTGACCTCCGCAAGGCTAGACCAGCGTCTGGATATTATAGGGCACTGACTTTAAAGCTAGTATCTACTTAAATCTATGTCTAAGTGTTTATAGAAATGTTGACAAATGTATATACTCGTACTATTGTTGACGACGAAGCGTATGAATAATATTATTTTTAAATTGATTACGAGTAGAGACAAATATATCTATATTAACGAATAATGGAACTATTCTATGGAGGAACGCACGCTCACCCGCATTCGTACGACTAGCAGTCGTAGCAAATAGCGGGAAGGCGCGTCTCTTGTCTTATTACAGATCTTCTCTCTAGTCTTTATTACTCCCAAGTCACTTGGGGTCGGCTTTTTCTGGTGTAACCGGATTTGACTGGATATCAGTTTTTACACGAAGCGGCTGCCTCCGTAACCCCAAGGGTTTCGATACCCTAAGGCTAGACCAGTGTCAGGATATTATAGGGCACTGACTTCCCAATAACGACTGCCATAGATGTTTATGGCAGCCGGGACCGATGACTTAACGTGCTCTCCGAGTCACGGAGCAGGCGATAATAGTCAATCAATACGCACATAATTTCGAAAAATCATATAACTTCCGAAAATCAGAGGTGCGCGACATGGGTTCGAACCTGAGACCCTCTGCATTGCAGTCTGTTGGTCTGCCCAATGAGCTATCACTGCTTATTACAGATCTGGGTACAATATAATATAAAGCGTTAATAAGTTCAGTATAATCTTTACGAAGAAGTCGTTCCTCTTTCCTGCCCTCGTGTTCTAGGTTGCGTGGTATTTGTCGTGATATGAAAATGTTCAGATACCTTTGGTAAAGGAACTGCATCGCGTACAGAAGAAACTCACCTTTACAGCATAGATTGGCTCACCTCTTCTACACTATTAAAATTTTCAGAGTTATCTGAGCTTTTTGAACTGCGTCGCGTGAATGGCTTGAATAGAGGGCCGTTTAATTTTCATATCGAAATATTTACCTATAAAATCAATTTTAGTATCATTTAGTAGCTGCCTAATATCATATGTTATTACTGCTGAAAAGAAAGGTAATTAATGAGTAAACAAACGAATATAATTTATAAAGGACACTAGTAGTTAAACATTTACAATCTTAATTGGCAACGAATGTACTAGAACATAGGACATACATAAAACAAGCAAAGCCACACACAACCTATCGGCTATTTGCCAAATATATTTGTCGGAGAGTAGGACGGCAACTCCCTTTTGACATGATAAAGCAACAAAATATAGGCGTGGTGTTATACTTCGTACGTATACTAATGATAGGCAAATACAAGAGAAATAAAACAATAAAGGTGACTGTGATTATTTCTGATTTGATCCGTAACGCAGCGAGTTCGTCACACTGAATGTGTCCGCGCACATGCGCGCGTCTCTGCACAGTTATTATTGTCACTACAACTGACACATTGGCTCTGTGGCGACCTCACTCAAGCTTACGCTTGACGTTACTAAACAAACCAATAGATGGCGCTTTATTCAACTCCAATTACAGAAATAAATTATTTATTTATATATTTATTAATTATAATGATTATTTTCTTGACGCTCCGACATATTTATATTTGAGAAAAACGAAGAGATTTTAAAATACTGTAAAAGATGAAAATATGAAAAAGTAAAATTGATTCCAAAAAAAATTATCATTTAACTTACCATTGCGCAGACGTGTACTCATTCGTCTGACGTCTGAAGCTATTTTGCATGAAGTGACACTTGATAAATGTTAAAGTTACTTTTTTTTACATTAACAAGTATGTATCTATTAAATGTCTCTACACAAATTATTGTAAACTTGTCAGCTAGAATTTTGGAAAGTTAAACAAAGAGTAATTAAAGTTAATGTTTTTTATGTATTTGGAAACGCAACTAACGATGGCAGTTAGTTGCGTTTCCAAATATATTTGTTGCAGCATGCTGTGGGAGCTGGCGCATGTTCTGTGTCGGAGCGAGGCGCATCGCTTCCGGATTATGGCATAGAAGTCGTCAACCCTCGCGTTGGCAAACATGCCTGATGCGCTACAAAATTGCGGCAGCCCCACAAGCATCCTGAAATACACACTAAACCTTCCTCACCTCAAAAGGAAAAAATAGTTAATAATATGACAGTATTCTTTTATTGCTTATAATTAAACATGGTAAACATCATGAAAATACAGTACATTTACATTTCTAGAATATTTCATCCTAATTCGTTTAACGGTTTACGCGTGTTTCAATAAGAAATATCCAAACATCTTTTCAATTTTAATCTAATTAAAAACGCGTACACAAAATGTTCATTTATATTAAGCTCTGAGTCTCCCCGTGACCATGGCTGCTGAAAAGCAACCGAAACGTCGGGGAAAGTGTAAACCAAAAATAAATAGATTTAATAGTTTAAATAATTTTATTAGCTTATAAATTAGTAAAATAAAATCAATAGTAGTAGTAGTGTAATATTTTCAAAATTTTGTAATACAGTGATAAATAAACAACGCGATAAAAGCCGCATATAGTAGTTTAATTTCAATGAATAACATTCGCGTAAACAGAAGATAATATTATATTAAGTTCTTTAGAAACACATCGTAAGCTTTACTTTTCTTTATTGTTTTTATTTTGATAATGTAATAAATTGAATGAGTAAAAAGTAAATATGTAATTAGAGTTGATAAAGAACTAATCGGCTATGTAGATTTTATTTTTCAAAAGATTATAATTTAAAAGTACATAGCTGGCTAACTGTTATAGTAGAAGTAATTTTTTATAAGAACAAACTAATTACGTAATATATATATATTTCGGTAGATTAAATACAAAACTAATTATTTAGTGCATTCGTTCAAGCGCAGGGTATGGTCAATCGCCAGGTACTGACACTTATTTATTACACCTAAGAGTCAAATTTTCACATACCTACTGGAGATAATAATTTGACATTACCTTCTTGAAAATTATGTCAAATTCGTAAAGCTACTAAGTGAACCACAATAGTTCGATTACTGGATAAAATAATTGGGAAGAAAGGAACCTGCTAGCACCTTTGGGTTGCCCACCCTAACTATTGTAATAGAATTATTATTATAAAAACAAATAAAATTATTATTATAAAAACAAAAAACCGACTGCTTAAAAGTCATGAACTGAAAAGAGAAAAACAAGTATCACAATATCTATTTAAAATTCGACTGACTAATGTTTTTTTCATTGTTTTGTAAGCTTACTTTATCAAATAATGAAATAACTACATATGCATATTCAAATTAGTTAAACTAAATACTTTTTGGTGCCGTATGCGGTGACAAGCTTAGTTTTGGTACCTAGATCTTTCTTTGCCCTTAGGTAACAAAGTATTTTTTGTCACCGTCTGCAGCACCATAAAGTATTTAGTTTAACTATATATATTTTGTAGTTACATAAGTTAAACAATTTAATGTCTTTATTGTTTTCATGGTTCAGCAAAACATCTTAGTGGCCCTTATTTTGTTTTGAGTAGTATACATACATACATACATACATACGCTCGAAAAACATTACCCTCCTTCTGACACAGTCGGGTAAAAAGGTTGACAATCCGAACTACTCTAATAAGGGACAGGCGCGTCGTGGGATCCGGGCATACTCTAAGTTGCAGTATTCTGCTTCAACCACAAAATATGCGTCACGTGTCTCAGCGCAAAGCATTTACAGCACAATTTGGCAACGATACTTATTGAACACCAGCCATTTATTATTTTTGTAGTAGAATTCATTTACTCATTCCTCTCTACAGGAAAAAGGAAGCGGCGAGGGTATATCGGGCTCACCCGGGGAAAAATGTAAAATTCCGGGTCCTTCCGACTAAACCTACAACGTTGTGCTAATGATGGGTAGTTCACTGGAACTGAAACTACATCAGCAACCATTAGACACCACCCTTTTTATTTTTTTCGTTTTGAAATACTCCTGATCCACATACCCTCTCGCCATAAGGGAAGGCGAGAAGGTTATGTCGGGCTCTCCCGAGATTTCGGGCTTACCGACTAAAACTAGCACGGTGTACCAGCTCGTTGCTTTGTATGGTGGGTGGGTCGCTGAAACTACATCAGACCGATCATCGATCCAATTGGATACCACCCTAAATCAACCTAAGAATCGTACGATCGGTCCTTAACATGCTTACTCCTAAATTATTAGATGCAAAGAAATCCTTGGCAGGTGGTAAGACATTTACTAGTCTCGTTATATAATGTCATCACGTTAAATATATAAGTATATATATTTGAAATGGCCGTTAAAGCAAACATTAAACGAATATAAATTATGAATTGCTGTAAAAGACGTTAAAGTCATTTTAAGAACCTTAAGGTGATGTCTTATTTGAGCTGAGCGAGAAATGAGAAAGCTGAGCGTGGAATACGGAGCGAGTACAATTATGCCAAAATGTATTAATTATGAATGTCATAAATAGTCAAAATATTTTCATTTTATAAACTCACCTCTTAAATGCTTTACTAACTTATATTATAAATGTCAGTTTGTTTGTTCCTGCTTTCATGCCTTAACTACTCAAGTTTCACCATAGAACATGTTTTCTATCTATACTAATATTATAACAAGAAAAGATTAGTTTCTTTTGTTTGTAAGGGATTAACTCAAAAATAACTCAACCGATTTTAAAAATTCTTACTCCATGAGAAAGCTTTATTATTAATGAGTAGCATAGGCTTTATTTTATTTTTTTAATAGTACTGTTACTAACATATCGTAGCCTACTTTTACGCTAACAAAACCGCGAACAAAAGCTATCTAAAATAAAGCGGCTCCACAAATCCACACAGGCAAAAGAAAGAAATTACAACATATGACAAGAGAGGGCGCTAAACACAATTATACACCCCGCTATACAATACAGAATCTCGCTAGCGAAGTTTACACTGCGATAGAAACAAAATCTCGACATCAACTGTAGAATCGCGGTCCCATAACCCAGCCTGATTGGAAAATCCTCCCTTTATGTTGGATTCCTCTTAACAATATATCAGCTCACATAAGTTAAATCACCCAATCCACCTAATGAAACAAATAAAAAAACAGCCAAACACATCTCATGGCTTTTAAACATCCGAATTCGTTGAAATTAGTACCGACTATTACTTCATTTGCAATAAAAACGTTGTAAAAGATATATAAACGAGTTTATGTGACGGAAAATCTGACAAAACATTATTGGTCATAAAATTATGGGTTTGTACCGTTTTATTGTTGCGCCAGATAAGCCTTTTCTTGTTACCAGGGGAGAGAAGGGAGGGGATTCGGTCTATGAGGAGTTTATAGTACCCCAACAATTTAATATCAGCCCTTTTTATTAATAATAATAATAACGATTTTATTTCGCGTGGCATAGACGCATAGATAAATACTTTATAGACTAACATACATACAATTTGTGTTAGGTACATATATAACTTATTAACTACACTGACGGACTTATAAACTGCATCAATGTTCAAGACGCCTTTGAAATAAACATTTTAACCAAGTATCCAAACTTTTTATACAAATTTAAAATGAAGCCTATAGTTTGGTTCGTTAACACTACGCTGAAAAATGAAATGGTCCTTTTCAGTATACAAACATACACTTAAGTGTATGTCTGTATACTGGAAAGGACCATTTAATTTTTTTGAACAAAAGCGATGAAAGTAACAAAAATTTGTTATGGTTGGTTTATTGAAAAATTGGTTCTCACAATAAAAAAAGTTGAAGCACAGGTTTTTTTTTCTATGAATAAGGTGTATTGCCTCCACGTGCCCTTATTACAGATTCTAATCGGTTCCGCATAGATCTGATTAGGGTTATTAAACGGTATTGCGGAATATTGTTACATTCTTGTAAAATCGCTGTTTTCTTAGTTGGCAGCACTGGGCACAGGATTTCTTGCATATACAGCTTTTTTTAAACTGTCCCAAACATGCTCAATGGGATTAAGATCCGGGCTGCGTGCTGGCCAACTCATGGTACGTATCCCAACCTCTTCGCAATATTGTCGAACTTGTGCAGCGACGTGGGGTTGGGCATTATCTTGCATTAGAGTAAAATTTTCGCCTATTAATCCCATGTAAGGTACCACGTGAGCTTCTAAAACCTCTGTTATATAGCGTTGTGCCGTCAAACCACCTTTTCTACCGTTTTGACGAACCATGTCGATGAACACATGTTCCGTTCGCCCGATCATCGAAATGCCATCCCACACCATACACGAACCGCCTCCTAAAGGAACACGCTCCTCAGTGCAACTTTGAGCATATCTCTTCCCATGTCGACGATGGACTATTCTGCGATCGTCTGCACCATTTAAACATGTCCTACACTCATCGGTGAACAATATGGAGGCCCATTGCTCTTCAGTCCAGTTAAGATGTTCACGCGCAAATCTTAAACGAGCTTGTCTGTGAGCTGCAGACAGCTTTGGACCATTTGCTGGTCTAAAAGGGGTAATTGCCGCTTTCTTAAGCCTCTTTCTTATTGTTCGTGTACTCATGTTTACTCTACGCACTTCATTCAGCTCTGTTTTGATGTTTACCGACGTGAGGAAACGATTTCGTAGGGAAGTTGAAACAATAAATCAGTCGTCACGACGGATGGTTGCTCGAGTTCTGTCGGTACCGGGTTTTGTAAGAACCTGTCTCTACAAACCTTCGGTATACTCTAGAAACCATAGACTGGTTAAAATTTCTAGCAATCGTCCGTTGATCCAAGACTTCCTTCTTGCACCAATACCACAATTTGAGTGGCTTGTTTGGACGAAGTATCGATATTTATGGTTACGAAACTTTTGTTGAGTTTAAAAGATTAATAAGTAATGCTATTGGTAAAAACAAAAATAATTAATTTCAAACTTTAATAACACACGAATATGACTATGTATAAATTTTAGTTTCCGGGCTATAGTTTTATTTTTTACCGCAGTTCTATTTTTAAATTTTGATATTTTCTATGTTTACCGACAGTCTCGACATTTTCATTTAGATTCATCTAAAAAGTTTGCATACTTATCAAAAATATTAAAGTTCTAAAGTAATCCTGAACTTTGATGCAGTTTATGAGTCCGTCAGTGTATGTTAGTAATACTTCACTTCGATCTGTTGTGCGTTCATGTTGCACTTGTCCGCGGACGCGACGGAACACCACACCCTTCGGTCAAAAGTCCTTCTTCATGACGACATGCAGAAAGCAAGTTGGGACTCGCACCACAAACGCCTTAAAGTTGACGTTGCGATGCGATTCCAGTAGCTGTACTCTTGGTAATAGGACCACTGTTGGGCTTGGCTTTTCTTTAGCACTTACTATTCGGATAGAGCAGAGGTTTGAATGGTTGCTTTGCTCCTGCCGCTACGTCGAGGGTTGTGAGTTTGATCCCACTAAAAGAATATGATCTATTAATAGCTAGTGGTTCCAAATTTGTGATTCTTTATGTACGTCGTTTCGATGTTTGTTTAGTAGTAACAGTGTTTCTTAAATCCTCAACGCGTAAGATGCTTTTATTTTTAAAGCATGAGTTGTGACTGGGCTATAGTAACCTGTCTTAATTAAAGCAGACTAAACATACCTTTGAGAACAATAATCAAGTTTCCTAGCGATGTTACGTCAAGCAAATAGTTTTTTTTTTTCGGTAGCGATCTCGCCTCGTTGTAGCTATTTATGTATAGATGACGACATCAAGATTAAACTTATCTTGTGATAACTAATAACTTAAAAGAGATATAGCAGGATTTTAGCAAGTCAAATTCTTTAGTCCTGGCCTACCCTACCGAAAAACAGGCTTTTCGGATAACGCCTATGTCGCGACAGACTCTAGAACATTTTGAACAACGGAGAGAATGAACACCTAGACACACCACAGTTGTTTGAACAGGACATATTTTTATGTCCCGTATAGGAAACCTGCAATGTTGGGCTGCACTGGCAGGGTCGCCATGCAATGTTGGGCGTAAGGTTCGTCAAATAAAGGATGTTAAGTCTAAGGCGTCGTCCTAATTGGCCACGCTCGTACGATGACACGATGGGTTCTCGTCGTGCGATGAGTTCAAACATACAGATTTCTTCAGAGTGTCCTAATTGTAGCTCGCAAGACATCGCACGAGCACAGACAATGTTTAATAAAGATCGTACGATGGGTTTGATCGTTTGATCATATAATCAAATACACCGATCTCTTTTGAGTGTCCTAATTTCTGAATACATACATATTATACCTAAAAGCACCCAGACCAAGACAAACATCCATGTTCATGCACACAAATGTTTGACTTGTGCGGGAATCCAACCGCGACCTCAGGCGTGGCAGTTGGTTACACTAACCACTACGCCATCAAGGCCAACAATTATTTTTTGTACATTTCTTTCATTTAGAAGTTATGACTATTTAATATCATGGTACAGCGACCGATTACAACGCACACATAATTAAAATTAAAATCTTACCTGAACTAATACCAATCTTTCTTCAACACTAATGGGTTTTTAAAGTTGGTCACTCTATGATTATAATCGCTACGTATTCCATCGCAGATGTAGTCAAATGTTTCTTTTGACATGGACAAATAATTGTAAAAGTTTTCATCGTTATTTCGTACATCAAAATAATGGCTGAAAAATTCACCACGCTCATTTCTGGACCTTTAAAGTATATTATGTGTACGTTTCCTTTTTTCAATGTCCTTTGCAATTTTCAAACCAATATTATACGACAGAAAAAACGGTGCATCTCTGTAAAGAGCTATTGTTAAAATGGCGCTGTTGAGTTGATGGCGACGCGGCACCTTCATGCGACGACATCGTACGATGTGCATCAAGCGATCTATTATGACATTCAATCATCGTACGATCATTTTCATCGCATGACAAGAACGCATCGTGTCATTGTACGATCGCGGCCAATTAGGATGACGCCTAATGATTGGTGTATAATGAATGATCTTACTTACTAAGGTGCAATTATATATAATATATGGGGGCGATGCGTCACACACTACAATCCAATCAACAATACTCATCGCAATGGCGAGACTAATATTTAAACCAATGCGCTATTTGTGGAGTTGAAGCGTGTGTTTAGCCTGAACATAATATCAACATAAACAAAAGTAATGTTATTGTTTGTTGACTCTGATCAAAATATCCTCAACGCCTACAAAATAGGCCTCGCGTCAGGCGAAATCACTTTTCTATGTGTCTTTCATTTGTTTTTCCTCGCCATTTTCTCCCCACACTCGATAAACTAGCTACGCCATAGCGTAAGCATTTTCAAATACATCCCTATCCGATAGAACATTATACGATATTTATCTGGACATAAAGACGCCATCTTGTGCCCGTTACACGAGCCCAAGCTGGGCTAGATTCAATTTTCTCTACGGGGAACAGGGGGTTTATTTGATGCAATTATTATTATATTGCAGTCGCCTGTGTTTTCTTGTTAATGGTCGTCAGAAAAGGTTATGAGTTAGCCGTTGGTGCTGTACTGTATTTTACGATAATGTTTACCTGATAAAATTTCAGTTTTGATTTCCTTGTCAGACAATGTTATTTGGCATTTTAGTAAAAAAAATTGGAGTTTCAACGGGGTGTTTAGAAATGGGCTCTTAAATCAACTGATGAAAAGTGAGTGCAAGGTACCTTTGATAATGACCTCTTGAATAATGCGAAATGAATATCCGAGGAATTGTTCGGACTGATCCCAGCCGCCTCTTTTCGCCATCGTCCTACGCGACAGAATGTCCATCCCCATCATTTAATAATAATAATAATATTTTCTACCACATACACACAACACCATCTAGCCCAAACTAAGCAGAGCTTGTACTATGGGTACTAGACAATGGATAAACATACATATATACTTTTTTTTTGTAAATACATACATATTAAACATAGAAACACCCAGACCAAGACAAACATTATATCATTTAGATAGTTGGCAGTCCACTATAGTGCGTCTTCCAGAAATGTTCTGCCTCGCACAACTAAACTGTGGAATGAACTGTCGCCTGCGGTATTTCCGGACCAATACGACCTACAAACCTTCAAGAAAAGAGCGTACTCCTTTTTAAAAGGCTGCCCGCCTTTTAAAAAGGAGTACGCATTTGTGACTCCTCTGGTGTTGCGGGTGTCCATGGGCGGCGGTAATCGCTTACCATCAGGCGATTCGTCTGCTCGTTTGTCAAATACAAAAAAAAAAAATATTGTTACAACATACGTATATAAAAGTAAGAACTTTCTTAATAAAAAATTAATTCATAGAAACAGACTAAAATTGTCTATGGAGGCGCTTGCCCTCTTGCTACGCCACAAAATAGTAAGAAAGTGAATAAGACACATCTAGATAAAACAGATAAGCGTGTATGCAGTATGTAATGAGAGTGAATGAGACAAGAGATATATGCCAGGTTCGTAGCTAGTGAAAATCCATAATCTCTGCTTAGTCCTTCGTGAAATAGGCTGAATAATTAAGCAAATTAAAGATTATACTGCTTTTCGAAGTTCAACTCAAACTAGACCGACTAAAAAAAAGGTTGTTAGTGGAGGTATATTCTTGGTGGAAGATTCTTGGCGGTGGATCTCCAATCAAAACTATTTCTTTTTAACGATACTATTGTGGCAAGCAACCATAATGAGGTGATAAGCAGCTATTGTTTGTTATTTATAGCTATATCAAACCGGGCGTTGCGAGCCATTTAAAAAAGAAATCGCTGTGTTGCCAACACAAGGGACACAAAATACCGGTTTTCTACTTATTTACAATATAGCATCTTACTTAAGGAGTAGGATATCCTAATCACAAAAGGAATACGAAATTGATTGCGATCTATTGTCAATTGACAATACTTCCTGACCCTACCTTACTTTCTAAGGCTACTCTAGTTAGAACAGAAAGCCCTTTAAAACGAGTGCCTCCTCGTGCCCTAAGTTATTGTTATTAAGTCTAAACAAATAACTTAATGGACCACCAGCAAAGATGTCAATTACAGATGGGTTCTCACTGTACTTACTCGCACGAAAAAGACGCTGATAAGAGTAAGCTCATGCATTATATTTACATGATGAAGAATGATAGTGTACAACTTTCAACAGTAGTTAGTAATACCTACTACTAAATTAATAATTCAGATGTCATTATTTCAGATGACAACTTAACGTTCAGAAAGGTGACCATATTCAAACGTAATAGGGCGTAGCTATGATTTAAATTATGCTTAGTGCTGGCCAGAATTTAACTACGCATATCAAACCTATATGCCACATTCCTTGAATTTTATTATTCCATACTACAGAACAAGTAACTTCGAAAATAACTTATTAAATAGAAACAATATTGAGCGTAGGTTGTGTGTTATTAAAAAGAAAACAACAATTTTATACCGAAGCAATTTATTTCGTTGCAGACTAAAAACAATATTGTTTTTGAATTAGGAAGGAATCGTTATTTATTTTTCTTTCTAAATTGGATTTTTACGTGTATTGCCAGCCAAATACATTAATTGTACTTAAAATCGTAAACAGGTCTTTGTACCTATTCTAGTTAAAATAATACTCTAAAAAGCATAGGTGGATCAGATAAGAAACGTTCTGGAAAAGTGAATTCTATACTAAATTGAAGAGCATGCATTAAGTATATAATGCGAGTATAAAAAGCAAAAGAACCAAGGAATCTTTAGTCTCTATCTACCGTTCCAAGAATTTATATATAATTATATACATATACATATATATATATATATATATATATATATACATATATATATATACCACGCTGTTAACTTTTTTAAATACAACTATACATTACAAGCGAAGGTAGCCTAACGGATAAGGCATTGGAGTAGGGATCGAGAGGTTGTAAGTTCGAATCACACTCAATGATCTACCGACGTAAACACACTACTAACACAAACTTTCTAACTTAGCTATTTACAAGAATACTATCACATAATTTGTAAACAAAATAACTAGCAATCTTAGAAATAAAATAGTTTTAACGCAAATTAAAGAGCACTTTTAAAGTGCATCAATTTTTACAAGTTAAATTTACGAACGAATAAAATTACAATGACTACAAAGAAAGATGTGTTTACTTTTTAAGCAAGTCGAGAGAAAAGTCGCTGTCATAGCCACGAGCGTATAGATTATAGACAATGGATTGAAAACTCTTTTGCTATAGAGTAAAAGCTCATGCATTATGGAGAGACCCTAAGATTCATAGACTAACGCTTGTGGAGCTAGTCTGAAAAGGTATATTACACCTACATATAAATTACAATGTGTTTAGATCCCGTAGAGAGTCAGCCTATAGTCGTCTATCGTGCACCATACCAATGGCCGAGAAGTTCTTACCAAAAAAACCCAATATGACTTACCGAACTTGGGAATCAAAACCAGTACCGGTACCTCACGTTGAACGTAAATTTACCGTAAACTAGTATTTATTAGAAAATAAGTTACAAAGCGATAGCTTATGGAGGACTGTTGGATTGATACGCAAAGGTCTCGAGTTCAATCCCAAGGCGCGCATCTCTGACTTTTTGAAGCTATGTGCGTATAAAATAGTTAATTATTGCTTGCTTTAAGGGTGAAGGAAAACATCGTGAGAAAACCTGCTTGTCTGAGGGTTCACTACAATGTTCTCGAAGAAATGTGAAGTCTTCCACCCTGCACTGGGTCAGTGTGGTGGGCTATAGTATCCTTCTCACACTGAGAGCTCGTGCCCGGCAGTGGACCAGTTTAATACAGGCCTGATATTATATTATATAAGTTACAAAGATATAAACTGCACTAAAAGGTATTGAACATTCAACATAAAGTGTCTGCGAGCTTTTAATTTTTTAACACCAACATCTACTTCTAAGAGCGTATCTTTGAAACTGCATTTCACAAATCCAGTTATTTTTATTTGAGCTTTCAGAACGAACGTAAATCATTTTATAATAGACGTATATTTTGTGCATACTTCCAGTAATTTATTTAAGTGTATTGTTTTTATTTGTGAGTAAGTTTTGGATTTGACTGCACAGATAACCTAGTTACCAGTAACCACTGAGTCTTGTCAAACTTGACACAGAGGAAAACATTATGAAGGCCGCAAAACCTATTTGCCGAGTCTGGGTGTCTTTTTATGTCCATAGTTTAAATTTGTTTAAGTCCACCGTGACACTGGAGTTGTTACAAACATACATGCATAAACCTAAAAAATCCTAACTAATACAAACGCGAATGTGAGTACCTGTGGATTTTCTTTTGTTACACCTTCACTTGAAATTTCGCATAGACGTTGTCAGGGGAACTGAAAAGGACAAGGGGTTCTTTCATCTAGAAAAAGAATTCTGTTCCAGGCGAAGCCGCAAAAGCTAGTTTTGTATATTTGTTTGGAAACCTCATAGATTATCATGTATGAATATATTGCAGTTCCAATAGTATTACATACGTATAGGTGTCAAATTGATCACCATATTTTTGAAATTGGTTATATGAATGTATATAATATCAGCCCTGTATACAGGATGTCCCAGAAGATGTGAATCAAATTGTAAAGGGAGATTCCTTAGGTAAGAGTTATTCCACCTTATCCCGCCCTCCCCTTTCCTATTCAGAACAACGCATGCTGGGCTCAGATGCTATCCTTACACGGTGGAGTCGACCAGAGTGCGTACCAACAAGTTTGGGTCCTCATACCTCTGCCAAAAGGCATGGAATTCTCTGCTAAGGCACGTGTTTGTTCTTCCTTCAATCCTGGTTCCTTTAAGCGGGGCGTGAAAAAGCACCTTCTCAGGCCGTCAAAGTAGAGACCTCAACATCGCCTCGGCTGTTATGAGGATGATGTTGAGGCCACTGCTCTTAGACCACACGACTGCTTACCATCAGGCGGAGTGTGGTCATTTTGTCGAGCAAAATAAAAGGGAAAAAAAGAACTAGGTCTTCTCACGATGTTTTCTTTCACCATTAAAGCGAGCGATAATTAACTATTTAATACGCACATGACTTCGAAAAGTCAGAGATGCGTGCCTTAGGATCGAACTCGAAACATTTGCGTGGCAGTCCAACGATCTCCTAATAGCCTATCGCCGCTACAGTCTGAAGATTTTAAATACACTTTATTTTAATTACAAGCCTATGATTTTTTAACGCTTATTGTGTAGTATTCTATATCCTACATATTGAAAGTTCTTCTTAGTGTTTTAAGGATTAACGGGCTGGGTCGACCACCGATGAAAAACTAACCTACAGAATATTGGGGTAAGTAGCAATTTGCAATATCTTTACTGTTCCGTGTTACGTTTTATTCAACGTTTCGTGCGGTAGATGAGGACTTTTCATGTCTAGTTTTCTCAGTCTAAATTGTATTAAAGCAAGTTTTTGTAAATTCTCAACATTTTTGTTACTTAATTTTACCTTTTTTGATTGTATAAACTGATGTTTATTCTGCAAGCAGTGCTTACCTTTGATTAATCGTTTCGATAGACTTCTAATTAATTATTTGATTTTTACTCTTATAAGTACCTACTTACAGTATACAGTTGTTGGAGAGCCAATAAAATAAAAATTACGCTATGGTTCTGAAGCTTGCTGGTACATTTTATTTAATGCAATGAGAGCTTAAACTTACTTTGATTGTCATTTTGACGTCTACCAACGTCAAAAATCTGGTGCCCCGACTATTTTGTAATTAATAACTTGTGTTATAAACCTTAACTAATACCCATCTATGTACCGCAATAGATATGAAAAGAGCTTGCGTGAAAAGATCTATAATTCTAAACATAGTGCTGTAAATGTTGCAAGGAATTTAGTTAAACCGTTTTTTAACTACGGAGTTATAATCGTTGGAGACCAGTGGTAAAACTTCATACTGTGGACGTTTTTAAATATTCATTTTGCGTCCAAAAATAACATATTTTCTTTTATTCTATACATATATAATATAATTGCTATAACCTTGCTACAAACACGAGAAATAAAATACGTTAACGTTTTATCTCAAAATGGTTGACGATGTCATTAAAATAACAAGCGTAGACACGATTGGAAAAGAAAATAAAAACGATGGCTTTCTAAAATGGGTTCTAAATTCAAATTTTGACAAGTTATCGATGAAAAATCTTTTGCGTCACGTCTCGAATCTGTCAGTGTGTCATGGCGTTAATGATAGAGAGTGCTGTGATAAATGGACGGTACTCATGTCGACAAATCGTTTGAAAGGGGAGGGAGACCTTGAAAATTACACCCTTTACACAAAACATAACATAAATAATACAAGCGCGCGAAATTTTGTACAAATTATTTTATATGAAAAAGTGTTTTATCGGAGTCGTATAATAAAGAAAGCATTTTATTTTTCGACGTTGACAGACTTTTGAGGCATTGCTTATTTCTGAACGTTTTAGACATTTTTGAATTATGAAAGAACATGTGCAATAGGGGCCAACCACTACCTGAGATTCGACAAACTACAGATTCTCGCTAAAGAACACCGATTCCTACCTAGGAAATAGAGAAGATGTTTGGAATGTACCACCAGCTTGGGATCCTGTAATTCAAATAGTCAAACCCAAGAAGAAGCAAACCACAGCTAGGCTTCATGATACTTTGAGCTCATTCTGCGTAGATAGAAACACCAATGATTAAATTATATTCGGGTACTTTGAAATAACTAAAAATAATAAGATATATATGATATGTATAATATATATGAGTTGGCGAGTCACCGTCTGCCCATTGCATTGATGCTATTAGAGTATTCAGGGCAGACGCCGTTTTTCATCCATAGTTAGCAATATACCAGTCCACCAAACATATAGCCTATAGCCCATATATTAGAATCCATACGTAGCAATAGTCCTATGCCTGCTGCGGCAAGCGCCGCTGTAGGTGTTCCATTCCACCTTTGATTAAAGCTCTCGAAGGGCCTCTTCACGTTGGACCCACGTCTCCGTGTAAGCCTCTCAAAGGGCCAGGTATTTTCTAATATAATATGTTAGAAAGTACCTGTGATAAGAGAAACATAATAATAATAATATGAGTCGTTACCAGATTTTATGACCACGGGAATAACCCACCTACTCGATAAAACAGGTAGTACCAACGAGCCCGGCAATTATAGACGGATAACATGTTTGCCATCGATCTATGAGCTTCTAACATCTATTTTGAGAGCCAAGGTATCTAAACATATTGATACAAATTCAATAATGTCAGCTTCTCGGAATGGATGTAAGAGGGGGGCTCGTGGCACTAAGGAGCTACTCCTCATTGATATGGCCATTAGCCAACAGGTTCGCCGTAAATAAAGGGATCTGGCGGCATGTTGGATAGATTATAAGAAAGCGTATGATTCGGTGCCTCATACATGGCTTTTGAGGGTGTCAGAGTTGTATAAAGTAAATGCAACACTGCGCACCTTTTTGAAGTCATGCATGGGGCAATGGAAAACGGTTCTTAGTTATCCAGGATGTCGACAGATCCCTGGGAATGGCGAATTGATAAAAATTGAGCGGGGTATATTTCAGGGCAACAGCCTGAGTCCTCTTTGGTTCTGTCTAGCATTGAATCCTCTTAGTACATTACTAGAGGGTTCAGGGCTAGGATACAGGTTACATAGAGGTGGTGGAGTGATATCCCACTTGTTGTATATGGATGACTTAAAGTTGTTTGCCCACACTAAATTACTGCCGATGGATTTACTTAAAGTAACTGAAACTTTTAGTAAGTCTATCAGTATGGATTTTGGTGTGGACAAATGTGCTGTCATCCATGTAAAACAAGGAAGGATAGTGGAATCCGAAGGAACACAACTTTCGGATTCCATTAACCTACGATCACTTCTTGTAACCGATACTTACAAGTATATATGTCTCAGGCGTTAAGTATCAATGAGGCTGACATGAAGCAATCGTTGCAGGAGCGTTTCTTTGGTCGCCTGAAAAAAGTTTTAAGTAGTCTTTTATCAGGTGGTGCGCGCTTGTAACGGTTGGGTCATGCCGGTGCTCATGTACTCCTTTGGCATACTTAAGTGCACTCAGACTGAACTGGATGCCCTGGACCGGCGGGTCCGTTCACACTTGACGGCATACCGTATGCATCACCCACGTTTGTCTGTGATGAGACTGTATATCCCGCGGAAATGTGCAGGCCGAGGCTTTCTGAATGCCAAGGCCCTTCATAACCGCGAGGTATACAACCTCAGAGAATACTTTCTCCAGGCAGACGTGGGTATGCATCGGGATGCAGTTGCTGTAGACATCGGACTCACCCCACTCAGTTTGGCTAAAGAGAACTGACGCAAGCCTGTAGTACTTAGCACTAACGATCGCAGGGATGTATGGCAGAGCAAGGAGCTTCACGGTAGGTTCTAAAAGGCTCTATATGGAGCTGATATAGACCTGTTAGCCTCCGTGAACTGGCTACGTTTCGGTGACCTCTTTGGGGAAACCGAAGGGTTTGTCTGTGCTATTGCGGACGAAGTTATCAAGACGAATAACTACCGGAGATATATCTTGAGGGATGGTACGGTTGACATTTGTAGAGCGTGCCACCTACCTGGTGAGTCCCTCAGGCATATAGTTTCCGGTTGTTCTCGTCTTGCTAACGGCGAGTACTTGCACAGACATAACCAAGTAGCCAGGATTATTCACCAGCAACTTGCTCTGAAATACAAACTTGTAGATGTTGAAGTGCCGTACTACAGGTATGTAGCTGAATCAGTTCTCGAAAATGGTCATGTCACGTTGTACTGGGATCGAACTATCATCACAGACAGGACTGTTGTGGCCAACAAACCTGACATTGTGGTGATAGATGGATCAGAGCGCCGCGCATTGATTATCGATGTCACCATTCCGCATGACGGCAATCTCGCGAAAGCTGAAAAAGATAAACAAATTAAATATCTCGATTTGGCTCGCGAGGTTGTCGACATGTGGGATGTTGATTCGGCAATCATTGTGCCGATAGTCATATCTGTCAATGGTCTAATAGCCAAGAGCCTCGATCACTATCTAAAGAGGCTCGCGTTGGGTGCTTGAATCAAGGGTTTGATGCAGAAGGCAGTGCTATTAGATACAGCACGCATTGTGAGGAGGTTCCTATCTCTGGAATTCTAACCACCGGCAGCTTGGACCGAGTTCCCGATGCCGGTGGGGTACCGTATATTTTATATTTTTAAATGTATATGTATATTTAAAAATGAAAAGTATATTGAAAATATTTGAATAAAGAGTATAATAATAAATAATAATAAGTGAGGTTGTACATCCCGCGGAAATGTGGGGATCGAGGTTTTCTAAATGGCAAAACCCTCCATAACCGTGAGGTGTGCAACCTTAGAGAGTATTTCCTTCAAACGAACGTGGATATGCATCGTGATAACGGACTCACCCCGCTTAATCTGGCTAAAGAGAGCTGGCGCATCCCTGTAGTACTGAGCATTGACGACCGCAAGAGTGTATGGCAGAGCAAGGAGCTTCACTGTAGGTTCTACAAGGCCCTATGTGGCCTGATGTAGACTTTCTCGCCTCCATGAACTGGCTACACTTCGGTGACCTCTTTGGGGAAACCGAAGGGTTTGTCTGTGCAATTATGGACGAAGTTATCAAGACGAATAACTACCGTACTTGCACAGACATAACCAAGTAGCCAGAATTATCCATCAGCAACTTGCTCTGAAGTACAAACTTGTAGAGTTCGAGGTGCCTTACTACAGGTATGTAGCAGAACCAGTTCTCGAAAAGGACCATATCCCACTGTATTGGGATCGATCTATTATCACAGACAGGACTGTTGTTGCCAACAAGCCTGATATTGTCGTAATAGATCGATCAGAGCGCCGTACAATGATTATCGACATTACCATCCCTCATGATGGCAACCTCGTGAAAGCTGAGAAGGAAAAATAATTAAAATACCTGGACTTAGCACATGAGGTCGTCGATATGTGGGATGTGGACTCGACAATCATTGTACCGATAGTCGTTACGGTGAACGGTCTAATAGCCAAGAGCCTCGACCAACATCTTAAGAGGCTCGCGTTAGGTGCTTGGGTCAAGGGTCAGATGCAAAAGGCAGTCCTCCTCGTTACGGCACGCATAGTGAGGAGGTTCCTCTCTCTTGACCCCTAACCACCGACAGTTTGGACCTTGTCTCAATGTCGATGGGCATCCATAATTTTTATATTTTTAAATGTGTTTTCTTTTTTACAATTATATATTTAAAAATGTAATTTTTATTGGTTAATAGTAAATAAATGTGAAATAATAATAAAATTTATTTATTTTCTCATACATTACATTTTATAAGCTTAGTCTATGGGTACAATACAAAAGTCGGCCTCGGTGGCGTACTGGTTAGTGTAACCGACTGCCACACGCCTAAGGTCGCGGGTTCGATTCCCGCACAAGTCAAACATTTGTGTGCATGAACATGGATGTTTGTCTTGGTCTGGGTGTTTCTATGTATAATATGTATGTATTTACAAAAAAAAAAGGTATATATGTATGTTTATCCATTGTCTAGTATCCATAGTACAAGCTCTGCTTAGTTTGGGCTAGACGGTGTTGTGTGTATGTATGTGTTAGAAAGTTATTAATGAGGGAGACTGGTGCCTAAACTAAGCTTACGCCTGTATCTTAGGACACCAGGTCTCCACTCCTAATGTGTCCTGTTATGTTTGTACATTTTACATTTTAAAGTATTGTTATGAATTGTTACAAATACTACTAAAATAAAATTCAATTAAAAAAGTAACAATAAAAGGGAAAAATTAAACGAAACGTGCAAATGTATGTATGTATGAGTTATGTATTTTAGGGCGTGCGCGTGCGCGTGTGTGTGTGTGTGTGTGTGTGTGTATGTGTTAGTGTGTGCATTTGTGTGTTTGCGTGTATATCTCTGTGTGTTATGTTGGTTTTTTCATAAGACTTTCTGTGTCACCGTATGAGAGTTTTACGAGCCAACTAAAAAGAAGTTTATACAGTCAGCCGTATTCAGTGAGTATATGTTTATACTTTTACAGGATATACAAACGGATATAAGAACGTAATAGTGCCGTGTTGCAATGGCTGTCCTGTGGATAATGTAAGGACATATTTTGTTTTTCACGCGTTTGCCTTCTGTTGTTTTAGGATCGTAAGTTAATGTGGCGTGAAATCGGAGTATTGCTCTGTGCACAAAGATCTGGCGTAGGGATAATATATTGCATTCATCGTACAGGCGCTCCGTGGGAAAATAAATAGGTTTCTTGAGCATTACTTTGAGAACTGCTCTCTGGGCTCTTTCAACTGCAAGAAGAATCGTTGCAAACGTACCGCCCCATGCGGGGATGAAATATGATAGGAGAGATTGGGCTAAGACGCAGAAAACAGTTCTCAATGAGCCAGCATCCAGTACGGTGCCAAGTCATTTAAATGTAAAAATAATTTTACGAGTGCGGACTTTGAGTATCTCCAGGTGTTTGATCCAAGTCATGGTACTATCGAGCAGGCGCGTGCACTTCATACAAGCATAAGCACTGCATACCCTAGTCCGCTGGGCTATGTAAATCTATATAATCGAAATCTATTTATTAAATACTACAAGCTGAATAATAATAAATACACTATAAAATTATCAGATACACTAAGAGCTTGTGCCACTGCCATCTATTGGTCCTTGAGCGAACTACTAAACAAATAGAATATATAATAGAGAGGTGTCTGGAAGCAGAGATAATCGTGCTTATTAGCAGTACATTTTAACGTCAATCGATTACGCTGTCTACGAGACAAATATTTTGCTTGTGTGTGTAAAATGCACGTGTGTGCTCGCCGACTGAAGGCACTGCCTTCTTAATCCAATTACTAGCTTAAATAGTTGTCAAAAACATCATAATTGTTGTTTATTATAGGCCTATTATTTTAGAAATCATCGTACGCCATTATTAATTATTTCACAGAGCTGTCAAGGAGATTTTGAGCGCTTTGTAATTGATAACTAAATAATTAGTGAAATTACCGGAATTACTGTAAATTATAGAAAATTATACCTGTGAGATCTGTGTTGGTGATGTGTGTTTAAATAAATTAAAACTGGTGTTTTCTCGACGTTGTCTTTTGATGACAAAAATAAAATAATTTCTCTTTGACGCTGTGTTCGCGATTTAGATCTAAAACAACAGAAAGGTAATACGACACGTTCTTTTAATAAAAAGTATTATGATATTTATAGCTGGCTAGCGGGCTGTATACACACGAATAAACTATTTTGTTTTCGTGTATATTATTTTCAAAACAAGATAAAAATAATGTTTGGACCTATAATGGATATTCGGATTTAAATAATTTTCCTGGCATAACTCTTCAGAGCACTTCCCGTGGTATATTCTGTAGAAACATACCAATGAGGCAATATCCCTACGGAGTTGCAGAGGTTCCAGTGAACTCGTGACCTCTGGGTCTCCGATGATACGGACAGCCCGCCGCTGTAACCTGTCAAGAGCGTCTAGCAAGTACTGCGCGGACCCATCCCAAAGATGAGAACAGTACTCCACGCAAGGGCGCACTTGTACCTTATACAATAGGCACAGCTGCCCAGGCGCGAAGAACCGTGTTCAGAACTCCGAGTTTTCGCAAAGCTTGCTTAATGACGCTCTCGATGTAGGTTTTGGGATTAAGGGAGCGGCAAAGATCCATACCTAAGATGGAGAGGCTGTCACGTATCACCAGTGGAGTGTTCTTCAGAGAAGGGAGGGGAAGGCACGGAGACTTTTTTGTTGAGAACGCGCATGCCTGGGTCTTCTTGGCGTTGAACTGGACCAAGTTCTTGGCACCTCATTCAGAGATGCGGTTCAAGGTCTGGTCAAGTTCAACGACAAGATCCTGCCTTTTCCCCTCAACCCCAGCCTTATTGGCCCCAGGACGTCCGAGATATCGCCCATGCACGGTACTGTCTTCCGCATAACAATGTATGTTGCCGAGATTCGATATATCATTGATATGCAGAAGAAAGAGCGTAGGGGATAAGACGGACCCCTGAGGCACTCCTGCATTGACCTGCATTAATTTGGAAGCGCGACCGTAGCAAAGGACCCGAATACGACGTTTCTGCAGGACACTTGCAATCTAGGTGCACAGTTGAGGGGACAAGCCATAGTTCGGAAGCTTGGAAAGAAAAAGCTTCCGTAGTAGATCAACATATGTTGAGCCTAAAAGTCAAACAAATATTTAACGTAGATAACACCAGTTTGAAACATGTGATAAATACAAAATTACTTTTTATCTAGAAAGTTTGGGGAAAGTACCCATGTACTAGCTATGGATGAAAACCATTTGTAAAAGTTTTTCTAACTTTCAATCAAAACTTTTAACGATATGGCAACATTTTATCCTAAATAAACAAATAGGTTGGCGAATGATATTATTCGAAAGTATTTTCGTTATAATTTGTTATTTATATAAACAAAGTAATATTTTTCATTTTAAATGCACATTTACTTACTATTATTTACTTGACTATTATTTAGTTATTTCCAAATAGATACCACCTACAAATCAAACAGATAATACACATTGACCCAAACTAGGCAAGCCCGTATATATATAATATGTATGTGTTTACAAAAAAAAAGTATATAATATGTATGTTTATCCATCGTCTAGTGCCCATAGTACAAGCTTAACTCAGTTTGGGCTAGATGGTGTGTGTATGTGCTAGAATATAATTATTATTATTATTTATTAGTTTACTGAAATAAGTTTGAGAGGGCACATGCCCACGTCAGCATAGTTACCATTGCACTGCGTGCATAAATGAGAATTTATAGTCAGTTGGTTCTGTACCCCGGAGTCGAACAGTGTTTTTGTAAACGTGCATACAATATTGTAACTATTGTGAATGAACAATATTAATTGGTGAACAGTTCACCTACAGGGTGCGAAATGATAGATGATGAAAGGCAGAACCTACTCCACAATTATTGTCAAATTATAACACTGGCTTCTTCTATCTCTCAGCTTCGGCTATAAATTGTCAACCATATTTTTTACGTAAGTTCTTTACCTGCCTTCAAAACATCCACAAATTGTCCATAGAGTATTCATAAAATAGCAGTGACGTACAACGGCGCGAACGGACATGATGAAACTATAAAAATCTTATTTGACGGGGAGCCGTAAAAACAGCATCACCATTACCCAAGTCAATACCTATTTAAAATATCGAACTAAACAACACGCAGATCGCTAGCTTTTAAACAGTACTATAAGCATCCTTATTAAAACAGAGCTCAAGCTTCATCACTTGAGTTTTCAATGCATTTAAATCGACTTATTTGTATTCTTCTCGATGTTTATTCCATTTATTAGGGACCGACACCGCTGAAAAATATGCTTCGGAGTAAGTTCGCAGCTTATATCTAGACGGGAATGGCGATAGGCGATTGGGATCCGAAGGTAAGATTATGTAAAGTATGTAAAAATCGAGTGCTTTCTTTATTTTTCTTTAGAAATACACGGCTCTTATCTTACTGCGTCAGTCATGCTTTTCGGGTGTATATTTGTCTCTTTGATTATCATGTTAAATAGCCTAAACGGGTTGATGGATTTCTAAATATGAGCAGTCTTACTACAAAAGCTTTTCTAACTTTCAATCAAAACTTTTAAATATATGGCAACATTTTATCCTGAATAAACAAATAGGTTGGCGAATGATATTATTCGAATGTATTTTCGTTAAAATTTGTTATTTATATAAACAAAGTAATATTTTTGAATGCACATTATAAAAGGAAATTGTTATTATAATTGCATTTTACATAATTATTTGGAATATTATTTATACTAAACACCATTTCAGCATGTTTTTAGCTAGACAGTGTTTAACGATTTGAACACTCCTTAAACCCTTGTTTAAGTTCCTTTACTTCATAACGGTATCTATCACGTGTTTAATTAAACATGGTAGAATTTTACGGTTCATGGTAGTATTTGTCGCGTTCCTTAGCATGTAATGCATGCCATGTAATCTAAGGATATCTTGTATGAAATCAATACTACTTATATGTAAATACGAGTATTGTTATTGAATAATTATTGTTTTCAAAATAATTGTTAGTAGTTTAATTAAAATTTAATAATTTTCATTTAACATTGTTGACATAATTATAGTGAAATAGTGTGTTATGGAACGTGTTTATGCTAACAGATGTGTCATTGTCAAAGTTAGTTTGTTATTTTTAAAACTTTGTTCTGAATAAAGTGTGGTGGTTTATTTGAAAATAAAATGGATACTTCATCATCAAAAAGTAAGGACTAGGCTGCGAGGATCAAACAACAAAATTCGGTTACGCCGGTTACGCATCAATGTGTAACTTTTGACAACTGTGACAGCTACATGGGGTTAGACATCTGTTAAACTAGCTTTAGCGTGTGATTAAATTTAAAACACGTAAGGGATGTTTAACGCTAAACAACGGTTAACCACTGATTTGTGTGGTATTTTTTAGACATGAGTTTAACACGTGCTTATGTCTTTTGAAGTAAGACTGGAGATGTTTTTACATTTATCTTAGTGCCAGTTTTTCAATCGTCAGATAACTTTTATCTGAAGAGTAAATATATGACATATTTTCTATACAAAAGCTGTCAAAAAGTTTAACATATTCCTCAGATAAAAGTTATCTGACGATTGAAAAATCGGCTCTTAATATTATAATGGAAGTGACACAGGTTAAATTATTTACAAACTGTCCCCGCGGTTGCACACACGTTTACGATTGCTGCTTCGGTCCCATGGCTCATAGTATGATGCTGTATGTTACTTCGCGGTAAAATAGCTTTAAGCTAAAATTTTTATAGTGACGTAACGCTATTGTTTTGATGTTTAAATAAGAAATAAATAAATTTCGAAATATTTATGATACTTTTTTTGGCTAGGGCATAGGGCTCGTTAGCTATTGATATAAACCTGTATATACATTACGGTCCTAGACGATAACCACACCTTTCTGTTATAAGCTGTATATACAGTGTGTATAAAAAACCCTGTCCGATCTTTAAAGGTGTTATACAGTAGCTTATTGTGAGTACGTAAGTGACATCCTTTTATAAAATCGATCAAAAGAATTACCCCAGTATATTTAATTTATTTATATATTATGTTAATAGATTACCCATGGCAATACCGAAAACTTATTAATCATAATATTTTATTCCGCTACGTCGCACCTTAGAAAAATGCCGCCAAAAGTATGCCACGCTCCGCGTCCTTGTCAGGTTTACAAGTGTTGCTAGCCTTTGCGAAATTTCGATAATTTAAGGGTAAAAATGCTGTAATATTGTCTTATGTTTACGCGAATGTTATACATTGAAATTAAACACTTTATACGGATTTTATCGCGTTGTTTATTTTACTTTAAACACTGTTATTACATAATTTTGAAAACTCTAACACTACTATTATTGAATTTTACTACTATTTAAGCTAAGTATATATTTTTTTCTAATTAAAACTATTTGTATTTAAGTTTACACTTTGCCCCGACGTTTCGGTTGCTTTACAGCAGCCATGTTCACGGGGAGACTAAGATGGTAGTTGTCCCAACGTTCCGAAGTGTAGCTAGTTATTTTAAAGTACCCGAACATAATTTAATCTTTGGTGTTCCTATTTACGCAGAATGAGCTCAAAGTATCATGAAGTCTAGCTGTGTTTTGCTTCTTCTTGGGTTTGACTATTTCAATGACTGGATCCCAAGCTGGTGGTACATTCCAACCATCCTCTCTATTGAAATTAGGATGTTTTTTAATTTCAATAGCCTCGCGAAGCATCCTTGGTAGGAATCGGTGTTCTTTTGCGAGTATATGTGGTTTGTCAAATCGTAGGTAGTGGTTGGTCCCCTGTTGCACATGTTCACACACAGCAGACTTCAACGAGCGTTGGTGTTTAACATCAGCTATATGTTCTTTTAAGCGGGTGCCTATGCTTCTCTTGGTTTGCCCAATATATGAGAGTCCGCAGTCACAATCTATTTTATAGACCCCTGCATCTTGTAAAGGTAATTGGCACTTGACGGATGGTAAAAATTGACTTATCTTCGTTGGCGGCTTGAAGTATGTGTTGATTGAAGCTTGCAACAAGCTTGTCTTGCAGTACTTGCTTGCTTGCAACAAGCTCCAACAGCCGCGCCGTCGTCACAGATCCCGAGAAAAGCCAGCCACAGTCGAGCGCCAGCCTGCCATACTACCATATGTAAGGGGTGTCACTGACAAGATTGGCTACATCTTGAAGCGAGCTTCAATCAACACATACTTCAAGCCGCCAACGAAGATAAGTCAATTTTTACCATCCGTCAAGTGCCAATTACCTTTACAAGATGCAGGGGTCTATAAAATAGATTGTGACTGCGGACTCTCATATATTGGGCAAACCAAGAGAAGCATAGGCACCCGCTTAAAAGAACATATAGCTGATGTTAAACACCAACGCTCGTTGAAGTCTGCTGTGTGTGAACATGTGCAACAGGGGACCAACCACTACCTACGATTTGACAAACCACATATACTCGCAAAAGAACACCGATTCCTACCAAGGATGCTTCGCGAGGCTATTGAAATTAAAAAACATCCTAATTTCAATAGAGAGGATGGTTGGAATGTACCACCAGCTTGGGATCCAGTCATTGAAATAGTCAAACCCAAGAAGAAGCAAAACACAGCTAGACTTCATGATACTTTGAGCTCATTCTGCGTAAATAGGAACACCAAAGATTAAATTATGTTCGGGTACTTTAAAATAACTAGCTACACTTCGGAACGTTGCACTGTGGGCTGAAAATCGACCTCCATAGACATAGAAATGAAAGTTGCTAGATGTTCGTTTTGTTGACGGATATGGCTTCTATTAGCTATTATACACATAACAATGTCATCTAAGCTAACTCCGCACAAAAATGAATTTATTATAAGGTTTTTTCGAAAAAAATGTATGGAGCTAGCATGAAAAATCTGAATATCTCTGAACTTGCAAGGAAAACCGTAATATCCTCAGAGATGGTTATAGGACTAATTATTTGTGATTTTTTGACATACTTCATATAACGGTACCTGCTGCAGAATTTTTTTTAAAAATCATCTTATTTTTAATTAATTTTTTTTAACATTAAACGATTTGTTTTGGTGTATAAGTAAAGAAACAACACGTTATATGCATATAATACTAAATCTTCGCCAGTTATTTGTTAAAATATCAAGAAAATTATTTTTGCCTAACATAGTATATATGTTTTAAAACAGTTAATTGGATACCATTACTGAACTTTGCATACAGGTAAACTACTGAATAATAAATTAGCCTTCTAATGAGTTCTGAATAAGAGATTAAGTGATTTGCAATGTCGCACAATGGTAACTACGGATTACACTAATTAAAATCTTACAGGTAAGTACATAAGTAACTTAAATAGTTAATTAGATATGTTACGAGTTCTAAGAAATATTTTCGACAACTGTCTAATGAGGTCGTTAACTAATGTTGGACTGAAATATAAAATGGTTAACATTTTGCATCATAATTTAGTTTATTCTAAGCTTTGTTACCCCTAACATATCACTGTGAAATTTTATAATGGAAAGTTTAAATACCAATTTAGACCTATTCGTTCTTCTAAAATGTAAGAGTACTTCATTTGATCATAAGGTATTGTTTAGTGAAGTTATATCCCGCCTAGACGTTTGTCTTTCCGTTGAAGATCAAGTGACTCTAAAAGAATTTTGTCGGAGATTTGTACGAGCTGCATCACAAAGGTGGCAAAAATCTCACCGAATTCTTGATACTTATAGAAAACAATACGAAATTTGGCTGCAAGCAACTATCGATTGGCCAAGTTGTATAAATTTAGTCGCTCAAGAACCAACTGTTGCTGAGGGATCAAGATCAATCTCTCCAGAACCCTCAACATCATACTCTGTTGGTACAATGACAAAGAGGTCACGAAAACCATTCGAAGATCTGGAAAGCAAACAGAAGAAGAGAAGATCTGATGAGCATAAAACTGACAATCCCAGTGAATTGGCATATACAGCAGCAGCGCGTTTTAAGGAAGAAGGTTGTGAGGATATCGCATCTGTAATCGAATATATGCTGAAACATCCTGAAGCAGCCTCTAAAATTAAGGAAACGCTTAAGCAACCGGTGAAAACTATCTTATTTACACCAGAAAAAGCACTTGGATTACTCCTTTCATTAAAATTATCAAAGTGGCAATACATCACTTTACGAGAGTCAGCTATTCGGGAAGGTAGAAAGGATATTTATCCATCCTACTATAAAGTGCAACAAACCAAGCTGGCATGCTATCCTCCGAAGCAATCAGTGTTAGTGACCGATTCATCGGCAAGAATAACCCTTCAAGCTTTACTCGACATTACGGTCAAAAGAATCCTCCAAAGTTTTCCTAACGATGATGTGCAAAATAAGGATTTAAAATTGATATCTAAATGGGGTTTCAATGGTGCGTCAAACCAAAGCCGATACAAGCAGAAAATGGATAGCGATCAAGACGATTCAAGTATTTTCATGACTTCCTTGGTGCCACTAAAACTGACTGATGGAGACAATACTTTGTGGATGAACCCAAAACCATGCTCAGCAATGTATTGTCGTCCAGTTCAATTTACTTTTGTGAAGGAAAGCGAAGCAGTAGTCATCGAACACAAACGACGAATGGATGAAGAAATTAAGGCTCTCATTCCTACAGAGTGCAATAATAGAAACAGGGTGAATCATCACCTAATGATGACAATGATCGATGGTAAAGTCTGCACGTATTTGTCTCAAGCCAGATCAAGTTCATCATGCTATTTGTGTCTGGCAAAACCGACAGAAATGAACCGTTTGAGTGTAGTAACAGCAAAGACCGTATCTTCTGATATATACGAGTTTGGATTGTCATCTCTACACGCCCGTATAAATTGTATGGAATGTTTACTACATATTTCGTATAGACTAGATTTTAAAGAGTGGGCTGCGAGAGGTAACGAGCACAAAGAAATGCTAAGTAAGAGAAAAAAGATTATTCAAGACAAATTTAAAGACGAATTAAATCTATTGATTGACATTGTTAAACAAGGTTCCGGAACTACTAATGACGGCAACACTGCAAGAAAGTTTTTCAAATTTCCCCATAAAACTGCAGCCATTACTGGGTTGGACGAAGAACTAATAAGAAGATTTGCTGTGATTTTACAGGCAATAACTTCCGGGGAAAAAGTAGATATAATTAAATTTAAAGATTATGCCTTCAAAACAGCAGAGAGGTACGTGGAATTATATGACTGGTACTATATGTCATCAACCGTCCACAAATTACTTATACACGGGGCAGACATAATCGAGAAGAATGATGTTGTACCCATAGGAAGTCTCTCGGAAGAAGCATCCGAGTCTCGCAATAAAGATTTTAGGAGGTTTCGGGAACATCATTCGCAGAAAAAGAGCAGGCAAGATTCGAATCATGATATCCTTAATATGTTAGTTGTTTCTTCGGATCCTTTTATAAATGTACAAAGGCCCAAGTTAGATGCCAAGAAAAAGGAGGATTTATTTCCTGAAACCCTCAATTTAATTCAGTTTCAAGAAACTGACTTTGAGTTTCTAGGCAATCTAGATTCTGATTCAGAAATCGACGAGAGTGATAAGGAAAACTAGAAACTTTTTGTGCTTTTAATTATAATTCTATTCAATGTAATTTTTTCATGATCTTTCGTTATTTAGCTTTGGTACGTAACTATTTTTTGCAATTGATTTATTTTTAAATATTTTATATTACTATTCTTGTACCTATTTATATTTTTGCATACTTTTGTACCTATGTTTTGTTTTATATAAATTTTATCAACTATTAAAAAATACCTTTTTAATTTATTTTTCTTTTTATTTAATGCCTATTATTAGCGTTAATAAAATAACTAACTTATCGATTGATCTTTACTTTGACATTAGTAGAATTTAATGATTTAAAAAAATTCCTTCATTTAGACATAATAATAAAATAATTAGACAGTTGTCGAAAATATTTCTTAGAACTCGTAACATATCTAATTAACTATTTAAGTTACTTATGTACTTACCTGTAAGATTTTAATTAGTGTAATCCGTAGTTACCATTGTGCGACATTGCAAATCACTTAATCTCTTATTCAGAACTCATTAGAAGGCTAATTTATTATTCAGTAGTTTACCTGTATGCAAAGTTCAGTAATGGTATCCAATTAACTGTTTTAAAACATATATACTATGTTAGGCAAAAATAATTTTCTTGATATTTTAACAAATAACTGGCGAAGATTTAGTATTATATGCATATAACGTGTTGTTTCTTTACTTATACACCAAAACAAATCGTTTAATGTTAAAAAAAATTAATTAAAAATAAGATGATTTTTAAAAAAAATTCTGCAGCAGGTACCGTTATATGAAGTATGTCAAAAAATCACAAATAATTAGTCCTATAACCATCTCTGAGGATATTACGGTTTTCCTTGCAAGTTCAGAGATATTCAGATTTTTATGCTAGCTCCATACATTTTTCTCGAAAAAACCTTATAATAAATTCATTTTTGTGCGGAGTTAGCTCAGACGACATTGTTATGTGTATAATAGCTAATAGAAGCCATATCTGTCAACAAAACGAACATCTAGCAACTTTCATTTCTATGTCTATGGAGGTCGATTTTCAGCCCACAGTGCGTTGGGACAACTACCATCTTAGTCTCCCCGTGAACATGGCTGCTGTAAAGCAACCGAAACGTCGGGGCAAAGTGTAAACTTAAATACAAATAGTTTTAATTAGAAAAAAAAATATATACTTAGCTTAAATAGTAGTAAAATTCAATAATAGTAGTGTTAGAGTTTTCAAAATTATGTAATAACAGTGTTTAAAGTAAAATAAACAACGCGATAAAATCCGTATAAAGTGTTTAATTTCAAGTAAAAATGCTGATCAATACTGTACTTAAAAATATTATGAAGACGTTTTACGGTGATATAGATTTTTTTATTATTTTTCGGAGCATATTTTTTAAGTGAGAAACAAGCCCTTAATGGGTCGGACAGGGTTTATTATACACACTGTTTAAGGAAAATAAATGAAATTCAGCAAAGCTGTTCTTTTTTGCATTCAGGGTTGCCCTCCCCGCCAGTTCTTTACAGATGGCACTTTTCTGGTTTATAATTATTATTTATACTAGCTGACCCGCGCAACTTCGTCTGCTTCACATAAGAGAATTTTCCCGTTTTTGCAACAGTTTACATTATCGTGCGTTGTGAAAGGGGGTTAGACGGAAAAATTCTTACGAAAAGTTGTCACGACACTTTTTGCTATAGTAAGCTATTGTAAGCTGTGCGGCGTGCGTAAGTAGTTACGCTATCTCGCTCGCACTGTTCATTCATGCACCAGCAGATTACTTCATTATTGAAAAAACGCGTGACCTTGTGGCCAGCTGCGAGCTAACAGACTTCTTATTATTATGCACGCGCCATGTAGGGTGTGTATCCTTTATGGATTTTTTTAGATTTCCGGAAATTTATAAATTAATTAATTAAAAAATTTTTATTACAATTCCTTCACTAATTAATCGAAAGGAACTTCGTTCCATCCGGGTGTCCCTTGACACCTCTCAAGTTTTTTCTTTTTTTATATTTGTATTAAACAAAAAGTGTTGATTTTATCAACTTAACTGTGACCGCCTGTTTTGGCACATTTCGCTCGGCGCTCTTAACAACTCGATTGATCATCACGAAATTTCACACACGTCAGGGGAACTGAATAGGACATAGGGTACCTTTCATCCTAAAAAAAGGACTATTGCTAACCTAACATATATTTACGCTAGCAAAGCTTTTATACAAGCAAAACACCAAATTTAACTGATCTAAGTAGTATTTTTTGTAATTCCCTTTACTCCTTGTAGAAAAAGATACATTGCAAAAACCGAATGAACACTAATGCACCTTTTTATAAGGCATCATAAATCTTTAGTGCTTAAGATATAATATAAGATAAGATATGTTCAAGTGATGTAATCCGTGGCACGGAGCGGCAGGCACGCGTCCGTTCTAGAAGTGCCAGTTTATGTTAGAGGTTGGAAACATACTGGTTTATATTCTATGCGTAACGGTTACCGCCACCGGTATGATGAGTGTAGATGTACTTCTTAACGAAAAGCGATCAACATCAAACAATCAGTATGCTGTAATATTTATATTGTTTTCTAAGTTTTGTAGTACAAAACCTTAAAAAATTATGCACCTAAACATCCTCATGAATCACTCTGTATATTAGTGAAAACCGCATAAAATCCGTTCAGTAGTTCTTGAGTTTATCGCAAACAGTAAGACAGTCGCGGCGGGCGCCTTTCTTTAATATTATGCGCCAATGACTCATCTGCTGGTAACCACCGCTTGACATCGCTATATTTTCTTGTGTTGCGTTTTTTTGCCGTCTGCCGTTAACCAGATAACCAGCAAACGATTTGACGTGGAGCAAGTAGAAAGCTGCCGTCCACTAATTTAAAGGACATTAGGCAATATGGAACGTATATAAAACGGCTGTCGTTTGCAGTTAGCGGACGGCAAAAAGAAAAGATGTCACCGAGAGAGAATTGGGCTACTGGCACTCTCAAAGTACTTTATAATTAATGGTAAAGTATATTGTATACCTACTTTAGAGTATTTTAGTTTTAATAACAATTTAGGAAAGGGGCCGGTCACCACTTAACGTGTGTCAGTAATACAATTTTGATTTTAATTTTATGTCATTATGTCTGTATACTCGTAAATATAAAATAATTATGTACAAGTAATACTGTGGTAAAAATAAATATTATTATTTTTCACATTTATTCACTGCTAACCAATTAAAATTACCATTTTAAATATATATAATTATAAAAAAACACATTTAAAAATATAAAAATTATGGAGGCCCACCGGCATCGAGATAAGGTCTAAGCTGTCGGTGGTTAGGGGTCCAGAGAGAGGAACCTCCTCACTATGCGTGCCGTATCGAGGAGGACTGCCTTCTGCATCTGACCCTTGACCCGAGCACCTAACGCGATCCTCTTAAGATGTTGGTCGAGGCTCTTGGCTATTAGACCGTTCACCGTAACGACTATCGGTACAATAATTGCCGAGTCCACATCCCACATATCGACGACCTCGTGTGCTAAGTCCAGGTATTTTAATTGTTTTATTATTATTATTTTTAGAGGTACGATCGAGATAAATATTAGTTCATATATATGAAGTATATGTATGAAGAGGTAGGCGAACGTATATTGCTTTCACATTTTACCAGCTGTGTTTTGGGTCCTACATAATGGAGTACGAGATTATTACCATCTACTAGCCATAGTTTCACACTCCGTGCTCATACTAAGATTTTTTTGCAGAAAATAACAATTGCCCGGCTTTGGAATCGAACTCCAGACCTCATACACAATAGTTGCATTCATTAACATTGCATCAAAGCTGTCTAAATTAATCTATACTAGATTTATTTAAACTAAACTTACAAATGTATCACCGAAATTGTTAAAACCTTTACCTAAAACAGTAATTCAAGATAGATTGCGAACCCACGAAACAATTTAACAATAAATCAACAAATAATAGGTTGCGGTGTTCTTATTATTCTATCTTACCGCCACGGAAAATAATAAATCATACAATAGATTATAGAATGTAATAATTTTGGGCGAACAATTCATAATTAACTGAAACCATCCCGCATTTCTTATTAGCAAACTTTGATAAGAATGTTAAAGGTATATTATTCTGCGAAAAGACTACTTTTAATAAATACTTAATATTTATAGAGGCTTTTAATATCAGTATTATACAATGTGACTGCATAATTATTTTTTAAACTTATATATCTTTACTAGATATCCCCTGGGAACAGTACTATTGTCTTGATGAAAGTTACTTTGTGTCCTTTCCTGTATCCGACAACGTGTTTGCATAATTATCGATCAAGTAGTTAAGGTGTAAAAACGTAACAAACAAACAAACAAACTCACATTCGCATTTATAATATTAGTTAGAATTTTGTACCGATTCCTTACTAGATACTTTTACCTCTTAAATATTTAAAATTATTTTTTCATAAATAAGGCTATACGTGTTGTTTTCCTACTGTGGTGGGTGTTAGAGTCATTAAGAAGGCTTTGTGCTGTCACTAAACATTACTCAATGTTGAGTATCAGTTGAATAATAGTCAAGTTCGATTGACGGGCAATCGATCAAAGGTTAATCATTGATCACGGGCTTAAGAGCAGCTAAGTTATTGTTAATTATTGTTTATTTTAATCATTATTATTATGTTATTAATTTAATTATCGCAACTAGTAAAATTCAAACCCCTATCGCAGGCGTCTTCCCAAACATACAATTCACGACCACATTGTACACCTAAACTGTGAACAATAATTTATGAAACACACAAATAACACAGTACTTAGTCAAATAAACGCCTGATTTATGTTAAAAAACGTCAAATAGGTACCTGTTATCTTTTGCAAAATACTCTACTATCTTACAATATCGTGCCTACTCCTATTTTCCTCCCGTATATCCCCACTTCACGGTAAAACTTGATCCCAGGATCATGTAAGAGCAGTTTTGTCACTTCTTGCATTCGTAAGGACTTAACAATACGCCGGTGTTCCTATTAGATAGCTTACGAGCATCTGTATTGTGCACGAGCTTTACGTAGCTTTGTCTTTTGTATACGTTTCTATAGCTTTAGAATACAATGTGAGATTATCGCATCTTAACTAATGTTATAAATGCGATTTAGTAGTGACCTGGAATCATGAAATTTCGCATACATTTTGTCAGGAGAACAGAAAAGGTACACTAGGTAATTTTTATCCAAAAAATAAGTTATATTTCCAAAAGAGCGAAGCCGCTGGCAAAGTATAGTAAACAATATAAATGTGATAGTTTGTTTGTCTGTTACGCTTACACGTCTTAACTACACGACCGATTATCATGCAATTTCGCGTACACGTTATCAGGTGTACGGAAACGTGCAATTCATATTGGAAAGACTACTGTCCCCGAGGAATAGAAAATTGACATAACCTACATTTAAGCGGGCAGAGCCGCGAACATAATTTAGTATAAAATAAATGCTAATAAAATGCGAATGTGAGTTGGTTTGTTACTCTTTCACGCCGTTACCCACTCAATAGAGGTTCTTTGAGACAGGCTCGTTCGGGTTTGACTTTTTGTAATCTAACGCTTATACAGGCTGATTGGTAAAAGACTGGACATATTTGAGGAGAGTATTCACTACTTAACCCTGGAACCGAATATCTAAAAAAAATTGCTACTTAAAATTTTACCTGGTTATCCAATAAAAACTTAATACGCGGAAATTAAAAAATACCAAAGCTAAACAAAACCTCCGCCCCGTCCCCCGCTACAGCACCCCGCACTCTGCCGAATTTGCACCCCAGCCCGTCCTTTTCTTATCAAAGGTCATTAGCCTCCGACAGCTGTGTGCGACGCGCGCAGTGTCAACATTTTATGGATATTTCATACAAATTTTCATAAAGGTTTTCTTTGCGGGTTACACAGATTTTATAATTATTTTTTTATATACGTTACGTCTGACCATAAATTATCATGTCCTTTAGTATGTACAATGTTTAACCAGCCACACTGTATACTTGCCACTGACTTTTCATTATTCAATAAGCAAGTTTCAAAATATATTTATATATTTCGGTATATTATTAAACCGATCATCATGAAATTTTGCACACGCGTTGTTAGTGGTACAGAAAATCACATAGAGTACCTACATATCATCCAGAAAATAAAGTGCTATACTCGATCGAAGCCGCGGGCTAAAGCTATTTAACAATAAAGCCGATAATAAAGAAATCAGATTAATTGAATGCTAAACACTTTTAGCCTTATTTATAAACAAATCTCAAATATTTAAAAGTTAGGTAAATATTATCTAGTGGCTAAACAAAAAATAATTTGACTTAACATTGAATGTTAGTTTAAATAATTAACTAACAATGGCGGGCCGCTGGTCAAAGATTAATCAGTGATTAAAGACCTGAGAGCAATTCAGTACAGAGATAGTTAAGTATCAGTCAGATATTTTACACCTTCCCTTAACTATCCTAACTAGGTACTACCTGAGAAAAGTGGTTTTTTTTAATTACCATGTATAACTTTCTTGTATACTACGACCATAAATCAATGAAATCCATCGGTTTTTTGTTGTTTTATTATTAAACACTAATTATGCTAATAGATAGACAGTCAAAAGTATGCTATGCTAATAGCTTGCAATTTTTAATATAATATATTTTCCTTATTTATTTTTTTGAAAGGCCATCAGTTCCACTATAAGACATTTCCAGGTTATCCATTAATTACCGTACACCTTGTATACCTGGTATACTAGGCGCGAGCCTATACCTTGAAACAGAGAGGCAGTATCTTAAGCCAAAAACAATACGACAACCTTCACAAATTCATTTTAAATTTCTCGATGATAGATAGATATACCAAACTTGAATACTTAATATTAAAGCGGCTCTGTATAACGAGTGGAACAAAGTTTAAGGTCCAAGTATCCGAGTCACGTTTTCGTAATCTTCACAAAGTTATTTATACCTTATAAATTGAAATAACTTTGTGTTGCTAGGCTCCTCTTCTGAATCACCAACCACGCCTAAATCAAAGTGGTCAGGGTGTATGAGAGTTTATAGTATCAGGCTTGTATGGAAACTGTCCCACAGCTCGACACGGGCTTCTTCTCAGTATGAGAAGGATTAGGGCATAGTCCATTACGCCGGCCCAGTGCGGACTGACAGACTTTACATATCTTTCAACACTATGTAGAACTCTCATACATGTAGGCTTAGAACCGTTTAAACAATTTATAATCAGAGATAGATTGCCGGTTATTCGTAGTAATTTTGTTTAGTGATACAATTATTCGAGATACCGTAGTTTCATTGTAGAAACGCATCATAATTCGGGATACGATGATTCTGCGTGTGGCGTTCCTGCATCAGTAGCAGAGTCGTCTTGCTGATTACACAGATGTCAAACAGAAAAACAAAAAGATACAAGATAAACGAATATCGTGTACTGTTGTAGTGTCAACTGAAAAGAGATCCGGCGTCTTACCACTATCACTTAAAGTATGTGGTAAAAATTTCTGTGAGGAGTTGTACGGGTGAAAATGAGACAATGCGTTACAGATCATAATTTTATCTCGCTCTCGTACAAGAAAAAATAATGCTGTTTCTAAGGACCATATAAGTGTAACTACTTTCTTGCCGGTACAATCGACAAGATAACAAGTTAAAAGAAAAACAATATTAAGGCGCCCAAAGATATTAAAAGAACTCTAGTCAAAACGTAGCTATAATATGATCAACAATGTCGTAGTGCCTTAAATATTTGTTCTATTACCCTCAAACCATTACCATTTTCTACCATTTTAGATGCAAAACAAAATTAAAATGGCATGTTTCCTAATGCGATTATAAGAAAATATATAATTATACTCATTTTCGAGAACGCTTTCCATAAGATATTTTACTAATTTTATGTTATATATTTTATGTGTATTTTTTTACTAATCCACTAAATTTGGGACCTATAAATATGAACATACATTTCTTTGAAGTCTTCATACCACACGTACCTAACCCTTCATGTTCTGAAGGTAACTAACGTAAGCAAATGGCGACGTTGCTTTGTGGTGCTTACCGCGCTTTGTGCAACGCCACAAAGGTAAGCATGTTCCCTCTAATTATTAAGGCTCGTATCCACTAGGCAACATTTGGCGCACAAGTTGCACGACACATTGTTCAACGTGTTGAAAGTCAGCACGGAACTTTTGTTCAGCAACGTTATCTGTCTACACATGATTTCGCTCGCATCAGTCATCGACAACATGTCGCCAAAAGAACTAATTTTGATTTCAGCGGCCTTAACACGTCTTCACTTGTCAACATTTGATGCTCAACTGCACTTGAAACAAACAACAAGCCGCGCGTCATGTTGCGCGTCAGCTAGCAACGTCGCGCGTTGTTGTGCAATGTTGATGATCTTGTTGAGCGTCACGTGTTGTGCGTCAATTGTTGCCAAGTAGATACGAGACTTTACACACACGTAGCCTCGGTGCAACGGTCGTTCATTTAAATACGGAGCTAACAGCACAACCAGTAAACCTATTATCAGAATAATGTATTTCCTAAAGATTAAAGGCGCTGTGTTTATTTAAGTATGTACACACAGCGACACATCAACCTAGACTGTTTAGACTTTGAACTATTAGAAGTTGAACGCTGCGAATCGTGCGAGAGAGTGCGTTATATTTTTGCTACGCTCTATCCTTACCATTACATCGACACCACTATGCACTGTCCCTTTCTGACAATTCTCTAGTTTGTATGTAGCGTAGTTATGCGTATATAGGGTGTCTAACTTGATGTGTAGCCGTGTGTACGTGTTTGTTTTTTAAATGCAATTTTTTTTATTATAAATGCGAAGGTGAATTTGTTGTTTTGTTTCGTTTTCACGCCTTTACTACTCAACCGATCATCATCATCATCATCAATTTTGCATACACGTTAGGGGTAGAGAAAAGGACACATATTCACTCAGAGAAAAGTCCACTATTCCCGGGCAAAGGAAACCACGGGCAATAGCTACATTTTGAAAATTCAGCTTTCTTTGATTACCAAATTTTTAATTTTATCGATACGTAGACGTATAAATACATACGTAGACAATTAGTGTAAAACGCGCTAGTGATGTGCATATATTATTCGAACACATTTGTTTACTACCCTCCGATTCATTTTTAACGATTGTGAAAATGCATATTTTTAACAATCATTAATGTTACTGCGACTTTTCATGACAAGTAAAACACAGAAAAATATGCACTGTGCAATGGGGTCGTCCCTACTGGGACCCCACTGCTTGGACAGGCACGCAACGAAAAGATCGGACCATAACATACTGTTGCGATCCTGCAGAAAGTAGGGACTCGAGGTCATTTAAAGGATGTCTTACTGGCGGCAGATCGATTAATGGTCTTGTGGAGGAACGCGGTGTCATGGTCCTTTCAACACAAAGGCAGGATTCTTCGACTAGGCTAGGTAAACGTGGCTGGCAGGCCGCCAGATGGTTGATGTCAGGAACTTGCATAGGTATATGTATAACAATAGGCTGTTTGAACTTCGCGTGCGTGATTCTGGAATGTACATAATATGTCAAAGTGCGAATTGTGTAGGTATACCCGTCACTATCCTCAACCTCCAAAAATGTATAATTTTAAATAAGTCCTGAGTCACTTCCATTAAAAGTAATGAAATATCCGCAACTTTTCTTCTTTCCTCTAGTGGAAGATGGAATTTTTACACCTGCCATAATAATTGAGTAGGAATATCCATATTTTTTAAAAGAGAACAAACATAATTTTCTTTCACATAAACTTAATTTTTAACTTAAATTACGCATCTATTTGTAAGATTTTTTTATACATGGAACTACAGCTACAAAAACTGTCAGAAAGACTTAATTATCGTATTAATACACGTACCGACACGGGCCATGAACTTAGCGATTCGGCTTCTTTGGATGGCATTAAACGTGTTCAGTCTTGCCTCTGTAAATATCCCCGAGGTGCTACAATATGATGCTAAACCCATGAGATGTCTGTAGATGTTATTGTACTGAACACGAATGCCATCTAAATACCTCTTCATATATCTAATCCAGAGTTGGCAAATGTAGAAACTCTTTGCCAGGCCTAGTAATTTAAGCAAAAATTTGGTAACCATAATCATAGGATGTCTGTAAAATAGGTACTTACCTAACATGGAAAATAGTACCGAGTTTGTTGTACGTAAGTTTAAAATAATCCCATTTATGTAATTTTTCAAACACGCCATCTGTACATTTATACTGGAACTAATAAGTGTTACTAGATCCTAACTTTTTAACAACGCCAATAATTCTCGTAACATAACATAGATGGCGTCGAACAAAATTTACTTCCTAATCAATCAATCATCATTCAATCTCATTTCAATTTGCTAGCCATTAGTCAGGCTTTCTCTCGAATGAGCATCAGAAATGACATGTTAACGAATACTAAACTTGTTTAATACTATTGTATCAATAAGTCTCATAGGCATAAAATTATAGCACAGTATTTCTAAAAGTTTGCTTGGATGAAGTTTATATACTATATTTTTTGCAAATCAGGCCCATTTCCTATGAACTAGTATTTAATATAGGTATAATACGCTTCTTAAACATGCCCGAACATAATATAGACAAGGGGCCATTATCTTATAGAAAATTCGCCACAATTAATTCCTTCTTATAGTCACTTTAATCAACTGCTGCCATAGGTATCTACTTCAGCAAACAACAGCGAATAATAAAAAACATTTCAATACATACCCTCTATGTATTTACACAAGATACAGGTACATAATAAACATTAGGGATAGATAACATACAAAATCACAGCATTGTACAAAACATGTAACATGACAAGTAAAAACTTAAATTTTATTATTTATAACAAAAATACTATATTAACTAAAATCTAACAATAGGATGTAAGAGATACAACAGAGTATTTACAAATTTATTAAATTTTTATTACTAATTGTCACAAGTGGTACATCTCTAGAGACCATAGTTTATTCAGAGCTTATAACTTTTTTTGACTATACCATAATATCCATAGACAAATGTATACATTCTCTTTCATTGACCTTCTGGCTTATCTTCACTAAATTGTGAAGAAATCCAAGTGAGAGCCCATTTTAAATTAGTCAGCATATACTTTAGCGCTTTAGTCCAATGTTCCTCAGAATTAAATTGGATTTTAATAGAATATGCATGTGGAGGCGAGGCTGTATCTTCAATTTTGCCTTTGTCTATCCTGTATGGTAAACAGAAACCAGTGTTTCCCTTTTCAACTTGTTCTTTAAATTGTTGTAAGCAGTCTAAGAATGCTACCATTGCTGCATCAAATTTTGTATCCCAGAGAAATCGGAAGCCACCCGAACCATACAGTGGCAACACCTTTTGATCTTCCAATACTTCTATGTATGAATGATTCCCATATGGCACTAAACGGTAACGTTGGAAATTAAAGCTTATTTTTCTTGCTAGTGATGAAAGTAGAAGAACTGTTTGACCCCAAGCAGCATTTATCTCGGACCAATCAACAGGTGCTGAGGGTAATCTGCCCAATCTGAAATTATTTATGATACCGAATTGTCCTGAATCAGAAATGTGGAATGTAGCTTTAAATATATTTGTTTTCTTTAGTTTTTCTAATTGTGACTGAGTATAGGATAACTGACATTCATAAAATTTCATTTGATCTTCAATTGTCATTAGATCTTTCCGATACCGTGTGTACTCCCTCCAATAGACATCTTGTTCTTTCTCTAATCTTTCTTTCTCTCTTTCCTGAACATCTATTTCTTCTTTCATAGCTCTTTCCTCCTTTTGTAAAGCTGACAATTCTTGTAATAACCTACTTTGTTCTTGTTTCCAATCTTCCAATTCTTTTTCTAGACCTTCCAAATTTAAATCCTCTTTATCATCTTCTAACTTTTTTAAATAGTCGTTATAGTCCTTCCATTCAGCTTCTGTTTGTCGTAATTGATTATCCATTAACTCTAAAAGTGTGTCCGTACATTCATCGCAAAGTGGGTGGTCTACATCTGAGTTATTGGACAGTAAATCGAATAGAGTAGCTTTTACATGCAGTTGGTGACCTAGAGAAGTAGTCTCCCACCCATCTGAGATCACCATAAACCCGTTGGCACCATTTCCTGACTCAGACATGCGAAATGGTGGGACGTAATGTTCCAAACTTGTAGATTGCATATCCAAGTCCACTTCATTGTTTCGCCGTATCTGAAGGGTCAGATCAGCGATAGTGTGCTCACCGAGGTTGTTCAAAGACTCGTCAAGCTTCAAAGGCTGTAGACATCGCTGGCACGAGAAGTTTATGAAAGATTTGCTATCACTCATCGTAACAGCCTTTCACTGTTGCGTCATTAACAAAACGTCTTTATGTAAAATTATATAGTAATTGGCAATGAAATAACACTCCGTAGGAATTTTTGTGACAAAGTATATGTTGTTTTGTTTATTTTTGCCAAATAAAATGAAAACAAAGGACTTCAATTAATCGATCAAAATTTTATTTTGCGTATTTGACTTTGACGTTTGTAGTGCCGCACCACACCTGTAGAGATTGACACACTAAAAATCGACTAAGATCTTAAGATGACTAAGATACAATCCGCTATGAGTTTAATAGGTAACTTATTATCTCGTATTATATTATAAATATACATATCTAAATAGATAATGCACCTTTATGAGTTCATACATGATATAGCAGCTAACATAAAGGCTGCTATCGTATTTTTATTCATACCAACTGTATTTGTGTGCATACGTATATTGATTAAAAATCTAAAACACATTTTTATAAACATTTCACTGAAATTTAGTCTAATGCTCTTAAATTTTTGCTCTCTATAATTTATTTGATGACAAATAATGAATATTATCTGAAATTGAAGAACCTATTCAATTAGCATTGTTCGTCTACTCTAGAACAACAAATTTTTGGTTTATAGGCGCCAGTCGTCAGCGACTACATCCTCGGGCAAACCACGCGGTTATTTGGTATTATAATAAACATATTAAAGAAAACAATATTTTTTATTCTTATAGAATTTTAATTCACTTCCAGACTAGAATACAATGGTTTGAAACTTAATCAACACCTTAAAATTACACAGATATGCAAACAATATTTATACTATTTGAGTATGAATCACAAAAACTAAGGCAAAACCAGGCCTCAAGCCTCAAATCAAGTTGAGATAAGTTCTCAGTTATTATTACAGTAATACCATATTTAACTAATCGTTGTTCACATAATAGATTCTGAAAGCCTTCTTTGTCTTATTATTAAATCTGAGTGTTAAAGCGATTTCCACAAGCTTTATTTATAGAATAATACAGTTACAGATATATAAAAACAACAAAATATGTTGTTATTTTTGTTACAAATAATGGTGTGTAGCATTACCCAAAGTATGAAATATGTATAATAGGATTCCAAGTACCTATTACACCTACATCCTATAAACGCGAGGCAACGGCAATCAGTGCAAGAAAGGGCTATTATTAAACTTATGACAGGCTAATATGTAACCCGGCGTAAACGTAGCATGCCTTCAAGATTTGATAATGAAGACTCTCTTAATTATATTCTTAAAATAAAATATAATAATACTAAAATACAAGGTGAGTAAAAAAAGAACGATTTAGATCTTAAATGTATAACTTACAAAGGAAAGAATTAAATCATAAAATATATATTTTTTTAGTTGCCAATTCTATCCGCATAAAATCCAATGATACGAAAATTGGGCGATGTTGTAATCGAAAGAAAACCTAAATAAAAATATCAAATGGCCTATAGGGAACGAGAAAATAACGAACCGAATAATTCACAGATTGAATAAACAAATAGCAACGTAAAAACTTAAAGTTTCAAATATACAATCTCAATCATTAAGATATCCAACTTAAAATCTGTGATAATGCATAAATCTACATACGAATGCAATCGCGCAATTATTTAATATATATATGCTATAAATATATGTTATTTTGAATAATGCTATGTTGTTTTGGTGACAAACGCACTTCGCAACAAAACTATTAGGGAGCTTGGTCTAAACAATTCGCCAGTCTCGCCTTATTCAATTTTACAGATGGCGTGTATAATATAGTCGAGATCTGATGATCATGTGGTGTTTAAATTTTCGGTAAAAGTATAATGTCATGAACACCTATGGCATATTATAGTTGATTATATAATGAGCAAAGTAACGTGCTTTACAAAATAATAACATATGCAACACGGTATAAAAAGTGATTTAGGTTACTTTAACCGTACATACATACATACATATTATGATTTTTAATAAAGTAAGTACAATACAATTATTGTTTTGTATTATAAACAATGCACAACTCAATTCAAACGTAATTTTCTATACGTATATTGACACTCAAAAGCTATGTCATTGTTACCTCTCGTGTGTCCACTAAATACCTATGTTTTGTGTCTTGCCACTCAATACAATCGGTTCATGGATGTCGCCGCTGGAGACGCTTTTAAAACAGATAGGTAGCAGTTCGATCCAACGAGCTATGAAACTTAATGGAATTCACGCTGATTTTAATAATTCAATAATCTATACATCGCATAACAGAAAGATATGGCCATATAACAAAATGATGAAGACACGTGCATAAATTTGTAAAATGCAAATAGTAGGTAGGCACATTTATAAAATTGTTCCGCTTTGCTATTTTAACCGATTATAAAATTATGCCTATATTATATATTATCTATGTGTGATAGACGCTATATAAAAATCATTAGATTTTATAAATCCGTCCTAAACCATTTAACTTAACTATCTGAAAAATATATACATGATACTAAATTAAGAAAAATAATATAAATACACTTTTACGGTCACTGTCTGTTAAATAATACTCTTCACTGGAAGAAGTCACTGGTAGGTAAATAATAGTTTTCACTGGAAGAAATCACTGGTGATTTTAATATTAGAGTTTTATGGTGCGCCGCTGTGCAGATAGTGGGTAGGATCTTGCAACTGGTGGTAATAGGCATTCGGTAGTAATGCCTGTGCCAAACCGCCTTGTGGACCCGCATATTGCGCCGGCACTAGCATCTCCCTGTAAAAAAAAATACATTTAATGTCTTTGGTCTCTATCTAACAATAGGACATAAATAGTTATATTTTTATTGATATGCAACTACTTTAGTACACACGCTTACTAGAAGTGTATATGCATATTTAGATCCCACGTAATAAATAGCGGGCGAAACAATAATTGTTTATTATTATTATTGCCGTCTAGGCACATTTTTGAATCTATGCCGTTACTGATATTTTTCTTACATAAAACCTAATAGCGCTTTGTTTTCCCCAGGAGTCAATCTAAATGTCTAAACATCTTAAAAAGGAAATCTTGCCTTATAAAATGTAAATAATATTAAAAATCCTAAAGCCATAGCATAGATAAAGAGAACACTGATTAGAACTAGTATGTAAGCGTATAATAGACTTTAAAAGCGAATATGTAGGTACTTAAATAATCATTATTTGTGCTGCACACTTACAACTTAAGTATAACATGGAAAAGATAAAGATACTATTTAAAAAAAACTTCGGTCGGGCATTGTGGCCAGTGCACATGTGCGTTATTTTTTTTAAAACGTTTGACCTTTGTCTTTGATTAATGAACCATAATGAGGGTTTATGACAATGCTTTCTGAATACGAAAAGAAAAAGTGTAACAAAATGTTAGAAACACATTTTGTCAGATTATTAATTGCCGTTTGGTTTTAGTAAGCCACGGGTTGCTACTGAAATGTAAAAAGTCGTATAAAAACTACAGAATAAGCAACGCTGCTAAACTAACCTCACTTTTAAAATAACAAAGATGGATTTTTTTAAAGATTCTTGTAGCATGTGAGTATGTATCTCAGTTATATCCACTAACTGCAAATAAAATACTAGTCTTAATATTAATAAACTTCACTAGATGTCGCTACCTGGGGCTAGGTATCTGAATTTTTATTCTTTCGATAATCATTACGATAGGCTATGCTTGACAGCCAATACATACATACCTACACAGTCTAACGTCGTTATTCCCAAAGGGGTTGGTAGTGGTAATTTTTTTTTATACTACCAAATTGCCAAAACAAGTTTACGGCCTACCTGATGGTAAGTGATCACCGTAGCCTATGGAAGCCTGCAACACCAGAGGCATCACTTGCGCGTTGCCGACCTTGTAAAAACCTTTTAACGCCCTTTTTGAGGAACCCCATACTGTAGCCTTGTGAGAAAACCTGGGCAGGGGAGTTCATTCCACAACCTGAGTGTCCGCGAGAAAAAATTCCTTTGGAACCGCTTGGTGCAGCACCAATTAGATTGTAAGGTGTGAAAATGAAATCCCTACCGATGGCGAGCGGTGCGATGATAAAAAGTAGCTGAGGGCATCATCTCAAATAACTCATCAGAACACAACAGTCGAAAACACAAAGGGAGGCAACGTCCCGTCTGAGACTTAGTGGCTCAATACCGTCTGTGAGTTTGGGCTCATCGACAATTCTCAATGCTCGTCTCTGTACCGCGTCAAAAGGATCAAGCTGGTATTTTGATGCTCCTGCCCAAAGATACCCATATTTCGCCAATTTTGTTTCAAGTGCCACGTAAAAGGGGCGAAGCCTATTATCTTTTATTGGGTACAGTTCAAGTTTCAGTAGGTACCTACTGGAACTGAAAATTTTTAAACACAACATCTCAATAACAAAATAATGTCTTACGTTTACGCGAATGTTATTCATTGAAATTAAACTACTTTAAACGGATTTTAACGCGATGTTTAGTTTACAACACCATTATTCCATTAAACTACTACCTACTGCTAAACTATATGCTATTTCAATTATTAAACTATTTAGGTTTACTATTTTTTCGATGTTTCGGTTGCTTTTCAGTTACTATGGTGACGGGCAGAGCAATAACATTCACCCGACCCTGGCATCTCGCGCATAGTCGTTGTATACTCTACCAATGTGCTGCCAGGGCAGTCTAGCAGCTAATCTTTATACCTACATATATAAAAATGAATCCCTGTTTCCCTAGGTCATGCCATAACTTGAGAACGACTTCACCGATGATATTAATCTTTTTTTTTAAGTTTTCTAATAGGTACTTTGTAGAAGGTTCTTACGAAAAGATTTGCGCAGAGAATTGGATATTTTAATAAAACTTAACGACTATTTTAATCTCGCGAGTTCGAAAGGCCTAAGACAGGATAGGACGTCTGTCGGGTCAGCTAATCTATGTATACCTACTACTATAAAAAGGAAAGCTTTGATTCTTTGTTTGTAACGATTTAACAAAAATATTAAACAACTTATTTAAAAAATTCTTTCACCATTAGAAAGCTATATTGTCATGGTGAAATATAGGCTGTATTTTATTTAAATAAAGGTACTGTTACTTACATAACCTAACCCTACTTTTACGCGAGCACAGCCGCGAGCAAAAGCTAGTTATAAGATAAAATGCCTATAAAACAAACTAAATATCGACTACACAGGCATAACAAGTCACTTTGTCCCCAAGACCTTGAGACAAGCGTCCAAACAGCGACGTGTCAAAAACAATGGACCCTTTGAACGAAACAATAAATTGTTCGACTTTATTTACTTTAGGGTATAAATGTTAGGTATGCGTATCACTGTTCAGAGGAATAATACGCAAAAACGTGAACTCACTAATATGACTAGTTAAATCTAGGTCTGTATTACTAATAAGTCAATTTAGTAATGTAGAGATACCTTGTGATTGTTTACTTTTATTTAATTGACAATTCTGGCATTAGGAATAATTCCTATGTCGCGTGGATTTTACAAACATTCATCCAACGGACACAAAAAACATCCAGATAAGGATGACGTACTATTTTGTCACGTGTGGGGATCAAAACCACAACGTCAGCCGCGCAGTTAATTTCACAAACATGTGTAATCTCTGCTATTCCACACTGGGCCAGTGTGGTAGACTATGGTCAAACCCACGGGTTTATAAATGCAAAACCTTAACTACTCGACCAATCATAATGAAATTTCGCATACACGTTGTCAGGGGTACAGAAAAGAATATAGGGTACCTATCATCCAGAAAAGGAACTCTCTCGAGGCATGGCTATTACAATATAATTAAATAATGAACACATACGGTCTACTCGGCTGCTGGGGTGTGCGGTCCCTCTGTCTTCTGTTCTTGAACCAGTTCGAGACTTGCGTGAGGGTCAGGCCTGTCTTCTGAGCTAGTGCTCGCTTCTCATCAGGGGTTGGGTACCTGTAGTACGCAGAATAATCTATACTAATATTATAAAGCTGAAGAGTTTATTTGGTTAAACGGAAATACTGGTTTAAATTATTTTAGTGTTGGATAGTCCATTTGTCGAGGAAGGCTATAGGCTATATAACATCACGCTACGACCAATAGGAGCGGAGTATCAATGGAAAATGTTGCTAAGACGGGGTAAATTCTTTTATGTGAAGCAGATGAAGTTGCGCGGATCAGTAAGTAAGTATATAAGTTGTTATGTAAGTAAGTATGTAGTTTTTAACTGCCTCCGTGGCGCAGCGGTATTGAATGCGGCTGCTGTGCTTGAGGTCTCGGGTTCGAATCCCAGGTCAGGTCAATATAGCCTGGACTTAGGAACTTGGCGGTGTTAGACACCCCTGTGCCTCGGATAGCACGTAAAGCCGTTGGTCCTGCGCCTGAATTCTCTCTGGTCGTGTCGGATCACCGTCCCATCGGATCATGAGAGTTAGGGAACAGAGAGTGCACTTGTCTTTGCACACACACTTGTGCACTATAATATCTTCTGCGCAAATTTATTTATTTATTTATTTGATTCACCAACAGTTATATACAAAAATTCATTTACACATAATACAATTGATAGGTTTGTCTTGATAGGTCGCCCCGTGATCGAAATTCGGTCTGGAGGACATTATTATTAAATAAGTTGTAGTTGAATAATATATTATATTATTATTATATAAATATATTATTGTATAGTTGAAGATAAGTGGCAATTGACAATATGTAATAAAAAAAATTAATATCTCATTTTAATGTGTACTTTATAACAAACAATGTAAGATTGCTCTTACGAATTATAATCCTAACTGATCCTACGAGTCCTTCTAATATTATAAATGTGAAAGTTTATGAGGATGGATAAATGTTGGTTAATCTTTCACGCAAAAACTACTGAACGGTTTCTGGTGAAACTTTTCAGTATTATTGTTTATACATCAGAATAACATATAGACTACAAAAAAATCTATCGTAACATAAATCTACAATAACGCGAGCGGCAAAATTTAGTATTATAAATGCGAATGTGAATTAGTTTGTTTGTTACGCTTTCATATCTTAACTACTCGACTAATCGTCATGAAATTTCGCATGCATGTTGTCAGGGGAACAGAAAAAGACAAAGGGTGTCCTTCATCCAGAAAAAAAATACTTTTACTAATCTTACTTAACCTACATTTACGAAAAGCTAGTATTTTATAGATATCGGTTCGATTCTATCTTCATACTGCGCCGGTCGGTTTTTCAATGCCCCAAAACAGGCGAGGAATTAACTAACTGCATAATAATATACGTAAGTACGTAAGCAGAGATAATATATTTACGGGTTTTTCTTAACTCAATCTATTTACGATCCTTACTCAACCGAGAGAAAGTATTCCATACCTAATTCTTTTTCTTTACACACTACCGTCTAGCCCAAACTAAGCAGAGCTTGTACTATGGGTACTAGACAATGGATAAACATAGGTACATAGTATAAATACCTACTACCTAATACTGTTTTTGTAAATACCTACATACATATTATACATAGAAACACAAAGACCAAGACAAACATCCATGTTCATACACACAAATGTTTGACTTGTGCGGGAATCGAACCCGCGACCTCAGGCGTGGCAGTCGGTTACACTAACCACTATTTTATTCACCTATAAGTATTCCTAGCTAAGGGTTAAGGCTTAAGGTTTAGGTTGATGGTCTAAACAAAAAATACTGTTTTAGTAATCTATATATATACTAATATTATTAAGAGGAAAGATTTGCTCAACCGATTTTACATTTTTTTTTATCATTAGTAAAGTTTACTATAACATAGGCTATTTTTTTTAAAGTACTTTTTCTAACCTAACCTAACCTAATTGTACGTAGCCAAAGATTGTTTTGCTATCCATACTTTTTGGGTAATATTTGCTACGGATAGAGTAAGAAACGCAATTTCGGTTGAAAAGAATCTTTATAAAAATAATTTAATCGGACCAGTTAGGCATTCTAATTTAGGACGAGCAAAGAAATAGGATGAGACGTCATAGGATGAATACGGAACAACCCACATTTCTCTAGCAATGTTGTAAAATGACACATAATAGTAACCGAGCCTTTTCGGTTTATGGCGCTCAGTTTTGGATCTCGGCGGTGCAGCGGGGAATTTACTTACATAAAATTCTATAAGCGCTTTGCCCGACCTTGGTATACACCAGGGACCTCACACTCAAAAGCTAATGACCAACCTTACCTTTATACCTCGGGACCAACAAAATATTTTTAACAATTTCCTGACCACACTGCCGAAGTCATTCATCGAACTTACAAACAGGAGTTTCAAGGCAGTTACTATAATGTTAACTCACCTATTTCTATAATAGCAGTCTTTGAGTGCGTTCCTGCTCTTCTCTTTGAAGCAGTAGACCGTCTCCTCACCATCCCATATTGTCTTCGGTAATGGGTACTTTTTCCTTAGCCTATATTTATCTACTGCACCTATGAGACAACAAAAAATATTGTTTTATGGAAAATTCTTGCGTTAGAAACAATCCCTTTGTAAGAAGATATACATACATTGACAAATGGTTGATCTGTGTGGAGATCGAACCCAAAATATTCGAAGTACTGGTAGTAGCAAGGCGACCATATAAAACGATGCGCCATCCGTAAATCAATTTTTTTTCTTCACTTACCAATATATTCGTAATACATCATACAACTTACAAATGTATAGGTATATAATATTTATTAGATTAAATGTTATAGAGTTTTAATTTGAATATGTAAATAGCAGAATCGTTTAGAAACGCCTTGCCACTGCGCAGAGGCATGCACGGGTTACATCTCCAAAAAAAATGTCCCACGCGGGTATAGAACTCACAACACTCGGCGCAGAGGAAATGGCGAAGCGACCACTTCAAACACTTCGCCATCTGTGCATTTCGCCAACTAGGTACGTCTTAAAGTCGTTTAAAGTTTTAATGTTGCTACTCAAAGAGAGAGCAGCGATAGCCTATTGGTAAACCGTTGGACTGCCACGCAGAGGTCTCGGGTTCGAACCCAAGGCGCGCAGCTCTGACTTTTCGAAGTTATATGCGTATTAAATAATGATTATCGCTTGCTTTAACGGTGAAGGAAAACCTGCGTGTCTGAGGGTTTTCCATAATGTTCTTAAAGATATGTAAAGTCTGCCAACCCGCACTACGCCAGCGTGGTGGAATATGGCCTAACCCTTCTCACACTGAGAAGAGGCCCATGCCCAGCAGTGGGACAGTTTAATACAGGGCTGATATTATTATTATTACTCAAAGAGCATTTGTTCAATACGTAAATGGCACCCAGTACCCAACGCTCAACGAATGAGACAGACGACATAGAGATTATTAAAATAATTAATTAAAAATGTTAAGAGTTGCTCACCTAGAGCCCTTCCGCGTACTTTCTCTGCTTCTTTATAATGCGCTTTGTACCACAGATTCTGTAGCGCGTTGTGGTGACGTGGCGGGAACGAATGCGCCTCCAATATCGCATACAACTCCTGGTACACGCCTCTGTGATACGCTACTAAGGCTCGGGCCCTGAGGGAAAAAAACAGGCTTTTAATAAGGAAATGTGGTCCTGTAGACCGAATGTCGGTCACGGCGGCCTATGAGACCATAATGCAGAAGGAGTTGATGTAGTACATACACAAGTGTGTGCGCAAACACAAGTGTGTGCACAAACACAAGTGCTGTTCCCGAACTCTCATAATAATCCGATGTGACAGCCATCCGTAATAGTAGTTTGAGCCTAAATAACTGCAATAATGGCCTGTCACACTTATTTACCATGTATGCAATTACCATACAAAATGAGCTAAGCAAAGAAAACATTGGCTTTCTTTCGTCTAAGGCTGCCAGGAGATACAAGCTTCACATCCAAACTATCATCCTAGAACTCAGAGATATTAAGCTTTAATACAATAACTTACCTCAATATCGTTTCGTGTCCTCTAAGTAGCTCACTGGGTGGTAAACTCCACAGAAAAGCAGCTAACTTTTCAATATCACCCTTCTGTTGTAACGCCTCACAAACACACTGCACTTGTTCTGAATTAAAATTTAAACACCTACGCATGTTACTGTTCTCATTCTCAGCAAAGTACGTCTGAGGAACTCTCTCCCTTTCATTATTTACACTAACATTATCAAAAATCTGTTGATTGATCTTCATATCAGACAAATTCGGATTATTTTCATTCTGAACGCAACTTTTTAAGTCTTGGACGTCGTTGAAATAGCCTGAACGCATGCGGTCCTCGCCTTCCAATTGCGAGAAAATGTTTTCGTTTGTAGGCGGCAATTTTAGTTCGAAATTCAAATACTTTTTGTTTCTCTGTGGCGATAAGTAGTTTTCAAACACCATTTTGTTACTTTCTTGTAAGTAAGTATCTTTTGGATTTTTATCGTCGCTTCTCGTTTTCTGTTTACATGAAAAGTATTGTTTTTCATTTAATTCTGCTTGATAAAAGTTGCCATTTTGATTGTCGTATGGGAAAGGAGGTAAGGATGTTTCAGATTCGCTGGTCATGTCGCTTGATGGACTCAGGCGGTCGGAACAAGATTCCATGTTTGTAGATTTCATCACAGTAACTTATGGTTAGAGTTAATAAAATCTGTAACAAAAACGTCATTTTAAATGTTAGGTTCATATCTTTATACAAGTTATTCTATCAAGAAAGGCTTCATAAGTAAATGCTACCTACTCAGAATATCTTGAATGTAAATAATAATGTCTTACGTATACGCAAATGTTATACATTGAAATTAACCTACTTTATACGGATTTTATAGCGTTGTTTATTTATAATCTTTTCTAAATTATTATTGTGATAGTCAGTCATAAGTAAGTACCTATACAGGGTGACTGGTTAAACATTGAACATACTTATGGACATGATAATTTATGGTCAGACGTAAAGTATAAAATAAGAACAAAAATAAAATCTGTGTAACCTACAAAGAAAACCTGTATGAAAATTTGTATGAAATATCCATAAAATGTGGACACTACGCGCGTTGCACACAGCTGTCGAGCCGCTACAGAGGCTAATGACCTTTGATAAGAAAAGGACGGGCGGAGGAAGGAGAGTGCGGGGTGCGGTAGCGGGGGGTGGACGCGGAGGTTTTATTTAGCTTTCGTATATGCGCAAGTGTCCGCACATTAAGTAACTAGGTCAAATTTTAAGTTCAAGTAATTCGGATCCAGAATCTAGTACCGAATACCCTTCTTCAATATGTCCAGTCTTTTACCAATCAGCCTGTATAAAAAGGATCTAAACTAAAACAACAGTAGGCAATAATTTGAAATTGGCCCGTCTCATATCGGTCGGACCGCTTGTGCATACACACTTACGCTACTGCAATTGGCCGAATAACAGACTAATAATATTACTATATTAATGTTAACGTTATTTATGCTACGTAAAAAAATAATAAGGGCTTTTTTATGAGTAAAGTCAGTCAGGAAAACAAGTAATTTATAATAACATAAATATTTTATTCGCTCCTTCCATATTTGTACGTCAAAACATAACTAGTTAAAAATATGGTTACCGTAGATATTAAAATCCTTAAAAAATAATCTTTCACTGACGTTATTAACGTTTGGCGCTAACCGTTTGTGTTGTTCTAATATCTACATGAACATACTATATATGTTACACTCTATGAATTACACGCCAAAGAGTCCATAAAATATGCGTATTTTGATGTCTGTCATTATAATAATAATAATAATAATATAGTTTTATTTCGGACCAAGGAATCTATAGACTGTTAGTAATACAATTTAACTTATTTCCTAGTGTTAGTATAAATTAACCTAGAGACAAACTTTTTTAAAAGTGGAGAATGGAAATTCTCAGCAACAGTTTTCAGGATGCTGTTAGGACTGTCTCTCACTCTCCTCAGTAGCGAGGCCGTTTTTTTGCGCACTATTGCGTAAAAGCCATCCGGTCGTGCTTGCGCGAACATTTCCGACGCACTGCAGTAACGAGACAATACTATCAACATCCTGAACGCATTATTATATTGGATGCGCAGGGCGTCCAGCGATCTCTCAGTACAATTGACCCATAGATTACTCGTGTACAGACTCTGGCAGTAAGCCTGAAAAAGTGTAATTTTAACTAGGCCTGTACACCGAGCAAATCTACGAGCCAACATATTACTTCGCACCGCTAGAGCTCTACGTTCCCTCTCAATGTCTACATCGTCCTTAAGGTCGTCGGCAAGGAAATGCCCTAAATATTTAAAAGTAGACACTCTTTTAATTGGTGACCCGTATATTGTTAACTCGGGTCCATCTTCACGGCATTTGCCACCGACCTTAAAAACCATGTACTCACACTTCTTCACATTATATATTAACCCATGTGCGGCAGCGCAGGCTTCACAAATTTTAATTAGCTCTCTGATAGCTCCCACCGATGAACCCAGCAACACCATGTCATCCGCATAACTGATGTTGTTAATAGAAATACCATCAATACTGCATCCAACACGTAAGTTGCTGAGTTCAGTAATGAGGCTATCTACATATAAATTGAAGAGCCTGGGAGACGTTAGAACACTCTGTCTTACCCCACACTCCAACCTATACGTGTCAGAGAATGTACCATCCCATTTCACATGATTGTTTTGGTTACCATACCAATATTGGAACAGCCTACATACTTCCGCAGGTATACCCCTGTCTCCCATCTTCCTCCAGAGCACATCATACGAGACAAGATCAAATGCCCTGGAGAGATCAAGGAAACAGGCGTACACCGGCGTCTTGCGATCTGTATAATACTGAACGGTATGCTTAAGACTTAGAATAGCACTTTCTTGAAAGTCCGGCACGAAAACTGAACTGCGCATCGTGAAGATGTATATAATCATTTAAACAAGAATCAAGCATACCATCCAGTACCTTTGCAATAATCGTCGCAAGGGAAATGGGACGATAATTGCAACTGTCCGCGATGTCACCTGTTTTGTTCTTTACTATTGATACTATGATGGTCTTCACGAGATTGTCTGGTAGGTACGCTTGACTAATGCACATTGTGTAGAACATAGACAACACTCGCGGCAGATGCACACCCGCGTACTTTAAATGCTCAATGCTGAGCCCATCATGCCCTGGAGATTTGCCTCTGTTCATATTACAAATGATTGCTTTTATTTGCTTGGCTGAGAAGCGTATGAGAGGTGTTACTTCATGACAGCAATATATATTATTCGTATCTAGTTATGTTTAATTGTATACAGAATTTAATTTTAACAGACCAATACTGTACGTTTAATATTAATTTGTACATTTCGACAGGCGTATAAATTTTTAGCTTTATGTATTAATATTATGGTACACACAACGACACATCAATCTAGACTGTTTGGACTTTGAACTATTAGAAGTTGAACGCTGCGAATCGTGCTAGCGAGTGCGTTAAATTTTTATTACGCTCTATCCTTACCAGTACATCGACACCACTATGCACAGTCCCTTTCCGACAATTCTCTATTTTGTATGTAGCGTAGTTATGCGTATATAGGATGTCTAACTTGATTAGTAGCCGTGTGTACTCATTATTTAGATGTTTGTTAAATCTCACGTGATTGAGACATTATACGTATATATCTTTGAATGTAACTACCGACAAACCAAAAACAAAGTCCTCTAGAAGGCAATGTAATCTATAAAGTCTATTATGTCTAATATACCAGACATAAATAAAAATCTATTGTGTGTGGCCACCGGTGTACCACTGCGACTGAATGAGTTAAAACTAATGATATGATTTTTTCCATTAGAAAAAATAAATAGAGCATTACTAGAACAGAAACATTGATACTACTAAAAGAGAGCTAGTTTACTTCGCCAACCAAATACAACTTCGACACTTAAGACTGCGCCGAGCGAAATGTGCCAAAAAAGGCGGTCACAGTTAAGTTGATAAAATCAACACTTTTTGTTTAATACAAATATAAAATATACATTTACCATAACAATGAATGTGTTTACAATTACTCCGTGTAAAAAAACTTAAAATAATTAATATTTTCGCCTACAAAATTACGCAAATTTGCACGAAAAATGCAAAAACTCGTGTTACATGATTTTTAGATCATAACAGTAGAAATCTATCCTATTTTACAGCTTGAACGAAACATAAATAGTTATATTACAATTCGTCCGCTCCAAATATTTAAGTTATTGGTTGACAATAAAGATACATATTTTTCAAAAAACACTTCATATCCTCCATGCAATTTTACTATGGCGACCGCGCGATTTGAATATCGAGCTCTGGCATTCAGTCCAACCGCGTCTTACGCCCGACTCAGAATCCACATCAAATGTCAGTAGATTTAGAAAGAGAGTGTTGTAGGACAGAAGTGACACACTGTGCAAGTACTTACCTATGTCAATGAAACGTGTTACATTTTTGTACGAACTACTACGTTCTCATAACATTTATGTGTTACGAAATAAACATAGGCCCATATACAGACAAACGACTATAAATCTATACCAATATTATAAAGGGGAATGAATTGATATTTTGTTTGTTTGTAAGAATTTAACTCAAAAATTACAAAACCGATGAGGGAATGCTATGACGCATATCTCTCCGCGGGGGCGGGCGGAGGGATTATGTCGGACTCGCCGGGGTAAAAGAAAGATTTTGAAAAGATAATGTACCTCCCGGAATACCGACTAAACCTACCACGGTGTTCCTCGACAAAACCACTATCGACGGGGCCGCGCGAATCACTTTCGCATACGGTCGCGACCCCGCCGAGGTTTCGGCCCGCCGTATGAAACGGCAGGCCCCTACGCAATAAGACCTACCCAAGTTAGGTACTACAAAATAAAAGCCCTACTGTCTCCCCCTAAAGGGGGAGACGGACACGACACAGAGGCGCGCGTGGGAACACGCACGCCGCCTCTCGGACCTGGTGCTGAACGGATGGCGGGCAGGCCCACAAAGCCCGCCACCCCCAGGTCAAACCTCAGGGTGGCTCGAGGTCGTCTCGCGCCCTCCGGCGCCCGGCTCTGCGGTTGGGGAGAGGGTTTATACGCTCCCTCTCCCGCCCCGCCGCCTCCTTACCCTTAGGAAGCTGTATTGTCACCGAGTAACATAGTATTTTATTAATAACTAGCTGATCCGCGCAACTTCGTCTGCGTCACATAAGAGAATTTTCCCCGCTTTTGCAACATTTTTCATTGATGCGCCACCCCTATTGGTCTTAGCGTGATTTTATGTAGCCTATAGCATTCCTCGATAAATAGGCTATCCAACAGAAAAATAATTTTTCAATTCGATTCAGTAGTTCCTGAGATTAGCGCGTTCAACCAAACAAACAAACAAACTCTTCAGCTTTATAATATTAGTATAGATAAGTACTGTTACTAATATAATCCAATCTATTTTTACTCGAGCAAAACCTAGGGAAAAAGCTAGTTTAATATAACGCAGAGGTGTATTATAGCGTTTTTATTTGACTCTACATTATCCACAGGGCGTATTTCCAAACTCGGTGTTGATATTAAGTATTTTATAAAACAAATTCGTAATGGCTGGTGAAATATAGTTCTAATTCTCTTTCAACTTCTTCTGTTACGACAGAGTTATTATATACGTTGATCTATGTATATAACAATATACAGGGTTATTGGAAATTCGATACATTCCCTTGTAGGGGTGAAAGTAGAGCTCATTTGCAGTAAATTTTGTCATGTGCTACCCTATCCGATAATGGTTAGATTTCGAGCAATTTTAATTTTAATGTTTTTACTTTAAAATGCCGATTCTTGCCAAAAAGCTTTTTTATTTTGTGTTTTGTACATTTTCTGACAGCTAACATTCCAACACATCCTCAAGATAGCAAAAATCGGAAAAATTACAAATAAATTTCATGTTGTAGCGTGCGAAATGCAAAAAAATTGGTAAAAAAAGATTTTTTTGTTAATTTATTATAAAATTGTATTGAAAAAATTATTTAAATAATTATTTAAGAATTTTTTGTTTTTAAATATTTTACTTTTTTATTATTTTTATTTTACTGCAAATTGGCTCTACTTTCACCCCTCTAAGGGAATGTATCGAATTTCCAATAACCCTGTATAGAATATTTTAAATATATTGTAAAATCAATTTTTTTTTTTTTTTCTTTACGTGTGGGAATGCAATGACGCATATCCCTCCGCGGGGGCGGGCGGAGGGATTATGTCGGACTCGCCGGGGTAAAATAAGATGTTAAAAAGATAATGTACCTCCCGGAATACCGACTAAACCTACCACGGTGTTCCTCGACAAAACCACTATCGACGGGGCCGCGCGAATCACTTTCGCATACGGTCGCGACCCCGCCGAGGTTCCGGCCCGCCGTATGAAACGGCAGGCCCCTACGCAATAAGACCTACCCAAGATAGGTACTTACTCAAAATAAAAAGCCCTACTGTCTCCCCCTAAAGGACACGAAACAGAGGCGCGCGTGGGAACACGCACGCCGCCTCTCGGACCTGGTGCTGAACGGATGGCGGGCAGGCCCACAAAGCCCGCCACCCCCAGGTCAAACCTCAGGGTGGCTGGAGGTCATCTCGCGCCCTCCGGCGCCCGGCTCTGCGGTTGGGGAGAGGGTTTAAACGCTCCCTCTCCCGCTCCGCCGCCTCCTTGATGGAAATCACTTCCTCGCAAAAGGAGGCGACGGCGTTCCACGACCTCTCACTCCGGACCATAGACTGAACTACGTCCGGGAGCGAGAGGGCAACCGATCCGACTGCCGCGATCAAATCACGGCGCTGCGATGCCCAGGCGGGGCAAACCGCCAAAGTGTGCAGCGCCGTGTCCTCAATAACGTCGCGGCAGTCGCCGCAGTGGTGACAACCGGGCGTCTCTTGCCGGCGTATACGACACAGGAACCGGCCAAAACATCCGTGGCCAGTCAGAACCTGTGTCAGCCGGAAGGTGAGGGCGCCATGCCGCCTCTCCAGCCACTCCTCAAACACGGGACTTACCGCCACGATCGTGGCGTGCCCGATTGTAAAATCACTTACTCTAACTTTACAAATATTTTATTTTATTATTTACATAAACAAAGCAACAATCACAATTTACAACTTAACTATATTAACAAACCTAACCACTTATAAATAAAACAAAATGAAAAGTAACAAAATATGGGACTGTAAAATTTTATAAAAAGAAATGGCTGGTTTAGGCAGCGTCGTAAAATTCCTCAGCATCGCTGTCGACCGGGAATGTGCCCAGAAGACTGGCAGCATTGCCACGTTGAATGGCAATGCTGATTCTTTGAACCAAAAAAATTAAAAGCGTCAATTAGCCGCTTAGATATATCTCTAAAAAGCGCAAAGTAAAGTAAAGTAGGTACGTACGTTTTTAAATAAAATTTTGCCAATGTTATTTGTTGATAATACAGCTTTCTAATGGTGAAAGAGTTTTAAAATCGGTTGTGTTTTGTGTTAAATCCTTACAAACAAACAAAAATCAAATCTTTCCTCTTTATAATATTTTATTTTATTTGGGAAAGACAGGTACAATTTGAAAATAATTAATGTTCAAATTAACTACACTTAATCCAAAGCAGCAATATTGGTATAAATATGCTAGTAACAATGTGCAGTTTACAAATACTTATCGAGAACCTGATTGGAACACCAGACTACTCTCTAATTAATTTCAGACTCTGCAAAAAAGAATAGGTAACGCTGCGAGGCTTAGAGATATTATGGCCACTTTTTGTTACAAGAGAACCACGATCAGAGACATTTAACAATTACATGAACAATTCCCTTGTGTACCGAAGTTATTAAATTCACATTTATTTTAGTTGCTAGATTTAGACAAAGAGAACATTTACTAAGGAGTCAGTTCAAACATCAAATGATTCTAAAGTCTTAAGTGCGATGTTGTCACGTCAAAACAGTGGCAAAGACAGTTAAAACGGCTTAGACTAGAAATTGTATTGGTGTCTCGCCCGGTTGCATCGTCTTAGATTATAGATTTTTCCGTGGATTCATTGCATTAATCTAGATTTTGTCAATGTATTTCTATCACTCGGATACAGTGCTTTTCTTCTGGATGAAAGGAACCCTTTTCGTTTTGTGTACTTTATCTGACGGAAGAATTGAATCCGCAATATGTGGATCGACTGCAAACACAAGCTCTAACGCTAAATATTACCGAGCCAAGTTGTGAGTAAATAGCTTAAAATAAAACAAGCGTACTTTTTTGTAAACCACATCGTGGCTCAAAATCATTTAAAATCTTAGTTAAACGCACGCCTACCTTCAATAGAAGAATAGCCTTTTAACACCTAAGAAAAATCCTGGTTACACCAGTATATACACCAGACAATCCACAATAGTCACGTCCCTCAGCCACAAAGATAAAAAGAAGGCCTCGGCGTGCTGCCTGCCAGAAAGGGGCCGGACCCTTTCTCAAAACAAACTCACTCACTCACACACACCGAAATTACTCGCCTCTTTACTGAATACGGACGATACTAACTCGCAAACCGCACCGAATTTTCTCGCGCACAAAAAATTACATGTACCAGCCGTCACCAAATAAATGTCTCAGCTATCGGACGGATATTGTCTGTCCGTTACAATTATAAATAATAAAAGAAAATTCAACGTCGTCGGGTAAAAATACGACATTGTTTACATAACACCTGACATCGGCCGGACATACTCAGCGAAAACAAAACATTTCCAACGAATTCAACTTTCCTAGAAATCGAGGGAAAATATTGCATTTAATTTATCAATGTTTGATACTACTATGATGGTCAACGCGTATTTTAGCTTGATAGGCCATGGTACTCCATTTAAGCTAGTTATTCTAACCCCAAACTGTGGTAGAGCGATTGTAGATGCACGACCAGCTTACAAACGATCGCAGGCACCTTTTGTTAATTCCTGCGGTGTGTAGGGTTTCTAAACTCCTTAAGGAAGCGGTGTGTTGTTAGCACGTCTAATGATCTGTCTCTCGCCGGCTTCTAACATAGCGATTTCTTATTAGAAGTGTTGCAAATGCACGAATTATAGCCATAGTGTTGTAATTCATCATTTCATCATTGATGAATATGCTCATTATGCTTTATTGGCATCTGAGTTTTATAAAGAAAAACGGTCTTTTTCATGGTATGATAGCTGACATTTAGCTGACTAATAGACGCTAGTAACATAAGAGATAACGGTCGCGTGTGTCAATTCCAAAAAGACTTTTATATTTTTCCGTCGTTATAAAAACTTTTTTAACTTAGGTTGTTATCCCAATAAGGTTCAAGAAATTCCAGCAAAAACACAAGACAAGCTCATTTGTCTGCAAATCTCTGTAGCGTACCCTATCATAGAAATTCGCAAACAAATAATTGAATTTGGAGTAAGTAACACTATATTGTATTAATGTTAAGACGTCTTCCACCACTCAAAATCATAAATAAATTAATTTATGAAGTCTTGCAATCTCAATTATCCTCCATACCGATTATCGCAATATATATCAACCTTGATGATCAGAAACCGTGTATCGTGGCAGTATCATGCTGATAGATCATCTAGAGTTGCTAACTGTTGTTACTATCAGCTATCTTTGTGTCTATTTATTTATTTAATCATACTATAACACAGTTTATCTAAAGCTAATTTATTCAGTTTATATATAAGTGTATTGTACATTGCTAATCTTTTTTATACCATAACATTACAATCTTAAGCACCACCGGATTGTAGCGTATTTTATTCGTATTATGAGCGAATTGTGTGTGTGCCATTCATAATATTATTTTAAGACGAGTGAGACTGCGGAGCATCGTCTAAATAGCATTTTACCTGTATGTGTATCACTGATAGCTTAAAAGAAGCATTCTATGTTCATGCACCACGTTATAAATGCAAGTTTACTAACATATACTAAGGCTAATTTACAAGCCACATCTACATATCTGTTAAGAATTGTCTTCTTCTATTCAAAAGAGCTAGCGGCCTACCCGGTGGTAAGTGGTAAGTGGAACTCACGGACGGCGACAATGTTAGAGGTATACACAGAAAGCCCGTGCCTGCCTTGATAGTAACACCCTTTAAACCACGTTTAAAGAAGGACAGTCATAGCGCTTCAGTTATGCTGTTTGAAGCATACTGAAGGAAGACTGCTTATATTATGTTTATACCAATTATTTATTATTATTTATAGATTAATGCTGACTAGAGCTGGGTTTCAATATATAAAAACGTGTCATTTTACCTTCGGATAGTTAAATTTTGGTACATTTTTATAGAATACGTGTCAAAATCTAATTGCCCGTAGGTAAAACGCGTAAAACTTTTAGATTTTGAAATTATAAAATAGCATTAGGCTAACAAACATTGATACTGGAGGCCTCATTCTTCATAACCAGTAAAAAAAAACAAAAGCTTAAAACAGTCAAATTAGAGTTATGGCCATCAGACTCTACCAGTGAAAAACCTTTGTGAAAAATACTTAAATTCTCTAGAAAAGTGGAAATATAAAAATTGAAACAAAATTAGTTAAAAAAATCATAATCGCGATAAAATTCGAGCAAAATAAAGTCTACATTTTGTTTTCTTCTTTAAAATTAATTGTAATAAAATGGACTATAATATAATAATATAATATTCTATCACATACACACAACACCATCTAGCCCAAACTAAGCAGAGCTTGTACTATGGATACTAGACAATGGATAAACATACGTATATACTTTTTTGTTTTGTAAATACTTACATATTATACATAGAAAGACCCAGACCAAGACGAACATCCATGTTCATGCACACAAATTTTTGACTTCTGCGGGAATCGAACCCGCGACCTTAGTCGTGGCAGTCGGTTACACTAACCACTACGCCATCGAGGCCGCCTAGATACTATAAACCAATCTAAGTAACAAATAATATTTATTTTTGAGCTTGTATCAAACACAAAACAAGGCCCCTCAGTACTACTTTGAACCACTAAACTTAATACTACTTACTAATATTATAAACATGAATGTTTGTAAAAACAATTGGATTTTTGTTACTCAATCACGTGTAGTGGAAAACCGTTGGACTGCTTTGCAGAAGTCTCGAGTGAATGCATTATTTATTGCTTTAATATTTAAAAACACATCATTTCAATGTAGAAAACATAACATCTTCTTTTGTTTTTTTATATAAAAACGAGGTGAATGACAAATAACGCTCATTTTTGTTTCTGCCTGAACGCTGTTTTAATAAATTTCTCCAAAATTGTTCATTTGAAAAATGCCAGGTGGGCTGTCTGAAGTCTTGCAAGCAAGAACAGTGTTATTGCGTGAAGAAGGATACTCTACAAGGCAAATTGCAGCCAGGATGACCGTTTCTCAAACCTGTATCGTTACTACCCTGCAGAGGTACTGGAGTCTTGGCAACCTGGCTAATCGACCTCGCAGTGGTCGCTCGGCTGTCCTTAGTGATGTTCAAAAGCGCTACATCAGACTTCTTGCCGCCCGTGATTCAATTATTTAAAGCTACCAAACTGAGATTAGAGCTGCGAGCTGCTACTGGACTGGATATTAGCACTCAGACCATTCGTACTGGATATTAACACTTACACCACTTTAGATTACGATGAAGGAGATCCTGGCGAGTACCTTTGAATACACAGGAACGACAGCGACACAGATTGCTGAGGGCCAGGCAGCGTCAAAACGATGAAGACGAAAAAGAAGTTGTTCGGCGTAATTGTCTTTTCGTTGACGAAACACGGATTAGTACGTACCCTGATAACCGACGTATCCGAGTTTGGAGACAGCCTGGGAATTTCGAAAGACATAGAACTGCTACTGGAAACGTTCAGCAAGGTGGCAAATCGGTATCTTTTTTGGGCGGAATAATTATTGGAGCTTGAACGCCTTCGATCCCATACCAGGGCTCTATGAGAGCTATTTGTACAAGACAGCTGTTATTGGTGGCATCACCAGACCTTTCAGGATAAATTATTGTTACCATTTCGTGTTGGTCGACGATAATGTGCCGGCACATCGAACTCAACGAGTGAGCTCTGCTCTCCGGAAGTACGAAATCACGCGGTAAGACTGGCCTGCCGGCTCTCCGAACTTAAACCTAATCGAGCACGCATGGGACGCTCTCAAGCGAGCTGTTTGGAGTCGTCAGCCATCTCTAAGAACTCTATCAGAGACCAAGGAAGCCGCCATTCAAGAATGGGACAGGCTACCACAAGAACTATTGGACAACTTGATCTACAGCATGCTCAGGAGGATTTCCGCATGTGTTCAAGCCAGGGTAGGAGTTATTTTGTATTAAATTTATATTTATATTTATAAGGATATAAAAATAAAATTATTTAATCAAATCTTCGCATTTCTTTAAATTACAAATTTCACTGAGATTAAAATCTATTTTTAGTAATGAAAAAGCAAAATAATATAGACATTTTCATATTAAAATTGTGTGTTTAAATAATGCATTCATTGATTATGTTTTCACGCGAGAAAAATATCCCGTCTTTTCCAAGTGAACGCAGACTTTTTTTGATGTGTGTAATGTTCTTGCATATGTGTGAAGTCTGCCAACCCGCTCTGGACCTTTGACCTGACCCATCACATACCATACACTGAAAAGACACCCGTGTTGCAATGGGACTGTTTATATACAGGGCTGATATAATTTTATGAGTAGGTACAGACACAAGTGCACTCTTTATTCCCTTACTCTCACAGTTTGAAAGATGGCAAGCCGATTCGATGAAGATAGCATAACCCTTCTCACACTGACGCAGTTTATAAACGGCGCCGATATTATAATCAACCAATGAACGGATTTTAATGAAACTTGACATTCTGGTATACTATACCTCCTGGATACTTATTAATTTATTTTAACAACACCAACACAACTGGCTTTTGGCTATGGCCACGACATATCATCAGGCGGCCATATATAATTACCAGCTGACCCGAGCAATTTCGTCTGCTTCACATAACAGATTTTCCCCGTCTTTGCAACATTCTTCATTGATGCTCTGCTCCTATTGGTCGTAGCGTGATGTTATAATAGCCTATAGCCTTACTCGATAAATGGGCTATCCAACATTCAAAGATGTTTCCAATTCGAACTAGGAGTTCCTGATTAGCGCGTTCAACCAAACAAACAAACTCTTCAACTTTATAATATTATACTAGATGTACCCGCGGTTTCATCCGTGTTTATAGTTACTGTGCCGCTGCCGTGAGTCGTAGCGTGATGTTATATAGCCTATAGCCTTCCTCAATAAATAGGTTATCTAACACTAAAATAATTTTTCAATTCGAACCAGTAGTTCCTGAGATTAGCGCGTTTAACCAAACAAACAAATAAACTCTTCAGCTTTATAATATTAGTATAGATAATAGATAATATATTATATAGATATATTTTGCCATCTTCGTAATCAAAATTATTTTTGGGCCCTTTATGTGACTTAAAAACTTTGCTTTCAAAATGTAGATGAAATAAATCCTTTACACCTCCTTTTTCGGGGTTTTAGCCGTGAGTTTATAGGTGCTCTTTTTTTAAGACTACCTCCTCCTGATATAATTCGTGTATCGCGAAGGACTTCACAAACATTGAAACAACTAACATCCAAGAGACGGAACATCCATTTGTATATCACACAAACGTTTATACGGTCTAGGATTCGAACCTACACCTCAGCAAGGCGTCGTGACAGTGCCGACGACTAATTAAATTAAAACTACCTAATCCATGCAAGTTTAAGTAAAATTTAATTTATTATCTTGTGTGACTATAAGCCAAAATCCTACATAATACCTTAAATTGTTGTAATACCAAACATTATTGAAAATCTGTTATATCTACCCGCCAGTGGCCCGCTGCCACTCAATAAATAAACAACCAAATAAATTCTTTTTAAAGGTAAATCATGCATTAAAACTATTCCTCATATCGTGAACAACTTTACAAACATTAAAAAAACACAAAAAATACCAAGAATTAGAGCAAGTATTTGTGCGTACAAATATTTGTCCCGTATGATCCGATAGGATCGGTCATTGGCCTTCATCTTGTCTATGGCCAATGGGCATAGTGATTTTAACATAACTTCAAAATAGACGTACAGTCAAACCATAAGTCCAAATGAATAGACACTCACAGAAGCAAGAATTGAGACAAGAAATATGTCACAAACTAGCACAAATAACACTGCGTGACACAGTTTTAGTATCCGCTTAACTGATAGCTGAAATGAATAGCTGATGAGTCATAGAAAAAGTTCCAAACATTTGTGGTATCCATCACGTCAAATTTTGGAGGTACAAACCGCTCCATTTCTTAATATTATCTAACTACATGAGAAATAGTTAACATATTCAAAGTTACTAGTATATAATTATGTTTTCATCACTACTATCCACTAAAATTTGGCTTGAAAGAACAGAGTTTGTTTGCGGAAAATCGAATGTTAAATATATTTAACGCTAATAAACCCTTCAAATATCACTTTTCATCACTTCCTATTAAACTGTACCTCATCAGACATTTTTGAAGGCATATTTTATAAATATAATACTTCAGTAACAAGCTTTTTATATTAGAAGTCAGTATTTAAAAGTTATTATATATAATTGTTTCAATTTTTTGTTTAATTTGGTACTGGCAAGAAAAAAACAGAGCTGTGATAGAAAGAAAAGAAGTATGCATTATTGCAGTATGTCAGGAATTAATAAGAAAAATAAACATTTCAAATGGGGAACTTAATTTTTATCTTAATACTAGCTGACCCGGCAAACGTTGTTTTGCCATAAAAAATATTTTGACAAAAAGATTAAAAAAAAAAAAAAAATAGATGTTGGCCGATTCTCAGACCTACTCAATATGCTCACAAAATTTCATGAGAATCGGCCAAGCCGTTTCGGAGGAGTACGGGAACGAACATTGTGACACGAGAATTTTATATATAAGATATGTTACGTGTTAGTAGATAAGTATAAAATCTTAGATATTAAAAGCACTGGCTGCTAACGATGGCTCTGGCTAGCCTATTGCTAGCAGTCGCAGCGACTTTACCACCGTCCCGAGTATTATGGGTTCTAGTCTCATTGGAAACAATTATTTATGTGATTGTCAAATGATAAAAATTCTAAGTGTACATACTTTGAGTCCGTTAAGTATATATTTGGCAAGTCCCCCGTTACTCAGATCTTGGTACTTAGCAAGGACGGATGAGATCCAATTAGACACTAAATTAAAGAAAAACTGGTAAAAAATAAATGCTTGGTATAGAATGTATTTTCCAGTTTTCGTTCAATTCACGATAATAATATATACTTTTCGATAAAATACTATAAAACAGAAATAAAAAAGAAAAACTAAAACCTAATAGGTGTCATAAAATTCTTCCATATCACAGTCGACTGGTAGCCCAGAAGACTGGCAACATTGCTACGTTGAATGACAATGCTTATTCCTTCCGCGAAATAAAGACCATCCCTCTGGTCACAGTATGCGTCGATTAACTTTTTTGCTATCTAAACTTAATATTATAAAGCTGAAGAGTTTGTTTGGTTAAACGCACTAATCTCAGGCAGTACTGGTCCGAATTGAAAAATATTTGTGTTGGATAGCTCATTTATCGAGGAATGCTATAGGCTATATAACATCACGCTACGGCCAATAGGAGCAGAGCATAAATGAAAAATGTTGCAAAAACGGGGAAAATTATCTTATGTGGAGCAGACAACGTTGCTCGGATGGACTGAGCCACAGCGACTCGTAGCTTGGATTAGCTAGTAGGTACAAAATATAATAATATAGTGGCTCGATAGCTCAGTGGGGAGACCAACAGACTGCAATGCAGAAGGTCTCGGGTTCGAAACCAGGTCACGCACCCCTGACTTTCGGAAGTTATTTGACTTTTCTAAATTATGTGCGTATTACCGCCTGCTCCGTGCCTCAGAGAGCATGTTAAGCCGTCCATCCCGGCTGCCATGAACATCTATGGCAGTCGTTATTGGGAAGTCAGTGCCCTATAATATCCTGACATTGGTCTAGCCTTAGGGTATCGTTAGCCTTTGGGTTGCGAAGGTCAGGTGGCATCCGCTCCGTTTAAAAACTGATATCCAGTCAAATCCGGTTAGACTAGAAAAGCCGATCTCAAGTGACTTGGGAATAATAAAGGCTAGGGAGAAGAAGTAGTAACTGCCCGCGAGCCCGTTCAAATCTACTGTAATCATATTTGTTAATAAAGGCTTATTTACAAATAAATAGGTACATACACTTACATAAGTTATATCGGAGGAAAGATGGCGGACTTACGCCAAGTATAACAAACTAGATTTCTGCCTGCGGCTTCGCTCGTGTAAAAGTAAGTTAGCTTATGTCATTAAAAGTACGTTTTTTAAATAAAATATATTACTCAGTGATAATATGAAAGGAAGAAGAAAGAAAAAAATTTTTCTTTTTATCGGCTTATTAATATCACACATCCTAGTCGATACTTAAACAACACTAACAGCTTAATATTGTCTTCTGTTTTCGCGAATGTTATTCATTGAAATTATACTACTATATACGGATTTTATCGCGTTGTTTATTTAACACTCTATTACATAATTTAGAAACTGTTACACTACTATACTACTACTAAACTTTACTAATTTTAAGCTAATTAAATTATTAAAACTATTTATATTTAAGTTTATACTTTCCCCGACGTTTCAGTTGCTTGGGAAGATGATGTTCGGGTACTTTGTAATAACTACACTGGAACATTTAGACAACTACCATCTTACCGACCGTATAAAAAACTCCCGCATCCGTGGCAGTCTTCATGTCCGTGACAGCAGATAAGCTGCAAGAGTAGTAGTAGTAGCCTACGCTGGTACGGCCACGTTTTACGAAAACCGGCATGTTACGTGGGGAACAAATGTCTTGCTATGCCACCTCCGCCTGGCCCGAGTAAACGGGGCAGACCCAAGAAATGCTGGCTTGACATCGTAAGAGATGACATGCGTGCCAACAACCTCACACTACAGGATGCTAAAGATCGTGCGAAATGGAGGAGACTTAGCGGGAAAGCGGACCCTGGGTTCCAACGCCAACGCCGCGGATGCAACCGGGACAAACGCTAAGATGAAGAAGAAGACGTTCAATGGTTAACGCCTAATTAATCTGTCAGGTCTTAGCATACCAGACATAATTAAAATCTGTTGTGTCTGGCCGTCGGTGTGTCGCTGCGACTCAATAGATTAAATAACAAACCGTTTTATTTATATTATTAGTACTTATTATAAAAAAATAAGGGTATTTGTTGGTTTGTCTGTTTTCTACGCAAAGACTGCTCCGTTCTCAGTCGCTGAGATCGATGAGGTTTTTTGCATATACATAGATAGTTTATTAACAGAAGAGAGATATAGACAAGGTATTGTTTAACCTGGAAAATAATCCATTTTTGTGGGATAGCTGTTTAAAACAAAGGAAGCAACTAAAAGCTGGTTTTCTATAATTATATTTGTCCTGTATTATCCTTCAGATTATTAGGTACCTATCTACCGATAGGGAGCGATGAAGTATTTTTATTACTAAAAATATTCCCTACCTAAAAAGATACGTAAAGCCGTCGGACCCAGTAGTCACGGCTTACCATGAAAGCCGACATAGAAAGTAGAAGTGTCAAATAATAAAACAACAAAAAGATTACACTGATAATACAGTTTTAAATTATTATGTAAGTACACCTTTTGATTACGATGGTCAGATGGCAGTTGAGCTTGACGGATATTTATCTGTATCTATAGATGAACCGATCCTTATAAGATTTAGAAGTAAAATAAACTAGAATAGAAAAGATTTGAATAGCATGATTTGAACGTGTACAATAATTTTCGTATTAAAGCAAATCATTAATGAACTTGAAAAATATTTTTAGTTTATTATGGTTCATGTCAGTTATTTTAAACTACAAGTAAACAAACATTTTTTTGTAAGTTTATATGGATTTGTTTAGAATGCTTTCTGTTTTATGTGAACTAATAAATTAAATAATATTTCGCAGTGCCCTCTAATTTGCTATGGCTGTAAAACCCGCTAAGTTTTAAACAACTATTATTCAATATTTAAGACCTAATGTATGTACACTTATTTTGCAAATAAATGATTTGAATTTGAATGTTACGAAAATTAATAGAAATTAAGTAGGATAAGAAGTACCTTATTATACCTAGTTTCTATAAATATTCGTAAGTACGTACGTAAGTGTTCATAAGTGTTACTTTATGAATATGAACAAATGTAGTTGAATTATGATTTCATCTATACCTACAAATTTTATTAAGCTGAAACATTTGTATTTCTGTTCGTAATAAATAAACTACTAGACCGATTTTAATAATACTTTCACCATTAACAAGCTATTTTATCCAGAAGGAACATAGGCTATATAACATGACGCTAAGAGCTATGGGAGCGGAGCAGTTATAATAAACGTGTGTGAAACCGCAGGATACAGCTAGTTATAGATATATTATGTTACTTACTTCTAATATTTGCTTTTTTATGTACTAAAAACAACTAAAAATATTCTAGAAATATTATAAACGATCATTTTGTTTATATATTGGATAAAACTTATTTACCGATATTATGTATGTATCATTTACGATTAATGATAAAAGATTTAGAGCCATCTTCCATTAAACGCAAAACTTATAGAGATACGTCTAATACTAATTGAAATTAAAATCCAATATAATTGCGTAATATCTAGTGATATTTATCAATTAAAATAAAAACAATAAAGCGTGCCCAGTGATTCAAATTTAACGGCAATATATTATTTTCATACGTTAAATGGTCTATTTTGCTGGTAACCCAGTAGTCCACAGTCACTCACCAGTTAGGTACTGAACACTTTTTAATTAAATTCTTGTAGTAAGTAGAAAAGGCAATAGAAATTTACTTTTATTCTTATCTATCGGGGATGTATATATGTAATAAGACAGAGGCCAATTTATTTTGAAATATGATTTTCGCAAAATAATAAAATGATAAAAGAAATATGATATTTTCAAATAAAATATATTTAAATTCACATATAAAACTAAATAGTATAAAAAAAATAAACACTCACCTATATTATTCAAACACACAAAATTAAAATATTGCACATTCAAATCACAATTTCACTGACAAAAATTATAATAACGTATTTTAAACTGTCTTTCATTAGTATACACCCTCACTGCACGAAGACTGCGGATCATATAACAAAAGCTATCTCGCATTTCAAAGCCCTAGAGCGAGAGAGAGAACGCGCGACAAAGACGGCTGATAGGGGCGGAGCATCGCCGGGTGTTCCAAGTTTGAATTTTCTTTTATTTTTTAACGTTTGACCTCTAAAAAGGCGGGATTTTATTGCTGGTCCTGTCTGATTTGCAAAATGGCGTTTCTTTTTAGAGCCAAGGCTTTTTTTAATGTTCTGAACTGGTTTTTTGATTTACCAGGTGTAGGTATAAGTCGGGCAGTCGGTATGTTTGCGATGGAAAATATAAATTATGATTTGTAGCCAGGTTCTAGTATCCTTTTGCTATGATGTATTTTATCAAACGTAGCTACGACGTTACAAGCACTTTTTAGTCCAAACAATAGGTATGCTTATAATTACATTGTATCAAAACCTCGTTGGTCCCGTAGTGTTTAGGCTTACGCTTAAGGTCGGTCGTGAGGTCTAAGGTTCGATTCGCGGCTCGGGTAAAATGATATTAGTTTGGGTTAGACCTATTACGAAATCTAAAATATCTGACGAAAAATAGCTTTTACTCCTTTTCTCACATCTCTGAGATTATAATTGCAGTCGTCTATGATGCATTTAAAAACTAAATTTTTATCATAATTACCTCTATTGATCGTTTCGCCACTGCCGAGTGTCGTGGGTTCGAATCCCAAAAGAAACAAAAATGTATGTGTTCACAAATAATTGTCCTGCGTTTGGGACTTTTTGTTTGTCACTTTGTGTCCATTGTTTCAATGATTGTGCCTTACGTCACAGAAATTCTAACTAATATTAAAAATTTTAGTGTAAATTTGTTGGTCTGTTACTCTTTCATGCCTTAACGACTTAACCGACTATCACAAAATTTTACATACACGTTGTTAGTGAGTACAGAAAAGGACATAGGGTAACTCACAGAAAGAGAACTGTGCCCGACGTTTATAAATTTATTGATAATATGTACATAAACGCGACCAAAACCATGGGCAAAGTCTTGTTAAAGAAAGTGCGGGTGCAAAACATAAAAAAAACATTTAAAATAATTTTATCTGTGCTAAAATACACACATCGGAGGCTTGGCTGTACTGGATCCTCAATCAATTTTGGAGGCCTCGATGGCGTAGTGGTTAGTGTAACCGAATGCCACGCCTGAGATCGTAGGTTCGATTCCCACACAAGTCAAACATTTGTGTGCATGAACATGGATGTTTGTCTTGGTCTGGGCGTTTCTATGTATAATATATATGTATGTATTTACAAAAAAAAAGTATATATGTATGTTTATCCATTGTCTAGTACCCATAGTACAAGCTCTGCTTAGTTTGGGCTAGATGGTGTTGTGTGTGTGTATGTGATAGAATAGTATTATATTATAATCTATAACATAGACGAATGCTATGGGAGCCGACTACGCCAAATGCTTTTTTAAATCCCTTGACCTTACAAAAATCTGGTAGTTCGCGGAACCTCATTGGTATTTCTAATATCCCTACAACTTACTACAACTGTTTCGTTGGCTTCCTGTAAGATGGTGGTTTGCTGGGTATCGAATTTGTATTATATCTAAGTAATTTATTGGCAACAACGCCAAAGTAAGAATTCCAAAGACATTTTAGCATTTCTGCTTTCCCTGTTCTTTATGTATCTTAAATATTTTTTTTGTAATGTCGGCCATCGCATATATATTACCACTAATATTGCAAACAACCATCGGCTACTACTTACGTATATGGTTTTGTTTTTATATTCGTCTAATTGGACTTGTCGGTCTCGATGGCGTAGTGGTTAGTGTAACCGACTGCTACGCCTGAGGTCGCGGGTTCGATTCCCGCACAAGTCGAACATTTGTGTGCATGAACATGGATGTTTGTCTTGGTTTGGGTGTTTCTATGTATTATATGTATGTATTTACAAAAAAAAATGTATATATGTATGTTTATCCATTGTCTAGTACCCATAGTACAGGCTCTGCTTAGTTTGGGCTAAATGGTGTTGTGTGTATGTGGTAGAATATTTATATTTATTTATTTATTTATCACAATAAGTTGATAACAGCTCTTTTACGCAAACTCATCACTGCTATTAGACACTTATTTTATTTTATCTTTATTATTTTATAAGGGTTTTTGTCCACATGGACATGCCAACCCTATTGGACCTTATAAAATAACTAACACAAAAGTAAAATAGGACAATTTATACAGCTAAATCTATAAATTATTGGTGTATAAGAGTAGCCAAAGAACACAGACTTTTTGCTACGTCAGTCTTTGGATATGATAGGAGACACTTACTTAAATAGTATTTTATTGTTTTGGTTTCGTTCCGCTTAAGTTTATTTTTGTATATAGGTAGACACGGCTACACAACAAGTTAGACACCCTATATACGCATAACTACGCTACATACAAAATAGAGAATTGTCGGAAAGGGACAGTACGCGATAGAGCGTAACAAAAATATAACGCACTCGCACGATTCGCAGCGTTCGTCTTCTAATAGTTCAAAGTCCAAACAGTCTAGGTTGATGCGTCGCTGTGTGTACCTAATTATTTTTATTTTATACTTGTTATTGTTATTATGTGTTTGTAGTATGTGTCAAATAAACAATTGTTCTTTATTTATATTCAAACGGGCAAGGCACAAGTCGAAAGCATTGTAGGTACCTACTTGCACATTGAAATCCATATATTAATACGTGAAGCAAAAACTTTGTACCCCTTTTTACGAAAATTGCGCGGACGGAGGAGTATGAAATTTAGCACAGCTAAAGTTTATATGGAGAAGGAGTGACGAATCTTAATATTTATATAAAATATGCATTAGAAATACATTAAATTAATGGGAAAACACTACACGCACACAACCATGCATTTGACACACGCAGTCGAAGCGCGTACCTATGGTTACATATATCAGTATATAATGACATATTAGCAATATCTTACAGGCAAACTTTGGTCGAATTTCGAGCACTAGGCGACCGCTAGTAATTATAAACCCAGTAACCAAGTACACCGTAGGAATAATCACTGTGTTACACGAAAGATTAGAAATAAACAACGGGCACAGAACAACCAGGCCCAGAATTGTTTCTGGGTCACACATTGTTTGTCTCATATGGGGATCGAACCCATATGCTTCAACACCATTGGTACTGGCAAGATGACTACTCAAACTGCCATATACCTTGTCTATGCTGTATATTATAAGAATTTTCTCTTGTACAATTACTCATAATTATACTAAATTTTAAATGGGCTCCCTGTTTAAAATTAAGATTAATAAGTTTAGATAGTCGATCTCGTCGCATGTCTTTTCGTAAGGTCTCGTATTTGACTCCCGAGTTAGGTAAAATCCTACTAATATTATAAATGCGAAAGTTTGTGAGGATGTATGTATGTATGTATGTTTGTTACTCTTTCACGTAAAAACTACTAGACCGATTGCGATGAAACTTGGTATGTAGATAGCTGGAGACCTGGATTCACACATAGGCTACTTTTTTAGCAGCGATAGCTTAGTGGGGAGACCAACAGACTGCAATGCAGAGGGTCTCGTGTTCGAACCCACGTCGCGCATCTCTGACTTTCGGAAGTTATATGACTTTTCGAAATTATGTGCGTATAGATTAACAATTATCGCCTGCTCCATGCCTCGGAGAAAACGTTAAGCCGTCGGTCCCGGCTGCCATGAACATCTATGGCAGTCGTTATTGGGGAAGTCGACACAAAAGATCCCACTGGGTCGATGTGTCGCCGGTCTCTACTGACCGGCCCCCACACACGATAAGATAAGATAGGCTACTTTTTATCCCGATATTTTCACGGGAACGGGACTTACGCGGGTGAAACCGCGGGGAAAACTAGTATAATAATATTTTGCATGACGAAATTCTCAGTAGTAGCACGGAGGTTAAAACTTCAAATTCAAATTCAAATCTTTATTACTTTGCCACAATTTAGTAGGTATATAATAATAGATGGTAGATTTATAGCTAAGAATCAATTGTATAACTACAATTTCAGACGCCAATAAGTGAAGTATTACGTTGGTCTTAAAACATGTGTTTTAAGTTAAAAAAGCTCAGGCCTTTGTTATGATAGGACGCTAGCTTTCTCGCGTAGTATTGTATTTATACGGATGGCGTGGCGCAGCGGATAAGCGGTCCGCTTGCGCTGCGGCCGAACTAGGTGTTATGGATTCGAATCTCGTTATTTTATAAAGTAATTAAGCAATTTTGCTTTATATTTGGTACCAATCGTTATTTATACTAATATTATAAAGCCGAAGAGTTTGTTTGTTTGGTTAAACACGCTAATCTCAGGAACACCTGGTTCGAATTGAAAAATTATTTTAGTACTAGGTGACCCACGCAACTTCGTCTGCTTCACATAAGAGGATTGTCTCCGTTTTTGTAACATTTTTCATTGATGCTCCGCTCCTATTGGTCGTAGCGTGATGTTATATAGTCTATAGCGTTCCTCGATAAATGGGCTATCCAACACTAAAAGAATATTTGAATTCGAACCAGTAGTTCCTGAGATTAACGCGTTAACAGTGAAGGGAAACATCATGAGGAAACCTGCATGTCTGAGAGTTCTCAATAATGTTCGCGAAGATATGTGAAGTCTGCCAACCCGCACTGGACCAGCTTGGTGGATTATGGCCTGACCCTTCTCATACTTAGTAGAGGCCCGTGCCCAGCATTGGGACAGTTTAATATAGGGCTGTTATTATAATACTTGTAATAGTAGGCATGCCTGTTGGCGTCTTCCAGGAACAGTTCAAGACTCGGTGTTGCCTCTGTCTGAAACATGAACTCCTAAGTGTAACCGACTGCCACGCTTGAGAGCGCGGGTTCGATTTCCGCACAAGTCAAACATTTGTGTGCATGAACATGGATATTTGACTTAGTCTGGGTGTTTTTATGTATAATATGTACGTATTTACAACAAAATAAAATAGTATATGTATGTTTATCCATTGTCTAGTACCCATAGTACAAGTTCTGCTTAGTTTGGGTTAGATGGTGTTGTGTGTATGTGGAAAATATTATTTTATTATATTATAATATGAGGTTCTTCAAAAAGGGTGTTGAAAGGTTTTTACAAGGTCGGCAACGCACAAGTGATGCCTCTGGTGTTGCAGGCGTCCATAGACTACGGTGACCACTTACCATCAGATAGGCCGTATGCTTGTTTGCCACTTTAGTAGTATATAAAAAAACTATATCCAGTAGAGCCAGTAAAACATTATGGAGAACTCTTGGACATACATGGGTATAACAATAGATTCACATATAAATTGGAAATCTCATGTAAAAAACGTCCGAATGAAACTATCTAAATTCGCATATGCTTTACGAGAAGTTAAAATCACCACAGACTTACCCACAGCGCTGGTTACATACTATGCCTATGCTTACTCTTGGCTCTCCTACGGTATAATGCTATGGGGAAACAGCGTAGATGCAATAACCCTATTTAGAATACAAAAGAAACTAATTAGAATTTTAGTTAACATACAGGAAACAGACACATGTAAACCACACTTTCAATCCCATAAAATCCTAACCTTGCCTAGCATATATATATTAGAGATCAGTAAGTTTGTTCGTAAATACCCAGAATTCTACACAACACGAGAAAATAAAGTAACTAAATTTAACCTGAGACATAAAAGTAGATTAAATCTTCCTTCTTCACGAATAACTATGCACTCTACAAGCCCTTTGGTTATGTCTATAAAAATATACAATAAACTACCGGAATACATTAAAAATATAAGCAAATTTAATATTTTTATAAGCAAGATAAAAGATTTTTTAATTAATAAAAGCTACTACACAATACAAGAATTCTTGAATGATAAATTATAACTTAACAAATATATATTTACCTATACATCAATTTTAATTATAAATTTAACAGCAAATAATCTAATTCCATTAAATACTTAACGCAATAAAATAATTATAATAATTAAATAGCAATTATAGTGTGCAATAAGTGCTGTTATAAATAATAATAAGTATTGTAATTTATTAAATATTGAATAAATAATCAGATATATTGTATTATGAACATATCATAATTTATCATAATAAACTAATAATCTAAATTATTAAATTTAATTAACATAAATAAATAGTCAGTAGTTCTAAGAAATTACAAAGTAAGCCCTCTTCTTCCTCTCTCCTACACTGTGCAGTGCCCTACAGGGTCCATAAATGCTACCATAGATTAAGAATACCACCTGTAATTATACATTATGGAAGCAATAAAGTATTGAGTATTGAGTATACAGGTTTTCTTACAATGGTATTTCTTTACCGCTAAAGCGAACGATAATTTCGAATATTCAGAGGAGCGCCTTGGCATTGAACTATACACCATGACATGACATGCATGACAGTCCAGGGGTGTTCTTCTGTTATACTTAGCCATAATAATAATTTATTTATTATAAGTTTATTTTAAAATCGAACACACATATCTCCTCACACCTTTTTTTAACGCGAGTGAATGCCATTTATCTGTCGCTCTTTGCGGAGAAAGGGGAGACATTGTAATACCTCATTTATAATAACAATATCAACCCTGTACTAAACTGTCCCTCTGCTGGGCACAGGCCTTTTCTCAGTGTAAACAGGGTAAGGCCATAGACCATCACGCTGGCCCAGTACAAGTTGGCAAATTACACTTTATTTTTTGTTTTTATATACTACTCCCGCAATAGGAATAATTCCTGTCTCGGGAAACTTTACAAATTTTCAAACAACGGACTCAAATAACAGCCAGACTAGGAACAACCGTTTGTGGATGACACATATTTTTGTCCCGTCTGGGATTCGAACCTACAACACTCGGCACAGTGACAGTGGCGAGGCGAACATCTTAACGACTAAGCTATCGTGCAGTCGGTATCTTCGAGGACATTATGGAGAAGTCTCAGACATGCAGGTTTCCTCACGATCTGTTCCTTCACCGTTACAGCTCATGCCTCAGTTATCCACAACTAAATCATACACGGAGTCAGGTAGCTTATGCGTTTGGTCGCAGTACATAAGGTGTTGAGTTCCCACGCCGTTCCAGGTAAAGACGTCTTGAAACACGATGCTCGAGACAACACCACACATTGAACCAATTCTTAGATAGAGGATCTGAGGGCTTATTGTTCTTGCGAACGATTGTAAACAAGACTCTGACTAATAAAATACACCCCAACTAATATTATAATTGCGAATATGAGTGCGTATGTTCGTGAGTAAGTATTTCTTTCTTTCTTTCTATGTTACGCGTTCACGCCTTAACTACTCGATCGATTAAATCTCATAAAAATAAACTATAGTAACAATTACACAGCAACTCATATAAGAAAAATAATACAAAATTAAATTGTATTGTTAATTAACATTTGGTGATTAAAAAGAGTGGCCATGAGTTTCTTGCCTGCTTCTTCTCATGAAAGCTCTAATCCTCAAACAGACTTTTTCAATGCTAAATTATTACCTTTTATTTATTTTTATTATTATATAAAAAAAAATGTAAAATCCTGCGCGACCCAGGAATGGTTACAAGTGCGGGACTAGTATAGTATTATATTACCTGTAGTGAGAGAGCTGTCTTTAAAAAAAAATTAAAACGTGTATCTAATCATATGGTCGGACGCCGCGCTGTATCCAATTTTATTAGACATACATAGAGGATGATCAGCGCAATTAGCCTATGGTCCTTTGCATTACCAATTGTACGTGCACGCTGACGACGATAGAAAAAGGAATTAAAGATGAGATAAAAGTAAAGAAGAAAGAGTCTGCTCATTGGAGAAGTAACATGTTCCTAGGAACCCGGCGTAAGAATACTGCGGCTTGCAAAAGGTCTAGCGACTTACATAGGTATCTACTTCTTTCTTTCATCCCATCTTTAATCTTGGCGGCCTCGATGGCGTAGTGGTTAGTGTAACCGACTGCCACGCCTGAGATCGCAGGTTCGATTCCCGCACTAGTCAAACATTTGTGTGCATGAACATGGATGTTTGTCTTGGTCTGGGTGTTTCTATGTATAATATGTAGGTATATACAAAAAAGTTTTATATGTATGTTTATCAATTGTCTAGTACCTATAGTACAAGCTCTCCTTAGTTTGGGCTAGATGGTGTTGTGTGTATGTGGTAGAATATTATTATTATTATTATAATGCCTTTATCCTGGATTGGCAATACGTGAGTCATATGCCTGGTATGGCAAGCAACCCTTACAGCATGATTGATGGCATGCAGGTATTCTATCTCGCTTACCATCATCCAGTATGATTTTTTACTACCTTAGCTGTATTAAAATTTAACCTCGTTCATGCTCAACTGTCTGAGACACGGTTCGAATCCCGGATCAGAACAACTAAAAGTTATTGCGTTCTTCTATCTAGAAATACACGATAGCTGCCTGGAGTTAGGATGATATAGCTGATGTGCACTATGTACCTTGAAATGCAGATAAAGCCTCCTGGGCTCAAGCGAAAAGACAATCTCTTCGACTGAATCTTTTGAACCGTGAGAGTTAGGAAATAGAGAGTACACTTGTGTCTACGCACATAAAATAATAAGCGCTGTATATAAAATGTCACTGAACACAGGCCTGTTCTCAGAATGAGAAAAGTTAGATCATAATCCACCACGCTGGCTTTGGGTTGGCAGTCTTCACATATATTCATTTATTATTTCCTCACGATGTTTTCCTTCGCTGTTAAAGCAAGTGATAATTAACTATTTGATAATTAACTTGGAAAAGAGTGCGTGCGATCGAACTCGAGCTCTCTGCGTGGCAGTCCTACGTTGACCCATTACGCGTGATTTAATATAAGAAAACCAAACATTTCAACAAACATTTACTTCCTAACTAATATTATAAATGCACATGTGAGTTTGTTAGTTTGTTCCGCTTTCACGCCTTAACTACTCGACCGATCGTCACGAAATTTCGCATACACGTTGTCAACGAAACAGATAAGGACATACGATACCTTTTATCCAGAAAAAAGGTATTGTACTTAACTAATCTAACCGAAACTAACATACATTTCCGCGAGCAAAGTTTATAATATTTGGCAGTAGTACCTATTAAGTTTAGCGGTTCGAAGTAGTACGTTACTTTCGTGTTTGGTACACGCTCAGATAAATACTGTTTCTTATTAAAATGATTATGCAGAGTTATAACATCTTCTGCGCAGCATATCTGTTAAAATTAACCGCGCCATGACGCTAAAAATTCGGTCTGAAGTTGTATAAAAAAGTTTGTTTATTGATTTTATTTTCAACAAACATTTAAACAACGGACACAGAACACCCAGACTCGGAACAACCATTTGTGGATCACACAAAGTTTTGTCCCGTGTGGGATTCGAACCCACAGCACTCGGCGCAGTGGCAGTGACGGGGCCACCACTTAAACCACTACATCATCCGTGCAATCAATATTATTTTTACTAAGATGAGTATACCGACGCCATGAATTCGGTCTTAAGTTGTATAAATAAAGATTACATTAAAGCTTCCTCTTTAAGCCTTTATTATTCTCAAGTCACTTGGGGTCGGCTTTTCTAGTCTAACCGAATTTGACTAGATATCAGTTTTTACACGGAGCGGCTGCCACCCGATATCCGCAACCCGAAGGCTAACGATACCCTAAGGCTAGACCAGTGTCAGGATATTATAGGGCACCGACTTCTCAATAACGACCGCCATAGATGTTCAAGGCAGCTGAGACCGACAGCTTAAAGTGCTCTCCGAGGCACGGAGCAGGCGATAATAAATTGTCATTTAATACGCACATAATTTCGAAAAGTCATATAACTTCCGAAAGTCAGAGGTGCGCCACGTGGGTTCGAACCCGAAACCATCTGCATTGCAGTCTGTTGGTCTCCCCAGTGAGCTATCGCAACTTTTTAGAAGATTACAATAAAGCTATGTATCAGTAAATTTCCATCAAACAAAGCAAAAGAGGTATCAATGCGCGGGTTACAAGTAAATACAGAATCGTGGGAATACTCCTCCGTCAGCAGATTGCACGTTGTGAAACCACAATGTTCAAGTTCACGCTGACTCGTACACTTGATTACTTGTTGTTTTTAATCGTAAGTTTGAGTGATGTCAGCAAAACTGCAGGATGTCGTGTGAAATGTGAATGAACGGCAGCCATTCGTATTTGTAACCTACTTTAATTTTTGTTGATTAGAGTATTTTCCAGAACGTTTTTTGTGCTTGATGGAAGATGCCGATATTCAATGATAACTTCTAGATACATAGATATTGCTCTCGGTGCTTGGCGGATCTATGGTTAACGTTGAGAGGTTAAGAGTAGATTTCGGAGAATAAATAAATAATATGATATTATTAACCCTGTATATGAACTGTTGTAGGATAAATGAGTATGAGGAGAATTAGGTCCAACAGCTGTTGGCAGGCTTGACATATCTTCAAGAATATTCTTTTACTTTTTTTATTTATTTTGACCACACTCCCCCTGATGATATGCAGTCGTGTGGTCTAAGAGCAGTGGCCTCCACACTATCCTCATAGCAGCTGAGGCGATGTTGAGTTCTCTACTTTGACGGCCTGAGAAGGTGCCTTTTCACGCCCAGCTTAAAGGACCCAGGATTGAACTCATAAATATGCAGGTCACCTCACTACGTTTTTGCTTCACCGTTAAAAAAGCAATACACAGCGATAGAGCGACATTTCAATCTTACATAACTAAGAAAAGTCAGAGGTGTGTGTCTTGGGATCGAACTTGACACTCTCTCATCAGCTGCCTGGCACTGCAACGGTCTCCGATTAGACTATCGCTGCATTTCTTATAAAAAATATTTAAGTACATAACTACTACGTTTAAATATGGTCTCCTTTCTGAATGTTAAGTTGTCATGCATCACACAGGACAAACATTACATCTCGGCGGCCTCGATGTCGTAGTGGTTAGTGTAACCGACTGCCACGCCTGAAGTCGTGTGTTCGATTCCCGCACAAATCAAACATTTGTGTGCATGAACATGGATGTTTGTCTTGGTCTGGGTGTTTATATGTATAATATATATGCATTTACGAAAAATAATATATGTATGTTTATCCATTGTCTAGTCCCTATAGTACAAACTCTGCTTAGTTTGGGCTAGATGGTGTTGTGTGTATGTGATAGAATTATTATTATTATCTGAATTATAAATATTGAATTACGCTTATGATTACTGCCCCGCTCCCGTGGCTTGTAGCGTAACTTTATATAGCCTTAGTACCTATTACTACTGGATAGAATAGCTTTTAATAGCAAAAGAGTTATAAAAATCAGTTCAGTAATTTCAGAGGTTAACGATTACAAAAAAATAACATATACGTGTTATAAGTTTGATGTGTCTGTGTGTGTGTGGGTGTGTGTGTGTGTGTGTGTGTGTGTGTGTGTGTGTGTGTGTGTGTGTGTGTGTGTGTGCGTGTGTCTGTCTGTGGCATCGTAGCTCCCAAACGGATAAACCGATTTTAATTTTGTTATTTTTTTTGAGTGTTCTTAGTTATGTTTGATAAAAATCGGTCCCAGATGATCGCCGCCACAAAATGGCGCGTTACATATTTTTCACAACTCCCTTAATATGGGCATCAAATGAAAGGGCTTGACTAGTAGAATACTATACCTACACTATGATAAATTTCAAATCCAAGATGGCCGCCACCACAAAATAGCGAATTAGATTTTTTTTCACAACTCTTTATGGGTTTCAAATGAATTTGACACTAAATTCATTTGAAACCCATAAAGAGTATTTAAAAGTAAAGTAAGTAAAGTAGGGGTATTTAAAAATTTTAATTTATAGTTATATACTACAAAGATGGCTAACTAGCATACGGCCCACCTGATGGTAAGTGGTCACCATAGCCTATAGACGCCTGCAACACCAGTGGCATCACCTGCTCGTTGCCGACCCTTTGGGAAAGGAAGTGGGAAGGAGAAGGAGCGGGAAGGGGGAAAGAGAGTGATTGTGCCTCCAGCACTCTCACTCACCGAACGAAACACAACAGTAGGAATACTGCTATTTCACTGCTTCGATATTCTGTGAGAGTGTAGTCCTCCTCCGGTCGAGCCGGCCCATTCATGCTGAAATCAGCGAGGCTCTACTACTCTGAAAACGTATCATATCGCACTCTTAATAAAACAGCGACATAACTCGAAATTTGGAAATAAGGCAATTTGAACTCTATTTGTATGACTATAAATTTAAATATTATACTCATGTCAAGTAATTGCAACAGAGTTTAAATTTGCTTAATCCAAAATACTTAGATAAGTCTCTGTTTTATTAAGTGTGCGATATGTAATGTGTAAGCTCTCTCTTTTTCAGATATTTGTGATAATGATTATCCCGATATTATCATGTACACACAAAAAAAACCATATCTAAACCATTCTCGAATCCACTTGAACGCACACAAAAAATTTCATCAAAGCCGGTCCAGCCGTTTAGGAGGAGTTTAATTACAAACACACGCACAGAAGATTTATATATGTATACTAGCTGACCCGCGCAACTTCATCTGCTTCATATAAGATAAGAAAATTTACCCCGTTATTGCAACATTTTCCATTACTGCTCCGCTCCAATTGGTCGTAGCGTTATGTTATATAGCCTTTAGCCTTCCTCGATAAATGGGCTATCCAACACTAAAATATTTTTTCAATTCGAACCAGATGTTTCTGAGATTAGCGCGTTCAAGCTAACAAACAAACAAACTCTTCAACTTTATAATATTAGTATAGATAAAGATTATTAATCTTCATAATGGCTGTACCATTCATATAGGTTACTTACTGCACAGATGGCTTAGTGGTTAGGTGGTCGTCTCAGCACTGCCACTACAATAAGGGTTGTGGATTCAATCCCTAACATTTGTGTGACCAATAAAAAAATTTTTCAAATCTGGGTGTTAGTTGTGTCCGTTGTTGAATGTTTGTAAATTCTCCCGTGACTCATGGATTATTGCTAGTCCGAGAGGATTCTTGAAGTAAGGTGGTAAATTGTTACCATAGTAACAACTTACTACAAAATATTGTCCTCTGTTTACGCGAATGTTATTCATTGAAATTAAACTACTATATGCGGATTTTATCGCGTTGTTTATTAATCACTGCATTACATAATTTTGAAACTATTACACTACTACTTCAGCAGCCATGGTCACGGGGCGGTCTCCCCGTGACCATGGCTGCTGAAAAGCAACCGAAACGTCGGGGAAAGTGTAAACCTAAATATAAATAGATTTAATAGTTTAAGTAATTTTATTAGCTTATAAATTAGTAAAATTCAATAGTAGTAGTTACTACTACTACTATTGAATTAACTATTACACTACTGTGTAATAGTTTCAAAATTATGTAATACAGTGATTAATAAACAACGCGATAAAATCCGCATATAGTAGTTTAATTTCAACTTACTACAAGACGGGAAAGCTAGTTTGCCACTTTGCTATTGTAAAAGAAATATCTAGATAGGAAGAGAATACGTAATAATGTATTATTTCTATACATATTTCATAATCGTCGTATCAGTAAATGCTAAATGCGTATAAAAATGAGCATACCTATAATGCAAAGGAGGGTGAGGTTTTATTTCAAAGCAAATACGCAATATGGCGGACAATTCGCTGCATATACGGTTTACTTACCTAAATATTTGGTGTATAGTTTCAAAATAAACAATTCTTTTAATAAATATTATATATAGGCAAACTCACATCCCTGAAAAGGTCGGCAGAGATGTATTCCACCCATGTATCGACAGTAATGTTCGAGGTTCTGAGCCTTTGACCCACAGAGGTAACAATAGTCTTAGCAAGCCTATTATAGATGTAGTTTTTACAGTTTAATAGCTGTGTTTAGTTCGATAGTTTAGTAAAGCTTGGTCCTCAAGTCTTCAAACTTTATGACCTACGTTTTACGTTTCATACCTGTGGAGCCTAAGCAGAGGCCAGATCTGTTGAATATGGGGAGAGGTTAATAATAAATTGTATGTCCGTACGGGTAACAATAGGCAATACCCCTAATAAGATTTGTACCTACTAATTATATATATATATCTATGGAAACTTTTCGAAGCATCAGTCTCCATTGTGACAAAAACTAATCATATCTATCAGCTTTTTTATAATCTACGTAATTTTAGGGTGTGTTGCTGTCAGTATTAGTGAACACATGTATAATGCGACTAATACTTTTACGTCTTGGAGAAAATAAAAATTTTAGGCATTTGCCTAATGAAAGTCTGCATCGTTTGAGCAAGTATTTAAGCGAATAAATGTGCAATCACCTAAATACAAGCTTATAAGTTACAAAATAACAAAACATCTAATTTTCTACAATAATATTTTAATTTCACTATTTTCAAGTCGAACATTTCAAATTCCCGAACAATTCGTCTCGAGTCGTTCATAAATGTATCGCTTCAATCCTTCATCAAGCCACAATAGTCCCTTAATTAAATACTTACATCATTTAAACAACTAAAGCTTAATAACCTACATAGCTTATCTAAGATTTCAATAGTATAAACACACGAGTACCATATCATGTTATGTTTACAATAACTTGATATGGTTTGCGCGGTCTTTTTTGCCGCGCATTTCGCTGTCACATCGCACTGGGCGGTCCATTTTGAGGTTGAAATTGGCGCCATATTGTTTGATTGCGTCTTCAATTATTGTTATGTCGATGACCTGCTGTGATTGCTTGTATTTTAATTGTTAGCATTCTTGTTGTTAAGTAATTCATTCAGCATTTAGTTATTACTGATGCTATTAAAATTAATGTAAACTTTTTAAAGATGTTTCGATGTTTATAATGTGTACAATCTTGGATAGATTAAGTAATAATAATAATGACTAATTTGTTTTTAAAGTTTAGTTTGGCACCCCAATAGGTCTTAGAGTCTTCATTTATCAGATAGGATACTTTTTATCCTGGTATAGGTCACCATCCATAGAAGGCGCGCGCGGTGTTCCCGCGCGCCTTCTAACGTCGAAAGGGGAGAGCAGTGAATTGCTCACCCCCGGGGACGAGAGGAGGTCGGGTCCGATTGACCCGGCCGGCACCCACACGGGGGAGCCTGCTATGGATGAATCTTTTCAGACTCCCAACTGGCTCCCCCCCTATTGGGTGAGAGAGGGAACACCCCAGGTTTTTTAGTGGGTATACCAGCACTCGGCTGGTGAGTCCCACACGCCCCGCCGGTGCCGTCCCCTAGCCGGCGGGTAGTGCATAATTTTTCCTGGGCATCAAAAAAAAAAAAAATGAAATCCATAGTCTCTGTCTATCTCTTTAGAAAACAGACGATTTTCTTTATACGTACGTAATGTAAATGCTAGTCGCCGCCGCTGTGACCGAAATTCCGTCTCGATGATATTCCGTATGTATTTTTTTAACAAGGTTTCATATTAATGTTTATTTAGAATTGTCCTATTTGGTATGATACATAGTCCACCACGTTTTCTAAGTGCGAGTTGATAGACTAATAATGATCTATGTTTTACCGAGCTAAGCATTCCATGTTACAAGGTATCTTACATAAGAGTAATCAGAGTTTAAAAGATTGGATTAAATTCTCAGGAAATTTTTCTTCTGCCACATTCTAAAAAGTACCGTATGACATCAATTGTGGTGAAAAATAGATATTGAAAGACCTGTATATTTTCACGAAACGAAACTCAATATCTTTACTGCTAGTTTACGTCTATGGTTAATACCTACTAGCTTTTGGCTGCGGCTTCGCTCACGTAATTAAAGGTAAGGTTATGTTAGAAACAGTACTATGGTTTAAATAAAATATAACCTATGTTACTACCGAGTAACATTTAACTCCAAAAATGCTCAATCGATTTGCTGTTGATTATTGATTTTAAAATTTCTTTCACCATTAGAAAGCTATATTATCAGTACTGTTTTAAATAAAATATAGCCTATGTTACTCGGTAATAATATAGTTTTCTAACGGTAAAAGAAAGTTTCTGATTGTTTGTATAATTTTTAAATAAATCCTTACATACAAAAAATATCAAATCTTTCCTCTTTGTAATATCAGTAATAATACTCCTTGGTAGATCCAGTCCGTTCATGCTGAAACAAACAAGGCCAAAACCAGTCCATAGAAAACTGTGTTTTAATTACAAGTCATAAAAAGTGAGCCAGACCCTATGCTGCTACCTAAAATAGCATTACAGAAACCAACATCACTTTGACCTGGATCGAATCTGGAATTTTTCGACCGGATGGCAACTGCAAGCTCTAATGTCGAGGCAATCCAATAAAATACTAGCCACTAAGCTATCATCAACTATCAAAATAAACCTACAACTCAAATTAATTAACCAAACGCAGCCCCTCTACATCAAAATCCTTAAATCACTCGAATCGCACTTAATGAGGGTAGAAATTTGACACTGCCGGCGGTTACACCCCTATTCGCTCCCGACCAATCAGAAGCTAGAACACTCACCCTCCGAATTTGAACGGACCAATAGAGATAAAGTATCCTATCAGGTGTGCTTAGGTGTACGATTACCTTAACGGATGCTTTAAAAACTGATTTTGGGATTAAAAAGTTCCATATTCTCTTTATTTGGATTTTTGAGGAATATTTTCAAGATGTACGGTTATCACATTTCATTGCTGTCTAATAAAGGTATTGGTTCATGTGCTTTATTACATAGAATTATTTTTATCACCGAACGGGTAGGCGGAGGTTTATTACACAATATATAATATATTTATATAGATATGTTTCTAGCCTTGAATCAAAGTAGACGTTACTTGGCGGAAATCCGTCGTAATAAAATTATAAATATAAAAAGGTTAACAATACCGAACTCTTTTGGATAGGGAAACTGGTTGCCAAACGGTCCTGAAGATGCCTCACGCTGAGGCGAAACAAGTCGACGTATATTTTGTGTTCGAAGCGCAATACTGCAAGTTAGAGTACACCCGGGTGCCACGTCGTGGCTGTCCTTATCCAGACAAGTTCAGTATTGTCAACCTTTTTCTATTGCAATTGTTGGGATGGGCAATCCGAGGGTGCGTGGCGGATTCCTCTCATCCCAATACCTCTGTACCACTCTTTCTGAATCAAAGTTTGTTTTTACAAATAGATTTTTCGCATTCTTAGGGCCTTTTCTTTATAACAAGATAAATAAACAAACAGCTATATATGACCTAAGTTACATAAGATCTAAGCGGATAGTCTGTCAGTACTTACAAACTTTAAATTATGAGGATACTGAAGATTTGTTGATTGTTGTTAAATAAGTAATAACAAGTTCCATGATAATAATTATAATCTTGGCCTATTTTTGCATATATTTATATAATAAGTATGGTTAATTGTATATAATTTAGTTCCTAGTAGTATATTGTAAGTGCCCTTAACGCCTGTGGCACAGGTTTACCCTAGTACAGGCACCCATATTATATTACCTACCTATATTAAGTACTTTATGGACTGTATTCATGTTTTACCACTGTAATCAATAAATAAATTATTATTATTATTAATAATAATAATAATTTTATGTTTCTAGCCTCCAAGCAATAAAGCGGAGAGAGCTATATTGCCAATTACCGGGCACGTTTACAAAGACTTTGCTGCGATTGAAAATTCTCGATCAAAAAACTCGGTAAAACTTAGCCTGACTTAAGTAACTAATCGAGTACTCTATTATAAACGGTTACGCTTAAGATTAAAAGCAGGGGACCAGCCAGATATACTTAAATTAGAAATATTCTTACTTTATAATCAACCGAACGGATGGCGTTGTAAGTTTATGTTGCGTCACTTCTACCACTATGCCATGCCAAATGGTTTGATTGCACACGGGACAAACATTTGTGTGATCAGCAAATGTTTATCCCAAGTCTGTACGTTTTTTGTGTCCTTTGTTTGACTGTTTGTAAAGTTCGGACTGATTCGCCATCTTCCTACGCGACAGCATTTTCATTCCCATCATTTAGATGGTTGGCAGTCCACAACTGTGCGTTTATCCAGGAATTTTCTGCCTCGCACAACAAAACTGTGGAATGAGCTGTCGCCTGCGGTATTTCAGGACCAATACGACCTTAAACACTTCAAGAAAAGAGCGTACTCCTTTTCAAAACACTTACACTTGTAACTCCTCTGGTTTTGCGGGTGTCCATGGGTGGCGGTAATCGCTTACCATCAGGCGATCCGTCTGCTAGTTTGCCCCCAAATCCATAAAAAACGAAACCTTTTTTTTACAGGTGCTTAGTTTTAGTTTTCCTAAAATAAATAATAATTAATTCTACAATTAATTATTATTTGTTTTAAGACACAACGCGTTCTTTGCTGCCAAAAAAGCGATGTTACTGTCACGCAAACGTCTCAAATTCAACCCCACTTTCGCAGTGTGTAATGTTCTCTTCAAAGAATACTATCTACTACGCTAGCTCAGTGCATGTTGGCAGACTTCACTTATCTTCGAAAACATCATTACAAAATTATTTTACATACTATTTTAAACATTCTTTATTACGAGAATTGGCACTATATTGGCAAAGTCTCGTATTCGATCCCACGGCACGCGGCTGCAACTTTTCTAAATTGTGTTTGTATTAAATACTTAGTTAAGTATCACGATGTATGTTTAACGATGAAGGAAAACATCGAACCATGTTAGGAATATTCTCCAGAATACTCTACAGTACAGCGGTTTGATGTTTTCCTTGAAATGTAAAGCAAGCGATAATTAGGTACCTACCCAACGATTTAATACGCACATAATTTTGAAATGTGTGCCTTGGAATCAAACTCCGGACCTCTGAGTGGCAGTAAAAATATGTCCCACTAGGCCAGTGGTCGGCAACCTTGTCGACGAAAAAAGCTAAATATAGATAAAACACATTTCAAATCTATTCAAAGAGCCATTTATTAATTATGCAGCTTTAGCAGATGACATAATTACGTCAATAATTAGGATTAAAAGAACAGTCTTCAGCTTGCCTTTGTCAAATAAGCCTTAGTTTAATTAACCGATCGATAATTCCGTGCCTGCACTAAACATTTCGTGAAAGAGCCGCAGGATACCGACCACTGAACCAGGCTATCTGTAGTCCTCTGATATAAAAAATACTTAATTTTACCTCAAAATCCAAGCTAGCGACATTCCAAATGGATTAAACAGCATCCCACAAACAAACAAAATCATATCTAAATCCGATCTCGGTGATATTTCCACTAAATATTCGTAATCTAACGCATTCGGAACACTTACATCTGATAAAGGATGTTCGGCGTGAGAACGCACCGTTCAAGCGGAGAGTAGGATTAAGTAGAAGATTAAGTTTACGTGTTAATTTGTCTATTTGGTTGCTGTTTTATATCACAACCTTTACACCTGTGTATTATCAAAGAAATAAGTAGAAGTTTTTTTTTATTACAACTACGTTGGCAAACAAGCATACGACTCACCTAATGGTAAGTGATCACCGCAGCCTATAGACGCCTGCAAGACCAGAGGCATCACTTGCGCGTTGCCGACCCTTTAGGAACGAAAGTGGGTAGGAGAAGAAGCGAGAAGGGGGAAAGAGGGTGATTGGGCCTCCGCCACTCTCACTCACCGAATTAAACACAACAGTAGGAATACTGCTATTTCATATCGATATTCTGTGAGAGTCCTTCCCCGGTCAAGCCGGCCGTGCTGAAATCAGCGAGGCTCTACTACTCACAAAATTATTAAAATATAATTAGTATTAATTTTTAGGGCTAACTAAATAAGCGGGGAGTCTATTGCCGTTACAGTACACATTTTTATTCAGACTCCGTCCTGGTACTAATATTTTAAGACGAATAATCAAAATACTGACTTAACTGCGCGGATTGTCGTCAGTGGCTTTTTATTTTCAGACTTTCTGCTGATACTAATATTTTCAGGCAGATAATGCAAACTGCGCGGACGGCATAGATAGCAAGCAGTTGCCTTACAGCTGCCTTCGCCTTGAGTATTATAAGTTCGAATCCCATACGGGACAATTGTGTTATCAACAAAATTGTACCTAGTCTGGTTGAACTTATTGTCCGTTAATTATCTGTTTATAAAAGCCCCTGCGACACAAGGCTTAATTCCTTATGAAGGACGGGCATTAAACTATTACTATCCCTTAGAAACAGTACTTTTTCTAGATGAACGCATCCTGGAAGTATTTTTCTTTACCCCTGACAACGTGAATGCTAATTTTTATGATGATCGGTCGATTAATTAAGGCGTGTAATCATAAAAAATAAAGAAACTCCCATTCGCATTTATAATATCAGTTAGGTTATACTTTATACCCTATACCTACCTTAATGGTATCAAAAAAGTGGTCAGCCTGATAGTTACCACATTCACGGACACAAAACCACTCTCAATAATTTTATGGCACACAAACTTTCCATACAAAGTGGCATCACGTCTGAGGACGTATTGTCACATTATACGATTTTAAAAGTATTTGTTGCGGCAGTAACTGTCAGAGACGTAACAGCCTGTAGGTAGACATTCATACCAAGTGAATTCTAAACCGTGTGTTACGGCAGGAGTGTTTGCTGTGGCTCTAGTGGTCTGTATTTTAGCCTAACACGGCACAGAGTCATATCCTTCCTATAAATGCTATGGAAAATAGTCGGCCGTGAACGGAGTTTTACTTTTAGTGTATTTTAAATTGCCACCTACAGCTGTTGTGCCATATTATGAGGGTCATAATTCATGTCTCTCGACGTACTGTCCGGTAACGTGTTAATGATGACTGTATGGATGCCGATAAACCGCCACAATACGAGAATCCCTACGTAGCGCTGTAATAAAAAACATTGTGTTTTGTTTGCTTATTATTACAGCAGTACTTGTCCTTTCTGATAAATTTCCCCCATGATTATTATAAAGGTCATATCTATGTCACTATTTTCTAAGTACAATCTTGAAAACATGCGCAATAGCCCATCGTCAAGACGTGTATAATTTTCTTGGTGTTTTGTGAAATAATCTCATTAGCAATACCATACTTGATACACAAAAACACTGCATAGTTGGACAGGAAGCAATGAACTTTTTTTAGCACCTAAACCTAGCCAAACGATAAAGAGGTAGACAACAACAAATAATTTTGGACCTGTTTTTCCACCTAATAGAAGATTATAGACAAATAAGGTTGTATTGTGGATATGCAGTAATTTTCATTTAAAGAACGACCCTAGTGACGCTGTGCTGTCTATAAGGACGATAACGTATACCATAGAGATTTCTCAAGCTCTAGAGCGTCTACACGCTTGCAACACTAGAAGTGTTTACCTACGATAAATACCATCAGGCAGACCGTTAGCCAGCTCTGCATCTACAAAGTATAAAATTAAAAATTTGTTCTTGCTTACTCATCCGGAGTGATAGAGGCATGATGCTTTGTTACGTAATAAACCACTATGATCCGTTCGCCATTATTACTGCGCCGAATATTTTGAATTCGATCTCCACACGGGACAATAAAGTAAGTCATTTATTCATTGATATTTAATTACAAATTACATCCTATGTCTTTGTAACTATTAAAACTATTTATATTTACAAACGTATTAAAGAAGATAACATAATTACAAAAACACAAATAATTATAATACTAAATATTTACAAAAATGGTTAAGGTATCGTAGAATTCTTCAGCATCGCTGTCGACTGGTAACGTGCCCAGAAGACTGATGGCATTGCCACGTTGAATGGCAAAGCTGATTCTTTGGGCCAAGAAAAGACCAGCCTTCTGATCACGCGAAACGTCGATAATAATAATTTAATTTAACAATAATAATTTGTGTGATCAACAGATAGTTGTTTCAAGTCCAGTAATCCAGATACTGTCTTAACTGCATGGATGACGCATCGAGCAAGCGATTGCCCTGCCGCTGCCGTCGCTTCGGTCCTGTGGGTCCAATCCCATACGAGACAATTGTGTGATTGTCGGCCTCGATGGCGTAGTGGTTAGTGTTACCTGAGTTCGCGGGTTCGATTCCCGCACAAGTCAAACATTTGTGTGCATGAACATGGATGTTTGTCTCGATCTGGGTGTTTCTATGTATAAAAAAAAATTATATATGTATGTTTATCCATTGTCTAGTACCCATAGTACAAGGTCTGCTTAGTTTGGGCTAGATGATGTTGTATGTGTAGAATATTATTATTATGTTTCTCTTATCACAGGCACTTTCTAACATATTATATTAGAAAATACCTGGCCCTTTGGGAAGCTTACACGGAGACATGGGTCCAACGTGAAGAGGCCCTTCGAGAGTTTTAATCAAAGGTAGGATGGAATAGGACTATTGCTACGTATGGATTCTAATATATGGGCTATAGGTATGGGTGTTTGGTGGACCGGTATATTGCTAACTATAGATAAAAAACGGCGTCTGCCCTGAATATTCTAATAGCATCAATGCAATGGGCAGACGGTGACTCGCCAACTCACTAGATGGGCCCCCTGAATAGCCACTATAGGCATACAAGCCAGCAGCAGAGGGCAACACCGGTGCGAGTGGCTAGGGGTGTCGAGCGGTGCGGCGCCGGTTTCACCATCACGGGTCTCGTGACAACGGAGACCCGGAGCGGGTTTCCCCGTAGTTATGCCCTTGAAAATGACACTTCCACCCCCAAGCATATAGCTCTAGCGGCCTCCCTCCGCCCAGTCGACCAAGGCAAGCCAGAGTTGAGAGTCCTACGGGCGCTCTTGAAGTTCCACCCCAGCCAACCAGTAACGGCAAGCAGGGGACGAGGCCCTAACCAACTCTCTGAGGCATTCAGGACCGCAGTGTCGCCACTCACATTTAGCCCGCCACAAGCTGCGTTTGTGCGCTTTAATTTAACCTGGTGATACATTTTTTGTTTATATCACAAGGTGAAGGTGATAGTTTAAAAGCTAGTTTATTATTATTATTATTATTATTATCTACAAATAATTATTCTAAGACTGTGTGTACCTACTTAGTATCTGATAATTATATGTTTGCAAAGACCCCCACGGTACAGGGCTTTGTATCCATCTAGGGAATGTTTGTAAAATCCTTGCACTTAAAAAAAACCCGTTCCGGATATCGAAACTGAAACCTCACGATCGCTAACATAAGCGCAAACACACCACGGTACTTGCAGCAGTCTACACATTCACACTTACATCAATAGCCCAAAGATTACACACACAATTACTCTGGGGCGCATTGATATATTTTTTCAAGTACCGTAAGGTCGGCCATTGAAGTTCCTTGTGTTGTGTGCCTGTGTGTCCCAGCGGGGAGTAAGTGCGCAACACTATTTGTGCTATTATTATTATTGGCAACATGTTTAGCGAAGTTAAATAGATTTTGGTAAGAGTGTGGAATAATGTTGCAGCATTTAATAATATCAGTAGTTTTTTTGCACAGCCGTTTTGGTCCCGTGGCAAAAATTTGGCCTAGGTATACATATACCTAAACATGTAATAAAATTGTAACTGATTGATTTCATCGACCTACATAGGAGAAAATCAATAAAATAAATGTGAGGATGTTTTTGAAAGCTGTAGCAGCCAAAACAATTGTTTTTAATTTTTGTCTGTCTGTCTGTATGTTTATGCGATACGAGCAGCGATAGCGAAGTCTCGAGATCGATTGCAAGGTGCACATCTCTAACTTTTCAAGTTATGTGCATTTTAAATAGTTACTTTTCGCCTATTTATCGATTAAGGATAACATCGTGAGAAAGCTTGCATATCTGAGAGGTTTCCATAATGCTCTTGAAGATATGTGAAGTCTGCCAATCCGCACAGGGGCAGTGTGGTGGACTATGGCCTAAACCTTCTCATACTAAGAAGAGACTCGAGCCCAGCAGTGGGACAGTTTAATCAAGGCTTGATATTATTATGTTACATGTTTATACGCGCAGCATGCAAAAACGCACGACGAAGCAATAGTATTGCTGGAGGTGTTACTTAAAATTTGTGTATATACGCCGTTTAAAAGTCAAGTATTAATAACATCGAAGGTTTTAAATTGAGCATTACCTACTTAACAATCTATACTAATATTATAAAGCTGAAGAGTTTGTTTGTTTGTTTGAACGCGCTAGTCTCCGAATGGTTCGAATTGAAAAAGTGTTGGATAGCCCATTTATCGAGGAAGGCTATATAACATCACGCTACGACCAATCAGAGCGGAGCAGTAATGAAAAATGTTGCAAAAACGGGGTTAATTCTCTTATCTTATATGAAGCAGGCGATGTTGCGCGGGTCAGCTAGTAAAAAATATAAGTATCTAAATGTGTGTTTTATGTGTGCAAATCAGCTTTAGTTTACATGCAAAAATGAACGAAATGGATGTAAAATGTGAATCTTGGGTAGATTCAACCTCTTTTTCTTCATGTTACATATTTTTTTTTTTATCAGATTTTCGTAATGTCCCTCTGGACAAAAGGCTCTCCCTTGGTCTTCCAAATCACTCTGTTGGTGGATATCCCCTGATCTTATGACCTTGTGACCCCTATATCTCAGGGGTCTTTCGACCCACAGAGCCCATATTCAAACTCGACTGAGGGATGACCCCAAGGTGTCTGTATACCAAGTTACAAATCAATCGGTCCAGTGGTTCCGGAGCTATGCCTGTCACTAACAAACTGTCACAGACCCACATTAACCTCTTCGAAGAAAACTCACAGGTTAATTATATAGATAGGTACCTTACAAATTGCACGTGTATGAAATCACAGGCCAAAGCTAGTTAATAAAAAAAGATTACTTGCAATTTTGTTTAAAAATGGCTAGTCATCATGTCAGCCGAAAGATGACCATGCTGGACATAGGCCTCCCTAAGGTTTTCCACACAGACAAATGGCAGACGCTGAGGCCAAGGTGTCCAAGTGCTAGCTAAGCGGCTGATCGACGCTTCACGAGACCAGAGGGCTGGTATTTTTTTAGCACAAAGAATAAGTATTATCATTCAAAGTGCAATGCTGCCAGTCTTCTAGGTACGTTGCCAATTGACGACAATGCGGAGGAATATTATGACGCTCTTTAATATTCTTGTTTTATTTTTCTCTTTAGTTAATATTTCTTGTAAATAATTTCTGTATATATTATGTTAATTATTTGTTTATTTGATGTGTAATAAAAACCAATGGCTAGTATTCTTATCAAATTCTCTAGCTAAGGCGACTAACACACGGCACCGCGCATCGCCGCGGTAGGCGGTGAAGCGGATCTCATGTTGCATTGGCCTCTATTAAATCCTTTGATGCCTAACACACGTACACCACCCGACCGCGCGGTTGAGCGGTACTCTCGTACTAGCGGTACCACCGTCCTCCGCGGTGGTGCGCGGTGCCGTGTGATAATCGCCTAAGCTAAACGCTTTTGTTAAGAGTAGGCACTGTATGGCTCAGAGACATGGACATTGACACAAAGAGACAGAGAGAGATTGGAAGCGTTTGAAATGTGGTGCTGGCGTAGGATGGAAAGAATAAGTTGGAATGAAAGAAAAACAAATGAGGAAGTTCTAAATATGGTTAAGGAAAAGAGACATATACTAAGAACGATAGAGAACAGAAGAGGAAAAATGTTGGGCCACTTGATACGACATGACACTTTTATAAGAAACATCTTGAAAGAAAAAATAGAAGGCAGAAGTGGAAGAAGAAGGCCAAGGAGGACATTCATAGTTCAAGTGAAAGAAAAGGTAAAAGTTAAGTCGTATCAAGAAGTCAAAGCGCTGGCTGAAGATAGGACATTATGGAAGAGACTCCACAGACAAGAGCTTAGCTCTTAAATTGAAGAAGTAAGAGTAGGTCCACGTCGGTAGCCGTGGGAATTGAACTCACGACCTCTCGTTCGTAAGTCCGATGTCTCATTCATTTGGCTACTGTCTCTACAGAATTCCCATTTGTAAGGTCACGGGTTGAATGAAGTGTTTTAGACCATGTCGTTATGAAACTCACAGTAGCATCAAGGCAACATGGCGTGACTGGACAGATCCCTACCACTGCACCGATTTGATCCGCACACGGGACAAAAGTTTCTGTGATCGACAAATAGTTGCAGTGAGTCTAGCTGTTGGTCTTTATGTCCGTTTTTTGAATATTCGTAAAGTCCCTCGTGACACAGGACGTACTCGTACAAGATGTATTTTTAAAAAAACCAAATCTAGACATGTCCTCGGTAAATAGTAATGCTCCTTTTCCCTTCCCCGTCGGAGACAAACAGGCACATTACTTTATGTAAAGAATTTTTTTTTTTTTCTATTTTTATGTGTGTGTGTGTTTTTTATTCAGCCAATTGGCAATACATAATATAGTCCTATAGCCAAGATTCGGCAATATTTACGTGCTTCTGCTAAGAATCAAATTATAGACTATCTGACAGCTCATTTCCCGAACTGATCCTAGCTATCAAACCTACGACCTCACGATTGACCGCCAAGCTCAAACTTATTCTACTAAACCAACGACACAATCTCAAAATCGCACATCGATAATCGCTACATCTCTATTATTCTCGTGACAATGTGTTACATTGCGTGTGGACACAATAGAGGTGCGCCTTTGTCACACACTATTGTCGTTGTACAACACCCGAACACAAGGATTAACAGCCACGCCCGCGATCCAGTACCGCTGTATTTAAAAAAAACGATGGCAGTTCTTGGATTTATAATAATAATAATGTCCTCCAGACCGAATTTCAGTCACGATAGCCAATCTGAATGAAGACTGGCCTTATGCGCAGGAGATATTATAGTGCTCAAGTATGTGTGCAAACACAAGTGCACTCTCTGTTCCCTAACCCTCATGATCCGGTGGAATGGATAATCTGACACGACCGGAGAGAGATCAGGCGCAGGACCAACGGCTTTACGTACTTTCCGAGGCACGGGGATGCGTCTAACACCGCCAGCTTCCTAACTCCGGGCTCGTCAATACGAAAATAATCTCAATAGATAATTTAACAGAAAAACCCAATACCATTTTGTTAGCCCGACCCGGGATTCGAACCCGAGATCTAATGCACAGCAGTCACATTCACTACCGCTGCGCCACGGAGGCAGTTAAAAACACTTGGAGTAACACATTTGTGGCAACATTAGATATGATTTGTATTATGAACTAGCTTTTTGCTCGCGGCTTCGCTTCCGTAAATACACGTTAGGTTAGTAACAGTTTCTTTTTTCTAAATGTGTTGTCCCCTGACAACGTGTATGCGAAATTTCACGATGATCGGTCGAGTAGTTAAGGCGTACAAGCGTAACAAATATATATTCACATTTATATATATATATATATATATATATATATTATTATTATTATTTTTATATTTATATTTATTTATTTTAGTTAGGTTTGAACTCTATATTGCTACGGTTCAAATTTTGAAAATAAGACTATCAAGGCCTGAATGTCTCTTTGATCCAAGGCATATGTTTGCGTTCGATCGTGATTTTCCAGTTTCGATGCACGACTCGGAAATCTGAAATTCTTCATATTAGTAGAAAGTGTGGTATAATATACACAGCAAACGGCTTTAGGTTCGCACTTTATTAATAGGAATCGAAGACCCATTAATAGCGAAATAAAGGCGTTGTTATAGGTATGGTAACAACTCTATCTTCGCAACATATAAGGTTCCTCTAGGCATAAGTATGACATGTCGCGAAACCAAAATGGCTACTCATGCGACATCTAATATTATTCTAAACTCGACTAAAATCACCCGAATTGCATACCCTAATAATATAGTGCCTCTGCCAATCTCTTTGAAGACAAGGCATGACTTTACGTATAAAAATTCACTAATTTAAAGTAATACTTAAAATTTTACATCGTTATCAAACGCAACACAAGCGCGTAAATCTATAACGCGTCAACAATGCCGTTGTTCATTTATGAACGCTCGCTGCGCCCCCTGCCGCTTTGTGTCACACTCGTAACTGAGGATTAACAGCGTCACGCCTTTGCCCACTCCACTAGGATTAAGAAAAAAACAAACAGTCAAGTACGTTTGTTTTGTGAGAGCGTGGCTCTGTATTTAAAAGTGGTATATTATCTTAACCTAATATTGGTTGTATTATTCTTTGTTTGGGTAATCGTGAGGACAAATAAAATAATGAAAAGCATTGATTTTGTTATAGATATGTCTGTATTGGAAAAATATGTTTACTTGATGACTTATTATTAGTTACAATCACTTGGTTATCATGTCTATATTATACAGAAGAAGATTATACAGACAAAATACAATGTTAAATAGAAATCAATGGCGAAAATACAACAATGACGTGCTGATTATAATAATTCTAACTATAATATTATAAATTCGAATGTAAGTTTGTTTGTTTGTTACGCTTTCACGCCTTAACTATGTACTTGACACGTTGTCAGAGTAACAGAAAAGGACACAAGGTAACTTTAATTCAGAAAAAAGTACGTATACCGCGGGTATATTTATATTTACGCGAGCGACGCCGCGGGTAAAGTCTAGTATAAAATATATTTTTCAGAAACACTGCAAGTCTCTAGGCGGCGACTAGACTATCTATTTATTTCCTCTGTTAGGAAGCACAGTACCAAGAAAAGTCATAGTTACGACCAAGGTTTACCAAACAGAACGACAGAACTCCAAAAGTCCTACTAAAATCAATTCAAAGAATAGGATTCGATATTCGAAATGTTGAAACGTCAAAATCGACAACTTACTTTTACAGCCATCAAAATTATTACCTGAATGTGATATACAGAAAATAATTTATGGTAACTGCACATTTAAATTTGCATTCAATAATATGCAAAACAGGCAAATTTAAACTTTAACTTATATAACATATGGTTTATTTTTATTTGTAAATATTTTCACTATTCTATGTTTACAATAATGCAGGGATTATCACACATTTGTGTCAGCAATTGAACAAGATAAAAATCGCGGCAAAAAGATTTGAATTCCGAACGTCCTGTGATTTTTTTACATCGTGTAGTGTACCTAATATGGCCTATAGTTGTTTTATTAACAATTTTATGGTTAATTTCATCCCCTTTTTACTTGATTGCGGATGGGGTGTCGTATTTTTATTAGGGCTAAGGCTTAGCTTATAAAAATAATAAGTGGCTCCTTTTTTATTTAATTATATTGTTTCTACAAGTTTATCATTTTCTTATTTTAAACAAGTATATCTGTGCTCATTTTAGGTAACGTTTTTCTATAGTAATGTTATGAGAAACATTTAAATAAATCCATATTACGTAAAACAATATTTGCCAAGTTAATAGTTTAATGAATATACTATGCATATTATTTCGGATTCGATTCACGGTTCAAGCAATGTTCTTGGATTTAATATTCAAGAAATCCTGAGCAGCAACAAGAGGTCTAGAACTGAGCACGGTAGGCAGTAATCTACATCTCTATCACCTGGGTCGTAAAAATGTTACTGGTAAAATTTGGATGATATCTCACCTTTACCTACCTCTACAGCAGTAATTCCCAAAGTGGTCCAGGTGGACCCCAGGGGTCCACGGGAGACTCGACGGGGGTCTACGTTGGCGTGTCAAAAACAGGGGTTCACAATTCGTAAGCGGAGGTCCACGAAAATGTATTTGCTTTCGATAGTGAAGAACTAAAATATTGGCTTAACTTCATCTAGCAATGATATTTTAAGAAGCTCAGCGACTGGTACTTATTTAAATGTCGGTCGACGGATATTTTGAGGAATACCACTCGATGAAGACCCGAGAAACTTCTACAAAAAAAAGATCAGGCCGTAGATATTTGATATATTTTTTAATTTTAACCCAATTTTATACCGATTTGACTTGGCGGAATAAATTTTCTAGCTGCAGAGGGTCCAGGAACCTGCAAAATTTTAAAAGTGGTCTATTACGAAGAAAAGTCTGGAAGCCTCTGCTCTACAGGAACAGGCATGCGACTATGTACAAATGGCAACGCCCGTACTAAGTAAATGTAGTGTAGGACGTCTTATTATTGCGGCCCCGCGCCATCATCAAATAAATCTATACATTATAATAAAGGAGAAGAATTTCTTTGTTTATGTGTTTGCACACGCTTATATCAGGAAGCAGCAGCCACATTTAAAAAAATCTTGTTTTATTTGATGTCCCAATTCTTGAGGAAGATCATAGACTATAACATCACGCTACAAAGCACAGAAGCGGAGCAGTCATCATAAACGTAGGTGGACAACTACTCGTAGTATAAAAAGTACAATAGCTTAAACCTGTATACGTAAAGTTTAATCATCAACCCTGCTACTAATAAACTAAGAATATGCATAAAATATTGTTTTGCAATATTAGACCTTACATCTAATGCAGTAAGGCATAATATTGTTAAACGATATTTTTGTTTATACTACGTTTAACTTATAATTTCAGCCCTATAAACTGTTGCATTGCTGGGCACGGAGGGCGTCCATTAATTACGTGATAAGATTTTGGTGATTTTTCGATCTCTCCTCCCCCCCTTGGTGAGATGTGATTTGGCTCGATTCCCCCTCTCTTTCCCCTTAATCTCACGTAAGATTTTTAAAATGCATATTCTTAGTGTGAATTCATTAATCTGTGCTTGATTGTGTTGGATTTATTTAAAAACATATTTAACTCAATTTTACCCAGTTTTCTCGCAATATTTTACACTATTTCTTGAGGAAAATAATTACGTAATATTTCCCGAGACCCCCCTCTCCTCCCCGTGAGATTAGGTAAGATTCGGCTCTACCCCTTTCCTAATCTAAACGCCTCATGTAATTAATGGATGCTCCCACGGGCCTCTTCTCAATGTGAGAAGGATTAGACCATAGTCCACGCTAACCCCGTGCGGGTTGGCAGACTTCACATAGTTCGAGAACATTATGGAAATGACGTACCTATTGATTTAAGTGGTCGCCTCGATATTGCCACTGCGCCGAGTATTGTGGGTTCGATTCCCACACGGGGCAAAAATTTGTGTGATCCAAAAATGGTTGTCCTAAGTCTGGGTGTTCTTTATCTCCGTTGTTTGAATGTTTGTAAAGTACCCTGCAACACAGGAATTATTACTTGAGGAGGAGGCTAATTTAAAAAAAATGCACTAACCCATAAAATTGTTGAATAATATTTTTTTTTATTATGTTTAACTTTATTCTCTTTTTAAAACAAAAACTAAATATTCAAACACTTTATCATGTCTCTCTGCTCACCCCATAATTAATCAACAAAATACTAAATATTTTAACACGGTGTGTCTCTGCTTACCCCGTAATTCCTTAACAACAGCGCACCAGCTGTAACATAATGCCGTGATAAACAAGCATAAGGTGTCACAATAATTGTGCCATTCATATGAAGTGAAGTAACCGGAGTCAATGGCGGACATCTTGTCGTAATCCTCGCCGCATTTTATATAAGTAGATATTAATTATGTACGTCTCAGAATTAAAACAGTATTAGATTATTGAGGCATTACTTCCTTAATTTATATGAAATTATATATTATATACCTTTATATGAAATTGTGAATAGATGTTTTTCTGTTTGTCTATGAGTTTATGTTCGTTAACGCCCATTTTGATCGTTTTCAATTATATACTATACTTAGACACTCGTAGTAGGCACTGATGGTAATAGCTCATTGTACCTTTTTCCAGCATCAAAAAACAAGTCCTAGCGTACAAAAAGTATTTAAACCGACAAAGGTACCAAGGACAGGCTTGCCTAGTATTGGGCTAGAGGATATTTCATAAATGATGTATGTTTATTAAAAAAGTATTATTTTAGTATTATTATTTTATTTATTAAGTACCTACTAGTTTTCCCCGCGGTGTCACCCGCGTAAGTCCCTTTTCCGTACCGTACCCCTGATAAAGTGTAGGCGAAATTTCATGATGATCGATTGAGTAGTTAAGGTGTGAAAGCGTGACAAACAAAATCACATTCGCATTTATAAATACTAGCTGCGCCCCACAGTTTCACCCGCGTAAGTCCTGATGCCGCGAGAATATCGGGATAATAGCCTATGTGTGAATCCTGGTCTTCAGCTATCTACATACCAAGTTTCATCGCATTCGGTCCAGTAGTTTTTGCGTGAAAGAGTAACAAACATCCAAACATTATTTTTTTAAGAAACTAAATGTTATGGTGATAGTACAGTCACCCTCAATAAGATTACGGAACAAAGCTCCACTTTAATGGAACTAAGTCTACTTCTAATATGCCAAAATATTGTATACATGTCTTGAAGACTTGTCGACAACTGTTAGAATTAGTCGGTGCTTCTAAATGCGGCGATGGTGGTGTGCTATGATGAGCTACGCCTATAACACTTTGCTCCATACGGGAATCCGAGATCCGAGACCTCATTCTCAACAATCGCATTCACTACCTCTGCGCCACCGATACATAACACAGACCCATTTATTGTATAAAAATAATACACGAACACATTATTTGTCTGCGTACCCAGAACTCCACAAATAGCACTATAAAGGTATCAAGAAGTATCGGTGTCGGTGTAATATTTTGACAGTTGAATTTCACGCCATGTTTGAAAGCAGTCAAGCGAAGTGCCTGTTCTATTGTTGCAAACCGAAAATAACATTAACCGTAATATGTATTAATATTAAAGTAGTATTTGTTTGTTTGAAGTAATTGCTACAACTAGGTACTGAAACGATTCTAGAAAATCTTTTATTATTGTATCACCTATAAACATATGTTACGGTGAGGTAAATTGAAAATTATTTATAATTATCTGTCATTATTATTAATTACCTCATGATTTGGTAAATGTGAATATAAAATTGAAATTCATCACTTCTACCAGTTGTTATCAATAATTCACTCCTCTCGTCGGAAAAAGTAATAAAATAAGACTCGAAGTTAGTTATCCAGTATTTATTTATAATACCATAGTTTTTACAAATACTAAAAGAAACTTACATGCTGATAGTTTTTTGGTTTTGGTTAAATCAAACAAAAGCAGATAAAATAAAAATTATACAATCATAGACCCCGTAAAATCGGTCTACTCCACTATGATCACCTGGATCAAATAAATATCACTAATGCAAACTTTAATAATATAAAATACCTAATATTGCTACCATCATTATGGTTAACACCCCATATCAGAGTAATCGGATTCGGATAGGTTAGGTTAGAAGGCTTAGCGTTGGTGGTTATTTTTTTATAACCAACCAGTTACTGAAGTACCTATGTATTGAAGTATTTTAAAATGTTTAAAAGTTGTATTAGTGATGTTTATTTGAAGGTGATTTTAGGGTAATAAAATAATAATTTTGTATCCTCTGATGCTCGATCAAATAGAAAGAAGTAGTTCACGTTATTTTTGAAAATGTATTACGTTTATCGGTACTGAGGTTAAATTATTAATAATCACTGATAAATGTTATTAATGTCTTACTGTTACCTCGCCTTTCGGTTATTATTAATAATGATAGACATAATTAATAATTTTCAATTAATCACACTTACCGTAACATATATACTAACGACCCGAAACCGTAACAAATTATACACGTAAACTCTCTTTATGAATCACTCTATCTATTGACAAAAACTGCATGTATTCTGTTATGTCCTTTTTGAGTTTATCGAGAACAGACAGACAGACGCGGCGGAAGACTTCGATTTATAGTAGTGATGGAAACATTGTGAGGAAACCTGGATGTCTGCGAGTTCTCCATAATGTCCTCGAAGATATGTGAAGTCTGCCAATCCACCTGGGCCAGCGTGGTGTACTATGGTCTAACCATTCTCACACTGAGAAGAGGCCCGTGCCCAGTAATGGGACAGTTTAATACGTGGCTGATATTATGCTATATTTATAATATATAATTATCATATATGTATATCCTAACTAATATTATAAATGCGAATGTGAGTTTGTTTGTTTATTATGTTTTAGTGACTGGACCGATCATCATGAAAATTTCGGATACACGCTGTCAAGGGTACAGAAAAGAACATAGGGTAGATGCTTTTCATATAGCAAAAAGTACTGTGCCTGAGGAATAGCAATTTATTGTCAAATCTAAATTAACGCGAGCGATACCGCAGGCTAAATCTAGTATCTATATGGTATATCAAACAAGCATATGACCTACCTGATGGTAAGTGGTTACCGTAGCCTATGGACGCCTGCAACACCAGAGGCATCACTTGCGCGTTGCCGACCCTTTAGGAAAGGAAGAAGAGAAAAAGGAAGTGGGAAGGAGAAGGAGCGGGAAGGGGGACAGAGGGTGATTGGGCCTCCGGCACTCTTAATTATCTTATATGATTAAAAGCTTTACTGTCCGTGCATAACATAAACCAAGTTTTGACGAGCGAAGCTAACGCAAAAATGGCTGTGTGCACTGCTTTGATAAAGTTACCCTATGAGCTGGTTATCTCACTTTTAAGTGGATTTAGGTGTTTTTAGTTAGACTGTATAAATATTTTATTACCTTTGGTCGTCCACTATTACAAAACTTGTACGAGGTAATTTGCCGAAGACTTGTCAGTACCGGACTAAGGGCTTGGTTTAATAGTAGTTGGTTTTAGAGTATTTATACGAAGTTTTGACTTATTTCATTTTTTTTTCAAATATCACATACTTTGAAGCCCACGCCCCAAGGTAATAAATGAAAAGCCTTTACTTAATTAATATTATATAAATTCTTAACATTTTGTAATGTGCTAAATTTTAAGATTCTAGATAACATCTAGAATCTAAGCCGTGCTTGTTAGTCAGTCAATCAATTTTATTTTATAGATATCGATAAAGCAAATTGAGATATAAATCTTCAACATAAAAAGAACATTTATTTGCTTAAGACTCACTCAAAAACGATGTCCAAACGCAGTTGTGTCGGAATCGCAATAAAAAAATATATAATAGTAAGTATGAAAAACCTCACAAATCACTTTTATTATTAACCTATTGAATCTAATGTTCCCGGGGAGTAGTGGTAAATAAGTGGCTTGACAGGCTAAAAGTTTATAAAGACTTTTAGTCCTTTAGGCTAGGCCTATTATTTGAAACTTTACACACGTATCGAGGTCCGATGACAACACAATAATTTAGAAAAAAAATATAATTAAAAAAATATAAATAAATAGATTATTAAAAAGCGTTTAAAGCATTCTAAGATGTTTTGATTTTTTACATTAAAATTATTAAATTATTTTCTACTTTTTTTTTATAAACGTGGTTTTTAGGTTTTAAACTATTATTTTAAGGCTAGTCGGACAACAGTAACGCTTAATCCTCTAAAATGGCTATGAAAGCTATGAAGCTTTTAGTCCTCGAGGCTAAAGCTATACAAATAACTATAATTTATATTTGTTCATTCTTTGTTCCATGATTCTCAAATATTCTCAATGTTTCGCAATTATTTCCTTTTCAGTGGATGGCTCCTTCCACTGCTCTTTAATAATTTACATATTGATCCATTTTTACGAGTTTAAGTTAAAAATGACACAAATAAGAAACACAAACCTATAGGTCTTTGAATTTTAATAAGCTAAAAAGACATTAAAACCAAAAGTATATCGGATGGGTCCAGCATAGCAAGATTTTATAGCACGGTGGAAAAGCCAAGGACAAAACTTACAACATTTACAAAATATGGCATTTGATATTTTATCTATTCCTTTCACAAGTGTTCCCAGTGAATAATCGGTCTCCAAAGCAGGAAATTTGATCTTCAATGTGCCTATATTGTTTTGGCGATATTCATATTAAATGTTTTTTTTCGTAACATAAATACAATGTAAAATTAATGTTGTTTAATTCATACGATGGCTTACTTAGACAGTCTCAAAAATGGCTTCAGCCGTAACATAAGCCTATTACTTGAAAAAAGACTTCATTCGCAAAAAAAGTCTATACGCTTTTATATTCTTTTAAAATGACGAGGCTTTTAAAGCCTTTCTTTATTAGCATAGCTCTAAAAAGTGACCGATAGGCTTAAATTCTAAAGGCCTATAATCCTCGGGAACACTAACTGAATAGCAGCGGCCCACCGGTAGCCAGACGCCATAAATTATTAATTACGTCTCGTATTCTAACACTTGACAAATTACTATTTGAATCCAGATCAGCGAGGATACTAAATTTACCTAATAGTTTTCATTAATTTAATGTATTTCTATTGCATATTTTATAAAAATATTAGCATTCGCCCCTCCTTCTTCATATAAACTTTAACTGTGCCAAATTTCATATATACTCCGCCCGCGCAATTTTTGTAAAAAGGGGTAAAAAGGTTTTGCTTTACGTATTAATTAGTCAAAGTCCTGTAGTCAAAATTATCTTTTAATACAGTTTCTTTATTGATATTCCTACCGCGCGGCTAGATTAGAAAAATAAGCGCAGTATAAACATATTTACTTGTTCTCAATGTAATTCAAGAAAAAAAATTAAATGTGCAGTAGAAACGAATTTAGGAAATATGTCAATCTTGACACGCACCGTAGACAAAATTGACACAAACCAACAAAAAATGGCAGCCATGACAGTTTTATGACAAATTGGCGCTAAAAAACCGAACATCTTCGAACATATAATAGCGGATTCCTTAAATGATTTTACGAAGACTATTTTAAAAACGAAACTATTTTAAGTATTTAGTTTGTATTTTTTGTTATGCGGCACCTCATTATAGCTACTGACTTGTTTTTTAAATCAATAATGAAGGGTAGAACGTTGACATTGTATGGACAAGATCGCGACAAAATGAAGCTACACGAAACTATATATTAACCTATTTGGACGCAGCGGAACATCGTCAGCCAAATACAATAGGTTTATAATTATAATAATTATTTATTTGTTAATTATATTGGTTAAAGATGAATACAGTCCAGAAAGTACTTAATGTAGATAGTACAATAAGGGGTCCTGTACTAGGGTAAACCTGTGCCACAGGCGTTAAAGGCACTTACAAAACTACTAGGAATTCAGTCATATACAATTAACCATACTTATTATACAGGCTAATTGGTAAAAGACTGGACATATTGAAGGAGGGTATTCAGTAGGTACTCGATACTGGACCTGAATATCTAAAAAAATACGTACTTAAAATTTGACCTGCTTATCCAATAAAAATTTAATGTGCGGGCGCTCTTGCGCATATACCAAAGCTAAACAAAACCTCCAATGACCTGTGTGCGACGCGCGCAGTGTCCACATTTTATGGATATTTCATACAAATTTTCATAAATGTTTTCTTTGCAGGTTTTTTTATACGTTACGTCTGACCATAAATTATCATGTCCTTAAGTATATAGGTACAATGTTTAACCAGTCACACTGTATAAATACATATATGCAAAAATAGGCCCAGATTATAATTATTATCATGGAACTTGTTAAATTGAATTTTTTTTTTTTATTTATTTATTTCATTTATTTATTTTTAACAAACTTACATCTATCATTACAGGTATTAAACCTATTTCGACAGTGCGCAACAATACAATTATGTCTGACATTTCAAGTCTTGACAAGTTAAAACACACAAAATTATTCAAACTTGTCAATTTCAATACAATAAAATTAAAAGGTATACAAACGGTTCATTGACATGACCATAGACATTTTAGTGTTGTCCAATTGTAGCGTCAATTGTAAATCAATTAATTACCTAATCGAATCATTCGATTTGATGCAGTGAAAGACTTCGAAATAACATAAACAACTGCTACAATTATATCTTAGCGCGCTATAATTGTCATTCATCAGTCATCATTCGATGTCCGCAGTTGACCAAACAGAATATGGTAGATATACAGTAAAAAACATTATTATTGACAGATTAATTAAAATTTTAAATTTCTCTAAATACCGTGTATTATATTGCAAATTAATTTTAACTAACTTTTTGTTGAACAAATTTCGATTAAATAATGAATTACTAAAAATTTTACGACAAAAACGATTTTTTTGACGTACAGCCTTATGCAATCATTAATTAAAGACATTTTTCATCTGACAAATAAACTCACTTTTCATGTAAGATTTTTCAAATCAAATAATTATTTATTAATCAATCGCCAATTGCTTTAAAATACACTAAGATACCATGTGAAAACGTTAAAAATATGAATAAATGTGTTACTTACTCCATTTAGTAAGTAATTATGTAATAAATAGAACAAATTTAAAATTTATAGAAAAATTACTGCTTGTTACCTTACCTTACTTACACTATCTCGTGGTTCTAAATGATACCAGGATCCAACGATATGTTTAGGTACGCTAATCACAAAATTGTTTAGTTATCAATAATCCACAATATTATCTTAAATATGTAACTAGCAAGCACAATTTATATTGTATGTAGTATTTACAGGATGTCCGGTAATTAATGGATAACCTTGAAATGTCTTATAGTAGAACTGAAGGCCGTTCAGAAAAATGAAAAAAAATAATAAAAAATTAAAAAAAGCAAAATTAAAAAGTGCAAGCTATATAGCATAGCATACTTTTGACTGTCTATCTATTAGCATAATTAGTGTTTAATAATAAAACAACAAAAATCCGATGGATTTCATTAATTTATGGTCGTAGTATACAAGAAAGTTATACATGGTAATTAAACAAAAACACATATCTCAGGTAGTAGTTAGGATAGTTTTTTTTATATTTTTTTTTCTGAACGGCCATCAGTTCCACTATAAGACATTTCCAAGTTATCCATTAATTACCGGACTCCCTGTATATTATATTGCATATAGTATGAAAAAAAAAAACTGAGTTTGTTTGTTTGTTACGGCTTAACGATTCAATTGATTAGTTGAAATCTAATCACCATGAAATTTCGCATACACGTTTTCAGGGTGCCTTTCATCCAGAAAAACTGAAAGACAAAATTCGCATTAAAGCGCAGCCACGAGCAAAATCTAGTTAATTAAAGAATTATTGTTTTTTATTGATCATACTTTTTTCTACACTAAACCGCGTCAGCCGATGCAGCATGGTGTCAAAGAAACCACTTTAACTTTTGCGCCATCTATGCTGACAATTGAAAAGAGATATCCACTGTTTTCTACCGTATTAAAGAAAGCACAGCCGCCTCAGCTCGGGTTGTGAGGGGGCGTGTATAATGAACAGTTTTTTGTGTCAATAAATCTGTCAATGCGCTTCTGTCACGGCGTGTCGCTACTTGACACCGCGCTACACGCAGGTTAACTTAATTAAAGGTTAAACTTTACTTTAAGAAATAACAATCTACCACGTGGCTTAGTGAGGGCTATAGTGCTTAAATTCACCGGTAGAGGTGCTAGTGGATAGGAAAGTCTCTAGACGTCATATTTTATAGTCACTACAACAGTTACCATACAAACCGACAATGATTACCGCCAAATATGGCTTTTAACAGCTGTGACAGGTTTGACAGGACCTTACTCGCTAGTTGCGCGGACTGGTGAGCACGAAAGCGATAGTCCATTGCATAGAACTTAAAGTTCTGATTCCTAAATCGAATCGCAGTGTCGTTTCAATTTTTAAATAACAGCTCTCTTTCTTAAACTGGTGATGTTATGGGTCCGAATCCTGAAGCGAGCAGCAGTGATGTTTAGATTCACAATCCTAATTTAAAAAAAGACTATAGTTGCACTTTGAGTTTTTCATGTATTGCGGGCGACTTTACAAACATCCAAACAACAGACACACACGACACCACAATGGAACAACCATTTTGAACGGTGAACCACATGAGTTTTTATCGTGTGGGATTCGAACCAAGTATTGCGTTGTGGTATTGACGAGGTGACCCTAAAATCAACGCCATCAGTGCAACTTTTTGTACTTCTGTAAAGAATTCCTCGGTATCTTGAACTGTCTCCTATAGTTGCTAAAACCTCTGCTGCATTTATTTGCGACCTGTCTAACAAATCGTAAATATTTGTCAATATATTTTATTGATTATATTTTTTCTTATTTTACTTCTAGGTATTGCCAGCGACTTCTTACGCGTGAAATTCAAATGTATCTATGTATATTGTAAAGTTATACAGGGTGTTTGGTACATTGTTTGCCAAATTGAATTGGCTGAAAGGTAGTATCACTATGCTATAGTTTAAGCACCCTAAACGACTTTTCACGCTACGAGATATTTTTTAAATAACGAATGGTTCTTTTTTTGAAAAATTTCCATGCCCTGCTTATAAAACTAAATTTAAAAGAAAATTGCTCATATAACCTTAAACTTTAGAATTACTTGCAGATAACTCGAACTCTCCTTTTTATTTACTGTCAAAGTTTGGTAAACGGTAAAATTTAACTTATGAGTCAACTTTACATCGCGATAAAAAATAAGTAAAAGCTATCGCGATCTTCCATTTTGTATAAAAATTCTATAGTCTATTTACTTACTAACGGTATGCAATATGCCATAATAAATAGTTAATTCTCTTACTAAATTATTAAATTTGTGTCTCACTCATCAATTTATTTATAATAATAGTGAAAATTAAAATTAGCCATAAACGAAGCACCTGTAGTTAAAAGTCTGAAAAAGATCGTACTTTTTTAAAAACATAGAATTTTTTATTTTAACTAAAAGTCATAAAGTTTTTATTTTTTTTATTCAGCTCATTTGAAAGATCCTTACCTAAGGAATCTGCCGTTACAATTTGATTCACATCTTTTGGGACATCCTGTATATAGGCATACAAAGTTTCACAATCATATTGTTTTGGCTTCTACAGCTCTTACAAAGACCCTCTTGTTACTTTTTTCAATTAACTATGCACAGATTTGGACCATGGAGATAAAGAGCGCAAGTATTTACAACAACTTAAATCCAAGTAGGATTTATAAGAGCGCGCGTATAAGCTTGGTATTTTGCTTATACTGTAGCAGCCCAAGTGGAGAAATACCTTTATCCTGAAGAAGACCGCAGCCAAACACATTGTTTTGTGTTTTTTCGACGAGTGGCGGGTCTAGACAGCCTTAAGACATGCAGTGCTGTCAATAGATCAGTGTAATATTTTTTAATTGACATTGCAACACAGCGATTTCTTCTATTATGGCTCAGTTACGCACAAGTATGATGATGATTAATTACAAACGATTATAGTTTACGATAAAGCATAACATCAAATGAGCACAATGATTATTTTCCATCTTGATTTTATAAAAAAGTGCCTTTCGTAATTTATAGAGCCATGTCGCAGTGCAGCCTAATTAAAAATCTAGACATCACAACTTTTTATAAGACTATTTATATAATGATTTATTCAATGAAGTGTCCATATCAAAGTCACGTTAAGTGATTTCATTGTCTGTAACTAATTCAGTCAACCAATCACAGGCGTTTGACCGTCTGTTATGCTGTTTTTATGTTGATCTATCTTTTACAAACTGTGAGTCGGTCATCAAATCCGAAATCATAGCAGCTTGCTAAACTCTACTCAGATTCAACTCTTATCAAATTTTGTATAGCAACCCCTTAGTACTCATGATGACATACAAATTATCTTCCCAATTAGTTGGCAACAATTATTTGGTATAGCAACATTGTTACCGGACCCCTGGCAAGTAATCTGCGCGCGCTAATGAATTTAATTGACTCCCTAGGGACGGTGTTGCCATAAATCGTTATTAGTCTGCCTATTGTTAATAAGTGTTGGTATAGATAACAGAAATATTTTGAGTAAACAGTTTGTTTCTCTGGCCGATTTTGTAAAAAAATAGCTTAGAAGTCTTCTTTACTTACCACAAAGTTATCAGAAATATATCTATACTAATATTATAAAGCTAAAGAGTTTGATTTATTGTTTGTTTGGTTGAACGCGCTAATCTCAGGAACTACTGGTTCAAATAGAAATTTTTTTTAGTGTTTGATAGCCCATTTATCGAGGAAGCCATTACGCTAGTAGACTATAGTAAAACTAGAATTAGAATTACGCTAGTAGATTGAAACAGTGACAAAATAAATGCTTCCGTAACCTAAAACAAATACAATAGAAAATTTTTCTTAAAATGCACCCTTTCTATTTCAAAACTAAACAATTTGTCGTCAACGTTACTTGTAAATCCCTAGGGATGGGATTACAAATCACTAGGGATGATCCCCAGTTGATTACGAGCGGCGATTACACGGGCGCTTACTTTAAGCATATGTTGTAACAACGGTAGGGTTGTAATCGCAAATTAAGCGTGAAATTACGCTTATTTTATTAATTAGTTGTTGTTATAAGTACGACAACTTATAAGAGGTGTCATGTTATTTTGATAAACTATAGGTGCCTATATATAACCTATATATCTATCTTCTTACACATATATAAGAATCTAGGTTCTGCCCGCGTAGTAAAAAAGAGCCTAAGTCCTTCCCAAGATTTTAAACTATCTCTGTACCAAATTTTATCCAAATCAGTTGAGTGGTTTAGCCGTCAAGAAGTAACAGACAAAAATAATTACTTTCGAATTTATAAATCAAGGATCAGCTTCCGTATGTTTCTGTCCGCAAAACTCGAAAAGTAGTCATAGGTAGACTTAAATTTTTAGACAACAACAAGTATATAAAAGTGATTTTATATTTAACTTCCCTATTATTTGATAACAGACTGAACCACAGCGAACCGTGTCCGAGTTCAACTAGAAAGTAATACAGAATAGGTAGAAGGAACTATGTAATATAATTTTTTTAAAAAGCGCCTATCCTTTTTGGGTAAGGCCATGCAAACATTATTTAGTTAACATTATCGACTACCTCAGTGCCGCAGCAGTAGTCAGCGGTAATAGAATGTGACTCTTATACATGAGGTTTCGTGTTCGAAGGGTCAAGAAAAGTATTAGGTATTATGATTTTCTTACACTCTACAGAAGATCAAATCAAAACAACTTACTTATGTTGATATGCATCAACCAGGCTCGTTGAGCCGGCGCTGTGCTGATTATTCCTTATCTCCTAAGATCGTGACGCGAAAATTATAAAATAATTGGAATTGATAGAAGTATTATTTTTTTGTCCCCTTACACACAACCCCATCTAGCCCAAACTAAGCAGAGCTTGTACTATGGGTACTAGACAATGGATAAACATACATATATACTTTCTTTATTTTTTTTGTTAATACGTATATATTATACATCGAAACACGCAGACCAAGACAAACATTCATGTTCATGCACACAAATGTTTGACTTGTGCGGGAATCGAACCCGCGACCGTAGGCTTAGCAGTTGGTAGCACTAACCACCACGCCATTGAGGACAACAAATGATTATAAACAAAATAAGAAAAAAAAACATCTAGTTTTGTATGTTTTCGAAGGAGTTAGTAGCTTTATTGAAATTATCTAGTAATGTTTAACTGGGTTTGGCATAGACTCATACGATTGGATGTTTAGAACTCCATGCCGTATACAGGAACGGGCAGACACATTTATTTTCTTAAAATATTACAATAATCACATACAGCGGAAAATAAAATAATAAACAAAAATGTAATAACCAATTACCGTAGTTAGTACGGTAGATGTAATTCAAGTTTAGAATGTATCAGTTAGTTAGTTTAATAAGTAATGTTGTTACTTAAAAAGGCTTATGACTTAGTGATTGTACCTATCAGTAAAATTGATGTTGTTTTATGCTAATAGAAAGGACGATGATTCTTTTCCTTTTTGGGATTGAATATTATTTTATGTATATGTTCAGCACATAATAGATATTGCAATATTTTTAAGAACTGTTTAATAATGAATAACATAACTAAATACATACAAAGCAGATTAAACGTCCCCGTAAGCCTCTATCTATTGTTCTGAACAATATCCCGTGTACATATAGCATTGGTAAAGTAGCGCCATCTCTAGCGTAGCTATGGAAGTATGTAACAACGTGTGTGAGAAGTTGAGAACGCTTGTAATTGTATTAGTACATACAAATGTTTATAGATGGCACTAAGGTCAATTTAATTTATTTAGTGATGTCCCATGATTAAAGTTTATAATAATATATATAATCTAGTAATAATTGTTATTTAGTAAATTGATGTTTCCTATTGGACGATTTTATAATCCCTCCATAGAATACTTCGCAAAAATCACTCAAAAGGCGTCGTGAAGTATGAAAACTCGTAGATAAGGCCTGCTTATATTAGCAATTCAGCCTGATAAGTTTCGGTTCGCTGTTAGGTGACATCCATAATGTTACGTTTGGCTTTTATATTTAGAGATTATTGTGAATTATATAAAAGCTGTTTACGACTCGGAATTTAAAAATGAGTTGTATCAAAATGTTGCCATACTTACTATGCTTTTTTTAATATCATTTCGGATTTAGAATTTGAGTCATCCAAGAAAAGAAATTTATATATTTTAGAGCATACAATCACATTCATAAGTTAATTTATGAATGTTAAAGTTAACTCATTTGTGAGTTTACTGAAGTTACACTAGTTGCTAGGTACAGCCAAAGGGCTTATAAGAAGATTTCTGCAAGACTCTATGTATCTAAAACCCAATATAAATAACCCGAATCAACAGCAATGAAATCTATGACAATCATTTTAAAGTCATCAAAAAAGAACCAAGAATCAAAGAATGTGTACTAGTATGAATCATTTCATTTTATTTGTTATTACTCTCATTTTGCATTTACGCAGGTTTCAAATAAATATTAGTACTCATATATTTTGACGTCATTTATTCATAAAGACAATTCAATAAATGAACGCACTAAATTACAATAATTTTGAGATATGTCACTTAAACATTATTCGGTGGTGTTTATTACGTCTTTACATAGGACTTTACTACATTTATTTTGGTGTTTCCCATTTATTAGACAACTTACAAGCAAGTTCACTGGTTCTATCTATATAAAATAGTTCGCAAAGGTTTAAAACCTTTAGAAGAAATGTAACTCGTTGAATGTTGTACAAGTGACAATAGAAAATCTATTGTGATTCACGCTTTGTAGCGTTTTCGTCATCCAACGTGTCAATAGGAAGGGCTGTAAAGTCATAACAACACCACCTTTACGTTATATTCATAATTATGTATATAATAAGCTACAATACTTTAACGCTATTGTTATAAGATGTTACTGGAAGACAAATCGTATGGCATATAATATTTTTAGTACAATATCATTTTTAATACAAATGCACCGATATGTACGTAACGCTACCAAACTATTGAGGAAAACAATCTACAGGAGTACAATACAAAATATTAGGAAAATAGAATTATATATTTTTTATTTTTATATTCTCATCTAGTAGAAAAAGTTTTCTTCAGAAACGTCAGAATTCTTAAAAATGAATGTAATAATTTTATAAGATAGTTAGAGCCCGACCGACAGTTGGCTTTCACCGAAATTCTCATTCAGACCTCTAGGGAAATACCCTCAACTTGTTCAATGCAAAATAAAGATATATGTATATATCTACTTGTAAAATCACACTGCAGTTTGACAACAGAGAAAAATATCAGAAAGTCTATCCTTTCCCTTAAAGCTTTGACAAGCCTCGTTGAGCCCAAAACGACCTCGAGCCGGGCCCCTAAATAGTAGAATCTCCAAGTTGAAACGACAGTGATATCCAAATGTCAAAAATTCGAAAAGTGGCTTACTTAGTCAAGAAATATTTACAGTACAATAGAACGAGAGAAGCTATTGTATTGTATATAAATATATCGAAAAATGTAATATACAAAAAAATAAGCAAGGAGCTGCTCTGTCAAACAAAAGCTATGTACAGCTAAAAGCGAATACAAGGGACTATAAAACTAACTTAATCTAGTCCTAACTTGATACAAATAATAACTTACGTTACAACAGTGATCACAAACGCATGTTCCACATTAAAATTAGATATTATATACGAAAAACCGATATGTATACTTGTAATTGATGATTAGTAATAAATTATATAACATCTCTCGACGTTTTAATTTGAAAGCATAACACACAGCGAATCTTAACTAGCAAAACTTGCCTACTAGTGTCATTGAGATTACATATTATTAAATAATATCATCGTTATTCTAAAATATCTCATTACTATACAAACAATTTAAATACTAAAAGGGAAAGTATAAAACGCTTATCTGCTAACTAAATATATGCGAACTGTTAGTAGGAATAATGTTACAAAAATAATTCTTATAGAATGGAAGTTTTGAGAGGTAGATTAAGAATAGGTGTCCTGATAAGAAACTTTGTAGTAACATATTTTCTTGTACTTACTCACGAGTCATTACTAAGAATAATAAAGTATAGAATAACTTTCCCATAGGCATCTTAATAGCCCAATGATATGTATATGCATATAGATAAATGCTAAATAAAGGGATATGTATAACATGTAATTATTGGATTAAGCGAACCGTAGACTTAATATTGTCTTATGTTTACGCGAATTTTATACATTGTTTTTTATAACATTCGCGTATATTATTGCATAACTTCAGAACTTTGGGACAATTACCATCTTAGTCTAAAACATGGCTGCTGTAAAGCAACCGAAACGTCGCGCGTCGGGCCAAAGTGAAAACTTAAATATAAAAGTTTTAATTAAATTAAATAGCTTAATAGAAGTAAAGTTAAATAATAGTAGTGTAAGAGTTTTCAAAATTATGTAATAAAAGTGTATTAAAGTAAAATAAACAACGTGACAAAATCCGTGTGTGTGTGTGTGTGTGTGAAGTGTTTAATTTCAATGAACCTTGAAGAATTCTTAGTTTGACAAATAACTCTTTCTTTGTATAAAAGTACTGCTCTTCTCTTCTTCCTAGCCTTTATTATTCCCAAGTCACTTGGGATCGGCTTTTCTAGTCTACCCGGATTTGGCTGGATATCAGTTTTTACACGGAGCGGCCGCTACCTGACCTCCACAACCCGAAGGCTAACGATACCCTAAGGCTAGACCCAGACTTCCCAATAACGACTGCCAGTTCATGACAGCCGGGACCGACGGCTTAACGTGCTCTCCGAGGCACGGAACAGGCGATAATTGTCAATCAATACGCACACAATTTCGGAAGGTCATATAACTTCCGAAAGTCAGAGATGCGCGACGTGGGTTCGAACCCGAGACCCTCTGCATTGCAGTCTGTTGGTTGTTCTTCTATATTTTATTATTCCAAGTATAGAGGAGTATAAAAGATTAGAAATACGCCTACAACAATAAAATTCACACAAAATATAGTTTTACTCGCTAAAACGTAATATAAATGGTACTTTACTATAATTTACTTAAAATTACACACCTAGGACTATAAAAACACTAGTGAGAAGCAAGTTTTGCGCACAAATACAACATCTATATTCAGCCACAATGTCGCATCGACGGCGTATAATAAAAAACGTATTTATTGCTTGTACACGTAATCTCGAGTAGAGTCACCTACCGCAAACAATCACAAATTAATATATTTTTATTATAATTACAATAATGATTTTAGTTAAATTATATATTATTATCGTCTGATATGTATTATGAGTAATGATAACTATGATTAATGTTACAAACGATTCGAATTTTTATAATAAACAAAGGTTTTAAGTCATGGGCGCAGTCAGAGTTATAAATAACGGTTATTTTATCCGTTACGTTGAGTATTTATAGTTTCGAAGGCGTAATAGAGCATTCAAAGTTATTTTCAGACTGTCTCGTGCCTTTATTTTTACGCAGCTTTTTTATTATATAACAAAGCATACTCCATGGATTGGCTTGGATTAGGCAAAGGTATCATAGGCATCTTTTGTTATTTCTGGGTCTCACTCTATACAAGACAAGACCGTGATTGTGAATCGCTAAACATTTTAACATTTGCCCGAACATTAGCTGTGCAACCAAATTGTCGGCGATCGAACTAAATAAAAGTAATTTTTATGCTTTGCTATGATACATTATATTATAACAAAACTTAAAATGTTCACATTCTTTTCTTCATATTTATCGTATATCATTTTCACGTAGCCACGATAATACGCCGATGCTTTTTTTAAGCTGCCAAAGCTTCTGACTGTGTCCATAATCATTATCCTACTCTTAACGATATTTCAAATTATATGTAAGCCAATTTTCACTCCAAAACAAACAAGTTAATATTAATAAAACTATCCTATTTAGGTAATTTGGGGTTACATGGGGATTAAATACATTTTTACATCATATTCAACCTTCAACAACGTTTTTAAGCAATCATTTCATATTTCTGACTATTTGAGAGCAGATTTCCACCTTGGATATTACATATAAATATAAAACAGTTGTTTTGATTATATATTACTGTAACTATTCTAATATCGACGTATCGAAAAACGATATAATCTTATCGATAACGCGCACATCTCTTTGAATTAGTCAAAGTATTATATGTTAATATTTTTCGCTCATTTTTTGCCATTTTATAATAAATCCAAATGACATCATTTCAATGAGTATTTATTTCTTATTTTATTAAATATTTTACGCAAATTATAATTAAAAATAGTTACGTGTAACTGCTGCCATCTAGTGCAAGTCCTGCACAACATTCCTCCAACCTCCTTGATATGTAGTTTTGGAAGTGCCCCACCAACGGGGATTTAATAGTATCATAAAATACAATATATTTAACGCTATATGTATAATATGCGTAACGATCTCAATCAGATTTATTATAACATTGTACAATATTTTCTCGCCACATTATACTGTTAGACATATTTAGACAATCAAGCCTTTTAATATCTTGTAGAGTAAAGCCGAGTAAGAGGTTATGTAATCGCCAGAGCATTTTTTCTATTGTTCCTTAAAAAAATTACAGATGGCTATGAGAATTGATTAATTAAAACTTCATAAGTAACTCGGGTTGACGTTCAAATTAAAATCGTACTTATTAATAACTCTAGTTTGTCCCTTTAATTAATATTATTATTTCTTTTATTAGATAATATTATCTGCTTTACCACCCATATTTTTCCAAAACCAACTTAAGTTTGATTTGAACGATATTATTGTTTATAGTTCTCATAATTATATTTTTATGGCGTCTTGTAAATGATTCTCTTTTCAATCTTGTTGTAATTATCTAAATATGTCTAAAAGTTTGAACATAATGCATGTCACATATCATTAAAATATTATCTCACTTGCCTTATACATAACAACAGCTTAGTCTACCGCACTAAGAAATTTAACCGCTTGGCAAACATTATATATTGAGATCTCACTATAATCAACGATCTACTTCAGAACCACGATTCATAAACATTGTTAAATTAGTTTTTATTGTAAAAAAATAACAACTCTAAAGTTGCCAGAACGAAAAAAAATCACTTAGTAAGTAAAATTTTTATAAAAGTCAAAATAGCGAAGAACTTAGCCGTATTTTAAATTTTCTAACAGTAGTTTTTGTTTCTGAGTTTGGTATACTATCTAGAATTTATCTAAATAATGTATTTTAAATATTTCTTATTATCATCAATCACTTCTCCATTACATTTAAATATCATTTTTAATTCTCCTCATTTTAGGTGTAACGATTTTAGATAAGTTTGTGGCAACATTGAAAATTCAACACAAACTAAATCAATAAACAGGTTTTATAATAGCTACAAAACATATTATTTTAAAGAAAATACAATAAAAACATTTCAGGAAACATTATCAAAACATCAGTTTGCATTTTTGATTAGAAAATACTTTCCGAATAAAAATTAGGTCATTTTTTTAAGACAGTAATTTAATAAAAGTTGACAAAATATTGAAATAGTTTACGCGATTATTCGAAAGAACATTCGAATCACTCAGATGTTAAACTTATTCGAAACTACTCAAATTGATGGTCACTTCGATAACATAGCACACGTTAATCGAAAACATTAATCGATTAACGGTACGTAACACCGAATACCTCGCAGTGATCATTCGATTGTCAAAAATAATCGCGCAACACTACTTAACTCAAAACAAACATACCAAGGAAGTAAAACTAAATAGAACAAGAGTTGCGCTTACTCCATAGTGTCGTATTGCACCTTCTTGACTTTGAAATAGCGCCAGGCGGCGTAGGCGGTGAGCGTGGCAGCGGTAGCAAGCGCAAGTGCGGCTCCCACAGCCACTGGCGCCGCCTCGGCACGCGCCCTTGCCGCTCGCGCGCATGCCCAAGGGGGACCAAACTCGCCGCCTCGCTTGTACATGAAGGGCTGCAGCCGCATCTCGCGCAGGTACAGCTTGGCCTTGTGTCCCGTCGGCGAGCTGTCACAAAAACCAAGTCTAGGAATACCAAACATAATTAAAAATCTATTGTGGCTGCACACCTGTTTGAAAGGTTAAACGGCCTTAGAGATGCAGCTTATAGTGGGACACTTTACGTATTTAGTTCCGTTTAAAAGTTTGATAAAAGTGCTGTGCTGTGAAAATTCTGTGATCGATTCACTTGGATTCATTCATAACATATAGACCTTCAACTTTTAATGAGAATAACACCCGTAGGTTTATCCAAACACAATCAGTTCATCACATCTGCAATGGCAGGAGCTACCCAACAATAGCACTCGCATTTAAATGCATCAGGAAAATATAAATTATTAGCAACTCCTAGCATTCCTAACAGTGCAAACCACAGTGCATCTACCACGTGTTCTTAAGTACCAAAAACTTAGTTTAGGTACGACACCTCAACATACAGTTCGATTCGCTGTAACAACAAACGCTGCGTGGAAACTTCAAAGCCGGCCTCCAACCTATTCCACCAAAAACGTAAGCCAAAATCCAAGATCCCTTCAGACACACGCCTCCTTCCTTGGACTTTACTCACACCCCACGGACCATAACTTCCAGACCAAGCAACCCAGATATGAGTTTTTGATAAAAACCGAAGAGTCAAGACTCACCTTTTGGCGCCGGTAATCTGCCAAATTCTAATTCGGTTGACGGCGGTTTACGTTGTGTAACTTTGGTATTGCAAAAAAACAGCCGTGTTCATAAGCAGTAATTACCACACACCATAAGATGGGTTCACCGGCTCATCTGTCACAACAGCAATAAGATAACATAAAACCAGAACTGACCGTTCACAAACAATACGAAAAAAAACTGACCATTCATCGCACTATTCATATACCGATACCCCCCTAACCTTGATCTACTTTTATTGATAATTTCCGAACAAACTTCCTAAGAAAACCGGAACGAGACGTATCAATGAATATATGTTTACCAATCAAACACAGGAAGAAGTCATTCTTAGGCGAATATAAAACGATCCCAGACATTTTCACGGCAGTACTTTGTTAAACACCAACCAATATGTATTATACATTCAGTTTAACAGTAGTCTACGCTTTTTTTCTTGTTGTTTTAGCAAGGGATCCGATAAAAAAGTTTATAAGAGAGGGCAAGGATCCTATTGGGGGCAGAGATTACACGCCTTCGAAATGGATTACTAATAGTGCCATGGATGTTTGGTACGGAAATAAGAGTATGATTGATATCCTTTGGAGGGAATTCTCTGATTTAATGTATAAATTAACGGACAGAAAACGTGAGTATAATTTTATTGATAACTACCTTTTACCCGCGGATTTCTCGCTGGGGAACTGTACTTTTCCTAGATTACAGATACCCTATGTCCTTCTTTGCACCCTGACAACGTTTATACAAAATTGCATGATCATCGATCGAGTAGTTAAGGCGTGAATGTGTAACAAACAAACTCACATTCGAATTTATAATTTTAATTTATTTATTAATCTCAGAAATTACTAATCGTATTATAACATAGCCAGTTGCACTCACTGATCGGTAAACGATTAGCGAGGTTAAGCAAGGTTGGGTGCGGTCAGTCTATAGATGGGTGTGGTATTTCATCTGAGCGTCTCCGTGCTTCGGAGGGCACGTAAAAAGTTAATTCCCGGTTGTTGCCAAATTGCCAGCAGTCGTTAAGCCATGTCATATGCCTACGGGCGGCTTGAACAACTTTTGATAACAGGTTGGCCACTAACCACACGAAAAGAAAGCTGAGAAGAAGAAAACATTAGTTTTGGGTAAGATAGCCAGTTAATCGAAGAAAAAACATTACATCATATCAATAAATGATTATATCGATACAGCCTTTCTGATTAATCTAAAATCGTTGCAACAACTGTCATTTGCATTTCATTATCAACTGGAATAATTCGATTTATCATCGATCTCAGATCTCGAATCTCACCTGGTTATAAATTATTGATATTAATTTGATTTACTAATTATATTTTCAGTCCGCTCAACACGGCTAGAAGACTTCAAACTAAACATAACTAATGACAATACGACTATTCCTCTAGATATGAACGTATATTTTAACAATAGTAATAATGGAAGTGTACATAATAGCTTTATAAATAATATAAGTCTTTACAATAATTATATAAATAATGTAAGTCTATATAATAACAGTTTAATGAATTTAAGATTACATAATAATAATTATAAAAATAATGAGAGTGTATTTCAGCTGTTATTAGAACCATTAATATTGTATCCATTGAACAACACAAACCTTACAGATTATACATAGCTTTTTAAATTTTATATCCAGATAGAAATAACAATAAATTATTTTTATTATTTAATTTTTTTATTGACCACGAATTACCTGCAATTGCGTTTGCTTTCATTAACTTTTCACGTCATTTTCAAAGAACTCAGGAGCAAATACGGAAAGCCTATCCCTGCCCTAGTTATGAGTACAACATTTTATAGAACGATAATGGAAAAGTTTTAACAATGGTAAACTGATCAAGGAAGTATGTAAGGCTCCAGAATGGGCAATTTAAAATGAGAAAATACCTAGACAAGATCAAAGACATTCAGTGGTAAGATTAAGACTTGTCTAGTGTCATAGCCAGTAGCACTCACTGATCGGTAAACGATAAGCGAGGTTAAGCAACGTTGGGTGCGGTCAGTCTATAGATATGTGACCGCTTAGTGGTATTTCAACTGAGCGTCTCTGTGTTTCGGAGGGCACGTAAATAGTCGGTCCTGGTTGTTGCCAAATTGACAGCAGTCGTTAAGCCATGTCAGAGGCCTACCGGGCTTGAACAACTCTTGACAACAGATTGGCCACTAACCACACGAAAAGAAGAAGAAGACTGCCTTAAACCAAACGAGCCTGCATAAATAACAACAATAATAAACATCTCATGATGGAACTGTATGAAGTAAGGATCATACCAGGATGTTGACACAAGTGAAAATAACGTAACCAACACAATTCCTGTGCCAAAAATAATGCTTTATCGCATTGTTCTTTACAAACATTTGAACAATGAACACGAAGAATACCCAGATTTGGTAGAACTACTTGTGGATTTTTGACCATATGTCCGCAGCGTAGCAACACTAGCGGTATACTTAGACCTAGTGGTTTAAGCAGCATCCATACCTCTAGGAACCAAACGTGAGTTTGAGAAGGAAGGTCTGAAATACTCACTTGGTATCCTCATCTTGCAGTTCAATAACCGTTTCTTCAAGACAGGAGTAGGACTTGCCGACGGGTGTAGGAAACAGCAGGTCTCTGGAGTCGGTGCTGAGAGTCACTTTCCGGCCCTGGGTCGCGGCATGCTCTAGGATTCTGGCGCTCGAGTTGTAGGCTAGTTTGATGCTGTCGCAGTACCAGCGCTCTCCACCTGGCGTCTGGGGATAGTGGTAGTTTTAGTTAAAAGATAAAATCTAATGTAAATTTTCATCAACATGTGGTCTTGCAGTATGGTCTCGCGTTGATTTAAATACACGTGAGTGGATGCTCTTATTCAGTGTTTCATGAGTGATTGATTTTCATCAAAATCTTCAAAATTAAAAGAATGCTCATACAAACCTTCATGCTCTATTTCAACCTTTAAAGTCCAAATTTGCTAAAACCTTAATATAAAATTGTCCTTTATTTCCAACGGAATAGCCAAATCTTATGTTTATAGATTTATATTTAAAATGAAGAATTTCATATAATTTTTCACCCTTTTTACTTAAGACTGCGCCGAGCGAAATGTGCCAAAACAGGCGGTCACAGTTAAGTTGATAAAATCAACACTTTTTGTTTAATACAAATATAAAATATACATTTACCATAACAATGAATGTGTTTACTAATTACTCCATGAAAAAAACTTAAAATAATTAATATTTTCGCCTACAAAAACATAAGCTTGTTTTACGTGATTTTTAGATTATAACACTAGATATCTATCCTATTTTATAGCTTAAACGAAACATAAATAGTTATATAACAAATTGTCCGTCCCAAATATTTAAGTTATTAGTTGACAATAAATATACATATTTATCAAAAAAGCACTTCAAATCCTCCATACAATTTTACTATGGCGGCCGCGCGCCGATTTGAATATCGAACTCTGTCATTTAGTCCAACCGTGTCTGACGCTCGGCGCTGTCTTAAATAAGTAAAAAAGGGATTGGGTTTTTAAGAGGTTCCACTTTATTTACGTGATCTAGATTGGTAGTAAGCTACAACTCATATTCAAAAGGTTGATACTCACTTTAGCGAAAGACCACTCCAGGGAGAAGTCCTTGAAGGTGAGCAGTAGTGTCTGCGCATCGCCGTCCTTACACGAACCACCCACATTCGCGTTGTTCGGCACGAATGTGTTCGCGTCCTGGAAACAACAACACATTATATTATACCAATACATACGTAGACTTAAGGTTCTGTATCCTCAAAAGAGTAGGCAGATATGTTTTACGCATGATTAATTAACCAAACATCCAAACATCACAAACTTTAAAATTTATGATATAAGTTAGATTTTCTGCGAAACTTAATCAAGCTAAGGATTACTCTTTTGCTGTATAAGTTCCTTAGTAATAATTCACCCACACACATCCCTCGAGTCTCGAGTTGTTCTAAGAACTTGTAATCAAAACCAATTTCGCAAAATCTTCCTCAACGTGGCAATGCTGCCAGTCTTCTGGGCACGTTACCAGTTGACAGCGATGCTGAAGAGTTCTACGATGCCTAAACTATTTTTGTAAATATTTAGTATTATAATTATTTGTGTTTTTGTAGCTATGTTAATACGTTTGTAAATATAAATACTTTTGTTAGAGCCGATTAAATAAACTTCCTTTAGTTTACAGATACATTTATACTACAATTCAACGTGTTTATACTACAGTGAAATTGGTTAAAATTGTAGATAACAAATGGGACATGCATTTATTTTAATTTCCTTACAAACTAAAACCAAGAGGGATGGTAATTGTAAAAAATCTGAAAATATTATAATTATATACAGGCTGTCCGGTAATAAATGGATAACCTTGAAATGTCTTATAGTAGAACTGAAGGCCGTTCAGAAAAATGAAAAGAAAAATTAAAAGGAACAAATATATTAAAAAGTGCAGGCTATTATATGTAGCATAGCATACTTTTGACTGTCTATCTATTAGCATAATTAGTGTTTAATAATAAAACAACAAGAAACCGATGGATTTCATTAATTTATGGTCGTAGTATACAAGAAAGTTACACATGGTAATTAAAAAAAAACACATATCTCAGGTAGTAGTTAGGATAGATTTCTTTTCATATTTTTTTCTGAACGGCCATCACTTACAGTATAAGACATTTCCAGGTTATCCATTAATTACCGGACACCTGTATAAATACGTAATCTCATATTTATAGCTTACAAAGATTTATATTTAACACATACGCATTTCAGGAGCTATGCTTTTATTTCCTACTTTATAGAGGCTAGTCTTTTGCCGTTTATTGGACACATTTCAAAGAGGCTCGTGCCCAGCAATTGGCCACCAATTTATATAAAGTTCTCATATTATCACAGCCCGTTTGTCTGTAAATACCGCCCTCATATAAAACGGCTTTTACGAAGTGGTAGCGAGGAGATCTAATTAAAATTTCTTTTACACTGAATTCTAGTCAGCAGTACTGGCAATAAGGTCTATAAAGTGATCTAAGCAAGAAATGTCGCGAGCGAACTATAGAAATAAGCACATTTTCATTAGCTTATATTCGAATGTGTCGACAACATTCTTTATAAAAATATGCACGCGTTCTTGATAAAGCAAATTGGGTACCGCGTCTTTCATAATTGTATTCGAATATCGTCCCATTTTGTATCACTATAGTGAAGTATATTCATCGCGGTCGACGTCGCGGGTTAATGCTAAGCTTTGTATTATAACAGGGATGCTTTATTATAATATTTTGTGAATAAAATATTATTCATAAAATTTATAATTAGCTAAAACCTCAGTTTATGTGTATTGTTAGAGTAAGTTAAATAGTACCACCAGCTTAGATGAGAGTTTTGATTTATTAACATAAGTTTTCTCGTTTAACTTAATATGTAATGGGTCCTATACTACCTGCCACGCTGTCCCAATGGCATAAGTCTGCGCTAATGTTAGCGGCCGATCAGCCGAGATTCTGAGTTTAATTCCGACTCGGGAATTTTTTCATGGATTTTACTGTAACTCAATTCTTAATAGCACATTATAATGTCCTCCCGACCGAATTTCGGTCACGGCGGCCAATCTTAACGGAGAATGACGGTGAACGGCGCAAGAGATATTATAGTGCACAAGTGTGTGCGCAAACACAAGTGCACTCTCTGTTCCCTAACTCTCATGATCCGATGGGACGAATAATCCGACACGACCGGAGAGAGATCAGGCGCAGGACCAACGGATTTACGTGCTTTCCGAGGCACGGGGGTGTCTAACACCGCCAACTTTCTAACTCCGGGCTCGTAATGAGATTTCTTAACAGGAAAACCCAATAACTTTTTGTTGGCCCGACCCGGGATTCGAACCCGAGATCTCATGCACAGCAGTCGCATTCACTACCGCTACGCCACGGAGGCAGTTATAGCACATTAGCGACTACTCAAACGACTGCCATATTTATTTTCTAAAACCAAATATTACATGTCAAAAATAATTCTTTAAAAATCCGTTTGGCCCCACTCTAGTTTAGGCACTTTAGGCTACAAAGCTTAAGCATTTCAAATAAATAAATAAACAAACATACATACATACTCTATAAAACCACCTAACATCAGACAGTGGTAAAAATAAGAAACCCGGTGGCTACACAACTTGACAATTATAGAAGAGTAACTATGTAGGAACGCTGCTGACGCATTCGTTTTGTGCAGTCAGGCGCAGATGCGATAGCATCGCGCTACAGTCGTTTCAATTTTGCTTTTGAACATACGGTATAGGTCAATGTAAGCTCTGCTTTATAATAGTCCACAACAACTTCTCCCTAGCCTTTATTATTCCCAAGTCACTTGGGGTCAACTTTTCTGGTCTAACCGGATTTGACTGGATATCAGTTTTTACACGGAGCGCCTGCCACATGACCTCCGCAACCCGAAGGCTAACGATACCCTAAGGCTAGACCAGTGTCAGGATATTATAGGATACTGACTTCCCAGTAACGACTGCCATAGATGTTCATGGCAGCCGGGACCGACGGCTTAACGTGCTCTCTGAGGCACGGGTATGATATGATGATACGAATATCATGATAGTCCACAGCAATGATATGTATTTATTCTATTTATAACTGGTACCAATTCCATATCTATATAAGCATTTCATTTGAATACCTACAACAAGAACGCGCATCAACCATAGAAGTACTTACAGCTCGCTCGTTGAGTTTAGTGACATAAGATATGTCTAGGAGAGCATCCACCATCAGCAGTATGCAGGTCTCGCTGCTGCCTATCAGCCGATACGTCGCTGTGTTCAAGCTTCGTTCCGTCACTGCTTCCTGGAAACCAAAACAGAGACAACTTCATTGATATATACCAGGTTATTTGAGTGGAAGATCCTGTGTTGCTAATTATTTGGAGATGATATATGTACCTATACTCTTTCGGAAGACCAGCGTGAAAGGATAGGTATATCATCTAATAAAAAGTAGTAATAATAATATTCTTATAATATTCTATCACACAACACCATCTAGCGCAAACTAAGCAGAGCTATATTTACTTTTTATTGTAATTACATACATATTATACGTAGAGACACCATGACAAGACAAACATCCATGTTTATGCACACAAATATTTAACTTGTGCGGATATCGAACCAGCGACCTCAGGCGTAGCAGTCTGTCACTATGCCATCGAAGCCGACAGTAAAATGTATAGTCCGACGATAAAAAAAGTATTGCTTTCCGCCTGCTAAGTAAAAATTCTGGAAAATCTATTACCCCATTCCTTTTCGTTCATCCCACATCTAAATTATTTCACCTAAAGTAAGTAACGCACCAATGATTTCGCTAGTATTTCACAAAGGATAACTCTTTGCCTTTCAAAATGAAAAAATATAGACAGTATACAGAGCCTTCCTTGTAGAAAAGCTACTAGAATGTGAGAAAGAGTTGTGTGCACGGAAACCATAGACCTTTGCTTCTTGCGGGACAGTAACTGATTTTCTGCAGGGCTGATCGCGCATCGCGCAAATAGCGTAATAATAACGGCTCACTATCGGTATTTATATGCTTGTAAACCAAATCATTGCCAGACTTTAAAAAAAGTAAAGAATGTCGTACGGTTAGAACTTTCTTAATTGCCAAAAAGCGGCAATGACCGACAGAATTCTCCAAAAAAAATATTTTAAGCCTTATTATGCATCACCCATCTAATAAGAAAACTTTACCTAAGCACTTAAAGGAAACATCAAAATATTACATTTAAGTCTTCTTGACAATAATATCCGTGCATAAGACAAATGGAACTGAGCACAGGTAACACGGTCAGTTCTAGAATAAAACTGTCAGTGACATGCATGGATCATATATAATATAACAAGCAAGGCGTCTTTAATACTAAACGTCGATGGTCTTCCGTGCTCTATGAAGACATAAATACCAAACCAATTCGTAAAACCTTCAACTATGGACATGCTGTAAACACTTCTTCGTCAAAATCTACGAAAATACACATATAACCTCTCTAATAACCTCCAGTTTGCCTATACATCATTGCACACCACACTTAATACGAAAATAGACGATTACCTATAACTTCTACCGCAAGCGATCTAGAGATAGTCGCGGGTACCGGTACTCGTGGGTACTCGGCAGCCGCCGTTACGTTATTACGTCGTGACCTCTGCAACCACTAATAGTGAGCTATTTTCGATAAACTGCACCTCAGCGTGAACTACTTTGATTACCATTTATGCTAAACCTTGTAACCGCAGAGCACGGAATACCACCTAGCTTCTACTTGAAACAGAAGTAATATTCGAAGTGGGAGTTAGGCAGTATCTAACTTACTAGAAAAGTAGCTGTGTTACTGTGTTTTGCCAGGCAACTAAGAATCTAAAACTCTAGAATCTCACATACTTTTTTTATTTCATACCTATTATCCCACTTTTTTTTTTCCTACAGTAAACACAACGGCAACAAACCAATTTCTTTTAAAGTTTTCTACGTGTTAATGATACTTCAGATATTGAAAGCGATTGCGAGCTTAGCTAACCTCTTACAATGAAGCGAACCGTTGTACTCGCCACAATAATTTGACAAAAGGATAACGTTTGAGCTTTAGCAGTTTCGAGTGAAAGCAGCGACTCCTCATGAAGTTGAATAACTTAACTCTTTGTGGACATGCGACATATAAATACGTATTAAATACGCTCATAGTTACCGTAGAGTCGCTTATTGCATCATCACATACCAGTTCAAGACGTAAAATATACATAAAAGGCGCAAGGCGATGGCACGGTGCAAGCATGGCAAGAATAAATCACAAATGCGATTTAAATTATACAGAAGAGGCGAAGATACGGCAAGAAGTGTACAGTCTAATTTTGTTGCCATAACAGGTATTCATCATAAGCACTGTATAACAAGCGATGTGCCTTCTGCGCTTAAGCTTATGTTGCAGGCAATGATACGGTATGCGTTCGCCGTGCCACTTGTGTATAATTAACGAGGCGGTGCTTTCTTTTATTTTCTATGGATATGTTTTAAAACGGTCACATGGCTTTGCTGTTCCTGAGCCGCGACTTCACCTTATTTATTTGAGAATGCCAACATTCGTATACACCGTACATATATTGTATATATATATTGTAGACACATACAAGTAAAATATTATAAATGTAACAAATAATTTAATTAAAAGTAATTAAATAATTAAAGGCACACACAGCATGCAAATAATGAACACAAACTACTAGGTACTAACTTAATAAACTAAAACTAAATTAAACCTTATGCCGTTTTTGTATAATTTACGCCTAAAATTCTGCTTATAAGCAAGATGTATAAAAGCTTACCGTTGATCCGCCTGGTGCGATTGTAGTCTTGCTGTACTTGGTGACCCTGGGTCTTCTGGTCGACGCCTGACTGTCCAGCTGCAGGCTCTGCGCTGAGCACACCACCAACACTGCCAACACACACCGCATAGATATAACACTTCACTGAATACCGCAAACAAACTAGACAACACCGGGTGACGAGAACCCTTAAACTGTTCTCCAGTACTAAAATGCCTAAATTGTTCTTGCCCACTAGTATACGTAAACTGTTGTTATCACTAAAAATAATAATTTGTTCTTGACCACTAGGATACGTAAATTCTTTTTAACACTAAGAATCGTAAATTGTTCTTCACGACTAGGATTTGTAAAATGTTTTCTTTACACTAAGAATACTAAATTGTTTTTAATCCCTAAGAACCGTACATTTTTTCTTTAATATCAAAATCTTAGAACCATTCATCACTACTAAACTCTAAATAATTCTTCAACGCTAAATATCATAAAACTATTTTAGCACTACGAACTGTAAATTGAGCTTAATTACTAAGTACACAATAATGTTCTTGAACACAAAAACAGTTCTTCAGCACATAAAATTCAACACTCGGAAAACTTAGCTGGTTTTTAACACAAAGAAATCTAGATAACTTATCAATACTTGTGCTTATAATTAACGGCTTATACTTTGAAATGAAAGGCACATATTAAACTCAATATTTACGTAATATATGTCTAAATATTTAACACTTTTAAACCGAAGTCTTTACAATCATTTTACACTACGATTTTTAAACTATCACTCTATTATTTTACTGTTTTCAATCGTAAACTATTTCAAAATGTATAAGGATGTTTTTTGCTAAGACGTTGAACGATTGAAGACCATCGTCAAATGCATCTGCACCACTAAATCTTTAAATAAAACCGTTGATTTGTTTAGTGATGAGACAGCAAAGTATCGATAAAGCAAATTATTTATTCATTAATTATTTATATATTTAGTCTGTTAACTTAATATAGATTCGTCAGAACTCATTGTTTAAGGATTCATAAAGTTTTGATTTGTATTCATTGGCATTAACTGATCAATGAACCAAAGCCACCGTGGCTTTGGTTCATTGATCAGTAAGGTCAAAGAGTATGTGGGTACTCTAAGTAATATAAATAATAATATAATTATAAAAGTAATGTTTTTTTTCTCTAGCGGTTTATAAATGAGGAGAAACGGCAGTTAAAAATATACCTTTGTAATATTGTATTATAACCAACCCGAGGTAACAAAACATTGCCCTCTGAATAATATCTCAAACAAATACCTACCTCAAAATAACAAGTAGGTACTTCATGTTTTCAATTACAACACGAATTTCGGTAATGTGCTGAATTCATGGCTAAATGCTCTATTTACGTGAAAGAAATAAACGATGCATCCAATCTTTAGAAATACTTGTGATACACTGCTGCCCGAACTTTTCAGGATACGTAAATCCTTTTATTATAATCGACTGATACATGTCTTTCGAACCTCATTTTTGAAATGCCATGCTAGCCAAGTAATGAACAGTAGTTATTATCCTTTTTGTATTATTAAGATGGGTGTCAAGCATACTTTGCCTGGAAATAAGCAATTATCATAGCGTATGGGCAATCGCAATACCAGAAGCATTGCTCATGCGTTACCGAACCTTCAAAATATAAGTCACCACACTGCCAATGCAAAAGGTTATGATCACACTTTGTCCTCTACTGACAACATAGCGCCTCCTTAAGAAACCTGGTAATCTTAATTACCGCAGGAACACAATATAAGGCTATTTAACTCTTATGTAAGGTGTACCTCGGTACTTCCATAGCCGCTCCCGTTTAAGGAAACCTCTAACATAACCAACGCTACTCTACCTATCAAAATGAGAACATAAACTACCAAATTCAGGGTATTAGACAATCAATAAACCTAAAATCACACACAATAGGCACACCCCAAATACATTTGTCTGATATTTGCCCCCATTTGCTCGAAATCCGTGATACTGAACGACAATGATTAATGCATTTTCCCTCTTAAACGACGTGAGCACATCCGAGCCGACGCAGACGACGCTCTAAAGTGAATACCGAAGTGATTAATGATGGTACCTTTTAGATTTCGCGATACAAAGGCTCGTTGTATACGCGTAAATTTAATTAATGTTGATAAAAGTATCTTATCGGAAAATTGTAGTAACAAGGTCTAAAATAATTTTTGGCAATGGACGTTTATACATTAATTTAACCCATAGGTCTAAAGCTGGATAAACGAAGCTAATAATATGAAAGTTGAGCTTATAGCATACTAGAAACTCTGTAAAACCTCGTACAGATTTAATTAATGTGTCGCTAATCTTAGCTAACCGAACTCTCTCAAACTGATCAGTAGATTTTATTAGTTACTAGCTGCGCCCCGCGGTTTCACTCGCGTTAGTCCTGACACCTTAGAAATATCGCGATGAAAGTAGCCTTTATGTTAATTCAGGTCTCATCTACATTCCAAGTTGTTTATATTATTAGTAGGATTCTACTCTCAATTTAGAAATATATATATTGATTGTAGTCATCTGCCAACAAAATTTTATAGGCTTATATCCGTCTTACAATCAGCAGATATCTTATTTAAATTAAGCTTAAAATCCTAATAAATAAATCTTGAAAAATATCCATCTGAATCAGACGATGTGAAGTCCAATGCACTAAGTAAAATATACGTATTTGCATCGAGCTATCAAGCCTGGCTAGGGGTTTCTTTGGTGGCTAAATCTTTAATTATTGCACCTCCAATCCCTAAACCTAAAGCATACGTAGAGGAATCCCCCACAGTTATCACAAAAAGTTAACCTTTAAAACAAATACTACCTAATAAATATTTACGAAGTAGCATAAACCTAGTCCCATATAAATCAATGCAGTACTCCCTAAGGGTGTCATAAAAGGTACTTTGCTGTATATTCATACGCAACAATTACCAATAACAGTTTACTACGATCACAAATCTAAGTGGTTATGGCTTATCCGCTGGGATCAACTATTATAGCAGTCAGGGCTATTTGCAATGCGAGCGATAAAAATAAAGTAAAATGAGAAAGAATATAAACACATTACTGTGTTTCTAACGTAACTAAAAAATTTCAGGTATTGAGCTTCGAGATTTTAGCAAGTGGATGTCCATAGTGTCTGACTACCTCTCCGGGGAGCAGACGTGTCTTTTGATCTCGGACGATGCAGGTTTTTGCGGAACTTGGATATTTCTACCAACGCTTTCGTACTAAAGAACTATTTGGCTGATACACCAATTTTAATCTTGTGTAGGAATTGAACCCTTTCGCCATTCTTGCAATCGATATACTCTATATCTCCACAGGGCTTGCCTTTATATGGGATATACAACTGATAATGTAGTGTCTATGGTAACCTTCATTCATACCATATATGTGTTTCTTAAGTCAGTGGTATAAAAATAACATCATGAAGGAGAATCTTCCCGTGGCCGAAGCTGTTAAAAGTATACAAAATAAAAATGGTATAAAAAGCTTATTACAAAACAAACCACAGAAATATCCCTATAAAAATAGTGTTACCTCATATCTTCAAATAAATTATGTTATTTTCATTGCGTATTATGTTAATTAATCAGGATTAAAGTTATGCTAATATGACAATGTAACATACAATGTACATTGTACACGTAACTCTCAAAGTGACAGCTAGTTTATTATATATATAAAATTCTCAGAAAATAACATGCACAACAACGTATTTTAAGACAGCCTCGCAATAGGAATAATTCCTGAACCGCGATAGACTTTACAAATATTCAAACGATGTTGAACAGAACACTAGACTCGCGACAAAGATTTGCGAATAACACAGTGACTTGCTCATACCTACAACAATAGTCAACCATTTAAATCATTCCGTTCAGTCAATACACGCGTCGTACCATTTATTGCAATAGCTTTATTCCGACGTAAGTGAAAACAAGGATATTTATTTATTTATGGTCTGCTGTCAAATTTAAGAATAATCATATAATATATACATAATATAACGGACTTGTAGCAAAAGTTACATCCAATCTTAAGCAAAGACTATTGCGCACTCTCTCTCTCTTTACAGGGACAATTCCAGAATCCTGATACAAAAATAGCCTTACAATAACACTTCCAAAATTTTGCGTTATAAGTGGCAGATATATGCCACTTTAACAACAAAACAATCTTCCAGACTATCATAACGTAAAATTTTAAATAAAATAAATGCTATCGATCTGGATTATTGTTTAACGCGTACATCACTACATCACTTAGCCCGTGCCGCAGTAGTCTTTATTGCGTGTGTCCATTGTGGAAAAGTTTATATAGCATGAGTAACAACACTATTCAAGTGATACATACAAGAATTACTATGAACCAATTTCTATATGAGAAGGCTTAGGCCATAGTCCACCACTCCCATTTGGTTGGCAAACATCGCACATCTTCGAGAACATTTTAACTTTTCACATATTTAAGACTGCGCCGAGCAAAATGTGCCAAAACAGGCGGTCACAGTTAAGTTGATAAAATCAACACTTTTTGTTTAATACAAATGTAAAATATATATTTACCATAATAATGAATGTGTTTACAATTACTCCGTGTAAAAAACTTAAAATAATTAACATTTTCACCTACAAAATTACGTAAATTTGCACGAAAAATGCAAAAACGTAAGCTCGTGTTACGTGATTTTAGATTAAAACAGTAGAAATCTATCCTATTTTACAGCTTAGACGAAACATAAATAGTTACATTACAATTTGTCCGTCCCAAATATTTAAGTTATTGGTTGACAATAAAGATACATATTTATCAAAAAAGCACTTCAAATCCTCCATACAATTTTACTATGGCGGCCGCGCGCCGATTTGAATATCGAGCTCTGTCATTCAGTCCAACCGCGTCTTACGCTCGGCGCAGTCTTAAGTGACGGTGATGATCTCTTTAAATAACGAGACTGGCTGTGCGGAAATATTGTTTGCTGAACATTATTCTAATATGCAATTGTGAATCCGACACGTTTATCCTCAATAATATTATAAATGACAATTTGAATTTTTTTGTTAATTTTTTATTTGTTACGCTTCCACGCCTTAATTACTAGAACGATCATTACGAAAACCTACACGTTGGTAGGCGTACAGAAAAAGGCAAAGACTATTTTTATCCCATAAAACAGTACTCATCTTGAGCGAGCAAAGCCGCAGGTAAAAGCTATTGAAATTAAACTACTATATACGGATTTTATCGCGTTGTTTATTTATCACTGTATTACAAAATTTTTGAAAATATTACTCTACTACTACTATTGATCTTATTTGACTAATTTATAAGCTAATAAAATTATTTCAACTATTAAATCTATTTATTTTTGGTTTACACTTTCCCCGACGTTTCGGGTGCTTTTCAGCAGCCATGGTCACGGGGATATAGTATCCGTATATAGTAGTTTAATTTCAATGAATAACATTCGCGTAAACAGAAGACAGTATTAGGTAAAAGCTAGTTGTAAATAGAAATATTACAACAAACACGTAATCTCTATTCTAAATAGCCCATATCAAATTTGAGTCTATAAAATAATTGGGTACACCTAATCATCTATACTAATATTATAAAGCTGAAGAGTTAGTTTGTTTGTTTGGTTGAACGCGCTAATCTCAGGAATTACCGGTTCGAATTGCAAAATTCTTTCAGTGTTGTATAGCCCATTTATCGAGGAAGGCTATAAGGCGATATAACATCACGCTAAGACCAATAGAGACAGAGCATCAATGAAAAATGTTGCGGAAATGGGGTTATTTATCTTATGTGAAGCAGATGAAGTTGCGCGGGTCAGCTAGTGTAAAATAATCCTAGTTCTAACTAATTTTATACATATAAATGTGAGCTTTTTTACTGTAATCGATTGGGATAGACACACGACTTCACATCAAGTTAGACACCCTATATACGCATAACTACGTTACATACAAAATAGAGAATTGTCGGCAAGGGACTGTGCATAGTGGTGTCGATGTAATGGTAACGATAGAGCGTCGCGTCCCGTTCAACGTGATTGAGACAAAATAACAAAAATATAACGCACTCTCTCGCACGATTCGCAGCGTTCAACTTCTAGTAGTTCAAAGTCCAAGCAGTCTAGGTTGATGTGTCGCTGTGTGTACTAACGAAGCTTAGTACGTATTTAGCTGAAGACCTAGATTAACAAATAAGCTATATAATATACTTTTTATCCCGTTATTGCCGCGGCATCGGGCTTTATGCGGCCAAACCGTGGGGCGCAGCTAGTATTTATAAATGCGAATATGTTTGTTCGTTTGTTACTCTTTCACGCCTTAACTACTCGACCGATTATCATGCAATTGCGCATACAGGTTGTCAAGAGTCCGAAAAAGGACATAGGGTACCTTTCATCCAAGAAAAAGTATCCCAGGGGATAGGAAATTGACATCACCTACATTTAAGCAAGGGAAGCTGTAGGCAAACAAGCTGTCTGTAATTTTTTTATTATTATAAATTCGAAAGTAACTCTGCATGTCTATCTGTTGCCTTTTATCGGCTAAACCACATCACCATTTTGGATGAAATTTAGTACAGAGATAGTTTAAAACCTAGGCAAAGAGGCCCCTTTTTATTGATGTAGTTAAAACGCGGGCGGAGCCGCGTGCAAAATTAAATTAAAAATTAAATTAAAATGCATTTAATTCGGACAACAGGGATCCATATTGTGTTAGTATTACAAATAGCTTATATCTAGTGTTAGTGTTAGTAGCGTACGTAGAACAAAACAAATTAAAAATAACAAGAAAAAAAAATAAAGCTTAAGCCAGTAAGTTATACCTAAATAGAAGTTTAGACATCATCATATTTTATTCCACCAACTATATTTCCAAAGTTAGGCTCGAATTTAAGATGTCGGTCTGACATTCTTTATGAGGTCACCGAACTCTCCAATAAGCTGTCACCGTTATTTTAATATATAGTTTTTTAACTGCCTTGTCGGTCTTGAGCCATATTTGCGCCAATTTTTTGCCAATTATAGGATCCCAGGATCGATTACTGGATTAAGAAAATTATTTTGGAGGTTAATGCTAGGTTGCTAGGCTGAAAGATTTCTTAGCTGCAGAAACCCTGGATAATATGGTCTTACGTTTTCGCGAATGTTATATAAACTTTACTTTGGCGGCCTCGATGGTGAAGTGGTAAGTGTAACCGACTGCCATGCCTGAGGTCACGGGTTCGATTCCCGCACAAGTCAAACATTTGTGTGCATGGACATGGAAGTTTGTCTTGGTCTTGGGTGTATCTATGTGTAATATGTAACTATTTACAAAAAAAAGTATATATGTATTTTTACCCATTATCTAGTACCCATAGTACAAACTGTGCTTAGTTTGGGCTAGATGGTGCTGTGTTTATATGGTAGAATATTATTATTAAACTACTCTATTAAACAAATTTTATCGCGTTGTTTTTTTAAATAGTATTGTTACATAATTTTGAAACTTTAAACTACTATTGTTGCACACTGCTATTAGTTACTATTTACTTCTATATAAGCTATTTAATTTATAAAAACCATTTAGATTTAATTTTACACTTTTATATAATAATAATAGTTTAAAGTTTTATAATTATACTAGCTGTCCCAACAGACGTAGTACTGTACAGGCGAAAAAAAAACTCAATCTAAACCTTCCTCGAATCCACTTGAACACACACAAAAAAATCATTCTAATCGGTCTAGCCGTTTAGGAGGAGTTCACTGTCAACACACATATATATAGAGATAATAATGTCTTCTCCCTAGGCTTTATTATTCCCAAATCACTTGGGGTCGGCTTTTCTAGTCTAACCGGATATGACTGGATATCAGTTTTTACACGGAGCGGCTACCACCTGACCTCCGCAACCCGAAGGCTAACGATACCCTAAGGCTAGACCAGTGTCAGGATATTATAGGGCACTGACTTCCCAATAACAACTGCCATAGATGTTCATGGCAGCCGGGACCGACGGCTTAACGTGCTCTCCGAGGCACGGAGCAGGCGATAATTGTCAATCAATACGCACATAATTTCGAAAAGTCATATAACTTCCGAAAGTCAGAGATGCGCGAGGTGGGTTCGAACTAGAGACCCTTTGCATTGCAAAAAAAACAAGTCGTTTAAATCTGTATAAAGTAGTTTAATTTCAAAGAAAGCCTGTAATTTTGTCCGTAAGATTCCGCAATAGACGCCTATGAAACACAATTCCAAATTCCATTTCGCCTCATCTCACGGGCGACCTAAAAGTATACTTAGAGAAATATTATAATAATGCATACATATATATACGGAAATACACAAACGTCTATCTATATATAGTATTGTCTTACTAAGACAAAAAACAAACGCTAAAACAAAACAAACAACAAAAACAAAGTCCATTAAAACAAAAACTCGCCTCCCATCCAATCGGAAAGCTAACTTAATGTAAATGCGAGATAAAAACGAACAAACCAACTATTCTAGGTGTTGTTTCCGATAACTGGATTGAGGGTAGTCACGTAGAGCGACGCGGTCCACTGCGCCAGATTTCATTAGAGACCCTAACGAGAATTTGTAAAGGCATCCGTACGTGCCCTGTATACAAGGCTACTGAGTTAGTTCTATTTTAAAAACATACATGTAAAAACAGCGATGGCCTAGTGGGAGGCCATTAGACTGCTACACAGAGACCTCGAGTTCGATCGATTCGATCTCTGACTTTTCGAAATCATTACTAGATAATCCTTACTATAATATTATAAACGTGAAAGTTTCTATGGATGTTTGTTACTCTTTCACGTAAAAACTACTGGACTGATTGCGATTAAACTTGGTATGTAGATATCTGGAGACCTGGATAGACACATAGGCTACTTATATCCCGATATTCCCAAAGGAACGGGACTTATGCGGGTGAAACCGCGGGAAAAACTAGTAAAAATATAAAACAAAGTCTCCCGCCGCGTCCGTCTGTCTGTTCGCAGTAAACTCTGAAAATACTAAACGGATTTTCATGAGCTTTACACTAATAGACAGAGCGGTTCATGAGGAAGGTTTAGGTGATTAATTTGTTAAGGTTTTGTTCTGCCTGTGCGAAACCGGAGCAATCGCTAGTATGCGTATAGAAGAGTTTTTTATCGCTCACTTTAACGTTGAAGAAAACCAGCATGACTGAGATTTTAGATAATGTTCTTGAAGATATGTGAAGTCTGCCAACCCGCTTTAGACCAGCGTGGCCCACAGCCTAACCCTTCTCACACTGAGAAGAGGCCCGTGCCCAGCAGCGGGACAATTTAATATAGGGCTAATATTATCATGTCTCCTGCTTCTGTAAGCATAGCTAGCTAAAGCTAAAAAACTTCCGTTGGTCGTATCTCCTCGTTTTGAGCACATCCCCATAACTGCCTCAGCCAGTATTGGAATACTTGGTGTTGACATATCGAGTGAAGTCCAGTTCCGCGGCTATTTAGAGAGTAAGGCTAAATTAGCTTCGAAAAAGCTTGGCGTGCTCAACAGATCAAGACAGTATTTCACGCCGAGCCACCGCCTACTACTTTACAAGGAGCAGGTTCGGCCTCATATGGAATACTGCTCTCATCTTTGGGCAGGGGCACCCCAGTACCAGCTTCTCCCTCTAGACCGCATTCAACGGAGAGCGACTCGAATCGTTGACTGCCCGGTTGTTTCAAATCGGCTAGATCCCTTGGCGCTGCGTAGAGATGTGGCCTCGCTATGCATCTTCTATCGCTTTTACTATGGGAAGTGCTCCGAGCAATTATTCGAACTGATCCCTGCCGCCTCTTTTCCCCATCGTCCTACGCGACAGAATTTCCATTCCCATCATTTAGATGGTTGGCAGTCCACAACTGTGCGCTTTTCCAGAAATTTTCTGCCTCGCACAACTAATCTATGGAATGAACTGTCACCTGCGGTATTTCCGGACCAATACGACCTACAAACCTTCAAGAAAAGAGCGTACTCCTTTTTTAAAGGCGGGCAACGCATTTGTAACTCCTCTGGTGTTGCGGGTGTCCATGGGCGGCGGTAATCATTTACCATCAGGCGATCCGTCTGCTCGTTTGCCACCTATATCATAAAAAAGAAAAAAAAAGCATTCAACAGATTTTTCAGCGTTCCTACATGCCTTTCACTTGTTAAATCAGGCAAGCAACGAATTTTTCTATGCACTGCGTTCGTGGGATGCCTTCGTTGCTTCGTTCGCTTGCATCGCATTCTTTCATTGCTGGAATCTTTAGCACAAAGAAATAGCATTGTGTTCTAGTATGCATTGGATTCATGTACGTTTTTAAAAACAATTTATGCATTAATGAAAGTGATGCCTGAAAATATAGTATGCACTGGTGTACACACATTTTCAGGTTATTTTTTGTTCTTAACGTTACAAAAGGTAGTGTATTTTCGTTTCCCACAATGCCTTTATTATGTTTTAAAATTCTCCAGCTGACACACATTAAAAGACTCATAACAACCAGTTTCTTTTGCTTAGGTACTAAATTATGATAAAGTATTAATTTGTTACTATTACGCTTTAAAAAATGGGATGCTTAGTTTTCTTATACATACCATCAGTTTTATAATTAAGAGCGAGTGGTATCATTTGGAGCAAATGTTTCATGACTCGTCCGCACTTGGTCTATTCCCTGTACTGTGTAGAAAACAAACTTTGATATATAATAACGGCCATAAGGAATACGAATCCGTCTGGTATGAAATTGACACACAGCATTCTGGGCCGCGGCGAGGCTAATCCTTTAAACACACTGGCACATTCACTCCACACATGGAGGCTAAATAAACCAAATAAAGTAACTGCTGCATATCAGATATACATAGATATCAGCGACGTACTTCCAACCTACATTGTGCTACGTTTACGGCATCGACTTCCCTAGAACTCTTATAAAGAATGCCGTATGATAATCCTACTGCAAGCAATTGCTTATGAACATAAGTAATGGTCAAAGGAGCTATTAAAAAGACGCAATTTTCGGATAAAAAATTATAGAAAAACCAGAAAATTTTAAAATGTAATTTATAGATAAAAGGATAAGTACACCTAACTCCGTCGCGCTCGTGATTAGGAACCCCGATTGGATTCAAAAGTAGTGGGGCAAACCCGAATAACAAATGTGAGTTTAATAGAATAGGTACTTTATGATTACGAAAGTGTCTATTATAAAAATAGGACTTGTATGTTGTACTTGAATATAGTGATAGCGTGAAAAAAATCTCACCCACTGTAGAATCGATGGCGTGGCGCAGTGGTAGTGAATGCGACTGCTGTGCATGAGGTCTCGGGTTCGAATCCCGGGTCGGGCCTATATAAATTTCTTGGGTTTTTCTGTTAAGAAATCTCAATAGCAGCCCGGAATTAGGAAGTTGGCGGTGTTAGACACACCCGTGCCTCGGAAAACACGTAAAGCCGTTGGTCCTGCGGCTGATCTCTCTTCGGTCGTGTCGGATTACCGTCCCATCGGATCATGGGAACAGAGAGTGCACTTGTGTTTGCGCACACGCTTGTGCACTATAATATCTCCTGCGCAGATGGCCAGTCTCCGTTAAGATTGGCCGCCGTGACCGAAATTCGGTCTGGAGGATATTATTATTACAATCGATGTAAATCCATTCACAACTTTTAAGCCTGATTGGCTAACAATAATACGAGTCATTTACAAACCATATTGCTAATAATATTCAAAAACTAGTAATTTATATCCTTAATTGCTTCTTTTAAAAACAATTTGTAATACAGTTATATTAAACCTACATCCCAACATTTTGTAGCCGCCAGTTAATCAATACTCCAGAGACTACGAATAGATATTTAGTAAAAAAATAAAGCTACATTACTACATTTATTTTGATTAAATTTTAATAACAATGTTAGTATAATATTGGCTAAATGTTATATAAAAAGGTTCTAGAATATTCTGTTTAAGAAACTCAACCTACACTTTCGAGAATATTGGGAGTGAATTTTGTATCCAATCGTTGGGATATGTTTCTAGGCACTATCTTTTCCTAGGGTCAGCTGTCTATATGTAATATTGAAGTAGAACTTTTGATCAATTTATGTTCGGATGTCTGTATCGCAGCTGAGTCTAATACTAATACTAAAATACGAAAGTATGTTTGTCGGTTTGTCAATCTTTCACGTAGCAACGGAGCAACGGGTTGATATGATTTTTGCATAGAAAACTATTCTTCTTTAAATGTTATAAATGTGATAGTTTGTGAGGATGGATTGATGGATGTATGAATGAATGGATGTTTGTTACTTTTTCACGCAAAAACTACTGAACCGATTGCGATATAATAAGGAAACTTGGTATGTAGATATCTGGAGACCTGGATTAACACATAGGCTACATTTATCCCGATATTTACACGGCATAAGGACTTACTTTGAAACCGTGGGGCGCAGCTAGTATTTATAAATGAGTTTGTTTGTCACGCTTTCACGCCTAAACTACTCAATCGATCATCATGAAATTTCGTCTACACTTTTTCAGGGGTACATTTCATCCAGAAAAAAGTAACATTCCCAAAGAACAGAAAATTAACAAAATTTAGATTAACGCGAGCGATGCTGCCGGCAAAATCTAGTTTAATTAATAAAGTTATGCTGGTATCGCCTGTACGAGTTATTTCAAAAATGGTATATTAATTTCGGTTATAAGTTTTAGGACTGCCTTTGGTTTTGTTACATTTAGGTAGGTTCGGCTTGGATTCCCGTGTCGGCCGTTGTGCTACCGGGTTTATTTATTAGGAATTTATTAGTAGCAACACAAAGTCTGGAAAGATAACTATATCTTTTATTTGCACATAAAACGGAAATTCTATTGAATTGCCGTCACGTACGCCAATAGCATAGCCTGCTGTTACGTGAAAGTGAGAAAAAGCAATGAAATGCCGTAAATCTTAGAGTTAGAAAAATGGTATCACGTGACCTTGAGGTCAGAGGTCAAAGGTCATAGTCATTTCGGGGTAGTCGAATGGCGTTGACCGCGAGTTTCTAGCTCTTACGGTTCTTGAGTTGAAAGTTGTATAACAGACAGCCGGACGGACAAAGCTGTTGTATAAGAGTTCTTTCGAACTCAAAAAAATATAGTTGGCATACTATAGGTATAATATACACAACTGCTGACCCCGTTGAAGTAAATAAATAGTTTGGGTTGTCTATTTTTAAACTTTGACATACACATCGACGATTTTATGCCACTGTGCATTTTCGCCGGAATGAATGAATATATATCACGGAAGCACGAGGCTATTTGAAATATAATGGATAGCCAGTTGCTTATATAATGAAGTACCGGACGTGTAAAAATACTACGGCGTAATAAATACAGTTATACATGTATACCTGTTTCTATACCATAACAAAACGTGTCGTTTCAACACAATCTTAACAAGCTGGCAACATAATTATTATAACATTCTTCATGGTCAAGAACAACGTTAAATGGCGTACCTATATACTTATTCATAATTCAAAACTACCTGTTCCGAGAATATTTAATGCCGCTAAAACCTTCCGGATCCGCAGCGGAAATACTCATTTTAAATGTAACTGAAGTTGAAATACAACAGCTTGATGGATTTATTACTTATTTAGGTCATAGAGTAGGTTAAGGCAACGTTCGTACGCGTAACAGAACAATGACGAGGACATCGCAATTACGCGCGAATGTTGTTAGTATGAACCCGCCATAAAACATATCAAAATACAAAACAACTAATTCGTTCCATACCTATTATGACGCGAATAAATTGTTTATTTATTTATGTGGCTCACAAAACAAGTTACAATCAATGAGAAACATGGTGTAAAGTAAATAGGATAAACTAAATCGTAGCTTTAACTATGTGTGCACGATATGTTTCGAGTAAGTACCTTAACAGTTCGATCTAATTCAATTGGTACTTACTTGCGTTCTATACAGAGATCTAATACCCGATTACTGAAAGATTAATCAACGACGTGTCAAAATCAAACTGAAGTCAAGCCAGTGACTTTAATTTATATCCTTTAAACTATTTTGGTTTCATCTGCCTTTCAAAAACTAGGTACTATCTTACGGTACAATATTTTTCTTATATTGTGTGTAAAAACATACATGTTTCCTCACAATGTTTTCCTTCACCTGTGAAAGAATACATTACGAGCGATAATTAACATTTTAATACACAACTTAGAAAAGTCACAGCTACGCGCCTTTAGGTCCGAACTTGCCTCTGCTTGGCATTCTTAGCTCTTAGCTCATTCTTAGCGCACCAGGTATAGATTGTATAACTAGTTTTGTCCTTAAAAATTATCACTCTATCTTATGTACAATGATAGCTCATCTTTGCAACCTTAGTATTTCTGCTGGAATTTTTCCAGATATCTTCAAGAGGGCCGTAGTTGTTCCTATTTACAAGGGTGGAGGTGAGGATGTGTTATCCAACTATCGGCCGATTTCATTACTTAGCACAATCAGTAAGATTATTGAAAAGGTTGTTAACATCCGCCTAACTAGCTTTTTGGAAAATAAACATCTTTTAGCCGACAATCAATATGGATTCCGCTCGGGCAGGAACGCAGAAGACGCTGTCGCCAATCTTTCACAAACAGTCACAAAAGCTCTAGACAGAGGAGACAAATGCATAACTATCTTTTTAGATCTAAAAAAAGCTTTCGACACCGTGTCTATTCCAATACTTTTACTAAAATTGGAGGATCTAGGGATACGTGGGAATGCACTCCATTGGTTCAGTGACTACCTGTCCAATAGAAGCCAATTCCTAAAAGTATGTGATGTTCACAGCTCAAGCTTACCCGTTACCCATGGCATACCGCAGGGAAGCACTCTCGGACCTACTCTTTTTCTAGCCTACGTCAATAGTCTATGCAAACTTAAAATCAATAACTGCAGTACACTTTCTTTCGCAGACGATACGGCTCTCATTTTCTGGGGTGAATCGTGGTCACAAGTTAAGAAATCGGCTGAAGCTGGACTATCAACAGTAATGAAATGGCTTGATAATAATCTCTTAACTATTAATGTACCGAAAACCAAATATATCTGTTTTAGGATTTCTGAAGCCAAAAAACCTCCATCAGACTACAATATTAAAGCTCACGATCATTATTGTCCCATAAACAAAAATTTGGATATAACTTGCCATTGTTCCAATCTTGTCCAAACAGAAACCCACAAATACTTAGGGATTATAATTGACAAAAACATGAATTGGAAACCGCACATTGCAGCGCTTAGTAAAAGGGTACGCAAACTTCTACATGTTTTCAAAAATCTCAGAGAATCCGCCGACGTTAACCTAATTACAAAGATTTACCTTGCTCTTGTCCAATCACTCTTAACATATTGTATACCCGTGTGGGGTGGAGCTGCTGCAACACATCTCTTAGAGCTAGAGAGAGCACAAAGGGCTGTTGTCAAAGTTATGCTGCGTAAGCCCAGGAAATACCCAACGGATAAATTATATGAGGAAGCCAAGCTATTGACGGTTAGACAACTATTTATCTTACTGTCGGTTGTACGCCACCATAAAACAATTGTCCTCTCCCAATTACCCCAACATAAAAGAAGAATACGCACCTATGTTCCTTCTTTCAACTCAACTTTCGCGCGAAGGCAGTTTCTATACACTGGACCTTATCTGTATAGATACTTCAATGACTTAAAACATATATGTAAAATGAGCAGAACAAGCTTAAAAATAACCTTGAAAAATACTTTAAAAGTGCTGGGCTACCGTAAAACGGAAAATATTATGAAGATGAGTATTAACACATAACTACATGGTTTCTCTTCACACACAACGAAATCATTCACAAACACACGCACTCACACACACACACACACACACACACACTCACTCACTCACTCACACACACACACACACACACACACATACACACACACACACACACACACACACACACACACACACACACACACACACACACACACACAAACTCACTCGCTTAAATATCACCTCTCCGTAACTCACACAATACGATGCAACACTCGCTATTTCTAATTTATTAAATTTTTTTTCCTTTAATATTTTAGATAAGATAAAATACAATTAAAAGTATGTATTTCCAGTTTGTTATTTGGTTAGTAAAATTTCATATTTGTACCATAATTCACTATTACAATAATCGTCTGTACTTTATAACTTGTACCACACTCCATAGGTACTCGTACTTGTAGTCGAGTAGTCGAGCGATTTTATTATTTGTATGCGTCGTTGTCATTGTAATATACCCTCAAAAGAAAAAGCGTTCTAAAAATTAAATATTTGTTAAAATTAGATGTAAGATCCCTTATATAGAGTGGAGGGTTGGTAACCTGAGATACAGGAACCATCCTAGTTCAGGTATCAGCCCCCCATAGTATATTTTTATGAGTATTTATATTGTTTATCAATTAAGATAATTATGTACTTTATTCTGTTACTATGGCGAGAAAATAAACGTTATTATTATTATTATTCTAACGATCTCCCACTAGGCTATCGCTGGACCTTACATGATAATATAATATGATATGATATATCATGTACTTGTAGGAGCGATATAATGATGTGAGGTGGAAGAAATGATGGTCACATTAATATATACTTTCTTTACTGGTACCAGAAACTTATAATAGATATACAAAATAAACTACATAATTACGCGAGCTGAGCGGGTGTGAGGAGAGAATGCTGCGCTGCACATACACATAGCGCGGCTTGTATATTTTGTCGCGTCAGCAGCCGCTACATACTGTTAGGAGAACGCTATAGGCTGTTACTACATCTGTTCGATCGAATCGATGTTGGATCGCTCAATGGACTCCACTTCATAAAACTATTGATCAATCATCAATTAATGTAGCTGTAATATAAACCTGTTGCTAACAGCAAATCTTCCCTTCCTTCAACAGTCGGCAGCGCCTTCACAGACTACAGGGACAATTTTCTATCAGACGGATCGTATGCTTTTTATCCACGTAAGCAGAATAAAAATATTCTTTGTTAAAAGGCAAATAAAATGTAATATACGTATATCACTACTCAGTAACTATACGACTCAATAAAAAATACCAAAAAGCTATTAAAACAGTAATAACTATCATTAAAACTTTTACCGACGACTTTTCAAAACACTTTTAGGAAAAAAACATATCAGAAATATTAATCACCACTTTGTAAAATCGTATCACAGAAACGCGTGTCAAATAACCGTTAGGGAAACTTTGAACAATTTAATTCATAACTATTCATTCTAGGTATTTTAGTCAAACGACTAAGTGGCTAATAAATTCTCGGTTAAAAGTTTTAGCTTTTGAGCTCGAATCTGGCTTTTAAGGATATCTAATTTTTGAAGAAAATATTACGTTCATTTACTTTTCTATCTAAAATTGGTGTCAGTTTATTATCTGCTTTATACTTTACTCGTTTTTTCATTGCTTTGGTGGCAGTCGAACCAGCATTACTGTTATGATAAGCAATAACATCTTGGCTGTAATGTTTTGGTTTCACAGAAGCAATACGGACGGAAATACGATCAAACCACTGCCTACCATGTACAACGTGTAGCTTATTTTGATGAATTAATTTTAAATGTTCTATTTTATGCTTTGTTGTTACATGTTGTCACGCGGACCGCGCGCGCCATGACGGCTGCGCGCGAGTCGGAGTGGTGGCTGGCGCCCCTCTTCGCCTCCTGCCCGGCGGTAGTGATATATAAGCCGATCGCGTCCTGGACCGCGACCTCTTCCGCCCGGCTGCACATCTCCAGCTAAGTGTCCTGATTCCCGGAGGACCACGAAGCAAGCCTTTAAACGAACAACGCCCTGACTTTTGTCTTGTAAGAAAGTTAATATTGGCTGTACTTTCTCTAAAAATATATTAAGTGTTAATCCTCATCTCATCTTTGATTCTCTAATTAATAAACACCCTAAAAGTTACAATGTATGTGCATGTTGTGGTCTCCTATAACTGAAGGAGTACACTATACAAAACTTATGTTCGTTTGTTTGTGCAATTTTGTGTATATTCTTTGTTAGAGATCCATAATATATTTTCTTTTTTATTTTCACGATTACTAGCAATTTGGATTTCATTTTTATTTTTTTAATAATATTCTATTCTATCACATACACTCAACACCATCGTTGCCACTCAAGACGAAGGTGAGGGAAAGGGAAGTGAGAAGTTAGGGGAGAAGAACGAGGGTCAGGAAGTTTTTGGATCTCTGGCTCTCTCTTCTTAAATCGGTCGGTGTACGTGCTATGAACATGTAACCTGGTGAATGACAATAAGCTTACCGTAATGCGACACCTTAAGATAGCTGGAACTGTATATCTGATGAGTTAGGCAGAAATGTAGCCTTTTTTACTTGATTTTAAGTATTGACGCATACCTCCCCGTGAGGCGACGGAGAGATTGTGTCGGACTCACCGGGGAAAGATGTCCCGGTAATATCGACTAAACCTACCACGTTTGTCCTCGATATAACCAGAAACGGCGAATCACTTTCACATGCAATCGCGGCCCCGCCGAGGTTTTGGCCCGCCGTATAATACGTTAGGTCACAACACGAAAAGACCTACCCTTTAGGCACTTCTACATATTAACCCAACTGTCCCCTTGAGGGGGGATGGACACACGACACAGAGGCGTGCGTGGGAACACGCACGTCGCCTCGATATTAAGGAATGTAGCCTAACCAAACTTTATGCAGGTACTTATTTTGATAACAGAGGAGGAACCTATTAAAGGAAAGATAACTACAATATAAATTCTGTATTGCAAGTGTTCTTGTAAAGCCCTACAGATAAGCTTGAATGCTTGTGTTAGGATTGGGTAGTGCAGTGGGAGGGATTTAAATCGACCCTCTCGATAGGAATTTCTAAAGCCTTATCTGGCTACTGTACGATATAACAGTCAACTATAATAACTATAGCTGAGGACAATATTGTCTTACGTTCACGCGAATGTTATACATTGAAATTAAACTACTTTATAAGTATTTTGTCGCGTTGTTTATTTTAATTATTATACTTGGGATCCAATAATACAAATAGTCAAACCTAAGGAGAAGCAAAACACAGCCAGACGTCATGATACTTTTATCGCTATCTTGGTAAATATGAACATAAATGATTAAATTACCTTGAAATAACTACACTGCAGAACATTGAGACAGCTACCATTTTAGTCTCCCCGCGAACATGGCTGCTGTAAAGCAACTGAAACGTTAGAGGATGTGTCCCACTTGTTGACGGAATGTGTCAGATTTCAAACTGCCAGAGAAAATCTGCGAAATGAGTTACTTTTAAATATGTATGATATCGGTATGTTTCATCATATATTGTCAGCACCTAACTCAAAAGCCGCTTCTAGCATTTATAAGTTCGTGTCGTTGCGTTTTAACTAAATTGTTGTATAACTTGTTATGAGGTACGATGGGACTGGCATATACAATTGTATAAAAGTTCCTTATAATAAAAAAAGAGAAAAAAAAAATATATATATATTATTTAATAATTTAAATAGCTTAAATTGTAGTAAACTTTAATAATAGTAGTGTTAAAGTTCAAAATTATCTAATAAAAGTGTTTTAAAATAAACAACGCGACGAAATACGTATAAAGTAGTTTAATTTCAATATATCTGACGATTACAACTTTTTGTATCAATTGGGCTGATTCACACACCATTCGGCGCATAAACAATGTCATAGAAACCATTTAAACCATTGTGCCATAGCTTAAGTACAATTATATTCATATTAAAATTCACATAAAGTCACCCAAAGACACATCATCAAATATTCTATTACAGTAAAAGTACTTTATTTTACATTAAACACGTATACTAAAATAATTCAATTTATATTTCATAGAATTGAAACGGCCAATTATTTATTCATTTAGACCACAAATGAACACTTTTAAGTGTCAAATGTTAGACTAGTATATGGAAAATTCTTTTTTGTACATATTAGACAACGTGTCGTAATTGCTTTAGTATTTAAAGGTATAAATATATATGGCTTACCCTACGCTGATTCATGTGATGACGAGTTATATATTTTTTAAAAAGACCTCTCACATTAGGAATTAATCCTGTGTCGCGGGGGACTTTCAAACAACGGACACAAAGAACATCCAGACTCGGAACAACCATTTGTGGATCACACAAATTTTTGTCCCGAGTGAGGATCGAATCCACAATACCCGGCACACCGGCGGCGAGGCGACCACTTACCAGCCACTCCGTCATCCGTGCAGACAAACGTGATTGGAACGGTGATATGCCTGATATTGTAAGCATTCATTAACCTGCTTACTATTTTTTTCTTATGATATTTATTAAGATGTATAATTATAAATACCTATGTATAAAAATATGTTTTAGTTGAACTTATTTTATAACATAAAGAATCTAAAAGATTGTGTAGTTTAGTCACTTTTCCCCGTTACACTGGCACCAGAAATAGAACGCCATATTAAGTCTGTGTAGTCACACACAATCCAGTTACTGCACTCCAGTTACGTAACTTTACATAACATAGCATCTCGCTTATATATCCCTGAGGGATAAGCAGGATTGTATTATACTCATATTGAGTAGATAAGTTTAGAATACAAGTACTAGCAAGCTATTCTTGCTAATAGGACACGTTTTTAAAGACTGGCTTCTACTAAATCTTTTTCTGTACTGCCAAATTGACAAGTTGCCAAATTGCTCGTCAAAATGACCACACTCCGCTTGATGGTAAGCAGTCGTGTGGTCTAAGAGCAGTGGCCTCCACACCGTTCTCATAGCAGCCGAGGCGATATTGAGATCTCTACTTTGACGGCCTGAGAATGTGCTTTTTCACGCCCCGCTTATAGGACCCAGGATTGAAGGAAAGAGGAAACACGTTTGAAGGTATATGCGTGTTTCTTAAGTCAGTACTGTATTAATTCAGTATTGATTGCCTCGGTGGCGCAGTGGCACTGAGCATGACTGCTGTGTATGAGGCCTCGTGTTCAAGTACCAGGTCAGACCAATAAAATGTTTTAGAGTTTGGCTTCCAAGAAATTTTCAAGCGCTGCTCGGAATTAGAAAGTTGGCTGTATCAGATCCCCGTGTCGTGGACTGTACCTAATGCGAGAGCCATCCAATAACACTATCGAACCTGAGAACAAAAGCCTGGTAAGCTACCTCCGAGAAAAAATTTACTAACGTTATACACCAAAGCGCCTCCTCAATATCGGACATGTTTATTAATTGTTCCACTACTGGACACGGGCCTCTTCTCAGTGTGAGAACAGTTAGGCCACAATCAGACTCGCTGATTTCAGCATGAATGGGCTGACTCGACCGGGGAAGGACCACCCCTTCTCACAGAATATCGACGTGAAATAGCAGTATTCCTACTGTTGTGTTTCGTTCAGTAAGTGAGAGTGGCGGAGGCCCAATCACCCTCTTTCCCCCTTCCCACTCCTTCTCCTTCCCACTTCATTTTTCCTTTCCTAAAGGGTCGGCAACGCGCAAGTGATGCCTCTGGTGTTGCAGGCGTCCATAGGCTACGGTGACCACTTACCATTAGGTGGACCGTAAGCTTGTTTGCCACCATAGTTGTATAAAAAAAAATACAATATGCTGACCCAGTACGGGTAAGCAGACTTCACACATCTTCGAAAATATTATGTAGAAATCGCAGACAGGCAGGTTTCGTTCATGATTTCCTTTACCGTTAAATCATATAATAATTAACTAATTTATTACGAACATAACTTCGAAAAATCAAAGCTGCGTGTCTTGGGTTCCAACTCGAGACCTCAGGCATATTAGTCCAACGGTCTCCCACAAGGCTATACTGCTATACTTTGTTCCCATATAATGATTGAGTTTAATTTGGATTTATTAGCCAACCATTAGTGTTTCGAATGCATCACAATAATAAATTCAAGTTAAAAGCCTCTCACCTCCTGTGGTGCGATATAATGGATTCATTCATTTACATAGGATGCGCTAATGGCACTGAGGTTATAGTGGTAACAATACCTACCAAGGTAAAACACTTATCCATAACCAATATAGGCGATCCATAAATAATCCACTAGCTTTTGCGCGCGGCTCCGCCCGCGTGGCACCTACATCAATAAAAGCCCACGTCGTTTTTCAGGTTTTAAACTATCTTTGTACCTTCATACAAATCAATTGAGTGGTTTAGCCGTGAAGAAGAAGGTAACAGATAGACAGACAGGCAGAAATATTTTCGTATTTATAATGTTACTTTCGAATTTATAATGTTAGTAAGGAAATAAGGGTAGTACGCAGTATTTTTGATGAAGTTATGACAGTAACCACATGCACGATTACTTTATATTGATATATTGGGAATTAAAGTGATCGGCGCGTGTAACGATGTTTATTTATTTATTCTGGATATAGGTATCTGATCAGTGGCGTAGTGCGGGTATCAGCCGCCCCACGGTGATCAATTATTGAGTTTTAGCTAGACGGAATTCAATTTTCTTAAAATGAACAGAATTCGAGAAAAATAGCCGATACGTGCTTAGAACTATTGTGTACACTTTGTGCTACAATATTATTTCCATATGTTGTTTGTGTCATCAGATACTAAAGAATCGCTCAAAGATATCGACTCCGCAAGTTGCATTGATAATTGCTGTTTACATAAGATTTATCTAGTGAAGTTGATTATCTCTTGTAGTATAAGTTTTTACTGTAGGATTTAATAAAATAATGCATGTTCTTAAAGATATTTATGACTTATTTTTAGTTCATGCTACATTGCGATAATTTATCAGAAAAAAAATACAAAATTGTAGCCAATTTTTTTGTTTCTACGTACATTATCTTTACAGAAACAAGAAACAGAATTTTTAAGTTTGTTAATATTATCCAACCCTCAGCTATATTATTATATTCAATGAGATTTTTTGGTCATTTTTACACTTCTTGAACAAAGTTTATAATTTATGAGGTAACAGTGCTACAATTAAAAAATGAGATTTGTTCAATGTGTTTTTCAGCATCCTCCAATGAAACCTACATCTACGACAGATGTATTGTACATCTGCTCATTCCCCTCGTTCGTCATGAAATAGTTCAAATATTTACAAGATATTATCCCTGGGTGAGCCGCCCCTGTCGCCCCCAGTACGCTACACCACTGTATCTGATTATAACATTTTTTTATTCGAACGTCGGTGCACGGATGGCGATATCCAGTTATAAGTCTTTTATCAGTATGTATCTAGGTATATGGTTAGTTTATAGGTTGAAATGATGGATTACTATAGCAATTGGGGTTACAAGTTACTAGTATTCTTACTAACCCCTAAAGCTATAGCCTAATGGGGAATCGTTGGCCTGTCACGCAGAGGTCTCGAGTTCGATCCCAAGGCGCGCATCTCTGATATTTCGAAGTTATGTGCGTATTAAATAGTTAATTATCTCTCGCTTTAACGGCGAAGGAAGACATCGTGAGGAAACCTGCAGGTCTGAAGATTCTCCATAATGTTCTCAAAGATATGTGTAGTCTGCCAACCCGCACTGGGTCAGCGTGGTGGACTATAGCGTAACCCTTCACACACTGAGAAGAGGCCCGTGCCCAGCAGTAGGACAGTTTAATACAGGGCTGATATTATACTATTACTACGTATTAACCCCTCCAGCTAAACTAAAATGCGTGTGTTAGGAATGAGTTCATGTTAAAATATTTTGGATTCGGATCCACGTGATTATTCGATCCAGTCCAATGTCTTATAGTGACCTTACAACACTTCAGTAGTATTTGTATGTCTACAAGGATTTTACAGCACCTTTACTATATAATTTTTACTTACTATTTCATGGCCATGGGGACATTCTTTTCCTAAGTAATTTCATGAAAATAGTGACAATTACCTAGCGTTGAATTATATACAATTATATATGCAAAAATTAATGAATTACTATATTTAACAATTTAGAATAATTGCACATTAGTAATTGTATAATGTAACATCATACAATATAAATAGTAGTCAAATACTTTACAGTTTGATTAGCTATAAAAGGCGTGGCAACACTGTTGTCTGTCACTTCTTGTTGTGAGCTGTAAGTGAACGGACTTATTAAACTTCCTTGTGTCAAAGTTTAAAATAAATAGTTAAAGTGTTTGTACAGTGTGTTATTTAATTCATAACCTCTAATACCTAGTGACAATGATTCATTTTCTGGAACGCAATAAGTAGCAATATTTAATCTATTATCAAATTATTATCTGTTATAAGCTCTTTATACGTTGGCGCTTGCCTTCACTCGGCCAATTAGGCGAGTGATACCAAGCATTGGTAACGTAAAGCAAATACACCGTCTATACGATACGATGGCGTAGTGGTTAGTGTAACCGACTGCCACGCCTGAGGTCGCGGGTTCGAATCCCGCACAAGTCAAACATTTGTGTGCATAAACATGAATGTTTGTCTTGGTCTGGGTGTTTCTATGTATAATATGTATGCATTTACAAAAAAAAGTATATATGTATGTTTATCCATTGTCCAGTACCCATAGTACAAGCTCTGCTTAGTTTGGGCTAGATGGTGTTGTGTGTATGTGGTAGAATATTATTATTATTATTATTATTGGCTGTCTCTCGGCAACGTTGGGCAACATGCCGGCTTTAGAAACTACGAAATTTCACTTGCTACGATTCTGGCATGTCTCGCTTAAATTCACTCTGATAACTACCGTCACGCTCGTCGGCTTATAAAAGTTTATTATACTCTTAACCCGGACCTTTTTTCATTAAAAGAACAATTACACCCAGCGCTGTAGCAACCTTTATAAAAAAACTACATTTCGTTTATTACATTACACACAAAAAATACTAACATCTGTGTACGGGCTAATTTTACCCGTAAGCCTGAAAGCATAATATTTCATATCGTTATAGTCGGAAAAACAGACGCGTATATGTCGCACTCCTAGTGGAATAAAGGCGTAAGAAGAATATGCTAACTTTAGAGCAAAGTAAAAAATACTGTTTGGTCTGATATATTAATTATAGGAAGTACTTTTATAATCAAAGACTGTATGTAAGATTAAGTGTATTTATATCAACTCATAAGTATTTAATTATTCATAAACATTTATGTTTGAAAAATATCAAACTCATTATGACACGACAAATTATTTTTTTGGTATAAGACCTTTATTTTTTTAAATGACAACTGTGCTTGTATCTCACTTCCTGCACTATTCGAATCTGCAATAAAAATATCGACGTAATTGTACTTATGCCTTTACTGAACTAGTGGTGCGATTTGTACGAAAAGTTACCTTACGCGAATAAAGTTATCCTTACTTAATCTTTCATGTGTCGTGTGAACACCAGGTGTTCATAACCGCCAAGGCCTTCCTTTCACTTTTTTAATCAGACGCTCAACGGGTTTATTTTATAAATACGAATATGACTTAGTTGTTAGTTTGTTACGCTTTCACGCCTTAATTACTCGACCAATGAACATGAAATTTTGCATAGACGTTGTTGGGAGTACAGAATAGGACATAGGACACCTTTCATCCAGAAAAAATACAGTTACTAACCTAACCCACATTTACGCAAGCGAAGCCGCGGGCAATATCTAGTCTAGTAATCTAGTCTAGTCTTGTCTAGTCTAGTCTAATCTAGTCTAGTCTAGTCTAGTCTAGTAATACTATAAATGCGAATGTGAGTGTGTTTTTTGTTACACTTTCTCGCCTTAATTACTCGATTCCTGAGCTGGCATCTTTTGGAAACACTGCCAAAATATTCAATTTGTTTTTGTTTTCCTTCTTTTTTATTTTAATTTTAGTAATTATTAGTAATAGTAAACGATTGTACTGTTACCATGTTGATATGTTGTGTTTTAGTGTGTCTAATAAATTACTTTTCTTTCTTTTCTTTCTTTCCTTATCTACTTAACCGATCTCTATGAAATTTCACATACACGTTGCCAGTGTTACAGAATAGAACATAGGATACCTTTCATCCAGAAAAAGTACTGTTACTAATTTAACCTAACCTATAATTACGCAAGTGAAGCCGCGGGCAATGTCTAGTACAAAACGAGATGGGTGTAAAAAACCAGGATTCAAACTGTTCATTTTTTGTTTTTTATTTTCATCAGCTTTTTGTAATGTCCCTCTGCTGGGCAAAAGCCTTTTGGACTTTCAAATAACTCTGTTAGTGGATATCCCCTGACCTTATGACCTTGTGGCCCCTATAACGGGGGTCTTTTGACCCACAGGGCCCATATTCAAACTTGACCGAGGGATGACCCCAAGGTGTCTGTACACCAAGTTACAAGTCAATCGGTCCAGTGGTTCCTGAGCTATGCCTGCCACTAACAGACAGACACACAGACCCACATAGTGTTTTCATTAACCTCTTCGAAGAAGACTCAGAGAGACTACTTAATAATTTCTTTATATCTTACAAATTCTTACCAAATAGGACGGAACTACCTCACGTTAAAACAATGGTTCCGTACAATATAGTTTTAACAAACAAAACACACCAAGCTGTGTACTGGAATATTTACGTACATTTACAAACATACACAAAGAATATGTACCTTACCTATAATTTTAAATTCTTTAGATACATAATTTCAAGCTTGCAATGTGGTTGTATACACATCAGCCCACGTATTTTCCTATTTCGTCTGCTGGATTTGGACGTCGCGTCCCACGTACGTTATAGAGGACGATTCATTGCAATCTACTGGACACATGTTGACGTATTATATGGATTGGTTTTTACCTATATCTATAACTAGCTGTGTGTTTATAGTTACTGCGCAGCTCCAGTGGGTCGTAGCGTGATGTTATATAGCCTATAGCCTTCCTCAATAAATAGGCTATCCAACACTAAAAGAATTTTCAATTCGAACCAGTAGTTACTGAGATTAGCGCGTTCAACCAAACAAACAAACAAACTTTTCAGCTTTATAATATAAGTATAGATAAAGCTTATATAATACATAGATACAAGTGGAACACTTATTACTGTTTTGTTTAAATCTCGGCTAGTTTATAGTCGTAGTAAATGACTAGGTAAACGGGTAGGTAAAGTTTACATTTTTAGGTTAGACTTTGTGGCGCTATTGAGAATGTAATTATTTTTATTCTATGCAGGTACCGAAGCAAAGCTCGTGGCTCTAAACTAACGTAAGTGAGCTGATGAAGATCTTATTTTATTTACAAATAGATTCAAATAAATAGGAAATAAAAATAACTGATTCATTTACTTAAATATGTAAAATAGACCATCAAAAAGCTAATATTTTATTATATAAATATTATTTGAAAATCTACCACATTGTATTTATTTATTTTATCTAGTTTGCCAACAGTAAATATATAATACACTAAAATAATAAATGTGACACAGAAATTAAAATATTTATATATTTACCATTTATAGGTATTTTACGTCATAAGAACATGCCATTCAGTCGTTGCTTCTATTTTACAGCAGCTGACAGCGAGCGCTACATTCAAGGTCATTGGCATCATGAAAAAGGGAACCGTAAGCCGAGGCCATAAAACATACGCCACAAACGGATACGCTCTGCGCGGCAAGAGTTAGCGAGTGATAATATAATCCTCGAAGATTTTATTATCCTCGCTTTGACAGTCGCTGTACCTTTATATGTATAAGCCAAAAAGTGGCTTGCCTTTCTGAATACTTTAATATACCTATGTTCTAGCACTAGCATGCCTTTAGGCTGCTGTTTGTTATGCATTTAGTTTGATGCGCACATGCACTACCTGCGGGTATAAAAGAGCAGTAAAGTGGCGGTAGCCCAATGGATAAGATATTGGACTTGTGGGCGTTGGCGGGCTCCAATCCCACCCATTGCTCTACTGACGTTAACCCACTCCTAATACAAGCATTCCAGCTTAGCTGGAGGGGTTAACAAGAATACTAGTAATTTGAAACACAAATTGTTACTTTTATTTAAAAAAAGTGAAATGTTAAACATTATACATCAGAGTTATTAGAGTCGTAGGTGGTGCTAGTTGCCGTGTTTACCTCAGCTCAGCAATAATCGTCACTTTTTATGTTAAATATACGTCAGTAATTATATAAAGCTCACCATCTATCGTTTGTGAAAGCATACACATGATGATATAAAAAATAAAAGCGGCAATCCGACCTAGCATTAAATCAGAGAGTTACTAAACAAAAGTGAATTTAATAGTAAAAATTAGGTACATTGAAATAACACTTTAACTACACTAGTGCAAACTTATCAATAGTTAAACAGTCAAAAAACAAAAGGCGCCCCCTGTAATCTGACATGCCTATCGCTGCACATAAAATTTATTTCGGCATATCTTTACTTATGTAATGCATGATGGAACAGGTTGTAACTTCTATGCGCCACCACTATTGCGCTCGACGTGTTGTAGTTAAATAGAATCTTATCATTTTGATATTTTATAATTTGTCGGATTACAAGGTACTCTTCATCAAAAACTGCTGGACTATATATATAAATATACATGTGGTAGTACTCTATAATTCGACAAATTCGATAGTCTGACACTGCTCTGCAAAATGTTTGTGTGTCTCTCTGCAAAATGTTTGATTACCGGGAGTCTACTGTTCTATATATCTATACTAATATTATAAAGCTGAAGAGTTTGTTTGTTTGCTTGAACACGCTAATCTCAGGAACTACTGGTCCGAATTGAAAAATTCATTCATTTCAGTGTTGGATAGCTCATTGATCGAGGAAGGCTATAGGCTATATAACATCACGCTACAACCAAAAGGAGCAGAGCATTAATGAAAAATGTTGCAAAAACAGGGCAAATTCTCTTATGTGAAGCAGATGAAGTTGTGTGGGTCAGCTAGTTTATAATAATTATACTAATAATACAGAACCAAAGTCTATAAACATAAAAAATATTAAAGATACACAGCATCGTATTATGTCATTGTAGCAAAGTTTCACAAAACGTCTGCTACATTATTTATTATACTCTTTTTTTGGAGCCATTACGTTTCAAATAGCACTACTGTCATATTTATTAATACTTGGTATTTATAATGTAATTTATTATGCTCAATAAGTGGACTGTATGTTCATTTGAGTTAATAAAGATCTTTAAACTTATTATGTATTAGTGGATAAGGAATAATACATTAGGTGCACGCACATTTCGTCCACCAAATTTGAGGTCCAGCAGTACCCTGCCTATTAATTCGGGCATAGAGGCGTGTAACTCCTTTTGGGCCTTATAACCCGCATTCTTACAACTGTAATACCTGTGTAGCCAGATTCAGCAGTGGTGACCATGGAGAACGCCGAGTATTGACAATAAAGTCCCTGGGTAAGCGCTTATTTAATCTTTACCGGTGGTAGGTCTCTTATTGCAAGAATCGTCTAGATGGGTATCACCACAAATCAAATCGTTTATTTGCTAAAATGTGGTTTTTTATACAGATGGTGTAATACAAGATTAGAGCAACACATTTGCCATCAAAGTCCCATGGCATGCAAATATAGTTCACAATTATTTACATCACTTTTTTTAATTATTAACATTATACGTTTTACAATTTAGATACTCGTACACACAGCGACACATCAACCTAGACTGTTTGGACTTTGAACTATTAGAAGTTGAACGCTGCGGATCGTGCGAGAGAGTGCATTATATTTTTGTTACGCTCTATCCTTACCATTACATCGACACCACTATGCACTGTCCCTTTCCAACAATTCTCTGTTTTGTATGAAGCGTTGTTATGCGTATATAGGGTGTCTAACTTGATGTGTAGCCGTGTGTACACAGAATAAAAACATTCTTGAATGAGCCATTTGAACAAATTAACCTTAAACTTATAATTTGGTAATTCATAAAACTGTAGAGTAACTATTACGGCTACACACTTCTGTTTTTAACGGAGTAAGAACAAGTTTGTTTGGGTAAAGGGTATTGTAATTGCCAATTTTTTTTTAAATTAAACGTGTCAGAATTATTTTTCATAAATATAAAGAGAACAGTTCGACATATTCTACCGCCAAGTAGTGTGCAAATTGTGCACTATGTTTCGGTTACGTACTGTAGCTAGTGAAATTTCTGTGCATATGAGACTTAAGAACAAATATCTCGGGGTCGGCAACACGTGAGTGATGCCTCTGGTGTTGCGAGCGTTCATAGGCTGCGGTAGCCGCTTACGATCAAGCGGGCCGTATGCTTGTTTGCCGATTTCATAGCAATAAAAGAAAATTAAAATATATAGGTGGAGTTGGAAAAAGAATTCCACTTCACTTCTTACCAAAGCGAGAGAGAAGTAGAAGTTAATTTTCATTTACTCTATTTTTTTATACCTGTAATATTTTGTTAAGATTTAAATTTTTTTAGCTATATTTTGTTGTTTTCGTTATAATTTGTTATTTATTATCTTTAAATGTATCTAAGTCATTGTGGTCGTGCGGCGACGAGGATCAGGTCAAGAAATGTGACTCAGACTCACAAGTTGATAAAATATTTAATTCTTCAAGATTTATACGATTACTGTTACAGATTATAACGTATATAATTAACTCAGGTACTACAGTAGCCTGAAGACGACGAACCAGGAATAAATCGTTCGCTAAAGTTTAGGGTTTTATATATGGTTAAGTTTCTATGAACATCCTTATCTTAAGGCTGGTCGTAAAAACTTGATAATAAATTATTCAAGACTAATTTGACGTTAATTAGCTGTGATAAAAGATGTTTTACAGCTTTCCGATATCGCTACTGGTTTACCATGAGATAAGTCACGTATACATGACAAGGTAGTAACCAGTCGTGTTTCTGGGGATGCAGCTATATTAGTTAGCGAAAGAAACGACATTGAAACATACCAAAGTTTTAAAAGCATTTTAACTCAACATTTCGGTGATCGACGTAACGAAGAATGACTTGCATTAAAACATGAGACGTCAAGAATTAAACCAAACAAATTATTTTCTCTTTTTGTCAACACCTTCAGTCGCTCAGGAGTCATTTATTCTCTAAAATGACTTATAAAGAAAAGAAAATTACGCGAAGCTCAGATGACCTTCTATAACAAAATGGCGCTTAGAGTCTTTATGACTAACTAATCGGAAGAAAGGGCTAGGATAGCAAGGTAGTATAATCCTACAGCATTGGAAGAAGCGTTAAAAGTAGTGCTTGAGGAAGAAAACTTCCATTTACAAATAAAATCGATACAACGATTGTGTAACGATTCTAATAAAAATCAAGCAACTTCAAATACGCATAATTATGGGCATAATAATAATAGGAATTTTAACCAATATAGACAATGTAACCGTTCTAATTCACAAGTACAACCAAATCTACCTCAAAATAATCAAAGAAACAATGAATCGTCAAATGACACAAGTCAATCCGGTATAATAAAATATAAAAATCGGATTAATAAAAATAATCGAAACTATAATCCTAATTTACGGTTCAACATGTATCAAAACACGCACTAAAAACCGCATTATTATGCTTATCAAAATCGTAACTCATGCGAAATGAATAATAAAGAAACACCCAATTAAAATTTTTACGATATGCAACAAAACGAGCCTTCTTCTTCCTAGCCTTTATTATTCCCAAGTCACTTGGGGTCGGCTTTTCTGGTCTAACCGGATTTGACTGGATATCAGTTTTTACACGGAGCGGCTGCCACCACCGCAACCCGAAGGCTAACGATATCCTAAGGCTAGACCAATGTCAGGATATTAAAGGGCACTGACTTCGCAATAACGACTGCCATAGATGTTCATGGCAGCCGGGACCGACGCATCAACGTGCTCTCCGAGGCACGGAGCAGGCGATAATTGTCAATCAATACGCACATAATTTCGAAAAGTCATATAACTTCCGAAAGTCAGAGGTGCGTGACGTGGATTCGAACCCGAGACTGCATTAAAGTCTGTTGGTCTCCCCACTGAGTTATCGCTGCTTCATGCAACAAAACGAGCCAAATAATGCAAATAATTGGATCAATTCGGATAAACCAACGGAACAAAATTTTATGATAGAATCCTCAACCTTTTCTGCACACAACTGACTGCGGAATTACCTTACATCTTCATACCCGATATAAATACAAAAATTATGATAGACACGGACAGACAGACAGCACTCGATCTTTTCTAAGCAAAAATATAGTGAAGAAATATTATCAAAATTATAAAATTCCTAAAGAATTTGAAGTAGTAAGCACGCATGCTTCTACAAAACATAATGGCGTAGTCGAAATAAATTTATTCTATATTTTTAATTTGGATAAAAAGGTAAAATGGTATATATTTAATATAGGATCGGAATTTGACAACTTAATTGGCAATGATTTATTATTTGAATTAAAGACTTATGGAACAAGCTGTCATACCAACTTATTTCCAAAGAAAGCTAATTAATTTTACACCCATAAGAATCCTGTTCCTCGCAGCGAACAGAGAATGAAATTACCAACCGACCTTTTAAATGGTCAATATATTTTAGACTTTCTTGAAATAACTAACGGAGTTAGAATGCCCAGCGCATTAGTTCAGTGCGATAAGGGGTATGTTCACACCGTAATATAAAGTACCACTGATAGCGAATTCATTCTCACTGTGATTTCACCTTTCCGCGTAACAAACTATGACATAAGTTGTTGTACAATAAAGTGTTTAAAATGAAAAATAATCAGGAAATTAATTATCGATTGGAAAATAACTTGCAGAAATTAAGATTAAATCATATGAACAAAGAAGAAAGAGCTAAAATTTATGATTTATGTTTCGAATTCAAGGATATATTCCATTGTGAGGAAATACCATTATCTTTTACACATGAAGTGAAGCATTGTATAAGGACACGTAACGATGATCTTATAAACGTAAAAGCTTACAGGCAATCCCCTGTCCAAAATGAAGAGATAAAACGACAGGTTTCTAAATTATTAAATAAAATTAATGAAAGATAACATAATTCAGCCAAGTCACTCCCCATGGAGTGCACCAGTGCATCTAGTTCCAAAGAAACTTGATGCTACGGGCGAGAAAAAGTATCGTATGGTCGATTATAGAAAATTAAATGCAATAACGTGCGATGATAAATATCCATTGCCAAACATTGCAGATCTATTTGACAAATTAGGGAATAGTTCCTATTTTTCAACCCTTGATCGAGCAAGTCATCAGATAGAGATCCAAAAAGAGGACAGACCAAAAACAGCATTTAATACACAATTTGGTCATTATGAATTCTTGAGAATGCCTTTTGATTTGAAAACGGCACCAGTCACATTCCAAAGAGCTAAGGGCAACATCCTTAGAGGTCTTCAAGGCATACATTGCCTAGAGTATTTGGATGACGTAATAATCTTTTCCAGAACCCTGGAAGAACATAAATAAACTGCGATTAATATTTAAAACCTTAAGGATAGTGAATTTAAAAGTACAACTAGTAAAATCTTTTTTTCTTAGGAAAGAAGTTTTATATCTCGGACATACTATTATGAGTATACCATACCAAAGATGGACTTAAGCCCAACGATGATAAAATAAAAGTTATATTAAACTACCCAATACCTTAATCGATAAAAGAAACAAGATCATTATTCGGCTTAATTGGATATTACAGAAAATTTATAGAAGATTTTGCAAAAATTAAACCTTTTATTCTCGTTCTTAAAATTAATAAGAAATTCGAGATTACCAAGTAATTTGTAGAAGCATTTGAATTATGCAAAGAATTGCTAGTTAATGCAATATCCAGACTTCTCGAAAACATTCTCGTTAACTACAGATGCCTCAGAAATAGCCTTAGGCGTAGTATTATCACAAGGTACAAATTACAATAGGTAGCGATAAGCCCATAGCTTATGCAAGTCGTACGTTAAACGACGCAGAGAAACGTTACAGTGCAATAGAACGTGAACTATTAGCTGTATTATGAGCAGTACGACATTTTAGACCTTATCTTCATGGTCAAAAGTTTATAATTTATAGGGATCATAGACCACTAACATGGCTATATTCCTTGGCAGAACCAAATAGTAAACAAAGTGAAGTTAGTGTATAGGAGCGGAAAACAAAACACAAATGCAGACGTCCTATCACGAATAAAATTTAATATGTTAAAGGATTCTAATTCTTTAAATCAAGGAGACAATCCTGAAGAAATTACGGATATTTCAACAAACAAAGCAGTATTTGGTTCAGTGGGAAATCAAACTATGTACGACCCAGAAACTACGCTGACAGCAACTGAGGTCTCGAGTCAAGAAATTGAAACTCCAGACGTAGAATAAATAACTTTAGAAAATGAAACTAACCCAATTATAAATGTAGCTATTGATACGAAGTTCAATCAAATTATAGTAATTAATTATATAAAAATTAATTAGATATAATAAATCGTTCTAAGAACAAACAGAAAATAATAGAAATTCGATTACCTTTAAATAATAAAAAACAGATTAAGGAATTTTTAAAAGAACACTTACTACAGGGTAAAAAATATTCGGGCACGCCACGATCGTGGCGGTAAGTCCCGTGTTTCAGGAGTGGCTGGAGAGGCGGCATGGCGCCCTCACCTTCCGGCTGACACAGGTTCTGACTGGCCATGGTTGTTTTGGCCGGTTCCTGTGTCGTATACGCCGGCAAGAGACGCCCGGTTGTCACCACTGCGGCGACTGCCGCGACGTTGTAGAGGACACGGCGCTGCACACTTTGGCGGTTTGCCCCGCCTGGGCATCGCAGCGCCGTGAGTTGACCGCGGCAGTCGGATCGGTTGCCCTCTCGCTCCCGGCCGTAGTTCAGTCTATGGTCCGGAGTGAGAGGTCGTGGAACGCCGTCGCCTCCTTTTGCGAGGAAGTGATTTCCATCAAGGAGGCGGCGGAGCGGGAGAGGGAGCGTTTGAACCCTCTCCCCAACCGCAGAGCCGGGCGCCGGAGGGCGCGCGATGACCTCCAGCCACCCTGAGGTTTGACCTGGGGGTGGCGGGCTTTGTGGGCCTGCCCGCCATCCGTTCAGTACCAGGTCCGAGAGGCGGCGTGCGTGTTCCCACGCGCGCCTCTGTGTCCGTCTCCCCCCTAGGGGGGAGACAGTAGGGAATTTTGAGGGAGTCCTTTGGGTAGGTCTCTTTGGGTAGTGGCCTGCCGTTTCATACGGCGGGCCGAAACCTCGGTGGGGTCGCAACCGCATGCGAAAGTGATTCGCGCGGCCCCGCCGATAGTGGTTTTGTCGAGGAACACCGTGGTAGGTTTAGTCGGTATTCCGGGAGGTACATTATTTCTTTTCCATTTTCTTTTACCCCGGCGAGTCCGACATAATCCCTCCGCCCGCCCCCGCGGAGGGATATGCGTCATTGCATTCCACCACGTAAAAAAATAAAAAATAAAAAAAGTTTAAATAATATTATATCTACTACGATAATAAATCCAAAAAAAAATTATTTAATAAAATAATTTCAGAAGTATTCAGAAATAATCCTATTAATATAACAGAATGCACAGAGAGAGTTATTTATGTTGACGAGGAAGAAGAAAAAATTAATATAGCGACAGCCTACCATGAAGGAAAACCTTGTGACAGAGGTATCAGAGAAACTTGCAATCGAATTAAACGAAACTTTTACTGGCCTAGTATGAAACGGACAGTATCAGCAATTATAAATTCTTGTGAAGTATGTAAGAAAATGCATAGACATCGAATAAAACCTTCATTAATGCTTACGCAAACCGCTAGTAAACTATTCCAAGAAATCTTTATCGATATATTTTCCATCGAACTCAACTGCTACTAACCTACTATGGAATTTTATTCTGAAAATAAAAATTATTATTATTAATATCTTACCTTACAATTGCAAATTCATTCTCAAAATTGGGGTAAGCTATTGAAATTAATAGTAAATCTACTCCTGAAATAGTAAGAGCATTAATCAAATACTTTTTTTACCATGGTGTTCCACTAAGGTTTAACTGTAATCCAGGAACAGAGTTTAATAATAATTTAATGAAGGAAACTTTATCATTTTATAAAATAGATTTACTTATTGGAATTACGATTCATTTCTAGTTCGTCGTCTTCAGGCCACAGTAGTACCTGAGTTAATGACATACATTATAATCTGTAACAGTAATCGTGTAAATCTTGAAGAATTAAATATTTTATCAACTTGTGACTCTGAGTAAGTCATTTCTCGACCTGATCCTCGTCGCCGTACGACCACGATGACTTAATTAGCGCAATCGGTAGGATCGCATTGCGTTAGATTCACTAGCAACGTCTTCTCGCGAAAAGAACTGTAACCGAAGAGGATCTACAAGTTAGAGCACCCACACTTCAAGCATCTTCACGTCGACGATCAAGCCTGGTAGTCAAGAAGACGATGCCTTCGACGTCGCTCCACGTCTACACTACAGATACAGCAACCACATAACAGGGTAACTCAGTTCCTATAAACTAACTTATATACTAACTTAAACTAAACTAACTTATATAATAACTTATAAACTAACTTCAAGATTTACACGATTACTGTTACAGATTATAACGTATATAATTAACTCAGGTACTACAGTGGCCTGAAGACGACGAACTAGGAATGAATCGTTCGCTTAAGTTTAGGGTTTATATATGGTTAAGTTTCTATGAACATCCATATCTCAAAGCTGGTCGTAAAAACTTGGTAATAAAATATGGTCGTAAAAATTATTCAGGTGAGACAAATTTGACGTTAATTAGCTGTGATAATAGATGATTTACAGCTTCCCGATATCGCTACTGGTTTACCGTGCTATAAGTCACGTATACACGACTACCTGTAAAGCCCTGTTGCGAACATATTTTTTTTGTGTATGCGGTTCTAACCTATAAGAAATTGTTACACTTGTCAAAGTACTTAAGTAAACTGTTTATTTTAACGTTAAGTGTTAACAATTATTGAATGGCCAATAAAGATAAATAAATAACTATAATATAATAATATTCTATCACATACACAGAACACCATCTAGCCCAAACTAAGCAGAGCTTGTACTACGGGTACTAGACAATGGATAAACATACATATATACTTTTTTTTTTCTAAATAAATACATACATATTATACATAGAAACGCCCAGACCAAGACAAACATCCATGTTCATGCACAAAAATATTTGACTTGTGAGGGAATCGAACTCGCGGCCTCAGGCGTCGCAGTCGGTTACACCAACCACTACGCCACCGAGGCCGACTAAATAAATAATACAACAGCGACAGCCTAGTGGGAAACGGTTGGACTGCCATGCAGAGGTCTCGAGTACGATCCCAAGGCGCGCATCTCTGACTTTTCGAAGTTATGTGCGTATTAAATAGTTAATTATCGCCCGCTTTAACGGTGAAGGATAATATCGTGAGGAAACCTGCATGTCTGAAAATTCTCCATAATGTTCTCAAAGATATGTGTAGTCTACCAACCCGCACTGGGCCAGCGTAATGGATTATGGCCTAACCCTTCTTACACTGAGAAGAGGCCCGTGCCCAGCCATGGGACAGTTTAATACAGGGCTGATATTATTATAAACTAGCTGTCTCGCGCAACTTCGTCTGCTTCACATAAGAGAATTATTCCCGTTTTTGCAACATTTTCATTGCTTCTGCGCTCTTATTGGTCGTAGCGTGATGTTATATAGCCTATAGCCTTCCTCGATAAAAATATTTTTTTCAATTCGAACCAGTAGTTCTTGAGATTAGCGCGTTCAAGCAAACAAACAAACTCTTCAGCTTTATAATATTAGTATAGATTAGGTACTCTACCGCGCTTGTAGCGTAAATTTCATGGCCCTCGTATAATAAGTATATCTATAACACATTTTACCACAACATATTTCTTGAAGCACGATTTCGTAGTTACTTGGTAAGAAGACTGCGACATAGCGACGAGCAAAAGTATCTAGTAAAAATATTATGTAGGTACTCTACTCGTCGAAATTATTTTAATGCAAACACTAAGTGTATTTTTTACGTTTCATAATCGCAGAAATGTTGTAATAACATTGCTTTCTAGAAAATTTGTCTTACATTTACGTTACACTAGGTGTTCTCGCGGTTTTACCCACGTTTATGATTACTGCACCGCTCTCGCGGTTCGTAGCGTGAAGAAACACAAATAGCGTTTATTACTTCCGGATATAGTAGCTTTCTAATGGTGCTGGATTTATTACAATCGATTCAGTAGTTTTTGCGGTTTATCATCTTTACAAATAAATAAATTTATATTGTCTGTTTGTACTGTCAAAACAGCTTTAATAGTTAAGTACTAAATGCATTTCAGTAACTCTGTTTGTGCCGGCTAATCTCTGAAACAACTGAACTGATTTTGACGAGACATTCACTGGCAAATAGCTGATGTTATAAGGAGTATCCTAGGCTTCTTTTATTTTAGATTTGTTTTAGTTAAATTCTACGCGGATGAAGTCGCGGGTAACAACTAGTCATAAATACAAATCTTCTCTCTTTATAATATTAGTGTCATTAATGTCATTAATGTGAGTGAAATCGTGGTGGAGAGATAGTGGTCTCCACCACGATTTCACTCACGTTCATGATAACTGCTTTGCTCGTAGCATGATCCTTTATATCTTATATTACTTCTGGATAAAGTAGCATTCCAATAGTGCAAACATATTAAAAATAATCCAGTAGTTTCAGAATTAATCGATTACAAACAAACAAACAACTCGTTCCTTTTCATAATATTAGTATAGAGTAGTTTCTACCCACGTTTTCACGCGCGTGAGTCATATACACACTATCGGGATAAAAAGCATTTTATGCGTTAATCCAGGACACGGTCTATACAATGTATTCCACCGATAAGTGACCGGCTTAAAAAATATAAAAATATACGTAAAATTATTGAGGAAAAAACGCTAAAATGTTTAATGATGTACGTTTCATTTTTCGTCATTCTAATGACAATTTAGATGCCAGATACACAGTCAAATAGTTTATTTAACTAAAAAGTATGCGTAACCCATCGGTGTTTGCGTTCAACCGGTTTTTACCTGCGAAAAGGGGACGCTATTGTTTATGCTAATTTTTGCTATTGAAAAAGAGCACGTTTGCAAGCCTTTTAACATTTAAACTGTTAGAGATACAAAAACACAATGTTTGAAGATTATTTAAGAAATGTTCTGTAGAGTAATAAAATAAAGTAAAATAACCTTAGTCAGGGGGAGTATTTTAGAGTTTTGTCGGGTTAAATAATAAAAATATAGTTTTTTTATGCGAAAATTCGGGGTTATACTTACTTTATTTTAGTCATTGCATGCAAATTACTTCTAAATTGCTTCAGTTCTGTTAGTTAGAGTATATAACTATTAAATAAAATCAAGGACAAGATCAGTCGATGTTTGTCGCAGATAGCGTCCAAATAGGACAAAGGAGAGAATTTCAAAAAATAATTGGTAAAATCCGATTTAAAAAGTATACACTTTCATAATATTGTCTTCTGTTTACGCGAATGTTATTCATTGAAATTAAACTACTATATACGGATTTTATCGCGTTGTTTATTTATCACTGTTTTACAAAATTTTGAAAATATTACTCTACTACTACTATTGATTTTATTTGACTAATTTGTAAGCTAATAAAATTATTTAAACTATTAAATCTATTTATTTTTGGTTTACACTTTCCCCGACGTTTCGGGTGCTTTTCAGCAGCCATGGTCACGGGGAGGCATGGTCCCCGCCAACGAAGATAAGTCAATTTTTACCATCCGTCAAGTGCCAATTACCTTTACAAGATGCAGGGGTCTATAAAATAGATTGTGACTGCGGACTCTCATACATTGGTCAAACCAAGAGAAGCATAGGCACCCGCATAAAAGAACACATAGCTGACGTAAAACACAAACGCTCGTTGAAGTCTGCTGTGTGTGAACACGTACAACAGGGGACCAACCACTACCTGAGATTTGACAAACCACAGATTCTCGCTAAAGAACACCGATTCCTGCCAAGGATGATTCGCGAGGCTATTGAAATTAAAAAACATCCCAATTTCAATAGAGAAGATGGTTGGAATGTACCACCAGCTTGGGATCCAGTACTTCAAATAGTCAAACCCAAGAAGAAACAAACCACAGCTAGACTTCATGATACTTTGAGCTCATTCTGCGTAAATAGAAACACCAATAATTAAATTATGTTCAGGTACTTTGAAATAACTACACTGGAACATTGAGACAACTACCATCTTAGTCTCCCCGTGACCATGGCTGCTGAAAAGCACCCGAAACGTCGGGGAAAGTGTAAACCAAAAATAAATAGATTTAATAGTTTAAATAATTTTATTAGCTTATAAATTAGTCAAATAAAATCAATAGTAGTAGTAGAGTAATATTTTCAAAATTTTGTAATACAGTGATAAATAAACAACGCGATAAAATCCGTATATAGTAGTTTAATTTCAATGAATATACACTTTCAGCGTTTTTCTTGATAATTTTACGTATATTTTTATATTTTTCGGCCGGTCACTTATCGTTGGAATACATTGTATATGTGCCAAATTTCATCCAAATCTGTTCTACAATTTACACATAATTGTCTAAAAATCGGCTTCACAAACTTTCACGTTTATTTATTACAAATTGATACTGAATCAAGAACGAAAATATCTATCACCAAAATAACTGCAGTAGTATTTATACCCGAATGAGAAAAGTCACCGCCGCCTATTTCTAGAAATAGTGACGCTTATAACCGTCGTGAACTCATATTGGAGACCACAGTAAGGTCAATAATATATTTCGGGTATTATACTATGAAAATAGATTTACCTAATGGTCTATTGACGTCATCGCGACTGTATTTACGATCGTGAAATCTTACCACCATCTTATAATGCAACGTTATTGACTATGCAAGAACAATACAACACGTTACAAAGTATACCTTTGTCTCATTCTTACGGAGACAATAACAAAGCGAATTTTTGTTTTTTAAATACCCCCCTCATCAAGAACAATTCCTGTGTCGCGGGTTACTTTAGAAACATTCAAATGATGGACACAAAGAACATAATCATAACAACCATTTGTGGATCACACATATTTTTGTCCCGTGTGTGGCATAAACCTAGAATACTCGGTGGAATGACAGTGGCGAAGCGACCACTTAAAACACTACGTGATCCCTACATGATGTCATAATGCATTGTTAATTATAATAATGTCCTCCAGACCGAATTTCGGTCACGGCGGCCAATCTTAACGAAGACTAGCCATCTGCGCAGGAGACGACAATTATTATAGTGCACAAGTGTGTACACAAATACAAGTGCACTCTCTGTTCCCTAACTCTCATGATCCGATAGGACGGTAATCTGACACGACCGGAGGGAGATCAGGCGCAGGACCAAAGGCTTTACGTTCTTTCCGAGGCACGGGTGTGTCTAACACCGCCAACGTCCTAACTCCGAGTTGCTATTGAGATTTCTTAACAGAGAAACTCAATTACTTTTTTTGCCCAGATCCGGGATACGAAACCGAGTCCTCATGCACAGCAGTTGCATTTACTATAAGCAATCAATTGTAAATGATACCCACTAATCGATACACAAAAACAAATAGTAATATTACCATCTATTAAACATTTCAATATCAAGTCATAGAAATTTCATTTGTTCAAACAACTTACAAGTTCGCGAACTAAATCAATATTAAAAGGCGCTCTACTCCAAACTTTACAAACTTTGATATTTATTATACTTGTCTCTTCGTTTATTATCAAGTTATTCTGTTAGTAATTGTATCGCCTCTTTTTGTTTGGTACACGGAAAAGTTATTATTCTATCGGTATCTGGCAAAGATAGGAAGGTTTTCAACTGTCCCACGAGAGAAAGGATTGTGAATCCCAAAGGTTTTACAGATATACTTCAACACACACCTATATATTCCGACAGGGGAAGGCTAGATACGATTTAGCCTCGAATTAGATGCATTCTGTCTCTTTTTGGCAAGATATTCTCTGAAGCAATACGGAATTTGGACTTGTGGTTGAGAAAAACAGGATGCACTTGACATGTCGGCCTCGATGGCGTAGTGGTTAGTGTAACCGACTGCTACGCCTGAGGTCGCGGGTTCGATTCCCGCACAAGTCAAACATTTGTGTGCATGAACATGGATGTTTGTCTTGGTCTGGGTGTTTCTATGTATAATATGTATGTATTTACAAAAAAAAAGTATATATGTATGTTTATCCATTGTCTAGTACCCATAGTACAAGCTCTGCTTAGTTTGGGCTAGATGGTGTTGTGTGTATGTTGTAGAATATTATTATTATTATTATTTTAAAACATATCTTTGAAATGGAAGTGTGATATGCTTTTGTATATCGCTTTCAAGATTCTAGGTGTAATGTGCTTCTGTATAGGTATACGGCCAGATATAAATGTGTGCCAGCGCATATATATAAAAAATGATAACTATTTAGATTAAAAATTACACTTTCACCGACGTTCGTTCGCTTTTCAGCAGCCATATCCATGTCTCCCCATAATTTTAAATAGAAAATAGGTATTATTATAGATTCAATAGTAGCGTAATATTTTTAAAATTATCTAATAAAAGTGTTAATAAACATCGCGATAAAATCCGTATAAAGCAGTTTAATTTCAATGTATACATTCGCGTAAAAGTAAGAAAATATTAGGTATATGTACATTTCCAAATCCTTCCTTTTCATGCCATCTTTAACTCTTTTTTATTAGGGTCGGCAAGTGGTGTTACTGGAATTGCAAGTGATCATAAGCCACGGTAATGCTTGCTATCGGGTTGGCCAATGCTATAAAAAACAACGATCAGAAACGAGTAATCACTTTCTATATTTTAAGTTTTATCAGAACTCGAAAATACAGAAAAGAAATAATAAAATATATTATATTATGAACAAGGTAAAGAAGAAGTAAATAAAGCCCTTTATTTAATATTAAATTAAATAATTATTTTAATAATAAATTAATTATTACTTTATTATTAATAGATAATGATTTTATAAAAATATTCATCGTTAGAGCGACCGATAAATAACTATTCATCAGTCGCTTTAACGGTAAAGAAAAACACCATGAGGAAACCTGCATGTCTGAGAGTTCTCCACTATGTTCACGAAGATATGTGAAGTGTGCCTACCCGCACAGCCAGCGTGGAGGACTATGGCCTTACGCTTCGCACACTGAGAAGAGAACCGTGCCCATTGCCCAGCAGTAGGACACAGGGCTGACAGTAAATTGTCGTCACGCTGGTTTTCAAAAATTATAAACATTTAATTGTCGCAATAGTTGCTACGATATCAAATGAGCTCGCTTCAACATTGTTTCCTAGCAACACTGTAAAAGTATGTCTTCATTTTCAGTACTGTAATAAACTACAAAAGTTTTCCAATATCGTTACGTAAGCATTGTAGAATCAATAAGACCGAAACCTGTGTTTTATTCGCAATGATTCAGCAGACAGGTGTCGAGTAAACATTATGCAAATCGTGCTCTACCCAACCTACTTTTATCTTAGTATTCATATCTTGGACCTCGACTATATTTTTCCATTGTGTAAGAATAAAAAGAAATTTCTTATTTACCGGGGTAGGCGTATCTAAGTTTCTTACTGGGGTTTTTAACCTTGATTCTGCTCTTTAATAACAACGTATTGTTGAGATTGTAGTCTATCGGAACTAGGCGAACATTCTTTAATCAGATCAGAGATTTCTTTTCGTTCTTGCTTCATTCAATCGCTACATATTGTATATGCAAGTTCATTGCTTTAGGGTGCTCTTAATCTTGCTTCATAAACTCGCATCACATTGCATATAAAAGTCCATCGCTTTACGGTGCTCCTAAACTTGCATCATTCACTCGCGTTATACCATATATTATGTAAGTATACACAAGTTCGTCGCTTTACAGTGCTCTTAACCTTACCTCATTCACTCGCGTTATACCCTATGTATATACAAGTTCGTTGCTATAAGGTGCTCTTAATCTTGCTTAATTTACTCGCGTCATATTGTATATGCAAGTTCGTCGATAAGGGTGCTCCTAAGTCACTTATATTTTTTTGAATGATATAATATATAGGTACGCCTATTTCTTGACGGCATATCACATGTCTTGAAGAAGTAGGCGTAAGTCTAGGGTATATGTTTCGTTGAAAGGGTAATATTTTAATTATTGTTCCTGCTTTTTTTTGGACCAGCCCGACTGCAGATCGCTCTCTTTTCTGCAAGAATGGCAACTTGCCATCGATAAGCTTGTTGCCGATCTTTTAAGACGATATGCATTATATTCTTGGTAAACGGCTACGGTAGCCTATGGTCACTTGCAATACCAAAAGTTTCACTTGCGCGTTGTCCCATAATAAAAAGAATTAAAGATGGGATGAAAAGAAAGGAATAGGAGAGATTAGTATGTTAGTCCTCGGACCCCTCGCACTCTTACGCCAGTTTTCTGTAAGATAGTGGTTGCCTCCGTATGAGATCTCGATCACTCTAAAAATATATGAGTATATATGTTGTATTTTAAACCGTACTAGCTTCTGCCCGCGGCTTCGCTCTCTTGGAAGCGGGTTCTTTTTTTTGGGATGACTTTTCTGTACACCTGACAACGTGTATGCGAAATTTCATGATAATCGATCGAGGATTTATGGCGTGAAAACGTAACAAAAAAACTCACACTCGTATTTCTAATATTAAAAACAAAACAGGTTTTTTTGTACTTTACATAAAAAATATACACATTATTTTTATTTTTTTTATATTTTACCGTTTTAGATGATAGCATATATGTACGTCTAAATTACCAAATATTTCGGTTCACGTTATGTACTCACAGCGCAACATATTTTCCTGCTATCTAAATTATATTAGGGTCTGCCTTTAGCCTAAGCACCTGAAGCTAAAGGGTCTGAATATTAATTTTATATATTGAACCCCGTCACCCATATTACAACGCTTATAAAAAATATATATCTCATCTTTCCTTTACGTTTGACATTACTCTGAATGTAGGTCAATGTCAATGCCATAACCTTTCTTTTTAATTTATTTAGGATCTTCCATTCCACTCTAATGTGAGTACCACTCCCTATCGGATAAACCGCCGCGTCCCTTGTAAACAGATTTTTCTTTTTGTACTTATTACATAATATCGATATGTATATTGGATCTCCATTTCGAGTTATTTGTATTGAAAGCTCAGTAATTATTATTGAGCTTTCTAGAAGGTTAATAACAAGACTGCACGAAGAACGCAATGTTTAAGAAGTCACTTCGTCTCTATGCCACTACCTAATTTTCTTGATATTTTCACTAGTTCTGCGGTTTTTGATCGCAAATAAGAAGAGAGAAGAAACAAACCGCCTGTGTTCAGCCCTTAATTTGGACACTATTCATCTGTCAATTACTGGAATGGCACACATAAATGAAAAATATGTCTTCGCCGCCGGCCGCTACTGAAGCTGAAGACTTAAAGTTGTAAAAAATAAATATGACAGAAAAAATGTTTTCATAAACCATTTTAGTTCCCAAAACGCTTGCATCTTGCACTGATAAACATTATCAAAAGAGATACCTCTTTTAAAAAAACGCTATTGCAGTTTGGAATCTGATCTGACCTGCCCGGAGACAGCCATAGACAAACACATAAACAGAGACTAAACATCTGACTAAATGTCATTGGAATTAATGCCAACTCTACCCACTCCTTTGAAGAGAAACAGGCATGATACGTCTACTGATATATGCAGAATCTGCAAACACTGGCCAAAAATACTTGAACCATCTATTTCACTATTCAGAACAAGAATAACAAGAGCCACTTCATCTTACACAACAATCTTACGTCCCAGCTTTACAGAATCACCCGAGAACATAACATTTCACCGGCGCAAACTATTTCATGAAATATTAATACCAAGATCAACAACTGATGAGGGAAATGGAAACTTGTGAACGTTCATCCCGGGCGTGATACAATTTCAAACTAGAACGGGAAATGCTGGTCCAAGTTATTTCGTTGTTATGTTGGTTTTTTCTCTCACGATATTTTCCTCAGCATTACCGTCATGGCCGGAATTAGTTGCGGAGGGAGTGTGCCGCGATATTGCCGACGTTCATTCTCTGGATAAATATTTTTGTATTCTTTGTTTGTGTGACGTCGGTGTTTCGTTTTGTTTTTTAAAGGTCTGTTTGGACTAGGAGAAATAAGGTGTGGCCTTTTTAAAATGTCAAATACTGAACACTACTGAATCTATGGATTTTAGATATATCATAACCCTATTAAACACCTTGCCGGTCATAAATGACCGCGATTAATATGTAATGCGTCTAATACATAGTATTAAAAGTGTAAATGAGAATATTTTGTTCCAATAAATCCAATTATTCCTGTAGCACTTTCAGGAGAAAAAGTTAAATGGCTTCATTGTTAAAATCTGAGTTCATGGATATAACAAATTATTCCGATTTAAAAGAAAATTTAAGGTAGGTATGTCTTACTTCCGAAAGTTAAGGTACGCCTTAACTAAACAAAAATGATCGTCCCTAATAAATGTGAATGTGACTTTGTTTGTTTTTTACGCCTTAACTACTCGACCAATTATCATCAAATTTCGTAAACTCGTTGTCAGCGATACAGAAAAGGACATAGGGTAGGATTCATGTGTAGGGAAAAAGTACTGTTCCCATGGGATAGCTGGTAACAAATAAAAGTTGGCCAAGATTATAGAGTCCACCATCACTTTTGATTTTGGTTTCATTAATTTTAATGACTGTTCTCGTCTCTCTCGTCCAAAAATATTCATTTCGCACGTGCCTTTTACATCTGCATCTGATGCACCTTCTAAACTTCTAGAAACGGGACATCCCGGTTGTCGGTCAATGGCGTCTCTGCGATTATTTCCCGAAAGAGCAATGCTAGCCTACAACCCTAGAATTTTGACTTAAAACCAAACATTCTAGATTGGGTATCAGACAATTCTGAACTAGGCACGGGTCTCTTGGCACTATGCCTCCCCACCCTGGGAAACTTTCTTCACACGGATGGCGTAGTGGCTTAAGTAATCGCCTCGTTTTTTTGTGCCCGTGTAGAAATCGAGCCCATAATAACCTACACGGACCAAAAATAACAGTGATCCAGAAACAGTTGTATCGAGCATTGATGCTGTTTATTTCCATTTACTGTATGTTTGTTAAGTCGCCCACAACACAGAAATTATTCCTACTGCGGTAATCTTTTAAAAGAAAAATGGCCGCAGATCATTTGTCGACCCTACTTATGAGCGTAATCCCTACCTGCCCAAGTTGAATAGCAACGACCTCCTCGCTTCCATGACATAAAGCACAAATTGACAACTCCTATCCATAAGTAAACCTCGTGTATCGTGACTGTAAGTAAAGGTCAGACATTTGACACAGATATGGCTTCTGTATTGAAACAAAAGTATATTATTACGGGTGGATATTACATTTTTAATGTCACTTCTATCATGGTATGGTAGTATGAAATCATAGAGTATTGCCCCCAATTATATTAACTACCTTTTGCCCACGGCTTCACTCGTGTAAAAGGAAGTTTGGTTTGGCTAGATTATTTTTCAAAAGAAATATAGCCTATGTTACTCAGTGGTAATATAGGTTTCTAATAGTGAAAAAATTGTTAAATTGGTTGATTTATTTTTGAGTAGATAGTTAAATCCTTAGAAACAAAAATCAAATCTTTCCTCTTTATAATTTTAAGTATAGATAATAATATTTGTGTGGAAAGCCGGATGGCGCCAAGTACAGCCAGCACCGTCAGTTCGACAATATAAGTGTCATGTTTGTTATACTCTGTTCAGTTGTCACTAATATACTTGCTTTATATAGAGCTGCCTTTGCGCAGGCTTTTGGCTCAATCGGAAATATTTTTTTTCGGAATGCATCATATGTCTCTTTCTGTAATTTTTCTGTAGAATGCGTATGCGTAATTTCGTAAACTCAAATTCACATTTATAATACGGTTTCATGTTTAAATCATAGATGCGATGCCTTACTACATGTAAATGTGGTCGTATTTCTAAACGTTAAGTTGACATCTATCACACAATACCAACCTAACATCTGAATTATACATATAAACCTATTATCACGCTCACTTATATTGAAAACTAGCTGACCCGGGCAACTTCGTCTGCTTGATATAAGAGAATTTTCCCCGTTTTTGCAACATTTTACATTGCCGCTCCGTTTCTATTGGTCGTAGCGTAATGTTATACAGCCTATAGCTTTCCTCGATAAATGGGCTATCCAACAGTAAAATATTTTTTCAATTCGAACCTGTAGTTCCTGAGATTAGCGCGTTTAACCAAACAAACAAACAAACTCTTCAGCTTTATAATATTAGTTTAAATTGTAAATAAATTACCGTTCTCTCTTTAATGTGTGAGCTCACTCTTATTAGAATGGACACTCGTTCCTTTCTCTATCTAAGATTTAAATAAATCTTTGAGGTTAAGTGAATCAGTAGGTAGTCAAAAAAAATTCAAAACGTTTCAATAAATTTATTGCTGTCGCCCTTGATCCGAATTAAATATATCAATGGGTAAAAGAGATAACTATAGTTTAAACGGATTATATCTCTGAAATGTTCATCTTGTATTCCCATTTCCTCCTCCAAAACTAAACCGATTCTAATATATTTCCATAAACAATATAAGAAAGGTTATGGCTATGTCTAAATATAATAATATTTTCGGCATTTTTGTTTGCTAGATTTCTGAAAACAGCAGAAAATTGAGCGAATTTTGTAATCTTTAAAGATTCCTAGTCCTTATAATAAATAAATTCTGAAAAAAGACGAACATAGAAACATGGCAATGATAGATATAGATTTTGCTATTATCAAGCTGAAAAGAGAGGACATAGTAATGTATGAAATAAACTCAAATTTATTTTACTAATTTAAGCTTTTTTGTTATATGTTGGTGCATGCTGTGGTCTCCTATAACTAAAGGAGTAGATTACACAAAACTTATGTTCATTTGTTTGTGCAATTTTGTGTATTCTTATATATTCTTTGTCAGAGATCTGTAATAAATAAAATACAAATAAAGACAATATTATGTAAAATAAATGAATTTCCCACTTTTCCTCTTAACCATCTCTGCTATAGAAAAACTCGTATATACAGGTTGTCCCAGAAGTCGACTTCAAGCCGGAATCAGGTAACAGGATAAGTTATAATAGACTAGCTGTGCCCACGGTTTCACCCGCGTGTATGATAACTTCGCCGGCCCCGTGGGTCGTAGCGTGATGTTATCTAGCCTATAAGCCTTCCTCCATAAATAGGCTATCCAATACTAAAATGCATTTTCAATTCGAACCAGTAGTTCCTGAGATTAGCGCGTTCAACCATACAAACAAACTCTTTAGCTCTATAATATTAGTATAGATATCAGAAAAATAAAAAGAAATCAAAGTAACGCATTTCAAAAGCAGCGATTGCTCAGTGGAGAGACCAACAGACGGCAATGCAGGGGGTCTCGGGTTCGTACCCACGTCGCGCACCTCTGACTTTCGGAAGATATATGACTTTTCGAAATTATGTGCGTATTGATTGACAATTATCGCCTGCTCCGTGCCTCGAAGAGCACGTTAAGCCGTCGGTCCCAGCTGCCATGAACATCTATAGCAGTCGTTATTGGGGAAGTCGACATAAAAGATCCCACTGGGTCGAAGTGTCGCCGGTCTGTACTAACTGGCCCCCACACAAGATAAGATAAGATAAGAAACGAATTTTAAAAGTATAATCATTTAAAAAAAATCAATTATATCTACACCTGTGACGATCTTTTCACTCCTGTTACTACAGATATTTACTTTTTGAATTTTTATTTTTATTTACTTAATCTCGAATAATCGAAAAAAATCGAGAGCTTACAGAAGCATTACCTGAGACTATATAAAAAAAATATATATATATATTAGTGTAGTGTGTAACGCGTTGCTCCTCATATATAATGATACCGTAGTATAAGTAAAATTATTCATTATACACCAATCATTAGACTAAACAACATCTTTTATTTGACGAAACTAACGCCCAACATTGCTTTAATGTAGTGACAAAAAAAGTAAGTTATTTATCCCTAACAATGACAGTCACGATAAAACCTAGTATTTCATGGACTGAAAGACACAAAAGATTAATTAGTTCGCGGTTACAGAACCACAAGCTCATTTATCTTTCTTATGCCACGTCTCGTACTTTCTTTGATTAAACTTGTTGTTAAGATATCAGCCTCTCGCTCTGTTACATGATGAAGAAAGAGATAGTGTTAAGCCTGGGGGTACGCCATATTGCAGTACATCTCGCATGTTTTAATTAATGTACTGTTTAAGTTTAGTTTAAATATGTTGGAGTTACAATTTTGATGTATGTATTTATAAGAATATGTTTGGCAAATGATGTACAAGCACAAAATTCGGATAATTGGCTGACAAGGCCGCGAGCTTAAGCGTATAGTATATTAGATGCCTTATTAAAAAATAAAATATAAAATAAATAAATTCAAACATCGCCGAACCAGTCAGCCGGTGACCACGGTCGATGTAATCTGGTCCAAACATCAAGCATAAAAAGGTAAACATTATGCATGATCACGTTAATACCCGTTACGAAGATATTAAAGAACCAAAAACGAAGGTTTTAAAAAAACTACTACTGCAAACGTTTATAATATCAATAGGAGTTCAAAGGTTTGTAGCGACTTTACAAGATCTATTGTGTCTTATGGTCATCAGATTTAGTTTTGACGCGATGCCTGCATAGCAAATATCTTTTTAAGACTGCGCTAAGCGTAAGACGCGCTTGGACTGAATGACAGAGCTCGATATTTAAATCAGCGCGCGGCCGCCATAGTAAAATTGTATGGAGGATTTAAAGTAACGCATTTTAAAAGCTGCGATAGCTCAGTGGAGATTCCAACAGACTGCAATGCAGGGGGTCTCGGGTTCGTACCCACGTCGCGCACCTCTGACTTTCGGAAGATATATGACTTTTCGAAATTATGTGCGTATGGATTGACAATTATCGCCTGCTCCATGCCTCGGAGAGCACGCTAAGCTGTCGGTTCCGGCTGCCATGAACATCTATGACAGTCGTTATTGGGAAGTCAGTGCCCTATAATACCCTGACACTGGTCTAGCCGGGGTATCGTTAGCCTTCGGGTTGCGGAGATCAGGTGGCAGCCGCTCCGTGTAAAAACTGATATCCAGTGAAATCCGGCTAGACTAGAAAAGCCGACCCCAAGTGACTTGGAAATAATAAAGGCTAGGGAGAAGATAAAGCTCAAAGTTAAAAGACCAGCTGGTGTTCAATGCCCACGGCCTGCATCTCTGACTTTTCAAAGTTATGTGGGTATTAAATACCTAATTATCGCTCGCTTTAACGGTGAAGGAAAACATCGTCACCTGCATATCTAAGAGTTCCCTATAATGTTCTCAAAGATATGTTAAATCTGCCAATCCGCCAGCGTGGTGGACTATGGCCTAACCCATTTCACCTGTACCCAGCAATGAGACAGTTTATATACGGACTGATATTATTATTATTCAAAACCTTATATGACTTTATATCAGTCGCATTTACTAACGCTGTGTCACCAAAGAAGCTTTGGAAGCCTTAAAACAAAATGGCAGCTGTAGTACCTACATCTTAATCCATAATAGGGATTGTTTGCAAAAAATTAAGTAGTTTGTAAGTATATTTATAGTTATATTTTAGTCAAATGAGCGTTATGGTGTATATTGTTTCACTTTCAATATCTATTATCAGAATGTTCGGGGAATCCGGACTAAACTAAATGACGTGCATAAAAACATTCTTCTCACGGATTATAAAGTTATAGTCTTTACAGAAACTTGGCTAAACAGTGGTATCTCAGACAGCGAGTTTATAGATTCACGTTATGTTGTGTACCGCCGAGACCGTGAGTGTTCTTCTAACTCTAAGTTGGATGGCGGTGGTGTATTGATAGCTGTCTCACGCGAATACTCGTCTACACGAGTTCGTAAATGGGAGACTTGCTGTGAAGATATGTGGGTTAATGTAACGGTAGACATTGGTGGGACAAAGAGAATAATATCAATCTGTGCCATTTACTTACCGCCGCCAACCAGCTTGGATAATCAACAGAAATTTCTGGATGGGACAGATGCAGTTATGTGTCATACTGACATTGTAGTCACGCTGGGTGACTTTAATCTTAACTTTATAAAATGGATATCAAATGACGGTACAACACATATGACGCCAACAAATTACAATAGAAATCTTGGCTACTCACTGATAGACTTCATGGCACTAAACAGTTTATATCAATTTAACGATGTTCACAATGTAAACAATAAAATTCTAGATTTAGCTCTTAGTAATGTAGACAACGCATATGTCTCAAAACCATTAGATGTACTAAGTAAACTAGATAATCATCATCCTGCTATCTTGTTCACGATACCTCATTTTGTTGATACCGCCCAGGGTTTATCCCATAACAAAATCGAAAATTTTAATTTTTATAAGGCAGATTATGACGCCATCAAATCTGAACTCAGACTTACAGACTGGCAAACAATATGCCAGGATCTTCCAGACGTCAATCGAGTAGTTTCCGCTTTCTATAGTGTTACATATGCAATCATTGAAAAATACGTTCCTACACGCCGTTTAAAAGCCCAAAAGTATCCTAGCTGGTTTAGTAGAACATTGTTACAACTTCTCAAGGAAAAAAATAAGTCCAGGGAAAGATTACGCAAGTTTGATAACCCCAGAGACAAAATTGAATATGTTTTACTACGCACTCGTTGCCGCAAACTGACAAACATATGCGAGAGTAATTACAAACGTAATATGGAATCTAATATATGTAAGGATCCTAAGCAGTTTTGGCGATATATAAAAGATAAACGGAACGGACGATCATCTATCCCAGCTGTTATGAAAATGAGTGAAAACTCTGCGTCCTCGGGTCCTGAAATTGTAAATCTATTTGCTCAACAATTCTCTTCTGTATATAACAGTAGCAGCCTCAAATCCGTTACAGTTGGTATAGCGACAGAAAATTTCAGTACAGATCTGACAATCACAGAGAAAGATATTGTTAAGGTCATAAAACGTACCAATATTCACAAGAGCGCAGGTCCTGATAATATCCCACCTCTATTTGTAAAGCGTTGCGGAAATGACCTTGTTACTCCTTTAAAAATAATCTTTAATACTTCCTTAAAGACAGGCGTTTTCCCGGACGAATGGAAAAAAGCTAGAATAGTGCCTGTTTACAAAAAAGGCGACCAAAACGAAGTGAAAAATTATAGGCCCATTTCCATTCTGTCTTGTTTTTCTAAAATATTTGAATGTCTTATTTATCCGCACGTCTATGACCTAGCAAAGAATAGCTTATCTAGTTTTCAGCATGGTTTCAGGAGAGGGCAGTCAGTAGATACAAACCTAGTGTCGACAATTTCAAAAATATCTCTCGAAGTCGACGCGGGAAGGCAAGTTGATACTATATATACCGATTTTACCAGCGCTTTTGATAAAGTTAATCACGCCATTTTATTATCAAAACTAAAAAGCTTTGGGATCAATGGATCATTACTAGATTGGTTTAATTCTTATTTAGCAAAAAGACCTCAGGTGGTTGTTGTCGCTGGATTCGAATCTAAAGTGTATTACGCTCGATCTGGTGTTCCACAAGGCTCCCATCTAGGCCCTATACTTTTTCTAATTTTTATCAATGACATTACCACTTCTCTAAGATACAGCGACGCCTCTCTCTTTGCCGATGATCTTAAAATATACAGGACTATTAACAATGTCTCTGATGTAGATCTCTTACAAATAGACTTAAATAGTATTAAACTCTGGTGTGATACTAATGGTATGGAGTTAAACCCTAGCAAATGCTTACAAATTCGCTTTACTAAAAAGATTCATGCAATAGACTCGGAATATTTGCTGGATGGTGTAATTTTGGCTAGGGTTAATGAATTAAAAGATCTGGGAGTAACCGTAGATTCTAAACTAAAATTTACCTGTCATGTGGATAACATTGTAAAAAAAGCAGCTCAAATATTGGGCTTTCTTAAACGGAATTTACAGGGATTTCAACATAAGCAGACACGAATTATTCTTTACAATAGCCTTGTACGCAGCAGACTGGAATTTGCATCTGTAGCATGGAACCCTGTGTACAGTTATTATTCTCAGAGGATCGAGAGCATCCAACGTGCCTTCACGAGACACTTAGCATATATTTCCTCCGGCATATATCATAGGGTGCCATACAACATGCGATTGTCTTTCTTTGGCATGACCTCTCTCAAAAATCGTCGTACTTTGATAGACTTACTGTTTCTCCATAAAATCCTAAACCATAAGATCACATGCCCTGAATTCTTATCTTCTATTAACTTAAACGTACCCTGTCGCTACCCTAGACAGGCAATCACAAAAACCTTCATCCCGCCCACTGCTCGTACTAATCTTGGTCTCCATTATCCCCTGGCTAGAATATGCACAACCTACAATAGTTTTAACGCGAAGTTTAACTTAGATATATTTAACACGTCAGAAAATAAATTTAGAAATGATTTGCTGAAACTGCTCGATTGTTGACTACTGTTACTATTGCTCACTTTTACTACTCTCACTTTTAATAAAATTTATCTTTCATATTTTTATCTAGTTTAAGTTTACTCTTAATGTTGCCTATATAACGTGAATGCTGTGTATACTTTTAATAGGCAAACATATATACCCACGATTTTATCCACAGTGCTTATAATTGTAACATTTGTATGTATTGCTGTAAGTGTACCTTATAATAAATAAAATAAAAAAAAAAAAAAAAAATCATTACCAGCAACAATATTCATTACTGTATCCTGCAAGTAACCCATTACTACATTTACGACGCATCAGACACTACCTCCTTGTAAAATATTCACGATTCTTACATAACTCTGAATTTCCATTAGCACTGACTTTAAATTATGAGACTAAGCTTTCGGCTTAATAGCTCTGGAGATAAATCTTTCGATGGTTTTGTGTTTATGGCTAATCGTTTGGTTTTATTTTAGACTCCCTAGTCAGGTAAAATGTTATTATGTGCTAGACATTGCCCGCGGCGTTGCTCACGGTAATGTGATTGTGTCAATAAATTTCTGGATGAAGGTATCCTATGTCCTTTTCTATACCCCTGACATCGTGAATGCAAAATTTCATGATGATTGGTTTAGTAGTTAAGGCGTGAAAGCGTAACAAAAAATAAGCAATCTCACATTCACGTATATAATATTATTAGGATTTCGGTCAATAATTTCTCTGTAGCAGCACAGTCGTTACATGTAGAACATATTGGCTGCGCATTGGCATACTAGTTTAAGGGCTCGCCTCACTAATGCCACTTAGCCCGTTGTGTCGATCACCATACAGGACAAAAATTGTGCGATCCTCAAACAGTTATTCTTAGTCTAGATGTTCTTTGTGTCCGTAGTTTGTATGTTTGTAAATTCCTCCGCGACATAGCGTAAGTATATGATAGCCTCCTTAAGTACATACAAGGCTCTAAAACAATAATATGAGTGCAAAAGTTTACAGCAACTAATTAAACATACTCAGTTAATTTAACTCGAGATAATATTTTGAAATGAGTTATTCTCACAACGAGGTCTATCTACCCACACCTATAAAAAAAACACAATTTGAAACTAAAATACTCTATAAATTAAAAATAATAAACTATTTGAATAAGAACATTCTATAAATTTTAAATAACGAAATGTTTAACGCAAACGTTCGATTGAAAAACAGAATCAATTTGAAAATAGAATGGTTAGTTTATTCGTTATTAAACCGTCAGAATACATCGTAAAGAGGCATAAGCGAGTTAGACGTATTAAAAGCCGACAGAAACGCGTAAAAAGGTTAGAAATAGAACAAATCCGGTAAAACTGTTCACATATATGGCCTCCTTAAGTACATACAAGGCTTTACAACAATAATATGAGTGTTCGCGACAGATGACAGCGCGACGTGATACGGTTACAAACAACCCGCCCTTCGCCTTTTTATTCCTTACATACACTTACACTTACTGAGATATCTTCTAACCCTTTAGGCATATATAAGATGTATATGCCCAAATATGATAGACAAAAGTGTTGCGTCTAAATTTTATCAGTTGCGGTACAATTTTTGGCCTTATAGGACGCCTATTACTATCTACTGAATACAATACCAGACTCGGTCCTGCTATCGAGAGTTTTGATAAGTACAGAAAATCTATTGCCACTGTTCGATTTAGTAAAAATCTCTCAGTATCAAAAGATCAGTAGAATGTAGAATAATAACATAAAAGTATTTAATAATCTATACAATATAATATTATGCGAATATAACTCTACGTATTTAAAACGTTTTAAGGGCTGAACCAGTTCATAAAGTTAAGATTTCGGTGATAATAAATCTGAAATCCAACTTTATATAAAATGCCAACAAATGCGCGATAAACATGTCAAAATATCGACGTCTCTAAAAGTTCGTAGAGGCTCTACGACGTGACGCCTACGTAACTTGCTTGCCAGCCGGGTTCGTAGCGATAACAACGGGTATTGTGCTACGGAGCTACGTAGCACAATACTTTTAAAGAATATTTCGGTAACATTATGCTAGCCATATTATTAGGGTTGGGATTCGTCTGATTTCTCCCGCCATTTTAAATGATTGCCCATCGCTTGGGGCTGCCAGCCTTTTGTATAATAAATAGAATATATTAAGGTCGGAGAAGAAAATTAAACATTAAATTAATAGGAAATTAGACTGCAAGGGCCACGCAGCAGGTAAGCAATCGCTTTTCTGCTGTCGCCACGCTAAGTGTTGTAGACTAAAATCCCACGCGGAAAAATTATTTATGAATTCCACAAATTAACAGTCCGTTCCGTTGTAAGTTTGTGATTGAGTGCTTATCTTATCTTATCTTGATCCGGAGGCCAGTCATTGTAGACCGGCGACACTTCGACCCAGTGGGATCTTTTGTGTCGGCCCCAAGGTTTATCCCTGAGCTATCTCCCTATGAATGTACTGCATCAGTCGTAGCGTACACTTCAGAGGGAGAAGCCTGAAGTCTTCAGGGTTTGGATATGCCAATCCCATCAGACCCATCCTTAGTCCGGCCAACGCGTCACATTCACACAGTAGGTGTGATATGGACTCGTCCTGTTCACCACAGGCTCTGCAGATCGAATTGTTTGACAATCTCAATCTGCACAGGAAGTCGATGGTGCCAAAATGACCAGTAAACGCTCCTGTGAGTAGGCGTATTTGGCCCTTGCTGTACCCGCAGAACTTCCGGGTAAAGCCCGTGGCTCTGTTTGCAATGAATTTCTTGGAGTGTTCCAGACCCCTAAGGGCCATCCACTACAGCCTGTGTTTATCATTGCCATGTGCATTCAAAGCTGCCTTGACGGTACTCTCAGAGAGACCTACGAATGGCTCGGGGCCCACAAATAGTTGCTCCGAGCCCTTTTTGGCTAATACATCAGCCTCTTCATTACCCTGCACCCCTGCATGCCCCGGAACCCACACCAGCCTGACTGTGTTTTTCCTACCAAGTTTTTTAAGGGCTTTAACACAGTTCAGGACTAGTGCTGAGTCCACCCTACAGGAGTTCAGAGCCTTAAGAGCAGCAGATTGAGTGCTTAATAAATTGTGTTAAAAATATATATTAAGCAGAATAAAACCCTATGGCGACTGATGTAATGTATTATTCAAATAATGTTATTTTCCATCAAGTTTACTATAGCGATTAATTATTATTTTGGATGTAATAGCAAACACTACATATCAACGAGTGCAATACTTATTGTTGTCGCGCTGGGCCCGAACGAAATATTAATGTGCAAAAGAGATAACTAGAGTTCGGACTGATTATACTGCTAAAATCATCATCTCATATTCCCCTGTTTCCTCCATCGAAACTCTAGTATTCATTTCATAAACAATATGAAAAGTATATGTGTAGACTATGCCTGTATGTATTGTTTACTAGCTGGCGAAAAAAACAAACGAACATCGTTATGATAGACATTTATTACAGGTATTTCTTTTGCTCGTCTGTCATTATGTATTCAGAGAAAATTTTGAACAATGAGTTTGTATGGACGAAACGCTGCCAGCATTGCTTCTTAAAAAAAATACTGGGCTGTATTTAAAAGTCTAATTATATTTTTAGCTTCTCATGCCAATTATTACAAAAAAATAGAAAATTATAGAGAAGGCTCAGATGTTGAATTACAAATCTTTTGACTGCTTATTAACCTCTGAGTCTTCTTTAAAGAGGTTAATGAAAACATTATGTGGGTCTGTGTGTCTGTCTGTTAGTGACAGTTTGTTAGTGATAAAGACATAACTCCGGAAACACTGGACCGATTGACTTGTAACTTGGTGTGCAGACACCTTGGGGTCATACCTCGGTCAAGTTTGAATATGAGCCCAATGGGTCAAAAGACCCCCGAGATGTAGGGGGCATTTATTTTCATTACTTTTACATTTAAGACGAAGAGGTTGAATCCTGGGTTTTTACACCCATCTCGTTAATATTGTAAAATAGCGAGCCGCCCCGGCTTCGCCCGCGTAGTACAAAACCTAAACAAATTATTCACCAAAACCTTCCTTATGAATCACTCTGTCTATTAGTAAAAACCGCATGAAAATCCGTTCAGCAGTTATTGAGTTTATCGCGAACAAACAGACAGACGCAGCGGGGGACTTTGTTTTATAATATGTAGTGATATTGATGTGAAAGGTTAGGTGTTTCAATGTTTGTTACTCAATCACAATCAAACCATAAATGGATGTTGTTATAATTAGGTATAGATATAGCTTGAACCACAGAGAAAGATATAACCATACATATTTAACGAAATACAAAACAAAGTCGCTTATATTACTAGTAAATACATAAAAACAACATAATATTTCCGACTTTGCCTCTTAAAAAACCACAGCTCAAATAAAAGACAGTTCAAAATCATGTCTCAAAATGAAGTAGGTCGTAAAACGGCGCGTTTATACTTTTATAACCTTCCAAAGTTTCATAAAACGACTTACAAGTAGAACATGCTCAGTAAATGTATCCCTTGATAACATTTTGAAATGAGCTCTCAGCTCAATGACAGTACTTCTACCCACACTTGTAAACAAAAGAAACAATTTGAAATAAGAATGGTCTTCAATTTTGAAATAATAAACCATTTGAAATAAGAACGTATTTTAAAATTGAAATAAGACATATTTTAAATTGGAAAGAATAGTTCGATAGAATTTTAGGTTCAGTCACTGTAACGTTCTTGACGTTGGCCTCATGGCCTGTTCCGAATAGCAACGTCGCAAATAATAATCATATCCTCTTCCTAGCCTTTATTATTCCCAAGTCACTTGGGTTCAACTTTTCTGGTCTAACCGGATGTGACTGGATATCAGTTTTTACACGGAGCGGCTGCCACCTGACCGCCGCAACCCGAAGGCTAACGATACCGTAAGGCTAAACCAGCGTCAGGATATTATAGGTCCCTGATTTCCCAATAACGACTGCCATAGATGTTCATGGCAGCCGGGACCGACGGCTTAACGTGCTCTCCGAGGCACGGAGCAGGCGATACCCGAGACCGTGTACATTGCAGTCTGTTGGTCTCCCCACTGAGCTATCGCTGCTTTTTCAAATAATATTTAATATTTTTAATTGCAATTAATTTACTTGGGCATATTTTCTAAACGTTTTTAATACACTCTATAGACTAAGATGTATAGATGGGTTATAATTATTTTTGTAGTCATTTTAGTATATTGCGCATCTAAACTTAAACTGAACAGGCCACAAGATGTATAAGCTTACACTTTCCAATGCGTCATGGCACATGGTAATGAGCTGCTCGCTATCAGAATGAACTGAAATCGATTAACATAACAGTTCGATATTATTTCTGCATCACCAAATTTAAATATCGAATATGAAAACTACCCGCGTTTAGCTTTAAATTCTTACTTGCTTGTAATTAGCTCTTAAAATTCATCAAGTGCTATGGTACAGTAACAAAATTATCTAACTCAATTTAGTGTAATTTGTGTTTAATTTACAAACATTCTAACTACGATAAAGAATAGCTGTTGTAGCGTAAGAATAACAACCTCTTTTAATGACTTAACGTAACGATTTATACTTTAAAGATAAAAAGAAATAAACAAAGAAAGTCGCGGCGAACCACTAGTAAATAAATAAAACCTAAATATACTTGGAATAATTCCTATCTCGCGGGGGACATTGCAAACATCCAAGCAAGGGACGGAACACGCAGACTCAGATGAGCTATTCTTGATCACACCATTTTTCCCCCGTGCAGGACGATCCAACCTATCCTAGGTGGATCCAACCTACAATACTCGATGCAGTGGCAGAAATGAGGCGACCACAGAAATCAATAATAATCACTATCAAATCAATAAATTTACCAACATTACTTGAAATTTGTTTTTGCTGGACGCAAACGTTGTTTATAGTTAGTTTATCGTTCAATACCGATGTATCTATCGTTTTGTAGCAACTATGAATAAATATTCTTAGTTGATACTTAAAAAACATTACGTATTATTGTACTGAAAACAGTACCTACCTATAATGATAGTGACTAGCGTTGCCAGGCGTCCGGATAAAGCCGTCTCAGTCAGACTTTTTGGTTGCGTGTGCGGCCAAATAAGGCGGTGTCAGGCCTGTCTGGCTTATGATAGGCTTTTTAAATTTGATAATTTTATTTTACACTAGCTTTTGCCCGTGGCTTCAGTCGCATAAAAGGAGGTTAGGTTATGTTAGTAACGGATTGTTTTTATTAGATATAGCCTATGTTACTCGGTGACAATATAGCTTTCTAATGGTGAAAGAATTTTTTAATCGGTTAAGTAGATTTTGAGTTACATCCTTACAAACAAACAAACAAAAACTCAAATCTTTCTTCATAATATGAGTATAGATTTGTCATGTGTTGGTTTCCGATCACCTCGCTTTGTATCGCTAACGCAAGCGAGCGGTTACCCAAATATTCGGCGTTTCGGTTTTAAGACCTGGCTACCCGTGTTGTTAATACACTGAGTCAGTGTACGATATACGAATAATATAATCATTGATATTATCTATAGTTATAATTATTATTAGTAAATCATACTACATGACTTTTAGATTGTCTTTAAAATAAGTACGACTCCGTACGCGTTATATTTGAAAGAAGAAGCACGAGAGCAGATATTTTTGTTAAGTAAAAAATTCAGCAATTTTTTTTCCGTGATTATAAATCAAACTAATATTTTTTACAAAGCAAGTAGTAGGTACTGTTGTGTACAAAATATGTTACACGTTTGAGACGTAAATTAAATGTAAAGGATTTCAACACGCGATAATATCATTACAATTTTATTTCATTTGTAAAGAACTAAGCTGTGTAAAAAAGGAACATAGATCTAAAAGTTAACGAGTATGAGGTATTTTATCAAATGAGCTGTACAATATAGATCACCCATTTTATTATACGAAATAGATAATTCATACATTATTTTATGTTATAATTCACAGACAGATAAAGGAAAAATCCAGAAATTCATTTTATTTCTGTAATTGATTAATGAATAAAGAAAGAGAGAATTGCTAAATTTTTTTCATTAGTTTTAATTTAAATTAAAATCTGTAGCCTCTGCTTATCTTCCAGAAAAGAGGTGCGAGTTTGTTTAATAAATAATTTAGTTGGTTACATGGATATTTACACAGTATTAATAATCTTGTACGCCAAATGCAGTGCAATTTTCGAAATGTTAAATCTAAATATATATTGAAAACAAAGGCCATTCTTTTGATCAAATTGATAACCTATAAATTATAATTAAGTAATGCAAGAAACCGAACATTCTACACATTCTAAATGTGGAACTAGTATTTTTATTGTGTGATATTTAACTACGAAATAAAAATGACGTCAGTATTCTCAATAACAACAAATAATATAATTTAATTTATTAATTATTATCGGCAGCAGAAATAAATATGTATGCATAGTCCATCTCAAAGGAATTGCATATTAAAGCAAATTTACTCGACCTGCAGTCGGTAAACTCAAATAAAAGCTTTGATAGATGTGTTTTGTGGTTATGTCTAAGGTTTTTCATATTATCATGGATTTTGAGGTAAAGCTATATTGCTACGGTTAAACTTTGGACGGGTGACCATTTATGACGGTATTAGTTACATTTTACAACGTTACAGAGGGGTGACCACTAATTGCGCTTTTATTAAATTCACTTTGGAATTAACAAATTTTGTCGAGATTATCTAATGGTCGAATTTCGTCCATAGGAACGTAACTCGTATTGTCTATTATCAAAACGGTACCTATAAAGATAATATTGAACAGAAAATGCCTCGGTGGCCTCTTTTAACACCTGTAGCATAAGTTTGTAGTTACATACCCTACGTACCAGTCCCGACTTCAATATCTGGACTATAATAACAATTGTTGATGTGCCAATGGCAGATTTAAATTTCAGCCAATAAATTGGCTAAATTTTGATTAACTCGTCGGAGATAGCAATTATATTCAATAGATAAGGAAAAAGAAATACGACATTCTAAATTTATCCGAAATTATAATTATATTATCGATGACATTAGTAATTATTCGAATCGTAATTAAATATTGGAAACACTGTTTAAGTGGTGCTATGTTGATATTGCGCGATCAATAATACTGAAGTCCATGCTTATACAACGGTGATGACAGTTTTTAATAAGTCTTTACTCTTTAGCTATGTGAAGCATTACGCCGTACTTTCCTGTCATTCAAGTTGTTCCTACTACATACATTGGTAATTGAGTACGTCAACCCTCCGACATATAATTCTATTGCTAATACTTACATAATTAAAAAATAATTATATTATGGTATTTGTAAAATTGTTTGTGCCACTCGATGGCACGTAGATATACTCTATATTATTTTACTTAAAACATAATTATTGTGTTACTAAAACAGCCTACAAATTAAATTTATTCCAATATTAAAAATATAGTTTATGTTTAATTAAAAATATATTGTCAATTCTCTTTTGTTTTCAATTTTTGCGTTATATCTGTAAAATGCAGCTCAAAGAAGCTAGCATAGACTGATTCCAAATTCTAAATTCAAAATTTTGAAATCATATCTTCTTCAGTCATCGAAAAAAAAACAGTGGCCAAGAACAATAGATTAGATAAAATCCGTATTTATTATCACGTTGTTAAATTAAAAGTAAGTAATAAAAATGTTTTACTCACATAAACATATGAGCTTGGCCAGCGTCATCGTAGTAACGTCGAACACCGTCAGGAAATTCTTCTGTACTATACGATAAACCATTTTGTGATCTCCTTAGCTACGGTATCACTCGCTAACTAAACACAACGCGGTCTTATATCATTTATTTATTTTCTAAACGAATTGCCTTTTCTTGTTTGCCAGCAGTATTTCGCATAAACTTGATACATCTGCTGGTCTTTCCTGAACTGTGAGAGTTTCTTATTTTAAACTTTTTTATACTGAGCGCGACTAGATCAAATGGCAGACATGTTGTGACGTCATATTGGGGAAAATCAATTCTTTGGAGCATGCGCAAAATTGTTTCCTTGGCCTATTTCACGACGCAACGCTACCGTGACAGAATATATTTTGTTTTATGTTTAACCTTTCACGAAATGGTTGCCATTTTTATGAATGAATCGGTTTTATTCATTCATTTTATGTTGGATGTTCATTTAATGTTATTAATTTAGAATTAGCTGTTATTAATCGTATTAAAGTAGCTATATAAAAAGATTAATGTACGGAGGGCAATAAAAAGCTTTATGGTTTTAGGTAATTAATTAATATTGGCATCCATTTTTAAGTTTTGATAAACTAGATTCAAAATGTTACTTTTGATTTCAAATAACAAATCATAATATTATTTAATAGCTTTCGACATTTACTTAATATTATCTAAGAAACATAGATATTGTTGATAATCACTGCAGAGACAAACTATTGCACAAGGGGATAGCGCTCGGTCTCGCTTCCGCTCAATCCTTTGTCTAAAGTGAAAACGAGAGCTCCGATCTGTACTTGAATATTAGACAGAGACAGAGCGATGGAGAAATGGAAATAGACATAGAGTAGGGGTGATTTTCGAACGTCTAGCGTAGACAGGGCTGGACTTTGTACCTACTATGATTAAAATAATTGTACTATAATTTCTGGCTTCGTACTATCTATCCACAATCAAGGATATACATAGACTTATACCAGTTTATCCCTAGAGGGGTAAGGTAAGCAGAAGTGGTCATGTCCATTTCGTCAATGTTTTTAGGTCCGACGTAATAGGCCTATTGCCATCTATTGAGTATATATCGTGAGCCACTGAGAAGTTTCTGGCAGAAAAAGTAAGTAATAGCACTGTCAGATTCTATTCTCGAACCAGAGACCTCACGATAGCATGTAATTTATACCACAGGACAAACAAACCAGTCATACCTAATACAAAACTAAATTTTAATAATAATAATATTATTATAATAATAATAATATTTATTTAAATAATAGGTACAATAATTTATAACAAATGACTAATTAAAAGACTCAAAAAAGAAATTAGAATACTCCTTTCAAGAAAATAACAACTAATAAAAACTAAAAATAAGAACTAAAATAAAACAACTCATTGCTAAAACATATAAAATATAACGACCGTTCGTGTTGATGATCTTATTTAATCTTTATCTTGCTGCCTTATGATTTACGGGTCACAAGTGGCAAAACACGAATGACCTTCTTAGCTTGTTATTCGAGGTATTAAAACTATATTTATCTTTACATATAACTGAGAACTAGTATCAATGCAATCGTCCTTGCAATATCACAATCACAAAATATTACCTAAGTATCTAAACATACATATGTAGCTTTTTTTTATATACTACTTAGGTGGCAAACAAGCATGGTAAGATCCTGATGGTAAGTGGTCACCATAGCCTATGGACGCCTGCAACACCAGAGGCATCACTTGCGCGTTGCCGACCCTTTAAGAAAGGAAGTGGGAAGGAGAAGGAGCGGGAATGGGGAGAGAGTATGATTGGGCCTCCGGCACTCTCACTAACCGAACGAAACACAACAGTATGAATACTGCTATTTCACGTCAATATTCTGTGAGAGGGTAAGTCCATCCTCGGTCGAGCCGGCCCATTCATGCTGAAATCAGTGCATCTCTACTACTCAAACTAGCTGTTGTAGCTGAACAAGAAACAAATTTAAATATAATTATATGCTTTGTATATCCTAATTAAACAAGCAGCGATAGCTCAGTGGGGAGACCAACAGACTGCAATGCAGAGGATCTCTTCGAACCCACGTCGCGCAGCTCTGACTTTCGGAAGTTACATGACTTTTCGAAATTATGTGTGTATTGATTGACTATAATCACCTGCTCCGTGTCTCGGAGAGCACGTTAAGCCGTCGGTCCCGGCTGCTATGAACATCTATGGCAGTCGTTATTGAGGAAGTCGACACAAAAGATCCCACTGGGTCGAAGTGTCGCCGGTCTGTACTGACGAGACTCCACACAAGATAAGATAAGATATCCTAACGTTAATTCTATAGTTTTGAACTATGATTAAGTGAACTATATTTTAACTGGTACACTAACATTTGTTATAATTTTGAAAGAGAGAGATAATTGAAATCTTGCAATTGTTTATCGTATTATGTGTCTGACCGTTCGTTCTGCGCATCTTTTTTAATATTTTGAATTATTGATTTCAACCTGCCCAAGTTCAGCTCTGAGTGTAGGGTTCTATTTTAGTAGAAAAGTAATTATGGCGGCAAATAGTTGCATTCATTGATCGGTGAGTGAGTTATGAATACCTCGAGTTAGTGAATGGATGCTAAGGTTGTTAGGCAATGGTTAACAAATTGATTTAAAATAAAATATTTTATTGAAATTAAACTACTATATACGGATTTTATCGCGTTTTTTATTTATCACTGTATTACATAATTTTGAAACTATTACACTACTACCACTATTGACTTTTACAATTTTTTTAATTATTTTTCTTGACACTGCAAAGTTATTGTAACGGACCTGATGGAAAGCTCAATTACAGTCCATAGACAGTGACGACGAGGAGAAGATAGATGTCTTCTAGTCGTCGTCAGTGTCAAGCCAGTCTGACCAGATGCTTCTTCTTTCAAACGTAGTGTACGTATGAAGAACCCAATGTCATAGAAGGGAGGACAACATCAACACATGAGCCGGAAGACTGTTCCAAAGTTGTATAGTATGGCATAAAAAGGAATTGCTGAACCTTTTGGTGCGAGACGGGATTGTGCTAACCGTCAATCTGTGATTACGTAGACCGGCACGTGTGGTTCTCAAAAGGAAGGAGGAAGGTGGGATGAGGTCAAATAACTCTTTGGAGCATTGCCATGATAGAGGCGATAGAAAACCCTAAGGGACGCAATGTTTCTACGAAGTTGTAGCGGTTCGATGTCCTTCGTAACCTCCTGGCTGTCGATTATACGTACGGCATGACGCTGCAGTTTATCTAAGGCATCGAGTTGGTACTTAGCGGAACCATTCCAAAGGTGCAAACAGTACTCCACGCTGCTACGGACTTGGGCCTTATACAGCAAATACCGCTGTTCAGGAGAAAAGAAACGCCGCACCTTATTTAGAATCCCGAGTTTGCGTGCAGTTATAAGCTAATAAAATTATTTAAACTATTAAATCTATTTATATTTAGGTTTACACTTTCCCCGACGTTTCGGTTGCTTTTCAACAGCCATGGTCCCCGTGACCATGGCTGCTGAAAAGCAACCGAAACGTCAGGGAAAGTGTAAACTTAAATATAAATAGTTTAAATAATTTTATTAGCTTATAAATTAGTAAAAGTCAATAGGAGTAGTAGTGTAATAGTTTCAGAATTATGTAATACAGTGATAAATAAACAACGCGATAAAATCCGTATATAGTAGTTTATTTTCAATGAATAACATGCGCGTAAACAAAAGACAATATTATGTAAAATATTTTATTTAATGAACTAAGCTAAGAATTGTTATACAGCGTGATCTTGTAATAACGAATATTTAAATAGAAGTATACAATTTACTTATGAGTTCAGTTTATAAGGGAGTCGTGGGATAGGTAATATGGTTGTGTTAATTAGGGTAAACAGTTAATTACAATTAATATATATACACGATAAATAACAACAAGGTAATTAACATAATATCTTAATGATTTAGTAAATAGATGATAGGGAAATAACTTATTCATAGAGACTAATTAGATAAACAAGACTTTAAACATAACAACGATACTAGCAAGATAAGGGAGTCTAATAGATACATAACAAGGTAATTTTTCTGACCTGTCCACCAGAGGGCGCTATAAGCATCTCTGTCAAGGCTTTCTCTCTAACTCAAGACGAAAAGAGATGAAAATAGTTATCCTACCTCTGATATCTTACGGAATCAGTGGGGTAAAAACTGAAAGTCATACATTCATTAATGTCGACTACCGCATTGGTCCAGGGTTATAAAGTTGCGCTAACGATGGATCCCGAAGTAATGAGTTGGATTCTGAAGTCAGGCTAAATGTTACTTAGTCCGTCTGTGAATCATGAAGTCGCGGGTTCGATTCTGGAGCCGGGTTAAATAGTACTCGGGCTTTTATTTTATTTTGGCAAAACAGTTTTCATACAACTCAGTTGTTTAAAAACATTACCCTCCTGACGGAGTCGGGTAAAAAGCTTACGGTCAGCCAAATGCCTAAGCGTCAATCGTACCTAATCTATAGGTAATCATCTGTAATAAGACAAAAATAATAGGGAAAAGCAGAAAAAGAAAAGATTAAGAAAATGGAAGAGTTTTTATTTAACTTTTATTAAAAGGATAACTCCGCATGAAGAATAATACCCGTTTCAAGGACTTCACAAACATAAAAGAGGAACACAAAGAACTGCTAGACGTGGAACGACTATTTGTGCAATCCAGCACGATCGGAGAGACATCAGGCGCCGAACTAACGAACCAATACGTGCTTCCTGAGACAGGGACTGCAAAAGAACGGCCGACGTCTTAATGCCCGGAATGCCATTGAGAAATTCTTCACAAAAAAACCAATGCCTTTTTACCGTACTGAACGCAAGAACTCATGTGTAGCATCGCATATAATGCCGCTGTGCTACTGAACACGCAGAACAAAATTGGAATGGTTACAAAACAAGGGCTGAAAATTGCCGCCACACATATATATAAAATGAAATGAAACAAATATGAAACGTAATATCAACATCACATATCAACATTATATGGTAGTAAAATAATGATTGTACCGAGATGAAAAGTAATAGGACACAGTTTCAGGCCCCATGGCTGCATGTTAAAGTCAAAGTCAAAAATCATTTATTCATTTAGGTCACAAAGTAACAGTTATGAACGTCAAAATATATAGGTTAGTGAGTTTACTAAGTTACTGAAGCTACATTTAGGTTAGTTGCTAGGTTCAGGTAAAGGGTTGAGCCTATGAGAAGAAACCTGCAAGAAACTCACGGCCACTCTTTTAAATCGCCAATTAAATATAATTTCAGTATTTTATAACTCAGATTAACAAGGTGTTGCAGCCATTATGCCATATACTACTGACTATAAAAAAAATGAAAGATAAAAACAATAACATGGGGCCTGAAACTGTGTATGAGAAAATGGGAAATACATGTCAAAAAATCCAATAACACCTTTGTCCAACTCGAGAATCGTACCTGGTGACATTCCATTACCCCAGGGCCATCAAAGCACTGCATGCTGCGTTAATTTTAATGTAAACATTTGGGAAAATATAGCGGACTGGTTTTTTTTTACAACTAAAGTGGCAAAGAGGCTTACGGCACACCTGATTGAGCGTAGCGATAATATTCTAAGTCTATGCACCTGATGGTAAGTGGTCACCGTAGCCTATGGACGCCTGCAACACTAGAGGCATCATTTGCGCGTTGCTGATCTTGTGAAAACCTTTTAACACCCTTTGGTTTGGTTTCTAGAGAGAGATAATATAAATAGGTACCCTCTTTGTAATAATATAATATACCTAATAATAATATTCTATCACATACACACAACACCATATAGCCCAAACTAAGCAGAGCTTGTACTATGGGTACTAGACAATGGATAAACATACATATATACTTTATTTTTTGTAAATACGTACATATTATATATAGAAGCACCCAGACCAAGACAAACATCCAAATTCATGCACACAAATGTTTGACTTGTGCGGGAATCGAACCCGCGACCTCAGGCGTAGCAGTCGGTGACACTAACCACTACGCCATCGAGGCCGAGGCACGGAGCAGGCGATTGACAATTATCGCCTGCTCCGTGCTTCGGAGAGCACGTTAAGCCAAACATCTATATTCATGCACACAAATGTTTGACTTGTGCGAGAATCGAACCCGCGACCTAAGGCGTGGCAGTCAGTTATATTAACCATTACGCCACATCGAGGTCGTCTTATTATCGTTCTGTTTTGTCATATCTATTAGAAAAGGAAATACTGTACGTTCTAATCTACGATGAATATAGATTGGAAGCTAAGAAGTGAAGAATTGGAAGTAACTAAATCCTAATACTAACTAATATTATAAATGTAAATGTGCGTTTGTTTATTTGTTACGCATTCACGCCTAACTACTTGACCGATCATCATGCAATTTCGCATACACGTTGTCAGGGTTACAGAAAAAGTTATAGCGTAACATTCATCCAGAAAAAAGTACTGTTCCCGAAGCATAGAATTGTATTAAAAAAATCTACATCAATGCAAGCGAAGCCGCGGGCAATATATAGTAACACTAGCTGACCCGCGCAACGTTCGTCTGCTTCACATAAGAGAATTTTCCCCGTTTTTGCAACATTTTTCATTGCTACTCCGCTTCTATTGATCGTAGCATGATATTATATAGCCTATAGCCTTCCTCGATAAATGCGCTATCCAACACTAAAATAATTTTTCAATTCGAACCAGTAGTTCCTGATATTAGCGCGTTCAACTAAACAAACAAACAAACTCTTCAGCTTTATAATATTAGTATAGATATTAAATTAAAAACAGTGATATATCATAATATCAACATTATATACCAGGATATTTTTTTTGTGGGGAACCTCATCAAATGCATTTGTTAACCAAGATCAGTGTTCCTACGTCTCATCGGGTGCGCGCGCCGGCGGCCGGGAACCGGTTCCGCGGGCTACTACATCACAGCGACCGAACCTCGCTCGCCCGGCCCACTCGCCACTGACTCGCTCGCCTATCCTACACGCAACGCGTGCGCGACGCGCATATTTTTTTGTATTTTATGTTGTAATATAACAGTCAATTATAACAAAATAGTTTAATTTAAACGCACACAAACCTAGCCAAAGAACACAAGCCGCACAACTGGATCTAGGCATTCAAACATCAGGGTCTATCTGATCGCGGATTCAGTTACCTATAGTTCCAGCTATCTACTCACCAGCAAAAGAGTTGTTAGTTTACTTTATATAAGACAAGTAAGAAAATTATATCTAGTTATGTAACCAGTCCACCCAAAGCCGCAGGCAATGCTAGCTACCTAGCTTCAGTTTATACTGATCTTTTAAAAAGGTAATTCCTGCTCTAGGAATAATTCTTGTGTCACTGAGAGACACAGATATTGATACAAAGAACATAAAGAATACCCATAGTTGAAACGACAATTTTTGGAACACACAATTTGTTGCCCATTGTGGGGATCGAAACAGGAACACTTGGCCCAACAGCTGTGTGACGACCTTTTAAACCACCCACCAGCAAAAGAGATTGTTAGTTTACCTAATAAATAAGACAAGTAAGAAAATTATATCTGGATATGAACCTAGTCCACACGACCGGAGCCGCGGGCATTGCTAGCTTCAATTTATACTAATCTTTTAAAAACTACTGTTGATAATGAATAATTTCTGTTAAGGGCTTTACAAACATGCAAACAACGGACACAAAAACTCCCAGGCAAAAATTTGTTGATCACACACATTTTTCTTCCGTGTAGGGATGGAACCCACAACACTTGGTCCAGCAGCAATGGCGGGGCGATTACCTTAACCACTATGCCATCTATGAACTCAAGTAGGTAAGTAATATAATTACTGAGGGTAGTTAAAAAAGAAAGTATTTTATCACAAGGACCGTTTAAGAATTTACAATTCTATGTCTCATTATCCTTAATTAATTTAATAAATTTAACATAAATGTGTCTAGCGTTTTAATTACCATAAATTAAGCGATAAACATTACTTTGTGATTAATTACGATGTTTTATTTTTTACTGACTTATAATCTACTGACTAGCCCGCGGCTTCGCTCGTGTTAGAATAGGCTAGGTTATGTTGGACCCTGCCACCCGTGAGTAAGAACCCATAGAGGGCGCGCGCGGTGTTTCCGCGCGCCTTCTAACGTCGAAAGGGGAGAGTTGTGAAATGGGGACGGGGACGAGAGGAGGTCGGGTCCCATTGACCCGGCCGGTACCCACACGGGGGGGCCTGCTATGGATGAATCTTTTTAGACTCCCAACAGGCCCCCCCCATTGGGTGAGAGAGGGAACACCCCAGGTTTTTTTAGTGGGTATACCAGCACTAGGCTGGTGAGTCCCACACGCCCCGCCGGTGCCGTCCCCTAGCCGGCGGGTAGTGCATCAAGCATTTTTTCCTGGGAATAAAAAAAAAAAAAAAGGCTAGGTTATGTTAGTAACAGTAGTTTTTTAAATAAAATATAGCCTATGTTGCTCGGTGATAATATAGCTTTCTAATGGAGTGAGACTTTTTTAAATCGGTTGTATAGTTTTTTAATTTAATTAAATCCATACAAACAAAAAATCAAATCTCAAATCTTATAATATTAGTATAGACTTGATCATGTACGCGGTTTTGCCCGTGTGGTTCACATGGGAACGCATTACCGGGATATAAGTTCACCTAAGTTCTCGTTAATAATATGATCTATCTATGCGCCAAATTTCATACAAACTGTTCAGCGGTTTATGCGTGATTGTTACCAAAGATACAAATACTTCACAAACTATCACACTTATACATAATATTAGTAGGATTCTAAGTAAAACATTTACGTTTAAGGTCATAGCACTCATATCAACTCGGAAACGGATCGTCACTTTATCAACTCGAGCCGTGTAGTATTCTTTGTATGAAACTCCCTACTGCAACGCACACTAATCGGAATCGTAACGTAATCGCCTCGCCTCGGGACAAGCTCACGAACCGCCCGCGCCGCACTGTGCGGTAAGTGGTCAATTTACTGTCCCCGCGCTTAAAGCTCGTCGTCCCCGCGCTTACGTCTCTCCGAGCACTACTGTTGCCGAACGTGCTGCACAAGACAACTACCAAAGTCGTGTTGCGCACGTGTTTTATTGAAATTGTAGGCTAGATGTCAAACAATAAGTAACGATGAAAAGGGATAAACTCATTTAAGAAGTGAGAAAATATCCATATTAATATGATTTAAGTGAGCGCAGCGTAAGCGCGGCGTCGCCCAGTCGTAGCCGAGTCGACGTACTGGAGCTGCTGATCCGCTTTGGTTACGTTAGGTTGAGGCCTGTTTGACGGCGAGGCGAAAGGCGATACGGTGACGATTCCTTTCCGAGTTGATAACTTTATATGTGTGCTATGACCTTTAATCCCGACTTCCTATTGCCGTCTATTGGAAACATACATAATTATGTAGACTCTGTGCTGCTACTGAGAATATCAAATACTGTTTTTTACGACTTTGGAATCGAACCCGAGACTTCATGCCACCAAGCTTACAACATACACACACACACATGCGCGCGCGCGCCTGTAAGCAGCAATTCTGCTTACAGAAGTGTTGTTAATATTTCGCTATTTATGACGTAGCTGTCCTCCGTTGTTACACCTACGTTACTCATTACTACTACGCTCCCGTAGCTCATAGCGTGATGTCACATAACCTATATTACTTCTGAATAAAGTAGCTTTTTAATGGTGAAAGAATTATTAAAATCGATTCAATAGTTTCAGAGGTTTTTGATTCCAAACGAGTAATGGAGCCTCGCTGATTTGAGCATGAATCGGCTCGACCGGGGAAGGACTACCCTCTCACAGAATATCGACGTGAAATAGCAGTATTCCTACTGATGTGTTTCGTTTGGTGAGTGAGAGTAGCGGAGGCACAATCACCCTATTTTCCCCTTTTCGCTCCATCTCCTTCCCACTTCCTTTCCTAAAGGGTCGACAACGCACAATTGATGCTTGTTTGCCACTTTAGGTGTATAAAAATCAAATATACTTCCTCTTTATAAAATTTACTAGATTCAGCCCGCGGCTTTGCTCGCATTAATGTAGATTTTGACAATTAATTTCTATCCCTCGGGAACAGTGCTTGTTCTAGGTGAAAAGAACCCTATGTCATTTTCTGTACTTCTGACAACGTGTATGCGAAATTTCATGATGATCGGTCAAGTAGTTAAGGCGTGAAAACGTAACAAACAAACAAAATAAACTCACATTCGCAGTTATAATACTAGCTGCGCTCCGCAGTTTCAACCACGTAAGTCACGATGCCGTCGGAATATGAAGATAAAAAGCCTATGTGTTAATCAGGTCTCCAGCTATCTACATACCAAGTTACATCGCAATCGGTTCAGTAGTTTTTGCGTGAAAGAGTAACAAACGTCCATCCTCGTCCATCATCCTCGAAAGTTTGTGAGGATATCCATCCTCACAAACTTTCACATTTATAATATCAGTAGGTTTAGTTAGGAATGCGTCACGTCAAACTAAGCTTTTGTAAATCTGAGTTGTGTGTGACGTATTGCCGCTTACGCAGGCAGAAAGTAACTTAATATACTTATTAAGTAGAATTACAGCACATAATTTTGCTCTGGAGTGGGCTCAGCAAATGTCAATTTGTAAGTGGGTGGCAGTAAAGGTGAAGGGGTCAACAACACGACGCATTGATAACAAGAGATTCAAAGCTTCCTTGTTGAGTGGGCTTTATTATTACACTATGTAACTAAGAGCTTTAAAACTTTAAATAATTCCTTCATTCATTCATTCACTATGTACTAATAGGTACAGCTTGATTATCTTCTCGATTCAAATGAAAAGAAAATAATAATTAGTATATTTGGTCGAATAAAAGAAAAGACTAGCTATATTTTTCTGTCTCGTTGGCATGTTTAGATTATGTTAGGAAATGTAAAAAAAATACACATAATATAATTATATATGGCACTCGCTGGCGTAGTGGTTAGTGTAACCGACTGCAACGCCTGAGGTCGCGGGTTCGATTCCCGCACAAGTCAAACATTTGTGTGCATGAACATGGATGTTTGTCTTGGTCTGGGTGTTTCTATGTATAATATGTATGTATTAACAAAAAAAAGTAGGTACACTTATATGTTTTTCCATTGTCTAGTAGGTACCTACCCTTAGTACAAGCTCTGCTTAGTTAGGGCTAGATGGTGTTGTGTTTATGTGTTAGAATATTACTTTATCAAGACGATAATCGTTATACATAAAACTAAAACTAATGAAACTAACTTATACTTAAAATATTATATAACATAAATAAATAACGAATAATACAAAAAAGTTAAGTTATTAATTTTAAATAAATAAATGGGCATGGCCTCTTTTGCTGTAGAAGCGCCAGTTGAATTTCTCGCCATGCTCATCTTAATGACATAATACGTATAAAAATATAATAATGATATCAGCCCTGTATTAAACTGTCCCACTACACAGCACAGGCCTCTTCTTAGTGTAGGAAGGGTTAGGGCATAGTCCAGCCCGCTGCGCTGGCCCAGCGCGGATTAGCAGACTTCACATATTCTGACACATGTAGGCTATAATTATTTTTGGTCTTTTGTTAATACATGCTAGCGTAATTTGTATGGTAATAATAACTATTGTATAATCTACATATTAATAAGTGAAGCAAAAAGTTTGTACCCCATTTTACGAAAATTGCGCGGACGAAGGAGTATGCAATTTGGCTCAGTTAAAGTTTATAATATGGAGGAGGAGTGGCGAATTCTAATATTTATATAAATTATGCATTAAAATACATTAAATTAATGAAAAAACACTACACGCACACAACCATGCATTAGACACACGCAGTCGAATCGCGTTCGTAGTATTTCGGCATGGTTCGGTTGATGTCGTACAATTCTTAGGTAACTATGGTTACACTAGATGTGCCAGCGGTTTAACTAGCGTTTATGATTACTGCGCCGCTCCCGTGGATTATAGCGTGATGTTATATAGCCTATAACCTTCCTCGATAAATAGGCTAGCCAACACTAAAAGAATTTTTCAATTCGAACCAGTAGTTCCTGAGATGCATTTGACACAAGCAGTCGAATCACGTTCGTAGTATTTCGGCATTGTTCTGCTGATGTCGTAGAATTCTTCGTTACTATGGTTACATATGTATGTGGAGTAGGTGACTAAATGAAATGTGATTATAAGGTTATAGTTATCGGCGATAAAACCTTAATAATAATCAAACATAAAATTTGATTCAATTATGGTCCAATTTAGACTACTTGGCGACCGTTAGTAAATATTAAATACGCTTTTATTATACAGGGTGTCCGGTAATTAATGGATAACCTGGAAATGTCTTATAGTGGAACTGATGGCCGTTCAGAAAAAAATATGAATAGAAATCTATCCTAACTACTACCTGAGATATGTGTTTCTTTTTAAATTACCATGTGTAACTTTCTTGTATACTACGACCATAAATGAATGAAATCCCTCGGATTTTTGTTGTTTTATTATTAAACACTAATTATGCTAATAGATAGACAGTCAAAAGTATGTTATGCTAATATAGCTTGCACTTTATAATATTTTTTTTTAATTTTCTTTTTCTTTTTTTCTGAATGACCTTCAGTTCTTCGGACACCCTGTATATTATTAAAAAGCTTTTATAAACACGACATTATTATATTAAAATACAGTCATGTCATGAGCCTATATAATTTATACTAATTTATTTATTTATATAAAATGAAAGAGACATAATATACTAAATAAAGATTTTTTTATAGACGAGATGGAATAAATCTTGTATTGTGAGGTCTTTACAAACATTCAAACAACACATAAAGAACATCCAGACCAACCATTTGTGGGTCACTCAAAGTTTTGTCCCGTATGGGATTCGAACCCACAGCTATTGGCCTAGTACCTGTGACGAGCCAAGCACTTAAATCACTATATCCGTGCAGTCAAACTAAATTACCTACCCTAAAATGTTAAGGATTTAATGAAATTAAACAATTGTTTAATTATTAAAACAACCAACCCGCAGATAGGTAAGTAACCTCGGGAGCGACTCGCAAGCACTCCTTAACTACATACCATAATATTAAAAGAGCAAACTTTTATATAGGGTAGTTGGAAGTCGTTATGAAAACGACGTGATCTGCTGAATACTTAGCGAGACCCAGTTGTGAAAATGTCTTTAATATCTCAGTGTTATTGTTATTTGGAGATTATGTTGAAATGGCGTTTTATTTTGTTGTATACCTATAGACGAGTATGAATGTGTTTGTATGTTGAAGCTGAATTCGGATTTTGCCTTGTAAACTCAGAAAATAATTTTCTTTGGTGTACTGTTTACCTGTCAAGTCTTAGAATACCAGACATAATTGAGAACCTATTTTGACTGGCTGCTGCTACTAGTATAGTATTATATTATCTGTGCTGCTGCTTCGTAGGTTAACAGTTAAATAGTTGTAAATTACCTCAAAAACTCATAATCAGATCATGAGCATGTTTATGAAATTTCACTGGTCACATATATATATGTATCTATACTAATACTAGCTGTCCCGACCGACGTTGTCTTGTACAGGAGAAAAAAATAAGAAGAAAAGCATATCTAAACCATCCTCGAATCCACTTGAACACACACATAAAATTCATTCAAATCGGGCCAGCCGTTTAGGAGGAGTTCACTGTCAACACACGTACAGAAGCATTATATACAGGTGTCCGGTAATCAATGGATAACCTTGAAATGACTTATAGTAGAACAGAAGGACGTTCAGAAAAAATGAAAAAGAAATTATAAAAAAATTCAATATAAAAATAAAATAAAGATGATATTAAAAAGCTAAAGAGTTTGTTTGTTTATTTGTTTGTTTGGCTGAACACGCTAGTCGCAGGAACTATTGGTTCGATTTGGAAAAATATTTTAGTGTTGGATAACCCATTAATTGAGGAAGGCTATAAGCTATAAAACATCACGCTACGACTGATAGGAGCGGAGCATCAATGAAAAAAGTTGCAAACATGGAAAAATCCCTTGTGACGCAGACGAAGTTGCGACGGTTAGCTAGTGTAAGTATATCCTTTCAAATAAACATCCAACTTGGTTGAGGAATGCTGCAAATAAAAAATATTGTATGGAATTAAAACTGCCTTTTCCGAAGTGGAATAACAAGATAACACCTGCACTAGATACTTTCTGCATCAGGAGTTTAATATCAATCAAACAACAGAAACAGCCACAACTCTCAGGGCACTGGCAAGCTTTATGAAATTCTCAGATGAAACTGAGAACTCGTACTGAAGTACGAAGTAGGGTAGGTAATGTTCCCAGGTCCTTAGCATCTCTTAAACTGCATACGTGCGATCGACATAGCTCATTGCAGAATTTAGGTAGCTTTGTCACGTTCCCGCATATCTACGATAACAGTGCTCTAAAGGTGGCAATAACGGGTCGGTACCCATTGGTCCCCTGAAAATCGCACCCTGTGCCCATTCGTCTTCTCAAATATATATGGGTGCCCACTCTTCCCCTGATATATTATTTATTTGAAAATCTATATACATATACATATAAAAATCAATGCCACTTTTCGTTGTAATTAAACTCCTCCTAAACGGCTGGACCGATTTGAATGAATTTTATTGTGTGTGTTCAAGTGGATTCGAGGATGGTTTAGATATGGTTCTTTCTTTTTAATTTTTTTTTCGCCTGTACAGGACAACTTCTGTCGGGTCAGCTAGTCATTTATATTTCTCATTTACTCTGCTATGGCTTGATTTCTATCAGGGAACCAAAGGGCACCTGAGGCTAGGCACCCAGTCTATAACTTTTATTCCAGGGGACGAGTGGGCACCTTAAAAATAAATTAATATTGATTGGTCACCTACCAGGGGACGAATGGGCACCTATATAGGTGCTGAATATACAACTTTTATTCTGGGGGACGAATATTAGGGGCCAACGGATCCCGACCCTCAATAACACCCTAAACGGAGCGATTTTAATTTTTCCCAAGGACGCTTATGTTTTAAAGTGACCTGTCATGGATTTCCTAAGAGAATAGGATACATCGGAAATCATTCCCCTCCTTCTAATACATTCAAAAACGAAAATATGTTTATTTATAGATTCTTCGTTCACAAATAAAAGTTCTTATAATATGTGATCAATTTAGTAACATTTATGAACGTCAAAGTTGCACTTAATAATGTGATTTTATATTTACCTGTTACCACAATCAGCAATGCGAGAATGTAGAATCTATGAAAAAACTGACAATCGTGTAAAAACACAATGATCAGAATAATCGTTTCGTTTTTGTTCTGTAATTGTTATTTAATTTAAATTTAATTCCTGATTGCCAGTAATATTGCTACAACACATATAAAAGTCGCAGAGAAACAGCTACGAAATGAGACTGCAAAATTCAAAGTAGCTTTGAATAGTTTCTGTAAGACATACGATTTGTCTTTATAGCACTTATCTACATAATTTTCTTTTAGGTACCAACTTACTATTTTTATTTGGCGTTGATGTCAATTCTATTTATAAAGTATCTAATTAATCGTAAAAGTTTAGTGTAAGTAGGTATATTACAACAAACAGCTATAAAAATTTGAATGCCTCCGGCTCAGAGGTAACGCATGCGATTGCTATGTGTGAGGTATCGGATCCGATATCTGAATTAAGCAATGTTATTAGGTATTTCTGTCAAGAAATTCTCTGTAGCAGTAGGTACATCAGAGTTTGGAAGATTTCTCGGTAAACGACATTAGGCTCGCGCCATTGCGTGGGTCCTCATTATAGCTGGCGAAGTGTCAATAAATAAAAAAGACCTTCGGAAATATTTATGTAGTATGTGAAAAAGAAAAAGGATAGGCAGGTATGTGCCTAATAGATTTTAGTAACTCTTTGTTCGTATTAATTTACGCTCTGTGCTTATAACGACTAGAGACAAAAGTTATTGGTACCCTGCTGTCAGCACAGCGCTATTTCTAGGCTCCTGAGGGAACCTAATAATCAAAGAGGACACACGCGTAAAATAATGACGCGTTGAAAATGCTGATAGGATATATATGTAGGTATATCATCAAAGAAGTACCTATGCAAAAGGACACAACCACAATTATTATAGTGCTTGTGGTGGCAGATAGTGCGGGAATAAACTAAAGTCCTAGCATTTGAAGTGCTGCAGTTGCCCGATTAAATAGCCCATTCATAAAACTAACTGTTCTAGTCTTTAAAACAACTGACTGCACGGATAGTCCAGACTATACGGGCGTAGTTGTTTAAGTGGTCACCTCGCCACTGCCAATTGCCATTGCGCCGTGTGTTGTGACATGCAATCCCCCCAGGGACAAACATTTGTGTTTTATAATTAACTGTACCGAGTTTAGGCGTTCTTTGTACCCGTCGATTGAACGTTTATAAGGTCCCCCGCGATATAGGAATTATATCGTCAAGTGAATCTTGTAATTTATAACAAAAACAATTCTCTATTTACGACATGGTTTTGAAAATTTACTTACCTAATTTATTTATGCTTTGTACCTAATTTTAAAAACTTCTGTGCCTGTGTAATTATCTTTGCAATGGTATACAAAAGTTACGTTTGGATTCTGCTTCATATAGAATATTTTAAACTTTTCTAATTTATCATATATAATATAAACCCCATTTAAATAATTTAATTGGTACATATATATCTGATTTTAAAAAACTGTGCTTCAGATGTTATTAATAATTTATTTTAATAACACCTGGATTTTCATTGACACTTGACATTTAATTGCAATATTAAAACGCAAAATAATATCAACAATAATTGGACATGTGAGACGTCCTCTATAAATTTCAAATAATAACTAATAAATATCAATATAATATTATTATTATATCAATTGGCAGTATAAAGATGTCATTAAATCCATTGAACGGTAAGAATATACACTATATACGGTTATAACATATGTTGCCTTCACAAACATAACCTCAACATTGAAGCAATAATAGTTGCGCATTCGCGTGGTATTTACAATGAACGTTTCATTTATATATAATCTTTAGCCGAAGAAAAGGCAGGGACACGTTAGTATATAGTAATTTAAGTCATGCAAGAAAACAATACTTAACTAAACAACAATTTGAATGTGCTACTTTTTTTCTTTACTTTACAACCAATTCGTTATTCTGCAAAGCTAAAGTGTCTGTCAGGAGAGGACAACTAAAGGTAGCAAATGTCTATGATTTATTATATTTTCAGAATTAAAGCGTCGCTTAGATGATGACAAAACGCCACTACCAAAGCGGCTATGCCTCGCTAAAAATGTGGTGCAGTCGCATCACTTTCCCACCGCACCTAAAGAGAGGATTGTGGCAGAATGGCTGCACATGCTAAATGAAAAGAATAGTTTAAATAATAATGAGTTGCAAGGACTACTTGACTGGTTATCTATTGTTGATGACTTAACCAGTGAGTTGAAGAGTAAGCTGATACAGGTAATACTTTACTTTATTATAAATCATGATTTAAGGTTTATGTAGTGAAGCAAGCTCTTTTATGGTTAATAGAGTAGATTTATGAAGTAACTGTTTTTAAATACATACTATGAATGGTATGTTAGGAGATAATATTTATTCTAAAGTCAATAATAGTAAAAACATTTAACACTTAACAACTGGTAAATAAATAGTAAAAATGGTAATTTAAATGGTAAACTTAATAGTTTAATTATTGTAGTTGAACGCAGTTGCTGCTCAATTGCGTACTGACTTAGAAAGTTGAATAAAATTATAAAATTAACATGTCTCAAATGTGCATGCATTGCACAAATGTAAAGCACTGAGCTGTTCAGATGCATAACTCTGAACAGTTTATCTATGTTGTGTTACCTTTTGGGCATTGGCACGTAAGCGGCCAGGCACAATAAGTTTTCAATTATGTCTAGCATATCACAACTTGGTAATTAAAATTAGGTGGTATGGAAATATAATATCTAATAGTAACGTAAGCACAAAAGTGCTTGATAAATGAATAATTTGAATTATTAAATGAAAATAAAACAAACTAAAAATAATGTAAATAGCCTCACATCTAAATTCGTGGTGGTAAGAGAGCTATTATACAGCCAGTTATAACTTTACATCCCACATAACAACTACCAGACGCAGTTCCAGCCATTATCCTACTACCGAGAATTTTTTCACAGGAAAGACCAGAAAATGCTTTGCCTAACCAAAACATGAATATTAATGGTTAGTCCCATTATGAATGTCCACAAATTAAATGCCTAAGCCATATGGACTGGGGACCTAAAAAGGTGGTTGGGATGGACTAGATAATGAAGGTGAAAACTATAGTTTGTAACATCAAAGGGGGTTGGCTTATGTTCAGCAGTGGACTGCAATAAGCTGATTGATTGAATAAGGAACCTGGTGAAAAGATGACAATGCCTATGTTGTATTACTAACCCCATCATATTGGATTCCTGTTAAATCATATGACCACACTTTTCAGTTACACTCTGTATATTAAGACCTTTCTCTTTTCAGATTGTAGCACAATACCTACAAAGAAACCCATTGCAATCTACAGACATACCATATATCCTAGCATTCCTTGAAAACAGCAAAATATCTGCACAACTCAGCCTACAAATAGATGACTACCTATCCATAACCATCACTATACTACAATTCTTACGTAACACGGAAAACTCTACACAATTGAGTCAAAGAATACTGAACAGCGTCCTTAAATACTATAGAGAATCGAAAAAGAAACTGGACTTTATAATTAAAATATTGAATGGAGAAAATATAGAAACTATCTTCAGTTTCTTAGATACAGAATGTCGTAAGTCAGCCATAGAGGTTTGCCAAAATATCTTGTTTCCAATCAACAAAAAGACTTACTTTATTACCTTCTTACAAACTCTCATACGTAAAGACAATATCGGAGAGCTAATTGCAGAAAAAGGGGATAATATACAATCAGTCATAAAAATCATGAACACATTCTTCGAATTCCCCAAAAATCGCACCGAAAACAACACAAAGTTTCTTCACCATTTCATTGACGTTTTTGTCAGCTCATTTCAAAAGGAAAACCAAGTAATATTCGCGTTTTATATCATGGTGGCGAATGTATTACGTATGGAACAGAGTTTCATCACTCCTGCTATGAATTTACCTGCAATTATAGACGAAAACGACAGTAAAACCAAAAGGAGTCTTTTCCTGAACCTTTTAGAAGTGCTATTGACAAATGAAGTCGATATAAACGTCCGTTTAACTGATACCTTTGGTGAAAAAGTATCAAAAGTGGAAATTAAGAAGAATTTCACGGCTTTTCTGCAAGCTGTTATGTTGGGACAACTAAAGCTTGAAGGAAAACTGGACAAGACTACTCTGTTAATAGTTAGGACAGCATTAAAACTAGACCCAGTATTAATAGAACAAAAAAAGCAGACTATATTGCCAGCTATCATGACAGCCAAGAAAAGCAGCTCAACTATAATGGAATCCTACATAGAAATGATGAATTGCTTATTAGAAACATTATTTAAGTTAAGCAGAGGAACACTCTTTATTAACGAAATTCTACCACCTATTAAGGATGTTTTGGAAGCTAGCAACACTGAGCAGTTTGAGCTAAAACAGAGAGTGAAAGAGGCAAAAGAGAGTGGAGTGGAATATGAGAAGATGGAGTCAAAAATAATAACAGGAACAGATCTATTTCCTCAGGAATGTGTTTTAGTGTATGGAAAGCTAACTTCTGAATTGATGTTCAGACAAAATAAAGAACTTTTGGAGTCACTACAGAAAGATTTGGAGGTGCATTGCTTGATGATGTTGGAAGAAGGATTTGTTAGTAAGTCACATTTTTATGCATTTATATTAACTATGAAGTATACTGTGACTAGTTTAGAGTTATCCAATTGCTCATCAGTATTACCATGGGCTGTCACTCAAACTGCTAGATGACCATTGCAACACAATGAATAATAGGTCAAAGTAATCGTTTCAGGATATGATTCGACTTTGTATGATATAAATGATAATTACCACCAAACGAAATCTTTTATAGCGATATTATATACCCTACGCATGTATTCCTTCAAGCCTGAGAGAGTGAACAGCGTTGTGGGGTCTCCATATTTGATTACAATATTCCAATCTGCTCCTTACTAAGCTATTGTGCAGGAGTATTTTAGTTGTAGGCCTGCGAAACTCTTTTCCATTACGGATAACAAAACCCAACATTTTGTACTCAACAAAAGTTAAATAACACTATTATAACATAATTTTTAAACTCTGGAGTTTAACTTTACTACTACTTTAAATATTAATCTATTAAGATTTACTCTTTCCCCGACGTTTCGGTTGCTTTTAGCGACTATGGTCGCGAGGGACAAAATAAACAACTCGATAAAATCCGTATAAAAATTGTTAAATTTTATAATAGCAGATTGTCATACTTAGGCGTCAATTTATTAAATATAATTTGTCATATTCCAGGTCCTTCAATAATAGTTCTAACTGAAGTCTTGTCGGCCATCTTGTCGTCATTCCTGCACTACAACAAAATGGCGGACCACACGGTATCGCTGAATATCGCGCAGGATTTCTGGAACATGTACAGAAAATTTGAAAATGAGTGTTTGAGCAAATTCGGGCAGTGCGTTTTGAAGCTTAGTTATGTGAGTATATGTTTACAAGTAGAATAACGTGATAGACTGAAAAATACAATGTAATTTGGTAACATATTAGAATATCAACTGCCAGTATTTTTACCTTATGCTCCTTCATTTAAATAGTTAATTATCGCTCGTTTTAACGATAAAAACAAAACTCGTGAGGAAACCAGACATGCACTGAGAGTTCTCCATAATGTTCTTGATGATATGTGAAATTTACCAAACTGCACTGGGCCTCGTAAAGGACTATGACCTAACCCTTCTCACACTGAAAAGAGGCCTGTGCCCAGCAGAAGGACAGATTAATACAGGGCTGATATTATTTTATGTTCCTTCATGTCAGGTAGTTATGTGCGAGTGATGTCTACTGTTGCAAGTGTGTGTACGCTTGAGTGACTGAACGGATGACACATTGGTTTAAATGGTCACCTCCACTGTTCCTCGCCAAGTATCGTTGGTACGATCTCCTCGCAGTAAACAGATTTGTGTTATTCAAACATAGTTGCTCCGAATTTAGGTATTCCTTGTGTCAGTTGTATGAATGTTTGTAAAGTCCTTTGCCAATTCGCAGCATAGGGAGTAAACCATGCAGATGTGAGTCGTTTAAAAAAAAAGGAACAATACATAGGTTATGGTAGCCTTTACAGCGGCTGTATGCCATCCTATCTTATCTTATCTTATATTGTGTGGGGGCCAGTCAGTACAGACCGGTGACACTTCGACCCAGTGGGATCTTTTGTGTCGACTTCCCCAATAACGACTGCCATAGATGTTCATGGCAGCCGGGACCGACAGCTTTACGTGCTCTCCGAGGCACGGAGCAGGCGATAATTGTCAATCAATACGCACATCATTTCGAAAAGTCATATAACTTCCGAAAGTCAGAGGTGCGCGACGTGGGTTCGAACCCGAGATCCTCTGCATTGCAGTCTGTTGGTCTCCCCACTGAGCTATTGCTGCTCTGCATGCTATCCTAACTAATATTATAAATGCAAATATGAGTTCGTTTATTTGTTACGCTTTTACGCCTAACTACTCGACCGATGATTTTCACATACACATTGTCAGGGGTACAGAAAAGGACATAGGGTATCTTTCATCCAGAAAAAGTACTGTTAGCGAGCACAGTCGCGTGCAAAATCTAGTATGGTATTTTTTTTTATAATTGCTGAATTATTTCAGAACCCACCCCTAATACTCTCATTCCTGAAACTGTGTCAAAGCTTTGCGCAACTCAAGCTGCTTAACATAAAATACAGCAATGTAAAAGTGGACGTACCGCATAGCACTGATACATTGGAGCTTTTCGACTTGAGTAACGTACTGCCGTGCTTGAATAAAGAGCAATGGATAGAGTTAGCAACAAGAATTGAAGATGACGAGGCTGTTGTTATATTGGTAAGTTTTAAACATGTATTGTTTAATACAGTGTATTATGATTAGACGGATGATGTGCCAGTTTAAGTAGTAACCTCGCCGCTGCCACTAAGCCGAGGGTTATGGGATCGACACTAACAAAGTTATTTAGAAGCCATAAATGGTTGTTCTGGGTAGGGTGTTCTTTGAGGCCATTCTTATGAATGTCTGCAATTTTCATTAAATTACTGTAATTATTTCGAATGCAGCAGAAGACTTACCACAAACTGATGATTATGTATGTAAAACATATTATGTACTTATACCTTATCCTGTTTATATTTACTAGAGAAAAGGCATTCTACCAGGTAAAAGAAGCCACCGTTATTAATTATTTGGTATCAGTACAAATAAGTCGTCTCGCACGAGAAAGCATATACGGCAACATAAGTCGATTTCGTCTTTCGAAATTTTATAATTTTTAAATGATAATTTTTTATACTATTAATAGTTAAAAGCTTTTTAATTTTATTATAGTTTAAAAGATCACAATTATAATTAAGAATTTAAGTCAAGAAATACTTTTAAAATTTGTTAAATGTTTCGTTTCTTAAGTTTCTGTCTGTACCACCTATTTGCAGAAATGGCGTAAGAACAGCAGGTATTTCGAATTATAATATAATTTATGTTCTCTCAATTCCAGGATAACCTTCTATTAGCAAAATCAATGATCAACCAACTTCTAACTGTAAAGAATAAAGGGGAATATCCAAATGAAACGATAACTTCAACTAAAGCACATCTAATCCAACAAATCAACGAAACTCCTTCACTATTACAAAGCAACTATTTCTGCAGAATATTGTTTAAAGACTTAGATAAATCTCACGCTAAACAATTGGCCAAATGTTTGATCAAACTTCATTTGGTGAATCCAGAATTGGATATCCTAAAAATCGATGCCATAGCCAATAATAGACAATTACTAAACAATTTAGTATTGGAAACTGCTAAAAATATCACCAAATGTTTCGAAAACAAAGATCCACTTAGCAAAATTATGAATAAATCTGATTTCAATATGGCGACTTTTGCCAAAGAAATTAATTTTGTGGATTATTTGAATGAAATAAGTATAAAGCATGAAGCTCAAGATGAAGTCAAAAACTACGTCAATATATTTAAGCAACTACAAATCTACTATTTAGAAGAAAACTACCAATTAGTAGCAATCATTTTGATGTTGGCAATAAAGAAAACTTGTAATGCTAAGAAGATAAAACGCAACATTGACAATATATTACAAAGCATCTACGAACTGAGCTTGCAACAACCAGATTTGTACCAAATATTCCCCATTGAATCTATTTTCTCTTTCCAAGACAACATTTTGCTAGATTTACTCACACTGAAGCTGAAAAATTCAAATAATATGCTTATTATCAAAAGTTTATTAGAATTAGCAGTGAAGAAAGTTCGCGCCGACAGCCAGCTTGTTAAAACTATAGTAGAAAATCTCTTGAAGAATAATAAGAAAAAGATATCTGACATGGAGTCATTTAATGACCCAGTATTCCAAATCACCTGTCTCATCCTACCTCTAATAATAAAGCAAAAAAAAGCTATAACTGCAAGCGCTTTTAGATCAATTTTAGCTGATCTACAAGAAAAACTTCACAAGGCCTTACTAAAATCGTTTAAAAGTATAGATTTCTCCAATAGTAGTATTGCATTTAATAATGCTGACAACACTGAAGATAGTGTGGTAGAAATTGAAAGTAATATGGCAACACTGAATGCTATGGCGGCGTATTCGTTAACTTTGTCGAAGTATTGTGAAACTATGGACACAGATGAGATCAAAAATTTGGATTGTCTATGGTCTGGATTGGAATTCTTTGTGCAGAATGCTGTAAGTTTAGAAACGTATTTTAAAATTATTACTATTTATTTGACTAACTTGTGTATTGAAGGCCAGCTGGCGTTAGACTATTATTTGATGACAGTATGCATAATCCGGCTTGCCCTGGGAAGTACATCTCCCTTACTGTTGATTACAAAGATAGCATAGCGGTTTATGAGGTCGCATGTCCTCCACTATCTCGCCGAGCGTTGTGGCTTCGATCCTCATACGGGACAAAATTTTGTGTAATTCACAAATAGTTGTTCTTAGTGTGCGTTGTATGAATGTGTATGAAGACCCATGTGGAAGAGGAATTACTCCGAGTGCAGCAGTGATGTTCATAAACAACAAAAAAACCTGTATATCTTTTAGAGTTCCTCTTTCTCGGTAGGCAGCGGCTTTGCTGTGTCCTGACATTGCTGAAGTCCATAAGCAGCGGTTACCACTTTCCATTAGGTGGGCCACTTGATCGTCCGGTACCAATGGAAATTAAAAATCTCTCATACTGGGTTTTGCTCGTCAATGCAGTATATTTCAGTCTCAGTATGCATGAAGTAGGTGTATGTACCTCTCTCACGCAATTCTTACATGTTTTTTAATATTTTTGTCTAGACTATGTGGAGACTAAGGCTAGGTGTGATACTTTTACATTTCTTCCGCTACTGTTTTGCCTGCCTATTGCTACCTACTGGGCACTAACAGACGCATGGTGTCTGGTATTGTGCTGGCTAGCTATTGAAAATTTCATTTCGAAAACGAAAAACGTTATTCGAAATCCTAATAGCTCTGTCTGTCTCAGGCTATATATAAACGTGCTACTAAGTAATTAGGTATTACTTCGTTATGCCGCTTTTTAATAAGTATCAGCAAAAAACTAAATAGCCAATTTGTTGGATATATCAATTAATTACTGACTCTACACTTTTCGTATTATTCGTTAGCGTGTTGATCAATTTTTGGAGTTCGAAAAGCTTTTATACAACAGCTTTGTTCGTCCGTCTGTCTGTTATACAACTTTCGACTCGAGAACCGTAAGAGCTAAAGACTCGCGGTCAACGCCATTCGACTCAGCATAGTCGATATACGAAATGACCTTTGACCTCTGACCTCAAGGTGACGTGGTATCACTTGACCTTTGCATATTACTTGAACCATTTTTGCGAACTCTAAGATTTACGGCAAGTCATTACCGTTTCTCACTTGCTGCTGGATTACGTACTTGTGTCTTTTTAGTTTTATAATATTTGCCGAGACCATGTACACTCGGCTACACATCAATTTAAACATCCTATATACGCATAACTACGCTACATCTAAATAGAGAATTGTTGGAAAGGGACAGTGCATAGTGGTGTCGATGTAATGGTAAAGATAGAGCGTCGCGTCCCGTTCAGCGTGAATGAGACAAAATAACAAAAATATAACGCACTCTCTCGCACGATTCGTAGCGTTCAACTTCTAATAGTTCAAAGTCCAAACAGTCTAGGTTGATTTGTCGCTGTGATACAGCAGTCGCATTCACTACCGCTGCGCCACTTAGACGACCTTTGGCTGAGTATCGGTGTTTCACTGCATGGATGGCTAATGTTTGAAGTATTAACCACTACGGCGTATTGTAGGTTCAAATCCCACACATGACAAACATTTGTATTTGCACCCTGTCTAGATGTTCTTTGCGTCTGTTGTTAGTATTGTTACGTGCTGGGATTGACGGATAAGAATGTAAACAATATTACCGACTAAAACACGTTTTATTCTAACACTATTAAATTTAAAACACAACAAATACTATACTACACTTTTCCGCTGTAACTGCTTCAAACTCCGTAGTATTTACGCTTCCGTTCGCTCTGATGAATACTTGACCGCATACGATTGTAAACTGACTCGGCGAGCGCTAGCCTTCCCCTCTTATAAGCGTTTAAAGCGTTTCCGGAGTTTTCTAGAAACGTCATATCCGGTATGTAAACTGTTTAAAGATTCAAGAATGTGCCAGCATTCTCTCTACTCTACTCGTACCAACGACTACGTAATTCTGTAAGACTTCAATAGATGGCGCTGTAATAAATTATTAGACGGAACTGCCGAGTCTTCCGCACATACCGAGAGATGGCACTGAATGTAACAGTATGTTTGTAAAGTCCCCCGTGACACAGCAATTAAGCTAACAGCGGAAAAACATTTTAAAAGCATAAATTTAGCATTGATTTCTATTATTTCAGATAAAAGCGATAGAAAACGCCGACTCCAAATCCAGTCACATCGAATCATCTACTCAACTATTAAACGTTATTCTCCGACACAACAAGAAGTTAGAAACTCACGACATATTTAAAGAAAAAGACAAGATATTCCTACAAATATACCGTAGTATTAAATCTCGGTTAATACACGAACAGGAGAGAAAAATATTGAACAGTGCTTGCTTAGAAGAATTAGGAATTACTTTGAAATTTGTATGTGAGTTGTCCTCTGTGGAATGCTATGGGAACCATTTTGTTGGAGATCTATCGAATTTAGTTGTTTTGAAGGTATGTTTAATTTTTGTCTTTCTATTGTTACGTGCTGGGTTCGACGGATAAGAATACAATACAATATTACCGACTAAAACACGTTTTATTCTAGCACACGATTAACTTTAATACACAACAAACACTATACTACACTTTTCCACTGTAACTGCTTCAAACTCCGTAGTATTCTCGCTTCCGTTCGCTTCGATGAACACTTGACCGTTTACGATAGTAAACTGACTCGGCGGTGCGCGTGCGCTCTATTTATATGCGGGTAAAGCGCTTCTGAAGTTTTCCAGAAAACGTCACACACGGCACGCAACAGCGCAATGATTCGAGAATGTGCCAGCGCTCTCTCCACTCGACTCGTTCCGACAAATGCGTAGTTCCGTAAGATGTCAATAGATGGTGCTGTAATAAATTATAAGAAGGGACTGCCGTGCCGTCAGATGGCACAAGCCGTAACACTATTATAAAGATATAGGTACTACTATATATTATTAAAGAGCAGCGATAGCTCAGTAGGGAGACCAACCGACTGCAATGCAAAGGGTCTCGTGTTCGAAACCACGTCTCGCACCTCTGACTTTCGGAAGTTATATGACTTTTCCAAATGATGTACGTATTGATTGACAATAATCGCCTGCTCCGTGCCTCGGAGAGCACGTTAAGCCGTCGGTCCCAGCTGCCATGAACATCTATGGCAGTCGTTGCTGGGAAGTTAGTGCCCTATAATATCCTGACACTGGTCTAGCCTTAGGGTATCGTTAGCCTTCGGGTTGCAGAGGTCAGGTGGCAGCCGCTCCGTGTAAAAACTGTACTTGTTTTGAAATAAAATATAGTCTATGTTACTCGGTGATAATATAGCTTTCTAGTGGTAAAGAACTTTAAAAATCGGTTGCCTATTTTTGAGTTAAATCATTAGAAACAAACCAACATAAAATCAAACCTTTTGCTCTTTATGATATTAGAAGAGACATCCAATTAATAATAATGTCCAATGTGAATTTTGATCATGTCGGCCAATCTTAACGCAGACTAGCCATCCGCACAGGAGATATTATGGTGTACAAGTGCACTCTCTATTTCCTAACTCTCATGATCCGATGGGACGGTAATCCGACACGACCAGAATTAGATCAGGCGCAGGACCAACGGCTTTACGTGCTTTCCGAGGCACGGGGTGTCTAACACTGCCAACTTCCTAACTCCGGGTTGCTATTAAAATTTCTTTACAGTAAATGCCAATAACTTGACTATATACAATATATTGACTGCAGAGATTGTAGTGGTTTATCTAAGTTCGCCTTGCCCTGCGCCGAGTGTGTAATTTCAATACTCACACCTCTGTGAGTATTGTGAGTATTGTCCTCACAAACATTTGTATGATTCACAAATAATTATTACGAGCCTGGGTCGTTCGTTGTTCGAATGTTCTATTACTCGCGACACAGGATTTATCCCTAGTAAAGGAGTTGTTAACAAGAATTACTTTTAATCTTAAGCTCAAACATATTATGAATAGTAGTCAAAATGATTAAATTAACGCATATGCTTTTGTAATTTCAGAAACCATCCCAAATAGTAAAAGATGGCAACACAGACATAACATCTAGAAAGGTATTCAAATACCTTTGGTCACAATGCCTCAAAGCGAACACCGTAGGCACCAAGTGTGTTGCCATGTCAAAATTAATGCACCGCACTTGTAAGAATTTGAGAAACTGGATACGGCAACACTACGATATAGACGATGGTGTTGCCAGACCAAACGGTGAAATTTCTACCGAAGATGGTGGGATGACCAGGGTAATAAAAGTCGGCGATGTTATTTGTGAATTGATTCGATTGGATTTGGATTCGTTAAGTGAAATAATTTTGGCGGCAAAAAAGGTGAGATCACTATTAAAAGTATATCTTTAAATTAATAAATTAAAGATATATTTGAAATCTGATTGGATTAGTCGCACAGGGCTATTTATCCTAAAATGGGTGTAGAGCATCCATTTTAGGAGCTGACGTATATGTTTTCACCTAAAAAGCATGACTAGCAATTTAGTTTATAAATTAGTACCCTTGATAACCTCTACAGGTAAGGTAGTATGGTTGAGCTAAAAAAAAAAGTAAGGGTTGGTTTGCTCCCAACTGGCCCTCCTCATTGGGTGAGAGAGAGAACACCCCAGGTTTTTAGTTGGTATACCAGCACTTCATGCTGGGAGTCCCACACACCCCGCCGGTGCCGTTCCCTAGCCGGCGGGCAGTGCATGAAGCATTTTTCCTGTAAACAAAAAAGAAAAAAGTGGTGATTCCACGTCGTAAATCCGATACTGAGGTATTGGAGTTACGATCGTGTAGTTCCTATGACTTGATAATATATTCGATGGTCAAAGTGTACCATGCCGTTATTTATCCAGTGAATCTACTGCAGAATTGCAAACATTGTTCTATTTTACAGAATCTGGTTTAAGAACTTTATTCTCATAAGAATAACAATAATTAACATACTGAGAATTCATATTTACAATAAATGAGCGTACAGAATTCTTAAACTGTCTCGTTGAAGTGAATCTGCCATCAATATAACGTTGACATTTCGTTTCATATTATTCCAGATATCTTTGGACTACAAGTTCGTGGACAGCATATTCGAGCTGCAACATTTAATACACTTCATGCTGCACAATAAGTTCAGTGTATCTTGTGATTTATCCTGGGACTCGTTCTTTGTTTTGTTCGATGGTTGTGTAGCCGTGCTGAACAGCCTTCTTATGGCTAGAGAAGAGGTTTTGGAAGACAGGTATGAAAATAATTATATTTTTTATATTTACTATCAATGAAGGTGCGATGATTGATTAAATATTCGAATCGTCCAACAAATCGAAATATTTAATACTTTGACTAATACATATTCGAATACATTTAACTTCGATATATCGATTAAATATTTGGTTATTTGCACGGTTAACTTGACTTGATAGAAATACTGGAAGGATAATTTGAAAACAAGCTTATCAATGTCGTTGGAGGCCACCATCGATCGACTTCGACCCATCATATTCGAATATCCAATTATGATTAAAATAGAGTAATTTTAGTCTTTTTTTGATTTTGTACATTATTTTACATTGGTTGCCTAAAGGGAGTAAAAAATTAATGCTTTAAATCTCCCTCGCACAACTGTATTTAAATAACGATTACGTCACCGTTTGTATCGTGCATATTTATCTGTTATTTGACAATTACTCTTACTACCTTTGACATGCAATGTATCTTATTTAATTTTGAGTAGATTACAAAACTTCTATGTTTTTACATTTTGGGTATGTAGTCAAATAGCTCCATCTTCGACTTAAATAATAAAGCAAATGTGAGCCAACTAACCTATTGTAATCAATGAAAGAATCAATGAACATTCATTCGGATGCAGCAACATAAAAGTCTTAAGAAATGAGAATAAACTTGCGATTATTAGCAAGTTCTTAATACCATGAATACCTGGAAGACCTAGGGGCTGAAGTCCAAGGTTATCAAGTGGCTATACACGATGATGATAAGACCCATACTTACGTATGGAAGCATTGTCTGGTAGCCAAGAACTAAACTAGCAACATGAAGGACCGAGCTGTCGAAGGTGCAACGATTGGCCTGCTATAACAGTGGCGTTCTCGACTACGCCTACGACAGCATTAAAGAACCTGCTGGATCTAGCGCCGCTACACATTGTTGTGGAGTTGGAGGCGTTAAAGGCGCTACATAGACTATCTGTGCATGGGCTGTGGAGCGTCAACATGCCGGAATCCCGACACACAAAATTAGAGATTTCAAAGGATCTCAAAAGGATCATGAGCATGGGATGCGACAAAATGCAACCAATGCACATATTCAAAAATAATTTTAAAGTAAGGGGGACGAATGGAAACAACTTCTACAATCCCCTGACAAGGGTTGTCTCATTTGGTACACTGATGGTTCCAAAATGGATACAAGATCAGGCGCGGGTATTTATGCCAACGACTGCAAGGTGAGCCAAAGCATGGGCAAATATGCAACGGTCTTCCAAGCGGAAACCTATGCTATAATTGCCTGTGCTCAGAAGAATATTAACAATAATGTCACTATCAGGACTGTTTATATACTCAGTGACAGTCAAGCTGTTCTCAAGGCTCTGGAATCCTGTAGGGTAGACTCCGGACTGGTCCTGAACTGTGTTAAGGCCCTTAACAAACTTGGCAGGAAGAACACAGACAGACTAGTGTGGGTTCCGGGGCATGCAGGTGTGCAGGGCAATGAGGAGGCTGATGAATTAGCCAAAAAGGGCTCAGAGCTACTGTTTGTGGGCTCCGATCCATTCGTAAGACTCTCTGAGAGCACCGTCAAGCCAGCTTTGAATGCAAATGGCAAAGATAAACACAGGCTAGAGTGGATGGCCCTTAGGGGTCTGGAACACTCCAAGAAATTCATTGCAAACAGAGCCACGGACTTCACCCATAAGTTCTGCGGGTACAACAAGGGCCAAATACGCCTGTTCACAGAAGCGTTCACTGGCCATTTTGGCACCAACGACTTCCTGTGCAGATTAAGATTGGCAAACAATTCGATCTGCAGAGCCTGTGGTGAACAGGACGAGTCCATATCGCACCTACTGTGTGAATGTGACGCGTTGGCTAGTTTGAGAATGGGTCTGATAGGATTGGCATATCTAAAAACCGAAGACTTCAGGCTTCCCCCTCTGAAGTGTACGCTGCGGCTGATGCAGTACATTCATAAGGAGATAGCTAAAGGATAGATCTTGGGGCCGACACAAAAGATCCCACTGGGTCGAAGTGTCGCTGGTCTGCACTGAGTGGTCCCCGTATATAAGATAAGATAATACCATGAATTCTACTTACGAGAGTCATAATTCTGATGTTCTAACAAGTTTAACTTATATTTCAAGATGGCCGTGCTACATGCAGTGTTACCGCGCGCTCGTCTCGTCGCTGTGCGCGCGCGCCACCACGCACGCGCACCTACAACGGAGCGCAGAGGAAAAACTCGCCGAAATCGCGCATAGCATTGAAAAGTGAGTAACTAGTTAACTTCCTCAACCTGCAAGCAAGAAAGACAGCTGGCTGATCTTTTTATTAAAAAATATACGATCTCTGTTTCTTTGTAACCTATTCTAGAAGAAAAGTGAGTTATTATTATTAGTTATTACACTCGATTGTATTAAGTTTATAACGATGGTAGCTGATAAGAAGAACGACAAGAAAGACAGACACGGCAGAGGACTTTCTTTTATAATATGTAGAGATATATTATAAAAGAAAGTCCTCTGCCGTGTCTGTCTGTCTTTTCGCGATAAACTCAAAAACTATTGAACGGATTTTCATGTGGTTTTCACCAATAGACAGAGTGATTCATGAGGAAGGTTTAAGTGTATAATTTGTTGAGGTTTTATACTACCCCTGCGAAGCTGGGGCGGGTCGCTAGTACATAAATAAATATACATACAGTGGCTACGAAATATAACTCTAATAACTGCCGTATTTGTGTTATGGCATTCGTTCATTGAAGTCGATTGTAGGGTCAGCAGAGGATCCTAGACTTTTTTTATAGACCACTTTCAAAATTTAGCTGGTTCCGGTGGACCCCTGCTGCTAGAAAATTAATCCGTCAAGTAAAATCGGTATATTCGGACCCAAAAAAAGCTCAGCTCGTAGAGAATTGACCAAAGTTTTAAATAATTTGATCTCATCTCTACGGGCTAACCTATTTTTTTTGTCTTCAGCGAGTGGTATTCCTCAAAATATTATCTGCCTACATTGATAGGTGAAGTCAAGCCAACATTTTTGTTCTTCACTATCGAAATCAAATAAATTTTCGTGGACCCCCGCTTTTTTTGTCACTCCATCGTAGACCCCCCGTCGAGTCTTCCGTGGACCCCTGGGGGTCCACCTGGACCACTTTAGGAACTAAGGGTCTAGTTATATGACATTTCGAAATTATATGCGTATTGATTGACAATTATCGCCTGCTCCGTGCCTCGGAAAGCACGTTAAGCCGTCGGTCCCGGCTGCCATGAACATCTATGGCAGTCGCTATTGGGGAAGTCGACACAAAAGATCCCACTGGGCCGAAGTGTCGCCGGTCTCTACTGACTGGCCCCTACACAAGATAAGATAAGGGTCTAGATCATCCAATACCAATTATTGAGGTTTCCTGTTAGATAATTACCACTAATACGCAAAAATAAGCTTAAAACATAACTAATGTGCAATATAACAACTATACTTCTGAATATACCTTTACAAATATACAGACGGAACAGAAATATAAAAACCATTTCCAAAGCCAAAAATTTAATCGGAACCACAAAATCGTCTCAAACATAAACTTAATCTCACATACCACAGCACCAACTAGCAAAGAAATCTCACCAAACCACCTTCAAATTTCAGACTAACCCAATCCGTCTGCAAGCGCAAGAAACACGTGTCCCGCATAGCAGCATACACCGTCGCCGACCTATGCACCTGCCTCGAAAAGACCGCCCCCCCCAAGATGGTCAGACAACACTTAGAAAATGCCGTGGCTTTGCTCATACAAGCCTCAGACAGCAGCTACGCTATGCCCTTCTTGAAACGAGCTCTAGCAGGCTCAGCTGGACAAATGACTATGACTAATCTGTATACTATGTATAAGAGATATCATAAGTATGTTGGCAATGCTTAGTTATAAGACGCAGTTTACATAATTATATATTTTAAAGACATCAATAGGAATAATTACTGTATCGCAAGGGACTTTACTTTACAAACATTCAAACAACGGACACAGAACACTCGGTGCAGTGGCAGTGGCAAAGCAACCACTTAAACCAACGCCATCCGTGCAGTCGAAATAATTAAAAGCCTATTGTGTCCAGCCACCGGAGTGCCGCTACTCAATGGGTTAAGAGGCCTTGTGGCCTGTAGGCCTGCCATTATACCTTGTCTACTCGTTTATTTTCTTTTTGACAGCTCACGCCTATGAGTTACCGTTTTATATTTTTCGGAGTAATGTACTACAGTTATGTCCTACTTTATTGACGGGTAACGCCCACTTAGTGAAGTGCCCTGTGCATAAAATACAACCACAGACTATAGAACAGGTCTTGAAATAAGATAAATCGATCATATGAAAAAAATAATTTGACTGTATGTAAGTATTGTTTCTGTAAATTTAATAAAAGAAAAGAAAATAAAAGTAGTAACTATGATTCCATGATTAATTATTTGCAAGGAATTAGGTCGAAATCTTGAAATTGAAGTGTTGAAATTGAATTTAATGCGCGTATACGTTATATTATTTAGAAGTATAAATGTTGTCATTTTAATGATTTATTATTTATATATTTATTTATTTCATATATAGGTAATTAAAAATACTAATAAACGAATACTTAATATTTATACTAAAATATGTCGATGCATGCAAATCGATTGAAAGTTCTTCTTAATAAAATCGATTATTATTTCAAATCGAATCGGTAACGTCACTAATCGAATTGTCTCGAACTGTCAAAGAGAAAATAAACGGACGGACAAGGTATAAATGTAAATGTTAATGTTGTTAAGCTTTGGGTATATTGTAGGTACTTATAGTCAGTCAGTAACATAATAAATCGATACACACTTTCCAGAGCTTGATTTAAAAGACAGAGCTTTTAAAATTATGACATAATGTTAATATTCTTCTTTTCTTTTCGTGTGGTTAGTATCCAACCTGTTGTCAAGAGTTGTTCAAGCCGCCCGTAGGCCTCTGACATGGCTTAACGACTGCTGGCAATAACCGGGACCGACTTGTTACGGGCCCTCCTAAGCACGGAGACGCTCAGATGAAATACCACTAAGCGGTCACCCATCTATAGACTGACCGCACCCAACGTTGCTTAACCTCAATCGTTTACCGATCAATGAGTGCAACTGGCTATGAGCGAGAAGAATGTTAATATAATAGCAGATAGTTGACTGCACAGATGACGTAGAGGTTTAAGTTGTCATCTTGTTACTGCTACTGCTCCAAGTATTGTGCAATGACGTAATATAAATAGACGTGTCATGCATGAACATCACGGCACTCTAAAACAGCGTAAAGAAAAAGTAAAAGAAATATATTTATCTCTCTCTAACAGCAGGAATTCCGTAGATGACTTTTAATTTTCTTTCCCTTTCTTTGTGCGTTTATGTAGCTGTCTAGGTACCGATAGTAGGTAGCTAGACAGCTTAATAAACGCACGAGGCAAACGCTTGTAAATGTTGGGATCCAGTGTGAAGAGTTACTTTGTAACCATATAGCGAATTATATTATGGCAATACGATCAGGATTGTAGCAAATTGAAATCCGTAGTCTCTGCCTACCCATCTGGAAAACAGGCGTAAATCTATGTATGTATTATAGCAGTACAAAAATTGTGCGATACACAAATACTTCCACAACCGTTCATAACATTAAATAAAGCTAATGCATTTCATGGTGCACAATAAGTATTCTATTGAGGACTATATTTAGGTACTTATTTGTTTTATTTATAAATAGTAACTATTTAAAATAGGGAGATTGATCCCCTTAACATCGTTTTATGGACACGACCACACCAGCATGTAGCTTTGTTGGTCAAGAATTAAGCTACAATAACACCAGCACATTGCAACACAATATATTTTTTCTTGTTCTATTTAACTGTTTCATGAACCAGATAGTAATACAGAACATATTAAAGTTAGTATTTAACTAATTTTAAAAAAGTAATTACGTAATGTGTGGAATGTTAATTACTGAAAATTCTCAGTTTTAAGTTTAAGTTCTCCCAGAAAAATACATTTGTATATTTGCAGTCAGGTACTTATTAAAAAACTTAATAATTGTCAGCTACTATAAAGAACATAAAGGAAAGAGGGCGATAAAATGTATAGTGTTACATTTCGAAATTAAACTATTTTAAACGCATTTCTTCATTTATTACTTTTGTAAACTTAGGTATGCAAAATATTTGTGTATTAGATTTATTTTGTTAATCAGTTATTTTAAATAAATATACATTTCTAATAAGTGTTCTTTGTTTTCTTTTCGTGTTTGTGCATAACCGCGGGCCTCTACTAACAGTTGCTTGACAGAAAACACAATCACGAATATCGGGCTTCTATTAGCAATTGTGCAAACGCTGACATTTACAGAACTGCACCAACAAGTAAAAGAAAAACTTAAATTTTAAACGTCGTTCTGCAGTTTCTACATAATAATAACTATACTCGACGTGTCAATACGTAAGTTCCTACTAAATGAGAATAGAACACTTAGGTATCCTAAAAGTATGAGGAAGTTACGTCATGGTTCTGAATTTAAAAATATTGCAATCTACATTGCTTTGCTAAAATCACTTCCATATATGGCTTTTATGTGACTAAACCTTGAATACAATTCTTAATAAGTATGACGCTGGTTTGAGTACATTGTGGAGATAATGATGATAATTGATAAATGATGATTATGGTTTACTATTTCAATACCTACTTACTAACTTGTGTCCATATTTAGTATTTTAAACACTGCACTGTCCTAATTATTAGACTTCCAATGGAAATTTTGGTACATGGACATTATGCTTTATAACTAGGTAATTGAGTGTTAATATTATTGGCATAAAGGCGATTAGTAGGTATTTATGGTAACCCCGACATTGGGGATTATGCATGCAAAATTGCTACAGAATCTGTCCTGTAATTTTAGCATGAAGCTCGGACATACATACAGACAAACATTTTAAAACTATATTACTGGCATCGGTATTATTCCTTGTCCATTTACTTTTATTTTTCAAAAGGTAAATTCGAATAAAAGAGGTCCGCCTGCATGTACTAATGTAGTAGGATATCTATTTAAAAATATTTTGTCATCCTAATTAAGCGATAATAAAAGATTGCACAATATTTTGAATGTAATCGCAAAAAGAAGTTACGCGCGCAATTTCAAACTTCATAGTGCGATTTGTGACTGTTTCCGTCTGTCCGTATATGGGCATTTGTTGAATACTATATTCTGATTGGCTGACGCGCTGTCGTCATCGGTGACTCACTTTTCAAGTTGCTTACATTAATTTTATTTTTATCTTTCGCGTTGTATCGCGTCATGTATTCTCATATCTAATCTTACCTACGCTGAAGTGTCTTTTATTTATCAATAACAATTTTATTTAAATACTCGGTATAAATAATGAGGTAGCACAACGGAGTTCCCAGTGTCAATATCTGAATGTTGTCAACCTGTTCCGGTGACGAACGTTTCTTAATATTTCGTGAAAGCAAGTTATATCAATAAAAATATAAGTATAAAATAAAAACAGAATTATAAAACATTGTACTACTATTGTGGTGAAAATAATTACTATTGTTATAAAAGGACGCTGTATTGATTTCTTCAATCATTTTGACGCATGCGCTCATTGGCTGTCGTAAAATAGTGTTAGCCAACATTCCGAACAGTGTCGTCCGGTCGCCGTTGTCGTGGTGTCGGTGAATTTAGTGGTGGAATTTTTACGTGTATAACATCAAAAAATGGTAAGTGAAGAAAATATATTACAGTGTATTACGCTCGCGTTGTGTTTTTATATTGCAATAGTGGTGAACTATAAAACGAGATGCCGCAATTTCACGGGAATTTATTCTTTGGTGACCGGTGCCGCCATATTTCGCACAACCCACCGCAAGAGTTCGCACGCCTTTTCGTAAAAATCGTTGTCACCGTTCAGTGATTTTATGCCACGTGTTGTGTTTTTGAATTTATGGCCGCGGACATGTCGGGCTGCTGCGACATGACGAGTGAACGTTGTGACTCGATGGCCCGGTATTGGATTTCACGTACGTTCGAAAGGTTATTCCTGCAACGCCTTTTTTGACGAGTTAGGACGGCCGTATGGGGTGATATATGATGTTTTAGCGTTTTGGAGGATGCTGGGCTCTTTAGATGAGTTATCAGTGATGTGTAGCGTGCCGGGGGCAACGAACTTTAGAGGGAATGCATCGTCGCGCAATCGCACTTTCGTTTGACCATATAAGGCGTAGTGGTTGCGGCACTGGCTGTCACATACATTTCGTGTCTATTTTGGGGCGAATAGGCGCGTCTGAGTACCGCAGCCGGTGATACGTCATTATAAAAATGAACCGAGGGTATTGGCCTAGCAATGTCAAGGTTATTCATTCGACTGCCTAAAATCTAGCTGTAACTGTCTTTATGACGGCTGCCACGGCAAAACGCGCCTTATGACAAGCATTTAAGGTCTAATAAGACCGCACCTCGCTATAAGCTAAAGAATATTATCAATGTTACAGGATTACTGTTATCATTTGTAGTTTTCCTAGTGTGAGTCAGGATGATATATCTGTATTCACTCAAATGGAACACAATGACTAAAAGCTTCATCTGCTAAGGAAAATGTACATATTATTCATGTTTTTAGCCTGTTACAGCTTATCAAGCGGGTTCTAATAATACTAACCTGATGTGGTGGAATTGTCATTACTTCCTGTTCAAAATCATTATAACAGTTGTCTTTGAAACTAGTATTCTAATTTAAGAAGGTAGCTTATTAGCATAAACTATGAGGGTTGTAATTAGTAGAGATTTTACTTTAATAAAATATACACTGATACAAAATCATTACTAACAAAGTTTAAACCCAGAAGGTTTAAACTTTGTTAGTAATGATTCTGTTAGTCTTATATTCTGATATCATTAAAAAGGCATTATGTCTTGCATAGATCTGCTAACAAGAGTTAATGGTAATATTTAGCATAATTTACTATTCAACTAACTTTGAAAATAAACACATCAGCATGGTATATATATATAATATATCGGATTATACCCATACCTCCTAAGTATTATGAACCTGTATATGTAATAAAGAGTATATTAATTATCTCAAAATTCTTTAATATACCTACATATATTATTCATAGTTAACTTCAATTTCAATTAGCTATGATTTATACAAGACTGTTTTAAGAATAAAAATATTTAGGAGTGTTAAAGTTCACACCATTTGATATATTAATATTAAATATACATCAATAAAACAGTAATTATACATACAGCTGTCAAGAAAAATCTATTTTATGTGCCAATAAAATCATATTTTACATATTTTCTGCAGTTAATGGTAGGTAATAAATTTGAAATTTGAGATGAGACATAATCATTTCATTCTAATTCTAGCCTTTTAGAGATATAACTACATTTCAGGCCTTGTATCAGAACACCAATGATATCACAACCGGGAGTTCAGTATATATCATAAGCTACATCTATAACAAAAGTATATCACATCTGAGGATTTAGAAGTGTATAAAGCACACATTTTACCAGCTTTGTTTAGAAATCTCATTTCAAGCTGTTGAAATCATAGTATACTCAATGGTAATGATATATATGATTGGAGATTTTCTATCACAAAATAGACTTCACAGTTTACACTGACTACTAACATGGTAATCCAACTAGAGACCTGAAAATCGGCAGCGGCGCAAGCGCTCTCGCCGTTGTACCGAGATAGTAATTCCCAATAAGCAAGCACAATTACCACACTGCAGTAAGATCTCTTTTCGCCAGTACAAAGGGTGGCCATCTCCCTAACACTTAAAAGTATGTCAACACTGGCTTGGAACCATAGACCCTACCGATTCGTTTTTTATAAAGCACAGCTGCATGTTTGTTTATGGTAACCATTCAGAGGGTTACAATGAGTTTTCAAATACACCCCTTTTGTTTCTAACTCAGTTGAGCTTGTATTGTTTCGTTCTAACTGCATTTATACACTTGTGTGATTTGTACATGTTGTCTGATGTCGTCGTTGTTTAAGCTACATCCACAATAAAATATATTGAAATTGCTCCAATAGTTTAGCCTTAAACTTTACTTAGTGTCGCGTTTACAATATTGGCTACTATTACGCAATTACGAAAAAGCGAAAAAAAAATTTTTGGTAGCTGAAATAATTACAAGTGATTTTGTATTATTGATTTTTGAACGCTACTGGCATATGACTTGACAAGTTTAAATCAGTGATCGACTGTAGTCCTTACGCATTCCGTATAGCGGCAAATGAACGTAATACCCTCTTTCTACAAAACTTCAAATCGCATAAGTCTAAGTTAGGCAATCATTTTAAAATGATCGTTTTATAAGTTTATAATCTCAATCTATATTTTTTAAATAAACGCCTGTAGTTTCGTTAGCGTGGTTCAGAGGCATGCTTTTCCATGTAAACCAAAGTTTCTGGGATGAAAAGCCTAACCAATATCACTTTAAGGAGATAACCATGTCGATCCGTTAAGTAACGGATCAGCGACTAAGTAGTCGCTGCGTGAAAAAACCACCGAAAATAATATCATATTATAATGGCAATCATTTCATGATTAGCCATTATTGAAGATTTCTGTAGTTATAGATATCTACCTCTCTTAATGATGGATGAAATCCATCGAAAGGTGAAAAGGGATCTTACTGCAGTGTGGTAATTGTGCTTGCTTATTGGGAATTACTATCTCGGTACAACGGCGTGAGTGCTTGAGCCGCTGCCGATCTTAAGTTCTCTAGTTGGATTACCATGTTGGTAGTCAGTGTAAACTGTAAAGTCTATTTTGTGTTAGAAAATCTCCAGTCATATTTATCATTACCATTGAGTATAGTATGATTTTAACAGCCACACTTCTTGAAATCTGAATTCTTAACAAAGCTGGTAAAATGTGTGCCATCCATGGCGTCTTTCATCTATCATTAGGAGAGGACTTACTACTTTCGTCAATATGTAGTTACACTGATGCAAATATTGTATGAGTAATATGGTAATATCGATAAGTGCCATTCACTCTGAAAGTTAATTAGTCACGAACCGTGTCACTGTTAAACCAATTCAAAGAAAAGGTCGCTTACTCATACTGTTCTTAAACTTTACACTTTAGATAAAATTTTGTTAACTTAAGTGGCCATGTGTACACGTCATGACGCAAATGCCAATCGTCCAAGCGGCGTGCGCCGTTGATTCCCGCACGTGACATTTGTCAAATACGCTTATTCCCGTCTGTTAGTAAGGGGCACCGTAGTAGCTTATTATCGCTTGCAATAACGGCCAGAGTTATCGCTCGTGTTGCTGATCTATGTTGGAAACACAAGGAACAATGATAAGTCTAGTCTCAACACTGAAAAGCCCAGCGATTTTTTAAGAAATCCAGTGTATCGATATGCAATTGCCTTCGAGATAGGTACATATATGCGAATGGGTTGTTGACTATACTATACATAAAGTCACGTACATCGCATATAGTGTAATAGCGTTTTTGACTTTACAAAGGTTAGCACATATGTATTCGGATAGAATTCTGCGCATCACTAGTCCAGAAACCAGTGAACCGTGATCTTCTGTTCCAAGTCCAAGAATTATGTGAGCCAATCCTTTGTTTCAATGTTTGTAAACTTTTTGCAATACTGAGATTATCTGCGAAATAGTTGTTATGTAGGTATTACGTGCTTATTGGGTTAATGTGGTTGAAATGTACGCCTGTCTGTCTAACCATGCAAGTAGATACAGACTTGATTTTGACGACTACAACAGTCTCACCAGGAACAGAGCGTTGTCAGGCATTTAAATGCGTCTTTCCTGGGGCAAAAGGGGATGAAACGAATTCCCTTGCAGAAGTTTTTATAGATTAAGGAGTTGTTAATTTGAGGTTGTCTAAATATGGTTAGATTATTTTATTATGTAGATCTGTGTGTATTGTCGACCATTAGTATCTTAAAACTATTTGAATGGCAACTTGGTCAGCAAATGCGCAATAGTTCATGATTTTGTGTTCAATTTGATTAGAGGATTAGTTATTAAGTTGATCGTGTATATCTGATGGTTCCCCTCAAGTCTACCAATACGTAGTTCTAAAAAAAGTAATGTACAGGATAGGCTTATAGTATTTTTAACCATGTCTGCGTAGTCTGGCGGCAGGAACTGTCCACTAGACTTGATACAAAGACTAGAATCAGTTTTTTTAGGAACAGATTCTCGTTTACAGTATAACTGACATAGTTCTCTACCTAAACGGGGCGACATAATTAGCAAATGAAGCAATAACACCTCTGTCTAACCTTCCAGATATAGAAGCTTAATGTTTATGTACATATAAAAAGTGCTCGATCATTCGCTTGTTAAGAAAAAATACACAAACTAGCCTACATTATCTATACAACCATATATGGCGGCACGTATCAACAGCTCGGCAGCGACACTGCAATGAAGTTAGCCACCTTATATGGCCGCTATTGAACACGACCTGGCATTCACAGCATGAATCATGTTACATCTCGTGAGTCATTATGTTTAGAGCCAGCTTTATAGACTTTCTATGTAATGAATAAGCTGTTTCATGGCCCGAATGAGAGGAGTGCCGATTTGTCTAAGGCTATGAACCATTTGTTATACTCTATTCATAATTTAACGTTTGTATCTCCATGAAGGGGTAGGTATATTAAGCACAATATATATTAAGCACATTTTTAAGATTATACCACCAACATGATCAACACGCCGTACAGAAAGTACCTACGTTTAGCGTACAATATTGTGCTGTGTTCTTGGGTGAGCCAGCAAAGAATCTAAAATCTGTAAACTAAAACAATATCTTTTGCAACGCTGCGGTTACTTTTGGCAAGATGGGCAATCAAAGCCGTTATCAATTTTTTTAATTTTTTGATTGTCTGTTACACAATCTTGCGTAAATCATTGAACTTGGATGAAACTTCGCACACAGTTAGTATAGTAGTAGGATAACGTAGGGTACAGTTTTATCTCGATGTGTGCTCCCGTGGGAGTCGTGCGGGGGAAACTGTGGTCAGAGGCTAGTACTAAAACATTTATGGTCTTATTATTTATAAACCAATAGCAATGCACCTCACAATCTTAATACCTATTAATTCTATGTTTACTATCGATTTCTCGAGCTTATCTTACGTTTATCGTATCTAGAATCCACATTTCGCGATAATTCGTTATTTCCATTCGATCATAACCTCTTTTAGATTACAATTCTGACGTTTTCGTATCAAATACTATTATTTTTAGATGAGATCCAATAATAAGTATGATGTTCACAGTATGTTGTAAATTATAAGCGCAAAATATAGAGAGATGCCTAATTTTCTAAACATCACAACACCAGTGGTTTAAACAATCCAATCGCCTATTCAAAAAATTGTTTGTTCCACAAATAGTTCTGCCGAGAGTAGAAGTGGGATTAACACAATAACCGGCTTAGATATAGAACACTAGGTTACCTATCGAAACTAAAGGTATACTGAACATGAACAGAATATATCCACAATTCCACACGAAAAAAATAATCATGTGAAATGAGACCAGTAATCCGCGAGTTAATAGGCACAAATGGATAGTCAGAGGCGTTTATTTTATAATAATGTAAAAATATGTTTTTACAGTGGCATGCACATTAGACATTGTCGTAAATGTAGCTCGGTTTGTTCTGGCACATCAGAGTGACGGATCCTGGACGGATGATTTGTTGTCCACTTGGCTAAATTGCGTCCAGCGGCCGGACTATAATGACACTAAACTAAACATTTTGTGAAAGTTCAGCGTGTTCTCAACTCATGGGTAGTATGCATGCAGAATACAAAGTCTTTAGTTCCATTCCCAAAAAATCTCAGTAGTAGAACGAAGTCTACAGAGGTACTTGGTTAATGGTGATAATCTCGCTCCTTTTTACATAAGACCTATGCAACACAGCTGGAGAAGTGTACGTGTAATATACCGTAGACGTCCTCATATCTCTTGGAGATAATATACATGTGTGAGTTTCAAGAGATAACATGTATATATTGGCAGTTGGTACATGACACTAATGGTTCTCATAGGTACATAATACGACAACATTTACAATAACAACACGCAAGTTGAGATACTTATATGTGTCATGTTAACTACCGGCGCATGCTACCCGTATGCTAACTTGCGCATGTAACTTAGCTAGTTGCTTCCGAAATGCCAGCTTCTTGCGTGTCGTGCAAGCATCATAATGCAAGCTTAAAACTCATAAGATCAAGGAACTGGTGTATGTTCCTAATTTAATGAGTTCGGTGAAGTGATTACTCGATAGTAATAAAATCAATAGTGACTCAGGATTAACTCATAGGCCATGTTTGATAAATAACTTGTGATTAGTTTGTCATACCTATGCCTCTGGTTTAATGCTTTAATTCTAGTTTACGGTTACTACTCTGTTCCGTGATCTTTTAGAATCGTAGCGTGATGTCATATGGCCTATACTTTACTCTATAAACTGTTTAAATAACGCATCATTTTCTAAATCGGTATTGTGGTTTTTGAGATAAGCGCATTCAAATATACAAACATCTGCTCTATAGTACAAATATCCGTTTGGCTAACAAATCAGTGTAACTCTAACCGAAATGGACACAGGGTTAAAGCATTGTTATTGTATATGCGAGAACGAGAGAGCACGTTACAATGAATATCGATGTCTAGTTCGATCGCAGGCGATAGTAATGCTTTAAACTATTACTCTAGAATATTGTAGGTATCTAATAGACTATTTCATATATAAAAAAATTTAGAAGCTTTTCCGTATCACACTCTCATAGTATATTCTATGTAAATCAAAACGAGAATATACGCTGTATACTGTCTTGCTCTCTTTGATACAGCCCCTCTGTAGGTCCAGAGGTTCCCCTTTCTCTGCAAACATAATAAGATACTACTATAATTTTAGTATTGAGATAAAGTTATAGATTTCAGCTAAGTTTCAGTCTAAATGTAAAAGTTTGTTATTTATATAAATATAATAAAACAAAAATAACAACTTGTACTCTTGTAATATGCTTTATTCTGCAATTAAGAATTTATTTATAATAAAGCAATAGAAAAATTTTAATTGATTGAATATAAACTATTTCAGTTCGTCTTAAACTTACTCATCAGTATAATATTCGCAGTCACCTGAGTCAGTTCAGTTAGTGACGCATACTTTACTGACATCGAGGTCGTTCAACTCACAGCAGTTTTTTTTTTAAGGACAATGATGTACGGCTGGTTGCTTTTGCGTATTGAATTAAAAGTAACTGGTCACAAAAGAAGGTTTTTTGGCTAGCGTATTTAACTAAGATTTAGACGGAAAGTGGTTTATGGTCGACTCATAGTTATTTATGCGTCTATACTCCATTTGGTTAGGTACTTAACTAAAGGTAAACAATCTTGATGTGACTTTTTACACAAACATATATTAAACAAATAAAATACTGCTTATACTAACGGTTCAATTGATTTAGTAATCGTTATTGTTGTATTTACATTGATCTTTAGCAGCATTTTATTTTTAAACCGAGTTTTATAGATAAAAATACACATCAAGATTGTTTACCTTTAGTTAAAAGTACCTAATTAAGTGGATTATAAGCATTTCTTTGCGTCCGTTATTTAAATGGTTGTAAAGTTGTCCTTTTAACTTTAATGACAATGAGTATTGTTTGTTTTGCCTCGAGTTATCGCTATACCAAATTTACTAAAATCTATTCAGCTCTTTAACAGTTAAAGGGCAGTTGGTTAAACAGATGAACAGGTTTTATGACAGATGGCGTAGTCCTTTAAATGGTTGCCTCCCCACGACCACTGCGCCGAGTGTAGTAATTACGATCTTCATACGGGACAAGACATTGTGTGATCAACGAATATTTGTTCGAGCCTGAGTGTTCTTGGTGTCCGTTGTCTAATTTTTTGTAAACTCCTCCGTGACCCAGGAATAATTCCTACCGTGGGGATTATCTAAAACGTAAAACTAACATTTTAGTTTTTTTAAACAATCACATCTATACTAATATTATAAAGCTGAAGAGTTTGTTTGTTTGTTTGGTTGAATGTGCTAATCTCAGGAACTACTACTGGTTCGAATTGAAAATTCTTTTAGTGTTGGACAGCCTATTTATCGAGGAAGGCTATATAACATCACACTACGACCCACGGGGGCGGTGCAGTAACGATAAACGCGGGTAAAACCGCGGGCACATCTAGTTTATAATATGACTAACTACTTCAAATGAAAGCAATATGAAATCGCCAATTCAGTAGTATTTACTTATACGGAAACCCAAATAAATCCAAATAAATATTCCGTTAAACCGCAATAAGGATTAACGGCTGATGTATTATTATACTAAGCTTATATTACGTAGTCTGTTGCTTTTACAAAGTTACGAGTAATTAGGGTTGTCACCTTTATTTTGAACAAGTAAAGTACATACTACTTACGTTCTGAGGTCAGGAAAATAAAATACAACATCAGGAAATATATTGTTATTTATTTAAGTTGCTTGTTGCTTCTAGCAACATCTAACAAAAATGTATTATCAAGGAATGTTTTAACCGCATCTTTACAATGAATGTCTATATCAAGATAGATAAATAATTAGTGTTTTGTTTTTAATTTAGTGAAGCTCTAATGCATTGGTTTTTGTTTGTATAAGTAAACAATATAAAACCTGTAAAAGTCAACAAAGGTAAAATAAAGTATTCCTACGTACTTTATTTTTCTCACAAAGCATAAAGAACGTTCACCCGAAATAACGTACAATACTTTATTATCTTACTAGATGTGCCCGAGGTTTCACCCGCGTTTATGATTACTGCGATGACCCCGTGAGTCGTAGCATGATGATATATAGCCTATAGCCTTCCTCGATAAATGAGCTATCCAACAACGAAGAATTTTTCAAATCGGACTAGTAGTTCCTGAGGTTAGCGCGTTCAACCAAACAAACAAACTCTTCAGCTTTATAATATTAGTTTAGATAATTACAACCCTACTAGTAATACAAGTTTTCCAACAGCGATTACATATGCTTATTAATCCTTAAACCCGTTCTAATTAGTAGTTTAATCGCGTACACATGACTACTGACGACATTTTGAATCATTTTCCTGATTTACGAGCGAAGATTTTTGACTATAATTGGAAATGAGCTAATGTATCCGGTTATTGACTCACTGTGTGACATGTTAAATGAATAATTGGTATGGTTGTGAAAAATAATAATATAATTAATGCATATGGCTTTGTGGTTTAAGTAGTTGCCTTGCCACTGCCACGATGCCGAGTGTTGAGGGTTCAAATTCAACGTGGGAAATACATTTTGTGCGCTCCAGAAATTATTACTCTGTCTAAGCCTTAGTGCTCTTTTTGTTCGTACTTTAAATATTTGTAAAGTCTGCTGCGACACAGGAATTATTGTTAGAGCATACGGGAGTTGCCTTTATAAACCATAAAATAACTCATGTTCTAGGCTGAAGGCAAACGATGAGGACATGTGACCGCTCACTTAAATAAATCTTTTAAAAATGGGGACACACTTAAGTATTTTATGTGTCTTCTACTTATTTTTATGAGTTGCTGTGATGAACTGATGACATAATCTCGAAATGATAGCTTATGCCGAGACTTTGAAGAGTTTGTAAGGTCAGAGGGAGGTTTTTAAAATACCTTAGCCATGTTCTAAGTGGTTTTCTACCAGTAAAGTAAAATTTTGTTACTACGTTCGTCTAGCAGAAACGCAGTGTGAAATGTCTTGTGCTCTGTGGCCTTCGCCTACCCTAGATTGGGGTGATGGCAAATCAGCTTGTTGAAGTACATCATCTTTTACTATCCCAGGTCTCTTGCTGATAAATATGTAAGCTGTTATCGTAAATTATTACAACTCTGAGAGAGGCCCCTCAAATTATTACAATTATTATCTTTAAAATATTTTCTAAAACGCCCATTCTAGGTGCGTTGTTGTTGGGTTTTATAACTTGATATACATTAATTCTGACGTATCAAAATCAGAAACTTTGGCGGCTCAAGTCAATATGTTCTGTTAGCTAAAATATTTAGTTACTCTCAACTAAACTACGAGCAACCGTTATAAAAGCTTGATCATAACAACAGTACGTTCGAAAGTTTTATGCGTGCATTTTATTATAATGCCCCTGTGAGCCTCGTAAATGTAAATTACTATACGTCATGTTAATATTATTCTGTAGACGATTATCAAGTTTAAATTAGAATGGGCCCATCCTTCACTAATGTATGCGAGACTGGAAAGAAATTACTCGTGGGAAACTGGTTTTGTTACCAGCAAAACACCGTAATTTTATTATAACAGCTTTTGGTACGATTCATAGACGTAGGTATTAAACAGCCGGCATTGTAAAAATCTGCCAATTGTTATTTGATAGGCTTGATTCCTAAAGGATAATCTGTAAATAAGGTTGTGTAGAAAATATGGTGGTACCAACTATGACGACAGTAGGGTCCCCAATAGGTATTTTATTTATTTATACTGATAGATTAATTTAACGTAAAGTTGGTACGGTTACCATTACTGGCGTAAAACTTCTCTGGTGAAACATAAAGCGGGTTGTTAAAAGAACTATGGTGGTCTATGTTACCTAACAATATGTCCAACGGCGCGACGCGGATAATTCTATGCGATTTACATATTAACTAATTGTCCAAAGTCTGTCTTTTTGTCTCCGCCACACAAACTTCATTCCTAGTGCTACACCACCGCAGAAGAAATATTTCTGACTTCTAATAAAATAAAATAATTATTCTTTTGAGAAAATGCCAATATAATATCCAACGTTAATTTGTCATACTACCGTCCAACAGATTTTAAAATCCACTTCTTTGTTTCCAAAGCTACAGCGAAACCAAATCAACTGTTTTACACTAAACACGAACACATAAAAAATTTCCCTGATTTACAATGCTCTAGCAAGATTTTTATTCAAAACTCTGGCTACGAATTTTGCAAACACAAATTTGAAATAACATAAATCAAATGTACTGAAAATAGCTGCTTTTCTGTCGGGCGACAGGGAATTAATGTGAGCGCTATATTTTTACTTAGCGTTTTGCGTCACTCTAGTGATGGCATGCGGTATAGTTACTGGAAAATTGTTGTATAGAAAATATTTGTTGAGAAATATCTAATTTGTATTATAAAAGTCTAAAATCAATTCAAATGAAAAGCAATACAATAATCGCTGAAACAATTCATGTTACTATAATTATTCAAAATTACGTGCTATCAAATTATTTCACGAGTAATTATACCCGTGAAATTAGTTGATAACGAATAATGTATGGACAGTTATTATTAGAGCTTTTTGGTCACGACATTGATAAATTCGACAGTAGAGTTACGTTCACGTCTTTAGCTATACAGAGCTTGTGTATTTTCTGAGCTTTTTATATATGTAATAATAATATAAAATAGTGGATTTTAGTAAAGATCGTGGGATCGTAGAAAATATTATTTTATTGATATGGCGGCAGCCAGTCGTATTAAAAAAAGACTTATTGTCTTTATTATATAAAACATCGAGACTTTTGATCAAGAGAATCGATTCAATCAAAGTTTTAATCGTAATCACTCGCAATCACAATAGACGTTCACACAAATTCAAATACGTGAGCATGTGTTTCAGTCCGTAACTTCGAAAAAACGAAACTGTGTAAGAATTTCAATTAATCCGATCGTGTAATGCTGCAATTATTTAGCGATAAAGTAGTATTCGCTTGAGATACAAGACAGCAAGCCGGATACACATCCACTATCTTTAAATTCAAGTGAAATTACTCGGAACCAGAACGAAATTTACTTGTAAACGTCGTTTATTGTTTGGACACAATGACAATTCTATTGTCGTATCTAACATATCAAATTCTTCGTGCTTCAGAGGGCATGTAATAACGTAGGTATCCGATATTGTTATTTGTCTGCAATCTTTCTCGTTAATCCATGTCAAATTTTGACGCAAGATCTCCGATCTTAGTTAATATTAGTTTTATATCTTTCATTGTATAACTGACAAGCATCAATTTAGACAAGAATGACTACTTATGTCAAAAATATAAGACAACAGTATCTTCTGTGGAGAAATTCTATATTAGAATTAATTATTGATGTATATTCTGATATAGCGTACGTTTTATCCGCACAATATTCAATCCTTATAGCTTCAAGGCAAATCCACGGATGTTCTCCAAGTATAAACTGCGTTCTTGATACTCAAGCTCATGCTTCCAATGCAATTATTTACAGCGCTAGCCTCGTGTCAAGGCATTCGCGTCCTTATTCCAACGCCTCGACGGCCCTGCACCTACGATTTAATAACTATATAAATAATTCAAACTTCCGAGCCTAGGGTGCTAAATTGCACATACGACTTTGAAATAATCGATCCGACTGCACTGAAGTTGGACCTAGTCGCGTGTCTGAATTATGCGGCAAAATTCTGGTGAATATTTATGTAGCTACGCTAATGCAGATTTCTGAAATATAGGCAAAAAGAGAACGTAGACATACGTCGCATTACGGCAGGTATTTCGGCTATTCTGGTCTAATAGTTTCGGCATTCCAAGCTCGATACTAAATTACCTCTTTTTTTACCACTACGCTTAGAATTGGGACAACGTAAATGTTAATTTCGTACTAAAAGTGTCTTAAAATGTCAGGGATATGTATAGAATAAAAATGTGGAACTAACAAAGCAACAAACTAGTGCTGATATCCTGAAATGACTACTTCTGATCTGCAGACGTAGAACTGATGACATTTGTTTTATTTTATATGTTGGCACTTTTCATCTAGGGACTAACACATGTTAAAACACATTGTGGGCAATCAAATGAGATTAAAGCTGTTTAACCAAGCAGAGCAGCGTATCTTGTGGACGTTGTTTTAACCCTGGCATTGCAGAGAGACGTATCCATAGTTATTATTTGTGTAAGGCTTGCGAATCTTAGCGTTTCGACGGCAAACAGCTAAAATTATATCATTGCCCCCTCGAACCGACGCCCACATTAACAAGAGGCATGGGAATTGTTCCATCGAAAAATCTACTCAGACCGTGGAACTGAACTCGATTACGTGATGTAATCCAGTTTATAAATAAAAAATACTGCAAGAATGACATCATTCTTATATCGTAGCAACTAAAATAGATATGCTATTATTTCTCTAAAGATAAAAATAGTGCCATTTAATGCGCTTCTATTTTAATGAACTATTAAGTAGTGCAATCAATAAAATACTTTGTTTATGTGCCAAGCTTTGTGCCAGGGCCCGCCCTCTGCATTTTAGATCGTTATGCGTTGGCAAAAAACTCATAACCAATAGAAGCGCGTTTCTTATGCATATCTGTGTATTCGGCTGTCATCCAAACCCCTAAGAATTCGATTGACTGTTGAATGAACAGTCGAAAGAAACTTGTATTGTAATGTTTAGTTGTACGATTTAATATCGTGCTTATGTAATTAAATTAAAAAGATAGGTAATCATAGTGAAAACAAGATACCAAGACATGTACTCACAATTATACTTTTATCGTATCTAAGGTGTGGTTTTACATACAAATATGATTGAATCATTATACAATCATACTGGATTTTTACATATCTAGCACTAGAAGTACCTACCTAATCTATGAAGTTTTGCAGAGTAAAATGCCTGTTGTATTTTACTTTGCATATGAGAATGTGTTGATAGTAAGCAAATTGATGGTCTCATTTCAGACTGTACAATTTAAATGGTTCAAACGAAATTTATATTAGAAATGACGCAAATACATTGCCACCACGACACACAACCAATGTATTTAAAAATGTAGCTCCAAAATTTATGTGCTCCTATTACCAAGCATTCAGATGTACCTACCTACCTGTGGTTTGTATGTCAGTAATAGTTCTTGATAACAAATCTACTCATTCCGATGCCGGTGTGTAAACCAGAATACCATAAAACTACTAAAACTAATTGAGATTGACTATTTAAAGGAGCATAAACCCAATGCAATAATGTTACCATTTTTGTCAGTTTATTTCGGCATCACGTAAAAACCACTTAACTGATTTTGATTTACCACATTTTATCCAATTCTGCCTAGCAGAACAAGATATGGTGCATACTCTGGTCGCTAGCAAACCGTAATTATAAAAACTATGTTAAGAATCCAAAGTGAAGAATGCGAGTCGAAAGATACCTCTGTCATGTGCATATGTCCAAAAGCCACACGTGGTGAGGTTCATGCACCACGTTACGTATAATTAGACAACGGCCAATGTCTCGAGGCGGGCGAGTCTATTTTTACTTGCCCACGCGGGGGACAATCGCTTTTAGAACATCTCTAGCGATGATACGGCTCTGTGACGGGACTCTACGCCTTTGAGATGATATTCATTGACGTACGTTGCAAGAGAGATTTTAGTTGTAGTAGTATAATTAGGTTGAAGGTTTACTTTTTATGCATTTTGTTTTGTATAGTTTGGATTGAGTAAATACCGATTTACTTACTTGCGAAAGCAAATGTGAATTATTTTTATTAAAATATCGAATTTATTAGAAAATATTCATATTTGCTTTCACAAGTTAATGAAAATAGTAGATTAATAAAAGATATTCAATTAAATTTAAATAACTGGCTCTATAAAAGCTATCTTCATCACATAAATCGTTATGTAATAAAATAAAAGAATCATTATCCAAAACTTAAGAGTTATCACAAAATATATTTCAATCAAATTATAGTTCTACTCATACTGTGAGTCTCTTCAACGGCTTTAAATTTTGCCTTAAACTAACATAGGAAAAATTTTTTTAAAGCCATCAATCACAATAAAGCTGGTTTATATGTAATTAATCAAATCAATTTATAAAAAAAAATTAAATAAGAAGCGAAAATCAATGCTATAAACAAATATGATTTAATTCTTATTAGTCAGATCTGAGGAAGTTATAAAACCTAGACACAAATAACCAGACCTAGTTACCGTTGCTTAACAATGCATAAACAAAAACGAGCCCACTTGTGCTGCAATACATAGATTACTCAGTGAACCGTCACACAATAACATCACCTGTACAAACGTTAAAACATTTATATAAATGTATGAAAACATTAATACTTCGACTTTAGATAACGTTCGATAACATTCCCGGTGAGTCAGACCGACATCCGACATTTAAACTCTCAAGTAAATTGAACCTTATGTCTTTGCATTAGAGGTCATCAAACCATATGTCATGTGAAAGGCTAGGAACAATTTATGCAGCGTGCTGTGATATTTCCTTCCTCTAAAGATATCGGTTTCGTCATGTCACTGTCTCGAATGGCATTTATTTCTTTGTTCTCTGAGTGAATTTGCGATATTTCAAGTACGTGCGCCATATCAAGATATTGCTGATAGCATTGTTGTAAAGCTAATGTTTTTGTGTCTAGATATCCTATTCCTATCTTGCTTTGTTCGGAATAATGTACTTTTTGTAATACTGTTGCAATAGCAATGGCATCAGGGGCAAGGGAGAGTTAGAAATGTGAGCATCCATCACCCAGATATAATTCGACCATCATCGGCGTATTGATGACGGCGTCGTAACTCAATCTTTTCATTTGGAACTTAGTCCACTGTGGGATTATGCCTTTCTAGTTACATCGTGAAGAATTAGGCCACACCTAACCAGTCTGATAGAGAGCGGATTAGCAGAGTTGTACTACGCTCAGAAATGCAAGTTTCTTCATGAGGCTCATACTTACTGCTGTTAGAAATTAACGTTAATATCCCCTGTGAGACTCTTTGGCTAGCATCTTGTCATTTTCAATGTTGGATGTTAGATTTTTCATACAGTTCTGTTATTAATTTTTAACAATCGAAATCTAGTTGGATCATATAGTCTCGTCACTTGCATCGGCGTCTTTGCATATATTTATTCTTTGCTATAGTAGAGTAGGCATATACCAGATCCAAATAACAATGTATCCACTCATTGAATAGTCCAGACCTGACGATTAATAGGAAGAAAGAAAACAACCGTTAATGTTATTTTGATAACATAAACAGTAGCCAACCTTCAAAAAGTGACGCCAAAAAGCAAAACGTTTTATTTAAATATCCAGATTTTATGGTTGCCTCTATAAATATTTAAACTTTATGGCATAGAACGCTGCCTAACTAAATCATCAGAATGCAACGAAAATTCTTATCTAATTGCTCCATTATTTAAAGTTTATTACATAATTTGGGAGCGAATGCAGCAACCTTGGTGGTAATTGAAATAGAACGTTTGAAATACGTGGACAGCTGAAGCGCCTGTGCTATTTAGTTTTAGAATTCGCAGTGACCCGAGATTCTGGCGAAATAACGTATCATTCATATTTTTACTATCACTGTTTGAGTATTTATTCTATTAACAAATTCTCAGTAGCGGCATGGAGTCTGGAACAACTATTCACGGTAGACGAGAATAGGCTCGCTCTCTACAACCTGGAATCTATAAAATGCTGGAAAATATATGTATGATACATCTCTATCTATCCCTCTCTTATGCGTTATTCAATGTCCTAATCAAATCATCGGATAACGGAAAGGTCGAGGACAGACCGTATATAAATATACATATACCCTTTTATTTTTACGCTACAATTTCGAGAAGATATACTCTTCAAAGAGATCACTCTGATCCGAAAGTTGACATTTACAAGCTATGAACGGAAATAAAATATTTCTGTACATCTTTGTCGACGTTCGCCAGAAAATAAAATAAACGAAATATCATGCAATATTTAATAGCAGTAACACTGAGTACATTCTCATAGTCTCGCCAGATTTAATACACAGTATACGAAGGCTGTCTTCGCTTTCGGCATGTTTCTAGTTGTCTCTCAGACTAGTTATAGTCGCTTTAATACAAAACATTTCAACTAAAATTTATAGTTTTTAAGCTTATAAACGTAGTCTGACGCGGTGTCTATTTAAAAGCCGTTGGCCGCTCGCCGATACACGTTAGGCAATAAGCAACAATGACTTGCTATTGTCTAGTTCCGTCCACATGCGGGAGGAAAGAGATCACAGGAAACTATGCTTTTGGAATTTTAAAATGGCGTTTTGAAGATACCAGGAAATGTGTCATATATCGTCTACACAAATTATTTATTACTAGTTTCTAGCCGCGGCTTTGCTCGCATGAATCTTACGGGATCAAATACCGATATAAGAGGTAGACTATATCTTTCCCCGAGATACAATCTATCTCCTTGCCAAATTTCATTAATAGGGTTCAGTGCCGTAAAAGTGTTACCGACAGACACATAGCTACTTTCACATTTATAATTTAAGTAGTATGACTTTTTCAATCGTGTCTGACTTTTCATGTTGCATTAGCTGATCGTGAAGACAAGTTGGACAAATATATAATTATTGCAGTTTTCTGCACGCAAGCATCAAAATATCACGACGTCTAGCTATTAAGCCAAGCCATGCTTCCGATACAAATTAGCTGTGGTACTAATTAAAAATACTAAATACACTAGAAAAGAAACTATATAAAATAATTTTTATCGAAAGTTTCTTGCTTTTGAAAATACCAACTCTTGCACTAGGCAGTGTGCCTATATCGCGGAGGACTTTACAAACATTTAAACAACTGATACGAACACGCAGACTCGGACCAAATATTTGTGGATCTCACAATTTTTTGCCAGTGATGATCAAAACCCACAACACTGTGCGGCGGCAGAGGTGAGGCCACTTAAAGCACTACACCATCCGGGCAGTCAAATAAATTTAATTGAATTCGAAACTAAAACAAAAATACTAAATACACGAATAAAAGAAAATAAAAGTGATTACATTAATTTAAATGAAAACAAAAAAAATAACCTTTCGATCTGAAATGTAAATAAACAAATGATTTTGACCACTTCGCGTACTATAAACAATCAGCTAAGGTCGCTCGGATAACCTTGTTCAACTAAACATATACATCGCACATGTGAATAATATATTACATACATACACGTTATTTTTATTGCAATTGGGAATGCTATTGTGAGATACTGGTAAAACAGGGATCTTTATCATATTATGATGTTGTTTATATTTAAGACATACAGGTAACAAATGGTGGTAAACTATTAGCCTAGGCTATTCCGGTGGATAGCCAAAGAATAGCCTATTCCGGTGAATAGCTTAAAAATGGCCCAAGCTACCCCTAGGGTCTTATAACCTTAAAATTAGCCTACTATTTTTAAGGATATAACTAGTGTTCATATAGATGTCAAATTTCCTATAAAAACATTATATCTTTTTGGGGCACTTGAATTACGGTTTAGAGTTGGATTCGTAATTAAGCGTAAGGTATCATTGTTGACCCGATAATCATAATACGACATCTCGTTCTATTTTGTTCACCATATTTTATCACTAGCTATGACTAAAATAGTTGTTTTAATAAGATGATGATGATGATGTGATAGCAAATTAACGATTTTTTCAAACAGCATTTGTCTTGTCGCATGATGAAAATCTTCCAAATTCTAGAGAGGTATTTTTACGTGCAAAACGTGCAACAATCCATAATAACTAAACCTTTTATTAGAGGTTATGGATTACAAACACCTGCAGTATATCTAGAGCATAATACCCGTCTACCTAACACCGTTCCAAAACCTTAAGTGATAAAACAGTAATATGTAGCAATATGTAACTACCCACACTGTCTGTATAGATAGAATCTAGTAGTTTGAGACAGTGGGTAGTTCCATATTACTAAGGTCCTTGAAGTTATATTTTATTAATAACGTTGAATTAACTATAGTATGTTTTTGTAGGCGTCTGGTGTAACAGTCTCGGACGCTTGTAAAACGACGTACGAGGAGATAAAGAAGGACAAGAAGCACCGCTACGTGGTGTTCTACATCCGCGACGAGAAACAGATCGACGTGGAGACCGTCGGTGAGCGCAACGCTGAATACGACCAGTTCCTCGAGGATTTGCAGAAGGGTGGCACCGGAGAGTGCAGGTGAATAACCACTTTACACTGTCTCGTTGGAGTTTGGTATAAGATTGAGCTTGTTCGCGTGTGATCTTGAGTTCGATTCCTGGGATATTTGGTTAATGTGCGTAGACTATTATCATCCATTCAAAGCTATTAGAGGATTTACCAATTCTTATGTATTTCGGTCAAGGTTACTAAAAGCTCGTTAGTGAGTGTTAAGTACGCAATATAAAAAACACTCGCTCATCTACCCAACATTGTTACCACCGGTAGGATCACCGCATGGAACAAGAATAGTTAATTTCATTATTTTTATACTTTGCCATTTTAACACAGAACCTCAATAAATAAGAATATAATGGGGATTTACTAACCCACTTATATAAAAGAAGAATGAATTAAGCCCAGCCTTGTTGTACTTAATCAGTTGCTTATGACCATGAGGTTACAAAATACTATCCGAGCATTTTGCAGACTTAAATCAACCAAAACTTTTGCGTTGCCTCTATGGCAACAATTTTATTGCTACTGAAACATAGCTGCGTATATAATAAGAACCTGATTCTTCAGAGAAATAATAATATTAAATATTGTACGATCAGTGGAGCAACATTTAGCTCAATATATTTAGGTTAAAGGGATTAAAAAAAGTTTTATTAATACGCGCCGCACCTGCCCAGTATTATTTAGAAGAAAATATACGATTAATGTTTCTAATCATACCTATAATTAACTGGATTGGTTGCCAAAGCGTGGTGGATAATTCATGTTTAAATTATGCTTTTTTCGTCTGCTGAGATAAAACGCTGATTTCACTAAAAGCTAAGCAGTGTCTATAGAAATTATTGGCATTTTCTGTGAAGATATTCTCAGGAGCAGCATATTATCTCGAACTGTATGCAAGAAATAATGGTATACTTGCTCTAAACATATCTAGCTAAAAATATATGCAATAACCTCTGTTAGGAGCGAGCAGCATATTATCTCGAACTGTATGCAAGAAATAATGGTAGACTTGCCCTAAACATATCTAGCTAAAAATATATGCAATAACCTCTGTTCGATCTTTCGATAAAATAAAAATATGTCATTGTATACTAAAGTCTAACATGTAGGTATGAGTTACACAAATTATGTATTACCCTGTATATATAGGAAATTAAATTTAGAAATATTTAATATTAAAATTTATAAGTATAATGTACGGGGCAATCAAAGCGCACATGAGCTTTTGTTTATTATAAGGAAAATCAATGTACATCTAATTTTAGTAGCTATTAAAACCTATTATATTTTAACTTGTACATCTCTGTTAATTATAGAGTTGCTTGTAGTAAATTTGAAACAATAATTTCAAATATATTTTATAGAGAATTCTAGAGTAGTAGTTATTATGCTATGGACTTAATTATTACGTTTTGACGGAGGAAAATTAGTGAAAGTAATGAGAAACCTACAAATACTTCACTTTGTTCAATCTTCACACCCTGAACCAATCAGGTCTGTCTCGTTGGTCTCATGGCATATGATTATGGCTCATAGCACTAAGAAATCTAAAAAATTTAATCGATTGAGACCAATGGCCTAATATTAAGTGTCCCACATAGTATAAGTGTCATAAGGCCATTGCCCCCAATCGATTACATTAAAAACATAAATAGTGAAATGTTGATGAACTACACTTCAGTCTACCTCTTCGGGAATACAGAAGACCCTATTTATGTTTATGTTCAAAGTAAAAATCACTTAAGTGTGTAATTACATTATTCCAGATATGGCCTGTTTGACTTCGAATACACGCACCAGTGCCAAGGCACGTCGGAGGCTAGCAAGAAACAGAAGCTGTTCCTTATGTCGTGGTGCCCCGACACCGCCAAGGTCAAGAAGAAGATGTTGTACTCCAGGTAAATGTTACAAACATAACTATGAGCGTGATCCAATCAGAATACATCAATGTAATATCAACTGGACATATAAACCTTGTCTTATAAAGCCAGGCCTTTACTGCAAGCACAGGCTTTAAGCTATATTAAACTTCATAGAAGTACTTCCATCAACAGAAAACATTTAACCAGTAACAATAGAATTTACAATATAACAACTTAACTAAAGAAGAACTTCCCTCTAAAGGTTGCAGCGAAATCACCGTGAGTTGTGTGGGCTTATAATTTCTTACAGAGGCACTTCCTATGAGCTTATGACCAGAATGGACTGAGGCTTTTGTCTCTTGTGCTAATAGCGTAGTAGCTCTCTAATTTGTAGCGATAGCTAGTGATTTATTTGATATTTTAAGTTACGATAACTATGATGAAGTTGAAAGTCTGTAGGTATGTTTGTTTGTCATGTTGGTGCTATAATAATGTCGACTAACTTAGTCCCTTATTATTAACCAGAACTGCTCATTTAAATCATTCAATCACCCTGCGGTTCTGTTAATATTGCTTCTCATAAAAATAAATAATTTTCGGTACTATATTTTTAGTAATAATAGTAGTTCAAGTGTGGGCGTACTTTAAAGTTCTGTTTAAACCCATCAGTATAAACATGGGCCCGCGTCATACCAATGGTTAAATACCGGAAATCTTGTAAACCACCTAGAAAGTAAACTTTTCTTCGTTGCTAAACTGAAATTTGTATTAGCTGTTAGGTCTTCATACTTATCAATCACTGAATACATCTACTACTTCTGTATTAACATATCTAAAACCAGATCAAATTACATTTACACGCAAGTCGCAATGTTCCAGCTATAGTCGCTTCATAATACACTGGAGTCCTTCAGTAATTGGTGCCAGAAATCACAAAATTATATATAGACATTATCTCAGCCGTTTATTGCATACGGAAACTATACACGACGAGCCATGACGGTTCCGGTGACGTTGTCAATATATTTGCGATATAAGTTGGAATTATGATTTATTTGATATAGCATGTCGCATAGGCACTATTCCGAATAGAAACACTCTGAACAACTTATTATAGATTATACAATATTTTGTTCCGAGTGGGGATCGAATTCACAACACTTGGCACAGTGGCAATGGCGAGGCGATCACTTAAATCACAACGTCTTTCAATACTTATGGCCAGTCCCACAACTAACAAGTAAAAGTTATCCGAAAGATAAATCGCATGCTGTCTCACTCTTGTTAGGGTAAAGAAGAGAGATGGCGAGACTTTTATCTTATAGATAAATGCTATTTGGAGATGGTGGAAGAAGCCCTTAATACTAACTGCTTGCGTACCTTTGAGTAAAATTTGTCGTGTGGCTACTGTTTTTGTCAGGAAATTATAAGTAAACAATGGGAGGCAATTACGCTAAATAGAAAGCCAGAGATACAGCCTCGTTGATCCATTATAACTAATTATCATCTCCATTATTACCAATCACCAAGTTTCAAACATCGGTTATATCTGCTCGTATACGACAATAGATTTGGCCGCTAATAGGGCCTAAACCTAATGAGTGTTTAACTTACCCAACGAATTCTATATATACCACCGCTGACTAACTCTCCTGGTATATTCGTTACTAGCTTTTGCTCGCGGCTTCGCTTGTGTAAAAGTAGGATAGATTAGGTGCCGGAGTACATTTAAATAATAACAAGTTAAATCTTGGCATGGACATGGCACCAGTATTCAAATAATAATTAGTGTACTTATAGAAAACTGTAACATTTCATGTGTAACTTATGGTATGTGTGTTTGTGAAATAAATTATTTATTATTATTATTATATTATTAAATAAAATATAGCCTATGTTACTCGATGATAATGTAGCTTTATTATGGTGAAATAATTTTTGAAATCAGTTCTATAGTTTTTGAGTTAATTACAAACAATGAAACAAAAAATCTTATCTTTCCTCTTTAATATTAATTAGTATATCATTGACTACAACAGTACGTTAGACTATTGTTACAAGTTGACTTGATTTCTTAGTAACACCTATGACACATACATTGAGTTATGTTTAGTCACAAGGATCACACGTTATCGCCGCGATAACTAATTGCTTAATGAACATGCCATGTTTCTCGTATTAGAAACGAGTTTTCAGTACAAGATATAAATTAAATTACTAAGAAAAGCTACTAACTCTCATTATATCAAAGAGTGTGTTACATTTCTTACTTGATAATATTTAATGTAATCTGAACATATCTATAATGTATTAAACTCTATGTATGATGTATTAAAACAGAAACAAATCAAAAAAAAAATTATTAAAAGAATATTTGCATGCCGAAATTGGCTAAATGTTCTGGCAAGGACAATATTTTATCTAACTAAGAACTTAATATACCCATGTTCTGCAAATAAATAAATAAATCATTAATTCATTCATTTTTAAATGATAATGATACACAGGAATGTCGATTTAACTTGTATATTATATACAAGTTGAATACTACTTAGGGTATAGATCAAATCACTCATTTGATAATAGATTTTACTGTAGCCTATTGTTGCTTACACTATCTGAAGCTCAGTCAAAAGCATGAAAATATTACTATGTGGCACATTGGCAACAATGTCTGACCATTAATAATTAACTTGTCAATTGTTGAAATGCTAGACATAGTTAACTGTAGTTGTATTTAATTACCATAATATGAGTTGAATATTACTTGATTTACTGAAAATCTTTTGTATGTCTTTATGAACACCTAATGAGGTGTGAAATGTCAAATCTTGAAATACCGGATAGAATTCAAAATCGCGGAGTCTGGCCGCGAGCGGGCCGCTGCGACTCATTATGCTAAAGAATCCTGTTATTTTTACGTTATACTAACCTTACCTTGTCTCAATACAAGACAGAAACCTTAGTTTGGTGGTTATGAACAGGCAGACATACAAAAATAAATGTTTTACCGAACGTTCAAATAGGATTTCGATCTAAATACATTATTACTTAGCAAACATGACTCAATCAGTTCCACTGTTTTATAATCATTGTATGTTTTCTATATAAATGAAATATCGTTATTTTGTTGCACAGCTCGTTCGACGCGTTGAAGAAGTCGCTGGTCGGCGTCCAGAAGTACATCCAGGCGACCGACCTCTCGGAGGCCTCGCAAGAAGCCGTCGAGGAGAAGCTGCGCGCCACCGACCGCCAATAACTCAGCATTTACCGCCACGACCGAAGTGTGCGCCGCGGCCCCGAGACAACTACATACAAAACACACTTAGTCAGTATTGCCGGGGCCCGCGGACGCGCACACTGTTTCGCATGGGTTTTTTATATATTGTTTAAATCCTTAAGCTTCTGCAGTCGACTTCTGAGTCTATCTCGGACACTAAACGGTCGGAACTCTGTACAGATGACGTCTACGGCCGAGCGACAGCCTTTAACTATTGCAATTAAGGAATCTATGCAGTAATTTAAATTATACTAATTATTATATTTTTTCCTATAAACTAAAGAGTAAGTTAAGCTCAAACTAAATTTAAATTCAACGCAAACGCGTGGGTGTTTTTTTAATTATAAAATACAGGTTAGCGAACGCCGGTCGGCTTTTATATACTATTTAGATTGTAATATAAAGAATGTACGATTTTATACGATCACCTAGTTTCGTTTGAGATTCATCTTGCTAACGATGTAAGCTTGCGGCTCGACACTGGCGGGCGATGGATAAGTATTTTGTAACCGATTTATCCAGAAATACACTCGATATAAGAGAACATTAGTTGTTTTATTAATCACCCTTGTGACGTCATGTTTCACGCCGGCATTCTTGACGATTGACGCAGCGATCTTACGATTAATCATCGAAATAAAATTTAAATCAACAATTCATCGTGTCATTGATGCAGTAGGTACAAACTATGAATATGGAATGTGGACAGCTCGTTCCTTGGCCAGCTGCTAAGGTAATAGAAGTGCCATGGTGTCGGAGAAAATAAAACATCTGATAGGATACATTAATACATGGTTGGAGGCAGTTGGGCATAATCAACTACTTTTGTAATGGAATCTAATTAAAAATAATCATGATTACTTTTAATCAGATTGAATTAAGTCATGGTTACTTATGAAGACTACACGTGTAATAATAATAATATTAATAATCTTGATTACAGTTATAGTTAGTAATCAAAATTACATGATTATTGTTGACTGAGTTTATATGAATTATAATAACTTAGGAAGTCAGTCTTAGAATTGATATTTTATCGAGCTTCCTTTAGAGTGATGATTTATATTTAGATAACTAGAGTGTGTGCTCTGCTTTTTGTGTTACGATAAGACGCGGTAAGAGTACGTGCAGAGGATGGTGTATAACATGACCGTCTATGAGCCAATCACCGCGTACGCATTGTCGACGCGCGCTCGCGCGCCAATTTGCTCAATGCGCATCAGTCATGCGCAAGGAGACGAACATAATTTTTGTATCATAAACAAAACGAGTGCACGTTTTGTTTTGAAGATCAATCATGGCGTCAAGTTCTTTTTCATCTTTGTGTAATAGGTTCTGAATCGGAAAATGGCCAGAACGAGATATTTATTACCAAGCATTCTTGACGTCAAGTTTTTTTATATAATTATTCTAAAATGTAGTCCACAAATACTAAAAGTTGCAATTTGTACATCTTGTCGACCAAAAGAAGTTAAAACTAGCGGTTTTAAAAATTCGACATCAAATTTTGTTACTCATCTCAAACGAAGGCACGGAGAAGACATTTACAAAAAAACGATCTTCGAGAACACCTAACTGTCGTCAATCAGAAATTAGAGAAAGTAGCGATGAACCTGCTAAGAAAACGATTTCATATGAACAATTAAATTAAAATATTTTGAAGTTTTTATCCATTCCATGATTCCTTTACAAGCCATAGAAGATCCGTATTTTAGTAAAATCTGGCAGTTTAAATATAAGCACAAAAGGACTGAATATTATCAGCAGAACTTTGGGGCGCTGGATCGATAACTATTATATGAAGGAAATTTCGAACATAAAGAGTGAATTGCTCATTGTAAAGGAAGTCTGCACAATTGCTGATATTTGGTCGGCAAAACCGCGAAGTTTTCTGGGCGTCACGGCACACTAGCTTGACACAAACTTAAAAAGGAAATTAAAAACGCTGGCATGCCGAAGATTTTCAGGTACACAGCACAGCTATGACCGAATAGCTCTTACTTGAAACAGTACCTACATTCTGAGTTGGGTCTGGATTCACGAAAAGTTCTAGCCACGGTCACTGATGATGGAAGTAATTTCATTAAAGCATTTAAAGAGTTCGGCGTCGACATGGATAGTTTTGAAAATCTTACTGATGACGTTGATGAGAATAATTCAGAATTGGAAGAAAGTCCGATCGTCGGCGTAGATTTTCACTTCAAGGTCAGTTCCACAGTATATAACTAAAGCAGTAGGGACAATAGGCATAATTTTTGAAATAAGTACCCGGTCCATTTAGGTTTAGGGTTGTCCTCGTAACTGATGTAAAATCGAATAAATTTTTTTGACGTTGTCTACGTTTTTAATAAGGATTAATTCGTAAATAATATAGGGCATACCCAGGCATACCTATTAATGCCATGTGCAATAAGTAAACGAAGTTGGTAAATATGAGATATACTAGGTACATTGATAATAAGCGATGTGTGAAAAAGCAATTTATGTCATGACATAATAATGTTGTGTTAGGTCAGTGGTTACGATGCCCAACAGTGGGCAAAATGTCCATAAGAGGACATGAGGCCCAACTGTGGGCATCATGCCCAGCAGTAGCAGTGGGCATGATATTCAACGGTGGCAATGATTGAAAAGTACGTTAATTATTTATTAAAATATGTACCTACTATATAATATATTATACAACATTAACATAAGTAAATGTTCAAATATAATTGAAATAGGTAACTAGGTTACAACTAAACAGTGCTGGATGGATTTTGCTAATACCGCTATACACGTCAAATGTCTTTATAATTACAAATTATTATTCACGCGAAGAACGCGCTAATCTCAGGAACTATTGGTTCGAATTGAAATTCTTAGTGTTGGATAGCCCATTTATCGAGGAAGGCTATAGGCTATATAACATCACGCTACGGTCAATAGGAGCGGCGCAGCAATGAAAAATGTTGCAAATACGGGAAAATTGTCTTATGTGAAGCAGACGAAGTTGCGCGAGTCAGCTAGTTTAATAATAAAGCATAAATCATTCATATTATCAAATTTTATAAAATGTTATAGTATAAAAAGATTGACGACCAGATGGTGTAGTAGCTGGTGTATCTGCCTGCCACGCTGGAAGTTGCGGGTTCGATTCCCACCATAAAGATGGCTGTTTGGTTTAGTCTGAGTGTTTCTATCTTTATGTATGTATTTACAAGAAAAAGAATATAGGTAAGTAGGTACGTTTATCAATTGTCTAGAAACCATAGTACAGACTCTGCTTAGTTTGAGACTAGATGGCGTTGTGTGAAAGTCTGAGGAATATTATATTATTATTTTATTTAATTATAATCAATAACTTTTTTATAGAATAATAATGTCCTCCAGACCGAATTTCGGCCACGGCGGCCAGTCTTTACGGAGACTGGCCATATACGCAGGAGATATTATAGTGCACAAGTGTGGTGCGCAAACACAATTGCACTCTCATGATCCGATGGGACGGTAATGCGACACGACCGGAGAGAGATCAGGCGCAGAACCAACGGCTTTATGTGCTTTCCGAGGTACGGGGGTGTCTAACATCACCAACTTCCTAACTCCGGGCTGCTATTGGAATTTCCTAACAGAAAAACCCAATAACATTTTGTTGGCGCGACCCGGGATTCGAACCCAAGACCTCATGCACAGCAGTCGCATTCACTACCGCTGACACACTACAGAGTACTATAAAACCGATTTTATCTATTTTGTATTCAATATTCTAGCTATTTTATATGTACACACGGCTACACATCAAGTTAGACACCCTATATACGCATAACTACGCTACATACAAAATAGAGAATTGTCGGAAAGGGAATCTCGCACGATTCGCAGCGTTCAACTTCTAATAGTTCAAAGTCCAAACAGTCTAGGTTGATGTAGGTATCGCTGTGAGTACAAACAACACACGGGTGGCATTTTAAAAATCGCTTACCGTTCTTGGTTCAAAAGATAAACAATGTGACGGTTCGGCTCGACACTCGCGAATAACGCGATTGACAGCACTGAGACACAGACCGAGACGTTCGCTTAGGAATCTCGTAGATGAGCGCGTCTGTGTGAGTGTGCCGTTTCGAACGTTTGTTTGTAGTTTTCATACTGCCTTAGCTTATACATTTACTGTGTCAGTTCTGTCACACTTCAACACTAAATGAAGTTGATCCTTTAGCTTTTGTTGAAAATATTATTCCACAGTCAACGATATTAAAAATTGCCCGTACATTTGAGATGTTCTGCCCACAAACTTAATCTATGTGCCACTACAGATGTCAATAAAGTTTTAAGGAATAATGAAACAACTATTGCCGATATTCACAACCAGGTTATTAAGAAGTGCAACAATTTGTGGAACTCTGCTTGTCACCCTAAATCAGCTGAAATAATACATAGCATTGTTAGGCATTCACTCTCGAAACCTGGCATTACTAGATGGAACTGCCTTTATGATTGACTAAGACAAATTGCATCGATACACGGTAAGAGTGTACAGTTGTACATGGCATTGGGATTAACAAACGTTTTACATACCAACGATTTCCAATACATAAATGAATACTTGCGTTGTTCAAAACCAATAGCAGAGGCCCTGGATATAGTACAAGGTGAACAAGATATGTATTACGGTATTTTACTGCCATGTTTAGAATCTGTGTGAAAAAATTGCAAAATCTCATCAGAGAATCACTTGATTTTTGCAAAAAGTTGGCAGTGAAATATTTGGAAAACGTGGAAGAGCCAATTTCTGAGTTTTTTGGCGTCTCCTCGAAGGTTGCTCAAAATGCAGCAGTTGCTGTAATATCTTATCCTAGATTCAAGGACAAATGGATGGCTTGTATAAATATAGAACATCATTCCAGAATCAAATCAATTTTCAAGGAAGCTGTTGTCAGGGAAATCCATGAAGCACCTGAAACGTTTCAAGACACACCAAATAATAGATATGAAGACAGCTATTTGACTTGATACTGATTCGTCAGAAACTGATTCAACAGGAGATATGCTCCAAATCCAATGATCTAAGGCAGATGCCATTATTTTTCATTATCTAGCAGATCAAGATAAAGATGTATCCATGCTAAATAATCCTGAAATCAAAAATGTTTTTAAGAAATATAATACGCCTCTACCGTCCTCGGGTCCAGCTGAAAGAGTTTTCTCCAATTTTTCTCCAGTTTTCTCCAGCTTTGACCAATTCACCAAAGTCACACAGACTTTCAGATAAAATGTTTGAAAAGAGGGTGCTATTGAAATCTAATTTGAGCCGCATATCTAAATAACATTCCGATAATGACATTTCAGTAGATTTTTGAGTAAAATAATTAATCCAAAAATTTCAATTTATGAGTAATTGAAAAATAAAGATGGTTTATTGTTATACAATTTGCTTTTTATTTTTCAAAGTTCTCACTGTTGGCCTAATCAATCAAAAAAATAATCAATATTACGATTATAAATTAATAATCATTAATCATCAAATATGATTACTTTCTTGACTATTTTTTTGTAATTTGTAACCATTATTGTACGGGCAAATCACCCGTACATCGCAGTGTCAGCATTATGCCGACACCTGCCATTTGTTTTCTTTATACATAATTATATATAGTTAATTAGTACCTAACAAGCATCGTACTCAATCGGTTGACCTAACAAGTGTGTCATTGACCGTAACACATATCATATAGCAATAATATAGTATTAGATAATATTATATTTTAACATTACTTTGGTAGAGATAATAAAAGTTATAACAAGTTAACTTATCTCTATCATTTCATCATCCTTGGTGTATGGACCATTTATCATATTTTTTCGTACAATTATTAAAGATCCTTAATCATTAATCTGATTACATTTTGCCCAAGTCTGATAGGAGGTATCCGAATACACGTGCGTATATGGGATAATGTTGCGGTTCTAGAATGGTTGAATGATCCTGTAGCCACCACAATATAAGACAAGACCAATGGCTTCCATTTGCGCGGGAAAGGCTGCGCACGGAAGTTAGGGTAAACTAAACTCTTTTCTGATTCGTCGAATATTGCTATTGGTTACATTTCTGTGTAAATATTTTATGAGTTTTTATCTGCTAACGCAATATTTAGTGTGCTATAAATGACGGTGTCAAAACTCAAATAGATAGGGGCCGGGTTATTGTACTCCTGAAACCCGGCAAGGACCTCAGGAGGCCGAAGAGCTGTTGGCCGATAACTCTCCTCTCGACGACATCCAAAGTCTTCGAGTGGCTGCTGCTTGCAAAGATGAACCCTCACCTGTAGCCGAGCCCCGAACAGTTTGGTTTCAGGGCCCAGCATTTCACCACGCTGCAGCTGACTCGCGTACTGGGTGAGTTGGCCACGTGGATGAATAAGTGCGGGTATACGGTGACAGTGCTCCGACCGTGTGGTGAACGGACGTGTTACTGGTTGTTCCTGTGTTTTTTAATTCGTAAATACGCACAAAAGTGAATTTTATTATAAAGAAACACATAAACATTAACTTAAGTGTATTAGTGACAATATTGTGGAAAAGAACAGTGTTAAAACTAGATAAAGTGAACCAAAAACTTAAATAAACATTAAAACGGACAATAAAATTTTAAAATTTGTGTAAGTTGAACTTTGGACTCATTTGTGCAAACAATAGAAAGCGATCGCTAGAAGTACATGTTCATTATTTATAACTGAGTTCTTTTTAAGAAGTGATCGTAAAATTCAAACTGTTTTGCGAGAGCTTTCGTGGCTGTGTGCTGACTAACGCTGCCCTGCGTTCCGAGTGCCGCGGGTTCGAGTCTCTCTGTGGAATTCTTTTTGCTATTATTTCTTACAATCCCAGCGGTTCTGACATCTTTTTGGATTTTTATGATTGACTTTTTGGAGCGTACCGCACATTAACTTTTTATTTAACAGTATTTTATGGAAACGAAACGTTGTTTTCGTAATACTAATACTTTACGATGCCAAGAGTTGAGCGGTCACCAACTGCTGCTCCAACAACAACAAACAAACAACAGATGCCTTCGACTCCTGATAAGTCCAATCAACAAGACTCAGAGCACTGTAATGTTACCGCTAGAAATAAACGCCTACGCCCCGACTTCTCCCCTGAAAGTGAATGGACTAAATCCTTTGAAAATAAGATAATGAACTTGCTTAACTCATGGAAAAAGGATCAAGATATTATGTTGAATAAACTTACGACAGATATTGCAGAGGTGAAGCAGCAAAATATAGAAATTCAAAATACAAACAATGAAATTGAAAAATCCATAGAATTTATTAACAGCGGGTATGAGAGTATGAGGCAGCTAATAGAGAAGCTAGATAAAGAGCGAATGGAACAACGAAATTACATCTTAGAGTTAGAGAAAAAGATCATGGATTTACAGAACTCCTCACGCTCGTCAGCTATTGAAATTAGAAATGTTCCACAGCGTGAACACGAAACTAACTGCGACCTCCAGTCCACAATAATACAGACCTGTAAAGCCATTCAGATAACAGTAAATAACACTGATCTACGAGATGTCTATCGAATGCCCGGTAAAAAAGGTACAAACAGACCGATAGTCTGCGAGTTCACCACAGTACCTATACAGCACCAGGTGTTAGAGGCGTCACGAGTATTCAATAAAGAGCGACCTATGGCTGAAAAACTGAACACTGAACACATAGGACTTAGTGGGCCACGAACCTCGATATTTATCGCCGAACATCTTCCAGGTTCACTCAGACAGTTGTTCTATGAAACACGTAACTTCGCTAGGAATAACAACTTTAAATTTTGCTGGACTCACAATGGCAGATTATTTCTTCGTGAACGAGAGGGAGCTGAGGCAATCAATATCAAAACACCATTGTGCCTTAGAAAACTCATCAATCAACTACATAAATAGCTTTTCTCAGTTCAATCTCGGCTATAAGTGTAGTCATGTACTTATACCGAAAACTAAATATTTTTGTGTATTATTAGTTTTTATTTTCAACTTCACTGTTATTGTACTTAATAGTAGAACTAAGTTTATTTATAGATTATTACTCAAACACGAAACTTCATACCATACCGCACACACACACAATACTACAAAATTAGATATTTCACATCCTACAAGCGCACACACAAAATACAATTCATACTTATTCGACATAGTAGTTAATTTAAAAGACCTGGAACAGTTTAAAAATAGATATAATAATAGTTTATCTCTACGAGTTGGTATTAATTCTAAAGTGCACTTCTGCATATATCCTGATAGTGATACAAAAGCTGAATCTGGCACTCTTTTCTGGTACATCCATTTTTGATATATATTCATTATAAATGTTAGATATAGTTTCTTTATCAGACGAATTGGATGTACTTGGCACGGCACTCTCGTATACTTGTAAGCCTGAACAATGCGCTAGTCTCATAAATAATCACGATACCTCAATAAAAATAATGCACGTAAATATACGTAGTGTGAATCGAAATTTTGACGAATTTACTATATTACTGGATTCAATGCATATACTTCCGGATGTAATAGCTCTAACGGAGTGTTGGTTAAGCAAAACAGCGAACATTCCATTAATTGACGGATATGTGGGCTACCAAACAAGAAACAACACAAATCAAAATGATGGACTGATTCTTTACGTTAAATCACCATTATCTCATACAATTATTGAACCGCATATTGTAGGGTCAAACAGTTTGATTTGTAAGGTTGAACCTACAAAACTTGCTATTATTGCTGTATATCGCCCTCCCTGTATTCGTAATATTGATGGTTTTCTAAATGCGCTCGACTTGAGTCTTACGGACATATCCAACTATAAAAATATAGTCCTTATTGGTGATGTCAATATAAATATCATCCCAACCCATGTGAACCAACAAGCCTCTGAGTATCTAAACCTAACCGCCTCGCATGGCCTACTACCTACTCATAATCTGCCAACACGAGACAAAAGCTGTTTAGACCATATCTTATTAAAATCAAACTTAAAATCTACTACATTAATATTTGATACTTATGTTACCGATCATGCGCCTATCTTTATTAATATTGAAAAGACCTTAAAACATCCCAGAAATCAAACCAGTATCATCAAAGTGGACTATCCCTCAGTTATTAAAGCTATATCGGACACTGACTTTAGTGTGGTCTTAGGTACATTAGATCCAAATTTAGCAGCGGATAGGTTAGTTACAATTATGAGGTCAGTAATAAAAACACACTCCATAACAAAGCATATATCATCTAAGCATAAAATCCTTAAACCATGGATATCAAAGGGGTTATTGAGATGTATTCGAAATCGTGATTCTATGTGTCAAAAATTGAGAACTGATTCGGGTAATTACATTCTTAAAGTTACCTATGTCAGGTACCGTAACTTCTGCAACAAATTGCTGAAAAATTTAAAAATCGCTCATGAAAAGTTTGAACTGCTAAAAGCAAAAAATAATCCAAAAGCCACTTGGCAAGTAATTAAAAATATTACTCAAACGAACAGAGCAAAGAGCACTCCAAAAGAACTGTTGAAAATTGAGGCTAATCCAATGGCGTCTGTGAATAGAGTAAATGAGTATTTTTCTAGCATAGGTAGCGAATTAGCAGAGAAATTTGGGTCCACATCTCAAAATGACACACACACGCTCGATGACAATACCACACTGAACTCGCTTGCTCTCCTTCCAACCGATGAAAGTGAGGTCCAACGAATTATACAGGGGCTACGTGGAGATAGTGCTACTGGTTGGGATGAAATCCCAACAAAGATATTACAATCCTGCTCAAACACATTAGTACCAGTCATCACTCATATATGTAACATCTCTATGGAAAACGGCATATTTCCCAAAGTTTTTAAAAGGGCCATTGTACACCCTATTCATAAGGGTGGAGATAGGAACAGTGTAAGCAACTATAGACCGATATCTATCTTGCCTGCAATGTCTAAAATCCTTGAGAAACTGCTGAATACACGTCTCATTCGCTTCCTGAGTGGAAACAATGTACTTGCTCCAAACCAGTTTGGTTTCAGAAGTGGGAAATCGACAGAAGGTGCAGTAGCTTCTCTTGTTGATCAAATTGTGGACAGTTTGGACAATAAACAGAAATGTATTGGCATCTTCCTTGATATACGGAAAGCTTTTGATACTGTCTCTGTCCCCCTTCTCCTATTGAAGATGGAACGGATGGGTATCCGGGGCTATGCCTTGCGGATTTTTAAAGACTACCTTTTTGACAGGACACAATGTGTCAAGATTGACTCTTCTGTCAGCAGCTGCGCCTCTTTAAACTTTGGTGTTCCTCAAGGATCAGTACTGGGCCCTACACTCTTCCTACTTTACATTAATTCACTCTGTAAGCTCTCCTTACCTAACTGCACTATAGTCACCTATGCAGACGACACTGCCATGCTTATTCGAGTCACTAACTGGTCTGATGCCTTTGAACGAGCTGAACAGGCGCTTAGTCGAGTAATGCAATGGCTAACTGAAAATCTTCTTACCCTAAACCTCGACAAAATATCCTATCTAACATTCTCGCTATCAACTCTGTCACAGCCTCCTCCAGAGTACACTATAAAAGCACATGCTTGCGCTGGCTCCTCAGAATCTTGCCAATGTCAATGTATTACATTATCTAGGGCCACTGGGATAAAATATCTTGGTATCTATATAGACAATCTCATAAATTGGAAATGTCATCTCAATAATCTTACCTCACGCGTGCGCAAAATTATTCCAATTTTCAAAAGACTACGCTGTTCGGCTGGTATAAATACTCTTAAGACAGTATATCAAGCACTTTGTCAATCCATACTGAGTTACTGCATCACTGTGTGGGGTGGAGCAGCAAAGACATATATGCTGCCATTGGAGCGGGCACAGAGGGCCGTCCTGAAAGTCATGACTTTTAAGCCCTTCAGGTATCCTACAGCGCAGCTGTACAAAGATTGTAAGCTACTTTCCGTAAGACGGCTCTTTGTGCTTGAAACAGTGTGCAGAAAGCACACAACAATGAAATATACACGTAACGCTACGAGTACACGGCGTTCGTATAAGGTCTGTCAGTCTCAGCGCTTTAGAAGTTCATTGGCTGCACGACATCATAGTGTGCTTGCGGGACATCTCTATAATAGTATAAATAAATACTGCAATATCCACAGTCTGCTCAGACCCAAATGTCGAAAGATCACATCTGAATGGCTTTTGGGCAAAAACTATGAAGAGACCGAAATTCTAATTATAATAACCACTCTGTAGTCATACTGTCAGATACGCACAATTACAAAGCATACACACACACATATACACACGCACACACATACACCCACCATCAAACACACAAACACACACACACACACCTTAATCATCTACTATTTCTATTGCATTAATTATATTCTAAAGATCATTGTGTTTTTTTTATAACGATTAAATGTTATTAAAATAAATTGAGGGGGCCTGGTACCCATGACACAAGTTAAATCTTACTTTGGGTACCAGTGTTCGAACATTATTATTGTCTTCACCTTATATTGTGTTAACTTTGATGTCTTTTATAAACTGTGTACTTATTCTGAAAAATAAATTATTATTATTATTTATTATTAGTGATGCTCGACATAAAAAAGGCGTTCGATAGGGCTTGGCATGACGGTCTCATCCACAAACTGACGACGTCTTTACTCCCACGACGACTCGTCACGGTCATCGACTCCTTCCTTCGAGGAAGAACATTCCACATGGCCGTCGAGGACGCCACGTCAGAGGAGAAGACCATCCAGGCCGGTGTCCCACAGGGGAGCTGCTTCTCCCCCACCTTGTACGCCCACTACACCGATGACATTTCGGTGGTAGGCGACGTCAAATTGGCGCACTTCGCCGACGATGCCGCCTACCTGTCCAGTTCCAGGAAAGCCAGACACGCTGCACTAAATATGAGCCGGGCACTTGAAGCGTGTAAGCGCCGCCGAGCTTACCTACGGCTACAACTTACGTTTACCCGGATTCTTTGCACTAAGCAATGCCACACCTAATATGGATTATACTTACGTTGCAAAACTGCGAAACATAATTCATGTAAACAAGCCGCAACCCGTCACCGAACATCACACACATAAGCGTGTGTTTGCGTGTGTTTGCATGTGTTTATTAGGATAGATGCAGTTAAGAAGCTACTTCAAGCATCATATGAAGGCCCTTACAGAGTTAGGTATAAGCCGAACAGATAACGTATTTACTATACAATTACCGGATTGACAAGCAAATATCTTAATTGATCGATTGAAGCCTGCATACGTCATAATAGAATATAGCAACCAACATACCAGTACCTTACCTCCAAGCAACATTACAATTACCATACATTCAAGCAACATACACGTTACCCAAGAACCTGTGACCTCACCGCAACATACTGTCAACGAGCGACAAATACCTAACCATTGTCTGCGAACGGACACCATGACGTCACAGCCAGTCACGGTAACACGCTCGGGCCATGTCGTCAAACTGTCGGTACGCTTTCGCTTGAAGGGGAATACTGTAGCCACCACAATGGAAGACAAGACCAATGGCTTGCATTTGCGCGGGTAACGGCTCGCTCCGACGGACGTTAGCGTCGCGCACGGAAGTAAGTGTAAACTAAACTCTTTTTTGATTCGTCGAATGTTACTAAGTTGCTATTGGTTACATTTCTGTGGAAATATTTTATAAGTTTTTATTGGCTAACACAATATTTGGTGTGTTATAAACTTATAAATTACGGTGTCAAAACTCAAATAAATACAGCGAGCCTGCACGTGTAAACGAGTGAAAAGTTTCCACTGAGTGATCCCGGCTCGACGCGCGCTCAACAACGCCGCCTTTTTAAAGTTAACGCGCACCTATCGGTCCTGCCGGATACCACGGAGTACATTGCTGTCCTCGGCCCCCGGTCTGCCACCCACAGCAAGCCCCGGAGGGCCGGCTCAGTGGGTACTTTGTGTTGCGGGGTGCCGGTTTGGTGCCCAGACATCGCCTGTCGCCGGAATGCCACACACTTTGACGGGGACGCGTGACAAATAGCGTCCTTCCTCGCCTCACCACCCACCCCCTCGCCGGGCCACTCACCCGCTGCCGCCGACATCGACCGGTGTGGCCAAGTGGGTGTTCGTCCGCTCCCGCGGAGTTGCGTAATCCGCGCTGGACCGTGTGGTGGCCGCGGACCAAGCCGCCCGCACCTGGAACCTCCCGCAGCCGCCGCTTCCGAGACACCCTCACCATCGTCGGACGCTTCAACGCCGACACCGGCAGCTGGAGTGGAGTTTTTATTTGCCTTCTCTCGGCTTCACCATCAACGCCTTTTTTTTTTTATTTTTTTTTTGATACCCAGGAAAAATGCTTGATGCACTACCCGCCGGCTAGGGGACAGCATCGACGGGGCGTGTGGGACTCACCAGCCGAGTGCTGGTATACCCACTAAAAAACCTAGGGTGTTCCCTCTCTCACCCAATGGGGGGGCCAGTTGGGAGTCTAAAAAGATTCATCCATAGCAGGCCCTCCCGTGTGGGTGCCGGCCGGGTCAATGGGACCCGACCTCCTCTCGTCCCCGGGGGAGAGCATTTCATTGCTCTCCCCTTTCGACGTTAGAAGGCGCGCGGGAACACCGCGCGCGCCCTCTATGGTTTCTTACTCACGGGTGGCAGGGTCCCCTGAGGCCTTGCCACCCAGAACCCTTAGATGGGGGGCAGGAGAGCGACATAAGTGCGTCTCCTGCGCCCCCTCCTCCGGCGGCGGATGGCCGGGGCGTAAGGATCTTCCTCGCAGAAGGACCTCATTGCACCCCAGCACCTGTCGTCGTCGACCATCATGGATACGACGGTCGGCAACGAGAGGTCGGGGCCAATCACGGCGACCAGGACACAGCGCTCCGCGGCCCACGCCGGACACTCCTCCAGCGTGTGCTGCGCCGTGTCCCGGTCGCACTCCTCGCAGTGGTGACACATGGTTGTCGGCTCCCTACCGGCTATCTTGCACAGGTACTCTCCAAAACAGCCGTGTCCGGAGAGCACCTGAGTAAGCTGGTAGGTGAGCGGTCCGCGCCGTCTGTCCGTCCATTGCCTTAGCACCGGACGGACAGCCTCGACTGTCCTCACCCCGTAGCGGGGCTGGGCCTGTCGCTCCTCCCACTTGGCCTCGAGGACCAGTCGAGCCTGGGACCTTCGCGGCGATGCCGCCAGGACGCACGCCGCCTCAAAGGAGACGGTGCGGTACGCCCGCGACACCCTGATCGCCATCGCCCTCTGAGGTTTCCTCAGGAGGGCGATGTTTCGGCGATCGAGGGCGCCGGCCCAAATGGGCGACACGTAAAGGGCCATCGACCGCACCACCCCCAAATAGAGGCGGCGGCAGACGACACTCGGCCCCCCGATATTCGGCAGCAGAGAGCTAAGCGCTCCCGCCGCCGACGTCAGCCGGGGGGCCAGGCGGCTAAAATGGACGCGAAAGTTCCAGCGGCCGTCGAGGTAGAGCCCCAAGTATTTCATACTCGGCTCCACCCCGATGCGGACCCCTCCATCACCATCAACGCCTGGATCAACCCTTAACGTCCCCGCCCCAGTCTGGCCTGCTATAGCGCGGCCAACTGCCGTGCCCATGCCTGCCACGGGACAAGCACTGCCTCCCGCTGTGCCTTCTTGAGCAGCACTTCCGCTGCCACAGAGGGCGAAGACGACAGCGCCATCACCGCGCTTCCCCGTCCCACCTACCACGATTGCGCCGGACCTGCTCCTATCGCCCGCCGCAACAAGAAAAACGATGCGCGCTGTTTACAACGCCGCCGTTTACCGGCCTCCATACCGGACACTTTCTCTCCGTATGGCGACTAGGCAGAGTCATCATGCTCCCAAAGCCGGGAAAGAACATCCTGCTGTCGGAAAGCTATCACCCCGTCACGCTCCTCTCGACGACATCGAAGCTGTTCGATAACCTGCTACTGCGGCACATGACGCCACTCCTTCTGCCACGCGACGAACAGTTCGGCTTGCGCGCCGAATAGTCCACGACTCACCAGCTCGCGAGGGTACTGCACGACATCGCAGTTGCTCGCAACAAACGCGAGCTCGCCGTCGCAGTATTTCTCGATATGGAGAAAGCGTTCGATCGCGTATGGCACCGGCTTGTTGTACAAGCTGTCCACATCCACTACTCCCCGTCGAGTAGTTAGGATCGTGGCCACCTTCCTGCAAGACAGACGCTTTCAAGTGGCGGTTGAAAGCGCCCTGTCTACAGAGCGGCTCATCCGCGCCGGTGTGCCCCAGGGAAATTGCTTTGTGGCGTATGTATATACGCACAGGCAACATATAACTTTACGAGAAACCTGGAATCGAACGGAGCATCGTACAACTAGCCGCGCCGAAACCAAGCGACGCGCGAAGGCGATCGAACGGAGCATCATACGTCTAGCCGCGACGATATCAACTTTCAAACTGGTGACGCGCGAAGCTTCCCTCTGCTTTTTATACGTGGCACTACTTTTTTACCCGCGAACAGATTTCCAAGAAATCATTCGTAAATGTTGGATTTTTGTTTACTTGTCACTGATTGGTGTAAATAATTATTGTACACATTAGTGTTAGCGTTACTTGCATGACTAATAAATGGGATATAAGATAGGTGAAAATTGTAAATATATTCTCAGTTGAATCAATCTACGTGTTTCAATATAACCCTAACGGTTACCAGCTACGGACCTGGCTTCTGCCCGCCGGCTGGTAACGCGTTAAAGCCTCTCTCCCGTGTGCTACTTCTGGTACACGAACGACATCCCTATCTCTCATGGCGTTAAGCTCGCGCTGTAAACCGACGACGCCGTCTACATCGCGACATCGATAAACGGTATCCACGCGGTGACCAAGATGCAGCGCACTCTAGACGCACTACCCAGCTGGCTAAAGGACTGGAGACTGACGGTCAACGTGGCGTAGACTCAGGCGATCTCAATGGGCTGCGTAGCCCTGCCGCAGTTGAAAATCATGGAAGAGAACATCAAGCAGTCCGCGTCAGTGAAATACCTTGGCGTGACCATCGACGGGCTTCATGAAGAGGGCGCCCTCTCCATGAAGCCCCACATCAACAACGTAGTCGTCCAAGCGCCCACCGTGCGCGCCCCCCTGCGACCCGTGTTATCGTCCCGACTGCCGCTCCGCAAAGCTCGGCGTGTACAAGGCGTAAGTACATCCGCAGCCGACTCACTTACGCTGCCCCGGCTTGGTTCGCTTTCACCTCTGAGACGAACCGTCGCCGATTGCGTGCGCAGCAGTCGCTTGCGCTTCGCACAATCGCCGACGCCCCTCGCTTCGTGTGGAATAGGACGATCTCCAGGAACCTGTGCATGGAGAGCTTGGACGACTTCGTGAGACGCCAGAGCACCAACCTGCTCGTGCGCGCCGACGGATCACACGCCCGCCATCTGCGAGAGCTTGCGCCCAACCATCGGCGACCGTCGGACAGGATGGCCCTGCCGCAAGACCTCTTCTCCGTGGCATCCCCACCGGACCCACATCAACGTCCCGCTAATGCTGGCTGACGGGCGCTCCCCGGGGAGCTCGACCTCGCCAAGCGCAGGAGGGATCCATCGGACACGACCCGAGCGCTGCTAGCAAGCTAGTCGCCCGCGAGGACTCACCCCTGCGAGCTGGACCTCGCTAGCTGCGCTACCCATCAGCTCTGACGATCAGGTCTGACCAACGGGCCCACATGGGCCCACCCCAGTGACTCGCCTGTATTAGCAGTTAACCACTGTTTGATTGAAATAGATACATTCTGAAATCTGGAGTCTACGTATTACTATACCCGTCACTATCCTCCACCTCCAAAATCCCTAACGATGTGCACAGTTGAATCCAAATACAAAAGGGCAATTTTTTTAAATTTTATATGTATACCTAGGATTAATTCCTGTCCCAGATGACTTCACAAATATAAGAACACCCAGGTTGGGAACAACTATTTGTGGAGCTCACAAACGTTGTCCTGGTTAGAACCGAACAAACTTACAGCGCAGTGCCAATGCTGAGGCAACCACTTTAACACTTTCAGTGCCGCACCTAGCGGGATCTTGTAATTTTTTTTAGGGTGGCGGCAACTCGCTGGGCCGGCCAACAATATTTCAGCTTTAGGCTTATTTGCTACTGTAAATTACTGTGTACTTTAGTGATCTGATAAACTAATATTTTTGAAGTGGCGCATAATTTGATTCATTCTTTATATTATGTAAATAAAAACACTGAACACATTATGCAATGCCGCGAACTCGCTGGGCAAGTTCACTTGGTACATGTACTCATAAATTGCCAACTTTGGAATAAATATGTAAACTGTATGCGGCATGCACTTATTACATTATAGTTTGATTGACATCTTTTTACCAATGTATATTTTAATAAATTCGAAATATATTGCGGTTATAAAATGTATTTTACAAACCTTTTTAGGTAAATAGTGCAAAATGTTTACAATTTCTCTAAAAAAATTTTCTATAAAAAAACTCACGAAACTTGCTTACTGATCATATTGTCACCGTATACAGCACTAAACTGTCGAAAATGACTTAAAAGGTACGCGATGTAGGTACACACGGCTACACATCAAGTTAGACACCCCTATATACGCATAACTACGCTACATACAAAATAGAGAATTGTCGGAAAGGAACAGTGCATAGTGGTGTCGATGTAATGGTAAGGATAGAGCGTAACCAAAATATAACGCATCCTCTCGCACGATTCGCAGCGTTCAACTTCTAATAGTTCAAAGTCCAAACAGTCTAGGTTAATGTGTCGCTGTGTGTACTAGTCACAAGTCACGCACTCATCAGAATGACATAAAAATGACCAAATAAGCAATTCACTCTTACGCAGTGCCGGCGAACCCGCGTTACGGGTGCACTTATTTCACCACATAACACCGGCAACCCGCCTAGCGAGTCCAACTTAATTTGTATGGCGGCATCGCTAGAAACGATGCGAAAATTAAGGTGGCATTGAAATTGTTCAATCAACAGGAATCCCCTAAAATGTTAAGTTTTTGGGCAAAATACTATTCCTCAAAATATATTGTTTATCCGTCGATCGATTTTTGAGCAGTATGTAATCTCAGTAAAAGATAAAAGAACAAGGATGCCAACTGGTATGATTGGAAATCGAGAGAATAACCTTACATAAAAAATATCATAGAAAATTCGTTCCATTCCGGTAGGACAAGCGCCAAATCGGCAGAAATACCGAAAAATCGGTAGGTTCAAGACCGCCGACTAATTCGCATACTAACGATAATAGGTAGTTAGGGCCTGTCCATATCTCTACGTCACGACGTCGTCAAATTGGAACGGGGCGGTAACGCGGCACGGTGCGTTGACATAACGTGCAAATTTATTTTACCGTATCGTAAAAATGCACGTCACGACGCCGCCGGAACGTTACACGTCGTCGTCCCTTGTACAATTCCGGTACATTCTTCACTAATGTACCAGAAAAATAGCAGTCTCGTTCTAGATATGGACCGCAGAATACGTATTCTGCTTCTGCTATTGTTAAGAAAAAACAAGTTTAAAAGTAGTTGGGTTATAGTTTTCTAAACCTTTTTTATTTAATATTTTTTCGTAAAATTTATATAGCCACCTGGGCCATTATTACGAATCTATAGACATCTCATTCATTAAAATCGGTTCAGTAGTTTAGGCGTTACGGTGGAACATAGAAACATACATACACCGACTGCCAAAATCATTACCACAAAATCATTACTTCGCCGTAGCCGGGTAAAAAGACAGAGAGAGAGAGAGGTTGGAGAAAAAGATGCGATAAGACAATACTGGGTGCACCCATATCTGTCAGTTATGAATAGTGATGGGAATCATTTCACTAGAAAATACAAGGCATTGAAAACATGTGACCACAAATTTTACAGTTATTTAAGAATGTCTATCTCAAGTTTTAAAGGATTATTAAAAATTACACCTCGTATACAAAAGCAAAATGTATTTTGGAAACCTGTTGGCCCTTTGGAGAAGTTGGTATTAACTCTATGGTAAGAAATGAAAACAATTTATAAGTATATTTTTTTTTATTCTCATTAAAATCAGCTATCTATGATTATTTAAATTTAAAATATGTTAAACACTTAATTTTCAAGAAAAATCATATGTTAATTCCAATGTTACATTTGTTACGTTTGATTCATCTTCGCAATCATTCGATAGTATTCTTCGAAAGTTGGCTTTGGTGATTTGGGATGGAAGTCGATGGTTGATAGATATTACTTTGGGCTTGTGATTTAGGAATATTCGATAACATTGTTGATTGATAGGTAAAAGTTTGTGTTGGTTGATAGTTAGTATTGATAGGTAAAAGTTTGTGTTGGTTGATAGTTAGTATTGATAGGTAAAAGTTTGTGTTGGTTGATAGTAGCTGATATGATGATTGTAGTCTTTGGTACCTATCCTAAGAAGCTGTCTGATAACCACTTGATGTTTGATACTGATATGGAATCTGGTGTAAATCTGTTAGAATTTGTAAAACACGATTTTGAATATAGGTTTGATAATAATCCAATTTGTTCATTGATGGTAATATGGCCTTAAAAAAGACAGGTGTCTATTTTCTGTTTCCTACAGGAAACAGAAAATAGACACGTCTTTTTTTTTTTTGATTTGGAGGATCTCATAATCAACTACATGATTGGCTTTTCTTTTTCGCGAAGTAGGTTGGTAACGTGACCTTTCATTTTAATTTTTTTCATATTGTTTCTCTTCCTCTTCGCCTTCTTCCAATATGCTTGAGTCAGCGTTTTTTTTCAGAAACAGAAGTTGTTTGTACAAGTTATATTCCTTAGTTTTGTTTGCACCAGATCCCGATTTATTCAAAGGTTCAAGTTTTTTCAGGTATCTTGTAAAATTGTCTTTTATATGGGTCCATTTTTTTACCACAGCATTACCTGCAAAATATTTAAGACATGTATATGTATATTTCAATTAATTTTCAGTATATTTATATAAATATAATATTTTACAGGGTATAACGGAATATACAATGTTATTCTTACTTGGTACAAAAGCCGTAACACCCCAAACATATTATTATAAAAACAATCACTAAAATTAAAAAAGAATCAGAAATAATAAAACCTCACTAAGCTATCAGCTGATATAATTGCAACGTTGTCCTCGCGGCAATATTGTCACCCAATGCGCCAATGACCGCTCGCTGCCCAGGGCGGGCGCTGCGGGAGCGGGCGGGACGTCCCGCAGGTCCACACCGAAAGGGGAATTCCCAAGCTATGAATGATCTAAGCATTTAACTATGTATTGTGGCTTGTTCGATAAATGCCCACCGGCCGCCGCCGGTCGGCCGTTTCTTACCTATTAAATAGTGTGTCCTATTTTAACAAATTTTGATAGACATTTGGGATAAAATATAACATGGTTTAAAAAGTATTGTAATCGATTCTGTTGCTGATTCTGAACAAACTATTTTTAGGTTCCGTACTAAGTAAGAATAACGTTGTATATGAGTATCAACCTGAAATACAGCGATAGTACTCATGTATACGAGTGACTTTTATTACATAACAAACTGTTTTATTTATAAAAGTTGTTCATATACATACATGAGTACTTTCGCTCTGTTTTTTTGTTATTTCTTTTTTATTTTGCTTGTCACTCCGCCTGATGGTAAGCAGTCGTGTGGTCTAAGAGCAGTGGCCTCCACATCGTCCTCATAGCCACCGAGGCGGGCGATGTTGAGGTCTCTACTTTGACGGCCTGGGAAGGTGCTTTTTCACGCCCCGCTTAAAGGACCCAGGATTGAAGGAAGAAGGAAACACGTGCCTTGGCAGAGAATTTCATGCCTTGATCGGTCGGCAGAGGTATGAGGACCCAAACTTGTTGGTACGCACTCTAGTCGACTCCACCGTGTAAGGATGGCATCCGAGCCCAGCACGCGTTGTTCTGGATAGGAAAGGGGAGGGCGGGATAAGGTGGAATAACTCTTCAGAGCACTCCCCGTGGTATATTCTGTAGAAACATGCCAAAGAGGCAATATCCCTACGGAGTTGCAGAGGTTCCAGTGAACTCGTGATCTCTGGATCTCTGATGATACGGATAGCCCGCCGCTGTAACCTGTCAAGAGCGTCTAGCAAGTACTGCGCGGAGCCATCCCAAAGATGAGAACAGTACTCCACGCAAGGGCGCACTTGTGCCTCATACAATAGGCACAGCTGCCCAGGCGCGAAGAACCGCCTCACCCTGTTCAGAACTCCGAGTTTTCGCGAAGCTTGCTTAATGACGCTCTCGATGTAGGTTTTGGGATTAAGGGAGCAGCAAAGATCCATACCTAAGATGGAGAGGCTGTCACGTATCACCAGTGGAGTGTTCTTCAGAGAAGGGAGGGGAAGGAACGGAGAATTTTTTGTTGAGAACGCGCATACCTGGGTCTTCTTGGCGTTGAACTAGACCAAGTTCTTGGCATCCCATTCAGAGATGCGGTTCAAGGTCTGGTCAAGTTCAACGACAAGATCCTGCCTTTTCCCCTCAACCTCAGCCTGTTTGGCCCCAGGACGTCCGAGATATCGCCCATGCACGGTACTGTCGTCTGCATAACAATGTATGTTGCCGAGATTCAACATATCATTGAAATGCAGAAGAAAGAGCGTAGGGGATAAGACGGACCCCTGAGGTACTCCTGCATTGACCTGCATAAATTTGGAAGCGCGACCGTCGCAAAGGACCCGAATACGATGCTTCTACAGGAAACTTGCAATCCAGGTGCACAGTTGAGGGGGCAAGCCATAGGCCGGAAGCTTGGAAAGAAGAGACCGCTGCCAGACTCTATCGAAAGCTTTGGCTATGTCTAGGTTGACAGCCAAAGACTCGCCGTGCTTGTCCATAGCCTCACCCCAGAGGTGCGTGACGAACGCTAGAAGATCACCCGTTGATCGTTTAGCCCGAAAGCCGTATTGGCGATCATTGATCAACGAGTGATCCTCCAGGTAGCGGACAATTTGGGTGTTTATAATCCGCTCGAACACCTTGGAGAGCACCGAGGTGATAGCTATGGGTCGATAGTTGCCTGGCTCGGAACGGTCCCCCTTTTTGGGAATCGGTTGAACGTTCGCCTCCTTCCAAGCCTCAGGCACAGTGCCTGCGGCTGGGTTGCCGTCAGGTCCACTGGCTTTCCGAACATCGAGAGACTGCAGTATCGCACGAACGTCACGTTGCCTGATACGTATATCAGGCATGGTATAGCCGCAGTTGGCAATGTTAGGCGGCTGCGAACCGAAGTCATCGATTCGGGAGTTGGCCGCAAAGAGATATATGCAAGCAGATCTGCTTTCTCTTCGGCCGATGAGCCAGTGATCCATTCGGATATCTCAAAGGGGGCAGTGAGGTCTGGCAGAAGTTGGACTGCACGGCTTTGGCCAGGCGCCAATAGCTACGACTGCCCGTAGGATGGGCCATGAGCTCCTGGCCGAACCGTGCGACGCGCTGGGCATCCGCTCTTAAGTATGCCCTCTTGCAGACCTTTGTGGCTTGGTTGAACGCTGCCTTCAAGTGATCCACGTTAGAGTCGTGGAGAGTGCGAGCCCTGATCCAAGCGCGGTATGCTGTCTGTTTTCGTTCAACAGCATCAGCGCATTCACGACCGTACCAGGGCCTTTTCCTGCCACCGCTCGTGACATCACTGTATGGAATATAATATTCCATACCCAGGATGATTTCACCAGCGACAGCAGTAGCGCTCTCTGAAGGATCCCTGTTCTCAAAGCAGCGTTGAGCCCAAGGGATGGATGCGAAGTACTCCCGCATACCATCCCAGTCTGCTGACGAGTAGTGCCACAGTCGTCGTCTTGCCTCCTCGGGTTGTGGGGGCGTAACAACAACAGCTGTGGCACAAACCAGACAGTGGTCTGAGGTGCCCAGAGAAGCACTAATCGACACACTGTACCGGTTCGGGTTACTTGTCAGCAGCAGATCGAGCAGAGAGGGCGCCTGACCTGCAATGTCCGGTATCCGTGTGGGCTGGAGTACCAGTTGAGACAGGTCATGCGTGAGAGCGAACGCATGGGCAATTCGTCCCGCGTGGTCTGTTTTGGGAGAACCCAACCAGGTCTCATGGTGGGCATTGAAATCTCCCAAGAACATCAACTCAGCGTTCGGAAACTGCTCCTGCGCGTCGTCTGCCGCCTGACTCAGGTAATCAAAGAGTCGAGTTGTCTCAGCGTCTCCTGAATGGGATCGGTAGAGGCACATGTAGATTTGGCTGAAAGTGCCATGATCTACGTGTACCCAAAGGACAGAGAAGGAAGGGTCCTCTAGGCAGTGTAGACGGCGACAACAAATATCCGCCCTAACAAACAAGCATTTCTTGGCTTTCGCGAGGAAACACTCCTCTAGCACGTAGCCGGGATATTGCAGGTAGGTCGTGTCTGCAGGATGGCGTATTTGTGTCTCCGTTAGAAAAAGCATTGCCGGCCGAGCCGTCTCCAGGTGGTGATGGACAGCATTAAGGTTAGCGTGGAGTCCTTTGGTGTTAATAAACTCCACGACACCGGAAGAGGAAGCAGCGGTGGGGTTACGGCGATTGGCTGCTGTTAAACGACAATGCTTTGTTCGTACTGCCATAGAGTAAAAGGAAGGGAAAGCGTGGAAAAAAAGACGCGGCTATTCTCGCAGCAAAGTGGGGCAAGGCGCAGAGCAAGTTTCGTCATATTACTGTGTGGTATGGCGATAGCCGATCCGACGGACGGAAGGACCCCCGTACCCTCCCGAAAGTGGTCGCCGGGACCCACTCTGCAGTCACCATCCGGCACGACGAGCCACCTCGAGATTATGCGCGGCATGATGAGGCAGCCAACCAAGTTGGTTAGACTCGGTTGAGCCTCTGGACTATACCGCGGGCGGCCAGCAGAACACCGTTTCTACTCTCGGTCAACTCGCGCCACCCACACAATGACTCTACGGATACTCTGCAGGTCCCTCGTAACCTCATGCTTAGGCTCCGGCACTCTCATTCACCGAACGAAACACAGCAGTGAAACACTGCTATTTCACGTCGATTTTCTGTGAGAAGGTAGTACTTCCCCGGTCGAGCCGGCCCATTCTTGCTGTAACACACAGATATTTTTTTCCAGGCTTTTGGCAATTGGAAACTCATTCAGAGATTTAGAATTTGCAGATTACCGTGTAAAGAGTACAATCGCAAAAATAGTAAGAGAAGTTTGTCAAGCTATATGGGCAACTCTAAGTGAATGTATACCGAAAATAGCAGAGGAGTTAATAAAACAAACAGCTGAAGATTTTGACAAGAAAGTCAACTTCCCTAATTGTATGGCATTGGACGGGCAACATATTCGAATTTGGAGTCCTTCCATAGTGGGTCTCTTTTTATTTTACTATAAAAACTATAATTCTATAGTTCTGCTCGCAATTTTTGATTCCAAATATAGATTTGTGTATGTTGACATAGAAAGACATGAATGCGATTCCACTGTTTATCACAATACGAAACCGTACTACAAGGCCATCTTCCTGTACCTGAGCCAAAACCTTTACCAGGTCTACAAACACCAGGTTCCTATATTTTTGTAGCAAATGAAGGCTTACCACTCACAAATAATGTATTGCGCCCATACCCAGGAAAATATTTGTCTATACAACAAAGAGTATTTAACTATCGCTTGAGCCGCGCGAGAAAATAGGTCGAGTGTACTTTTGGTATCCTGGCAAATAAATAGCGTGTATTTCACCGACCATTGAATGTTCAATATAATTTTGCTACAGATATTATCAAAGCATGTTCTGTCTTGCATAACTTTTTTGTTAATCGAGATGGAACTACCACATCCGAGGAACTAATGATAGACGAAAGTTTTGTAGACTTGCAACAGTGAATTGATGACAAATTTCCGATAAACCCAGTCAACATTATGAATGAATCCCGTAAATATTTTAATAACGATATTATAGCACTTAGTTGGCAATTAACTAAAATATAAATAATCGACTAATTATATTGAAATTTACCTGCTAAACCTAGTTACAAAATCATCTCAAACTTAAGAAACGTTCGAAAAATTATTTCATATTGTAGAATGACCACGTAGCGAACCTATAAACAATTACCCTAATAAAATATATAATGGAACTAGGAAAATAATAAATATGTGTTTGCCTAGTCTTGTTTTATTGTTTTTGCTAAGCGTCAGAACCTCTGAACCAATTGAGATATTTAATATTTAGAAAACGCCAAAATTCACTACCTTTTTGCTACTATTTGATACCTAACTTCAAATATTTAGTACCTCGATTGACAGCGAAAAACACGTACTTAAAGAAAGTGGTCAGACATTCTAACATCAGGTTATCTGGATCGCTTCTTTTTTTCATAGTTCTAGACAACACAACTAATTTATCTTTTTGTAAATATTTACCTACTACCTTCTTAGTAGCTCAGCATAAATTTTTTTTATTTTTTTGGCATACCTGATTAATTTTACGCAAGAAAGAATCTTTGCTAGCTATTATATTCTTTCTCTTAAATTACAGACTAACCAATAACGTTATTAATTGATAAAAAAATATTTAAGAATTATACAACACCTATCCTATAAACCTACACTGGGAAGTGAGACCCTCCTGCATATATTATAATATGAAAGTTTGTAAGTTTGTTTGTTACTCAATCACGCTTTAACGGCTAAACCGATTCGAAGGAAACTTTGCTTATAGAAAGACCATGATGCAGATTAGAACAGGATTTAGGATATAAAATGACGCGCACTATAACCGAATGTTCACACGGGCTAAGTTGCTGACAAAAGTCTATTATTTCAAATATATTTTTGTTACGTAATTATTTGTTCCTCTAAATCTTGTAACATTATCTATATCCTCTTGTTATTTTTTATTTTTTATCATCTCTCCCCATAGAACCTAAGTATAAATAATATTATTAAAGCTATGCCATAGCACTACTAACTAATACAGCGATACTAAAATACTAGATAATAGAATAGAAATAAAAAAGATAATTTTATTGAGAAATGGCTCCTTAACAACTGATAAAAATATTATTATTTTAAATACTTGCGCTTTTGACACGGTTGCACAAGCAATTGCCATTGGAGTTGCTGATGACTATGCTTTGGGTGGGATCATACATAGCAATGAAGATAATGAATACTCTAAATTCATTAAACTGATTATAGCCAACGATACACAAAATTTTTACAAAGTTCGTACAGAGATAGGTACTGAAAAAGTATTTTGAAATCAAATTAATTGGCGACAAAATGTACGTTAATTGTGAATGCAATGTTGCATACATATTTGAAAAGGTATTGTTGAATATAATATTATATAGTGCAGATATGAGAGAATCTTGTACAAATTTGAACTGTCCAGTAAACAAGGTTCGTAGGAAATGTGCTTTTCTGCCACTTGATTTTAACAAAGCCACATTATGTGTGTCTGCAACTTCAATAATTGACAGTGATCGCAATATGTCAAATTGTAGACATTCCGGCTGCAACAATGGATGGCAGAAGGAGCATAGATTGTAATTTGAAGAATATTGTTGCTTTTAAGCTCAACCCTGAAGTACAAATTTGAATCAATGATATACCAGAAAAGATATATTTAAAAGATATAGAGTACAATCTATTGTCTGTTATTGAATTTGTACCATCTTCGACTCCTGAAGGTGAAAGACATTATAAATCGCATTGCCGACGAGAGTCGAAATGGCAATGTTACGACGATATGTCTAGTAGAATTAGTCAGACTATAAGGTACCTACTAAGAAGGTAGTTTAAAAATTTACAAAAAGTTAAATTAGTAGGTATTGTTGTCTAGAACTATGAAAAAAGAAGTGGTCCAGACAACCTGACGTCAGAATATCTGACCATTTTCTTTACGTGTTTTTCGCTGTCAATCGAGGTGATATTTGAAGTTAGGTATCAAATAGTAGCAAAAAGGTAGTGAATTTTGGTGTTTTCTAAACATCAAATATCTCTACCTATTGGTTCAGGGGTTCTGATGCTTACTGTTTTTGTCGTCAGTCAGGAAAAATGTTTCGACAAACATCCTTTCAGCCAGTTTTTGTCCTTGAAATCAACTATTGTCTTGTCCCAAAGCACTGGACGTTCTTCAACAAGTGAAATCAATAAGTCACAATCAATATTCTCCGACATCTATTTTTCACAACTAATCGCTAAGACAATGAAAGTGAAACATTAACTGAGCGAGCGCATCGTAGCCACATCGGCTTACGACGACGTCACACGCGCCGTTCCACGACAATGCACCGTGCTGCGACACCGCACCGTTCCACGTTGACGACGTTGTGACGTGGAGACATGGACAGGCCCGTAGGGCGTGCACACATGTCTACGGTACGGCACCGACCACCGTGTAACGGCACGGCGCCGCTACCGGGAGACGGCGCGGCCTCGTGCCGCGGCACGGTGCCGTGTACGGTGCACCGCGGTGGCACACGGCTCTAACCACCGTTTCAAACATACAGTTTTTGTTTTGATATGGACCGTGAAAGACGTATTATTCTGCTCCTGTTGCTAAGACGACGAATGAAGAAAAAACAGAATTAAAGAAAATATTGGGTGAACCCATATCTTTCTTTAATGAACCATGTCATTTTAAGAGGAAATATGATGCGCTAAAAATATGTGGTGATGAAAATTATTTTCAAATTTTATCCTTATAATCCTACTTCGTTTTGTCCCAGAGAACGGAACGTGCTTCTACTTGTGAAATTAAAAAGTCGACATCTAAATTTAATTTATTCTAACAATTGTTAGTTATTTTTATGCATTAATTAACACATGCCAACTAGGCAACAGCAATAAATTAACTACCGAACGGTGCGCCGTGTGCCACTGCGGTGCACCGTACACGGCACCGTACCGCGGCACGACGCCACGCCGTCTCCCGGTAGCGGCCCAGTATAATCTATGGCGGCGCCGTGCCGTTACACGGTGGCCGGTACCGTACCGTAAACATGTGTCCACGCCCGTAAGTACTGTAGAATGACGTTCCAAGAGGTGCCTACTTCTTTTAAATATCACCATTGCAAAAGCGTGTTGGCAGATCATGGAGATTAGTGTAAATTCAAATCCCCGCAAGACCCATCGAAACGATCTTGCTTTTATTATTAACCTTTGCAAAAGTACCTAACACTTAACTAACTCTTAGTCATCATAATTCGGAATCAGTATAACAATACTCGCTACATGTGTAATCACGAAAACATAAATGGTAAGCTTCCACTTTATAGAATATTCGTGTTGATCTGATTTCTGCCAAACCATTTCTCGTTTAGGGCACTCGAATCTTCAAGCAAATCGAAATATACGAATGTTTTATTGAATAGATAGATTTTTTATTAAGTAGATACCTATTATTCGTATAGCCAACTGAATCTAAATACCACCTGCGTATTAACGGTGTGTGGTCGTAGCCCATGGTGAAAGGTTTTAGTTCCATCACATACAGATAAAGTCGTAGCACATACGAAGGACATTAGATACATTTCATGGACATGTTATCCACATAGACGTTATAGTTATTCATAAATAAAACAATTTAAATAATCATATTTTAAAACATTTATTAAAACTCGTCGTGGCAACAATATTGCTATCACACTATTGACTATCACAAATGAAATCTTAACTACGATTACTGTAGTAAGTTTTCAAATATTAATATCTTTATTTCATAGAAATTATATGATAATTTATTTATTGCCATAGAAATTATCATGACGTATTTAAGGTATAATAAATAATTATTTTCATCAGACACCTATTTCTTTTTTTATAAACAGCCATAATTTAAATAGATAAGTAATAAAAGGCAGTTTTTATTAGCTTTAGCTTGTTAAGAAATTATATAAATGATCTTTGTATTCCATTATTAATTCCTGGCATTTGTGTTCAACCAATTTGGAAAAAAAGGATTGGCAATACTATATGTATAAATAGTATTGCCAGCCTGATCAACTAATTTAGTATAGTAATAATTAAATTAGAATCAAAATATTACATAATAAAGAAAATAGGGCTTTCTGGAGCAGAATGTTGGGACGCCATAGAAAGATATTTCAACTGAGTAAATCGATTTTCAAAAACATAATTATATGGCATGGTATACCAACCTCTATTAGTATTTTTATCTAAAGCTCTACGTAGCAGAACAAATCAGTTATTTAAAAATTCACAGAAATCCGACTAATACTACCAAGCAGATTTTCGTTTGGCCTTTACAGCAGAATAAAGGTTTTTATTTAGCCTTTATTTACGGTAGGCACCGATTTGGTTGTATTCACTTGTCATTAGTTAGGTGCTTCCAATTTTGACGGGGTCTGCCATACTTATGAATGGCAGTTATCGCTTCATTGGCGGGCTGTTAACTCTTCAGTCACCAAACACAATTAAAATAGAAAAACGTTTTCAATCTAAATCATTCAATTTCTGAATCTCTCTTATAAAAACTCGAACTCAGAGGAAATATCTTTAGCTTGTCATGCTGTCAATCTATGCCACGCTGAAATCCTCCGATGCCAGCCAAGACCACAATTAGACTAAGTAATTATAATGAATAAATATCGTTGTACAGATATTTTGTTGAAATAAATTCTTCTACGTGAAAACAAGCATGAAAACAATAATAAAACTTTGTAAAAACATTTCTCGTCAGCAATACATGACGTCTATTAACACGTATATTCAATTTTCATTCAATTGGACATCAAAATGTACAGCTAATCTTGATTTCACACATTCTACTAATACTTAATATAATAATAAACTTTGCGGTAGAAAAGTTCTTATAGATAATTATAAAATCTATATTAACACAAATAGAGTTCCAACAATAAAAGCAGTGATCTTTATTCCATACATTGTTTACAAAAATGTTAATACATACATATTGTTAATAATATACAGGACTAGTTATATCTCCATATGATCAACGCACATTATAGAGTAACTGTCCATCTTTTCAGTATATATTTGTAGGCAGCAGAAGTATAGCGCAAAAAGACTAATTATTTTAGAAGCCGCTAGGTACACTATAGAGATTTTGGCTATATATTGACACTTTCGTAATTTCGCCATTCTTATAACATGTGGCTAGTTTGATGCAGCTGTATGTAAAACTGCGTTAATAAACCTCCATTATAGAGCAGCCCATCTAGAGGGTGCAGATACGCGGTATAGTTACTTTCGCTTGGACCAAAGTAACCATCTCGTGTGTAAATAGTCTAGATATCACTGCTTTTATTGTCGTGCATATAACTAGTAGGCGTCAAAGTATCAGAAGTCATTCAGAAGCATTACAAGTTCCGAAACTACATCTTATAAGTATCTAGCATTATGGAAAGTCGAATAGAAATATCTTTAGACTGTGGCTCCACTAGGCGACCCGTTTAACAACATCGGACTGGCGATATTGCCGATGTTGCCACTTAATTAGTACTTTTGTATGGTAGTAAGATTAAACGCACAGTACAACGATAACTTTATTCAGTTTGTGGCTGTATATCTGTGATAAATTAATATTATAAGTTGCAAATTGATCATATTTTTGACTTTATATAATGTGCCTAAATAAAAAGTGTAAAATCTATCACACGTTGGATGTTAATAGTTAGTTATAAACTCCTTGCTAGTGAGGCCACAGATACATACAATTGAATTAACTTATCCACTTATTAATAAAAATTCCTTTTATGAATCACATTAATATGGAGATTTAGTCACCTGACCGATATTATACGTGAGTGGCCTGACCACAAAAATATATATATATTTTTTTTAATGATTTGCTATTATCATATTTCGTATTCATAATGACCAGATATGACGATAGAGTTTATAAATTAAAATTATAGTTAATCATTATATATTTTTATTTCTCTGGTCGGCCTATAAAGACATGTAATATCAGCGAAATTATTGTTCTGTATCCCTTACTTTTCTAAGTAATAACAGTATCCAGATATGAATAATTAGGATTATTTCATTAATTAGATATAATAAGAAGACAATTCCTTAAACAATTGGGCTTAAAATATTACATTATGACATAATTTGTCACTTTGTAACTATAGAACACGTTCAAACACACTGCCGGCGGTAACGTTTCGTAAATTAATTATGTATTATTGTAGCTCTGAGAACGGAATGATGCTTTTATTTTTATTTATTTATTTCAGCTTAGATAACTTGACTTAGACAATATAACACAGTGACAATATTCAAAGTTAGCAATTGAATTAATCGAATATGGCTCTGTATGATCGATATATTACCACTAAGAACTTTTGATATCGATAAATGATTTTTATTTTTGATCACAATGACATCTGACACTGTTCAACATTACATTCTTTATTACTACGACCAAGAATCTGAATTGTCTATTGGCTCATTGTAAGGCAAATTCTACTTCTAACACATAGATAGATGAATTACTAATCGAATATTTCTCACTGCAATTTATTTTTATTAACGGTCAATAATATTATTGAACAATAACATTGTTTTATATCTTAAATTAAAATTAAATACCAACAATTCCGCGGCATTTATATACATTTTCTTATAACGGTAACTGATCGTAGTAACCGAAATATTAGCCGGCCAAATAAATTTTAATGAAATTTTTGATATCATATTATTATGTTGCTTTAACAACCAAAGAGTAGAACCTCAAACTTGTGTTATCTTGATTTAGATACTGATTGTACTTATCGTGTCAGCGGGTGCTGGAGTCACATTCGGTTGCTGAATCGACGGGTCAAGTAGCGGAATGCTGTCCGTAGTTCTGAAATTATACATATTTCTACAGAGTAAGACCGACGATACGAAAATAAATTTTAATACTTCATGTTGCGTTATTTTGATAAGTAGGTATGTATATATATGCATTCACATGTTTTTGGAGTGAACTAAGAGCTTCCTTATATACAGTGCACCGTACAATTAAGTGTATCGTGAAATATATAATGTGAAAGGTATTATTCTTATTATGGTTTCCAATGTGCTTTACGAAATGTTGAGAATGAAAGTACATACGTAGGTACACTAGTACTAAGAAAGCAAAACTTGTGACTGCAATGTTAGATTACTATTTGATATTTGCTTACGAATAACTTAAACATTTAACAACATTTTAAATAACATATACTTAGTATGTATTACTTATAAATTCAAACCTTATTAAAATATACTTATATATTGAATTACACCACAATCACACAAAGGATCAAAGAATATTATTCATTATTCTAATAATGTAATAAATATTTTCAATAGCATATAATTATAGTTAGTGTAATAATAATAACAATAATTTATCTATTTCTCCCATTTCACAATTAAAAACTACACTAATATTAACAATTTTATTCAATTTCATTCAAAAATGAATATTGATTAATTATGTAAAATAGTAATCTCATAAAACAAAATACAAAAGTAAGTAACCGCGTTTTATTTATAGTTATATCGTCGCCCCCACTCTGTAGGTAACTGAACTAATTATCCATCCTGGCAGACTTATCATTCAATAACGCAATCACTTACAATCATTACTTTCATTCACATATTCAGATAATATTATTGTCAGCATAGTAATGACAGTCTTTTTTACGCCATGGTCACTTAATTAGTAGGAAGTAAAAAGCTTTCACAAAGTTAATGGACCGAGGTATCTACAGACTTGTAGCATAATTTGTGTCATTACTTTCGCTGAGTTCTACCTAATCTGATTCTGTGAGATTTACCTACCTGTTTCTAGTCAGAGTAGGTTCGGTGATAACTGCCTCGCAGCACGGTGCCGTGTTCTTCGGCTTTACAATGGGCAGAGTCGTGCATATCGTTGTTGTTAAATAAACGTACTGAAATTAAAATTGTTTATTTATTTGACGGCCACTTTTAAGTAGGATCGGCAAAACTGTTAAAGCATTTTAAGTTGAGCTATTGTACGTGAAAAGAGATACACCGAAATCTCCAATCAAACCTGGTACAACCTGGTAAGTGAAAATATGTACATAACAGAAAATCGCAATTAATAAGTAGCAGTAATAGTAATTTTCCTAAATTCCTTAAAACCAGTGTTTTATTAGTAGCAACTTATTTTTGCAGAATCGACAACGCTTCAGTTAGTATGGCAGGCGTTCACAGGATATAGTAGCCGTAAGCGGTTGTAACTTGCAATAAGTAGTGCAAGATCATTAAAGGACTAATTATTACAGTGATCATTTTACATAATAACATAAGACAACATCTGATTAATTTCCTTCAACAAGGGAGTTCCATTACCAATTATGACACTGTCTGTATTAATTTATGGATTATTATATCATCGATTTCGCTATGTCTGTACTGCATATGTGAATATTGAATTTACATAAAAAGAAACATGTAGTATTAAAACACCTCTCTCGACTCACCATAGCAACAACTAGTATCAAATAAATCGTTGGCGTCGACCAGTGCGTCGCGTTTTCAATAGCCACCACCCCCATGACCCAGTTGATCGCGAAGAATGGCTCTAGTACCAAGCACAGGTTCAAATAGACCTTAAGCTCATTGCCTTCTGTGTTCCAGCTCCATTTCCAAGATACATTGTCGCTATACAACATGTTTAGAAGACCTTTGTCTTGGAGCACTTTTGATTGGGCTAAGTTCGGCTAAAATGTGTAATAAATAAGAAATATTATTAGTTTAAAGATTTATTTTGCTGGATTTTATTTAAGAGGATACATATTCAATTTAATATTATATTGTTTTAATTATATTAGCTTGCTTCCTATATGCTTTACGTATATAACCTGCGACCATGCTGCGGCCACACTACTATGAGTATATGTATATTATAATATCGAAAAAGGCAAAATATAGAAAATATACCATTTATTAAACCGATAACACTCACATCACTGCCGGTTTCGACATTTTCTCCAGCTATTGCCAAATTCACGTAATGACAATCGTCCTCACTAACATTATAATCTTTGTCCAATGTTTCTGAACTATCCGTGTTTTTTCTACTACTCCCAGGCGTATAAATATTGTCTAAAGTGTCTAAGCTGCCATTTTTATCATCCATTTGATCTTGTTTAGGCCAATTAGCTATGTGGTGATCAACCAATTCTTGAATTTTGGCAGTCAAGGTCTCTGCCTGCTTTTTATTCACGCTTTGTAAACCGAGTATAATAATAGCAGTGTTTATAAGGATTAAAATCATGGCTGGCACCATGAACCCCATGACCATTCCCTTTTCTATGGACATCCAGCAGTAGTGCTTTATCTCATAGTGTTCCATCGACAGAGCATAATTGAACTGAAAATAATACGTAGGTTAAAAACATATAACCTTTTTTTTATCATATTATACATAGCTAAGATAACGACCAAAATGAAACCATAGGTAAAATTACAGCAATCTGGCTTCTTAGGTTCATCCAACGATGCAGCCAGCACGCCGAAGTGATTCCATGTGGCAAATTCAAAATGGCAACAAAGCGAAACTCTTGTCGAGATTGTTATTTCATCTGGCAAAATAATCCCGACGAGAGTCTCGCTTTCCAACCACTGACTTTTGTTGACATCTGGTAACACAGTGGAATGCTGTAAACGGTAGTTATCTAATAACCAAAACACTTGAAAATCAAAGACATATATACAAAAATAATACAGTAGGTTGGTAATTGGCACAAACAATTTCAAAAAGTGTAACTTACAAATATGATGTTATGCTGATTTTAAAAACACACTGACAATACACTGATAGACTCATAAACTGCATCAAAGTTCGGGATTACTTTCGAATTAATACTTTTGATAAGTATGCAAACTTTTTAGATTAAACTAAATGAAAATGTCGAGACTGTCCTTAAATCATAAAAAAAAAACAAAATTTTAAAATAGAACTGCAGTAAAAGATAAAATTATAGACGGGAAAATAAATTTTATGCATAGTCTCAAATTCGTGTGTTAATTACACGAGTAAATTTTGAAATTAATTATATTCCTTTTTTTAATTTGCTATTTATATTATTGTTACCAATAGTCATTAGTCTTTGAACTTAACAAAAGTTTCGTAACCATAAATATGAATACTTCGTCCGAACAAGCCGCTCAAATTGTGGCATTGGTGCGGGAAGGCTTGGATCAACGAATGTATTTAAACAAGATATGTAAAAAATTTAAACCAGACTACGGTTTCTAGAGTATACCAAAGGTTTGTAGAGACAGGTTCTTACAAAAGGAGACCCGTTACCGGCAGACCTCGAGCAACCAAGCTTTCCTCACGTCAGTAAACATCAAAACAGAGCTGAATGAAGTGCGTGGAGTAAACGTGAGTGCACGAACAATAAGAAGGAAGCTTAAGAAAGCGGCAGTCAGCCCTTTTGGACCAGCAAATGGTACAAAGCTGTCTGCCGCTCACAGACAAGCTCGTTTACGATTTGCGCGTGAACATCTTAATTGGACTGAAGAGCAATGGGCCTCCATACTGTTCACCGATGAGTGTAGGACATGTTTAAATGGTGCAGACGGTCGCAAAAGAGTCTATCGTCGACGTGGGGAGAGATATGTTCAAAGTTGCATAGAAGAACGTGTTCCTTTTGGAAGCGGTTTGTGTTTGGTGTGGGGTGGCATTTCGATGATCAGGCGAACGGAACTTCTGTTCATCGACATGGTTCGTCAAAACGGTAGAAGAGGTGGTTTGACGGCACAACGCTATATAACAGAAGTTTTAGAAGCTCACGTGGTACCTTACATGATTAATAGGCGAAAATTTTACTCTAATGCAAGATAATGCCCGACCCAACGCCGCTGCACAAGTTTGACAATATTGCGAAGAGGTTGGTACGTACCATGCATTGACCAGCACGCAGTCCGGATCTTAATCCCATTGAGCATATTTGGGACAGTTTATAAAAAGCTGTATATGCGAGAAATCCTGTACCCACAACAGTGGCAGCCGTAAGAACATCGATTTCACAAAAATGGAACAATATTCCGCAAGACCGTTTAATAACCCTAATCAGATCTATGCGGAACCGATTAGAATCTGTAATAAGGGCATGTGGAGACAATACAACTTATTAAAAAAAAAAAACCTGTGCATCAACATTTTTTTTAATTGTAAAATACAATTTTCAATAAATCAACCAAAACCAATGTTTGTTACATTTATTGTTTTTGTTCAAAAAAATTGAATGGTTCTTTAACATACACTTAAGGATATGATACTACGCAGTTATGAAGTTAACGAATCAAACTATAGGTATAATTTTTTTGTATAAAAAGTTTAAATACTTTGTTAAAATGTTTATTTCAAAGGCGTTTTGGACATTGATGCAGTTTATGAGTCCGTCAGTGTACTTTGAATTAAAATATATCTAATGTTTATATATATATACTTTGATTGCAATTCTAAGCACCTGGCGAATTAAATATTTAAACATATGAACAGAAAACAACATAAATAATATACAATTATAAAATTATTTTGTTATGTACCTATTGTAAATTATTTGAATTTTACTGAGGACAACATAATAACTGACAACATTAATAGAACCTCCGGTTTCTGAACTGAGAATGACATGTTATGAAAAAAACTTAAAATTCATATAAGTTTATGTATAAATATTCTTAAACTGCAATAATATTTGAGTAGGTATTTGAACATCATATATGTTGACAGAGGTTTGATGAAATTCGATTATGCAAAATCAATTGAGATTTGCAATTTTTCTGCATTCAGAAACCGGGGTAAGTCCCTTTTTAGGTGATAATTACATATATTCATACAATAGAGGTAGTTAATAACACATTTTGTCATGGTCTATGGGCCAGTTTTTCTGGCGCTACTTGATAAGTTACTTACCATAACCACTACAGCTGGTACTCCATACGCAAGCAGGTAGTTGTATTTAAGTGGCAGTAAAGTATCACATGCACAGTACTCCGCGACAGCAGCAGCTAATGCCACTATCCACATGGCACAGGAAACGTGTGTGTAGTGCAAGAGTAAGGCTATTCGCTCGCATTGGGAGGGAGATGATACACCCTAAAGGAAAACCTAATATTAATTCAAGTTACAGCTTATTATGACTAATGTTAAAAATATTATATTCATCGATATTTTGGCTTAGGTCTAATATGTATGTTTTGATAACATTCCCGTTCTCATAATGTACTTATTCAGTGCAAATTGTAACTAGTTATACATCAATAAAGTTCAAGTTCAATTAGAGAGAATAGTAAAAATATATTAACCATAACAGCCTGAATATAAATCGCCGTGCACGCCGCCAAACAACAACACAAGTTAATGTTTATTGGGTACAACTTGCTGTTACGCCTGAATTCCGCCGCATAATCACTCCACATCAACCACATTACTGCCGAAAGTAAGAGAACGACTGCTATCCCGCTGGTTATAAATATCTGCAAAACAAAAAAAAATATGTTACCTTCATCCACCCTCCCTTTTGTACAAGCAATTTTATTGCAATTATGCGAGGGGTATCTATTTTCCCGGATAAGCGCGTCTGTAAAACCAGTACGCCTACCAAATACCGAAGTTTCGGGCCGACAGTTCATACAATAAAACACATTTATGCCGAAATTCTTCCTGAATTTCGGTGTGTTATCTCTTGATTGTTATGGTCATAACTCATAACCCTTAGAGTACCCTTCATGAAGCAGTCATAACAACGGAGTTATATCACTTTTAAATAGAGAAAGCCGAAGTAACTGTAACTCTTTTCGTTCGGCCCGAGTATTTGGATAGGCATTTTCATGGTAGACTGCCTGATATTTACTAAAGTTTTTATTTTATAAATTAATAACAAATGAAAATGGGACGACGCTCAGTAAACAGTTGATTATACGCGGTCACCTTGCCCTGACAAACTTATAGCCGCAAAAGGCTGTGAATATGTAACACTGATTTACTGACAGAACGAAGTTGAACTATTATGAAATAAAATAAACAATGACATTATCATCCACAAGATGACATGGCAATACCGGTAACGACGAAGACTTATCATTGTAGATGCTGTTTTACAGCAACATTTGTTCGACCAGTATTTCCAATTGTTTGAAATATAGTATGCATGCATTATATAGTTTAATAAGTTGATTGAATATTAATATTTGAATAATCTATACTAATATTATAAAGCTAAAGAGTTTGTTTGTTTGGTTGAACGCGATAATCTCAGGAACTACTGGTTCGAATTGAAAATTCATTTTAGTGTTGGATAGCCTATTTATCAAGGAAGGCTATAGGCTATATAACATCACGCCACGACCAACGGGGACGGCGCAGTAACCATAAACGCGGGTGAAACCGCGGGCATAGCTAGTAGTTGATATCGGGCTTACCAGCACCATCCATTCGTTACGTACTCCGTGACAATTGTTAAATCCATACAAATACGTCACGCTATCTATTATATTATGTTCCTTTAAGTCTGCATCAGCTAGCGAGTCATCTGGTAGATCTAAATCTGTATCTACTTTGTTGTCTGCAGTTTTGCTTATCACTGGCAAAGAAATTATTTTCATTATTGCAAATGGCTGCTATAAACTGTGTGAGGTACATCCTATCTGGATTCAATAACGACTAGCACTCCGATCTATTTAAATGCCTAAAGGCTACGTGAGAAATACAAAGATAATTATGGAGGAATATATGCATCAGTCTTTCTCTAAATAATTCAGAAGAATTTTATGTGATATCTGTGTTCATTAACAAGTTTCAATTAAGTAATCTTTTGATATCATACCTACTCTTAATTAATTTATAATGATACATAATCCTTTGCACCTCATAAGAATGAAGACTGAAATATAATAAACACGTAATGTGAAAAACATATTAACCTTTCCTCTACCGGGGGAGTCCTGTTGACCGCTCGTGAACTTAGACCGATCAATACAACCGTCTGGACCAGACCCCCTCCCCATATGTCTATGCATCCCAGACATGGCATATGTCTAGTCTATAATATAGCTATATCTATATGTATATAAACTAATTAAAATAATAATATATATTTATTATATTTTCAAAATTTTGTAATACAGTGCTAAATAAACAACGCGATAAAATCCGTATATAGTAGTTTAATTTCAATAAAATAAATATTTATAATATTGCCCTTTACCATTTGTAAATCTAAAGCAGCGTATTTAAACACACTCCTAGAACAATATGACATGTAAAAATTACTTTATAATTAAAACAGCTGTATAATTAGCTTACCTTGATTACTCCTAGATATAAACTCTGGATTAGGATATAACTGCGGATTATCGTCATAAATGGAAGACGTAAAATTTGCCACCATAGCCCCATACTCCGTATCATATGAGGTTATATCATAATCGGATCTATCATCAGCGCGAGGATTCGCTGGTTTATGGTAGCTGCTAGATACCGGCTGAAATGACCGGTAAAAAGGCGCCTTCTGCGTTTTATAGTAGCCATCGTCATTTTGTCTTCGGACATGGTGAGAGCTCTTGTTTTGGGAGGCTAAAATATATTTTACTTTAACACTTTATAGAATAGACTGGACAGGACGAAACCGACTTGATCACTGCACAGCGGTATACGTCGCCGCTACATCGAGAGAAAACGCGCAGGCGTGCGGGTCTAAACTAAACGCACAGATGAGGACAAGTAGAAAGAGACAAAGAGATTAAGTACACCATAGCTTTCCTATAGGTATACTGTTATAATTATGGCATTCGTCTTCCTTTCGAGCGCTAGTAACGCTCGATAGGAAGATGAATGCCCAATAAAAATAATGAAAACGGGTTCAAAATTGGACCTAGCATTCATTTTAGAAGATAAGATACACATATATAACGAATGAATGATAATAATATTTTAATATCACATTAATAGAATATATGTAAGCTGATTATGCACTTGTATTTTACATTAAACATTTTTACATTTGTTTCTAACACGTGGTTCAGGTATTTCTATCAGCCTGTTATATAAAATGTAATACGTGATCATAAAGCGCTGCAGTACATACATTACATTACGGTTTGCCACCATGGAAATAAATGAATATAATTCAGAAAATCTAACACAAAATAGAAGGAATTATACTATTCACTTACCATTTGCATTCACAATAAAAGATTGTATAATTAAAGTGATTAAAAATATTAATTTAAAAATATATGCACACATATTGAATAAATATATTTTGTTACTTAAATCTTAAGCCGATTAAATGCGATTCCAATCTACAGTTTCCATAGAATATGTTTTTATGTTACCTATATCTCACTTATTGATATTAAACTTATTTTCACTAAATTATTTAAAGTGGCGGTTTCGCCAGCCATTTTCACTATTGCCGTGAAAAATCAATAAAGTGATCACATTCCTTTGCACCGGTGTTGCTTATTACATATACACGCTCATTATTAATTTACGTTTACTATAAAAATTAAGAAGTGCATATTCTATTGTAATAAAAATGTATGTATCTAAAATAACACAAGACACGTTCTTAATCTATTTTACTAAATTTGGTAGAAATTACATTTATTGACTTACAATCACTAAAATCACGTTATATAATTTGACAGTTGCGTTCCATATCTCAGATATTTGTTCGACGATGTTATTGTTGTATCTCTATCTATTCTTGTGAAAAGTGTATAGTTATTTCACTCGTAAGCTAAAGATATATGTGCTAAGTTCTGTATTTAATGTATTTCATGATTGAGGAACTAATAACACATAGCTGTCACGGTCACAACAAATTCAAAAACGCAATAGTAATGTAACAAAAAATAAACACAAAAATGAGTGTAATATTAAAATTTATTCGTGAAAATCACATATTAGCCCTCATAGAACAGGCCATTGTTAAAAAGAAATCCCGTTTGAGTTTGAATGCGTTTGAAATCATAGAAATACCGTCGTTGCTATACACCTGTTCCGATGTCGAACATCTTTACTTGCATAGAAACAAAATTACGAGAATTCCAGTGGAAATAACACAGTTAATAAATCTAACGACTTTAACGCTAGACTATAATAACATAAATACTTTGCCTCCTGAGATAGGTAACTTGAAAAATTTGGTGAACTTGAATATTAGTTATAACCCTCTAAATGTGTTAATACCGGAAATTGGTGATTTGGAGAACCTTGAAGCGTTTTGGTGCAACAGAATAGGCTTGCGGGAGATACCAAAAGAGATCGGGAAGCTGGAAAAATTGGATACATTTGGCGCCAGAGGCAATGAGCTCAAAACAATTCCTGAAGAGATGACCAAATTATCAAAACTAAGGTAACAAGATTCTTTGTTCATTTTTTATCACTGTTTTTATACTAGGAAGTTATCACACTCGACACTAACTATAATTCAATGTTAATCCTTTTTTTAAATATAATTAATATGTCAGTGATCCATCATATTACTTCATTTAAATCCTTGCATTTAATAATCTGTAACTATATACTAATGAGTGCCAATACCTATTTGCAACATTGCTTGGCATAAACAAAGTAGTATTATCAATATAAACTGTTATCTATAAAACAGTTAATTTGTTTACAATAAGTGATTAACCTTTGCTACTTAGTTGTCTAACATTATATTAAGTATGTGTACAAGTCGCGATAGTCTAAAAATATTTAACCTTTGCTAGTCGCAAAGGTTAAGCTAAATATCTTTAGAAAATAGAGAGTGAAAGACATAATAAATCTATTGAGTGGCAGCGGCACACAGGCAGCTAGATACAATAGGTTTTCAATTATATCTGGCAATTGAACAATTGGTCAGGTTAAGAAGAATAAGGCTCAAATCTAGCCCTAATTTGCTTAATCTGTAATGTACACATGGTACTCCCGCTAGTAATATAGTCGAAGTCAAAAATCTTTATTTCCATAAAAATGTGTATTGCCATAAAAAGCCTGTTCGAGGAGTAGAGCTTTCTCATGAAAGCTCTACTCGACTACTACAAGCTGCTGTGTGTGGTTTTAACAATAAGATAAGATTTTTCAGACTTGTTTGTGATTTTTAATTAGAAGCCTTGTCAATACCTCATGACATGTCTTAGTAAGCAGATGAGGCAATTGTACTAAAACCTACACTAATAACACACTAAAAAATCTGTTTTAACTAGATTAGGTTTTATTTTCATTGCTGCACATATCATCCCTGCTGTCAATTGCTGGAAGGTAAGAGCAGAGATGTAGTTCACCATCTATTTTGAACCCACTTAACCACTCAACTTTTGAAATGCCAGACATTATTAAAAACCTATTATCTGTCTGCTAGTGTGCCGCTGCAATTCAAAAGGTTAATTCAAATTCAAATTCAATTCAAATTAGAATCTGATTGGTGTATATGCAGTTACTATTTGGAATATATGATGTGATAATTCATAATACCACTTATCCAATCTTGGTTTCCAACCAAAGACCTTACAGAGGCAAAATGTCTCATATTAAGGCCAATGGTCACAAGATAGGATTTTAATAATGCCGTTGACCTAATATTCTTAACAGTTAATTAAACAAATAATTAATCTAAAATAATATTCTATTTTCAGATGGCTAACTCTTGAGAAGAATCAGATAGAGATATTGCCTGACTCTATGGACAAAATGGAATCCTTGGTGCACTGCAACTTAAGGAATAACAATGTTAGAGAGTTCCCACTATCAATTCTCAAGTGTCCTGACCTTATGTTTCTACAGCTTAATAATAATCAGGTGAGACTTATATTATTACTAGATTTTTTTCACTGCTTCTCTCGCGTAAATGTAGGTTCCTCGGGAACAATACTTTACTGGATGAAAAGTAACCTACGACCTTTTCTGTACCCCTGACTACATATATGCGAAATTTCAAGTTGATCGATCGAGTAGTTAAGGCGTGAAAGCGTAACAAACAAACAAACTCACATTCACGTTTATAATATTATATAGTTAGTATTAAGATAAACTGCTAAACTTATTAATATCCTGCAAAATACGTTCCCAAAGTAGACCCTTGAGGCACCCCGAAACAAGGACAATTGTTTTTTAAACTAGTTTTAGGAATATAGGGCAATTTAAGTTTAAATAGAAACATATGCAGCGAGCTAAGGATTAGATCACCGCATATACTTAGCTGTGATATTTTTATTTATAAGGTTTTATGATCAACCTTGTAGAATGCATTACTAAAGTCTATATGGCATCCTCATTAAAGATAAGGTTAATTAGGACACACAAAGATTTCAGCAACTATAAAAATTAAATTAAGTGTATCAATCCTGTTGTAGCCTATTGGACACATTTTCAGATTATATTCTTTTACTGAGAAGTTTATTTCCCAGTATCAAATTCCAACACAACTATTTATTGTAATGTTGGATTATGAAATACGTGATATCTCTAAATGAACATTCTTTGACCGCACCTTACTGTAGATAAGGTTTGACAAAGTAGATAGTATTGACATTGGACGATAATTCTTTACATCCCATAAAGCTCGGATTTATAAACGGATTAACTGTCACTCGCGACATCGATCGGTGACATTAAACTAAAATAATATATTTTCCAAATATGTTAGCTACCTCCATACAAAAATGCTTCAATGTCGGTCCGGAGATATAGCCCTGGAGTATCAGAAATAGACAGATATTATATTCGGTCTATAAACTATTTGTATTTGGACCGATTGGTTGATTACGTAAAGTACGTCACGTAATTTTAATATCTTAATTGTCGGCCTCGATGGCGTAGTGTGTGTAGTGTAACCGCCTGAGGTCGCGGGTTCGATTCCCACACAAGTCAAATATCTGTGTGCATGAACATGGATGTTTGTCTTGGTCTGGGTGTTTCTATGTATAATATGTATGTAAAAAAAGTATATATGTATGTTTATCCATTGTCTAGTACCCATAGTACAAACTGCTTAGTTTCGGCTAGATGGTGTTGTGTGTATGTGATAATGTGATAGAATATTATATTATATTAATCCAGTTGGCTGGTTGCCCGTATCAGGTGGACGTAGAGGCTAAGGATTTCCTTTTTCTTTTCTATAAAAAGACAACTCCCGCACTAGAAATGATTCTTGTATCGCGTGGAACTATAGAAACTTTCAAATAACGGACACAAAAAACATCCACACTCGTAACAACTATTTGTGGATGACACAAATTTTTGTCCCGTGCGGAGATCGAACCCGCAACACTCGGCGCAGTTGCGTTAGTAGAAATGAGACAGATGCAAAAATGACCAAAGCCATGGTCATGGCTGCTGAAAAGCAACCGAAACGTCGGGGAAAGTGTAAACTTATAAACAAATAGATTTGATAGTTTTAATAATTTAATTAGCTTAAAATTAGTAAAGTTTAATAGTATAGTATAGTAAGTTTCTAAATTATGTAATAGTGTTAAATAAACAACGCGATAAAATCCGTATATAGTAGTTTAATTTCAATGAATAACATTCGCGTAAACAGAAGACAATATTATGACCAAATCTTGCTTACTTCGGTCAATTACCCTTGTATACTGCCCACTCTTGTTTGGCTAGTTAAGTGAATAAGTTTTGCTCTTATGTTTGTTGTTCTGCTATTCGAGTGGGTTCCGATGGGTTTCTGTTGCCGGTTAAGCTTTAATATCCAAAGAAATATTTATTTATTTCTTCTGCACAAAGGCGTACTTAGAATTATATTTAACAATCAATTTTGTATTATTCTAAAACTTCAGTATAAAATCTTTTGTGGGACACTGGTATCTGCGGTAGGAAATACTATCACACAGATTACCAGGCTTAAGACATAATTTGTATAGAAAGAATTTTACAAGTAATCAAAACCTTTGTTATCACAATATAAGTAGTTATTGGTAGGTAGGCTTCTTTATTTGCGTCCGCTTCTATCAGTCAATTGAGCCTGCAATCGATATTGTCATCTATCGGACTCGGTTTTCACTGTTCCAAAGCACACCTTTAATTACTTCGAATCTAGCTTAAATATGGATTATCTACAGCCATGCTTTAACCACCAGGCTTTTTTTTTGAAAATGCATCTCTTCGGTCTGTAGGTAAAAAAGCTATGGAGAGCAATACAATACTGGCCTTTTGTAAGAACTCAAATATTTAAGCGCCTTTAAATTTTCATTCTGTTTAATGGTTTAATGTCGATGAAAAAATGGATTATGGTCATATGTTTATTTAATCAAGTATTATATAGATGTTATAACTACGATATATTTAATGCTTACATAAAGCCGGAAACAATAAACACCTCAAGGAAAACAACTTACCAAATTATATAATCGAACAGCACAATACGTGCTGGCAAATGTAATAAATAATATAATATTATAACCTCGATACTATAGAATAACTACAAAGTAGGAAGACTGCCACGCAATGTTGATCTCAAGGCAGATCTTATTATTAAATAGTTAAATATCGCTCGCTTTAATGATGAAGGAAAACATCAACATGTTAAGGAGCTTTCCTTATTATTTTCGAAGGTTTATAAAGTTTGTCAACCCATGCTGATCAAGCGTGTTGGACTATAGGCTAACCAATTCCCGCACTGAGAGGTGGCCTGTGCCCAGCAGTACTAAAGTTATAAAAAGGGTTATTATAATAATATAATCATCCTCATTCTTCAAAATGTCAACTTCTCTCTAAACATAATTATTTGATACTCTAAGGGCACAAACGGTAATCAACATTTAGTTGTCCTAGGCAATAGGTCGTTGTTTACCTGTTGTAAAGTGACCTGCGATGTTTTTAATTATACCTATAATGTGAGTTATCTGTTTATATATATTAGAAATGTCTGTAACGGTGAAGGAAAACATCGTGAGGAAACCTGTATGTCTGAGAGTTCTTAGTAATGTTCTCGAAAAATATGTGAAGTCTGTCAACCCGCACTTGGCCAGCGTGGTGGACTATGGTCTAACCCTTCTCACACTGGGAAGAGGCCCGTGCCCAGCAGTCCAGCAGTGGGATAGTTTAATACAAGGCTGATATTATTGGAAATGTTTGTAAAACATGAACTCTGTTTGGATTTTTACTAACAGTAATAACTAACAAATATTTTTATGCAGTTAATATGAGCTTTTTGAGTTATCTAATAATATTATTAATAAGTGTAATTAGTATGTTAATAGATTCAAATATACAGGTGATTGATTGTGACATGACCAAGGTTAAGTTCTTCATTAGTAGTTCACATACATATTTATAAATAATTAATTATTATAAAATAGCCAATGCTAATCCATTCAGTCTGTTATACACCGATCAATCAATGGCGATCATTGACAGATTACCGTATCGTCTTGTCAAGTCGTAAGCCCGTCCCGCCCTTTAATTTCCGCCTGGAGACCTTTATATATAGTCTGTTATAAACCGATTAAACAATTTCGATCATTGACAGGTCACCAGGTTTATTATTTTATTATGATAGTAGATTATCGCACTTTAAAACCCTCCATAACCCATATCGTTTGACTGGGTAATTGCGCCCGAACCCCATACAACGCTGTCGCATAACTGCCACTGCGCCACTGAGGCAGTTTCATAGTGTAACCCAAAATTAATCTATACTGATATTATAAAGCTAAAGAGTTTGTTTGCTTGTATGTTTGTTTGGTTGAACGCGATAATCTCAGGTTCGAATTGAAAAATTATTTTAGTGTTGGATAGTCTATTTATCGAGGAAGGCTATAGCCACGGGGGCGGCGCAGTAACCATAAACGCAGGTGAAACCGCGGGCATAGCTGACAAAATATATAATAATAATAATGTCAGTCCTTAATAGTCCCACTGCTGAACACGGATCTCTTCTCAATGTGAGAAGGGTAAGGCCATAGTCCACCACGCTAGCCGAGTGCAGGTTGACAGACTCCACATATCTTCGCAAACATTATGGAGAACTCTCAGACATGCAGGTTTCTTCACGATGTACAACTTTACCGTTTTATCGATGTTTAAAATATATGCATATTGTTAATCGAATTAGTTCGTTAAAACACATTAACAATACATTGACCCAGTTACGGTACGCAGGTTTATCTCATCGGTCAAGACTACTGTTGATAATCTCAATAACATTGTGTCGTCTGTAGGTACTTACATTGTGTTTACGTCACGTATATCTTGCCGTAAATGTCTTGTGTGGCATATAGGGTCTCCAGTAACAGGTATTATCCACAGTTAGTGATGCACAGTTGTGCACAATGCGATACCAACTTCATTCAACTCGGCATAAAATTTGTAAATAACTTATTTACATACATATGTACTAGAGCAGTTGTGCATTTATTGGTTAACTAGCGATCCGCCCCGGCTTCGCACGGGTAATAAAATCCTTAATAAATTATAAATCTAAACCTTCCACATGTAATACTCTGTCTATTAGTGAAAACCGGATGAAAATCCGTTCAGTAGTTTTTAAGTTTATCGCGAACAAACAGACAGACAGACGCGGCGGGGGACTTTGTTTTATAATATGTAGGCTATGCCATTATTTATGAATAAAAATTAAAGTCTGAGTGTCGACTTTATGTATGTTTTGTAATGTTAATATTTATCAATGAACACTGTTAGACAATACCTTTCGGCGGTAATTTCGACCCGACGACGCCTTAAAGTTTGCAAATAAATAATGTCATCTTTCTTATGTATATTCTTCAGTCTTAATTTTTATATACGATACTACGTAGGTATACGATCGGATGTTGTGGTGCAAAATGGGAGAGGCCTATGTCCAGCTGTCCAACTGCAACGGGCTGGGTCTCAAGCCTATATTGCCGAAAGGGCGAGCAAGTGGGCCCTTCAGTCGGGGTTGCAAGCAACGAATGCAAGAGAGACATCTGCGCCCCGGCTGCACATAAATTTGGAAAAACAACGTGGTGGTTTAAGTCAAAGCCCTTTCTATCTCGGGAGAACCCGATATAACACCTCCGCCAGCCCGGCTAGGAGGCTATTATCAGCCTCCTATAATCTAATAAAGAGCATTTCCCTAAGTAAAAATAAATAGGGCAGTGCTTCTTGGAACTACGCAGCAGTTCCACGTATCTACTTTAGATGCTATTGCTACTTCAGTGCAGGCGTGCGAAAAAGAGCCGGTGTCTCAATTACACTCCACTTTTTCTCATAGCCAAATTGAGTTTATATAAAATTTGCCACTGCACTGACCTAACCAATTTTGGCGCCATTTTCAATAAAAGGATCCTTTTGAATGCTATTTGTCATCCCGTTAAAACGTGTCTGCTCTTTTGAAAACTAACGTATTGTATTTTTTTAGATAGTGTCACTACCGGACGGCTTCGACACGAGTTTCTTGTCAGTGCTCGAGATGATCGATCTGAGGTATAACCCCATCTGTGAAATAGCGCACCCTGTAAGTATTACATCACTTTTTATTAGTATAGTACAGGTGACAATTTTCTCACCATACCATATTTGACCTTTAATAACGATCTTAACCTTTACCATCTTTTAGTAAGAAAGTAAACAGTTTAATGTATATTCAAAAGGTTAAGGTCACTGTTTTACTCCGTTTTGGTATATAGTTATATTGCAAAAAGATGACGAAATGGAAAACCATCGTACTATTTATTAGACACAGAAGCACGAAATGAAATGGCAATCAAGATAGCGGTGCCTATCTTAATACCGTGGCCAATAGCATAACATTACACTTGTGGCGATTATTATAGTGTCGATTTTAATGCCCAGATCATGCAGAACCTACATGTTCTGTTACACAATTATTTTCACAGCGCGTCAATATAAGAATAACTTTACAGGAACATCCTCTAGTCCGATACGCTGAAGAGTTGCCTACAACAGAGAGTTCATTGCAAGAGTTGAGCGCGCATGAGCCTTCAAGCAGTTCCCGCGCGCACGGAGCGCCTGCACTCGCTATCAATGCTACAGCGTTGAGACTGCCGGCTGTGCCTATACCGCGTCATGAGCCTATCGTGCTAGGTAACGTTTACACAGAAGACATACCGCTACCTCTCTCTGATACCCATTGGCTATACGAGAGTATTCCCAATGGGTATCAGCAGAAGTATACCTATCTGCTTCGAAAAGGACTCTCTTGTCCTAAGGGTCCTAGGACGTCTCGTGTTTCGCAATACTGCGACAATTTTCTGGTATCTGCAACTACTGTTAGAGATTCGATCCACATTTGCGCAATTTAGAGGGATTGGGAGACCGTTGGACTGCTAGGCATGTCCTTAGTTCGACACCACTCCACGCGCCTTAATTTGTTAAAGTTCAAATATGTGTTTTAAATGTATTGTATTAAATATGTAGTTAATTATCCGCCGCAAAGAATACATCATGAGGAAATTCTATTTAAAAATTTCTTCATAAAGTTTTCAAAGATATGCGTATTCTGCCAGCCAACTACACTAGGCCAGTGGCCTGACCCTTTGCTGTCTATGATTTTAGGTCCACGTTATATCAGTAACGGTTACCTAAATATATTTTAGACTGGCCTCTTTCGCTCCTAGACTAGTTAAACACAAATATAACTTTTGCTGTATTCTCTACAGAGATGGATTTGGACGCGTCATCGGTGGAGTCGTCCGAGGATTGGGAGAACAGCGTGAACAGCTCCGAGCTGGATGTTCAGTACCAGAGTGACGAAGAACGCGCCGATAATGAGGTAATGTGACACAGCAAGTTTATGCTTTCATTCTGATTTGGACCATATACATACGTCAATGAATCCTGCTAGTTTGACGGTATAAGTTTGCGATAATGCTTGTGGCTGATCGTAAGGGTTCGATATCCTGATCGGACAACATCGTATAATTTTATTGTAAGGTAAACCTACAACACTACGCCAGTGTTGTGAGTTCGATGGCCGGGATAAAAAATTGCGTGATACACATATTTGTGCCGAGTTTGGTAACGATCCAGGTGGAAACCTGGAAACGTTCCAGTCCATTACAGCAATTATTTCGCTTACTTACGTACGTTGATGAATTCTGCTTGTTGGTCTGACGGTATAAGTTTACGCTTACAATAGGTATGTTGACTAAAAAAAGATTTTAGTCCGTCTTTAAGACTAGCAAAAAATAATGGACACGTATTTTTCTTTTGTCACACAAACTAATAATAACGAAGATACAACGGGTTTAAATTTCGTGTTACGTCACTTGTCGGTACAAATTTTATAGGACAGTGACGACACAAGCTCCCACTCCCGAACTTTAATGCGTTATATCTTAGTAAATATTTATTGTTTTGTTAAAATAAAAAATAGGTGTCCAATATTTTTTGCTAATCTAAAAGAAGGACTTATTCGAATCACTTATTTTTAACCCTGTCAACATGCCTAAATTAGTAAGAATTTGGATCCTCAAATTAATCAATGTTTTTGGATTTTTCTATTGGGAAATTTGGCTTTGATAAACCTCAGCCTACCCCTTCGGGGATACTGGATGCCGAGTATATAGATTTGCTGCTGAGAGTTATAACTATCTTACATTATATTTGCCATTGTTCTACTAGTTTTGTTTATACAGTGTACTCAGCCATCGCATTTTTAACAGGACATACCTCTAACCCCACCGAAGAACTGTTTTAGTTATACTTTACCCTATATTCATAATGTTTCAATTTCTTCAAAAATGTTTCAAAATCTTTTTCATTTCATTTCATTTTTCATTTCACTTTTATTATTCAACCCACTTCAATTTAGTCCTTTCACTTGTCTTGAAAGTCTTGAAACGCTAGACATAACTAAACACCTATTGTGTCTGACCGCGGGTGTACCGCTGCGACTCAATAGGTTAATTTGTTGTTTCAACTCTGTCCATCCGCTTATTTTTTTTTGACAGTTCGAGACAGTTCGAAATTAGTGACGCCCTCACACGTTACCGATTCGATTTGAAATAATAATCGAATTTATTTCAGAAAAACTTTCAATCGATGTAAAGCTTCGACATTTTTTTAGTATAAATAGTGTATTCGTTTATTAGATTTTTTTTCAATAAATTACGACATTACTGTGGTACATTATTCCAAAAAATATAAAGGTAATTCATAGGCGTGAGCTGTCAAAAAGAAAATAAACGAATGTACAGAGTATACCTTCTATTCTATTTCACCTTATTAATTTTGTTTTCTACCCTCTTCAAAGCTCCATTTCACCCCAGCGTTACCTTCCTGCTACATCTCATGCATTCACAATTGGACGGTATTGTTAACAATCTCACGGTAGATCGCACAATTTTTTCAGGCGGTTGGCATGGTGTTGCCAGAGTTATCCCGCTACGCTTCCACAGCCAGCTGAAGGCGGTGCACGAATTATAATAATATGACAAGGCTTTGCCGACTTTGGGGGTAATTTTAATTTTATTTCAAATACAATTGTATTATAAATTTTACGCACGGTTAATAAAAGAAAACTTTATAAAAAGTGGTATTGGATTAGATAATACTTTGGTTATGCGTTAGCGTTCTGTAGAACGGAATTCAAACGGGAAAGCTGCGTTCAGCGATGGCGGTAAAAACTTATTTCATTAGCAACTGATCATTTCGATCTATATTATTTTCATACAAGGAAACTTTCTGTTCATCCTTGCGTTACTATTAATATTCTATTTTTACTAAAGCTGGCTTTATAGTACACTAACTTTGGCCCGCGGTTTCGCTTGCGTAAGAGTAGCTTTGGTTAGGTTATGCAACAGTATTTTTTTAAATTAATTATAACCTGTTACTCGGTGATAATATAACTTTCTAATGGTGAAAGAAATTTTGAAATCGATCGAGTAGTTTTTGAGTTAAATTACAAACACAAAGATCAAATGTTTTCTGTATATAATATTAGTATTGATAAGGCTCCTAGACTTGGCTGGATTATACAATGTGGTGACTGTTATCTAACCAGTACAACACAAAAGCATATCGACATTCTATAGTTGCGCCAAATGTCACAATATTAACAGGTATAGAAATCTTTGCTTAAACTGTCATAGTTACAACCAGTCGGTATCGCAGTAGTCGCTATATATAACTTAAAACTAACACAAGAAGCCGAAATGAGTAGTTCCCTATAATCGTTCAAACTTTCCCCTATTCAGGATGGGGAAGTCCTTTCCCATCGGAGAAATTTACACTTTTCACAAGCCATGTAAGGCTGGGGCAAGTGTAAAAGATTCGATTGAAGTCACATAATGAAGAAAACAAAAAAATTTACTAGACTGCACGGCTGACGTAGTAGGTTAACTGGTCGCCTCGATACTGCCACTGCGCCGAGTGTTGTGGGTTCGAATCCCACACGGTACAAAATTTGTATAATCCACATCTTTGTCCCCCGCAATACAGGAATTATTCCTAGTACGGGAGTTAAAATAAACAAGTCTTATGATAAGTTGAGAGACAAATTTTATTCCTTTTTTAATTAATGGAATATTTTTAATCGCCATCGTTCGTAACCGCTGTTCGCATCGTTTTAATTTGCGCTCCGCTTAATTGGGAAATCTTTAATTAGAGTTTAGTTAAACCTTTCAAAATATAGATTTTTATAGACTAGACTAACGTAACATGCAATATTATTGAATATGCACTCATCAGCCACAGGAAAATGTATAATATTTTTTGGTACTTTTTATTCACACGTAAAAAGTATTTTCTAATGTTGGTAACTTTTATTTAAAAAGTACTCTCTATTATGTATTAATAATACAACACTGCCTACACTTGTCAATATTTTTGTAAATTATATCATTGTAGGGCAGTATTTTCTTCATTATTCTTAAACAAAACTGTCTCTAGACGACGGACGCTACAAGCATAAGAAGTACGTTACTTTCATAATGTTCATACAAAATTGCATATAACGTAGAAACGTCACAGAATAATTGGGTACAGATGGGCTCCTTCAGACAAATTACCACAACACGATAATAGACACATTCACACATACACACACGCTTCTGTGTGTGCGTTTAATTTCTCTTTTTCGTATATCAAGCGAAAAGGTCGGTCGAATAAAGTAAATGATAGCCATGGCATAAATTAAATAGACACGGATTGTCGGATAAATAGTGCGCGTTTAACGGTCCCACAGAGCCACGAAATGATGAGATGACGAGACGAGATGCGTACAGCTGTCGAATCAAGTCGGGATAGTAAATAATCGATCAGGTGTAGCTTTTATTCGATATCAGTTTATGCGTCTGCGTGTGTGCGTTTGCCCAGTTGTATTGAACGGACGATCTATTTTATTTAATTTGTGTTTTCGGCCATTTGCATCTATAAACACAAATGGAAAATAGCATAAGGCTTGGCCCTACATTTGAAATAAAACAAATCTCTTTTGGCTGTATAATTACTAATATTATAAATTCGAAAGTAACTGTCTGTCTATCTGTCTGTCTGTTACCTTTTCAAGGCTAAAACACTCAACCGATTTAAATGAAATTTGCAATAGATATAGTTTAAAACCTGGGGAAGGACATAGGCTACCTATGTATGTATTTTTATTGATGTAGGTACCACGCGGGCGGAACTGCGCGCAAAAGCTAGTCTTATATAAAGTTTGCAAAACTGCCTATTACATTTACCAATCACAAAAATCAGGATTAATTGAATTTAGAAATAAAAATAATCTCTTATAATAATAACCATCATTATCAGATCATTATTACAGGAAACTGTTCTAATCTACTACAATAAAAAAATATAACTAACAGCGCACCATAGATTGTTTTTATTTGCACTATACTTCTGCTGTCATAAGGAAAAATTACGTACACATCAAGTTAGACACCCTATATACGCATATCTACGCTACGTACAAAATAGAGAATTGTCGGCAAGGGACAGTGCATAGTGGTGTCGATTTAATGGTAAGGATAGAGCGTAACAAAAATATAACGCACCCTCTCGCACGGTTCGCAGCGTTCAACTTCTAATAATTCAAAGTCCAAACAGTCCAGGTTGATGTGTCGCTGTGTGTACCTGCAAATATTTTTATATTGAATTTAAAAATACTGGCAATTGCGTCCTTTTGACTGATTTAAAACTCAATTTATATAAAAATGTTAGATACGTATTTTTCCTTTATGACGACAGACATATTCAAGAGTTTTAATTGTATTTCATGACCTATTAGCACAACACTTATATACTATTATTATTTTATAACTTTTATTAGAATCGTCTAATAAATAATAAAATGATTTTATATTATATTTTATTATAATCTTATATTTTTATATACTATATTATATTATATATATGCAGCTTTTGGACATTATTTTCTTACTATCTTATTAATAGTTTATTCGATCATCCAAGAAATATTCTGTCTTTTGCCAAAAACTTTCGAATCAAACATTTTTGAATCTAATAAAGTTACTAAATCTTGTAGTATCAGTAAGTTAAGATATTAAAGACACCATTACCACATACATAGAAGGGTTTCTTTGTCTGTGTGTCTTGTGTCATTAGGGGCCATTCAAATATTACGTAAGCACCAATAATGAAAGGGGGGAGCTCCTTGCTTTGCTTATTTTTGATGATGATATGGGGACAATATTTATTTAATTAATTGTAGCATACGTTTTGTAAAATACAATAGATTTTAAATTGAACACATGTGGCAACTCTACTTGTCTGTGATGGATTCTTCAGGCGATTTTCCAAAATATTGTGAAATTATACCAATGCTTACGTAGGTATAGAAAGGAGGCAGGGTAAACTATGCTTCCTTTTGCTGACAAGGGAGGGAGAGGGTTAAGGATAACTAAAGTTCTCTTAAGTAATATTTGAACGGCCCCTACATTTATTTACTTTAATAAAGTAGCAGTTATATTTTAAGAATGTCGTAGTAGTGATGCGCAATAGTATTCAAGTTTATCAGTTATTCGAATATCATTCGAATAAAAATTTGCGCGTCACTAGGTTGTTTTAGATCCATTGTTTTAATTGTTGGTTCCTGTAGTTTAGAAATTCTTGTCATTGTAAAAAGAATTCTTTAATATAAAACGATCTCGATCCTAATGCATCAAAGATACGTTACTTTGATGTGTTTTTATATCACTTGTGTTTGTTATTCAATGGTTTACACAATAAACACATTAATAATTCACTTCGGGATAGGACTCATGGGATGCCTATAAAATCTGTTTAAAAATAGCCCATGAGTCAGAGAAAAGACACTCATCCCCATGTGAAGCTTAAAAATCATAGACAAAGCAAAAATTGACACTTATAATTTTAACTAGTTGTATTATAGTATATTAATTATATTTTTTGTTATGTTTCTTTAAGAATTTTGGCTAGTTTGAATGTTCAATTCAAATCCTTTTACTCCAAAATAAATTATTTTAAGAGCTTGGACAATTATCCTTGCTAAAACCGAAGATTTCACCTAAATTTGAGCACCCCGGCTAGAAAAATGTATTTCTACCCTACAGAAGGCCACAGCCACATACTTTTGTGTTGTATTTCTACAGTCAGGTTACCAGGCTTCTCAAGTCTGCCAAAAGCGGTAGACTAACTGTCAAATTAACCGAAATAATTTTTTGTTTAACCCGTCGTTTGAGGGAATGCCAGATATAATTGAAAGCTTCTTGTAAGCCGCCGGTGTGTTGCTGCCACTCAATAGGTTAATTAAAAGTGGCAAGCATACGACAAGCTTGATGGTAACCAGTTAAAGACATTAAAATTAATCAAAGGTGGAATGAAAGGGAAAGAATGTTAGCTGCCGAAAATCTTCAGTCTCTGTCTTTTTTCCCATTCATCCTATCTATAATTCCATTTGTCCTGATATAATTCATGACGTGAACATATCATAATAGGAACTGCCATGAAATGGTGCTACTGATAAAGAATTTACACAATAGATAACAGAAACATGTTTGGTTTTTTATTTTATTTTATTCAGCATGTAACAGATAGGTTTCTTTTGAACATAGTTACTACGGTTTTCCATTCACCATCTGAGTAAAGTACCCTAAAAGTTACATCAATATCGGTTACAGTTACCTACATCTTTTGCCACAAGACATCGGAACACACAACTGTAACCATTTTGTTTTCTAATTTTTTCTTAATAATAAGATGGTATTTAGTTTAGCATGATGTATAATACCATGTAGGCGCAAGCTACACAAAAATGGAGTCAAGCACTGGCGCGGGCGTTTTGCTATCCCCTTTCTTATTTCAAACAAAGCATATCTATAATAATAATATCAGTCCTGTATTAAACTTTCCCACTGCTGGGCACGGGCCTCTTCTCAGTGTGAGAAGGATTAGGCCTTAGTCATCGATCAAATATACCATAGATGCACGTTCTTGTACTAAATCGTACCCAAATAATGTCTCTGAATTGATGTGTACTTATAGTTATGTTTACTCGTTCGACTATTTAAAAATAGTCTTAAAGTGAATATAAATTTAACTTAATATAATCCTTAACACTTAGTGATAGTGTCGTAATACTTATGACAAAGTATCATAATTGTTTTCTTCATTCTCTCACTACGGTAAAAATATCATATTATGTAAACAAAACATTCTGAAATGAACCTTATAGTAATTACAATTAAGTGTAAACTCATCGCAACAATTATGCGAGTGTTATTATTTTGACTATAGGCATATGATATTTTTACCGCTCGGAACATAGAAAGAAGGAATGATAGAGTCGTTATTCACTTTAATTTATTTTTTAAATCTTTGATTGGACGTGTAACTAAATTTACGTTATTGAATGACAACAATTTGATAATAAGCTATTGTTATATTCTTTAATTTTAATAATTAAATTATAGTAGGTAACTGTAAGGAAGACGTTATATAAATTTATAAAATGCAATCATATAATATATTTATATTAAGTAGGCCAATCATTTACAGTACTAATAATTATGCTCACCTTCGTACATTGTATCATATGTTATTTAAAATATTTGTATGTGTGTTTTCTATGTAGTTTCAATAAATAATAATAAAACTATATACTCGTAGATGGTCGAATTAGCTAACAAAACTAGATATATTTTACCAGGATACTTTTGTTGATGTAGATGCTAAAAATATAAATTTTAACTGTTCTATCGTCAAGGAAGGAACTAGGTAAATAAATTAACAACTTTACTAAAATAATGTTTTTATGTACCTTAAACAATATCAACTCTGATTTTTCAATTTTGTCGCGTAGTGTATACGTATGTCAATATATTTTTCAATTAAAACTTTTATTAACGTTACCTTATGACCAAGATTCGGTGATTGTACTTGGCAGTGTTCGTCTATCCCAATGAAAACATTGGTATGGTTAAATTGTAAAAAGTAATTAAGAAATGCAGAAAAATAAAAAATAATTTACTTATAACATTACTTAGTATCTGAACAGTATTTGAAGTCTTAGGTGTTTCATTATTTCTATCTAAATTTAAATTTAATGTAGCTTTCCCCAATGTGTATGTAGATCCTATGTTTACTGTCAAATGGGGTGTTATTGCATTCACTTCAGATTGCACTATTGACTCTTCTTGCTATAAAAATAACGAAGACAATAGTTAATAAATCAATCGTATATAAAATTCACTAAATTTAACATAATTTTAAAATTAAATGGCAAAATATTTTACCTGTATATTCGGTACGGCTATATTTTTTCCTTTATTAAACCCTTTCTTAGTTATATATATATATATATATATATATATATATATATATATATAATATATATATATATCTTCTTCATTAAAATGCTCTGAACAAATTGCGCTAGAAGTATTTGGTTGGTAAAATTCGTCATCTCTATCTCGAGCTTATAATACGTCTCCATTTCTCCCTTCGAATTTCATTTTGTGGAAAGCTAAAATAAATTAATACAAATATTATATTAATAATTTAAAACAACTTATAACGACTCCATGCCATTTCATATGGACTTTGTTCCAAAGTAGTGGTGTCGATTCGCTCTCGCTTACGGGCAGCGCACGCAAGACTGAGCGGGACAGGTGCGTAATACATCCATTTAAATTTAAACGAAAATATGTTCAAATATATTATATAGAGTGTATTATATTCATCAAAATATAATAAATAATACATAATAAAACTATACTTACCGAAAGTACGACACTCCATCCTTTTTTGCACTTTTAGAGTAGTTTTTGCATTTTTCACTACACACTTTGGCATCGTGAAACGTCACACTGCTAGCGCGGTCGTAAAGTGACTGCGAGCGAAACCGTGCATACAACTGATTTATGTACAGTTTGGATGGCGCCGTTTTTCGAGCGACGATCGTGCATTTATGGTATATTTGATCGATGGCCTTAGTCGACTAAGCTGGCCCAGTATGGGTTGGCAGACTTCACACATATCTCGAGAACATTATATAGCTATAATTAACTATTTAATACGCACATAATTTCGAAAAGTCAAGAGATGCGTGCCTGAGGATCGAACTCGAGACCTATAACGTATCCACGTATCATACTCCATGCCAAGGCCAGACGCCGATTCAATGTGACTTGTCCCTTATAATTTTGTATTTCTGAAATATCTCTGTATTCTAACCTAACTGTTACATGCTGAATGTGATTTTATTTTTGAATTGTATAATATTTTAACATTTATTCATAACACAAATAAAACTTCTAGAACGGTTCAAATAAAAAATCTGTACATCAGTATATCTTGCGCCAAACTTTAAGTTTCCTCTGAAGTTCCTTCGAGTAACGTCGCAATGACAAAATAGCTGTTCGGGGTAAACGCGGGGCGCGAGAGGGGTGACACTGACAGGCTATAGCAACTTCAGAACGAATTTGAATTTTGGCGGCAGGCACACTAAATTCAAATGCCTTCTTAAAATTAAATACGAATATTGAGGTCGTTTTCGCCTTGTGGCCTGTACCGAATGGCACCAAATAGTGCCATACTTTGAGGTATTATATGTACTTTTTTATTTGAACTATATTTTTAAATTTGTCGCAATACACTGTATAGGTTAATCTTTTTAAAAGAAGAAGAATGAACGATTTTAAAAATATAACAAATAAATTAATTAAATTAAACATCTTTGAAATATGACACTTGGAACAAGCCCAAGGCGTCATAGCTCTTAATTATTTACCCATAGAATGGAGTAATTGTTAAAATACGCCAATGTATCGCGGCCACATTAGAAAAAGAATTATAATAATTATATTAAAATCATATTGTAATATGGTGTGGATCTTTTAATAATAATATTAATACGAGTCTATGGTTGTAAATAGTATACAGGACATGTTATTTTTAATGTTAATAAAAATATTTTTGAAATGTAATGTGTTTTATTTATCACAAGTAATTTTTATATCCCTCGGGAACAGCACTTATTTTCTGGATGAAAGGTACCCTATGTCCTTTTCTGTACCCCTGACAACGTGTGTGCGAAATTTGATGACGATCGGTCCAGTAGACAAGGCGTGAAAGCGTTACAAACAAACCAACAAGCTCACTTTCGCTTTTATAATATTAGTTAGGATAAGGTCACTCCTGACCAAAATTCGGTCATACTCATAAGCCACTATGACGAAATTAGTAATAGAGTGTAGTTGATAGATTAGTAGTTAGGGAATAATGTAGTTGTATTTACATTGCCTGCAGACATGACCATGCAGTGCAGGCAATGTAAACACGACTACACTATTCCTTAACTACTCACGGTACGATAGAACAGAAATCGGACTCGACCGCACATAGGTCAGGCGTAGGACTTCTTACAAAGTGTATAGGATTTCTCGGCGGCACGGTGATATGTATCAACTTATCAAGCTCTGCTTAGTTTGGGCTAGATGGTGTTGTGTGTATATAGTAAAATATTATTATTATATTATTATTAACTGTGGGTGTTGTTCGGGAAAACTACAACATCAATATTTATTTTCTAATTACAAAGTAAAAAATATTTATCACATATTTCCATAAATAATATGCATATTTAAATAGGCTTCTTTGGCGTATTACTATAATAACTATTAAAATTGCAAATACACCAGTTGTAGGATATTTTATATGTTTCACTTCTATAGAGTTTTCAAGATGTCATACATAACATTTTATTTTAGTGAAACACATTTACAATAGCTTATCACATTTGAATTGATACATACAACTGTGAACTTATTTACTCGTTAAAACATTTTGTTGAAGACAAGCGGGTAGAACACATTTAGGAATGTACAGTATATTAAAATTGTAAATTTTGACAAGCAGAAATTAAAAATTTAGACCTCAAATAATATCAGTCAACGAGCACTTTTATCAATTTGTATATTAAGCTGTTATTCGTCGTTTCGCTACCTTTATTATAAAGATCCAGAGTAAAATTAGTAATAATTTGCTTATGTCGAATGAACGCGAACCATTTCTCTGTAACTTTGTAAAAAGACAAATTAACAAACACTCTTCCACGTTTACTAAATTAGAAAAGGTAGACATTATCTTCGATTGAGTATATTTCAAACCTAGTTTTTCTACTCTGATTTAGTTAAAAATATTAGTTTAGACCAACCCCCTATATTCCTAATTCCCAATTCATATCATCGTTAGCTAGTTTTACTCATCAATACAAGCGATATTATTTGAGATCTCAACTGATATTCTTCTGGTCGAGACATGTTAATCAACTCGATTTTATTACATACTTAAAGCCCAATCAAATACCATAAATAGTCCAAATGCACGAGGCTACGCCTCCAAATGCTACAACAAGATACAATCAGAGCACATTAAATTTTTCAAATTCCAAAGGCACTAAAATAACGATATAAAATATATATTTATATTATATTTATGTATTCAGTCACTTTATAAAATATCATATTAATCCAATTAGAAGCCGTTTTGATGATACACCAATTATATTACTAATTCTCAAAAGGCTACTTAGATTTTTTAAATGAATCTCTTTGATAGAAACTACACACAATTCTTATCATCCATTGACAATATTCAATTAGTCGATATACTAAAAAAAGATTTAAAATCCTTCAAGCCCCTTTTTTGTTTTTGAATGAACAAAAAAACAACTGGTTGCAATATTCGAACTAATAAAAAATGTCTATATTAAACAATATTCTTGTATGCATGCTTTTTGCATTTCATAACATTGTTAGACGCATAATGTTTTATATAAGCAGACATAATAGTGTGACATTTTTAACTTCTGTTTTACATAGATGAAAGAGGTGGGCTAAATGTTGTAATTAGATTACATAGTAAGTGATAATTCAATTTTTAGTGTTTGATATCATATCTACAGGCTTTTTATGGTGCGGGATATTACCGCACAAAAGCTCTATAAAAGCACAGAGAGTGTGGGGTGGCAAGATCGAACAAGGCGGTTGCACTAACACGAATGATCATTCGTGTTAGTGCAACCATCTCTTTGCATAGTGCTAGTTCGAGATTACTACATACCCTTAACATTCTTTATACATTTTCAAAGTTTACCAACATAAAGTATGAAAATGTCTACTAGTGTAAGTAACATTGTGCATATAGTACATATATTTGTTTCGAGTATATAAGCTATATATTTTGTAGTTTTAGAACCATGAATTTTTGTAGTAAATACATATTTTAAATTGAATAATAGAATAATTTATTTGTGTTTTTAGTACACATAGAGTCACGCCTATATACCAAAAATGTATATAAAGAATTGAATTACACCTATTTTATGTCTCAAACTAGAATGTAAGTTTATTGCCCTCTACATTGGTATTGGTAGTACCGGCGTACCTACTTTCCTAACCAAAAACACCAATTAAAACTTTGCCCAATCTAGTACTCGAATATATGAGATGGGCTATAATATTTAAAATTAATATAAAAACGCCTAAACATAATTTGTAAAAAGATTGTGTTAAATCTAAGCTTAACAATTGTTGATATCGCATTATCATTCGAATATTATTCGATTGTGCGTATAACTAAATTAAGCGTAATTTCAAGTTCTAAAACTGACAAAATACAGCTTAAACATAAAGTAATGTACAGCAACGCATAGTAAATATCAAAGTAGATACATCACATTTAAGTCTTTTAAGTTTCCTTCGGTTTGATCTGTTGGAACTCCTTCAAAAGCGCTTCATCGTCAAACAACGCCGAGTCTGGAATAATCATATTATAATTAGACTTGGACGAATCGCGCAACAGACAGGTGGTCGCCTCACGGCTGCCGCAACGTTGAGTATTGTTGTTTTGATGGGGCAATAGATTTTACGTCGTTTAACGGTCATGCGGATGGACGAGCTATTGTAGATTCTAATAAACAGCTTAACACCCGGCTTTTGAAAGGCTAATCGACGACAAGTCATAAACAATGACATAAGTTAGACAATCTGTTCAGAATTTTTCAGAAACTAAGTAAATAGAAAATATGAAATCACTTTATTTGCAGAACAATAAGTCAAATACCACTCAGCCTGGAAATAGCTTTAGCAGTAAAATATCTCACCATCTCTTTCCAACTTGACCTTGCCCATGAACTTTTTGTCATCATCTTCAGTCTTTAAATCTGGACGAAATTTATACTGGAAAATAAAACATATTTGTTTATATACATATTATGTTGAATAAATACTAGTTTAATTAACATACACTATGAAACGTTGTAGATTTGTATTTCAAGCATTATCATGGCGCAGCTTATCATCAAGGGAAACGTGCATTTGTGAGTCACAACGGTAGTATTAAAGGAATGCAGTGACGACAACGACCTAATATCTCGTTGGTATAAAAATAATACAACGCACGTTATATTACTAAAAGGCTTAACTCCCTGTCATTCATGTCGCACTTAAAATTTACACACCGGAATGTCACAATATAATATTAAAATGTCACACCGGAATGTCACAACACAATATTAAAATGTCGCACCAGAATGTCTCAGTACAATTTTGAATTGCCACACCGGATTGTCACAGTACAATTTTGAAATGCCACACCAGAATGTCACAATACGATATTAAAATGTCACACCGGAATGTCACAATACAATTTTGAAATGCCACACCGGAATGTTACAATTTACAATACGATATTAAAAGTCACAGTAGGTACGATATTAAATGTCACAATACGATATTAAAATGTCACAGAACGATATTGAAATGTCACAATACAATATTGAAATGTCACAATACAATATTCAAATGTCACAGTACAATATTGAAATGTCACAGTATATGGAGCAAACAAACAGTTCACAGTTTTCGTAAATCTAATAATAGTGGAGAATATTAAGCATAGCACTCACTTTAACAATTGTTGGCAGTCCGTCCTGTAAGTGGTACCAGCTCAGTACGAAGACAAGAGACACGAAGAACAAGTTCGTGCAGATACCTGCAATCGTAACAAAACATACATTTTATCTTAGGGTATTCTGCCGTCATAAAGAAAAGACGTATCTGCCATAAATTTTATGTTTAATATAAAATACTGGCAGATGACGTGCATGCAGTCTCTTACAGATTCCCAATACGTAAAAAGCTCAATTTCGAAACATATGTTAGATAGTCTTTCTTCCCTATGACGGCAGTATTGCCCGGTAAATAAACATATCGCAGCGATGGCAGTGAATCTCGACACAGCGGCGTTAGCACCGAAGATCATTAGGTACATCATTTTTACACGAAGTTGGTAGTGATCGCAAGTGCGGCTAAAAGACAATCGGTCAAACCGCAGTTCCCGTACAGCTGATATATCGTACACTGTACAAGTTGGTACGTACCAAAGATAGCGGATATCTTGGGCCAGTTGAACATGAGGTAACGCAGCCCCGTGAAGTGCGCCTGCACCTGCAGTTCGCTGGCGTACACCTGCACGAAGCGGGACTGCAACTCAACATATGCGTCCGTCGCAGGATTCGCCTGCAAAACATACAAACACCTGTTTACTGCTATGTAACAGTGCATGGTCTGTTGGCAGTATAAGTTTGGGCATACTTGTGTTCTAGTCAAGTCTTCAAAGTGATAAAATCCACCAAATAGAATAAACCGGATTTTCTGTTAGGATTTTTTTGCCTAGTATTATTCAACAGAGTCAAATCAAAATATGCTTAAATGGATTTCATTTGTAACTGTTCATACTGTCACATTATTGCACTCTGCACCAGAGATGGCCATTGTAAATGTTTAAATAAGTTGTAGCCGTGTCCACCGGCGGCGGTGGCTCCGGTGAATTATTTTAATAATGATTCTCACTGGCCACACCTCCCGGGGATAGCGGGAATTATTTTTAAAAGTTGTGACACTGTCCACCGTGGTGGACAAGGAGGTGGCGGACAGTGGGAATAATCCGTTGCCAATTGTCACATGTCATCTTAAAGATGCTGATGGAAGTGTGTGGTACCTTTCAAGAATACGCAAGCGTCATTCTTTATATGTAGTCGTTCGAATATTGAAACTAGAGTTTGTTTGTTACGCATTCACGCCTTAACTACTCGATCGATTATCATAAAATTTAGCATAGACGTTGTCAGGGGTATAGAAAAGGACACAGGGTACCTTTCATCCAAGAAAAATACAATAGTCGAGCGAAGCCACGAGCTAGTGACTAATAAACTTACCGGATCATCTTCGAAGTCACTGAACAGTTCCACCTTGAGCTGTTGTTTCTCCTCGTCCAATCCGCCGAGGTACAACGGCGAGAGTACGAACGTTCGCATTACGTGATGTAGGGGAGATCTATACATAACAAATAAATACTTGTTCAAAAATAAAATAATTTGTTCTATATGTCTATATTTTTCAAATTCAAATTGTTTTATTTGTGAAACATACGTGGTTACAAGTTATAAGATATTTCAAAAAAGTATCACTATGTTTCGCTCTGTGGGCGTACAAATTAATTATATATAAATTATTAACTATACATAAATATTTATTGAATTTTAAATTACCATATCATAATAAAATTATCAAATTAATTATCAATATCATAGTATAAACAACATTATATTGGCTATATAAATAATAATCATTAATATTATTAATTAATAGCTTACATATTTCAATAATTATTAATTATTATTTTCATTACAATTAAATCATGAAATTATACTAATAATAATATATATGCGGTACTAATATGATATTGCGATTACAAATATATCGGATTCTCAGACATTTTTTGACTCATCAAAAAATTCATTAATCGAATAATATGTTTTTCCAAGCAAAACATGTGAAAGGATTTCTTAAATTTGTTGAAATATTTTAGGAGCCATGCCAAGAAAACTTTAAAAAAAGTGCAGTTTGATGTTGCTGTATCAGTATTTTGTCTTTATGACGTCTGTTAGTAAGGCCAGGGGGTACCAGTTAGAACAAAAAGTAAACAGTTCCAAAAATAGATCATAGATGGCACTATGAGTTCAAATGTTAATATTAAGATCAATCAAAATGCTTTATTGGAAGAAAATTGACAATAAAATGTTATTATAAATAAACATTGTACATATTTAATTAACGAGCATCAAGGTAAACGCATTTATTTTATGATTTAAAGATATCGATATATCAGTATTTTTTACATCACACATAGGTAATCTACCTATCATTTCATTTTACCTATAGGGCTAGATGAGACGCTAGGTGGCTCTTTTATATGTTTATACAAGTCTACAAAAACATTGTGTTTTTATTTCATACCCTTCTTTTGGTTTACTTCAATATTTGTTTATTACCTACTGATACTAATTAATAAGAAATTACTTATAATATGAAAAATATGTATGCTTAACAAATGTCAATGTATTAAACAAAACGTTTTGTTGTACTACATGGCATTATATTCAAACACCTGGTCGGTTCTCGTAACTTCTATTGTCAAATTTCATTTGCTTGTGCGGCAGTAGATATAGCGCAGTCGTTGGACTCGTCGGCGTTATAATAATCATTATCTCTGTGCTACCTACTTATTCTGAATTGAATTACAAACTTATGATAGACATGCCGATAGAAATGGAGTTTTAGTAAATCATAGCAACATTTGACTAAAAATAGTTAGGTAAATATTAAGTAACCTATCATAATAATTATTCAATAAAATTAAAGACTGTTATTTGTTTATACCGCTTTGTTAGTTTGGTTTTTACATAATTTCTAGTATTATTTGATTACTAGACGCAACTTGACTAAATCTGTTTCAAAGGGCCTGAAAGCTAGTTAGGCAATAGGCACAGTTGTGATTAGGGTTGCCACCTTTATTTTGAACAAATAGAGTATGTTTACTATCTTAGGTAAAAAAATACATGATCTGAAAATAAAGTATTACTTATTTAACCTGCCTTTTGGTTACCATATTTTTGTTGATGCTAGTTAAATCTAACAAATATTTATTATTAAGGAAAGTCGTAATCGGATTTTTACAAAATATGTCTATGTTAAGATAGATAAACAATTGATTTTATACAATTTAGGGAATCTTTATAGCGTTGCTTTAAGTTAACAATTAAATAAAACCTGAAAAAGCGGCCATAGGTAAAATAAAGTATCTTCACGTCCTTTATTTCCTACTAAAGTATAAATTAAGTTTACCCGAAATCACGTAGGTATAATACTTTACTATAAAGTACCTACGGTTGCCAACCCCAGTTGTGCTTGTTGTGAATTTCATATCCCTTGATGAAATACGCGACGATCAAGTAAATCGCGCTAACTATCATTTAAAGGAAGGTAGTTCGTAATAAACGATTTTTTAATCAACCGTGACCACGATCCATGCGTGTCGGTCGAAACGTCGCGTCGGGCAATCAATATAGGTATATATTACCTTTTAAATACTTTATCGCGAGTAAGATCCGTTAACTAGCATTATATTAAGTAGGTACCTAGTTCATAATAGCCTGATAATGTCTTAGTTTATATACAATCTCCTACAACAAAAAAACGAAGTCTTTTGGAACTGGGTACACTCATCGCACGCGCTGGTACGGGCGCGGGGGTGGGCAGAGTAAGACCCGCACACCCCCGCGCTACAAGGCCAAGTATGAAACGATGTTTACTATTTGTTTTGCTTCGAAAAATATAAATTATGAGCAATATTTTTTAAAATTGGTTGCGATTTGCTTCTTCCTGTTGTCGACGTCACGTGACGATATTATGACATCACATTTCGTTTCGAATATTATCATTTACTATTTTACTCACATCACTCACTCATCACATCACAATCATAATTTTTTAACTAGTTAAGTACTATTAATGTGTTCATATCTGGTTTGGTTGACATTGTAATAAAATGAATATTCGGATGTAATAGTAATATTACATGAGATAAATATTTCTTGGACGTCGTTGTCACCATATATCCTTATAATTATTATTTAGACACGAATATTTAAATAAATCATACCAAAGCATGAATAGTGTTTTAGGATTAGTAACATCGCATTTATCATGGTATATTAATGTGATGTTTACTTACATAAGTACCACAATACCTATTCATTAAGTAGGTAGGTACTTATCTATTGTTTTGTTACTTGATTTTAAACTATTATTACATATTAATTATTGATTTCCCTACAAAATCAATAATTAAGATGGATATAAAAGTAAAAGAATACAATGTCAATAATTATTATGACATAGTTAAAAGATTACGAGCCATGACTAATAAGCGTAAAGCATACCTACTAACTCAGTTGTTTTTTAAACTATTAATAGGTACATTGTATTTTATAGGAGGTATATCAATAATTATATTATTAGCTTTAACTTCTGTTAAAGTATTAAGCAGGTCCAGATAATTAATATTTCATAACAAAACTTCAGTTGACAATCAAGCTTCGACTCTCTATTGAGAATTGACGCGGCAGGCAGGCGCGTTACTCGACGCCGCGGCTACCGGCAGTGCTCATACACGATATTATACACGAAAATTCACGAAGCTGACCGGAATAAACCGAACGCCGCCGCCGGGCGATACTCGCGCGTGCGTGTGATTTATTTATTTATTTATTTATTTATAAGGTTAACCAACAATTGTTTACACGGATACATTCATTGAAAACTTAAATAACTACAAAATACATTAACAAGTGTAACAATTATTTATAGGTTAACACCACATGCATTACAATTAAATTAATTTAAATAAGCTTTAAATTATTTATCATTTCTAATTATATATATCTTGTATTTATATGCTTTAATTACAATATAATTACAGAAAGAGAATAAATTACAATAAAAATAACTAACATTTACAAATAACATAACAAATAGTATCCATAATAGTTATAAAAGCATTACTAACATTAAGGTGAAACTCTGTATATGATTAAGTATTTGAGCAGAGATAATATCAAGTAAAAAATAGCAACAGTATGGTTCATAGTTATAATAAATTATTATTGACAATTTTATCATTAACAATGTGTCATATTTATGTTTTATTATGGTTGATAATGCCTGTTACTATTTTGCCTATACCATCAAGATGGATGTCAATTAGGTCGCTACATCCGTTTACAATCCTACACATCCTGACTATGGGTGAGTTTGCCCCTAGAACAGTCCTTCACAGGGGTGGGCACAGTGGTGTTATACGATTCCTGGGATACCTAGCTGATGCACGAAATCTAAAGTGACCCAGCAACTCTGGACAGTCAATTTTATTTCGGATGAGTTTGTATGCAAATATACCGTCCGCCACGTTCATGCGTAAAGATAGTGATTGCATTCCGAAATACTGCAGACGTGCATGGTAGGTGGGTAGCTGTTTGACCTTATTGTTCGCAAATGCGAGGTGCCACAGGAAACGCTTCTGAACCCGTTCTACGCGTAACATATGCACTGCATAGTGGGGTCTCCATACAACACTGCAATATTCCAGGATACTCCTGACTATGCTGTTATATAACATGATTTTTGTGCTATTTTGGCGAAATTCTTTAGTATTTCGTAGTACAAATCCTAGTATTCTTGATGCCCTCTTAACGACACTGTCGATATGTGGAACAAAAGTTACTTTGTTATCGAAAATAATACCCAAATCCCTAATATAGTCATGTTCCTGGATTTTGTGTTCTTTTATATAATAATCCCAGTGTATATTATGGTGCTTTCTAGAAAATTTTATGCTATTACATTTTTTAACATTGAGCTCCATTTTATTGTTTTTACACCACTCCACAACACGGTCTATGTCTGACTGCAAAAGCTCACAATCATGTATGGAATCAATTGTCCTAGCGAATTTCAAATCGTCAGCGTATAAGAAGTACTCTGTAAAATTAAGGCAATCGGGTAGATCGTTGATATATATATTAAACAGTGTCGGAGCTAGATGAGAACCTTGAGGGGCGCCAGAGGTGATGCTATAGTCCGCAGATCTATAACCGTTTACAACGACATAGAATTCACGATCCGTCAAATATGAATTAATCCATCGTAATAAGGGACCGGTGATCCCATAAGCCGAAAGTTTATAGATTAATATAGAGTGCGAGATTTTGTCGAAAGCTTTGCTCAGATCTGTATAAATTACATCATACTGTTTATTTGCATCCATCGTTTGTATCACAGACTCTGCGAATGTTACCAAATTTGTCGCTGTGGACCTTGATGCTACAAATCCGTGTTAGTGCTCACTGATGTACAGCTTAAAGTGACGTTGGATATATGGACACACCATCGACTCAAAGATTTTAGCGAAAGTTGACAAAATTGATATGGGCCTATAGTTGCATACGATATCTTTCTCGTCAGATTTATGGACAGGGACGACTTTAGCTTTTTTCCACTCTAAAGGAAAGATACGATAAGATATTTTTAATATGATTGTAATTTGTTTTGTGCAATAAATAAATAAATAAATAAATAAATAAATAAATAAGATACCTGACGCCAATGATGCGTTGTAAATATATAATAGGGGAGAGACTAAGGCTGTCGCACAAGCCGAGATGAAGAATGGTGGAATACCATCTGGACCGGATCCCTTATTAATGTCTAGGGATTTTAGTGCTTTGAGCAGTGATTCCTGTTCTAATATTGGGTAAGTTAAGCTCTGACTGTTGTTTCTTAATGAACGTAGACCTGCAGAATCATAATTGTTAATTCCCATATCACGACAGTAAACAGATGAGAAATAGCGCGCAAAGAGTTCACAAATGGTAGACCCGTTAGATGTGGTGGTCTGTCCATTTGTCATGGTCAAAGGGTAAGCAGTACCACCGCGTTTAGTTTTTACATGCGTCCAGAACAATTTAGGATTATTATTTCTAATTTCCGATTCTACGACTCCCATATAGTCATTGTATAGTTGTTTTGCTAAATTTTGGCATCTTTTAGAAAGTAATTTTAACTCTAGTTCATCCATTGGATTTTTATATTTTTTTAAACGCAAACGTAATCTATATTTTTCCTTTAAGGATCCAATTATGGATTTGTTAAACCAGGGAGGGTATCGGGATTTTACTGTTTGAGGCTGAGTCCTGAGTCATGGCGCATCGCGGACGCGGAATTCCCCGCGCACAAAACAAATGCTCGACATGTTTGAAGCTGTCCGAACTGCGAGCGGGCGCGCACACGATCCGGCGCATTATGCTGGCGGATCCGCTTGTCAATACGCGTCTTTTGATTTTAACTGGCGGATAGTGCATTCAATTACTTATAATGTCGATTGAAGAGTTTCCTGTGGACGATTTTATTACGGCGGTGATGGAAAAGCCTTTCATTTTGATGTCCAGGCACCCTGAACATAAAAATAAAAGACTTATACGGATAGCGTGGCACGAAATTAAACAAAAGTTTGTTGGTCACAGTGGTAAGTTTATATGCATTAATTTAGTATAGCATATTCACCGTCTCTTCTTGTCATAGATAGAATTTCGTGCTTTCTTTTTTTTACATTATACATTATGTCATGAGTAAAGAAACTACTTCTTTCTAGATACTGTAAACGTTTCATTTGTGAAAGTGACATTTTATTATATAAATATGATATGCACAGCACTATACGCGTGCGAACGCAGGTGCTCTCCAACGTGTACTAAGGACAGGCGTCCGCTTATTCATACGCTCCGCAATCCGCATGCGCGATGCGTCGTGACTCAGGACTCAGCCTTACGGATTGGCACAAAGTTATTAATAGCGCTTTTAAGCACATCATAGAAAACTTTCAACATATCATCAACGTTATCACATCCCTCAAATAGTTGATTCCAGTCTTGCTCACATATAAACTTGTTAATCTTCTCGTAATTAGCTTTACGAAAGTTGGGCATCGCGTTTGACGTGTTGTATGGGAGGCTATGGTCATTTATAAAAGAGAGTGAAATATCTAGGGGAGGGTGTAATTTATCCACAAGGGTTAAAGTGCTATGAGATTCAGATACACGGCACGAGGGCGCCGTAGACAAAACTAGATCCAAAATACGACCAGAGTTGTTTTTTACATTATTATACTGTGCGTGTGATTTGATTTCAAGTATGGCGTAGTGGTTTAATCGTTTAAACCGGGTACTTATCGACGTGCGGAGTGTTATGGGTTCGATTCTCACACAGAAAATAAATTATGTTCAACAGATTTTTTGTGTTGTGTCTGTTATACGGCAAAAGAGTAACTGTACGAGCCTTTTAAAAAAAAGTGCTGGTTATTATATTTATTTTTCGATAGTAAATTCAAAATAATCTATGTGATGTATTTTATAAATAGTCATAACTCAGTAAATTTCAACAGAGGCTATTAGGCATTGCACAGTTGTTTTCAAAAATCTGAGTGCAATATTTTATGTTATTTTATATTTACAATTATAGTGAAATACCTATAGATAACTAACTGCCAAAGTAGAATTCTATACGCCAATGAGTTATTTTCAAAGTACCCGAACATCAATCACAATCGCATAAATAATGAAATATATTGTTTTATTAATACTTTTTAAAACGCATTCATTAAAATTATATGAAAAAAATATATACAAGGTCAAATTTTGACAGCAACACGATATATTTACGAAAATCTGACCGAGTAAATGAGAATCACCAAAGTGTGATCGTACGCATTTCGGCACACAACACTATAGGTAGATAACTTTTATTTTCAAGGTTGCGCACATTTTGCATCGGCTCGTTTAAATAATTATGTTCTATCCGCGGTAAACAGTCAAGTACCTATTTTACTGTCACAACGCCATCTCTTATGAGCTGTTATCAAATAGGATTCGGAACTTGTGTACTTGTTATGGGTAGATGGCAGCAGTGGCGCTAGTTTTGTGCTGCCATCTAGTGTAAAAAGATAGGTACCAAAATAGCAAGTAGAATAGCCAGAGTTAGGCGTGTCCAAGATTTTTGTATGGGATTGAGTATCTGTACTAGTATAGTATTATATTATCTGTGGTAAGGGTTTCAAATTGACACAAATTACTTTTAACAAATATATGTACAGACCGGGAACAGATAAATTTTTATTTTTTTGATTAATATTTTGCATCTGTCAGTACATTTTAACATACATACTGCTCGGAGGCACTTTTCAGGGCCTGAAATGCTTTATCAACGTCAGTCAAATTACCCCAAAATATTATACCGTACTTGAGTGTAGAAGAGACATATGCGTGGTATGCAATAAGAACAGTATTACTGTCTGCAACCTTACTTAAATTATATAGAGCATAGAAATACTAGTTAAGTTTTTTTATCATATTGTCTATATGTTTTTTCCATGTCATGCTTAGATCTAACCATATTCTCAAAAACTTAGTATGATCAATTTTACTAATGGTGTTGTTATCATAATTTATATTCATATTAGTATTATTGCTTTTTTGCCTTTATGTCATTATGTGGGTTTTCCCGAAATTTATTTTTAATTTTTAACTTTACTGAAACATATATACAGAGCGTGGGAAAACTCACAAAATGCTATTGGTGTTTTTTGCGACCTCTCAAAAGCATTTGACTGCGTCTGTCATGATACGCTCATACGGAAACTAAGGCATTACGGTGTTCAGAGTAATGCACTGGATGTAATTACGTCGTATTTGAATAACAGGATTCAGTGTGTAGATGTCAATGGTACAAAATCAAATAGCTTACCTGTAAAGCTAGGGGTGCCGCAAGGTTCGATTTTAGGCCCTTTTTTATTTTTAATTTATATAAACGATTTACCTTTTTATTTGAACAATATTTGTGACGTTGTACTGTTTGCTGACGATACTTCCTTAATATTTAAAGTAAATAGGAATAGGGACCATTTTGACGAAGTAAACAGTGCATTGATTCAAGTAACAAAATGGTTTACTTTAAATAATTTAGTACTGAACCCCAAAAAAACAAAATGTGTTAAATTCATACTGCCTAATGTAAAACATCTTGGTCCTAGCATAACATTGAACGGTGAGGTACTGGAAGCAATAGAATCCACAGTATTCCTGGGCATTACACTTGATTCAAAGTTACAGTGGGGTGCGCAAATATCTTGTCTCTCAGCGAAACTTAGTTCGGCCGCTTACGCCATTAGAAAAGTCCGTGGATTAACTGACGTTGATACAGCTAGATTAGTTTACTTTAGTTACTTTCACAGCGTTATGTCATATGGAATATTATTATGGGGAAAAGCAGCTGATATACAAAGTATTTTTATATTGCAAAAAAGAGCTGTGCGTGCAATTTATCAATTAGGAACTAGAATCTCGCTCCGAGAAAAATTTAAGAATATAGGTATTTTAACTGTAGCATCACAATATATTTATTTTAATATCATGCATGTCCGTCAAAATATATATTTATACATAAAAAATAGTGACATACATAACATCAATACTAGAAATAAATATAAATTATGTGTTCCATTCTACCGTCTACATAAAGTTCATGGTTCCTTCATGGGTCTTGGTATACGTTTTTATAATAAAATCCCGAGTAATATTCTAGAATTACCAGAGAATAAATTTAAAGTTAAAATTAAAACTTGCTTAATTTCTAAAGCATATTATAATATAGATGATTATTTAAATGACAAACATCCATGGCACTAATATTTGCATTAGATCACAGGATATTAAATGACCAATACTAACACTTATGTTTTTTTTTAAATATATGTATATATATATATATATATTTTTTTTTTGTAATATTACACCTTGCTTAAGCTGGAATTTGCATTACTGTTACATTCAGTCGTATTTTAATCAAGAAGAATGTGCAATGAAGACAACTCGTGATTATGGACAGTTCCGTTAAGCTTTCTTTTGAGTCTTATCCTGTATTCTGGTTTAGTGGCATTCGATAATTTACTTCTACATTTTATTTAAACAATTAGATTAAACTACGGACTATAATCACGTCTTGTCTTGATTATTTATGTACATGTAAGTGGATGCTCCTATTTACCATACTGCTGCTTTAGAGGCTACCATCAATTTTTATCAAATGCTTGAGTATGTTGAGTAGTAGTTCATGGAGAAATGGTTGCAGCACCTTACAGTTATGATTTGTATATGAAATATTATTGTACACTTGGCGATTAAAAAGAGTGGCTATGAGTTTCTTGCCCGTTCTTCTCATGAGCCCTACACACCCTAGCTTTGCTGAACGTGGCAGTAAATGTAAATTCACTGGAAAAAATTTACGTGTAACTTTGACATTCATAAGTGTTACCTTGTAACCTAATTTGAATAAATTTATTTTGATTTTGATTTTGATTTTGATTTTAATTGTTTTCGTTTAGCCACAGTATAATCTTACGTAAACTATCATTTATTTCTGACTTATGAGTTTCCCGATAAAGATAAAAGTGCAGTCATCAGCAAAAAGAGTCATGGGATGTTTTATGGCTCTACGGAGATCATTTATGTAGCACAAGAATAATAACAGGCCAAGGACGCTCCCTTGGGGTACACCGGCATTTATATATTTCTTTGTTTCGATTGGTATGCTATTTCAGTTTTATTGTGATTATATTATATTATTTGTCTTCGATTAGTAAGGTAAGACAATAGTCTTACCTTACTAATCGAAGACAAATAACTTGTATTAATAAATTTCAAGGCGTTATCTCTGATACCATACTTATATATATTTTTCAGTAGGATTTTAGTGTCAACAAAGTCAAAAGAACTTACTTGGTATTTTTTTATCCATATTCGTAACGATATCATTAATCAATATATAAATGGCCATATTTATATTTTTACACTTTCTAAATCCATATTGTTCTTTTGATAGTATATTGTATTTTCCAGAAAAGAGTAAAGGTTGTTATAGATATTTTTTTCAATAATTTTCGAAAATATTGAAACAAGTGCGATGGGCCTGTAATTATTAAGTTTTGATGGATCATTCTTTTTAAATAGAAGCTTTACAACAGACAGCTTTAGCTGCCCAGGAAATTGGCCGTTTTCTACACATAAATTAATAATAAAGCTAAGCACAGGAGAGACTATAGATAGATACGACATCATCGTGACCTGAGCTGCTAGTATTTTTTAGATGATTTATTATATTATATAATATGTAATTTGGTATTGAAGGGAATAGAAATATCGAATTAGAATTAATCAATGATAAATAGTAATCAATGACATGATTAGTACTATTTATAGATTGGACGTGGTCAACAAAATAATTATTAAATAATTCTATAACAATATTCGGATTTGTTACAAATTTTCATCTACAAGTAATTTTATAGGGCCATTGTTTGGTTGGTAAAATTATGATGAGTTAATAATTTCCAAGTAGCTTTAACGTTATTTAACGCATTGTTAATGAAATTACTATTTTGCACCATTTGTGTTATTTTAATAATGTGTTTCAGACGTTTCGAGTACATTTTGAATTTATTTTTATTTAATGAATTTGGGTGACGCCTCAGCTCCCTCAGCATACCACATTTACGTTTACAGCATAGTTTAATACCTTTAGTTATCCATTTCTGTGATTTTATGTTAAAGGAATCTCTGTTTGACTAACAGACTTCGGTATTTTAATCTTTCTTGTTTATTTAATAAGAACAACGTTCGCCCCAACCATTATGCCAGTGTTATGAGGAACTTTATAAATATTGTAAAATCCTTACAAAGAAAACCCACTGCCAACAACAATTTGTAGTTTCAAAATAATTTTACATGTAGGAACGGAAGGTACAGCACTAAATAAAACACTTAATCTGCAATGCCATCTATGCAGTGAAGCATGCACGATTGTGAATGGTGGTGAAGGTCGTCTATATATTATATAGACGACCTTCATCACGATTCACAAGCGACACTACTTTCTGTCGTTACGGGAAAATTGAAAATTGTTGGCGTTATTGTAAATGACGTATACAGTTGTAGGGGTCTCGGGTTCGAACCTACGTCGCGCACCTCTGACTTATATGACTTTTCGAAATTATGTGCGTATTGATTGATAATTATCGCCTGCTCCGTGCCTTGGAAAGCACGTTAAGCCGTCGGTCCCGGCTGCCATTAACATCTATGGCAGTCGTTACTGGGAAGTCCCTATAATATCCTGACACTGGTCTAGCCTTAGGGTATCGTTAGCCTTCGGATTGCGGAGGTCAGGTGGCAGCCGCTCCGTGTAAAAACTGATATCCAGTCAAATTCAGTTAGACCAGAAAAGCCGACTCCAAGTGACTTGGGAATAATAAATGCTAAGGAGAAGAAGTTGTTGGGGGTGTGAATGACCGCTATTGCTATCTTATTTGGCATAGACTATAGAATGCTTGCTTATGTACATACCTACCTATATAAAAAACATAGTTACTTGTATCTTATCATCGCTGACCGACACGACGAGGAGACCAGGTAGCCACCCTTCGCTCGCATCTGCACACACACCATGAACATGCCTGGAACAAATATTATAAACAAAAGAGTAAAGCTTAAAAAAAGAAAAGAATAATAGAAAATTCTGTTACAAATGACTAGTATTTTTGTTGACTCCTTTAGCTAAGCTAATATGTTTGTGTTAGGAGTGGGTTTACTTCGATAGTGGGTGGGATTCGATCCTACGATCTCTTGATCGCAAGTCCGATGCCCTTTCCACATATAAGGTCGTATAGTAGACCCTATCGTCATCTCAGCCGAAACTCCGAAAGACGTCCTCTGCTGGACGTCGGCCTCTCCCAAAGTTTTCCACAAAGACCAGTCTTTAGCCAACCGCTTTCTGCGATCCTTAACTCGTCAGTCCACCTAGTGGAGGGCCTACCTTGCTGCGCATTTCGGTGCGTGGGCTCGCCACTTTAGAACCTTTCTGACACAACGGCCATTGGTTCTACGCCCTGTGTGCCCTGCCCACTGCCATTTGAGCTTGGCTACCCGGAGACCTACGTCGGCAACTTTAGTTTTTCTGCGGTCCTTCCTCATATCTGATTCGATCCAGCAGGGAAACTTCGAGCATAGCTCTCTCCATCGCCCTCTGAGTAACCTTGTGCCTTCTGATAAGGCCCATAGTAAGCGACCACGTCTCTGATCCGTAAATCATCACTAGCAACACACACTGGTCAAAGACGTCGTCTTGAAATACTGCGGTATATTGGGCGCAAAGATATGTCGTAGCTTCCCGAATGGTGCCCAACTTCTGAGTGTTTTGCAGTAGGCAGCAGTAGCCTATGGCTAGTATAAAACACTCAGAAGTACCTAGTAATTAGATATGTATGAGTAGATGGGTCAAAATATATTGGTACACATATGTACATATCTACACATTAATAATTATTATAAAGGTTGATAAACCGTTGGTTCCCTCTGGAAAACAGGCGTGAATCTATGTATATATGTGTGTATAAAGATTGATATTGTGTGTATGTTTGCGTGTATGCATGTAGGTAATTTGTTTTTGTTATTGTTTGTTCAGTTTATGAAGTCTCAGTTTTTATTCCCGGATAGGCTGGGTTAGGAAACTTCTAGTAGCAGCCTGGACTTTGGAAATGTACCTGGGCACAGGCGACATGCTCGCTCAGACTAAATGTGGTTAAAATACACCTCTCTCTGTCTATCCTTTCAGGACTACAAGAGTGATTTTTCTTATATTTCTTTTCCTTAAAATATTTAATAACTTATTAGTGATAGCTAAAAATTTTCAATACATAACACTACTCTCATTCTATAAAAGTTACTTAATATTGCACTTTGATTTAGATAAATGAGTGGCACATTATCCGCTGATGATTCAATACTGTTGGCTTTTGATCCGTGAAAGGTGATTGCACTTGCGTTACGTACATTAAGAGGGCTCGTGACGCGTTAGCATATGACAATGACGGGCTTATACTCGTATAGCTTTCAAAATAAGGCAAGCATAATATATCATTTCAACACTAAATGAACTGTTTGCTATCTTGTTTTTTCTTTATTTTCAACTAGATTTTGGCCGCGGCTCCAACCGAGAGCAGTAACTTTATTCTTTAGGATGTCCCTTGCATGTCATGAATGGACTCACCAAAGCACACAAAAGGCATGCATATGCTAGCTTTTAGCCTTCTATGCCAACTGGAACTGTGCCCAATTGAAACTGGCTTACTGTCGATTGACCGACAAGTTATTAACATACTGCGTTTAATCCAAGTCCATAGAATTAGATATATCGAGCATAATGTAGCCTACAAAAATGGCGCCTGGTGAATTGTACTTCTTGCGGACGAAATCCCGGCCAAAACTAGGGTAATGATTGGCATATATAAGAAGGGGCCAAGTGACTAAGACCCACGTCAGAAATGTCTGGTGCTCACTCCAGATTGGTTTCAACCCTAAATTATAGGGTTGTAGACCATCGCTGAAAGGAGCTAGGACTACCTTAAAAAATAACCCAAAATAAGTTTGCGTTTACGGCGGCTTGTGATCGTGAGAAGCGATACATGCAATCGAATGATAATTGTATTCGAATTATAATCGAATGAAAACGCACTTTTTTACTATTACTAATTCTTGTAACCAGACTTGACAAACATTTAAATAACAGGCACAAAGGACATCTCAGACACGGAACAACTATTTGTGGAGTACACACACCTTTTTCCCATGTCCTATTATCCACAAGGTAGACCGACGACCTGTTAAGGGTTGCGAAAAGCGGTTGGCCCGCTCAAGATCTATTTGTGTGGATAAGCTTGGGAAGACCTTTGTCCAGCAGTGGACATTTTTCGATTGACATGATGAAGTGGGGCTAACCCTAAAGTTACTGGCACAGTGGCGAGGAAAACACTTAAAACATTGGGCAATCCATGCGTCATCATGTTAATGATTGTAATTACTCACCTAAGTCCTTATTAACTTGAGACTCCGGCATCTCCAGCATCAGCTTGATGCGGTACGGCTGCTTCGGCATCAGTATGTGACTCTGCCGCGTCAGCTGAACATACGCGTATGGGTATGAACATATCCCTGTTTTGGCCTCGCAAGGCCTGGAAAATGTTATTGTACTCATTAAGATGTGGACTCACTGAGACATCATGTCTGTATTTACTAGAACAGGCAGAGGTGTACTACATTTAGTTGGGTATATTTTAGGTGTCAGTGTAATACATGGTGTGCTTGCTGTTGCCTTTGCCTGGGCATGTTTATAAGCGTAATGTTGCTACTAAGATTTTTCTAACAGAAAAGCAACAACTGTAAGTGAAATTGGATATTGGTTGGAAACATAAGTACAACCAATCTTAGACATAGAAGAACTCTGTGTGGATTACACAATTCTTACTTATAATAACTCTACTGCAATATTCATGCATGTGTTTCCATAAATAATAATTTTTTTAAACCTAAGACTTGGCAATCAAGCTGACATCTGATGGTAAGAGATTGCCATGTATAAGGGCTATTAATATTGCTTGCTTTCCATGGAAAGATACTGTGATATGGAATGCATACTAGGATAAGAGAATCTGAGGGTTAATCTGGTTTTCATATTATTGGGTAAAAATATCTAAACATTCTCAAAAACTTTTACATAAATAATATTAATAGGATGTTTACCAATTGGTGAACAAAATAATAATGTAGTTTCATAATTCAAAATGTAGTTACATTATTATTAAAATATATTTTGAGTAAATAAAGTAACATTTTTATTTGATGATAATCAAGAATTGCACTTTTTTGGTTGTTTAAAGATTTCTAAGGTCACATTACACTCTGACTAATTATTTATAGAACACAGCTAAAAAATTGTGGAAATACCAAAAACCTATATAGATAAAATAAAAATATACTATCTAAACATATGTTGCTTCTGAGATAATATACATTTATTTTATCTATAAATTAACATGTGGTCCCTACCTACATATACAATTATATCTATACAGTAGGCAAAAACACATGTAGTAAATTTATAATAATTTACACCTCTGAAGGGATTATAAGAAAAACAAACACAAAATTGTTCAAATTATTCTAATCAATAACAAGTTCAGTATAACTTATTCTAATCAATAATAAGTTCAGTATGTTTGGAGGGAATCTAGATGCTGTCTCCTTATCTGTCAAGATCACGGCTCCTTCCAATACAAGGTTCTTTTAGTGATCAATCTTAGTCTAAACTCATCTTTTGGATGTGATGGCAGGTTTCAGAGTAACATCAATTATGTTTTGTTTTGCAATAAACAGGTTGGTAATAGTACAATACTTTGATTATAAAAGAATTAAAACATTATAAATAGGTACTCACTTGAACTGAAAATGCACTGGCCGTATATGTGTAACATTTGGCATGTAAATATTATAAAAGCCAACATACATAAATATTGATAACCACAGTATAGCCGTAAGAAATAACGTAATTATTGCAAGTCTGTACACCAATTCCTTAACACTCGATATACTATCATCAGTCTTCTTTTTATATCCCAAATATTGGTTCACAACAAATGCCTCTAGAGGCCTCCTAACATATTCCCTAACAACAGTAAATGGATTCAAATAATCAAATAGCGTCATTTTTTCTCTCGTTGTTAAAATAGGCTCAAAGAAACTGTTCCGTGCTTAATCGTGGGTAGATAATAAACGAATATAAATGATATTGATAGTGCATATCGATAGTACAAGGGTTAAATCCACTTTGATACTAGCGTGATAAATGACGCAGTGTACCACGGATGCTAATAGATTAATATGATAACGGAAGGAGGTCGGATATAATGGAAATTATTTTTGTTATTGTTGATAACACCAAGTTAAGGTCAATATTTATCTATTATGATAAAGTATAAACTTCAAGATTCAAGTTTCAACCCATCGAATTTTGACAGATCCTATCAATCGGGGAAATTTTATTGGATTTCCAATTCTAAAATATTTAAATACCCTATTATTTTAAATAATAAAGCAAGCCAGGTTCACTGTCTCTGGCATTTAATTAAAAATATGTGCTCAAATTCTTGATACTTTTATAAATTGGCAACATTTTAATTAGTGTTAACTTTCGGCTGATATTGATTCATTCTACGTATTAAACTAATAACATACTAAGCAATTTACGTTGCGAATTCAATTGTCTCCTCCTAAAACGTAGGTGCTTGCAGCTTTCATTTATCATCTTATGTCGACAGGTCGACTAAATTATATATTTTTATTACATGATTAATCAATTATAATAACGTATTTTAATAATATAACTTTTATAAATATCTAATTTGGAAAATGAAACGTTTCCATCAAATGTCAAACATTTGTTACATTTTTAATTTTGTTATGTAGCAAAGCGTTCCACATCCAAGTTCTACCAACTAACATTCAACTGTCCACATGAATACAAGCTAGTGATATGCAATATTTCGTAAGCGTGACAGAAACAAAACAATCATTCATAATGTTACAGGCTATTATTTACGTGGAACGTTTCTGATCATTCAAATATTTCAAATCAAAATATAAGTCAGATGTTGGAAAAGATAAATTACTTTTTGAAAATTTAGTTAAGTTTTGTATTGAAAATGATACATTTGCGAAAATCTAAAGTACCATGTTCAAAAATACATCGGGGCTTTGCCTCGAATACTATGCACCTACCCTGTAGCGCAAATATGCCTGCTGCAGCCTATCAACCACATAACGTAGAAAAAACGAAATATGAAGAATGGGAAAGACGAAATCTATTCAAGGCTGAAAATCCGTCTTCACAGACTTCGTTCAGCATGATCTTGCCGCCGCCGAATGTCACCGGGAAACTACATTTAGGTTATAATTTTAAATAACTAACCTTTATATTCTTTCTACTATCATTTAATATTTTAATAAGGGCTTAAGCAACATTAAAATGCGTAATTTCCAGGTGTCCTACTTATTATAAATTAGCTATTTCCGGCTAATTTACAATAAGTCTGACATTAAATAAGAATGATTTTCAAATGATCCTCATCTCAAACAGCTATTAGAAGTTTTGAAATCAGTTACAGGCGACAATAATATGGTGAGCTGACAAAGAGACTACGAGATAGGAAACCAGTGAACGGAAATAAATGAAATAAAAAAAAAACAACAGAGGGAGTAGTGGGGTTAGAAAATACATTTACTCAGGAGTTTTGGCTATATTGTTTGCTTTACGCAAACAGGAGGGTTGTTTTACTCAGGCTTGTTTTGTCTCAAAGTATTATCTTCATTAGGTTTGCATATAACACAATATTAGATGCAATAAAATATACCAGTATTACATTTGTTTATACCTAATGAAGCAAAGCAGAAGCATACAACGCCTACATTCTACGTTAGTTCTATAAGCTATGTATCAGTTGGATATTGCATAGTCTAAAGAACTATATGCTTAGTATACCCTTTTATTTTCTTTTTTATGTAGAGACTAAATTTCAATGACTGATCTAGAAACATGCTTTGTTAAAATTAAAGTCCCAGTTTCTGGGTAGTCTGTCTATTATAAACTACATATTTTACTGGCCCCATGCTGAGGGAACTTATCTCTAAGTCTCACTTACTAAGTTTTATAGCACAACAACAACTTCACCTACCCTTTAACCCTGAATGGACCAATGAGGTGGTCAAATAAGTAAATATTACTGTGATAATTTTCAGGTCATGCATTGGCTTGCACAGTTCAAGATGTAATAGTAAGACATAAGAGATCCACTGGTTACAATGTACTCTGGCTGCCAGGAACAGATCATGCTGGGATTGCCACACAGGTTTGTTTACTTACTTCTTTACGCATACAGCCCTTCAAGAATATGTAGGGCAGGCACATAAATCAATCAAAACAAGTAGATGTAATGAAGAACAGATTTCTCAGAAATCTTATATATCCTATGTCCTAGTGGAGGAAATTATTATTCTTGCGTAAGTATCAAAAGATCATGGGTCAATCTTCCTTAACTTTTTGATAGTCTTTTGCACCTATGCAGTGCCGCCAAGGCGTTTCCTTTCACTTTTTGCCAGACAGACGATGTCTGAGCCCAATCCTAATACAAGCATTTAGAGTAGCTTGGGGTTAAAGGAATACTAATAATTTGTAACAATTCTGGAATGGATCTTTTTAAGGAATAGGAAAGACCTTTTCTTTAAAAAGTAAGGTAAAGAGATCCATTCCAATATAATTCCACTATATTTTTAGATTGAGGATTAATATATAATTTTATTTTTATTTTCCAGGGTGTTGTAGAAAAATACTTAAAATCAAAACAGGGCATCGATCGCCACGAAATTGGGCGGGAAAAATTCATAGACGAAGTTTGGAAATGGAAGGAAACACATGGCGATACTATTTGCAGTCAGTTACGAACGTTAGGCTGTTCTTTAGATTGGTCCCGTCAAGTATTTACCATGGATTCGAGGCACACACATGCGGTCAATACAGCCTTTCTACATTTGTTTAAAAGAGGTCTCATTTACCGAAAGAAGGCTTTAGTAAATTGGTGTAATGAATTAAAATCCACAGTGTCAGATATAGAGGTGGAAAATATGATTATAAGTGGACCAACAGATGTTAAACTACCAAATTATGATAAGCCAGTCAAATTCGGCAATATTTATAATTTTGCATACAAATTGTACGATTCGGATAAAGAGATTGTGGTGTCTACTACTATGCCAGAAACCATGTTGGGCGATACGGCTATTGCTGTCAATCCTAATGATGAAAGGTAATTTGTACTGAATTTTGTATATAGCTATTAGGTTCAAACGAACTGTCTATTTGGGGCACTGCCTCGTCAGTCCACTGGCGTATTTATGTTATGAATAGTAATGGTATATTCAATTTTGTGAGGTCATCTTCACACGTAATTTGAATTTCAGTTAAGATTCGTGTCTCTGAATGTTTTATCAGACCAATAAATTAGAGGTGAACCAAATCCAAAGATAGTCAGTGGCGCCGATTTCGTTCGTGTCATGATGATAACTTACGCCAAAATTGTTCGGTAATCGGATTTGAGCAATATCCCTACAACATCACTGAAGTTGCAACGTATAGCTGCTCATGACTGTGTACAGTGCGATTATATAAACACTACATAATTATTAGGGGCTAAAGTATGAAATTACCGATTTGTGCCGAATAATTTAAACTCATTTTTTCTAAGATTTACCATATTTATTTAATCGAAATATTTACCCTCATTATCTATACATTGCTGCCGTCTAAACGGAAGTTCATTTATCCCTTTACGATAGAACTCTGAGGATCTAGATTCGACAAACTGTGTGAAAGCATTTTGTACTACCTCTTGGGAAGAAAATTTTTCAAATCGCGAAAAAAATGGTAGTCCGTTGGAGCAAGGTCTGGCGAGTACGGAGGATGACGTATGGTTTCTAACTGCAGCTCCTGTAGAGTTACAACGATTTCTCGTGCAGTGTGAGGTTTTGCGTTATCTTATCATGGAGCAATAATGGTGAAGATCGATTCACGAGTCGGGCTGTTTCACTACCAGTTTCGCCATCATTGTTCAAAGTTCGGCACATTAAACATCTGCTGTTATTGCTTGACCAGACCTGAGAAAGCTATAGTGAATAACACCATGAAGATACCACCAAACAGTTACCATAACCTTTTTATTGGTAAGCTTTGCTTTCGGGCACTGTTGCGGCGTTTGACCTGGGGTCAGCCATTGCATTTTTCGCTTACGGTTATCGTAAAGAATCCACTTTTCGTCACATGTCACAATTCGATCCAATATTCTTTTATTTCTGTACCGATTCAACAAGGTAACACAAGTTTCAACACGCAATTCTTTCTGCAGATCAGTCAACTCATGAGGCACCCATTTTCATATATTTTTATCTTATTGATTTGAAGCAAATGACCCAATATTGTAGGTAGGGTAACGTTACACCATGCCGCTAATTCCTGGGTAGTTTGACTCGGATTGGCATCCACCATCTCCTTCAATTCAGTGTTATTCACCTGTGGGCGGTCTTCCACGTGGTTCGTTCTTCAAGTAGAAGTTTCCAGTTTCCATTACGAAAGCGTTTATACCAAAAACACACGGTGCGTCCATTAGCAGACTCCTCTCCAAACGTAACGATGATTTTGCGAGCCTTTTCTGCCGCGTTAGTTCCGCCTAGTAACTCGTATTCAAAAATAACTCGGATTGTCGAAGTATCCATCTTTCCTGTCTAAGCTGAATAAAAAAAACAATTGGAAGCCGAAAATCGAATAGCGCCCATTTTTTAAAAAGAGGTTCATTGATGTATCATATGAAAAAAGTTTTACTCGAAAATCTCACACCATGAAGGTTTTATGTCAATTCAAAGTATCTATTACTATACAAAGGCAACTTCATACTTTAACCCCTATTATTTAAGGCCTGTTTTATGTGGACAGAAATAAACATTTATTATTATTGATTCAACCAATGGCCCAATGATTGACTCGTTTATACTTCCATACGGTGTTCATAGAGTGCTCATTGCTCATAAGTATAAGCGAGAGAGCCAATAGGCCATTCGTTGACTCGTTAGTACTTATGAGCATTCATGGAGTTTTCTAAAAGCTGGCGTAAATTGCAATGTTTGCAATATTTCTATAATAATGCGCTATTCTCGGGTATCTAAAACAAGGCCGGCAATCTATGCAGCATCCCTGAAGTCTTTATGAAATGGCACACATACAAGTTGATTTAAAACAAACAATATTATGATAAATAATATTTTAACTCTGTAACCGAACATCTTTTGTCATTACAGGTATAGTCACCTAAAAGGTAAGAGAGCAGTACATCCATTTACAAACATGTTAATACCAATCATATTCGACGACTTCGTTGACATGGAGTTCGGTACTGGAGCAGTCAAAATTACTCCAGCCCACAGCAAAGTTGACTACGAGATTGCCAAACATCATAACCTTAATCTTATACAAGTAATAGACGAAGATGGACTCATTCAAAACTCAGAACACTTTAATAAAATGCGGCGGTACGATTGTCGTCTAAAAATTGTACAACATTTGTACGACATGGATCTTCTTAGAGAAATATCTTCCCACCAAATGACTTTACCAATATGCAGTCGCACTGGCAACGTCATAGACCATTTGCCAAAAGAACAATGGTTCCTATCCTGCAGCCAATTGAACGAAAAAGCTGCAGAGTTAGTAAGAACCGGTCATTTGATTATTGAACCAGAAAAGTTCGTTAAGAACTGGCTGAATTGGACCGGAGATGATAGAGATTGGTGTATATCACGACAATTGTGGTGGGGACATCAAATTCCTGCGTACAAATGTAATGTAGATAAAAATGTGGTATGGATTGCTGCAATGGACGAAATGTCAGCTCGGATGGAAGCTTCTAAATATTTGAGAACGTTACCAGATCTGATTAATGCGGAAAGGGATTCAGATGTCCTTGATACTTGGTTTTCTTCAGGCATTTATCCTTTTGCAGTGTTAGGATGGCCTCAGTGTTACGAAAATAGGGACTACGAACAGTTTTATCCCCTAAATCTAATGGCTACAGGACACGATATTTTAGGCTTTTGGGTTCATAGGATGGTCATCTTAGGTTTAGAGTTGACCGGTCAATTGCCTTTCAACCAAGTTCTCTTACACGGCGTTATTTGCGATAGTAAGGGAACAAAAATGTCTAAAAGTAGAGGCAACGTGATTGATCCTATTGACGTTATTAACGGTATTTCCTTGAACGATTTGAAAGATAAAACTAAAGAAATGCATAAGATTGGGATTTTGAGTAAAGACGAATTGGACAAAGCATTGACTTATCACAAAGCGAACTTTTCAAGCACTAACGGTATTCCTGAATGTGGGGTAGACGCATTAAGGTTTACGTTACTCTCTCAAGATATAAAGTCACATTACGTTAACTTTGACGTGGCTATGTGTCATGCTAACAAGCTGTTTTGCAACAAAATCTGGCAGAGTATTAACTACACTAAACTTTCTTGTGCAAAACTACAGAAGTCGGAGAAAGAAATCACAACTAAAGACTTGACGAACGTTGATAAGTGGATACTGAGTAGACTGGCAGACATGGTTGAAAAAGTTAATATTTCAATGAACAATTATGACTTCCATATAGCCACTAAAGCTTTAAGAACATTAATTTACAATGAGTTCTGTGACGTTTACCTAGAAGCTACCAAACCAGGTTTCGAGAATCCAGCTTCAAAAACCGCTTATGCTCATGCCCACACGCTGTCAGTAGTTTTAAATACTTCTCTAAGATGTTTAGCGCCATTCATGATATATTTGACTCAGGAATTAATACCAAAGATACCAACATTTAAATCTAATATCATCCACAATTATAATGACACAACTAACGCTTATTTAGACTTCCCAAAGTATGAATACTTTAAAATCTGGAAAAATGATAGTATTGAAAAACGGGTTAGTAAACTTCTAAGCGCGGTCAACTTAGTCAGAGAGTTAAAAGGACTTTATAACGTATCTAATAAATTAAAACCTACTATACACATAAAAAGTACAGACTCAGATCTAATAACTGACATGGCAGATCACAAAACGATCATTTTGAATTTAACTCGCTGTTCAGATCTTAAATTCGATAAAGCCCCCGATAAAAATATCATCAAAGGTTCAATAGGAAAAGATACAGAAATTAATGTTGAATTAATTGGGGAAGACGCCAGCAAAGTAATAGTAGCAGCTAAAAGTAAATTAGAGAAACGAGCCGAGAAATTAAAAGAAGTGTTGTCAAAATTGGAGACCAAGCTTTCAAGCACACACTATTTGGCGAGTGTGCCCAAAACTATGCAGGATATAGACAAAGAGAAATTGGAAAACAAAAAGAAAGAATTGGAAGAATTGCAAAGACTGATTTAAATGTTAAGTAGAAATTAGTATAAGTATTATATTTTTAGATAATTCGGACTTATTTAGTGACGTTAAAAACTATGAATTACTGCCTTATTTGCGAATTATTTGTGAATTATAGTCATTATTTTAATAAATAAATTACTTACAACTTCAAAACGTAAGAAAATGAAACTAGAACCCATATGACGAGAAAACATCTTAATTATATAATTCATTCGAGTACGTCCACGTCCAAAAGCGGTGATATACTTTCCGCGGTTTTAGACGTATATAAATTAAACGCTTGCTAATAAAGTGTTATTCATAATAGCCAGTGCGGAATGCTGATTATAATTTTGCACTCCATATGATATAATGCGGTAATGACGTACTAAATAAATATTTCTAGGTGACCTACCTAATCTGCATATGGGTTCAATGCAGTAGTTTCTTTTGCAACAGTATTGATGTCTCGCATACAGAGCTTCACGAAATATGCGTAATATGGAATATGAGCCGGCGTCAATCACATTAAAATTATCTATTAACAACGTTAATTTTCAATATTCGTCTTATTACGTTTTTGATGGTAGTTGGTTTCTTTTCGTTTAAGACTGCAATGTATTATTTTGCGTACATCATTTAAGATATAAACTTCTGTATAAAATTATTGCAATAATGATGTATTAATAGTTCCGTTAGTTATGAAATTGTATTTGTGTACTGATGTTATTTAAATAGGTATTTAAAAAATAAGCAATATTAAATTGAAAGGTTTATTGTTTTAATATAAATCAATAAAATGTTTTAAAGTTACAACAGACAATAAATTTTATTTTAACATTAATTAATTGACTAACAATGGCCCCTTTTAGAAACCAAATAAAATAAAATGTTAAACTATAATTTTAGAGCCAAGAAGAGTGTTTGAAAACATACACAATTGTGCATTACAATAAACAATAGACAGACAGCCAAGTACTTTTTGGTTAATGATATTGATAACTAAAGAAAATAAATTTATATAAATAACATAGGTATCTATATATGCTTCTTGTTTTTTGTATTATGCTTACTTATATTAAAACAATTACATTTGACCAATAGAGAAAAGTGGAACAGACAAAATGCCAAGCTCTGAGCGTCGTAGATTACCAACGTCAAGATATGTATGAAAATTACATTTACGTAATATTTGTGTCACTGTATTATCTATCGTAGTTTCCATTACCACCACAGAGCATAAAAACGCGCCAGGTTCCTACTAGATACGAATAAATAGTGACTGAGGGACGGCGCTTAGCGCACAGTACTGTCAGCTTGACAAGTACGTTTGTGTCGACTGTGAAATTGTCATTAAAACGTCTGGTTGTATAAGATATGACAAGCAGAGTGTTAGAGACACTAGAAAGCTGGTTTAGTGTTTCATGTTCAGTGAACTTATCGTTGCACGATTTAGCCGTCTTCGTTATATGTGTAATATTAATATTTGTTTATTTGTAGAATTTAGTCTTTAGAAGTTAAGGTCATTATATATAACGTCTCATTATATAATTAAACTGTAATTGATATTCCGAAACTAAAGTATACCTTAGGTCATAAATATCAATAATATAGTTACACGGAAAATAACAGACTTGTTTCGTCGATATACAACATAACAGTACTTATTTAATTTTTAATATGATATAGCGTATTCTACTAGGTGATAATATAGCTTTCTAATGATGAAAGAATTTTTAAATAGTTTGATTAGTTTTTAAGTTAAAGAAAATAAAATATATTTATAATATTGGTATTAAATTATTGGTAAGACCTACCTAGGTACCTTACCTACCGGTAAAAGCTTTTAATTATCAATACTAGAGCAATGGAAATGTAACTACGATAGATAATAAGATTGGAGGACATAAATTGACATTTGTGCTGTAAAATCCTGTGATTTCAATTTTATCAAACAACGCTAACTCCAAACTTCAAAAAATAAATAAACTTTTACTTAAATCAAACAACTGAATATTTAATGTATACTTAAATAATAACACAATTGATATTTCTAACGAAAAACATAGCCTTACATCAGTGTCGTAGCGTGGGTGTCAGCCGCCCGGGGCGGCAGATAATTTCGCCGCCGTCTTTTTTTACTAATTTCATAAAAGACTATAGGTAATACGGTAATTCTACGGCACTTTTCGGCAAGAACAGTCATCATTATTGTGTATTGTACAGTTCGAATATTTACAAGATATTATTTTTATTTATTATGAAACTTTGCCGCCCCTTAAAATTGCCGCACGGGGCGGGCTGCCCCTGCCGCCCCCACTACGATACGCCTTACATGTAATCTACTAGCTCTCACATACGGATTCGCTTGGTTTAGTATACAGAAAATCATATTTTATTTGCATTAGGTTCCCAGATATCTACTTCTTACCCGCTGAACGGAATAATCAATCGAATGATACCAGATTAACCTAAAAAAGCATAGGAAGAAGGTATCAAACTAGGCATAATAATAAAAAGGTTAATTCAACTAAAATAGTATATCAATTTAAGTTACTATTGAGTCGCAGCGGCACATCGGTGGCCAAACACAATAGATTTTTAATTATGTCTGGACTACAGATTAAGATCGTTTACGCCTTGTGATCTGTTCCGAATAAGTAGCAATGTCGCAAGTAAGCGACATATTTTATGAATTTAAAATGTAGTCTATTTATTTAGGCTTTATCTTTAAAATGTTTTTAACACACTTTAGATTAAGGTAAAAGTGAATCATAAATGGAATATAATCGTACTAGATTTGCCCGCGGCTTCGCTCGTGTAAAGGAAGTTTAGTTTAGATTAATATATTAATGTTCATAACGTAACAATCAAACTCACATTCGCATTAATAATATTAACTAGATGACTGATGCAACTTCGTCTGCTTCACATAAGAGAATTTTGCAACATTTTCATTGATGCTCTGCTCCTATTGGCCGTAGCGTGATGTTATATAACCTATAGCCTTCCTCAATAAATGGGCTATCCAACACTAAAATAATTTTCAATTCGAACCGGCAATGCCTGAGAGCTTAGCCGTTCAACCAAACAAATAAACAAACAAACTCTTCAGTTTTATATTATTAGTATAGGTTAGGATTTGTAGACCTATTACTATGTAAATATTGGATTAAATATTTACGATGCGTAATGTGCATGCATCTGCAAGGCCTACAAATATAATTATAGTCTATCTATGATACCGTCTTACCGTAGTATAATAGGGTGTACTCAAAACATTTTAAAAATAAAGCCCAAATAAATTAATTTAATTTAGAATTCTCAAAATATGACACTTATCTGCGACGTTGCCGTTCGGAACACGGATATTCTATCAGATTTTTTAAAGGTTTATCAAAAGAAACCTATTTATTATTATGCCCAGATTGATCCCATCATCCTATCCTTTTTAGGTTAATTTCTTATCGTTTCCGACTTTGCCATTCACAAAAGGCCACATATCTTTAAGAATAATCGGAATAATTTTGAATTAGTACAACTTTCGCAAAATGTTCATGCTAAATCCTAAGACGATTGCAAAGGACCTTGGAAATCTAAGACTACGATATACACATAGGCTATGCATGAGTGCTTCTTTTCACTCACAATATATTAGATAGCAATCTGAATTGATGTTTTTGTCCTATCTGTCACTGTCAAAAATATGTCTTTATATTTTTGACAGTATATAGTGGCGTTGTGTCATTAACTGCAAAGGAGACCGACCACCTTGTATGGGACCCTGGCCTGGGCATGAACAATTTTATATTGTAATAACAATATTAATTTTCAGTAGCCTAAACTAAGTAGAAAACATTATTCTATGCAGTTTAGTATCGAGTTCGTTAAATAATAAAATAAAACAAAATAGCAAACACAAATTCACGTCCATATCCACTATAAGAGCGAACAAACGCAAAGCGAATGACGGAAACAGAATTGACAGATAAGTCAAGTGTTGCTAGAATATAAAAATAAGTTACCCAATACACTTTACAATTTTGTTATATTTTATCAAATATCATATCATTTTTACATTAATTATTATCTTCGAATTCAAAATATGAATAAAGTAAAAAATTAAAAAAATATCAACGTATTTTCAGATTTCGTTAATATTTCCAAATGTGATTTTTTTAAACACTTTCTTCCGGTTTTTGCTCACTATTTTTTTACAAGGCAACACAAACAAGTCATTTGGATTGTCCATTTGAGTTCCACGTTTTAAACCAAATGAAAATATTTTAAAAATATTTTATTATACATCAATTTCATACGACTGGATAGTAACCAATATTTATTATATATTAAAACAAAACATTTAAATATTACTTTGGGTATAAGACGATTGTCCACGTTCAAGCCGAATATGGACTGTCTCCTTTATTAATTAAAATTGAGCCAACTAAAGAAGCTTTTCATTATAAACAGATGTCTATAAAATAGGATTAGATTAATTATCCATGTCATCAGTTAGCACTTAGCTCATAAATTTCCTTATTACATATGATTAAAACTAAGGTGCATTCAACTTAATTAAATACATAAAATATTTATAGTTCGAGGCGGTATTGACTACCTGTCTAATCTGGGGTAGCCAAAACAAAAATTACTATTAAAACGGACAATAGAGAAAATTTAAATTAAACCGTTTATTAGTTCCATAGACACCTATTTTTAAATAAAACCGTGGAAAACTGACATTTCGTTGGGAAACCATAAAGTAAAAAACGGTTCAGGCGCCGCGCATATAACTGATTATATCAACTAATTCTAACACAATATATTAAATATATCTTAATCTAAATAACGCCTATGTTTAACACAATCTATATATTACAACACACACAGACATACACAAAAAAGATAAGTTCGCCACAGACACATTAATTAGTTTGTGCTATAAGTTTATACAGTCTGTGGAACGTGAAGCATGCTTGTGTGCATATACGCACTTTAATAGGCGCTTTATACAAGATGTAACATAAATATATTGTTTAAAATTAAACTACTTTATACGGCTTTTATCGCCTTGTTTATTTTTAAAACACTATTTTTACATAATTTTGAAACATTAAACTACTATTGTTATGTACACTGTTACTACTTAGTGTAGAATTCAATCATAATGGTTTTTATAATTTAAATAGTCAGTTGCACTCACTAATCGGTAAACGATTAGCGAGGTTAAGCAACGTTGGGTGCAGTCAGTCTTTAGATGGGTGACCGCGTAGTGGTATTTCACCTGAGCGTGTCCGTGCTTCGGAGGGCACATAAAAAGTCGGTCCCGGTTGTTGTCAAATTGCCAGCAGTCGTTAAGTCATGTCAGAGGCCTACGGGCGGCTTGAACAACTCTTGACAAAAGGTTAGCCAATAAACAAACGAAAAAAAAATTGAATAGTGTTTTACAATAGTAGTTTATAGTTTCAATATTATTTAATATCAAAATAATGCAGGTAATAATAGTGTATCAAAAAATAAACAAAGCTATAAAATCCTTATAACGTAGTTTAATTTTAATGTATAGCATTCGCGTAAACGTAAGAAATATATGATCATATATGACGGCCAGTCTAAAAAGTAACAACAGTATACCTACTTTATAGCTAAGGCGTACAGACGTTGACCCTGCTGGTGGAGGAGGATTTATCATTTGAGCTCATCATATATTTACTGCTGGAATAGATATTGATACTCGAGCCTATTTTACTTCAGCAATCATAATTATTGCTGTTCCTACCAGAATACATTTTTTAGTTGATTGGCTACTTTCCATGGGACTCAAATTAATTATTCCCCTTCAATTTTATCAAGATTAGGATTTGTATTTTTATTTACTGTAGGAGGATTAACTGGACTTAACATACAGATGTTTAGGCTTTTAATACCGTTATAATACCATATTCACGTGGACGAAGCCGAGTTCAAAAGCCTATATTGATGATGTTTTTCTAAAGCCTCGTTTCACGTTCAATGTTGGTGTGATGCCTAATAAGCGTGTCGCATTTGGCATAATTTTTTTCGTCTATAAGCATGCTATGCGGAAGGGCATTATTTGAGATTAAACGATATATACGGTATTACATTGTGTCCAGTACTATACAATAATTTCTCATATATAGTTATAGTTTTAACTAACATTCTTAAAGCCTATGTACGCAGCATTTTCGAATTATGATTGTGCCTTTGTAGCAGTGTAGCTATGTTAAAAATTATCATGTAAACAGGCTCTTAAAAGGATATGTAATTCATTAACAACTATTATACAACGTAACTCTTTTATACACACATATATATATTAGGAAAAGCCCTTTACAGTTTTCAGCTTTCAGTTATGTCAATTTTATCCATATTTCAAAGACGTTAAGGATTACTTTCAATTATTATCGATTCGATCACCACCACCTTTCAGTAAGTCTACGATGACAACACAGTATGCCTTTTCGAGCCATAAATGTATTTATACAAATTCATTGTTTCTCTATGCTCATAATTCTAACCCAGCAATATGGCATCAAAAGCTAGAAAGATATTGTTTAAAACTATTATACAGTTTAATAAAGATGGCAGTTTATTTATCAGTATCCGAGCTTCAAGTGGCGCCAGCTAATTTCTCCCTCACTTTCGACATTAATAAATATCATGGCTCAGAAAAAATAGTGGAATTGGTGGCCTACAGAACGTTGTTCTACTGACAGTCAGTAAGTGAAAGACAGGAATATCTAAACGGCCAATATAATTATAATGTCTCCTGACCGAATTTCGGTCAAGGCGGCCAATCTTAACGGAGACTGGCCATCGGCGCAGGAGCTATTATAGTGCACAAGCGTGTGCGCAATCACAAGTGCACAAGCGTGTGCGCAATCACAAGTGCACTCTCTGTTCCCTAACTCTAATGATCCGATGGGACGGATAATCCGACACGACCAGAGAGAGATCAGACGCAGGACCAACGGCTGTAAGTGCTTTTCGAGGCACGGGAGTGTCTAACACCGCCAACTTCCTAACTCCGGGCTCGTATTGAGATTTCTTAACAGAAAAACCTAATAACTTTTTGTTAGCCCGATCCGGGGTTCGAACCCGAGACCTCATGCACTGCAGTCGCATTCACTACCGCTGCGCCACGTAGGCCAATATACGATCCATTCATATGTATTCCTGTGTATTCCTTATAGTTGAGATCCTACAAAGTAGTAGGCGCGTATATGCTGCTGCTGATATTATTTAGCATATAAAACCACAGCCCGACTAAAATACATACATTGAATACAAGTTTGTATTTAACGCTCCAATTTTATGTTTCTGGCAATTAAATATTTATCTGTAGGTGTCGAGACATATCCATTATACTTGATAGATGCATTATTCCGATTACTTTACAGATCAATAATTTCACCTCAAGCGTGTCGCATCTGCCTATCCTCAAACAGTACCCTGAACGGTTCTGTAGCAAGATGTGTATAACAGACATTTTACTATCAATCCCAATTAACCATTTTAGAGCACGGTTCTAGACCGCACTTTTACTGAAGTTTAGCTGGCAACGAAATCTAAGCATTGTACGTCTCGGTTTCCACGTTCGACAACTTAATATATGCCCAGCACTAGCAAAAATGACCCTATCGAATTCCATTATTTTTTCATAAGCCATGATAAAAATGACCTCTAAATACCCAATTACAATCCATATCCGCGTACGTTCAAACCCATGTCTTTAATTTGGACCTTACCGTTAATATAACTATTCTATATAGCCCGCCAAAACCAAACAGTTTACTATGATTTCAGTCTCTTGGGTGTTTTTCGCTTGTTCCTCTCTGCTACCACAATCTTCTTCTTACCTGAATGTAGACAGATGTATTGGTTTGTTGAGTTCTCTGAAAACCGAAACAGTTGATATATTTATAAATCAGCAATATTTAAGCCGCTATGAAGAAATCGATGTCTGTTGCAAGCCCGAGCAAATGGGTCTTTAAAAAGAGGAGTGGATTGAAAATCCCCATGATCTAGAAAACTGTCTGGATGAGTCTGAGAGGCCTTAGAGCAATGGGCTGCAGCAACTTAATTTACTATAGGTTTATATCGTGTACAATAATGATAAACTTTCGGACGATATTACAATGTTAGTGTTATTAGCCATTCATTAACTCAAAGGTCCTACGAAAAGACTAAGTTCTCTCCAAAGAAAATATCAAGGAAATTTAGGGCGTAGCTGTTTTAGAAATAAAACAAAAGGTAACATACAAAACTATTTATTAAAAATATTCGTAGCAATATTTATTTTACCAATAGCTGCTGCGAATCTGAAAATAAATAATAAAGATTATATTAAATTATGTTTATAATGGTCAGCTTATATTATTTTAATAGTGCACATTTCTGCAACAATGTGATGTGATCTCACTCTTAACTACTGAGATGACTATATTGAGATATGAACTTGCAGGTTGTAATCAAATAAACCTACATTGTGCGTTTCGGGATATATCGGTATTCTAGAGCTTCTTATGGAATTTCACTTTGCCATCATCAGCGGTAACAGTCCTTTTCTAGATACTCTTTTTTGCCTATGGCTATGATGACTGTTGACTAACAAGGCGGGTATTTGGTTACCAAATTCCTAATAATGGAAAAATAGTTTAGAGTGTTGGTTAATTTTACATAGACTATGTCTGACCCCAATATTTCTCTAATGTAGTAAATGGCATTGAGATATTGACTTTAGTGAAGTGTGTATGCTCCTTAAGAATATCAAGTTCAAATAAACATTAGCATTGCCTTACAACACTTACTAACCTCGAAAGAACTTCTATCTTCTGCTTTTTGTAAATTTTATCCAATTCGTTTCTTTCTCTTTTTATCTCCAACAATTCTTGCTCTGTCTCCGCTAGAAACAAAACAACTATTACTTATTCAAAATGAAGAACTAAAATGTCTAAGTAAAAAAGATAATAAGTATGATTTATTAGAAATAATAACAAAGGTTTATAGCTAAAAGATACTGTAGAACTCAATTCTACAATCCCAATTTCATAGACCAACCAAAAGCCATATTGTGGCAAATAAAACTAAAAGAATATCTATGCTACAAAAATGGCTTCAAGCTTTTTTGGTGGATCTATAAATTAATTATAAATTTAGAAATATTAATATCAATTGATACTTACCTTTTTGAAATGAAATTTAAAGAACTTTGCTATTGATTAAGTATCAGTTATTTTATTTTCCACAATATGGCTCTTAAAATACTAAACATTGTTATTTCCACGTCACCAAATACATATTACAATATATGTATTTTTATTCCTATTCGCCGAATATTTTCGAAAATATTCATATTCGTTAAATTTATACTTGTTGTATCTGTTACTTAGTTATACCTTAACCTTTTGGACGCCATTGTCATGTATATATGACAAACTAAATATTGCCCTCAACGCCAACGTCACATATGTATGACAAAAACGTCGCACCATGACATAAAAATAAACAATAAAACCATTACTTTTGTGTGTTTTATTGATATATTTTAAAAATGTAAGCTTCCATATATATTTGATTGCATGAAACGAATTAAATTATACCAACAATATTGAGAAATTTGATGATAAAAAACGAGATGATAAATGCGTAAAAAGGGAGTGTCTCACACGCCATAGTCTTCTATATGTGACGGCCAGTGTTGTGACGCATGATGGTAATATCCTTATAAACTTTTAAAGATAAGTGTGAAACATTATTTCAGATTACATTATTTGGGTATCTGTTCGAATCAGGATAAACCAGATAGATTATTATAACAACTCAGTCTTATGCAACCATGCCACTAGCTACACAATCAAAAATAAAATGTCCGCCGGTCTAATTTCGATATTTGCTAATCGCATCATTAATTCTGATGTGAGAATGTCGTAAAATTGACTAGTAGGCCACGCCATTATCACAATATCAAGACCTAGGATAGCGTTGTACCATATTGTACTTTGTTTTTTTTTTATCTCCTTATATCTGCGTTTACATTGATAAAGTCTGTGTTAAATGCCGTGTAATGATTACTACAGTAGGAGGTAGTGAAAGGTTAAATAAAATTTCAGTGTCATGAGTAGAGTTTATTAGAAAATTTAAGACGAAAATAAAAACACAGTTTTGGAATCCCTATACTTTTTGAAGGTCATTTTACAGAAAAAGTGGCTTTGCGTCGGGAGTACGACGATGCGTTTATACTCTGACGTTCAAAAGGTTAAGAAATCTTTATTTATTCGTATAGCCGAAATTTGACGGCAACCACTCCATAGAAGCACTGATTAATTATATCAATCGAATTTGGTTACAATAGTAAAGAGAATATAAGGAATCTAAGTATTTATTTGACTTATAATACTAACAGTATCTTTATTGCCATGCAATAGTATGTACCGCAGCCCCAAAGCCCGGATACTAGATCCATAAATTCAGTAATTTTTTTTAGTCTATGATTTCATTTGCACTTAAAATTACGAATGACTGTTGTTTCCATAACGACTTGTGAAACGGCAAGTCGAACGATAGTCAATGACGTTTTTTTACCGTTATGGAATTGGAAGTACATACATATTTAAAACAAGCGCAAACAACTCGCGAAATTTGTACAGAACAGAACAAAGTTCTGCGTTAAAGCGTCTGTCTGTTCGCGATAAACTCAAAAACTACTGAACGGATTTTCGTGTAGTTTCCACCAATAGACAAAGTGATTCATGAGGAAGGTTTAGGTATATAATATGTTAAGGTTTTGTACTACCTGTGCGTAGCCGGGGCGGGTCGCCGCTAGTAACAAATAATTTGAATTTGTTCTTTAAGCTACTAAACTTTGAAAACCGCATAAAAAGCCGTTAAGTAGTCAATAGACAGTAGACAATAATTTCTAATTTTCTGATCATACTAAATAGTCCATTTCAAATGTATCGATTGTTTGAACGCGCTCCCATAACTGCCAGTTAGTTTTGATAACTCTTTTTACTATAGACGCAAGGTACAGCTAGTTGGTAGAAAACGGCTGTTGTAAATGATGAGGAAGGAAGGAAAATACATTTCTCATCAGAAAAATCGGCAAACCTTTGCAGGGTTTATGTTTTGTTAAGATTATCAGGAAAATGTGTATATTTAGGAATATATGTCAAATGTCGTTTAATAGTAAATAATATAAGGTTTTTAAATCCTAATGTTAATGTTCTAAACTCAAATTAAATTTTCATAGGATTGTAGTTTGTTTAACAAGTCATTTTAACTCTGTATGGAGTATGAAGGATATATTGTTTGTTGATTGATAAAACAACACATGTAAATGAAAAAAGCTAAGAAACGTTTATTTAATAACTTGTATTTCCTCCCCGAGCTCTTATTACTGCTTCCATACGGTTCTTCATCGATCGGATGAAAGTCACGATCAAATGTTGTAGCATTCCATTCCTCTTGGATTGCATTTTGCAGCTGGCTAAGTGTTTCTGGGGCAGGATCTCTTGCACGAATTCATCTCTTTAATTCATCCCACAGATGTTCAATCGGTTTCATGTCCGGGCTTCTTGCTGGCCATTCCATAATGGAGATACCGACTTCGGTAACATAATCTTGTACGACGCTCGCGGTGTGAGCCCTATTTCGCCCCAATATGCCAATAAAATGTGCATAGGGCATCTCGTGAAGCTCAAGACACTGTTCGATGTACTGATGACTGTTTAGTGCAGGCAGACGTGGCCCAGACAAGCGCTCTGTCTTACCGTCGGCGCTGATTCCTCCCCAAACCGTCCACGACCCGCCACCATTGCTGACCTTTTCTTTAATTCAGCATTGTGCAAAGCGTTCTCCATCTCTTCTGTAGACCTTGTTCCTTCCGTCGTTACCATACAGCATAATTTTACACTCATCAGAAAAGAGGACTTTGTTCCACTGGTGGTATGACCAATTTAGGTGCTCACGTGCAAAGTTAAGGCGCGCTCTTCGATGGTCTGCAGTTAATTTTGGCCCATTTGCTGGCTTGTGCGGTACCAGTCCACGTTCCTTCAACCTTCTTCTAATTGTAGAGTCACTTAAAGCCACCCTACGTACAACATGAAGCTGCTGCTGCTGCAGTAAAAGCATTAAGGCGTCGATTTCGTAAAGAAGTTGTTACAATAAATCGATCATCTCGGTCAGAAGTGACCCGATTCCTGCCAGATCCTGAATGGCGCGTGAACAAACCAGTCTCCAGATAGCGTTTGTAGACTCTATGAACAAACGACAGGCTTAGATACAATCTTTCAGCCACAACACGCTGACTAAATCCAGAATCCAGCAATGCCACTACTTGGGCAGCTTCTGCGGTCGAAATATCCATATGTTTTAGAAAAACCTTTTTCAGACATCCCAGAGTCACAGTACACACACAGTATACAGAACACAGCACAAAAAGTTTTAAGATAAGCGCTCATTTGTAGTTTTCAAAGGTGAAATGTACTCCAACTCTAAACACACATTTGTCTCAAAACAGTTAATCATTTCATTTATAGGATAAACAAATGAAATTCAAATTTTGAATGAATTTAGAATTTTCACTTATCACTGTAATGGCCAAACTGGAATGAAATCGCTTTTGTGTTAAATTAGGACAGAAACCCATAAAAACGGAAGTGTTTCGATTTTCCTGATGAGAAGTGTATATTAACTGGGACATTCACAAAACATAGTGCTAGGCTTATCACCACTATATTAGTACAGAGAGGAAAATTACCAACGTAAATAGATGTCATAGTATTATTATTTTTATTATTTGCGAGACTTGGTATACGTTTCTTTAATAAATTACCCATTAATATAATGAATTTACTTATACTTCAATTTAAAAGTGCCGTAAAAACACAGCGAAGTCGGAAGGGTTATTATTCAGTCAACAACTACTTGAATGACGAAAACTCATGGAACTAGTTGCTTGTTTTATACAGGATTAAAGTTTTGTATTACTTATAAGTCAATTTGGTAATGTAGAGGTACCTCGTAATTATTTGTGATGTTTTCAAGTACTATGCTTTCCATTTCAAATATTATTGAAAATAAAATTAAACATATGAATGCACAATCGCAGTTAGTCACAGACTGCATTTGCATTATCACAAAGTGTATGCGCCCTCATGCCATCCTACTGTCTATTATAAATTAATATTAAATAATTCTACTAAATCTTTATTATTTCATCTCCTTTACATTATATCAGTAATTTTCTTATTTATTTAAAATTATTGTTATATGCTTTAGATATTATATAGTCAGTAATATATGGCATAATGGCTGCAACACCTTCTTGATATGAGTTGTAAAATACTGAAATTATATTTAATTGGCGATTTAAAAGAGTGGCTGTGAATTTCTTGCAGGCTTCTTCTTCTCATAGGCTCAACCCTTTGCCTGAACCTAGCAACTAACCTAAATGAAGCTTCAGTAACTTAGTAAACTCACTAACCTATATATTTTGACAATCATAAGTGTTACTTTGTGATGTAAATGAATAAATTATTTTTGACTTTTTTATGAATTTGCTTACCAATAAAAACTCAACCTGCAAATTCACTTTGCATAACCCTAATTGGTCTGTATGTATAAAATTAAAATATTACCTATCAATATTTGATATTTGTCATTTTAGTGTCTTTACTTTAACTGATCAACTTAGTATGCACAAAAAAGTCTCTAGACATTATTTAGAGCACTGATGTATTGTGTACCTAAGTTGGTATGTACTTCAGTCAGATGTGTTAGAGAAATTGTTTGGTTCCTGAAGCTACAAGCAGAAAAGGAAACTCAAAGTATTGTCACCATCACAATCATTGTCAAAAGAGACTACAAGAAGCAAGATGCCTCAGGATGAAAACGTGCCAAAGTGGATTAGGTCGAAAAGTGAAACATGACAGAATTACTTACTCAGTTTTCCCAAATTGGGATTTTTCAAGATTTTCATCTGATCCTCATGCCACTTCACATGTTTCACTAGACAGAACAGGTACTTGAAGGTTTGCGAACACTTGGCACACGCATACATCATCTCTCCTGTATTTACAACAGTCTCTTGTACCTGAAAAATAATATTCTTTTATGTAGGCTGTATTATGGAATGTTCTTGTACTGACTTGACTGTACTTGACTATATACATTAGCTTATGAAGCCAATACAAATAAATCGACAATAAATAGATTTGTACAACAACAAATAATATTTGAAGAAAATGAACTTACACATTGATACATATTATGTATTCAAATAATTGCATTTACCACACTAGTGATAAGCCGCAGTATCACAAGGCACTTATGTAATATTGATACAATGGACACAAAGAAAACCCAAAACATGTTAACAACATTTTGAGAGTCAAAAATCTATGTCGCATGTTGGGATTAATAGTTAATAGTTAGTAAATTAATGTTGGCTTGGCATTGGCTTGACACAAGGTCTCAGTTAACTTCTTGTCTAATGCTTAGATCCCAGTGTCAGTCTAGTTTCATGCTAATTTATACATCAAACTACTATATTACCATAAAACACAACAAATAACTTAAAGTAAACTGTACCTTATCAGGGTATAAATAAGAATCACTCTCATATTTGTCAGTGTTTTTTATCACACCACCTGGCAGTATCTCTAATGTTGGCCAGCTCTCTGATGGTGGTGCTATGGGCACTTCTTCCACTCTTTTGACTTTGTTTGGTGGCACTTCAAATTCCTGAGAAATAAAAGATATATTATATATTATCTGCCATGTATAGCTCAGCTTTACACACGACAGACAGCACTGACAATGTGTATGCGAAATTTCATGATGATCAGTTGAGTAGTTAAGGTGTGAAAATGTAACAAACAAACTCACATTTCCATTTATAATATTAGATAAGATATGTCAACTTTTTAATGGTGAATTTATATTATTATAACAGTTTCATGGGCATGAAGTCTCCAAGACCCCTAACAATTTGTGGATGAAATTCTAATATTATTTTAAGATTAGGATAAGCTTTTTAATAATTTAATAAATGTTATTCATGATACATTAAAATTAACTTAACTACATTTTCATGTTAAAAATGACTACCTTATGGTTTAATTTTTAGTTAGCTATCTAGATTCTTTTGGTAATTTTATCAATTAAAATGAAATCATGGTTCCAGACTCTGTACTGCTACCAAGACTCACTTACCTGTACTTAAGTATACTACTGCTGCGACATAGAGGCAGCCTTGATAATATTTTTGTGTTATAATATAAATATACTTACTATAGGTGCTTGAGCAGGCGTTTTCGAGGGCGCATGTATCACATACTCCTTTGGATTGACTTTAAACTCCCTAGACACCTCCGTTACAACAACTGACTGTTCTACAGATTTATCTCCTGCTGTCACCAGAAAACTTCCTGCAGCTACTTCTAATTCATCCTCCTCAAGAGGTTCTAGTTTATTTTCACTCTGCAAATCATCTTCAATAGGATTTGCGATATACTCCGCTATAGAATTACCTTGCTGATCATTCTCTATGAAAATCTCTAATTCATCTTCATCATTCTCTGTCTCTACCTCCTCCAATACTTCCGGAATTATTAGTTCCTGACTCGAACTATCTTCTTCATAAGCGTCTTCAGATTGTAACGACACCATACTACCAATATTCGAGTCCTCGTCATCGTTCACAACGCATTCGTTTTCATACTCAATATTGTCAATTATACACGTCTCGTAGACCTGGTCCTCATCTTTGGAGGATGCCCGAGACTCTACGGCCCTGTCTCTTGAAGGCTGCACATCCTCCATGCGAACCAAGGGCACATTATCCAGATCTTCATGCTCTAAACTACTAGAAGACATTGTCGTGTCAAAACATTACAATTTTACTGATATTGCCATAGCCATTGGGGTCTTTGAACTTATTTTGTACTGACCCATAAAGTATATTCAATGTTATAATGTTTTAATTTATGCTTTATGTACTGTTTCGTAAATACATAATTTTTTGTATAAAAACAAATCACGAATTTAGAACAAATGACATCCACTGTAGCTTGTCTATGACATATATTCTAACAGATTATAAATTTGCAAAGTATTGTCTACAACTATTTTCACATAGAATGTTGTAGCTTATGAAAATAATAACTTACTGCTGTGTACCTAGTGCGCCGCACTAAATAACATGTCAGTATGATAACTTACCACTATTTTTAACAATGTTTGTATCTCCCGCCTGTGCCCCCAAAGGAGTAGATAAAGGTGTATATGAATCCTGTAATTATATTCTTATTCACCAGCATCGGTTTGAGGTTTCAAATAAAAAGGAGGCATGCTTATCAATTATCGCGATAGGCTGACCACAGTACAGACACCCACGGTGTCTACTACTCTGCGTACTCTACGTCTGCTACTGAGGATTTAGCTCAGTAGACTATCATGACAGCTCGAATAAATGGAATGGGCGTTGTTAGTAAAAGATGGAAATAGAATATAACAATAAACTGCAAGACTGTGAATTTTGCTTATTGTCGATTTATTTAATTTAGTAAATAAACAAAAGCTACGCTTAACCCTTTCAATACTGATGTTTCTATGTATAATATGTATGTATTTACAAAAAAAAAGTATATATGTATGTGTATTCATTGTCTAGTACCCATAGTACAAGCTCTGCTTAGTTTGGGCTAGATGGTGTTGTGTGTATGTGGTAGAATATTATATTATAAATACGAGCGCACTACTGTACTCTATACATTATTTTCAGTTCTTTATTTTCCCGTTGATCATTCCCTAACTTAGTCGAATGTGATGTAGATACATGTCCAGTGATAAATTCTCATCGCAGACTCCTCTATAATACCATGATGTTAAGGTGAACTTTGATTGAGCGACGACGATTAAAACGCATAGAACATAAATATAATTGCAGTCGTATTTTCCATGCATTTTAATTGTCATAATATGTCAAGGTGTACATAAAATGTTGTGGATCCTTGTACTATGTTAAGCCTGCGATACATGTTGGCCAAGCGTAGGCCAACGCGAGCGAAGGATAATATATACTAGTCTATGAGCGAAGGCAAACTGATACAAGGCAAGTACTACTGTCTATACCAGAGGTACCCGACCTTTTTTCTCATAGACCACTTTAAAAATTTAGCTGGTTCCGGTGGACCCCTGCAAATAGAAATGTAATCCGCCAAATAAAATTAGATCAAATCTCTGCAGGTAGGTCTTTTTTTAGAAGAAATTCTCGGATCTTCAGCACTAGGGGTATTCCTCAAAATATCTATCGATCAACGTTTAAACAAGTCGCTGAGCTTCTTAAAGTATTATCTGCCTACATTGATAGGTGAAATCAAGCCAAGATTTTAGTTCTTCACTATCGAAAGCAAATACATTTTCGTGGACACCCGCTTACGAATTGTGAACCCCCATTTTTTTGTCACGCCTATGTAAATCCCCGTCGAGTCTCCCGTGGACCCCTGGGAGTCCACCTGTACCACTTTGGGAACTAAGGGTCTAAAGTAGTCTAGAACTCTAGACTTTCGGCAAGTTTGAAGAAAACCAATGCAAACGGCCAATGTAGACGAGCTTTGTGGAGCTGTCCACACGTTGGGCGCTGTCAGTCTTTATTGAACATTGAAACATTATGGACGTTGTAAAAGTGGATTATACTACTTTGATTGTGGCATTTGATCTTGGTCACCCAGGTGATATCACCTGGGTGACCAAGATCAAATTCCACGATTAAATACGTTATAATTATGTAAATCTTAAAATATTCTCTTGCTGACACAATGACATTTGGATTGTACACACGGCTACACATCAAGTTAGACACCCTATATACGCATAACTACGCTACATACAAAATAGAGAATTGTCGGAAAGGGACGGTGCATAGTGGTATCGATGTAATGGTAGGGATAGAGCCATATAATGTACTCTGTGGATAGAGCGTAACAAAAGTATAACGCACTCTCTCGCACGATTCGCAGCGTACAACTTCTAATACTTCAAAGTCCAAACAGTCTCGTGCAGTCTCGGTTGATGTGTCGCTGTGTGTACATCCAATCATATTTGTACATAAACCTTATTAACTATATTCCATTTGGTTAGGTATTTACCTAAAGGTAAACAATCTTGATGTGTCTTTTTTATCTTTTTACCCGACTGCGTCAGAAGGAGGGTAATGTTTTTCGAGCGTATGTATGTATGTATACCAAATGAAGTATAGATGCCGTACCTACCTATCTAAATTCCTAAGTTAGACTAAACAGATATTTCAATAAAACTCAAATTGCATCAATACGTTTATTATAAATAATGGAACAAAATTATAACAAATACATGGGCAGTCTTCCTGAAGCTACATGTATAAACAGTCCTGCCACAAAAATAAGACATGTCCGATATTAGATAGTTAAAAGTCTTTGAACTTCGATGTAATTATTATAAGCAATTCTAATGACTAAGTATTAGCTACTGTTCAGATAAGCAGTCTTACAATAGAACCTTATTTTTATGGTCCATCTGTAATCTGGAAAAAACATGCATGGTTCAACTGAAAAACATTATCTACGACATTATTATAATATGTCTAAAGTAGTAGTAGTATGACAAATAAATTAAGAACCAATTTGTGAGCTCTATACCCGTCACAATAATGTTTAACACTAGGCACAAATTATTAAACTTTTAGTTTTACTTAACCCAGACTTTATTTTAGAATGCTGGACTAGGTCTTTGCATTAAACTTGCTAGATTGTAATGCCGTTCACGGTTTTGTGCAGTGTGTTTCGCCACCTTAATGTGGTGATAAAGTGTAGTTTTAAATAACGATGCGGTTCACTACCAAGGCCATTACACACAGAAATATATTTTCATTACTCGGTGATGGAAGCACCATCATTATAATTCCATTCATGAACTGGGAAGTACATCTGCATCAAGGTTTCATATATTTCCACGTCGACCGGCATAAATGTGCAAAATATTATTCTTTCTAACTCTTCATTGGTCTCGAGAAACTTCCTTGCTGTACGTAGTGCGATATGGGCAGCCAAGCGGTTTGGAAAGCCATATATACCGGTAGAGATACATGGAAAAGCGATCGAGCGTAAAGTGTACTGTTTTTGATAAGAAAGGCACTTTTGGTAACATGATTCAAGCTTCGTTTCAGATCCATCTTGAGGGCCAACTGTGTGAATCACGTCTGAAAAAAATATTTAGTACCATTTAATTAATGTTTTGATGGAAGTAGATAAGTGATTTTGAATGTTGTTTGTCATCTTTATTTACGATTACTCATAAGCTGGTGTGTTACCTATAGGCACGGTTGGTAGCGGCAATTTTTGCGCTCTAGTGTAGTGGTAATATGCCTGATACATTCTCTAAAGGACATGACATGGTATGGCTGACTGATATTGTGGCACATGTTTGTTTTTAATTAATCTTTGGTAGAACTTTGGCTAGAGAGGCCATTGCATCAATCTGATGACATGAGCTGTCTTTGCAGTTTAGTTTAAGTGTATTATTGATGGAAGTCTCAGTTTTCCGTTTATTATTGTAACAATATTCACATCTACCATTTTCGCTCATGTCTATTACATGTGTTTCTATAATATTTACATTGGCAAGTACTTTTGTAACAGATAACCTTAAGATTACTGTGTAACCTAACAAAAATACCAAGAAAATTAGTTATCTTTAGGTTTAAAAATAAATTAAACATATCTACTCAAAAGACACATTGTAGATATATTTTATATGCATATAATGCCAGTAATGTTTTAGATGATATTAGTGTCAGTCTATTCTCGTATAAATAGGCACTTTGTCAGATACTATACAGATGACTTTCTAACTCTCAATGCTCTTTGCCTCAAGATGAAAATTAAATGTGGTATGTTTCCTTTGATTGTAAATTATAGGTAAAATCTTTAAATATCAACTCATATTTGTAATAAATATAAATCTAGTTAAATAAAATGTTTAATAATGATATACTTATGAGTTTTTATAAAGTGCACATATGAGAATGAGTGAAACTAGACATCATTTTATCGCTAGGAAAAATAATAATAATAATAATATTCTTCGATTTATACCTATTTATATTTTTCTTTAGTAGTTATGGACCCTGTACCAAGAAAACCTTGTAACTTTTGAACCAGGTGGTTAATCGTGTTGAAACAAAAACAGTAATAATACGCAATGTGTAGACAATAACGACGGTATACTATTCACATCCAAAATAATACCGTTGGCATAAAAATAAGGAACAATTTAGACCAAAACTAAGTTTCGTACAATGTTTTTTTAAACATTGTTAGAAAACTCAAGAAAACGTTGCCATTGCCCCTAGTTATTATTAATTGACGTTAATCTGCATCTAATAAGCTTTAAAACAACATAAAAACCACACCTGTATCCCAAACAAAACAGTTTTTATGAAGGGCTAAACAAAGACCTGACCGCCACCACGTGCATCTTTTTTCGAAAATTGCATTATCTATCTCAGGTATAAAATTAGGTCTTGTCTAATCCTTTGCCATAAATTACTAAACATACACTTGGACTGCAAGTGCCACTTATTTTTCTGTAAAGGTACGAGAGGTATAAGTAATAAATAAAAAATATCAAGTAGAAATCAGCACGTTTATTTAGTTTCATCAACCTACAATAAAACTTTTAATGTAGCAAGTTTTCAAAATGACTAACACGTTGTTGTAAACACATAGTACTTCGCAGCAAACTCGGTTGCGTTACTTGTCTTATCATTGTTGGATCTTCCTTTATGGCACTGGCGCAGTTTAAAATCTTCTCCTGCAGTTCTGCCTCACTATTGATGGGAGAGTTATAAATTCTCTGCTTCATTGTCCCCCACAAAACATAATCAAGGGGTGTCAGATCGGGTGAACGCGCAGGCCCCCCGACAGGCCCTTGCCTACCAATCCATCAATTGGGATAGCTTTCATTTAAATAATTGTAAACTATTCTTGCATAATGTGCAGGGCATCCGTCCATTTGCAAAAACATTCTACGTCGTGTTCGTAGGGGTACATCTTCCAAAAGCTGATGAATGATCATCTATATTTCATCTATATCATCTACGTTCTATAACAGCCAAGAACTTGGCTAAACAAGTTGCTTCTATTTAGCAACATAATGTTGACATGCATAATAATTCAGCCATTCCTTTAATGGCTAATAATGATGTTACAAATTATTCTTATTTAAATATTGACATGAGCAATTACGTGAAATCTGACATCCTGATTAGTAATTTTAATACTGACATGCGCAATTATTCTAATTTAGACATTCTTATTAATAATTCTAATACTGACATCAGTAATTGCAATAATTTAAATTAAGTAATGCGACAATAGAGAGCACCACTTGCACTAGTGATATGAATACAAAATCTAAAATAATAGGTATTAAATCAAAGTATTATAAGAATAGTAGTAATAAGAATCAAATAAAAATAGTACATCAAAACATAAGAGGCATCACAAGCAAAGAGCTAGAAATAGAATTGTTCATGAACTGTAATGCTATTGATATATTTTGTATAACTGAACATTGGCTAAAAAGCAATCAGTTCATGTTCAATTTTAATAATCATGAGGTAGGCAGCTCGTTCAGCAGGGGACGGGCTATACATGGTGGCTCATTGATACTGATAAATAAAAAGCTTAAATTTAAAGAGCGCCATGACATTGTCAGTTTGTCTGTTGAACGAACTATTGAAATAGCCTGTGTGGAATTGCCTCGGTTTATTGTATTGAGTGTATAGGCCTCCTTCAGCGTTATATGATTGTTTTGAAAGGGTTATGGATGAGATCCTAAATAAAATTTCAAAAATTAATAAGGGTATTATTATTTGTGGTGATTATAATGTGAATTTACTAGAGGATAGCTATCTTTGTACTAAATTAAAAGCATTGTTTCAATCATATAATCTGAAGAACTTATTCTTAGAGCCCACAAGAATAACTGTGACTACTGCCACATGCTTGGATAATATATTCACAGATATTATAGTTGATAACAAACAAATTATTAGTCAATTAGATTCAGACCACTGTGGCCAAAAATCACTTTTTTGGATTATACTAAACATGTGGCAAAGCGAAATATTGTTGTTATACCGAAAACGGCAAATCGTTTTGAAAGTTTTAAAAATAAACTTGCTTTTAATCTCCCATTGTTAAACAGTAATGGTTACCCAAATTTATTATACTACGAGTTTTTAATACAATTTTTACCGAATTCAATTCAGTCTTTACTCCTAAGACGATCACAGTTAAAGGTAATGCAACTTTTAGCAAATGGGCTACTGCTGGCTTACACAAGAGTAGGAAGAGACTATACGAACTATATGGAGAACGAAATTATAATAAAAGTGAACAATTCCATGAGTATGTTAAAAAACATTCAAAATTTTTTAGGTGTACTTGCAAAGCTGCTAAGTCTCGATATCTGAGCTCAAAGATTAAAACTAGTCATGATAAGATGAAGATCACTTGGAGTATTATTAATAGCGAGACCGGGAAATGCAAATATAGAAATACAGAATTTTGTTTGAATGTTAATGATACCACTATCACATCAGATCTAGAGGTAGCCACAGCATTTGAAATTTTTTTCACAGACATTCCAGTCATTACTACTAAATCTTTGAACTCATCACCCACTGCTGCTGAATCCCTTCTAAAAGAAAATGTTACCAAATGTGACAGTGATTTTAAATTTAATTATGTTAGTTCATCAGATCTTATAAAAGTTTTTAATAGCCTTAACGTTAAGAAAACCACTGACCTCTGGGGTAACTCCATTACAGTAACCAAATCTATTATTACTTTAGCAGCATTCAGACTAGCTTTAATTTTCAATAAATGCGTAGATTTTGGTGTATTTCCTGATTTAATGAAGAATAGTAAAATAATACCTCTCTTTAAAGCAGGTAACACATCAGACCCAACCAATTTTAGACCTATTTCTGTGTTACCTACGTTCAGCAAAATTTATGAAAAGATTATTTTGAATCAATTGCAGACATTTTTTAATAATAATAAATAACTTCACAATAAACAATTTGGTTTTACAAAGGGTCGCTCCACCACTGACGCCGGTGTTGAGCTTGTAAAACATATTTTTAACGCCTGGGAGGAATCACGGGATGCGCTAGGTATTTTTTGTGATTTGTCTAAGACTTTTGACTGTGTACTTCATGAAACATTAATCAGGAAATTACATCACTATGGAGTCAAAAATTCAGCACTGAATCTTCTTACATCCTATTTGAGTAACAGGATTCAGAAAATTTATGTTAATGGTATGCGATCTTCGGGGTCTGTGGTTAAAATGGGGGTTCCTCAGGGTTCAATCCTCGGCCCGTTTTTATTATTAGTTTATATTAATGACTTACCCCACCTCGTGAGGGATAAACATGAGATAGTACTGTTTGCGGATGATACCTCACTATTATTTAAATTAAAACGTCAAGGAACGGTTCTGGACGATGTGAACATTATTGCTATCTCTAAAGTAGTTCACTGGTTTGATGTTAACAACCTACTTTTAAATGGGGGAAAGACCAAATGTATCCGATTTTTAACCCTAAATGTCAAACAAGTGAAGACATCTATAAAAATTAAGGACGACGTGTTGGACCTTGTTGATACCACCCTATTTCTAGGGATTACAGTAGATTCAAAGTTGCAGTGGAGCCCACAAATTAGTAAGTTGTCGAATAGGCTCAGCTCTGCAGCGTACGCAGTCAGAAAAATTCGCCAACTTATATATATACCGCTAGGCTAGTTTATCATAGCTACTTTCACAGTGTAATGTCGTATGGTATTCTATTGTGGGGGAATGCTGCCGACATTCAAACTATCTTCGTACTGCAGAAAAGGGCTATTCGAGCAATTTACAACATGAAAACAAGGGACACGTTGAGAAATAAATTTAAGGAAATAAATATATTAACAGTAGCCAGCCAATACATATATGAAAATTTAATTTATGTATTTAAGAACATTGACTTATATTATAAGATAAGCGATATACATAATATAAATACAAGAAACAAAAATAGATTACTAGTGCCGGCCTCCCGGCTTCAAAAAATTAATAAGTCGTTTATAGGTCAATGTGTGCGCTTTTACAATAAACTCCCAAGTGACATACAAAATTTAAGTTTTAATAAATTTAAATCAGTTGTAAAACGTAAATTATATTCGAAAGGTTATTACTCAGTCACTGAATATATAGAAGATAAAAATGCGTGGGATTGAGTTGCTTCCACTCACAGGTTATTTATTATCATTATTAAGCTAACTGTAATATGAGTTGCTGTGACTATTATTTCATGTGTTATTAAAATATATCTTAGATTAACGAATTTTTACTTTTAAATCTTATTGAAATAAATAACTAACAACTACACACAGCAGCATATAAGGAAAATAATTGTAATGATATCTAAACATTTGGCGATTGAAAAGAGTGGCCATGAGTTTCTTGCCTGCTTCTTCTCATGATTCTTCATTCATTCATCTTCTTCTTCTTCTCTTCTCACTCCTCGAACAGGCTTTTTCAATGCAATTTTTTTATTTCCTTCTATTTATTTTTATTATATTTTTTTATTAATATAATAGTGAATTGACGTGTCCAAGAATTGTATGCACATTTTTAAGGAAATAAAGATTTTTGACTTTGACTTTGACATCCCTTAAAATTTGGAGAAATCTGTCTGCAGTTAATGTTCTTGGGAGTATTAATGGACCAATCAACATATTATCAATAAGAGCTGCCCAAACATTGATCGAAAACTTTACTTGAAAAGTGGAAGCTCTTTTTAGCTTCGGGTTCTCTCCTTTAGGACTCCAAAAATGTAAATTTCTGCAGTTTGTAATACCGTCTCTTGTAAATTGGGCTTCATCCATTCAAAGAATAGTTTTTGCAAACACCGGGTTATCTCTTGTTTGTCTCTGATCCATGCGGACATAACACACCTTGGGATTGCATCAGTTCCTTCATGCAAATGTTGCACTCGCTGATAGTGATAGGGATGTAGACCTTCTTTTTTTAAAATGCGCCACACAGAAGTTTGCGATATGCCATGTGCCATTGCTAATCGTCTTGTACTGATATTTGGATCAGCAAACAAATCACGCAGTACAGCTTCTTCAATAGAGTCGTCGATTATGGCACTTGCCTCGCGAAGATCTCTACTTGGTCCAAGTCCAGTAGTAGCCAATCTTCTATGAACATCTTGAAAGTTACGAGCAGATGGTACTGGTCGTCTCGTTGGAAACGTAGCTAAATAAGTTGTTCGAGCACCTCTTGCACTTCCATTACACAGTCCATAATAAAAATGCATATCGGCGATCTGCGCCGGAAGAAAATCACTCAAACGGGGCGTCACAAAACAAGTAGCAGCGGCGAATGATTCGGAGCAACAGATTCTTTCTGTAGACCTGGCCCGCAATTCATCCCTTACCTTGCACCTTAATCCCACCCCAAACTACCTGAGATAGATAATGCAATTTTCAAACAAAGATGCACGTGGTGGCGGCAAGGTTTTTGTTTAGCCCTTCATAAAAACTGTTTTGTTTGGGATACAGGTGTGGTTTTTATGTTGTTTTAAAACTTATTAGATACAGATTAACGTCAATTAATAAAAACTAGAGGCAATGGGGCGTTTTCTCGAGTTTTTTAACAATTTTTATAAAAAACATTGTACGAGACTCAGTTTTGGTCTAAAATGTTCCTTATTTTTATGCCACTGGTATTTTTTAGGATGTGAATAGTATACCGTCTTTATTGTCTACACATTGCGTATTATTACTGTTTTTGTTTCAACTCGATTAACCACCTGGTTCAAAAGTTACAAGGTTTTCTTGGTACAGGGTCCATAACTACTAAAGAAAAATATTAATAGGTATAAATTGAAGAATATTGTTTATAATTATTTTTATTATTTTTCCTAGCGATAAAATTATGTCTAGTTTCACTCATTTACATATGTGCACTTTATAAAAACTCATAAGTTTATCATTCTTAAAGATTTTATTTAACTAGATTTATATTTATACACAAATGTGAGTTGATATTTAAAGATTTTACCTATAATTTACAATCAAAGGAAACATACCACATTAAATTTTCATCTTGAGGCAAAGAGCATTGAGAGTTAGAAAGTCATCTGTATAGTATCTGACAAAGTGCCTATTTAGAGGAGAATAGACTGACACTATTAGCATCTAAAACATTATTGTCTAGTTTCACTCATTTTCATATGTGCACTTTATGAAAACTCACACTGTATGATAAATATATAAATGTAATAGATATAATTTAAACATTATATGTTTAGCAATAATAATATGTCAAATGCTATCTTAACTTGTTTCTATTTTACTTACATTTAGCGGGTAGATCATAACCACCCGTGATCTTAGCATCACCTGTTGGACATCCACCTAAAGTGTCGCATTCCTCCTAAAACATAATCAAACATATAAAAAAAAATGTAGTTTTAACAATATGTTTATGTTATTAATACAGTATTGTAATTATTTATTGGAAATAAAATAATTAAGATAATATTTCCTACATAGCATTGTATACTTCGATATAACTTTATATTATAACAACTTATGTTATTTGTATTATTATTTTATCAAAGTACTTTTTACCTAGCTTGAATAGTAGGACAACATCCTTCTAGGTTTTCCCCTGCCAACTATCTCATACATATTTGCCTTATACATAAAATCATAACAAGAGCAAGGAAAAGTTAAGGAAGTTATTATTTTACTTGTAAATGAGGTCCTGCTGCACGATGAATGGCTCCATCGACTCCACCACCAGCCTTTAACCTTGAGTTGGCAGCATTCACAATGGCACACACCTTAAAAGAACATTAAACTTTTTATTTTATATTTTTCATGTTTTTAGTTACTTAGCAGCCTGCTGGAGGATAAACATAATTGTATTTCAATTGTCTTTGGCATTCCAGCAATTTTTAAACTATTTCTAGTTATTCTCACTGTAAATAAATGGTGTACTGGAGAGGACTTCCAAATGTTTAAATAATGTATACAAAGTTCATCCAGACTTCGAACAACAAATTGATTACAAACGTTTTTGTCCTGTGTAGGGATTGAACCCACTATACTTAGCACAGTGGCAGTGGTGAGGCCATTACTTGGAACACTATCCAATCCATACAGTCAGTTGACAGGTTATCATTGGATGTCTTCCTATATACTACATTTGAAAATTATTTGTCCCTTTGATAAATTTAACAAACTATGAGTTTTATTTGACTTACCTCTAACTTAGTAATATCGCCTCTAAAAATTGACACCTTGTGGATTAAATCCTTGTTCAAAGAGGCATCAAGCTTTATTTTCTTCCACTCCGTAAGATCGTCCAAAGTATGTTTCTTTGACTCAATACCGGTATTTTTTATAACATAAGAAGACCAACTCTCAACAGAGTTAAGCGGCAGGTAATCTTTAATTTTATAAAGCTTCCTTTTATCCTCCCAAGATAACTCCAAAAGCTTATTTTTTTCAACTTGCCATTGTGGTTCAGACATTTTACGCAAAGTAGTATAACTTCTTACAAAACAGGAGACGGTTTTCGTGCAAAGCGGAAGAATTTTGCAAATATTATACACCGGAGTTATCATTTTGTAGAGGTGAACTATAGAATCTTTTGACAGATACTTTAGTCGACTTCTGATTAATCGACAAAAGTACATAACTTTATTAAAAATAAAAATAATGTGCTTTTTAGTTGTACTACGGTATAAAACTACAATAATAACAAAAATCTTGTTATCTAAGATTATTGTCTTATATAAATACAACTGCTTTGTACTGTTTTAACTTTAAACACCGAATAAGATAACGAGAAAATATTATTATTTATGATAAGCTCGTAACTGGTAACCCAATGTAAAATCAGTTGTCAAACGAGATATCTCCACGTAACGCGTGCCTTCGTCTCTATCGTATTCTCGTTAATTATTACTGTAATAAATATTCCACAGCGGCGATGATTTTATAAAAAAAATTGCCACTTTACTACTATACATATATATAGCGACTTAAATATAATTCCGGCCAAGTAAGTTGTCGAAATTTCTAGTTGTAACTTGTGGTGATTTTTGGGTTTACATTGACACCGGTCTTTGTTAGCGATAAGTACAATTTAGTGCAAAATAAACCTTATATTTCAGTATGAAGACGCTGCAGCTTCTTCTGGTTCTTGTTTTAACCATTACCAGCAGTATTGCAGTCGATAGGAACAATTTTAAATCATGCGATCAGTCTGGATTCTGTAAGAGGTTGCGGCCTTTCAAACCCGAGAAATCGCAGTATACACTGAATTTAGACAGTGTAATAGTCCACGCAAACGTTTTATCGGCGGAAGTGACGACTGTGGACACATCCACTGAGAAGAGAATCACACTGGTAAGAAAATACTTGTACTTATATTTTTGAGTTATAGTTTTACACCCATAAATGCAATGGTGATTGGGAGTTTGCCAAGCTATTTTTATAAACATTTAGATGCAGTTAACTTGCTGGAATTAAATGCCTGAGCCATTCATACTGTATGAGATTAAAATATGATTAACATTTTATTCATAGTTGTGATTGATTGTGAAAAACAATAAAAATATTATATTTGACATAAATTCAACAGTCTACAAACACATTTTGCGGGTACTTAGGAGAGACAATATCTGTCTCTATTTCATTTACATATCTATTCAACAATCATACACAATGAAACAATCAATGTCTGGGCTCCGTAGCCTGAACATTGGCTAAGAGGTTATAGTCAGATCACAATTAATAGTACATATATAAATGATGATTATTTTTCATGATGTTACAGGTAACAAAAAAATAACATTGGTTTAATAACCTAAGGTAATCATATATATGTAGAGAGTGTAACTCATTGGTATGGTATGTGCACTTCCTTATTTAATTTGTTGAATATAATATGGTTATTTTACTGTAAACATATAAATGAATACTTGGCACTTGCCAAGTACTTACTCTGTATACATTTCATATTTACCTAGTCTTTACAAATCTATTATTTTATTATGGTTCACAAGATAGAGCCCAGGTGAAAAAATTGATAGACAACTAATTAACCTCTCAACCAAACCAGTTATCAAAAATATGAAAACACAAAAATGCTATTTAAACAAAAGAAAATTATCATGACAAAATTTACATTTTAAATTGTCTGGTTAAGCATGGATGTTGGTATCCTAGTGTTGGATGAGAGGCTAAGCTTATATATAATAAGGTTCTAGGGTTGCCACTCCTTGGGTATAAAGCCCTAAAAAGGTTTTAATGATCCACCATTGTCTGGCAATAAAGTATTAGGTATATTACATTAGTATTGTGTACACAGAGTGACGCTTGTTGATATAAAATAACACTTTCCCTACAAACTCATTAATTAGTATCATACTTTTCTAGTTCATGTTGTACAGTTGTACCATATTTACTAACCAAGTAGTAATCAATACCTCCTTTATTTTGCAATTGTTAGTGCTTGCTAGTTGAGCATTGCAAAATATATTGGTTTATATAACTATAACCTATGAAAAAGACAAACAAGGAAGTTATATTTGGCATATTAGACAAGCTGAACAAATACTTAAGCAGTACTTAATATAATTAATTATTTAAGTATTTGAATTAACAATTTATAGATACTTGTGTGTAGCTATCTATATGTTTGTGTGAGGAGTAACTTTAGGTCCAAAGTGCAATCATGTGTGGTGTCAATCACAGGTTCCATGCTTGGAGTATCTTGCAAGTATCTTGAAGCAAGTGTCTTGCTATCTTTGTTTTTTTTGTGGAGATAAATATAGCATAACAATTGCATTGCTGCTTTAAGATAGCAGATTCCTTATATTTACTAGTTTTCTTAAGAATTCAATTTGCATACTAGGAATTAATCCTGTGTAACTGGGACTTTGCAAACATTCTAACAATAGACACAAAGAAAACCCAGACTTGAGCAATTATTTTTTAATTGTTGTCCTGTGTGGGAATTGAACTCACACCATTGTACGCTATAGTGGCCAGGTGACCACTTAAACTACTACGCCAGTTATGTAGTCAAATATTTCTGTAGTTATAAATTATATTTATCAAGATATCTTAGTTAGTTGCTATCCAGAACAACACGCGTTGGGCTGCTGGGCTCAGATGCCATCCTTACACCGTAGAGTAGATTAAAGCGCACACCAACAAGTTTGGGTTCTCATACCTCTGCCGAACGATCAAAGCATGGAGTTCTCTGCCAAGGCAGTGTTTCCTTCTTCCTTCAATCCTGGGTCCTTTAAGCGGGGTGTGAAAAAGCACCTTCTTAGGTTGTCAAGCTAGGGACCTCAACATCGCCTCAGCTGCTATGAGGATGGTGTGGAGGCCACTGTTCTTAGACCACATGATCGCTTACCAGCAGGCAGAGTGCGCTCATTATGATGAGCAAAAAAAAAAGATAATTATTTGCAAGATATTTTGGCATTTTTCAATGCCATTATGATAGCGATGATCATTGTGTTATACAATAGACATTATTGTGTATATATTTGGTATTGTTATGTCACCACCAGTTAAATAATGAACAAGATATTGCCAACAAACAATAACAAATATTAGCAGTAGTACATATCTCTTTGATAACCAAAGTATGTGACAATAGAAATAGAGAAATAGGTCTATTTATAATACTATATTAATTTGCATCATTGCATTTTAAGTAAATAGGTATAGTATAGATATAGTTCCTATATGTTTTGTTGAATGACATGCAAATTTTGAATATCATAGTAAATTATTTTATTTTAAAACAGAATTCCTATATGCTATAGAATTTATTTGACATAAGCCACTGTATCAAAATACAATGTAGCTTTAGGCAAATATGAATTTAATCATTTGAAATTGTACTATGTACCTATGTGTACTATATTAATAGCTCATTCTATCTTTACATATGTATATGTACTGGAAGCAGCGATAGCTCAGTGGGGAGACCAACAGACTGCAATGCAGAGGGTCTCGGGTTCGAACCCACGTCGCGCACCTCTGGATTTCAGAAGTTATATGACTTTCCGAAATTATGTGCGTATTGATTGACAATTATCGCTTGCTTCGTGCCTCGGAGAGCACGTTAAGCCGTCGGTCCCGGTTACCATGAACATCTATGGCAGTCGTTATTGGGAAGTCAGTGCCCTATAATATCCTGACACTGATCTAGCCTTAGGATATCGTTAGCCTTCGGGTTGCAGAGGTCAGGTGGCAGCCGCTCCGTGTAAAAACTGATATCCAGTCAAATCCGGTTAGACCAGAAAAGCCGACTCCAAGTGACTTGGGAATAATAAAGGCTAGGGAGAAGATATGTATGAATGTAGTTATAATACCTATATAAATCACATAGTCTCACACAAAGAAGTATGTACAAAGAAGTATGGGTATTACACCTATATTTTGACACCTGTGGCTTTTGATATTGTCATCTGCCAAGTATGGTTTGACCTTCGTATCGTACTGGTACTGAGTATGTACTGACAGGAAATTCTAATAACACTACCTGGGGACCGAACCTAAGACCCCATTCACAGCGATAGCATTCCCTACCACTGCAGTACTGATTAATCACTTTTATCATAACATTATCTCCACATAGAAATCCTTACCTTCACCTATAAATAGCTAAGCATCATTATTCATCATTAATTAAATAGTATAAAATTACATTATTAACCTTCTGGCCTATGCAATAAGACTCTTCATAGGTGCCAAATACAAACACCAGTGACCTGCTGGAAATATATGACGCGATCGAAATTGACACGACAATATTTGTTAGATAAATCCGGCCGGAGGTCACTAGTTTAAATCAATATAATAAACATATTAATTGTATTGATTACCTCATTGTTAGTCTAATATAAGTTTAAGCGTATGTTTACGTGCGATCGTGAAGTCCAGGGCGATTTTTGGTCAGGGCAACTTGTTATTTGGTTCTTTTCTTAGGAATTTCTTAGTAGCAGCATGTAATCGTAATATATACGTAATAAAACGAGTATATAACGTATAATAAATAACGTATAATATACGAATTAATGTTATGATAAAAGCAGCAGCGATAGCCTAGTGGGAAACTGTTGGACTGCCACGCAGAGGTCTCGAGTTCGAGCCCAAGGCGCGCATCTCTGACTTTTCGAAGTTATGTATATGCGTATTAAATAGTTAATTATCGCTTGTTTTAACGGTGAAGGAAAACATCGTAAGGAACCTGCATGTCTAAGAGTACTCAACCATGTTCTCGTAGATATGTGAACTACGTGGTGGACTACGGCCTAATCCTTCTCACACTGAGAAGAGGCCCGTGCCCAGCAGTGGGACAGTTTAATACAGGGCTGATATTATTATTATATTATTATAAAACGAGTATAAACACCTTTTCTTACCACTTCGAGTGAGTCATAAACTCATTGTATCACCATACATATTGTTTTTTCTTTTGACAAATTACTACCACAGGAAGTAACTTTAGAGAGAGAATTTGCCCCGTGAGTGATGTGTATTCGAATCCCACACGGGAAAAAGATTAGTGTGATTCACGAAATATTGTTCTGAGTCTAGTTAAGTAATGCTTTTTCCATTGTGTCTGAGATGGCGGCAGACGAGAGATTAGTATTTCCGTAAAGTCCTCACGACGTAAAGCAGAATGTCTTTTGCGGAAGTAGTGCAAAGAACACCACCATTGTTTAAATGCCTATTTCTTAACATAAAACTCTTCTAAAGATTGCCATAGGACAAATTGTCAAAAGTTAATTATTCATTCTAATTATATTATGTATTGTTTACACAGTGGCACTATGCTTTGAGGCTGTCAGCCTTGAAGGATGGAACCTTCCGAGTGGAGCTGGACGAAGCTGACCCCTTGTACCCCAGGTACAGGACTCAGCTGGCACTCAATGGAGAACCGAAGCCTGACGGGTAAGAAAACCTCTAATAATAAAAGAAAAATTGTCACATTTATAATAAAATCAGCCCTGTTATGACCTATTTCATTGCTGGGCACGAGTCTCGTGTTAGTGTGAGAAGAGTTAGGCCATGGTTCACCATGGTGATCCAGTGCAGACGTCACATTTCTTCGAGAACATCATGGGAAACTTTTGGACATGCAGGTTTCCTCACGATGTTTTCCTTCGCCGTTAAAGCAAACGATAATTATTAATTAATTTAGTATACGCACATAACTTCGAAAAGCCAGAAGTGTGTGCCTTGCAATCGAACTTGAGATCTCTGTGTGGCAGTCCAACGGACTCTTAATAGGCAAACGCTGCTTACACATTAGTATGCTGAACCTGTTGTATTTCGTACATATGTATCTACTAATCGACGCTCACGCTAGCTACGTTCAACGTCTTCTCTTGAAGTTATGTTACATACATACCTATTCTTCTATATCCTTCTATTTCGTAGTAGGCAGAGGTGTATTTCGCACATTTCGCCCAGTATGGGTTTAGGCCCCTCATAATCTAATTAAAAAAGGATTTTACCGTCCATCGGGCATATTTCCAGATTCTGTGCTGATACTCAGAATTTTTTGATAGAAGAATCTAACAACACTCCATTTGCCTGATCAGGGAATCGAACCTGAGAACTTACAGCACAGTCATATTCACTACCGCCAAATCACTCAGGCAGTTAATGACATATTTACCTCAACTGTCTCTCTTTTCTAGCCTCAAACTGATCTCCAACGAGAATGGCAAGCTGACTCTATCGAACACCCAAGGTCACAAAGTGATTATCACAGCGGAACCGCTCAAGTTTGAGTTCGTGAACCTGGCCGGTGATACCGTCGTGGTGATCAACGACAATCACCAACTGCTGATGGAACCGCTCAGGGTGAGGAAGGAGAAATTGGATGATGATGACACCAATATTGTGGAAATCGTGAGTGTTGCTTTTGTGTATGTTTTAGCTTTAAGATTGAAGGCAGGAATTAATTTTTATATTTCCAATTCTCAAAGCGTGAGTCCTGTGACTGATGAATTTAAAGTCACATTCATCAAGTTCCATACTTCATGACAGTAAAATACCGTATTTTATTGGTAGGTAGTGCGGGAATAGAGACGTTCCTATCATTTTTGTATGTTTGATCACACTCTACTTTTATATACATAGAATATCAAGACTAAGTTTGGTGATACTTAACTTATTGTATACAATTACTTATTATTATTTATTTTTACGCTGTTGGCAGCAACAAAGGTTTAAATAATTATTTTTTGGTGTATAACAATCGAATACAAGATCGTAACATTATAAAAATATCTCTTTGTTTTTCCGTAACATTCGCTGATTTTAATTGCATCTGGTTGTTAAGTTCGTCGGATTATGACAAAAATTATATAAATAGAGATAGCCACCATAAAAAATACACGCACTCACACATAGACGTATAAGTCGGCCAAATGCGTCAATGTGTATGGGTATGTTGAAATTAGGGGAATGCGCTACTCAATTTAAAAAAAAAAGTAAACTACCATTATTTTTTAAATATATTTTTAAATTATTGTATTGTCATCGGTTCTTGATAAGTATGCCAAATTTCGAGTTAATCCGACGTTTTGAAGAGGGTCAAAATCATGTTCAAAGTTTCCGTTACATACATACCTACTAACATGGGTATGAAGCTAATAAAAAGCTTGTTAAAAATAACTTGAATTATTCAAACCGCCGATTAAATCGACATTAATCGTAGACCTGTATGGCGTAGCTGCATATGGCTAATACGTATCATAGTAGAAAGACCACTCGCGAAGGGTGGAGAAGGCATAAAAATGTATAGGTGCATATTCTTTAAAGAGACTTCCCTGTTGTCCGCCGCGTATGAGAACATCGTCAGCACGATGGACCACGAGTTATCTATCAAATCATCAAATAAAGTTTCGATTATTCGATTACGATTCGAATTAGTCGCATGACAACGAATTTATCAACATTCGAATCTGGCTGTATCATTCAATTATCGAATATTCATTTTTATTTTCGTAACAATTGCGCATCGCTTTTTGACATTCTCGTTTAGGTTCAGAGGGTTCAGTTCTTCAATCTGCTGTCTTGATTTTTCGGTCACTTTATGCGTATCTATCTGAGTTGTATAGACACAGTCTTCTGTGCCTTTGTATTTTGTGTAAACGTGATGTAACAATCGCAAGCAGAATAACTTGACTTACGTTTTAACCTTTCAAGGTTTCAAGGGTAGTAGTCGTGAAGCCATGTCTATTGTTTGTCTATTGTGTGAAGTGATGCTTGTGGGGTTATTGTCCTGTCAGCTTCTTGTTTTCTTTGTGTTACCTAGATATGTGTTTGTGATAAATTATGTTATGCGTGTTTATTGATATTTCATTTTTGATAGTAAATATGAATCGCCAAAGAACTTAAACTAAATTCACAGTATAGCTTAGTTTGAATAATTTTAAGGATCATTCTGATTTCGAACGTTATATTTTTTTAACTAAACTTTAGATTGACTTATTATTAATAGATTAGTTTTAAAATGTCAGCGAGATGTTATTAGAACCTGCAATCAAAACTAAACATTTATTTAACAGGATTGCTTTTTTAGTCTGTCGTATTAATCATAAATAAAATATTCTTGAATATAATACTCGATTAAAGATTTATGAGATACTGCATTGATTCCTATATGTCGGCTGTGCTTGGGTCATAGGAGAACGAATTATTGTTATATTATCAGAGGAAATTCTGTAGAACGATAAGCAAACGGATACGGATTTTGGGAATGTTTTGGTAAACGGCAATAAGCTTGCTACCTATAACAGATCCAAATAGTTGAAAAGTGTGGACATTGATCACCTCTGTTTTACATTTATGGGTTGCGCATGTCGTTATGTCAAGTTTTAACAGAATCTGCCATTTGGACACAAATTATCATGGCCGTTCTGGAAGTCACTAAACAGATTTCGAACTCCGGGCAAGAAAATATGTTCAGGTTGGGATTCATAGACAATCCTAATCTGTGCTGTTTGTGCGGTGTAACCCAAACGGTGTCGCACCTTATAATGTGCCCTGAGTGCCCTAACAACTGCACGCATGTGGATTTGATGATTGCTTCAGACGATGCAATCAAGATGGCTGTGTTCTAAATAGCAACTATATAATATTAAGCAATTATTGTCACCGAAACGCTAAGAAGAAGATCAGAATAGACTAGTAAAATAGGCCAAAATATAAATCAAAATCGTCTTGTTGTTAAAAATAGTTTATATATAAAAAATTGCCGTTTATTATTACAACAATAGCCATATAAAATTACCATTTTGCCAATAACCCTGAATAATAAATGTAAATATTATATGTACCTGCCAACTTCTCCAATATACTTCTAATTAAATTCGTTGCGGGTGCCAAGACAGTTTTAACATTCCCTCTGACTTCGTGAGTGTCCAATCTCGGTGTTTTCCATGGTCACCATTGATGAACTTGGCTACAGGTGTTACAATATTGGGAGTGTCGGCGGAATTAGTGCCATTGATCAAATGTCATTAACATTGAAATCAAACTCATTTATCACGGGCCCCGTGTCCATGGCTGCTGAAAAGCAACCGAAACGTCGGGAAAGTGTAAACCTAAATATAAATAGTATTAATAGTTTATTAATTTTATAAGCTTATAAATTAGTAAAATTCAATAGTAGTAGTAGTGTAACAGTTTCAAAATTATGTAATACAGTGTTAAATAAACAACGCGATAAAATCGGTATAAATGAGTTTAATTTCAATGAATAATATTCGCGTAAACAGAAGACAATATTATGTCATTAACATTCTTAATTTTTTATATTACCAATTTCCTTACAGACGATTACTATTTTTCTTTTAAAAGACTACTCCTCCATTAGGAATAATTTCTCTATCGCGGGACTTTAAAAACATTAAAACAACGTAACAATTTTTGTCCCGTGTGGAATTCGAATCCAAAACACACGGCGCAGAGGTAGGGGCGAGACGACTACATTAACTTACCTTACCTTACGCCATCTGTGCCGTCATACTACTACTGTTCATGTTAACCCCTCCAGCTAAGCTAGATACTAGAGTTAGATGTAGTTTGTCGATAGAGCAATGAGTAGGATTTGAACCTACGACCTCTTGATTACAAGTAGGTTGCCTTACCCATTGGGTTTAGCCGCTCCAAATAATGTCGCTATTTTAAGATTCAATTGTTGAGCTTTGTTTGCAAGAATGTTATTATCTAAATGAACATAATATAATTTTATCAGAAACTGTGATTTGCAAGATATTAATTTGTGAAATCATAACAATTGACTTTAACCTATTGACTTGCAGCGGCACACCGGCGGCTTTCGAAAACTTGACAGGTCAATATAATATGACAAATGAAATCTCGACACGTATAGATTAGGTACGTTAAAACAGTATCAATAGTTAATTTCAAATAAAATTTCTATTATAATACTAGCTGACCCGCGCAACTTCGTCTGCTTCATATAAGATAAGAGAATTTACCCCGTTTTTGAAACATTTTTCATTACTGCTCCGCTCCAATTAGTCTTAGCGTGATGTTATATAGCCTATAACCTTCCTCGATAAATGGGCTATCCAACACTAAAATAATTTTTCAATTCGAACCAGTAGTTCCTGAGATTAGCGCCTTCAAGCAAACAAACAAACTCTTCAGCTTTATAATATTAGTATATAGGGTGTCCGGTAATTAATGTATAACCTTGAAATGTCTTATAGTAGAACTGAAGGCCGTTCAGAAAAATAAAAAAAATAATAAAAAATAAAAAAGTAGGTACCTATATATATATATTAAAAAGTGCAAGCTATATAGCATAGCATACTTTTGTCTAACTATTAGCATAATTAGTGTTTAATAATAAAACAACAAAAAACCGATGGATTTCATTCATTTATGGCCGTAGTATACAAGAAAGTTATACATGGTAATTTAAAAAAACACGTATCTCAGGTAGTAATTAGGATAGACTTTTTCATATTTTTTTCTGAACGGCCATCAGTTCCACTATAAGACATTTCCAGGTTATCCATTAATTACCGGACAACTTGTAGATACAGCTAAAAAGCTTGTTTGTTTGGTTGAACGTGCTAATCTCAGTAACTACTGGTTCGAATTTAATAATTATTTTAGTGTTAGATAGCCCATTTATCGAGAAAGGCTATAAGCGATATAACGTCACGCTACGACCAATAGGAGCGGTGCTGCGGTGCATCAATGAAAAGTGTTAGGAAAAACAAGTAAAATTCTCCTATGTGACGCAGCCGAAGTTGCGCGGGTCAACTAGTGTATAGATAATATAACTGCCTCCGTCCAGTAGGATCACCTGCTTCGATCCCCTGGGGGATTTATGTGGATTTCTGTCCACCTAGATCCCTTTATCGAGTGTGATCCCTAGGTGGATCTGTATGGATGCCTCCGTCCAGTAGGCGTAGTAGTGCTTTAATCTCCTGGGGGATTTTGGACGGAACCATATAACTAAGTCCAAAAATTTAGTAATGTCAATGGATTATCTATAATTATAAAAAAACACTAAAACCATGTGGCCAATACCACGTTGCCGGTGCCACGTCATCGCATTGATAAGGAGAGATAACAGCACAACGGTATCTATTCAAGAGGCTCATCATTTCATTCGATTATAGGCGAGTTATGCTATAGGTAGAAATGTTAAACTAACCGACAATTCGCGTAAGTCGAGACTTGTTATAAGTGATACTAGGCACCGACTTACACGATGTACGGTTATTGTTTCTCGATAATGTTTAAGCAGGTTTAATTTTAAGGAGTTTTGATAATCGTTTTTATTGAGTAATCATGGCAGGATTTTTGTTTGCAGATGGTTTTTAGACGTAATATAATATTCAACAGATTTTGGCCTCTATTACAATAGGTAGTATAGATGGCAAAATCATATATACGCATTCGTTAATTTTTAGATTTTGCGTTGATATACTAAACTTAATGCATTATCGTATATGTATTGTAGACTAGCCTTACTTATTGCCTTATTAATTTGTCTTACTGCTGGCCAAAGGAATTGGACGGCTGATGGAAAGCTTGGAATTGGACACTTCCAAATTAACTGATAGTGATAGTATTTCTTTACTTCCAAATCATCTAGCTACTAGAGTGAACGGCTTGGACGCCTCTGGAAGTATAAATACTCACTTATATTCCAAAATAATAAACATAAGTAATAAACAAAAAGAAGCTTCAATCTTTAACAACAAATATAAAATCCTGCTGTCAACAAAATAAGAAACAATGCTATTTGATTTAGAATCCCGATTTACGCTATATCGTCACTTTGAGGCACAATCGCATTATTTATTAGTGCGAACTGAAAGAAAACTAAATATTTTCAATCAGTGCATTTCATAGACAATGACGTGGCACCGGCAACGTAGGCTTGTCAACGTTATATTAGTCAGAAAGAGACGTTGATACCTACAAGATAAGCTTTGTTGTACTTAAGTGTTTAATTAGTTCAGTGTTAGGATATATTTAGGATAGTATGACAAAAAATATATTATTAAAACGTTAAGACTGCGCCGAGCGTAAGACGCGTTTGTACTGAATGACAGATGTTCATATCGGCGGCGGCGCGCGGCCGCCATAGTAAAATTGTATGGAGGATTTGAAGTGATTTTTTGATAAATATGTATCTTTATTGTCAACCAATAAATTAAATATTTAGGACGGACAAATTGTAATATAACTATTTATGTTTCGTTTAAGCTGTAAAATAGGATAGATTTCTACTGTTATAATCTAAAATCACGAAACATGAGCTTACGTTTTTGCATATTTCGTGCAAATTTACGTAATTTTGTAGGCGAAAATATCAATTATTTTAAGTTTTTTAGACGGAGTAATTGTAAACACATTCATTGTTATGGTGAATGTATATTTTATATTTGTATTAAACAAAAAGTGTTGATTAAATCAACTTAACTGTGACCGCCTGTTTTGGCACATGTCGCTCGGCGCAGTCTTAAGGTTTTTGGATGATAACGTATTGGACTAAATAAATGTTACAGAGGTTTTTGTTTAAGTGTAAATATAAATACAAAGACTTAGTAGGGCATAACATATATTACATATACTGCGGTTTCGCTCTACTAAATGTAGATTATGTTAAATTAGTAACAGTACTTTTTCTAGATGAAAGGTTCTTTTCTGTTCTGACAACGTGTATGTGCGGTTCATGATGATCGGTCTAGTAGTTGAGGCGTGAAACGGTAACAAACAAACTCACATTCGGATTTATAATATTAGTTAGGATGTGAACTCGGTACTAGTGGTGTGTAGTAAAATACTCATAATTGTGACAACGTATCTTTGAACACGCGTAAATTGAAACCTTTTCCGAATTATACAAGCCTGTAAGTGTTAACTCTATCTTAATAAATGTATATAAATCTTCTGTGCGTGGGTTTGTAATTAAACTCCTCCTCAACGGCTGGACCGATTTTCATGAAATTTTTTGTGTGTTCAAGTGGATTTAGAGAATGGGTTATATTTTTTTTCTTTTGTACAGGACAACGTTAAGTCGGACAGCTAGTTAAGTATATAAATTGAAATAAATACTACTAATAAGACTTTAAATGCAGGTTGACTTTGTTATTCTTAGTTTAATTCGACAAATAGATACACTACTTAAAGTGCAATATAGTGTAAAATTGGATAGAGAGGTATAGTGAAATCATTGTTTAATTTGAGTAGCGTCTCCGTGGTCTAAGTCCGTAGTCTAGTCTAATAAGTCTATTGTTCTAATTAGTGGATGTGACCGGTGAAAATACGGATAAGCATATTTTGTTTTAGGGTTTTGAACTGTCCCATGGTAGAAATAGCATTCTTATAGGATCAGTTTATATGGTCGTCAAAGCAAATTAGTAGCTGAATGCAATGCATGAATTTTTTTAGTAATTTCACGTATTGGTTACGGTGATCGCCTCGCCAGTGCCATTGCGCCGCTTGTTATGGATTCAAGTCCCACACGACACAAAACTTTTTGTTATCTACAAATGATTGTTCCGAGTCTGGATGTTTTTCGTGTATGTTGTTTGAATGTTTGTAAAGTTCCTCGCGACACAGGAATTATTCCAAGTGAGAAGGTGTCTTTTTAATTAAATATAAAAATAAAACCCGATCCATAGTCGAGTTGTAACGACGTTTATATAAATCATGCCGTTGAATAGACAACAAAGCCAAGGACTTAAAAACAAAACATCTCGCAAGTTCAAAGCCACACAAATCTGTCATCATCAAGATACAAGTGCACAGATAAATATATGCGTGTATCTCTCACGTACTGTGATAAGGATAACTTGAGATGAACGCATTACGTATTGAGGGCACTAAACCAATATCCGTATGTTTGATAAAAACAAAGGGTATTATTGTGAGGAAGGGCACAGAGATCTCCGATTAAATCTTAAGATTTCGATCGAAGTGCAGAAGAAATCTACTCTATAGAAGGTCGAAGCTAATTAAAAAGGATAAGCCGAGAGGAAGAGAGCGAGAGGTCTCCTTTCAAATCTGCAATGTTGTTCTGAATGCTGCTGACAGTCTAGGAAAGCATTTCCACTCTACAGAAGATTGCAGATAAACAACTGTGTATCGTATTCCTACGGAAACTTAATATTGTCATAGACACTCAACCGCACGGATGGCTTAGTTTAAAGTAGCCATCACTGTTGCGTGGATTATTGCGGGTTCGATCCCTACACAGGATAGAAGAGATTACATTTATGTGATCTACCATGCTGTTCAGAGTCTGGTTGTCTTTATGTCCGCTGTTTGAATATTTGTAAAGGCTCTCATGACCTACATATATACCAAGTCCGTTAGAGAAGAGTTATTTTTATATGGCGACCACTTCATCATCCATGCAGTCAATTTAAATACAATTTGAATGCATTTATGCGCATCAGTAGTTAGCAAAATACCAGTGACATTGCTGATACTGCAACACCTTCTCAAGGAGCTTGCAAACCTTATCAACCTCTGAGTCTTCTTCGAAGAGGTTAATGAAAACACTATGTGGGTCTGTGTCTGTCTGTTAGTGACAAGCATAGCTCCGGAACCACTCGACCGATTGACTTGTAACTTGGTGTGCAGACACCTTGGGGTCATCTCTTGGTCGAGTTTGAATATGGGCCCTGTGGGTCAAAATACTCCCGAGATATAGGGGTCACAAAGTCAAGGTTAGGGGATATCCACCAACAAAGTGATTTGGAAGTCCAAGGGCTCTAGCTTTTGCCCAGCAGTGAAACATTACAAAAAGCTGATGGAATAAAAAAGGTCACATGAAGACGAAGAGGTTGAATCCTGGGTTATTACACCCATCTCTTTTACCGCAGAAACACATCACGAAGTTATTTGGCCCAGCTTTTTTTTGACAACTCCCGCTCTTGAAGTAATACCTGTGACACGGAGGACTTTACAAACTTGTCGGCCTCGATGGCGTAGTGGTCAGTGTAACCGACTGCCACGCCTGAGGTCGCGGGTTCGATTCTCGCACAAGTCAAACATTTGTGTGCATGAACATGGATGTTTGTCTTGGTCTGGGTGTTTCTATGTATAATATGTATGTATTTACAAAAATAAAGTATATATGTATGTTTATCCATTGTCTTAGTACCCATAGTACAAGCTCTGCTTAATTTGGGCTAGAAGGTGTTGTGTGTATGTGATAGAATAAAAAATTAAAAAAGACATTCGAACAAAGGACACAAAGAACACCTGCTCCGATAGGCTACTAGAGTTTTAGATGAGATCTTAAGACCAATGATATTAGTAGCATATAACAAGCAATCGTTAAATAGTTAGAACCAATTAAAAGACGCATATATGACTATCTTAATAGCTTTTTAATTAAATACGTCACGGTATGCAATCGTACGAGTATTGTACGTAATCTTTTATGTTTATATGACAATGTCGTTATCGTATTAATGTGTGTTAAACGTGTCGCTATGACTAATTAGCTTTGTGGGTGAATGATCTAGTTGTAGTTAAGTAGCGAGTCTAATGGATTATCTTTGGATTGGTGATCGTTTGTTATTTGGCTTCAGTTTTGCTGTATAAGGGCTACTTGCCGTCGCTATAGGACGTTGCTTGAAGGTGGATTTGTGATGTGTGGCGACGGCCGGCCAGAATCTTGTTAGACGGGTTCACATAAAATGTATGGAAGCTGTTAACCGTGGCTTGGTGACTGCGGTTGGTGTGTGGCTCACACGCCTAGCCTGTGTGGGACGAGTCTTAGGTCGTGATTAATAGTTCAATTCCTTGTCCCAGCTGCATCGTACACATATGTTCTTCTTTCTTTATACTTAAGAGCTTTTCCTTTTTTAGTTTACAGTACCTTTTTTAAATAAAATATTGTGCCTATGTTACTTGGTGTTAATTAGCTTACTAATGAAGATGAATTTTTAAAATTGGTTGAGTAGTTTCGAGTTAAATTCTTACAAACAAACAAAAATTCTAATCTTTATTATATTAGTATAGATTGCTGTTGATTTGAAAAAAAAAAACAAGCGATTCACCTGATAATAAGCGGTAACTGCCGCTCATGGACATTCAGTTTTCTTTTTGTCACAGAAGCAATTTCAAGGAAACTAAGTCAATCTACTGCCTACCGTAAACTGTCTTGTTAGGTTACCTTGTAAGGTTTGCTTGAACGACCCATCTTCACAAGTTTTATTTTTAGCGTTAAGGAAAGTTATATTAAAAATACATTGTTTTACATATTTTGCTAGTTTTTTTGTTATAAATGTTAGGGTCCTCCTACGTTTACGGTCTCTCGGGCCTCCTTAGACCAGGGTTCCGCGGTTTTTTGCCCGGTCTGCAGCCCTATTGTTATGCCACTGATTGTAACTTGTGTGAAAGGGCTGGGAGAAAAGATGATAAGAGAAGGAAGCAACCGAGAGTTTCATTGCGACTCCAACAACAGGACATACACCTTCTGTTACTTTACGTGGATATTCTGGAAATAGGAAATAACTTCCTGGTCGGGCTTACCTATTCATATTTAAACCAACAAAACTTTCTACTCTTAAGTTCTTGAGGCGGCAAGTTTAGAAGCCTCATCGCACACCCATCCGGACGGAGTCATGACAGTTGACATGTCGGTATGATAAACTGTAAATTAATTAGCTACGTGAGGTCAGCGGTGTAGTCATTATCGCTTTGTTTATATCATAACGTAAATGTTATAGCGTTTAATGGACTCAGAATCGCGTGCATTTACCTACTTATTACGTATAGCTAATCATTATTTTTTTGTTAGATAGCCTTTATCATAAATAGCAGGGACCTTAATAGGGAGCCGTTGCAATGCCACGTACAGGTCTCGAGTTAGATCCTAAGGCACGCACCTCTGACTTTTCGAAGATATCTGCGTATTTAATAGTTAATTATCGCTCGCATTATGTGTAATGGCAAAGATTGCGAGGTAATTTGCATATCAGTAAGTCCTCCATGTAATAAAAGCTTAGTATATGTATGTATGTGCATGTGTATATAACAATTATTAGTCTAGGCAATAATTTACGATTGGAGAATTATTTATGATGTGAATGTGTTTTTGATTTTAATTAAGATTTGCATGTCACAGTTTGACAAAATGTACATATATGGCTCCAATTATATAATATTCCAACTTATGTACCTACATTTTATGCAAATAAAACTATTCTATTCATTGTATTCTTGAATATGTGTGAAGTCTGCCAACCCGCACTGGGCTATCGTGGTAGACTATGGCCTAAATCTTCTCACAATGGGAAGAGGCCTGTGCCTAGCAGTGGGGTTGTTTATATACAGATATTACAGTCGTGATCCGTTCGTGTTGTTTGCAAAGCTAATGCCCTTCCTCAATTTTAAAAACATCTCTATACAAAATTACTTCAACATGAGATCAGCCGTTTAACTGTGAAAATGAAATGAACAATGGGCGAATTAACATTCCTTATAGGCTCTTTGTTATTGTGTGCACGAGAAATAGATAAAGGTATACACTCTGTATATCCCTCTCTTGTTCTCGCGATAGCGGCGGTAAGACCCATTATTGAGGAGTGGTTGGAGAGTTTGGACGTTGACTGGACGAAGCCGCCACGATTCAGTGGCGATGGATGAATGCGCGAGCGATCCCTGCGCCCCAGCCATAGAACGTGTAAAGGATCACCGTGGTAGGTTTAGTCGGTAGGACTCGGGATTTTCTATATTTCCCCGGATGAGCCCGACATAACCCCTCCGCCCACCTCCGCGAAGGGGTATGGTCACAGCATTCCACTAGGTAAAAAAAATAGTTGGTTTCATGTGTATATCGGTTTCCTGAGTTACTAAGCTGAAAACCAGACGCAATTTAAAGTATTTGCACCTGCTGCACGATTATAAAGTTTATTTCTTAAAGGAGTATATATATTAAAAGTGTATTTAAGAAATGAGAAACATGTGCCAGATCTAAGTTAATTGGCAATCATTGTTATTTAAAAGATATATTTCAAATGTACTTTTAAAATGTTGATATATTTAGAATCTGTTGAACTTCTAAGTAGGTAGGTACCTAATATTAATAATAGTTAATACTTCTTAGCATAAATTAAACAAAGTCACCGGTTTTATCGGAATACTATTTCTAAGAAAGAGTAGATACTTCCGTTTCATATACATCGAATTATGAGCGTCGTAGTCTTCAATAATTAAATTATTTAAGTAGTAGTTTGCTACTTGTGTCCCTCCAAGCTAGACCTTACGCAACTGTGGGATACCGCGTTGCACACTGGGCAACACTGGATTCTAGGTCTTACATATTATATATACCTATAATATCATCCTATATGGAACTGTCCCACTGCTGGGCATGTGTTAGGCCATAGTACACCACGCTGAGCAAGTGTGGGTCGGCAGACTTCACATATCGCACTCTTAATAAAACAGTGACTTATCTCGAAATTTGGAAGTAAGGCAATAAAATATGAACTGTAATTGTGTATGTTAAATTCGAATATTATATTTGTGTTAAATCATTGCAACAGAGTTTAAATTTGTTTAATCCTAAATACTGAGAATAATCTCAGTTTTATTAAGAGCGATATCTTGGCGAAATTATGGATAATTTTATATATTAGAAAAAATACCTTCATCGTTATACGGGCCGTAATTAACTACGGTAATACGCACATAACTTTGGAAAATCAGAGATGTGCGCCTTGAGATCGAACTCGAGACCTCTGCGTGGCAGTCCAACGATCTCCCACTTGATTATTGCTGCTATAGTATTTGTAGGATTACTTGTTTATTAGACTTTGTGATTCGGCATAACGCGATTTATATATAGTCTTATAACGCAACATGTATTTAATAATAATAATATTTGTTTATTTACCTCGAAAGGTACATAACATGAATTTATTAAACTACTAAATAACAAACTAATCCTCGAAATAAATTATTTATACTTTCGTGTTAGACTGGTCGCAGTCGGCAGACGTCTCCCGACCACAGCTAGAGTTAAGGGCTGAATCTCACAAACATGTATTTTAAAATTTTCAGTATTATCTAGCGCGATGGTGTTAAGCGTTTTATTATATACTTTAGTAAATTGTAAAATACATTTTCTATTTTTATACACACTGTTTGAAAATGAAAATACTAAGTGCAGATTCACATTCAATTGACGGATATAAATTACAGCAAGAATGAGAACAATAATTTATGAAACCCGCAAATATTTGTGCCAGGCGAGAACGTAGCTACCTAACCCTCAAAAATTTGCTACAGCGGCGAGGCGAACTCTAGGCTCTTGCCAGCTATGCCATCAATGCGACTACATGAACGAAGTCTAACATGATCTTAATCATTTACCTACTTTTTTTTCAAAGGTGGCACCGAGGAAAATCTATAACGAAGATCTAGAAGAGGTAGATAGCGCTGGTAATCTGTTGAATGAAGGAAAGAACATGTCGAAGGAAGTAATTAACCTCGTGACGTTCGAACTGATACTTCTTTGCATCTATCTTTTCCCATGTTCTATGGTTATAGACGTATATTTTTCGGGTTTCAAGTAGATAGATATTTAGTTAGTTGGGTGTGTGTTTTCCGCACTTGTTCTTGCAATTGGGTCATTATACGTTTTTTTAGGAGTCCGTACCTCAAAAGGAAAAAACGGAACCCTTATAGGATCACTTTGTTGTCCGTCTGTCTGTCTGTCAAGACCCTTTTTCTCAGTAACGTGGAGGTATCAAGCTGAAATTCATATCAAATACTCAGGTCTACTGTCCCTTGGAGCTGTGAATAAATCAAACTTCTAAGCCAACACAATCAAAAGATACAGCCGTTTATGCAAATTTTCGACACTCGCAAGGGAATCAAAACCTACAAGGTACTTCGCGTGAACTCAGAATCTTTAAATTTGGTACAAAGCAACGACTTCAAGCACAGATAAAGGAAAAATTGCGAAAAGCATAAATTTTTAGTTACATCATATAATAAAAATATTTTAATAATTTTAAACTTACTACCCCTTTCCTCATGAACGTGTAGAGGTATTAAATTGAAATATACCTACAGGTTTGTACGGAACCCTCGGTGCGCGAGTCCGACTCGCACTTGTTTAATATACATAAGTTCCGTCTTAAGTAGATTGTTTTTAAACAAAGAGCTGTCATATTAAAATGAGTAGATAATTAATTTCTGGTGCTACTTTTATATGTAGTACTAGCACTATACTCTTACCAGGTGGCAATTTATACCACGGGACCAACAAAAAAAAGGTAAGCATTTTGCGTTTCGTCTCAGTATCAGTAGTGTCTGGAAATTATGTAAACCGACAATAGGGACGGAACCTTAATCGAACAAAAAACCTCGTAAATGCGAATGCTGCATTCGCATTTACCATCACTTCGCAGTCGCGGCAGTCTAAAACCTATCTAAACTAACACTTCTAAAATATATGCTTCTCGCTCCTCCTACATGTTCTAGCATTATTTCTTCATGACTTGGCACTTCTTATTTATTATATTGTACTGTTAGTGTGTTTCTATTCTTTTGAAGTATTACGTAGCTAGATGGTTACCAACATATTCTGCCTATAGATTTAGATAAGCGAACTATAATTTCTGTTTACTGTCATAGTAGGACCGATATATTATATCGCTTAACATTAAGTATGGTTGATATGTATGGGTATGTTACGGCTTCATAAGGTGAAATCTGGTAATCACATGCAAGTTAACTATATTTCTCGTAACACATTCGTACGTAGGAATAGGAATAAATGTGAAATTTAACAGGTTTGGTATAGAAATCTGTTTAAAAATATTCTTCAGGTAAACTATCTGACAATTAAAATGATTTTAGATGTGAGATAAAAATATATAAAGTAATGAATTTTGATGATACGGGACTATCAACATTTGTATATAACGGCAACTGATTGAAATTGTCATTGTAAACTCTTCTGTCTCCTAGCACAGGTAATTTCAATACTTAAAAGGAGATTCCACCATAAGATATACTGTAAAAGTTGTATAATGTTTCTGTAATAAACCTTTATTAGGATTTCAATACCTGCTTAAATCGACCAACGGTAAAAATAAACTTATGGCTGATCAAATCTGCTTATACATGTATCAGAAAGGCCATACCATGCTTAATAATTCACTGAAGATCGGATTAAGTCGGGCTAATACACAATTGAAATTCGCTCAACTGAATCTGATCCTTCACATCCTACACACATTTCATGTCTTTGTGCGTTATTTTCTGCGCGTTTGAATGGATTCGGGTTTCTGTATTCTTTATCTATGTACGTTTTGTTATCATTGTAGTTTTATAATCTGTTGTAAATGCTCTCTACGATACACTATTCTAAAATTTCGTAATGGTTACTTCGATTTATTGAATAATAATTTATAATAAATTAAATTAGTATCTAATTAATTGCGTGTGGCATTCACATATACATAAAAAATATCAATGACTATCCTTTGTCTTTGGTCAAACTAGGTCACTGTTACACTTTAATATTATACTTTCTACACCCTAATCACGGACATATTTGCTACGAGAGAATTATAGATAATATTTTGACAAATCTTTTAAAAGATCTCTTAACGGGTAATATTTTTACTACAATACATGGTTGCAATGGTTTCAACAATATTTTAGCCAGCTCAAAAACATTTGAATGCCAGACATATGTAATTCTTTGATAAGCTTTATGCAAAATATAGACTTGTTTTCTGTAATATGTCTGTTATTGTCGGCCAGTATATTGTAGTAAAAATAAAGTCGGTTAAGATGCCATTAGCTCTGCATTATATGTGTCATATTTGTATCGTGTTTGTAGTTTTCACTGCCGATCTCTGCAATCTGCAATCTCTATGACAAGCTAAAGTAATAAATCTTTATTTTAAAGCTATTATACACTTTATTAAAATAACACCCAACGTCTTTATTATTTCATATTAAGACGTAATTTTTCTATGTTGTCTAGGAGGAGGAAGGCACATGGGGCGAGAACTTCAAGTCCCACCATGACAGTAAGCCGCGAGGCAACGAAGCCATCTCCATGGACTTCAGCTTCCCTGAGGCTGACCAAGTTTACGGTAAGTCGTGATCAATGCTTCCTTAATAGCTAAATGTGTAATATATTAAAAACGAGTCGAACCTATTTCTGTGCTGCGATCGATCTTCTCTCAGTATGATAAAGCGTAGATCATAGTCCAACAAGATAGGCGCTGCGAATTGACAACCTATAAAATATTTGAAACTAACTGGTTTCTCCAGCCAGCTTAAGCGGGGAAGTACAAGCCTCTAAAAGAATATCGATATTTACGCAGTAAAATCGTAATCGCGCGTCTCTTCCGATGAGTGAGAGGGCCTAAAATTCTATCACCACCTCAGTTTCCCCATTCTCGTGCCTCTTGCAGGTGTTCCTTCGAGCAAATAATATCCTTCAACTCGTACCTTTCTCACGGGCTATGGTAACAACTAACCAAGACTATGTGCTTCTTTGCCACATATGTAGTGCACAGCAGATGAGGTCTGGTTGTGTTTCAACCATATGGATATCCAATAACGATATTTACCGGTTAACACCAGGTCGGGATCTAGCTGGTCTACTACTAAGAGCAAAACAATCTCGTTTTTTTATTGCCATTGGTGGCAGACGAGCAAGTGGCCCACCTGAAGGAAAGTGGTAACCGCTGCTCATAGACTATAGCAATGTCAGGCCTAGTGTTCCTGAGGACTATAGGCCTTTAGCCCTAAATTTGACACATCGGTCTCTTTTTAGAACTATTACTAATAAAGAAGGTCTTTAAAAGCCTCGTCATTCTAAAAAGCCTATGAGCCTATTAACGCCTTCAGGCTTTTTTGCGAATGGAATCTTTTTTCAAATAATAGGCATATGTTAAGGCTGAAGCTATTTTTGAAACTCAGTCTAAGTAAGCCATCGTATAAATTAAATAAAATGTATTAATCAAATTTCCTGCTTTGGAGAACGATTGTTCACTGGGAACACTTGTACTTTTGTCTTTGGCTTTTCCACCATGCTATAAAATCTTGCTATGCTTGACTCATCCGATGTACTTTCGATTTTAATGCCTTTTCAGTTTATTAAATTTTAAATACCTTTATACACGGTTTCTGTTTCTTTTTGTTATATTTTTAACTAAAACGCTTAAAAATGGATCAATATGAAAATTATTAAAGAGCAATGGAAGGAGCATCCACTGAAAAGGAAATAATTGCGAAACATCGAGCATATTTTAGAGACACGAACCAAAGAATTAAATCCTATAAAGACGTTTAGTCCTTTAGGCTAGGCCTATTCAAGAGATCCAAAAGGCCTTGCTAAGGCCTAAGCTTTTTTAAGGCTAGTCTGACAGCAATAACGCTTAATCCTCTAAAACGGCTATGAAAGCTATGAAGCTCTTAGTCCTCGATGCTGTAGCTATATAAATAATTATGACTTATATTCTATTAGTTAACCTGTCAAGCCCCTTCATTACGAGTCTAACCTTAAAAAAAAGACTTAAAGGCCTCGGGAACACTAGTCAGAACATAGCAAAATCACTGCCTACCGTGAAAGTAGAACTCTCTTTAAACCTCGTTTGAAGAAGGACATATCATATCGCTCGGGAAAGACCGAAGTAGACAGTTCATTCCAGAGCTTGCTCATACGTGGGAGTAATGATCGCTGAAAGCGTACCGTCTTGGATTTGAACGCTTCCAGGTAATATGGAAGAACCCTGCTTCGTTGTCGAATGGTACAGTGATAGAAAGGGGCCGCTGGTACCAAATCAAACAGTTCTTCAGAACACTACCGGTGAAAGAGTCGTTAAGACACGCAGAGAGACCCAAGGTCTCTCCGTTGCTCCAACGACTAAAATCTATCCGTGAGATTGGAATCATCGACGATTCGAACTGCCCGTCTTTGTAGTGAGTCAAGTGGGTCAAACTGGTATTTGGGGGCCTCTGCCCAGAGATGTGTGCAGTACTCCACGTGCGGCCGGACCTGTGCTTTGTAAAGCACAAGACCTTGACCTGGTGTGAAGTACCGCATCGGCATGTTCAGTAAAAAAAAAAAAAAAATTGGAAGGCGGGTGGTTTTCATAATTTTTTTTTTTTGCATAGATTGGCAAACTAGCGGTCATACAACGTAAACTCCATAATGTCTTACCGGTGGCTTTAAGTAACTGTTACACATGCAGAAGCTTAAGGACCACTTTTCGGGCCTGAAGTTATCCTCGGTATCAGCAATGTGATATATTTCCTAATAACACGTTTGTATACAACAGGTATACCTGAGCACACAGACAAGTTAGCGCTCCGCACCACGACCTCTGGGGAACCTTACCGTCTGTATAACTTGGACGTGTTCGAGTATGAGCTGGACAGCCGTATGGCGATATATGGTGCTGTGCCCGTCATGTATGCCCATGGGTGAGTAATACTGATGTTAATTGTAGATGTACTAGCTTAGACATAGAGTTATCAAGGGTATTAAGGAAAACCAGTCTCGTTGCTCCTGTGTAGCTAGTTTGCGCTTATGTTTGCTACCCAGGGTCGATACCCAGGCAAAGTGTATAGATGTTTTTTGTAAGCAAAATGTAGTAGCAGCACGGAGTTTTGAAATGGATCGGAACCAGGATCATTGACAGGATGGACTATTACGTGGCACCTAAATCATACACGCCCACATTTCTTCAGCGAAACGTGGGCGTGATACACCTTATCTTATCTTTATTCGGGGGCCAGTCAGTGTAGACCGGCGACACTTCGACCCAGTGGGATCTTTTGTGTCGGCCCCGAGGTTTATGCCTGAGCTATCTCCCTACGAATGTACTGCATCAGTCGCAGCGTACACTTCAGAGGGAGAAGCTTGAAGTCTTCAGGGTTCAGATATGCCAATCCCATCAGACCCATCCTTAGTCCGGCCGACATGTCACATTCACACAGTAGGTGTGATATGGACTCGTCCTGTTCACCACAGGCTCTGCAGATCGAATTGTTTGACAATGTCAATCTGCACAGGAAGTCGTTGGTGCCACAACGACCAGTAAACGCTCCTGTGAGCAGGCGTATTTGGCCCTTGTTGTACCTTTGCCTATCCCATCAGAAATATACAGGCATCAATCTACTGTTAATCCACGTCATGTGCACTGGGTGATATCAATCAATCAATCAGCCTATTGCAGTATACTGCTGGACATAGGCCTCGCTTAACGTGCACCACAACTAGTGTTTTTAGGACCAATTAAAGTATTGTCTAGATAGAAAAAACTATATAATCAGAGGATAGGTAAGCATGGTATATTTTTAAAGTTGGTTGAGAGTAAAGTGAGCTGAATAAACAGAGATATTGATTTTTCTAGAGTTTGCATTTCAATACGAACTAATATTATAATTGCGAATGTGAGTTTGTTTGTTACGCTATCACGAATTAACCACTCGACCGATCGATTAAAAAATTACGCATACCATTGTTAGAGGTATAGAATAGGTCATAATTATTCCATTATCCTATTAATTATCTAGAAAATATACTGTTACCGAGCAAGCAAAGCAGCAGGCAAAATCGAGTCTTAAATAAGTTCCAACGAGATTCCGACAATCTGCATTCAGTCCAAACCATTAACTGTATCTGAATACCTTACATTAGCCAATTTGCCGTTTTCAATCCAAGACTTATTTAATCCGATACTTTTCGGCTGAAAAGCTCATATCAAATATTACAACTGAATAAAAAACAATGATCTAACGATGCAATCCTTGTTCCAGACCTAAGCACACAGCCGGTGTTTTCTGGCACAACTCTGCCGAAACATGGGTGGATGTCGTGAACTACGCTGATAGCACAGTGGTATCATCGCTGGTGAACCTTGTCACTGGCGGACAGAAGAGGCGTGTCGATGCCCGGTAGGTTACCTTTGTAGTGATATATGATACTGTTTTTAAAGGGCAATACATCTTGTTTTCTCTTTATTGTTTAATCTCACTTGCATGTGGTGTATGAGCTTGCATAACACACTGAAAGAATGGTACAACTTTTTCAGCCTTTTGACCGCCACAGGATAATAAACATTTGGACATGAATAGAATGTTATTAAATATTTAGTCAAAATCAAAAATATGTTTATTCATGTAGGTCACAAAGTAACACTTATAAACGTTAAACTTACATTTATGAATGTGAATTTACATTAACCTGTCTTCATGTTGAGCAAAGATGTAGAGCCAATGGGAAGAACTAGCATGAAACTCACGGCCACTCTTTTTTAATGGCCAAGTTTGCAATATTGTATATTTTACAAATATTTTCCGTAAAGAGCTGCAATCTTTAAATTATTGACCACTCATGAAACACTCAAACAATGAGTAAAAAATTTAATTGTAAAATAGAATCATTTATTAGATGTTATGCTTGTTGAAAAGATTTACATTAAAGTTAAAAATAATTTCTCCATTCAGACATACAGCATACAAAACTACCCTTTATGAATATAGCATTATATAGTTTTGATATAAAGTCCATAGTTGACTGCGGCGACCAATAGGTCAAATGTAGTAAATTATTTTAGCAGGATACGTAAATTAACAAATTCGCGCCATATCGATCCGCGCGTTGACAATTAACCGTTTCTTCTATACCTTTTTGAAGCAGAAAATTGTAGTTGTACATACGAGGACAGTCTTTGTAGTAAGTTTTACATTACTAACATAGTGAATATTGTGCAGGTTCATCTCGGAGTCGAACATAATCGATGCGTTCGTGTTCCTGGGCGACAAGCCGGCGGACGTGTTCCGTCAGTACACCGCGCTCACTGGACCCGCACCGCTACCTCCTGTAAGTCTCTCCATTATTATCTCATATATCTATACTAATATGCTTCATTGGTTCAGTGGTAGTGTATACGACTGCGGATCATGAGGTCTCGGGTACGATTCCCGGGTCGGGCTTGGAAAACGTTGCTAAGATTTGCCATCAAGAATTTCTTAGTAGCAATTTATTAAGAATTTCTGTCAAGAAGTTCTTAATAATTAGCCCGGAGTTAGGAAGTTGGCGGTGTTTCACCCCCGTGCGTCGGAAAGCACGTTAAATAGTGGGTCGCGGCTGTCATGAACATCTATGGCAGTTTTTATTGGGAACTCGGCGTCCTCAAATATCCTGACGACCGGTCTAACCATAGAATCATGTTATCCTTATGGGTTACGAAGGTCAGATGGCAGTCGCTCCGTGTAAAAACTGATATTCAGCTAAATCTCGTTAGACCAGAAATAAGCGGACCCTGGCATAAGCTGGGATTAATAATCGCTAGGATGAAGAGAAGATCTATACTAATATTAAAAGGAGAATAGATTTGTTTGTATAGATAAATTCAGATAGGATTGAACCTACTTTTATCATTCTTTCACCGTTAGGAAGCTACTTTACCCAGAAGTTAGTCTTTCAAGTCAAGTTTACTAACCATGAAGCAGTGACCTAAAAGATTTACTCCTACTACCATATATGAAAGGATTATTCATCTTATTAATTGTTAAGATGGATGATAAATATATTTGTATTTGAGACTAAAAAATAAATAATAAGCTACCATATTGGCCATTATCGTTAGTTTGTGTTCACTTGCCCAATGATGAGAACTCATACCGGAGGGGGGGTCGTCATGTGTTCCGTCGTGTGACGTCACACGTTTGTGACGTATTGCGTCCAGCAACGTGCACGGTGGAAGCGTGGCGGCAGTTGCCCTGTGAACAAACGATTATGAGAGCTGAGGGCTTAGAACATAAAATAGGCTACAGCGATTGCTATATCTGCTTACTGACTGTCTCATCGGTTCCATTGTGTGAGCTTGTGGTTGATTGCGAGGTCCTAGGTTCTTTCTATTCACATCTGGGAAAATCACATCGATCGGTAATGGCCTCAACCCATTATTTAGTGACACTAAGAATAAACCGACTCGCCCAATTCAGTGACTAGTTAAACAGACACAGACATAATTAAAAACCTATTGTGTTTGGCCGCCGCCGGTGTACCGCTGCCACTCAACAAGTTGAAAACATTCTAACATTGCACCGGTTTGTTATAGAAATTCTCGCTGGCGTACCACCAGTGTCGCTGGAACTACGTGGACGAGGCCGACGTGCGCTCTGTAGACGAAGGGTTCGATCTGCATGACCTGCCCGCTGACGTCATCTGGCTGGACATCGAGTATACCGACAAGAAGAAGTGAGTATCGCATAGTTGTATCTAGCACTGAGTGACGATTGTATTGGGTTGTCGATAAACAATGTTTGGTTAAATAGTAGCCAAATTTACGGTAGACCATTTAGTTATTTGAGGGGTTAATTTTTATGTGAAATAGTTATCGATTAATTATTCAAATGCTTAAACAAACCGAAACATCAAAGTCGTCGCTATAGATTGATAAAAATCCAGCATATCGATATTGATTGATTACTTAATTAGAAATTAGCTACACACAAATACAAATGCATAGTGCCAGATTAATTGGTATGAGGAAGACTTAAAAAAGGTCTTGGGAACTTAAAACCAGACCGCGTACAAGCCAATTAAAGTTAATCAATTAGAATCAAATACAACTGGATCGTTTCGTCATCAAATGAAGTTTCGAATATTCGACAAAAATCCCAACACTGTGACAACGACTTGATTGACATTCGTATATGGGACCATACATTTACCGTATCTTCAATATTTTTTGTAGGAATTGTACCTCGCTAGAAACATTTGTATAAACCTAAGAAGATACTTATTTAACACGGAACTTAAAATTATGTAATTTTGAATATTTAGAAATCCGATAATCTGCGGAATTGGTTAACTTTGCTAGAACAGGCTTCTATAATCAAAACTGACAAAAATTATAATAAATAAAATCACCTATATCAAACAAAACAGAATAACAGGACAGTTAATAAGTATATCTTTGAAATAACACTTGCCCAATGATGAGAACTCATACCGGAGGGGGGGTCGTCATGTGTTCCGTCGTGTGACGTCACACGTTTGTGACGTATTGCGTCCAGCAACGTGCACGGTGGAAGCGTGGCGGCAGTTGCCCTGTGACCCAATGATTATGAGAGCTGAGGGCTTAGAACATACATACGACTCACTTATACTCCCGGAGTAGTTAGAGGTATAGTATATTTTTATTTTATTTATTTATTACACAGATATTTCGCCAGCTATTGTTTTAGGTTTCAAGTAATAAAAAAATGCACGGATGGCGTAGTGGTCGACCCGCCGCTGCCACTGCGCCGAGTGTTATAGGTTCGAATCCCACACGGGACAAAAATATATGTGATGCACAAATGGTTGTTCAGAGTGTGGATATTCTTTGCGTCCGTTGTTGGAATGTAAAGTTCCTCGAAACACAGGAAAGACTGCTATGGTGAGAGAGATGTTTGAAAAAAAATATATATTAATTGGGGACGAGCCTCATGTATTTTTTTTTTACTTTTGGTAATGCTTTGACGCACCCCTCTCCGCGGGTCGACGGAGAGGTTATGTCGGGCTCACCGGGGAATAGATACCCCGGTAATACCGACTAAACCTATGTTCCTCGATATAACCATAGACGGCGGGGCCGCGCGAATCGCTTTCACATGCAATCGCGACCCCGCCGTGTGAAACAGCAGGCCACTGCACAAAAAATACTTCTTCCACCGTCCCCCTGGGGGGGACAAAGACGACACAGACACAGAGCCGCCTCTCGGACCTGGTGCTGATCGGGTAGCGAGCAGGCCCACGCCGACGGGCTTCATGTCTATCCTATCTTTAATTATCTCTCATATTTTAATGAATATTATGACATTTTAAATTTTATAAATTATGTTTCTAATTTATTATTGTTAATTAATAAATATAATTAATTGATAATTAAAGCAATTGAAGTACTTATTATTATTATGATTAAGGTAAAATTCAGATAAAATATTATTGTTTTGAACTTGAGCATATTGTAATGGTAACAAATTTGTATGCTTCAATAAAAGACATAGGTGGATATATTCATTCATTGTAACATTACTTATGTTTGCAAATAAGTATTTCTAATTTCACTGCCTCTGCGTGAACAGCGTTTCCAAGGCAATCAACTATTTTTATATCATTAAAAACTTCATTTATAGGTACTTCACTTGGGACCCACTGAAGTTTGCCCACCCTACCGACATGGTAGCTAACTTGACCGCCAAGGGACGTAAGCTTGTGGTCATCATTGACCCTCATATCAAGCGAGAGGCTGGCTACTTCCTACACGAAGACTGCACAGAGAAGGGATACTACGTCCAGGACAAGGATGGCAAGGATTATGAAGGTGAGTTCTTAGTCTGGTATATTTCAAATTGAACCTTATTATATAATACTAGCTTTTCTCTGCAGCATCGCTCGCGTTAAATTAGGTTACATTAGGAACAGTATTTTTTTAAAGAAAGGTGTATATGTTACTCAGTGATAACATAGCTTTATAATGGCGAAATAATTTTTGAAATCGGTTATGTCGTTTTTGAGTTAAATCGTTGCAAATAACCAAAAAAATCAAATCTTTCCTTTTTATAATAATATTAGTATAAATTGTCTTACATTACGCGAATGTTATTCTTTTAAATTAATTTTGATCTAACACCTGCCCGATGATGAGAACTCATACCGGAGGGGGGGTCGTCATGTGTTTCGTCGTGTGACGTCACACGTTTGTGACGTATTGCGTCCAGCAACGTGCACGGTGGAAGCGTGGCGGCAGTTGCCCTGTGACCAAACGATTATGAGAGCTGAGGGCTTAAAACAGTTAAAAATCACATAGTCACAACTACTTTACACGGAGTTTTATTACGTTGTTAATTTAACACTCACTATTTAAGCTATTCAAATTATTTTTAATGATCTAAACACCGAGAACAAGACTCAAGCTATATTTTACGGAGTTATAGTCTATTCAGTAGCTCGATTCCGAACCTTTAAGATAATCAAAGCTGTAGAGATTTTTGTTTGTTTGTTTGGTTGAATGCGCTAATCTCAGGTATTACTGGTTCAAATTGAAAAATATTTTAGTGTTGGATAACCCATTTATCGAGAAAGGTTATAGGTTATATAACATTACGCTACGACCAATAGGAGCGGAGCAGCAATGAAAAATGTTGCATTAAAGGGGAAAATTCTCTTATATGAAGCAGACGAAGTTGCGCGCGTCATCTAGTTTTATGTATAATTATTCCCAGGTTGGTGTTGGCCCGGCTCTTCCTCGTACGTGGACTTCTTCAGCCCTGAGATAACCAAGTACTACGCAGAGCGGTACCTGTATGAGAACTTCCCCGGAACAACCAAGGATGTGCATTTGTGGAACGACATGAATGAACCCAGCGTGAGTAGTGTATATGTATATTCTGATATAACTTGGTAGAAAGGGATTTATTACACCGTTATTAGTGAGAGATAATCATAAACATCATCAGACGTGATAAGAATGTCCGTGTGACTAACGAGAATATTGGCAGTTCTAATTTATGAATAACATCAACTTGATAAGTTTTAACTGCAAAAGCGTGATGAGATCAGTGGAATGTGTGCGGCGGCTTTGTCGCTCGGCTGATGTTGTGGCGCTGCAGGAGACGTGGCTAATGCCGCATGACATCGGGTACCTGGCTGCGATAGACGACGAGTTCGCCTGCACGGGTACTTCTGCAGTGGATACCACGGCAGGGGTTTTACGTGGTAGGCCCTACGGCGGAGTTGCCCTACTGTGGAGAAAAGTTGCGTTTCCGACGGTAACCGTAGTGAAGTGCAATAGTGTGCGTCTCGCCGCGATAAAAATCGAGCTCAGTGATCGTTCCATCTTGATATTTTCTGTGTATATGCCTACCGAATCCAATGAAAACTTAGTGGAATTCACAGAGTGTCTTAGTGAAATGACAGCCATAATTGACAGTCACAATGTGGAGTCAGTGTTTATGTTAGGGGACTACAATGCGCACCCCGGTGAGTCATTTGCTACTGAACTCTTATCTTTTTGTGCGGAGCAATCGTGGTCGTGTGTAGACCTTGAACTGATGCCGACGGAAAGTCATACGTTTGTCAGTGATGCGCACGGCTGTCGGCGCTGGCTCGACCACTGTCTTGTGACAAGTGCCGCGCGGCACTCTGTGTCCGCGGCATCTGTGTTATATAATATTTATTGGTCTGATCATTACCCTGTGTCTATACGTTGTAACTTTAATTTACTTAAACCTAAGATTTGTAAACCTACTGTTTGTATAAATAGGATAGTCTGGGGTGAACGTGACTCGACACAGATATCGAAATTTAAAAATGTATGTCACTCTAGTCTCCGTGAAATTGATTTTCCTTCAGAATTAAGAAGCTGTTCAGATAATATGTGTTGTAACAAAAGTCATAAAATCCTATTAGATAACATGTATGACGACATTATTTGTATACTGTCGGAGGCCGCTATATGTAGTTATAATGATACCGAAAAGCGGAGAGGTAAATACATTACCGGGTGGAATAGGCACGTCCGCGGCGCTCATGAGATGGCTCGCCAATGTTTTCAGGCGTGGCTGTATGGGGGTAAGCCCAGGGCTGGCCGTCTTTATAATGATATGTGTGAAACTAGGCGTGTTTTTAAATCAAAACTAAAGTGGTGTCAGCATAATCAAAAACAAATAAAAATGGATATTATTGCTGAACTTCACTCAAACAAGAAATTCGGTCAGTTCTGGAAAAACACCAATAAAATGAATCATACGCCGGGCCTACCCGTGAGCGTGGAGGGAGTGCACGAGCCTAGTGAGATCGCCACTATGTTCTCTCACCATTTCAGGATGGACTCGCCTCTGGGGCCAGCGCGGCAGGAGCCCGATGCTAAGGAAAGCAGTGAGCGTAGTGTTCATTTTACCACGAAGGAAGTGCGTGCGGTGATTAAAGGTATGGTGAGGGGTAAATCCCCGGGTCACGACAGCCTTAGCATCGAGCACCTGCAGCACGCAGGTGTACACCTACCTAGAGTGCTTTCTATGTTTTTTACCCTGTGTTTAGGCCACTCCCATCTGCCCGATAATCTAATGCGTACTATAGTTGTCCCAATCATCAAAAATAAAACTGGTGATACATCGGATGTAAACAACTATAGACCGATCTCTCTAGCCACAGTGGTTGCCAAAGTGCTGGACAGTCTGCTTGGTCAGCACCTGGATAAACACGTCTCGGTAAACGACGCGCAGTTCGGTTTCAGGCCCGGGCTTTCCACCGAGAGTGCCATCCTGTGCCTCAAGCAGACTGTACAGTATTACACGAGTAGGAAGACCCCGGTCTACGCATGCTACCTCGATTTATCGAAAGCATTCGATCTTGTATCGTATGACATTCTATGGGGTAAGTTAAGGGATGAAACTTGTCTACCTAGGGAAATTGTGCTATTGTTTATGCATTGGTATAACAATCAAAAGAATTGTGTAAGATGGGCAGGCTCTCTTTCGGGGGAGTATGGGCTGGAATGCGGGGTGAGGCAGGGGGGGCTGACCTCTCCTAAGCTCTTCAGCCTGTATGTCAACCGACTGATCGATGAGCTCAGCAGCACCGGCATAGGGTGTCATATAGATGGAGTGTGCGTGAATAACATCAGCTACGCAGACGATATGGTGCTGCTGAGCCCATCGATTGGAGCCTTACGAAGGCTCTTGAAGATTTGTGAGTCCTACGCGGTGGCTCATGGGCTCAAATACAACGCGAAAAAGAGTGAAATTATGATTTTCAGACCGGACAACAAGCGATACACATTCGTCCCGAATTTCACTCTAAGTGGTATGGCTCTAAACAAAGTCGAGCGTTTTAAGTATTTGGGCCACTGGGTCACTGAGGACCTTAAGGACAGTGTAGATATTGAAAGGGAGCGCAGAGCGCTGTCTGTCCGTTGCAACATGTTGGCCCGCAGGTTTTCACGGTGTACGGGGACTGTCAAAGTCGCGCTTTTTAAAGCGTACTGTCAGTCCTTTTACACCTGTAGCCTGTGGGTTAACTATACACAGCGGACATACGGCGATCTGCGCGTTCAATACAATAACGCGTTCCGGGTGCTGATGGGACTGCCGCGCCACTGCAGCGCTTCCGCGATGTTCGCGGCGGCTGGCGCAGATGGCTTTGCGGCCATCTTGCGTAAACGGTGCGCATCTATCATGCGCCGCACGCGCGACAGTCCCAACACCATCCTCCGCGCGCTGGCGGACCGGTGGGACTCTCCGATGCTGGCTCGTTGGATACGGCTGCACGCAGTCGTATAGTGATTTGCCACCATCATCGGGGAGTCCACCCGGACGGCAATCAATCAATTAATTAATTATTACTAACACTAGTTTGTAAGCTTGCAATTCTACTAACAAATATGGATGTATTCAAAATGTTAATCCGAAATAAATGATTATTATTATTATTATTATTATTATAATAATTTGCCTGACTCGGTTCTTGACACTTGACCTTAAATATTAGCGCAAATTGTGCTATTTTTAGTTACAACTATGCCTTTAATAGGACAAAAAACTGTACTGTGAATTGAATGAAAAGCTTCTGTCTCACTTTCCCTTTTTTTCTTTATCTTTCCCTCTCTCTCCCCGCCTCCCTCTCTCTCTCTCTCCCTCTCCTTCGCTATCATTCTGTGTTTACTTTTAAAGCATATATTTTCTCACATTTATACATTCCACCATAGAAATTGTCATGCTTTAATATTATGACTTTCTAAAATAAAGCTTTTGATTAAGTTGATGTGGTATTCCGCAGGTGTTCAACGGTCCTGAGATCACCATGCCTAAAGATTGTCGCCACTACAAGCCTCCCCAGGACGGAAATAATGGTCTTGCTTCTTACTGGGAACACAGGTATATACTATTAAGCTATACGCAATTGAAATCGACAAAAACATCAAATATCTTAGTCTAATCAAACTACTAAAAAATCTTTTACCGCGGTTAATTTTTAACCGTTATACTGTAGTTTGATTTTAATGCATATCTTTTCCATAAGCCTAAGACTATCATTAAATGACTCGATCATATCGCTACGGTCACGCTTGTTACCGTCACGCCAGTGATAATGTCACACACACATCACATAGGTATTCCAAACACAAAGTATGCGTTGTCGACGCATAATTTGTGTTGTGTAACATGATTCGCCTTAGCGTGAGGTATCTTCAAGACAGTTTGGCAACAAATAAAGATTTTCAGTATTCCGATTCGAACACGAACAGTTTGGCAATGGGTCAAACTGTTCGAAGCGGAATACTGCAAGTTGGAAAACGCCCGGATCACACGACGCGGCTGTCCTTATCCAGAAGAGTTCGGTACTCTCGTTATTGCAATAGTTGGGATGGGCAATCCGAGAGTGCGTAGCGGGTTCCTCTCTTACCAATTACTTTATTATAAAAAGGATTAGGTAATAAGTTATTCTGATTTGTTCCAGACACGTGCACAACGAGTATGGTCTATCCAACATCCGCGCGACACACGCGGGTATGCAACTCCGAGACGACGGCAAGTACCGGCCCTTCATACTCACGCGCTCCACTTTCGCCGGAACGCAGAGGTGAGATACTGAACACAACTACATCTATGTCACTCCAGACCGATTAGCACTCCATACAGACTTAAAATTACGACACACGACGAGAAACGGTGAAGAAAAACAGCGTGAGGAAACTGCTTGTCTGAGAGTTCTACATAATGTTTTTTTTCAGATATTACGTGAATTCTACCAACCTGCATTGGACTTTATGGAGAAGTCTTAGACATGCAGATTTCTTCACCGTTAACTGATTGATAACTAACTGACATACTGAGAAGAGGCATGTTTATAACAGTGTGTGTGTTTGTTTGCAGCTTATAACAGAGCTGATATTATTAAGTATATATATTTAATAATATCATTGCAAATTGCTTTAAAAATCCATAATCTACGCGGATGGTACTATACAAGTAATTATTTTCCGTTAGGTACTTCGCACGGGTAGTATAAAACTTATACACCTAAACCTTCCTTATGAATCATTGACAGAGTGAATGATGATATATGATATTGGTGAAAACCCCAAGAAAGTCCGTTTTGTAGTTTTTGAGTTTATCGCGAACAGACAGACGCGGCGGGGGACTCTGTTTTATAATATGTAGTGATACTTTCAAATAGCCTTAGCGTGCTCTCGGCGCCAAGCTACGATTATATCCTTTGAAACTGTTCGTTTTTTGTGACCATAAGCTAACATCGATGAAATAAATAGTAAGCTGTTCAGATAATTTAAATAACATAAAACTTTACTTCACTTTTTTATAAGATGTATTAGCGTTTAAAAGTCTGTCATGTAGTTGTGACCGTGGCGTGCTGGTCACATTTAGCTTTGTCATGTATAATAATAATAATAATAATAATATTCTACCACATACACACAACACCATCTAGCCCAAACTAAGCAGAGCTTGTACTATGGGTACTAGACAATGGATAAACATATATATATACTTTTTTTTTGTAAACACATACATATTATACATAGAAACACCCAGACCAAGACAAACATCCATGTTCATGCACACAAATGTTTGACTTGTGCGGGAATCGAACCCGCAACCTCAGGCGTGGCAGTCGGTTACACTAACCACTACGCCATCGAGGCTGACGACATGTATACTCGACGTTATATTTGTGCAGGTACGCGGCGGTGTGGACGGGCGACAACGCGGCGGAGTGGGGCTTCCTGGCGGTGTCGGTGCCGATGTGCCTGTCGCTCGCCACCGCCGGCATCAGCTTCTGCGGCTCCGACGTCGGCGGCTTCTTCAAGTACCCCGAGGCTGAGCTCATGACTCGCTGGTACCAGGTCAGGAACATTACTAACTCATTACTACTCCTCATTATATACACTGAAGACTGTTTTTGTTCTACCAAAACGACAATTATATGAGTCGCCTGTTAGTAAAGGCAAAGTAAGATTGCGAGCTATAGATTAGTTTAAAGTGTGCTAATAAAGTTAGTTATAATAGTGTAAGGCGGTCAGATCAGTGAGCTTTAAATATGAGGATAGTATGCTCGTAAGGATTATAATAATATTTGTTTATTATTCTATCTAGGCTTGAATCTAGCAAGAGTATCTCCACGCTGAACTACACTAGTTTTAGAAGCTGAGCTGTAATCTCAATAGTTCGCAATGTGAACCAAACAATTTTTTAGGAAATCTTTCAGCTACTTAAACATGTGAATAACAATCAAATACTATTGAGTAAGGCACTAAACAGTCCACTATTAACAATAAAATACAAATTCAAATATGAAATAAATAATAATCATTTGCCCCGGCGTTTCGGTTGCTTTACTGTAAAGCAATGGAAACGGCGGGGCAAAGTGTAAACTTAAATATAAATAGTTTTAATTAAAAAATATATAGCTTAAATAGTAGTAAAGTTTAATAATAGTAGTGTTAGAGTTTTCAAAATTATGTAATAACTTTGTTTTAAAGTAAAATAAACAACGCGACAAAATCCGTATAAAGGGTTTAATTTCAATGTATAAACGTCAGACAATATTAATAATAATTTATTTAAATAAATTATTACCTGCTAAATAAGTAAGTAATTGAAATTATGTAGGCATGCTATCTATAAATGAACTATTCCGTAGAAGATAAATGCAGAAAATACATTTCACTAAAGATTCGTTTAAGCGAATGTAACGATGTGTTAGGTATATCAGAATCAGAGTTGCGAATAATTCCATTGTAATTCGTTCAAGTTCTATACTTCTATTCTGACGGTAGTTGGTACCTACTTAAGGAATAAGAAAGAAAATATAAATGTTGCTCAACAACGATGGACAATCGATGATTGACGTTACTAAAGCGTTTATGTAGTTGATAAATTGATGCTTTTTACCAAGGACCAAAATAATCTCGCAACTATGATCCAGTACGATAATTTAAATACCTGATTTATTCTGAATATTCCCGTGTGCATGCGTTTAATATAGATTTCATACTTGAGAACGTATGTTCGTTGTCACTTCGAATAGCTTTTCATGCTGAAAGTCCTTCGAAGAACGCAGAACGAGCCCTAAAGCCCTCGACTGCTTATTAATTATTGATGTAACGTATTTGTTAAAAAGAAGCTTTGAGTCATGAATAATATCAAGATCCTTAATTTTATCAACACGTTTTAATTTGTGATTCTTTAGATGATAATTAAACATTATGAAATGCTTTTTCATAGTAAAGGTGGCTATAGAACATTTACTGGCGTTAAGTGCCAGTTTGTTATTAATACAATATAGGTACGACTAAACGCTAAAGGTCTTCTTGTAATGCATTTACCTCATCCAAACAGTTAACAGCCTTAAATATCTTCACATTGTCAGCAAAGTTAAGTATATCAGAGTTATGAAAACATTTGTCAATATCTAGAATAAATATTAGAGACAGGTGTGGCCCCAGTATTGAACCTTGGGGTACACCACTAGGAATGCCTAATCACCCAGACATATAGTTACCCAGTACTACTCTTTGACTCCTATTTTCAATGTAGGAAGAAAATCATCGCAATCAATCACCTTTTCTACCCGCACTTTCGTGCTAAGTTCTAAGGAATGCATGGTTTATTCGATCAAATGCCTTACTGCAATCTGTGTAAATTACTTCGGCTTGCTAACCGTTATCCATAGAATCAGTTAGAACTCGCCAAAGAGAATAAGATTACTAACCGTCCATCTGCCTTTAAGAAAACCATGTTGAGATAGAAGGCAGTAATTTTTTAAAGCGTTATGTAGTTGATCATATACAATGCTATCAAAAACCTTAGCAACAACACACAGATTAGAAATAGGGCGATAGATACTTACTAAATGTTTACGGCCGTTCTTACGTACTGGAGAAATAAATGTAGATTTCCAGATTGGTGGTATGCTACCGATCCTTATGGATTGCTGAAATAAACAAGATAGAGGAACTACAAGTTCAGTAACACATTTATTGAAATGAAGTGACTAACTAATAACTTGAATAACTTGCTGATTTATACGGATCAAGTTTTAATAATTTGGATAATATAGGTACAGGTTGTCCGGTAATTAATGGATAACCTTGAAATGTCTTATAGTAGAACTGAAGGCCGTTCAGAAAGAATGAAAAAAAATAAAATTAGAAGTGCAATCTATATTAGCATAGCATACTTTTGGCTGTCTATCTATTAGCATAATTAGTGTTTAATGTTAAATAATAAAACAACAAAAAACCGATGGATTTCATTCATTTATGGTCGTAGTATACAAGAAAGTTATATATGGTAATAAAAAAAAAACACATATCTCAGGTAGTAGTTAGGATAGATTTTTTTCATATTTTTCTAAACGGCCATCAGTTCCACTATAAGACATTTCTAGGCTATCCATTAATTACCGGACACCCTGTATAGATTACAACAAAACTAGTCTGATTGTAATCTGACGAAATCCATAGTACCTAATATGAACGTGTTTCTTTTTTATAACCGTGTGTTCTGCTGCTACTCAACACCCGAACATTTTATAAGCACTAGTATGTTTATTCTTCATTCGGCAGTCAAGAGGTTCCTAATTATGACTGTCGAAAGAAATATTTTTGGTCGTCAGAGTGCTCACATCTACGAACAAACGAACTAGTTCGCAGATTATTCGTTTTTTAGCTCGTTCGATAAGAGCGTTTTCTAAGAGTGAGAGACAACGAGAGCGCGGCGGCACTACTACTGGTCAATTAGTAATTGTATAATAATATAACAGCTAAATAGATAATATAAAAAACAAAAGATCACGTGCCGGAACAGAATAAAAACAAAACGAGCGAATGATTTGTCTTTCCTTCGATACAGAATCTGACGAACTAAACAAAGTGACCTAGATCGAAAGAGCTAGAGGTTAATTTTTAAGGCTATATTCTATAAATCCTGCGAATAATAAGAAGTAAAATGCATGATACTTATTGTGTCTGTTGTGTCGTGTGTAGGCGGGCGCATACCAGGCATTCTTCCGCGCGCACTCGCACATCGAGACGAAGCGCCGCGAGCCGTGGCTGTACGACGCCGCCACGCTGGCGCTGCTGCGGGACGCGCTGCGACGCAGATACGCGCTCGTCGACTTCTGGTCTGTACTGCCCACACTTATACTTCCGCGCGCACTCGCACATCGAGACCAAGCGCCGCGAGCCGTGGCTGTACGACGCCGCCACGCTGGCGCTGCTGCGGGACGCGCTGCGACGCAGATACGCGCTCGTCGACTTCTGGTCTGTACTGCCCACACTTATACTTCCGCGCGCACTCGCACATCGAGACGAAGCGCCGCGAGCCGTGGCTGTACGACGCCGCCACGCTGGCGCTGCTGCGGGACGCGCTGCGACGCAGATACGCGCTCGTCGACTTCTGGTCTGTACTGCCCACACTTATACTTCCGCGCGCACTCGCACATCGAGACCAAGCGCCGCGAGCCGTGGCTGTACGACGCCGCCACGCTGGCGCTGCTGCGGGACGCGCTGCGACGCAGATACGCGCTCGTCGACTTCTGGTCTGTACTGCCCACACTTATACTTCCGCGCGCACTCGCACATCGAGACGAAGCGCCGCGAGCCGTGGCTGTACGACGCCGCCACGCTGGCGCTGCTGCGGGACGCGCTGCGACGCAGATACGCGCTCGTCGACTTCTGGTCTGTACTGCCCACACTTATACTTCCGCGCGCACTCGCACATCGAGACGAAGCGCCGCGAGCCGTGGCTGTACGACGCCGCCACGCTGGCGCTGCTGCGGGACGCGCTGCGACGCAGATACGCGCTCGTTGACTTCTGGTCTGTACTGCCCACACTTATACTTCCGCGCGCACTCGCACATCGAGACGAAGCGCCGCGAGCCGTGGCTGTACGACGCCGCCACGCTGGCGCTGCTGCGGGACGCGCTGCGACGCAGATACGCGCTCGTCGACTTCTGGTCTGTACTGCCCACACTTATACTTCCGCGCGCACTCGCACATCGAGACGAAGCGCCGCGAGCCGTGGCTGTACGACGCCGCCACGCTGGCGCTGCTGCGGGACGCGCTGCGACGCAGATACGCGCTCGTCGACTTCTGGTCTGTACTGCCCACACTTATACTTCCGCGCGCACTCGCACATCGAGACGAAGCGCCGCGAGCCGTGGCTGTACGACGCCGCCACGCTGGCGCTGCTGCGGGACGCGCTGCGACGCAGATACGCGCTCGTCGACTTCTGGTCTGTACTGCCCACACTTATACTTCCGCGCGCACTCGCACATCGAGACGAAGCGCCGCGAGCCGTGGCTGTACGACGCCGCCACGCTGGCGCTGCTGCGGGACGCGCTGCGACGCAGATACGCGCTCGTCGACTTCTGGTCTGTACTGCCCACACTTATACTTCCGCGCGCACTCGCACATCGAGACGAAGCGCCGCGAGCCGTGGCTGTACGACGCCGCCACGCTGGCGCTGCTGCGGGACGCGCTGCGACGCAGATACGCGCTCGTCGACTTCTGGTCTGTACTGCCCACACTTATACTTCCGCGCGCACTCGCACATCGAGACGAAGCGCCGCGAGCCGTGGCTGTACGACGCCGCCACGCTGGCGCTGCTGCGGGACGCGCTGCGACGCAGATACGCGCTCGTCGACTTCTGGTCTGTACTGCCCACACTTATACTTCCGCGCGCACTCGCACATCGAGACGAAGCGCCGCGAGCCGTGGCTGTACGACGCCGCCACGCTGTCGCTGCTGCGGGACGCGCTGCGACGCAGATACGCGCTCGTTGACTTCTGGTCTGTACTGCCCACACTTATACTTCCGCGCGCACTCGCACATCGAGACGAAGCGCCGCGAGCCGTGGCTGTACGACGCCGCCACGCTGGCGCTGCTGCGGGACGCGCTGCGACGCAGATACGCGCTCGTCGACTTCTGGTCTGTACTGCCCACACTTATACTTCCGCGCGCACTCGCACATCGAGACGAAGCGCCGCGAGCCGTGGCTGTACGACGCCGCCACGCTGGCGCTGCTGCGGGACGCGCTGCGACGCAGATACGCGCTCGTCGACTTCTGGTCTGTACTGCCCACACTTATACTTCCGCGCGCACTCGCACATCGAGACGAAGCGCCGCGAGCCGTGGCTGTACGACGCCGCCACGCTGGCGCTGCTGCGGGACGCGCTGCGACGCAGATACGCGCTCGTCGACTTCTGGTCTGTACTGCCCACACTTATACTTCCGCGCGCACTCGCACATCGAGACCAAGCGCCGCGAGCCGTGGCTGTACGACGCCGCCACGCTGGCGCTGCTGCGGGACGCGCTGCGACGCAGATACGCGCTCGTCGACTTCTGGTCTGTACTGCCCACACTTATACTTCCGCGCGCACTCGCACATCGAGACGAAGCGCCGCGAGCCGTGGCTGTACGACGCCGCCACGCTGGCGCTGCTGCGGGACGCGCTGCGACGCAGATACGCGCTCGTCGACTTCTGGTCTGTACTGCCCACACTTATACTTCCGCGCGCACTCGCACATCGAGACGAAGCGCCTCGAGCCGTGGCTGTCGACGATGTCGACTTTTGATCTGAACTGCCTTTAGAGCAATGCTAGATACTGCCACCCATCTCACTTTAAGCAGCTTCTCGCTAAAATACGGGGCTATGGATCAACCGCATCAGATTTTCAAGAGTCTTCTTCACCAGTAACCGTAGAAACCGGCAAATACGGCTTTTAACAGCAGAACGCCAACTACTGACTACAAAAACGATTGGAGTGCCAGAGCTTGTGTAACACGGTATATGTAATTTTATATTTCTAGTTTATCTCTAATATAAAATATTTTGTCACAGGTACACCTTATTCTACGAGCACTCTCTCGATGGCTTGCCTGTGACGCGTCCCCTGTTCCAAGAGTATCCTAATGAAGAAGACACTTACACCATTGATGACCAGTACTTGCTTGGTAAGTGACAATAACATTATTTCTTATTCAGGGGTGCTGATTTTATCAAGTGTTATATTTAAAGAGGTTAATCAGGCCACATTGTGGCAGTACATTTACCGATATTAGCAAAAAGTATCTTAATCTTTAATTTGTAGTCAAAATATACATTATTTAATTAATTAATATGACGTTATACCTCGCAAATGTCACATGACCTGTTGTTTTGGCGCGAAATAGAAGTAATAATTTTTTTCATATTCGCCTTCTAAAAAACTTATTTTTAAAACAAGATGATTTTATGGGGTAAAATATAAACGTACGTAAATTTCAAAATATTTTCTTAAAGCTGTCACGTAGCTAATTGTAGGTGATTAAGACTGCGCCGAGCATAAGACGCGGTTGGACTGAATGACAGAGCTCGATATTCAAATTAGCGTGGGGCCGCCATAGTAAAATTGTATGGAGGATTTGAAGTGCTTTTTGATAAATATGTAGGTTGTTGTCAACCAATAACTTAAATATTTGGGACGGACAAATTGTAATTTAACTATTTATGTTTCGTATAAGCTGTAAAATAGGATAGTTTTCTACCGTTATAATTTAAAATCATGTAACACGAGCTTACATTTTTGCATTTTTCGTGCAAATTTGTGTAATTTCGTAGGCAAAAATATTAATTATTTTAAGGTTTTACACGGTGTAATTGTAAACACATTCATTGTCTCGGTAAATGTATATTTTATATTTGTATTAAACAAAAAGTGTTAATTTTATCAACTTAACTGTGACCGCCTATTTTGGCACATTTCGCTCGGCGCAGTCTTAAATCGGCACCTCGTTTAAATGTAATTAGCTGACTATAGGTCACAAAGATGATAGGTACTGAGTATGTGTTGTTTATAGGCGACAAGCTGCTGGTCCGGCCGGTGGTGGAGCCGGGCGCGTCGAGCGCGCGCGTGTACCTGCCGGGCGCCGGCGCCGCGGCGCTGTGGTACGACGTGGACTCGTACCTCGTGCACCGCGCCAACGGCTACTTCACGCAGGAAGTTACGCTCTCTAAGGTCAGTACTCAGTGAAATTCGTAAACTTTAATTGTATGTTTAATAGTTTAGATCATACCCCAAAATGTGAACCAATTCAAAATTAGATTTTACAAACATCTATTTAACTACAAAAAGAACAATTAGCAAGAATAGCAGGATACAGTCACCTATCAGTAGTACCGACTGCTTGTTTGATAAAATATAGTAATCATATTGTTGAACTGCCGTTAACGACTATATTTTTCCTGGTTAGTCAACATACAAGACAATTTCTGATGCAGCCAGACTGCAGTAGTTGCTTATCTACGTACTATTTACATATAGTTACTCCATGTCAATATCTATAATCACTTGTAACAATATTTTCAAATTAATAATCATTTAGCATGGTTTACTCTGTGAAAAATATTCAAATTGTAAACACAAAAGATATATATTGTAAAAATCAATAAATTGTACAGTCATGTATGCTAATGATCGTTAAATGGTCGAAATTCTACTGTAAGGTAACATTAATAAAAAACCTAGGAACCGGATTACAAAATTCGTCAATCGCATAAGCAGTACATTTTTATTGTTACAACTAATTTCACAAATTCACAAAAATGTTAAACACGAAATAAACGTTGACATCTTGTGCACTGGTTTGATACCTAGCATGACATGACGAGATCTACTTCTGTTACTTCTTTCACATTATTGCAAGTGAGAGAAAAGGAAACTAAATTATCGTTCGCTGTGGTAACCTACCTTTAGTAGAGCGAGTGTTTACTTACATATGTATTTTCTTTCTTTTACTTCATCTCGTTTGCCTTACTAAACCACCGTGATAACATTCAGATTATAACAGATTGACAAATTCATTCTTACTGCACTATGACAGTGAGGAATAAAGAGTGTGTCTGCGCACACTCATGTACTATAATATCTTCTGCGCTGATGACTAGTTTCTGCTAAGAATAGCTGCCGTCACCGAAATGCTATCGAGGAAATACGTCCATTATACAGTGTGAGTTTTCGTAAAGGGCACATATGAAAATGAGGGAAACTAGACATCATTTTATCGCTAGGAAAAATAATAAAAATATTCTTCGATTTATACCTATTTATATTTTTCTTTAGTAATTATGGACCCTGTACCAAGAAAACCTTGTAACTTTTGAACCAGGTGGTTAATCGTGTTGAAACAAAAACAGTAATAATCCGCAATGTGTAGACAATAACGACGGTATACTATTCACATCCAAAAAAATACCGGTGGCATAAAAATAAGGAACATTTTAGACCAAAACTGAGTTTCGTACAATGTTTTTTTAAACATTGTTAAAAACTCAAGAAATCGTCCCTTGTAGCCACCAGGTGCATCTTTTTTCGAAAATTGCATTATCTATCTCAGGTAAAAAATTAGGTCTTGTCTAAACCTTTGCCATAAATTACTAAACATACACTTGGGCTGCAAGTGCCACTTATTTTTCTGTAAAAGTACGAAAGGTATAAGTAATAAATAAAAAATATCAAGTAGAAATCAGCACGTTTATTTAGTTTCATCAACCTACAACAAAACTTTTAATGCAGCAAGTTTTCAAAATGACTACCACGTTGTTGTAAACACATAGTACTTCGCAGCAAAATCTGTTGCGTTGCTCGTCTTATCATTGTTGGATCTTCCTTTACGGCACTGGCTCAGTTTAAAATCTTCTCCTGCAGTTCTGCCTCACTATTGATGGGAGGGTTATAAATTCTCTGTTTCATTGTTTCCCACAGAAAATAATCAAGGGGTGTCAGACCGGGTGCACACGCAGGCAGGGGCGTGCACAAAGATTTCTGGTAGGGTATGCACGCCCTACCTGAAACCTCTGCGAGGGCACTGTTTTTGTGTGTAAATATATCTGTATATTATATTGTAGTATTTAATAAATAGATTTCGATTATATAGATTTACATAAGCCAGCGGACTAGGGCATGCGCCTGCACGCAGGCCACCCGACAGGCCCTTGCCTACCAATCCATCGATTGGGATAGCTTTCATTTAAATAATTGCTAACTATTCTTGCATAATGTGCAGAGCCATCCGTCCATTTGCAAAAACATTCTACGTCGTGTTCGTAGGGGTACATCTTCCAAAAGAAATGGGAGATCATCCCTTAAAAGTTGGAGAAATCTGTCTGCAGTTAATGTTCTTGGGAGTATTAATGGATCAATCAACATATCATCAATAAGAGCTGCCCAAACATTGATCGAAAACTTTACTTGAAAAGTGGAAGCTCTTTTTAGCTTCGGGTTCTCTCCTTTAGGACTCCAAAAATGTAAATTTCTGCAGTTTGTAATACCGTCTCTTGTAAATTGGGCTTCATCCATCCAAAGAATAGTTTTTGCAAACACCGGGTTATCTCTTGTTTGTCTCTGAATCCATGCGGACATAACACACCTTGGGATTGCGTCAGTTCCTTCATGCAAATGTTGCACTCGCTGATAGTGATAAGGATGTAGACCTTCTTTCTTTAAAATGCGCCACACAGTAGTTTGCGATATGCCAAGTGCTAATCGTCTTGTACTGATATTTGGATCAGCACGCAGTACAGCTTCTTCAATAGAGTCGTTGATTATGGCACTTGCCTCGCGAAGATCTCTACTTGATCCAAGTCCAGTAGCAACCAATCTTCTATAAACATCTTGAAAGTTACGAGCATATGGTACCGGTCGTCTCGTTGGAAACGTAGCTAAGTAAGCTGTATGAGCACCTCTTGCACTTCCATTACAAAGTCCATAATAAAATGCATATCGGCGATATGCGCCGGAGGAAAATCACTCAAACGGGGCATCACAAAACAAGAACACACAAGTAGCAGCGGCGAATGATTCGGAGCGACTGATTCTTTCTGTACCTGGCCCGCAGTTTATCCCTTACCCTGCACCTCAATCCCACCCCAAACTACCTGAGATAGATATTGCAATTTTCGAAAAAAGATGCATCTAGTGGCGGCCTGGTCTTTGTTTAGCCCTTCATAAAAACTGTTTTGTTTAGGATACAGGTGTGGTTGTTATGTTGTTTTAAAGCTTATTATATACAGATTAACGTCAATTAATAAAAAGGGGCAATGGGGACGTTTTCTTGAGTTTTTTAACAATGTCTAAAAAAACATTGTACGAAACTCAGTTTTGGTCTAAAATGTTCCTTATTTTTATGCCACCCGTATTTTTTTGGATGTGAATAGTATACCGTCGTTATTGTCTACACATTGCGGATTATTACTGTTTTTGTTTCAACACGATTAACCACCTGGTTCAAAAGTTACAAGGTTTTCTTGGTACAGGGTCCATAATTACTAAAGAAAAATATAAATAGGTATAAATCGAAGATCCTTTAAAAATATTTTTTTTGTTTTTTTTTCATTGCCATAAAGTGATGTCTTGTTTCACTCATTTTCATATGTGCACTTTATGAAAACTCACACTGTATATATGTATACCGGCGTACGCGATAAATTAGCGGTACAGCCTACTTCAGTAGAGTTCTCTGGTAGAGGGTTCATGGTGTAGATTTCAAACTGCAATTATATACTTCTAACAACTACTTTATTTTTCAGACGTAGGTATTAAATAGTTTCCGAGTAGAATTTACATTAGCACTAACTATAATTTGAGTCGAGGAAACTATCCTTCCCGTTTGGATGGTTCGATCTCCAGAACGACTGAATCTTGATGTTCCCGTTTGGATGGTTCGATCTTCAGAACGACTGTATCTTGATGTTAATCCCATTTCAAAATGTAATTTTGGCTCAACAACCTATTCTGCTCACGTGACTCGTCGACGTCACGGCGTTCTTCTCGTACAATGAAATCAATTGAGTATGTTATTATCGCTAAATGATCGTAGTCGCCGACATGTATATTTATTTCGTGTAATGTGTGTCAGATCCCGGTGTACCAGCGCGGCGGCAGCATCATCCCGCGCAAGGAGCGCGTGCGCCGCTCGTCCGCGCTCATGGCCGACGACCCCTACACGCTTGTCATCGCGCTAGACGCTAACGTGAGTACCATACATATACCAGCGCGGCGGCAGCATCGTCCCGCGCAAGGAGCGCGTGCGCCGCTCGTCCGCGCTCATGGCCGACGACCCCTACACGCTTGTCATCGCGCTAGACGCTAACGTGAGTACCATACATATACCAGCGCGGCGGCAGCATCGTCCCGCGCAAGGAGCGCGTGCGCCGCTCGTCCGCGCTCATGGCCGACGACCCCTACACGCTTGTCATCGCGCTAGACGCTAACGTGAGTACCATACATATACCAGCGCGGCGGCAGCATCATCCCGCGCAAGGAGCGCGTGCGCCGCTCGTCCGCGCTCATGGCCGACGACCCCTACACGCTTGTCATCGCGCTAGACGCTAACGTGAGTACCATACATATACCAGCGCGGCGGCAGCATCGTCCCGCGCAAGGAGCGCGTGCGCCGCTCGTCCGCGCTCATGGCCGACGACCCCTACACGCTTGTCATCGCGCTAGACGCTAACGTGAGTACCATACATATACCAGCGCGGCGGCAGCATCGTCCCGCGCAAGGAGCGCGTGCGCCGCTCGTCCGCGCTCATGGCCGACGACCCCTACACGCTTGTCATCGCGCTAGACGCTAACGTGAGTACCATACATATACCAGCGCGGCGGCAGCATCGTCCCGCGCAAGGAGCGCGTGCGCCGCTCGTCCGCGCTCATGGCCGACGACCCCTACACGCTTGTCATCGCGCTAGACGCTAACGTGAGTACCATACATATACCAGCGCGGCGGCAGCATCGTCCCGCGCAAGGAGCGCGTGCGCCGCTCGTCCGCGCTCATGGCCGACGACCCCTACACGCTTGTCATCGCGCTAGACGCTAACGTGAGTACCATACATATACCAGCGCGGCGGCAGCATCGTCCCGCGCAAGGAGCGCGTGCGCCGCTCGTCCGCGCTCATGGCCGACGACCCCTACACGCTTGTCATCGCGCTAGACGCTAACGTGAGTACCATACATATACCAGCGCGGCGGCAGCATCGTCCCGCGCAAGGAGCGCGTGCGCCGCTCGTCCGCGCTCATGGCCGACGACCCCTACACGCTTGTCATCGCGCTAGACGCTAACGTGAGTACCATACATATACCAGCGCGGCGGCAGCATCGTCCCGCGCAAGGAGCGCGTGCGCCGCTCGTCCGCGCTCATGGCCGACGACCCCTACACGCTTGTCATCGCGCTAGACGCTAACGTGAGTACCATACATATACCAGCGCGGCGGCAGCATCGTCCCGCGCAAGGAGCGCGTGCGCCGCTCGTCCGCGCTCATGGCCGACGACCCCTACACGCTTGTCATCGCGCTAGACGCTAACGTGAGTACCATACATATACCAGCGCGGCGGCAGCATCGTCCCGCGCAAGGAGCGCGTGCGCCGCTCGTCCGCGCTCATGGCCGACGACCCCTACACGCTTGTCATCGCGCTAGACGCTAACGTGAGTACCATACATATACCAGCGCGGCGGCAGCATCGTCCCGCGCAAGGAGCGCGTGCGCCGCTCGTCCGCGCTCATGGCCGACGACCCCTACACGCTTGTCATCGCGCTAGACGCTAACGTGAGTACCATACATATACCAGCGCGGCGGCAGCATCGTCCCGCGCAAGGAGCGCGTGCGCCGCTCGTCCGCGCTCATGGCCGACGACCCCTACACGCTTGTCATCGCGCTAGACGCTAACGTGAGTACCATACATATACCAGCGCGGCGGCAGCATCGTCCCGCGCAAGGAGCGCGTGCGCCGCTCGTCCGCGCTCATGGCCGACGACCCCTACACGCTTGTCATCGCGCTAGACGCTAACGTGAGTACCATACATATACCAGCGCGGCGGCAGCATCGTCCCGCGCAAGGAGCGCGTGCGCCGCTCGTCCGCGCTCATGGCCGACGACCCCTACACGCTTGTCATCGCGCTAGACGCTAACGTGAGTACCATACATATACCAGCGCGGCGGCAGCATCGTCCCGCGCAAGGAGCGCGTGCGCCGCTCGTCCGCGCTCATGGCCGACGACCCCTACACGCTTGTCATCGCGCTAGACGCTAACGTGAGTACCATACATATACCAGCGCGGCGGCAGCATCGTCCCGCGCAAGGAGCGCGTGCGCCGCTCGTCCGCGCTCATGGCCGACGACCCCTACACGCTTGTCATCGCGCTAGACGCTAACGTGAGTACCATACATATACCAGCGCGGCGGCAGCATCGTCCCGCGCAAGGAGCGCGTGCGCCGCTCGTCCGCGCTCATGGCCGACGACCCCTACACGCTTGTCATCGCGCTAGACGCTAACGTGAGTACCATACATATACCAGCGCGGCGGCAGCATCGTCCCGCGCAAGGAGCGCGTGCGCCGCTCGTCCGCGCTCATGGCCGACGACCCCTACACGCTTGTCATCGCGCTAGACGCTAACGTGAGTACCATACATATACCAGCGCGGCGGCAGCATCGTCCCGCGCAAGGAGCGCGTGCGCCGCTCGTCCGCGCTCATGGCCGACGACCCCTACACGCTTGTCATCGCGCTAGACGCTAACGTGAGTACCATACATATACCAGCGCGGCGGCAGCATCGTCCCGCGCAAGGAGCGCGTGCGCCGCTCGTCCGCGCTCATGGCCGACGACCCCTACACGCTTGTCATCGCGCTAGACGCTAACGTGAGTACCATACATATACCAGCGCGGCGGCAGCATCGTCCCGCGCAAGGAGCGCGTGCGCCGCTCGTCCGCGCTCATGGCCGACGACCCCTACACGCTTGTCATCGCGCTAGACGCTAACGTGAGTACCATACATATACCAGCGCGGCGGCAGCATCGTCCCGCGCAAGGAGCGCGTGCGCCGCTCGTCCGCGCTCATGGCCGACGACCCCTACACGCTTGTCATCGCGCTAGACGCTAACGTGAGTACCATCTTATCTTATCTTATCTTGATCCGGGGGCCAGTCATTGTAGACCGGCGACACTTCGACCCAGTGGGATCTTTTGTGTCGGCCCCGAGGTTTATCCTTGAGCTATCTCCCTATGAATGTACTGCATCAGTCGCAGCGTACACCTCAGAGGGAGAAGCCTGAAGTCTTCAGGGTTCGGATATGCCAATCCCATCAGACCCATCCTTAGTCCGGCCACCGCGTCACATTCACACAGTAGGTGTGATATGGACTCGTCCTGTTCACCACAGGCTCTGCAGATCGAATTGTTTGACAATCTCAATCTGCACAGGAAGTCATTGGTGCCAAAATGACCAGTAAACGCTCCTGTGAGTAGGCGTATTTGGCCCTTGTTGTACCCGCAGAACTTCCGGGTAAAGCCCGTGGCTCTGTTTGCAATGAATTTCTTGGAGTGTTCCAGACCCCTAAGGGCCATCCACTCCAGCCTGTGTTTATCATTGCCATGTGCATTGAAAGCTGCCTTGACGGTACTCTCAGAGAGACCTACGAATGGCTCGGGGCCCACAAATTGTTGCTCCGAGCCCTTTTTGGCTAATACATCAGCCTCCTCATTACCCTGCACCCCTGCATGCCCCGGAACCCACACCAGCCTGACTGTGTTTTTCCTGCCAAGTTTGTTAAGGGCTTTAACACAGTTCAGGACTAGTGCTGAGTCCACCCTACAGGAGTTCAGAGCCTTAAGAGCAGCTTGACTGTCACTGAGTATATAAACAATCTTGTCAGTGACATTGTTGTTAATATTCTCCTGCGCACAGGCAATTATAGCATAGGTTTCCGCCTGGAAGACCGTTGCATATTTGCCCATGCTTTGGTTCACCTTGCAGTCGTTGGCATAAATACCAGCGCCTGATCCTGTTTCCATTTTGGAACCATCGGTGTACCAGATGAGACAACCCTTGTCAGGGGATCGTAGACCTCGTCTCCATTCGTCCCTTGTGGGGACCTTTATTTTAAAATTCTTTTTGAATATGTGCATTGGTTGCATTTTGTCACATCCCATGCTCATAATCTCTTTAAGATCCTTCGAGATCTCCAGTTTTGTGTGTCGAGTTACTGGCATGTTGACGCTCCACAGCCCATGTATAGATAGTCTATGTAGCGCCTTCATCGCCTCTAACTCCACAACAATGTGTAGCGGCGTTAGGTCCAGCAGGATCTCTAACGCAGCCGTTGGCGTAGTAGGGAACGCCCCTGTTATAGCCATGCAGGCTAATCGCTGCACCTTCGACAGCGCTTTCCTGCATGTTGCTAGTTTGGTTCTTGGCCACCAGACAACGCTTCCATATGTGATTATGGGTCTTATCATCATCGTGTATAGCCACTTGATGACCTTGGGCTTCAGGCCCCAGGTCTTCCCATAAGTAGAACGAATCATACCGAAGACCCGCTGGGCCTTCATTATGACTTTGTCTACATGAGGTTTCCACGTTAGCTTGTTATCTAAGGTCATGCCTAGATACTTCACCTCCGTGGACCATTGTAGCTGTGTACCATACATGGATAGAGTTCCCAAGCCAGTCGGATCTCTCATCCTAGTAAACGGCACGACAGTAGTTTTCCCTGGGTTGATCGATAAATGGTTACTACTGCACCATTTTTCTACCATACTCAGGGCCCTCTGCATGAGACTGGATACTGTGCTCGGAAATTTTCCATTGACAAGTATCACCAAGTCATCCGCATATCCGACCGTTAAGTACGGACCTTTGTTGAGTTGTTCTAAGAGTGAATTAACCACCAAGCACCATAAGAGCGGTGAGAGTACTCCACCCTGAGGGCAGCCTTTGGTGGTCATTGCAGTCATTTCATCCCCTAACAACTCAGACCTAATAATTCTTCCTCTGAGCATACAATCGATCCACTTGCAAATGGTTGGCTCTATGCCGTGATTTGCTGATGCCACACTAATGGCATCAAAGGTGGTCCGATCGAAAGCTCCCTCAATATCCAGGAATGCAGCAATGCATACTTCCCGGTTATCTAATGCATGTTCTGCCTTATTTACCACAAAATGCAGTGCCGTCTCAGTGGATTTTCCCGACTGGTAGGCACATTGTAGCCCGTGGAGGGGAAATTTTCTCAATGCTCCCTCCCTGATATGTCTATCTACTAACTTCTCCAGGGCTTTCAAGAAGAACGACTCAAGGCTAATAGGTCGGTATGCCTTGGCTTCTTCGTAGTCTTCTTTGCCCGGCTTCGGTATGTAGATGACTTTAACTCGCCTCCATATCTTTGGAATGTATCCAAAAGCTATGCAGGCTCTGTATAGTCTGCACAAATGCGGAACCAAGAGTGCAGCTCCCTGTTGTAGGATAATGGGATAAACCATGTCTGGACCAGGTGACTTGAACGGTTGAAAACCATTTAGAGCCCAGCCGACCTTCCCTTCATCCACTACCTTCCTTGCAGTGTCCCAATCTGCTTTGGTTGTACGGTAGCCTAGTTCAACCAGGCTAATCGGGTCCTCCTGCTCCTTTTCTATTATCTTACAGTCCGGAAAGTGTGTGTTTAGCATCATTGCTAGTGTCTCCTTACCGGACCCTGTTCGCTGCCCATTGCCATCTCTGATGGTTGTCAGTGGGTGTGCTCTGACAGTCGAGATAGCTTTGGAGAGTCTCATTCCTTCAGGAATAGTACTGATGTTTTCACAGTGGGCTCTCCAAGCCTTCCGTTTGGCTTTCCGCACAGCTTTGTTGTAGTTGGTCAAACAGCGAGCGTAACCGCTATAGTCCCTGCTGGTCCTAGCACTGTTAAACGCTCTTCTGGCTTCAAGCCTCAGCTTGACCAACTCTGGCGTCCACCACGGTACCCTCTTGGGCCTAACTTCCCTTTCAGGGCAGTTACTTGTCCAGGCCGTATTTACAGTCTGGACCAATTTGTCTGCTGTAAACTCTATGTCTAATATAGAATTAAGCTTACCCTTAGAATCCTCCAAATCTATACTGAGGTCACTCCTGAAGGAGTTCCAGTCCGTATTTCTGGGATTCCTTCTACGTGCTATAGGAGCTGGAACCAGCGTCCTATACTTAAAGCATATGTAATTATGATCTGACAAGGTAATCTCATCAGACACATGCCACTCGACAATCTTAGTGCTAGCCCTGTTGGTGGCTAACGTGATGTCAATTACCTCTGCTCGCCTACAGTTGACGAACGTTGGCCTGTTTCCCTTGTTTAGAATTTGTAAAGAGGTACTTACCACATACTCCAGTAGCTTTTCCCCTCTTACATTCACATCCGTGCTCCCCCAGACTGTGTGGTGTGCGTTGGCATCGCACCCCAGGATCATGTCCAGGTTCTCCCGGCTGCCATATTCAACAAGGTCCTTTATCTGTCCAGATACAGTTTCCTTGTCCGTATAGTCGAAGTATGCAGAGGTCAGGATTACAGTATCCCGCCCTCCGCTCCCTCGCACATCTATCTTAACTGTCGTAAGATCCCTAGAACAAAAATTGTATAAGGGCATTGCATTTATGCCATTTCTGACATACACACATGTCCTTATATCATTAGTGGAACAGTTATGATAAATTACACCTCCTGTCCCACCCAAACCTCTGATCTTTCCCTCTTTAACATAAGGTTCCTGGATCAGGGCAATATCATATTCCTTCATCCGCAGGTGGCGGGCCAGAACGGCCATCGCCCCGATGCAGTGATGAAGGTTTATTTGTACGCACCTTAGTCCCGCCATTCGGTCTGCCTATGGTGGCGTCTACGGTGGCAGGCACTGCTGGCCGCCCCCCTCACTCCCTTCCTCCATCAGCGCCCCGGCGCTCCCCGGCCTCCGGCGACGACAGATCTAGACAATCTATATGTCCGATTATGTCGTCGGTCTTCGGAGACACGCATGGCGACGACGTGTAGAGAGCCGTACCTGGTTCAATCACCACTGGGTTCACGGGCTCCTCCCCGTCCCCCACCTGTGGTGCCGTCACCGCATGGGCCTCCTCCTCCACGCTGGCACCCACTGTCACCTTCTGCACGTTCAGATCCTCAAGGATCTTGAACGTGCTTTTGTCCATGCCAGCATGGAGACAGAAGCCGCCTGCTTTTATGGCCGCAGCCGACACGCTGTCCACCAGGACAATGCGCCTGGTGTGCGTCTCCTCGACCTGCGTGCTCAGCACCTTCCACTCGCAGGTCCTCAGAGAGGGGTTGAGGCGCTGCAGCATGGTCAGCACCCTGGAGGCATCTAGGCACCAGGTATTCCTGGTCTTCCAGGCCATCTTTATTGGCCTTGGAAGCTCCTTGGCGCTGACCACTCTGAGCTTCACGTCCCCAACGGTTTTACCGCTGAGGCCGCGAAGCCACTCTGCGGCTCTCTCACCCTCACACGTCACGTGCAGAGCTCCACCAAGCAGTGCACCGACACTAATGGCCGGCAGAGGATCCGGTGTGGCCTCCAGCTGGTCCCAAATGGCAACCCTTATGGGTTCCACCAGCTCTGCATTGAGCAGAGCGTCAGGGAAGTTGTCGGCAACAACGGCCATTTTAACCCCCGTCAGCGCCTCCCTGTAGGAGTCACCTTGGGTCTTGGCACGTTTATTGCCATCTGCCTGAGCAACAGCATCGTCGCTCACTTCCCTGACCCTTTTTGACGAGACTGCATCGGGTGCCAGCGCCAACTGCCGCTGCAGCTCACGCCGCTTGCGGTTGGCACACCCACTGCGCCTCTTCCTGCCCCGGGTATGGTCTGTGGAGTGTGCAGCCAAGTTTGGCTCCCCCTTAGGGTGTGCCTCGCCCGTCTGCTCCTTCCTGGCCTCCCCGAACCTGGAGGGCTGACACCCACTCCCAGAGGGTGTCCCGCTGGGATCCCCCTTCGGGTATTCCCTGCACGTCAGACCCCCTCTGTGGCTGCCACGCCCTCTAAATTGGTAGCCCTTTCCAGGGTTACCCCCTCTCCATTTCTTAACGCTGCCCGTGTCAGCACCACTCCCCTGGCTCATGCTCGGACGGCCACTGGGGCCATCACGAGCTTGCAGCTTGGGTATGTAGGTGCTCCCACGTGCAGCTCCTACACTATTGCTGACCTCTCCCCCTAAGGGTCCAGAGGTCCTTTGTTGCTCGCCCTTATCGGTCAAGCCCTTGGTTTTTTTTGTGACAGAGTCCATTTGGTCTATCTTACTTTTCACCTGCTGGCTCCCCACCCACCATGGAGCCCTCAACGTTGGGGATGCCTTGTTCAGGCACCAGGGCTACCAGCTAGGTATAGCACCCCTAAGTGAGCTGTCCCCGAGACGTACAGCACTAGTCGCTCCACCCCAAACCACTGAGGTGGGAGACGAGCACTGCCGGCTGGAGACCTCTTCACCCAAGGGCACTCGCCTGGCGGCCGCATGAGCGGACGCCGCAGCCGATTGATCGCAGCTGGCTAGACTACGACCTCCCGTGTGAGAGGAAATCCGGACCAAAGGGGTGTGTTGCAGATCAGCAGCACTACCATCGCCACATCACCACTCAACCCCCAGGACTCCTTCATCCCTCCGTACGGGTCCCCGCGCACGGCACAAACACGCGGGAGGTCATTACTATCCATCGTCTGTCGTTCGACGATGGACCCGCCGGAACATGACCTCTCCATCCCAGGCAGTGGTCGACTGGTGGTTTTAGTTGCGTCTATTTCATAGGGAACTAGACCAATAACAGGGGGCAACCACGTGAAGGATTCCCCACCAGACTTGTCTTAGGGATCAACACGACTGTTGCGCTCTCCCCTAAGACCATTGGCACCTTACTCGTCTTGAAGAGTCGAGCAAAGTGGGTTTGCATCTATACTAAACAAGCAGCCAATCCAGTGAAGCTAGAAAGCAGAGAAAGCAAGCTAGGCAGTGCAACTATTAAAGCATAAATACAAACCCCCCCCAACGTGAGTACCATACATATACCAGCGCGGCGGCAGCATCGTCCCGCGCAAGGAGCGCGTGCGCCGCTCGTCCGCGCTCATGGCCGACGACCCCTACACGCTTGTCATCGCGCTAGACGCTAACGTGAGTACCATACATATACCAGCGCGGCGGCAGCATCGTCCCGCGCAAGGAGCGCGTGCGCCGCTCGTCCGCGCTCATGGCCGACGACCCCTACACGCTTGTCATCGCGCTAGACGCTAACGTGAGTACCATACATATACCAGCGCGGCGGCAGCATCGTCCCGCGCAAGGAGCGCGTGCGCCGCTCGTCCGCGCTCATGGCCGACGACCCCTACACGCTTGTCATCGCGCTAGACGCTAACGTGAGTACCATACATATACCAGCGCGGCGGCAGCATCGTCCCGCGCAAGGAGCGCGTGCGCCGCTCGTCCGCGCTCATGGCCGACGACCCCTACACGCTTGTCATCGCGCTAGACGCTAACGTGAGTACCATACATATACCAGCGCGGCGGCAGCATCGTCCCGCGCAAGGAGCGCGTGCGCCGCTCGTCCGCGCTCATGGCCGACGACCCCTACACGCTTGTCATCGCGCTAGACGCTAACGTGAGTACCATACATATACCAGCGCGGCGGCAGCATCGTCCCGCGCAAGGAGCGCGTGCGCCGCTCGTCCGCGCTCATGGCCGACGACCCCTACACGCTTGTCATCGCGCTAGACGCTAACGTGAGTACCATACATATACCAGCGCGGCGGCAGCATCGTCCCGCGCAAGGAGCGCGTGCGCCGCTCGTCCGCGCTCATGGCCGACGACCCCTACACGCTTGTCATCGCGCTAGACGCTAACGTGAGTACCATACATATACCAGCGCGGCGGCAGCATCGTCCCGCGCAAGGAGCGCGTGCGCCGCTCGTCCGCGCTCATGGCCGACGACCCCTACACGCTTGTCATCGCGCTAGACGCTAACGTGAGTACCATACATATACCAGCGCGGCGGCAGCATCGTCCCGCGCAAGGAGCGCGTGCGCCGCTCGTCCGCGCTCATGGCCGACGACCCCTACACGCTTGTCATCGCGCTAGACGCTAACGTGAGTACCATACATATACCAGCGCGGCGGCAGCATCGTCCCGCGCAAGGAGCGCGTGCGCCGCTCGTCCGCGCTCATGGCCGACGACCCCTACACGCTTGTCATCGCGCTAGACGCTAACGTGAGTACCATACATATACCAGCGCGGCGGCAGCATCGTCCCGCGCAAGGAGCGCGTGCGCCGCTCGTCCGCGCTCATGGCCGACGACCCCTACACGCTTGTCATCGCGCTAGACGCTAACGTGAGTACCATACATATACCAGCGCGGCGGCAGCATCGTCCCGCGCAAGGAGCGCGTGCGCCGCTCGTCCGCGCTCATGGCCGACGACCCCTACACGCTTGTCATCGCGCTAGACGCTAACGTGAGTACCATACATATACCAGCGCGGCGGCAGCATCGTCCCGCGCAAGGAGCGCGTGCGCCGCTCGTCCGCGCTCATGGCCGACGACCCCTACACGCTTGTCATCGCGCTAGACGCTAACGTGAGTACCATACATATACCAGCGCGGCGGCAGCATCGTCCCGCGCAAGGAGCGCGTGCGCCGCTCGTCCGCGCTCATGGCCGACGACCCCTACACGCTTGTCATCGCGCTAGACGCTAACGTGAGTACCATACATATACCAGCGCGGCGGCAGCATCGTCCCGCGCAAGGAGCGCGTGCGCCGCTCGTCCGCGCTCATGGCCGACGACCCCTACACGCTTGTCATCGCGCTAGACGCTAACGTGAGTACCATACATATACCAGCGCGGCGGCAGCATCGTCCCGCGCAAGGAGCGCGTGCGCCGCTCGTCCGCGCTCATGGCCGACGACCCCTACACGCTTGTCATCGCGCTAGACGCTAACGTGAGTACCATACATATACCAGCGCGGCGGCAGCATCGTCCCGCGCAAGGAGCGCGTGCGCCGCTCGTCCGCGCTCATGGCCGACGACCCCTACACGCTTGTCATCGCGCTAGACGCTAACGTGAGTACCATACATATACCAGCGCGGCGGCAGCATCGTCCCGCGCAAGGAGCGCGTGCGCCGCTCGTCCGCGCTCATGGCCGACGACCCCTACACGCTTGTCATCGCGCTAGACGCTAACGTGAGTACCATACATATACCAGCGCGGCGGCAGCATCGTCCCGCGCAAGGAGCGCGTGCGCCGCTCGTCCGCGCTCATGGCCGACGACCCCTACACGCTTGTCATCGCGCTAGACGCTAACGTGAGTACCATACATATACCAGCGCGGCGGCAGCATCGTCCCGCGCAAGGAGCGCGTGCGCCGCTCGTCCGCGCTCATGGCCGACGACCCCTACACGCTTGTCATCGCGCTAGACGCTAACGTGAGTACCATACATATACCAGCGCGGCGGCAGCATCGTCCCGCGCAAGGAGCGCGTGCGCCGCTCGTCCGCGCTCATGGCCGACGACCCCTACACGCTTGTCATCGCGCTAGACGCTAACGTGAGTACCATACATATACCAGCGCGGCGGCAGCATCGTCCCGCGCAAGGAGCGCGTGCGCCGCTCGTCCGCGCTCATGGCCGACGACCCCTACACGCTTGTCATCGCGCTAGACGCTAACGTGAGTACCATACATATACCAGCGCGGCGGCAGCATCGTCCCGCGCAAGGAGCGCGTGCGCCGCTCGTCCGCGCTCATGGCCGACGACCCCTACACGCTTGTCATCGCGCTAGACGCTAACGTGAGTACCATACATATACCAGCGCGGCGGCAGCATCGTCCCGCGCAAGGAGCGCGTGCGCCGCTCGTCCGCGCTCATGGCCGACGACCCCTACACGCTTGTCATCGCGCTAGACGCTAACGTGAGTACCATACATATACCAGCGCGGCGGCAAAGGAAAACATTGTCAGGTAACCTACATCTACTACCTAAGTCTTAGTCTTAGAGGCTTCTCCATAAAGTTCTCCAAAATAGGTCATAACACTTCTCACACTGGCAAGAGGCCCATGCCCCGCGGTAGGTCAGTTTATATACAGGTCTGGACCTTAATCGGCTGGATTATGGTTTATGGTCAGTTTTAGAGAATATATCACGCTCTAAACGCCATGATAATTTGGAGTCCCTAAAACAATCCATAAGATTGGCAGTGAAGAATTTTCCCATGGAGAGAGTACGTGTTTCTATTGATAAGGGGCCTTAACGTTTAAAGGACTGTATTAAAGCCAATGTAGATCAACTTGAATGAGCTTCATGTATTTTTAATGTTATTATATTATTATATAAAATACCACACATTACAGTAATAAATGTTTTACGCAAAAGGAAAACAAAGATTTTCTTTGTTACAATACATTATTTATGGCAAGACTAGGTATAACGTTGTAATCGTCCCCACAGAATACAGCCCACGGCACACTGTACATCGACGACGGAGAGACATACGAGTACCTGAACAACAAACATATCTACGCCAGGATCGACTACGAGCCCAGCGGCATCACTTACTCGTTAGTATATCAAATTATTGTGTGTAAATATATATAACGTTGTATAGTTAAAAAATATATCTTAAAGCCGTTAACGTATAGGCTTAAGTCTGTAATTAAAACTTGTATAGCCAGCAACAAAAGTAGCTGAACATTAACACATTGAGGGCCATGTAGCAGACACAATAGAAAATGTATTGCTCGCGGCCTTTATGACCGGCATGGCATTTGTACGGTGTCGTACACTTGACATATGATAGTTGGTTAAGTGATAATTGGAGTGCAGAATGAAAGTTCATAAGTTATGTAAAAACACTTCACGATACTTTAATTAGTTATATTACAGTTAAGGGTTTGGCTATGCTTTCACGATCGCGTGTGTATTTGCACTGACTGATTTTATACTAAATTGTACTTTATTGTGTTAACGTAAACTGACGCCTCGGTTGGGACCGCAGTGTCAGCAATACCGTGCATGTATAGTGTAACACTGTACAGTGTAAGACTGTACAGTGTAAGACTGTACAGTGTAAGACTGTACAGTGTAAGACTGTACAGTGTAAGACTGTACAGTGTAAGACTGTACAGTGTAAGACTGTACAGCATTCAATTTAAAATGTACAGCCAGCAACATGAGTAGCTGAACATTAAACGCATTTTAAAAAGTTATTTTGGAAATAAATATTCTATATATTTTTTTGGTAATTTGATCTGTGACTATAATATCAATTATCTTTAAACATGTATTACAGTGTAAGATAGAGGCAAGCGAAATTTTGCAAACGTAGACTTATCTTGCTGACTTTACTTCTCCGGCAGAGCCAACTCATTCATGCTTAATGAACGAAAATAAAATATGGGAGTATTTTCACCGCAAAGATTGCACCACAGAATTAAGCCGTGTTGCTATAGTAACGTACAATTATATCAATGGATTTCTTTTTATTGACAGCAAGTAAATAAACTGTAAAACAGAATAATTATCTTGCCCCATTAACAGTAACGTCCATTTTTGAATAGCAGAGTTGAGTAAGTAGCTATGGTGTCAAAACTATGAAAGTACTCCTTCCATGTTTTATTTATGTTCACAGTTCGTAGTACACTAAATAATATGTTATACTTATTCCTCCAGCTTCATCCACGAAAACGCTCACTACCCAACCCGCTCGTGGGTGGAACGCATCGTCATCGCCGGCATAAAGTCTCCCCCTAAGACTGCCAAGCTCATCCAGGGAGACAAGCAGACCGCACTACAGATGACTCTCCACAAGGGGAACGATGTCCTCGTCGTGAGGAAACCAGCTGCTAACATGGCCCACGAATGGCGTATATCATTTAGCTATTAAGTTTAGTTATAGAGGCTAGGCAGTGGTCTAAATGCGTTTATGTTGGGAATTTACAGTCAAGAAGTAAATGTTAGTACGTCAGTCGATGTTTTTGATGATTTTATAGTAGTTGAGATGTTGTTTAGACTTTCGTACGTATATAAATGGTGGTATCATTTGAGCAGATTTTTTGGTATATCGATATGTGTAAGTCTGTAACGTTACTCCGGATAAGATATTATTATTGTCAAACATTATGTTATAATACATACGAGTGATTTGCGATACAAAGTTCTAAATAAGCTTAACGCTAAATTAATTTAAAATTATCGTACCGTCCCTATCCTTCGATATGAGATACATGAGATGGCACGATGTTTTTAAATCCGCTCAATGCTGAAAGTAATTTTGAGAATCGTTTTGCAAGTCAGCGTCAGTATTATAAAAATGTGTGTCTAACGAATTATTCAGTCCGTAGAAGATTTTGTCCGCCAATTTCGATGTTTTAGGAATTTTGATGGTATAGAAATAAATTGTTAGTCTATCATAAAATACTATATAACCACCATTGATGTGAAATTAACATATCCAATTATTCGAACCATAATACTATGTCCAAGCTGACCTAAATAATTGTTTTAAATTTCGACTGTACCGACTCAACAATAAGGTACATTTTAAAATCTGACGTCATAAGAAATACGAACTACTAAACAAATAGAATATCTATTAGAGAGGTGTCTGGAAGCAGAGATATTTCGTGCTTATTGGCAGTACATTTAAACGTCCATCGATTACGCTGTCTACGAGACAAATATTTTGCTTGTGTGTGTAAAATGCACGTGTGTGCTCGCCGACTGAAAGCACTGCCTACAACAAAAATCCAACCAGTTTAAATAGTTGTCAAAAACATCATAATTGTTGTTTATTATAGGCCTATTATTTTAGCAATATAGCATCGTACGCCATTATAAATTATTTCACAGAGCTGTCGAGGGAATTTCGAGCGCTTTGTAATTGATAACTAAATAATTAGTGAAATTACCGGAATTACTGTAAATTATGAAAAATTATACCTGTGAGATCTGTGTTGGTGATGTGTGTTTAAATAAATTAAAACTGGTGTTTTCTCGACGTTGTCTTTTGATGACAAACATAAAATAATTTCTCTTAGACGCTGTGTTCGCGATTTATATCTAAAACAACAGAAAGGTAATACGACACGTTCTTTTAATAAAAAGTATTATGATATTTATAGCTGGCTAGCGGGCTGTGTACACAAATAAACTATTTTGTTTGTTAACCAAATTGCGATCGACCGAAAAGAAAACGAGGTGTTGACAATGTTCAACAATATTACAGGCGCGTGTTTAACGAGATTATTGACAATGTCTTGAACGAGTGTCATAGTCGTTATAAAAAGTTAAAAGACCTTAAGTTTTCAATCTACTTTCGTATGAATATTATACTTTGTATTGTAATAATTTTCCAGAGCAATCGATCGTCGAACTCATTAATTGCATGAACATTCCTTTAAGGCGGATCGCCTTAGGAATGAGCTTCGACGCGTTTATAAATCAGACGAATAAAAAAACGTTAGGAATATTTGATCTTATTCAATATTTACATACAAACAATTTAACAACCATATTTCCCGAAATTTATAAAGGAGAAAAGAAATTTAAGTTTACAAATTAGCAAAATTAATAGTTACGATTCAGTTAGTAGCGCATCGGCTGAACGATCATTTTCTTGCTTAAAAAGAACTTAAAAAGAATCCATACATATCTACGAAACACACAGGGCCAAAGCAGACTTACTGATTTGTCTATGATTTCAATTGAAAAAGATTTGTCTATGACTTCTGATGATTTTAAAACGATCTTGTAATTTTAACGACGACGTTTTACAGAATTATTTTAAAAAACTATAGGCGCATTGATTTAATTTATAAAAATATAAAATAATACCTACAGTCAAGTATGTTAGTAATTTCGTTCATTTATTTTTGTTTATTTGCGCAAAAAACACTTAACATCTCACGGCCTTGTAATACCTACAAGGCTACAATGGATATCATTTAGGTGACTTGTTCTCACCATCAGTCACTTATTTGGATATTCATGGTGGCTACACACACAATCATCAATGGTGCCATGTCGAAAAGTCGTTGAATTGAATTTGGTAAGATATTTTATTTATGTATTATACACAGATATATCTGTATATATACACACAAAAACATGTATAAATGAAATGTAGTGCCCTCACAGAGGTTTCGGGTAGGGCATGCATACCTTACCAGAAATCTTTGTGCACGCCCCTGATGTTAGATAAGTAAAGTTCTCAAATTACGTGAGTTTTGAAATTTTTATTATTAATAATTTCAATAAATGGGTATGTTGTTTCCATCAATCAATGTAGTTTTAAAATGTAGTAAATTTTCTAATTCGTATTTTTAAACTAGCAGTTGTGTATGCGTAAGTTCTCTTTATGATATCGGTGTCTTATCGTAGTGTATATTAACAAATATTATACTCAATTGTCTCTTTTTTACATCGACTATTTGAAATGAACAGAACTTTCTAGAAACTACGTTTTTTTGTTGTATTAGTAAAAGTTTATGCCACGTGGGGATTAGTTGAATAACCCATTTACACAATGACAGTTTTTGAAGCAAGTATATCTTGGTCGTATTCAGCGAAAAATTAGGGATGGCATGACACTTGCTTTATAAAACTCGTGATCCATAAATGAACCTTAACTTTTCTAAGTTGTTTCCTACATAAACGCAGTTACGCCGCGTCACAAATATAGTTCGTGTTTAATTTGACACTGTTACACTGTTTACTATTGCTCTATATATGTATATCTGCTAAAAGCCTTGAAGAATATTATGTTCAAATTAAAGATCGGTATGGGCAGCTAAATATTGATATTATCTTAGTCAAGTGTGAAGCTATCGTCAAACAGCGGGCCTGAGCATACCTCGGCATATTGTAATGAACTGATGAATATGAGAGCATTTAGTACATTAAGGATGAGCGATATTAATGAAATATAGATATAATAATTGTTTACTCTATAAGGATTATTTTAGATCGCCGGGTGATTTTTAAGTAAAACGACGTGTAGTTATTACGAACGTTTATTTGCAACTGCTAAATCATTAGACATCATTCGATACAGTGGACTGTAAATAGATATATGCATATACATATAGTATGTAGGTGGTTCATACCACACAAAACTCTAATCCATTTAGACATTCCGCCCGCCAAAGAATATAGTTCTTTAACTACATTTTAACAAAATCATTTAACTCATAGACCTATATTATGTACTTATGCGTAAACATAATACATATTAGCTGTAAAAAAAAAGAAAAAAACTTGTGACATTTTTACTTCACACAAAATCTTAACATAAATAACAATTGAATAACAGAATAACCTATGTATGTAGGTCTTCCTGATTTGCAAGATGTAAACACTTTGCATTTTGAATAACATTGATGTCTAACATGATAATTTTATATGTACATACATAGCTCAACTAAACGATGCAGATAAATAATGTGTTTGGGTAACTCATTAAGTACCTGTATATAGTATATAACATAAATACAATGTTTAAAGGTTCTTTAACAGGTAGGTAATTTACATGAATAAAAATACAATTATCTACTTATAATAGGCTACGTTAGAATTTTTACAGTATAATAGGTATGATTAAAAACAAAGCTTATTTAGTTAAAATACAAATTTTGCTCACTGGACGCTTCAATTCTCCGGTTTTACACTTCACAGATACAACTCGAGTTACATTATCTGGTCCAGGGTATTTGTTGACTATCTTACCAAGTAACCATTTAGCTGGAGGTAAATAATTTTCCTTTATAACAACAATATCGCCTATTTCTGGTTCATTACGTTTAGTGTTCCATTTATATCGTTGATTTAAATTAACTAGGTATTCTTTATACCACCTATGCCAAAAATCTGTAACAATCTTTTGCGTCAATCGCCATCTATCCAAACCAACTACATTAGAGTTATTAATATAATCTTCATCTGCAATATTTAACAAGGATTCACCTACCAAAAAGTGACCTGGTGTCAAGGGTAGAGGGTCATTTGGATCATCGCTTAACAAAGAAATCGGCCTCGAATTTAAACACGCCTCCACTTGCGCCAGAACAGTTGACATTTCCTCGTAGGTAAGTGTACTATTTCCTACTACCTTTTTTAAATGGGTCTTAGTGCTGCGCACCGATGATTCCCATAAACCGCCAAAATTCGGTGAGTGGGGAGGAATATAGTGCCATGTGGTTCTTTCTAAAGAAAGTAACTCTGCTATTTCTCCCGGAAGAGAAGATCGGGTACTATTAAACATTTCTCGCATTTGTTTATTGGCGCCAACAAAGTTAGTGCCATTGTCACTGTATAAATCCTGACAATGACCCCTGCGAGCAGTGAATCGCCTAAAGGCGGCAATAAAACCTTTAGCCGTCATATCAGTCACGGCTTCTAAATGGACTGCTCGTGTCACCATGCATACGAAGATGCAAATATAGCTTTTGTAGGACTTAGCTCCTCGACCTGGTGAAAATCTGATAAAAACAGGGCCACAGTAATCCACGCCAGTAGACTTGAATGGTTTACTGGGCTTTACCCTTGCCTCTGGAAGCAAACCCATAAGAGGAGTAGTCTGTTTCGTGGAATATCTTAAACAAATAGTGCATTCTCTAAAATATTTTTTAACTCGCTCTTTAGCACGTAATATCCAGTATTTGGATCTTAGAAAGTTTAACATAGCCTGTGGACCACCGTGCAATGTTTTTTCATGAGCATGCGCAATTAAAACTTTGGTAAAATGATGTTTACCAGGCATAATTATCGGATGTCTTGTATCGTAACTTGCGTCCGATTGTGCTATGCGTCCACTGACTCTTAGTATCCCTTTTTGGTCCACAAAGGGACAAAGAGATCGTAATTTACTCTTTTTAGGTACACATTCTCGAATCTTTAACTGTTTTATTTCAAATGAAAACTCGCGCTCTTGTACTTGTTTAATGCATGATAATAATGTTTCGCTCATTTCTCTTGGTGTAATAAATTTAGGTAGTTTAGGTCTGTTATCTTTCTTTAATTTAAAATTCAAAACTCGTCTACAATATGATACAATTTTTAATAATTTATTTAATGATGAATATTTTGACCACAAATATTCCTCATCCACATCAGATATAACAGTTAAAGATTGGATCCGTTCCTCTTCATGTGTGTCTTCAATAAGTTTGTTATCTATAGGTATTGTAGTTTCTGACAACCACTGTGGTCCTCTCCACCACAATATATGCTCACTCAACTCATTGGGCTGCAGACCACGCGAAGCACAATCCGCAGGGTTTGTCTCCGATGAGACATGGCTCCACTGGTTACAGTCCATAATACTTAATATAGTGGACACTCTGTTACTAACGAATGTTACCCATCGACTTGAGCCTCCTTTTAGCCATGCTAACACTATGGTGGAATCGGTCCATCCATAGAGATGTTCCTTGGGTATCTCTAGAACTTGTGATACCTCACTAATAAGCTTGGCCGCTAAGGCAGCGCCACATAATTCAAGTCGGGGAATGGAAATCTCCTTTACAATTGGGGCAACTCGAGTTTTTGCGGTCAGTAAATGTACATGCACTCTATTTAAACTATCAATGACTCGTATATAAACTACTGCCGCAAAAGCTGATTTTGAAGAATCTGAAAACACGTGTAACTCTCTCTTGCAATCTCGTGTAAAATTTATCCATCTAGGTATCTTAACATTTTGTAAATCTATTAGCTCTTGTCTGTATTTTAGCCACTCACAAAGCAATTCATCCTTCAAACACTCATCCCACTCAAGACCTGATTTCCACAATTTCTGAATTATAATCTTAGCATTAACTACCACTGGGGCAATCCAACCTAAAGGGTCATATAATCTCGCGACTTCAGATAATACTTTTCTTTTAGTAACTAAATCTTTAGGTTCAGGTAAGTTTAACACGTATTCAAAATTATCATTCTTTCTATTCCAACTCAATCCTAACACTTTAATTAAATCATTGAATTTTATAGGTTGTCTTTCACCCAACTCAGTCTTACCAATCTGCTCTAAAAACTCCTCATTGTTACTATTCCATTTTTGTAACTCAAAACCACCACTTCTCATTAACTCATTCATCTCCTCGTAAATTTGTATTGTCTCATTAACCGTATCAGCTCCCGCCATTAAATCATCCATATAATAGCATTGTTTTGTTATCCTCGCAGCTAATGGATACCTTTTCTTTTCTAACTCGGCTAGTCTATGCAATACTTTGACAGCTAAATATGGCGCGCATGCTGTACCAAATGTTAAACGTAACAGTTTGTAACGTTGTATGGGCTCCGATGGATTAAACCTCCAGACGATTCTCTGGAAATCGGTGTCCTCATATGCCACCCTCACCATCCGATACATTTTGGCAATATCGGCTACGATACAGATTTTATCATGCCGCCATCTCATCAGTATATGTCTCAAATCTTGTTGTAACCTTGGTCCAACAAGAAGTTCATCGTTTAGTGACACACTATTGTCACCTTTGCTCGAAGCGTCAAAAACGACTCTCACTTTTGATGTATCTTTATCTTCTCTCACCACAGCATGGTGAGGAAGATAGACAGCCTTACGGCTCTGTAATTCACTCTCAGAAACCACTCTCATATGATTCATGGTCAAGTACTCACTCATAACTTTATTATATTCTTCTCTCAATTTTAAATCTTTCGATAGCTTTCTCTCCAAATATTCTAACCTCTTTATGGCTCTCTGTTCTGTATTACCATATTGACATTTAGGATCATTCGTTGCAAAAGGTAATTTCACTATAAATCTACCTTCATTATCTCTCACTGTAGTTGAATCAAACAAATTCTCACATACTTTCTCCCTATCAGTCATATCCTTCTTTATTAAATTAGGCTCATCTTCCATCTCCCAAAACTTCTTAAGTAACTCATCCTCTTTCATATGTATATGCATGCTAATAAGATTACCTTTTACTAATGCTCGAGGTCCTTTTGAAATTCTTCCTGACAAAATCCATCCAAACAACGTATTTTGGGCTATTACATTACAATCAGGATGCTTCATAATACCATCAAGTAATATTTCACTATAAACCTCTGCACCTAGCAAAATATCAATCTTACCTGGCACAGCGTATGTAGGATCAGCTAAAGGAAGATTGTCCATTTTCACCCATTTGGGAGTGGTCAAATTGGTTGAAGGAAGTAGTGACGTTAAAGAATGCAACACATAAGCGTTAACTATGATGTAACTAGCAGGATTATAACGTGATTCCAAGCGAAGTGAAACCGTGTGTTTAATTCTCATACGACCATCTCCTAGCCCTGACACCCAGCCACTTACTGCTTTACGTACAAGACCTAATAATTGCACAGTAGACTCAGATACAAAAGATGCCTGTGACCCTTGGTCAATTAAAGCACGAATAAAATACTTAAAACCATTAGAACGGAATACCTTAATTTTAGCCGTCGCAAGTAGCACGCTGTTGGGTTGTAGCTCCTCTCTAGAAAATGTAGCAGTAATGTTTGTGTCACCTCGTGATGTACTCGCTCTCTCATGTTGTGGTTCACTCGTTGACACTGCAGTTGCCTGCTCCTTACTACTGGTTGGCTCCTGGTTATCCCTCTCGAAGTGTAACATCGTGTGATGTCTCCTTCCACATTTTTTACAACTAAATGCTTGACGACACTTAACGACCGCATGTGTCGGGGATAAGCAATTAAAGCATAATTTAGTTGTTTGTACAAACTCCTGTCTTTCCTTAGGTGTTATAAGGCTAAACCGCTTACACTGGTTGAGATAATGGTTTTCGTGGCACATCGGGCACTCTTGTTTACTCTTAGATTTGTCCTCTTTCTCTTTATCCTTCTCTACTGACGCATGAAACGATTTTGATTTAGCCGCAGGCTTAGCTTGTTGTGTGTCACGTTTTCCGTTCGTATCTATCATCTCTAAGGATCGAAATCTATACTCTAAATAATCTCTCAATTGTATCCAAGTAGGCAACTCATCACAGCTCATACTTAAATGCTGCTCCCACTGTTTGATAGATTCCGTATCCAATTTTGAAACAACTAAGTAAACGACAATTGCGTCCCAGGTCTCAGTCTTAATGCCCAAATTCTCCAAAGATTTAAGACAGGTAGACGTTGTATCTAATAAACTTCTAATTGCATTAGCTGACTCGTTTAGAATTTTCTTTGTGGCAAATAAAGACCTCATAACAGCATTGCAGTTATAACGCTTGTTATTGTAACGCCGAACTAACTGCTTCCAAGCTTCCTCATAATTGGATTCAGTCGTTGAAAAATTACTCAGCAGATTTAACGCTTCTCCACTCAAATTGCACTTAAGGTAATGCAGTTTCTGTACCGATGAAATACTCTTATTATTGTGTATTAATGAGGAAAACATGTCGAAAAAGGTTTGCCACTCTTCGTACTTACCCCCAAAAGTAGGTAATTGTATGCGGGGTAGTTTTACATCACTGCAATTGTTGTTCGCGTTAATGGTAACTTCTGGGTTACGTAACTCGGTAACTGGAGGCAAAAACTGTTGCAAAGCTTCTCGTAAATTCGATTTATACTGCATATATAACTCTTCAAAAATCTCATATTTTCCTTCTGTAAAATATGCTTCCTTCTTACTTTTTGCTTTAACAACAATCTCCTTGTGTCCGTCTTTAAAATCTTTAAATAGTTGTTCTAACACCTCCAATCTCGTTTCTATATACTGACGTTTAATTCTTTCCTTCGAAGTTTTCTTAAAATTCCTCTCAGCTTTTATCAAATTCTCGAACATCTCATCTTGTAACGAAAAAAGTGCCTCCATTGTGGTAACAAAACACGTGGTAATCTCAGCAACTAATACTCCGGCCGGTCACTTATTTTAGGTAACAAGTGGCACAATAACAGTTTGTTAACTTTTATTTGTTTTAACACTCACTCAATGTACTGTTATTATGATTTACACCGAAAATCACATACACGTAGTAAACAAGAAGTAGTTCATAACGAATTTATTTAACAGTAATAAGTGTAATAACTCGTTAGTTAAAACTGTCTTATAATTTTTACATTAGGTAAACAAGTCGTCGGACGACACCTCACACTCAGGTAATAAAATCTTTTGTTCTCACGGGTCGGCCTCGCTCGATACTCATTAACACTATCCGGTTCGATTATGGACCAAATGTTTACTCTATAAGGATTATTTTAGATCGCCGGGTGATTTTTAAGTAAAACGACGTGTAGTTATTACGAACGTTTATTTGCAACTGCTAAATCATTAGACATCATTCGATACAGTGGACTGTAAATAGATATATGCATATACATATAGTATGTAGGTGGTTCATACCACACAAAACTCTAATCCATTTAGACATAATATTTTATAACATACAAACAACACCATCTAGCCCAAACTAAGCAAAGCTTGCGTGTATGAGGAATGTTATGAAAGTGAATGAAGCCAGAGAAGTGTGTCGGGATCGTAGCAAATGGAAATCCGTAGTCTCTGCCTACCCCTCTAGGAAACAGGCGTGAATTTATGTATGTACAAACAACACCATCTAGCCCAAACTAAGCAAAGCTTGCACTATGGGTACTGACAATCGATAAATATACCTATATACTTTTTTTTGTATATGCAAAATGTAAATGTAAATTTAAACCAAGACACATCCAAGTTCATGCATATAAATGTTTGACTTGTGCGGGCATCGAACCCGCGACCTCAGGCATGGCAGTCGGTTATAATAACTACTACGCTATCGAGTCGTCAAATCGATCGATATTATCGACCACAAAATATCGGTATTTTACAATATCGATGGTTTAGTAACACTTTTAAGGCATGCTAGTGTTATGGTAAGAAACCATGATGAACTATACATTTATGCTAATGTAAGATAATAATAGACATCATATTTTAAACAGAATTATTAAAAAAACATATTATATTATTTTATTTAACTCGTAATTTGTAAAATACTTACCTATTATTTAAAACATTGAATAAATCAAAAACGATATCTTGTTAATAATATCAATATTTACAAGTTGTGGTTATCGATATCTTCACCTATTTTCTTCATTTCGCTTATCCCTACGCTCCTATACACTTTAATTCATTCAATCTCGCCGGGAAAAGCGCTCTCTGACTTTTTGCCAAAAGCGTTTGTGAGAAGAAAACTGATATTATAACAGTTTTAAAATAAACACAACTCTTACGAAACAGTAAGGACAAGATTTCAGTGTATTGTAACTCAGTGAACAGTCATATAGTGTATTGTGCAATCGAATTATTCATAACAAAACCGTTACGCTCTTAGAGCCAAGTAACGATGACTTGAGATTTACTATTCAACATGTTATAAAGACTCACTCTCCGTATATTAAATCTTTAAGAGTTACTAATTACTCCAATTACGACAATTGTAGTTCTAATAATAATTTGTCTTTGAATGATCAACAACTACAGACAATACGCGGTGATAGATTAGTTACGATATTCAGGGCCTGTTCCACCACCTCCAAGTAGCATTTATCTATAAATTAAAAGTCTCGCCATCTCTCTTCTTTATCCTAACAAGAGTGAGACAGCATACGATTTATCTTTCGGATAACTTTTACTTGATAGTAATAATTGGCCGTTAACCTATGGAAGCCTTTTTATAACAATATTACTGCTTATGAAAGAAAAGGACAGCGAGTTACAGAGTGTATAGCTAGCTGTGTCTCGTTTGCGCGTACGCAATAAATATTTTACAACAGATGTGTCTTGTCTAAAGGATGCGTGCGCTTCCAAGGACTTCGAGGTTAGGTTAGCGAAGATTGTTACAGAGGGCTTGGGTTAACTAAACATCTGAACCGTCTGCCGTATTAGTTAGTCGCTGGTTATTAAAGAGCGAACTGCTGACTCATATAACTATACATTCGATTGCATAATATATTAATAGTTTTAAAATGGTTTAGTACACTTAGCATATTCTATCGCTGTGTAAGATTTTAAGTAAACACAATTTTTTTAATAAATGTTTTTATTTTAATATTGTATTGTACGTCTCCACGAATACTTGCGAGTATTTTGTGTTCGTCCTTATTTTAATCGTAAACCTTTTATTGTAAAGAATTTGAGGTTCTCATCAACGGTAGGTAAAGTATTGTAAAAACGGTCCTTGTTGCTATGGCACAAGATTAACAAACAGGGAGGTTACTTTGATATTATTTAGTGGGATATGATAAAGATATGACGCCCAATATACATACAACAAGAGATGCCAACGCTATAATATAACTTAGAGGGGACAATGTCTGCCATTTAAGTTTATATAAAGGGTTATACCTTAGTAGAAAAATAGTATTTTCAATTCATGTCACATGAAAGACATTTTTTCAAGAATGGTCTATATTCTCTGTCGTACAACAGACAATAAAAATGGCATTGACGGAGCGTTCAAATAGCTAACAGTCGATTTTTGAATCACTAAATAAAACTTGAAGGGCGTATGTATAGAGGGCGCAGACATCGATTTAACTTTATATAAACTTGTGTCTACCCTCAAAGGTAGATTTTGTGTACTTTTACCAGGCGGTGGTGAGAACGTTACTACGTAAATAAAAATATTAGACAAGGGATTCCAATTAGAACAAAGATAACTTCCATTTAATGTGAAGTACCATGTTATTATTCAAATCGTTCCCGTACGACCAATATGTATTATATTATTATTGTATGTTTAGATATCATCTGTTCTTTTTATTACACGACATGGCGATATTATAATCACGCAAAGGCTTTATTTAACTTCATTTATCCTGATGAAAACTGTTTCTAAATTCAGCTTAATATCAAAAGTCTTGAGTCAATCTAATTTATAATAGCATTGATTCTAGATTATTTGCGTAACAAAAATATTAAGTCAATAGCACATTAGCAAAACACGTCTGTTTCTAATAAGGGGCTTCCTTGAACTGATTAAATTAAAATGAAATACGCTTATTTACCTGTGATCTCATTGGTCGAGGGGCGTGGCTAAGCCAGACTTTTCACATTACCCACTTACAGTAAAACAGTTTTGCTATTTAAATGATACTTCTAGTAAAGACGACAAACTGGCAAATGTAAAAAAGTTTTTATCCCTTTGACCGCAACGTCAAAAAGCAAAAGCGTGCTCTCAGCGCCAAGCTACGATTTTATCCTTTAATTTGTCATGTAGTCGTGACCGTGGCGTGCTGGACACATTTTGCTTTGTCATGTATACATGACTGTGACGGTTAAAAGGTTAAAGAACAGCTAAGACATGACACTATCTTAGGAAACAGACTATAGGGAAAAGTCTATAGAAGTTAGAGCTATGTCGTGTAAAGTTAAAAGACCAATCTGACAGTCTAGTTGAATAATGTTTGTTATCTATCTGTAATGAACTTGTATCGTTAGTTTTAACGGGTATGTCGAAGGATTTCATCGTATGTATGTGATAATAAAACTAATTTTAATAATCAATCACTTTCATTTTTATTGATCTCTTTATAATTTTGTCTTGGATTCGTTTGCAGTGCTTGGTGGGTATATCATGTATTACTATGTAGATATATTTTATACATGGAATAAAAAATGTGGTCATTATTAACCTATTGAGTCGCAGCGGCACACCGGCGGCTAGACAATGGGTTTTTGATTGTCTGGTTTTCCAAGACATCAAGTCTTGGAAAACCAGGTTAAAGATTGTATAATGTAAGAAAACTGTTGCAGAATACCTAACATTGAACACGATTACGCGATTATCACATAATTATGTACATATATGCGTTGGAGCCTTGAATAAAATAGGATGGTTGCATTGCATGATTGCATCTTAACTTAGACCCCTGGAGTCTACCATGAATATTTATACCCTCTCGACAGAACTCGAGATATAATTGACAGTTAGCTTGTTGCATCAACGTTGCTGCTAGGGGCGCTTTTAAGCCAGTGTATGAAAAGACATGTAGGTAGTCGATAAATTGTATCGAGTTGCGTCAAAAGCTATCGCGATATCACTGTAATATCATCAAATTTTCATACCTGCCAAGTATAGCCGCAAATAATACAAATATTAGAGGAAACTATTCAGATAATATTATTTTTCATTTAGTTTCAGACTTGAGTAAAAAACATACTGAAATATTCAGATAACCCACGAAGCACTGTTGTTATTCAACAGATAATATATTTTCATCTCTTATAGCTAAACTACTTTCAACTAAAAGTAATATCAGGCACCGAAATACACAACAACTTATATTTAAGCTCAATCAGCACACACTTCTTGTAGCGAAACACACACCTTACAATATTTGTCTGTCGCTTTTGTTCTATAAAATTATCTATAATATAAATATTGCTTTTAACAGATTTACACCAAGCTGAAAAACAAGCATATAGCCTCTAGCCTCTGGCACCCTACAATAACGAGACATTATATTTACATCTTTCTGCCAGCAGTAATGCGGGCGAAGCTGCGGGCAGATACGAGTATCTCATAAATATTATAAGATAATAATTAAGTACATGTTATATAATGTGCAGTTGCCTGTTACACGAAGGCTAGGAGTGAATATGGAAATTCGGAGATTACGGATTTTATATGCACACAATATGTAAAACTGGGTTTGCGATAGTCGTGGTCATACTAGACTTTAACTGTTCAAATAGTATCGTCGACTCAAAGAAGAAGAAAGTACTGTCATTCCGCTATAAGAAGTATGTCGTCTGATTGACGCATTTGAACTGCGGAGCGACTATTACAAATGGTACTTTACCGATACAGTCCATAACACGGCATCATGGATGTATATACCACATAATATATTAAGTAACGGTATATCACACCCATATTACGCTAGCTATGTTTAGGTATTATCGACCCTTAGAGAATGAAATGTAGTAAAAGCCAAAACACTGCTTCCAGGAGAGACAAAGACAAAAACTAATTCCACTTTTTTTTTTTAATATTTATCTATAATTGACAGCATTTGTGGCGAGTTACAGAATTACCTACACCATTGTTTTTTAAATAAATGTTTTATGCTGTGGTATTTTCTGGGTAGTAAAACCATAGTTTTTTGCAAATATCATCGTTTTAAATACACAGATCGTTGCAGCCCGAAAACTGAAAAACGTTACATCAACAAGAATTTAAAAAAAAAAGGGGTATCCAACATTTCGTCCTTGAAGGGTCCATATAATAAAGAGTATATTGTATACCAAACAGAGGTCCAGCCTCTATATTAGTAACGAAATATTCCTTAAATTAAAGCTGAAACAGGTGCATAACATCGCAATAGATCACTTCACAGTCATAAAACTTCGCACACACTAGAAACATATGAAGCAAAACGCCAAAGATCGTACGAAACCAGCTGGCTATCGCTTCGCAACGAGTTATCGACTCACCAGTTCATCACATCACACAGATTGTTATATATAGATGTCCTATATAATCACCAGAGTGCCTAGTACAAGTTGGTTTTATGTTAACGCGATCGACACGTTTATGACATTTGACGCTCCAATCGACCCGCTCCAAGCTCTTAACCAATCAGAGAACCAAACGCGGTAAACGTTTCAATCGTGTTATCTTAAAAACAACTTACATTAGCTCCCAGAGCGTTATACTGTCGTCGTTACGAATTTAAGAACCCCTGTTAGATCCCCAATTAGAATGACCCTAAGATAACAAGTAAGTACATAATCTGGTAAATTATTTATATAGCTTAGGGGCTTCTAATTTTTACGGCAATATATTATGTCTGGAAATCAATATCTTCGTCTAATAATTTATATTAATTCATAAAAATATTTTCATTTTTATGAGTCGACCATGCCAGTCATGAAAATATTGCCTTGTTTTTGCACAGAATAGGTTTTTTGTTGCCAACTTTGCCGACCACTATATTGCAGCCACACGTAGAAATATAATACCCGAAGTTAGAAGAGTTTTGAAGTTTTAGAATCTGGTAGTGCCATACAATCTTTGAAGTTGAACATATGTTTCTAAACGCACACGAAGATTCATAATTACTCTATAATAAAATAAGACTAGTAATAACACAGGCTACTGGGAAACCGTAGAAATACCCTGCCAACATATAAATGCTAACAAAAACTTATAATAACGTGCCAAGCCAAAACACCTAAAGCTAAAAATTAAATAAATATATTATTTTGTTGTAATAATGTTACTGCACGAGAGGAAAATTTGTTGTAAAATCACATTTTTGATTAGCACGGCTAATTGCTTTATTTATTAATTTAGTTCAGCTTGATTTTTCTTTTGTATATTGTATTGAAAACAACAGTATAGAAGCAGACTTGCTTCTATAAAGTTAATTCTGGTTTGAATGTCTCATTTCAACCGACATGGAAAAGTAAGACAACGCTTCAATTTCGTCTAATTTTCATAACACATGCTCTCATGTTGATTAAGTTAGTTATAAAATGTAAGCAACATGGCTCAGATACCCCAAAGATGATTATTTTGTATGTGTTCTTTCAGGTATGAAAGAACAACAACTTATTTTGGAGTCAAGATGGAAGTGAGTTCAGTAGTCCTCGTGTGACAAAAAAGGATACTTTAGGTATATAAAATATAAATGAAATAATTACTCTATAAATATATTTGAGACATAGATTTTTAATTTATAAGATTAGATTTAAAATTTGTAACATTGCACTTATTCAACCTTCCCAAATGAAGTAAGCTGGGTTGTAAATATATACATTAGGCTTTGTATGATGTATCTGAACAAAAATAGAAATAATGCGTTTGATCAATACGGGCATAAACTCGATACCGCGCGATATATTAGCAGTACGTATAAAATTTAAAAAAAAACTATATTTTCAAGAAGAAAAATAACAACATTTACCTATTTCAGGTGTAGAACACTTCAAATAACTGGATATAGCGTAACAATTGACTTACAAAAGGCAAACTTTTATAAACACTTGCAGTAACATTGCCACAACATGAAACATTAGGCAAGAATTATTTAAAGAATATTCTACTCGGTTTGTCCTCGTTCGGAAACTCTATAAAAGGGTGCGTCTGTTTATGTTCTAGCATAACACTTTCGTTAGGAAACTTGTCCCCGCATATATCACAGGCCACTTCACTACACTCCGAACTAGAAATGCTCGACTCCTTTTTTCTCTTCTTTTTAACCACGACCTCTTTCTTCTTTAAATTATCTTTGACTTTCTCTTGTTTGGACGTCGACTGTTCTTCTTCTATTAACGGTTTGCCCGTCAAAAGGAACTCTTTCATATTCAAATGTTTTAACGACATTTTGTGTTGTTTCAAACGGTTTTCAGAGCTACATTGGTATTCACATATGAAACACACGTATTTCATATCCCCCGTGTGTATTTCTGCATGAGCTTTCCTCTTTTCTGGTGTTGCAAACCGAAAATCGCAAAACTTACAAGGGTATTTTCTATCGGGTGAATGGAAGCGCATATGAGAGAGCAAGGCATTCATATCTTTGCATATTTTCCGACATTCGAGACACATCACACCCTTTTCGACGGTCTCCGATTCTTCTACACTTTCAGTGCTGTGATGGACTCGTCTATGAGAAGTTAGACCTTTCTGACTGACAAATACTCTTCGACAATCAGCGCACTGGAATTGTGGCTCCGCCTTTAAGTCTGGACTGTGTTTTTCTATCTGGTGCATAGCTAATTTGTCAGCTTCATGAAATTGTAAACCACACTCTTCACATTTCCACGCTTTCACTAACTTAGAGAAAGCTTCCAACACATTCAATACAGATTGCCCTTCGACTTCTGGGTGAAAAGTTTTTGTATGATTGCCAAAGTCTATGATTTTCGAGAACGTTCTTTTACATCTTGGGCAACTATAAGGCTCTTTATGATCATCCATCACATGAGATTTTAGTTCTGGCAATTCTATAAAAGTTTTCGAGCACATAAAGCATTTTAACTTCTGCTTTCCTTTGACAACTTCCGATATAACTTTATATTCCATTAGCTGGACTTTTTGATGGACTTGTAGATGCTTGAATAATTCTTTACGCGTGTGGTAGTCGGTTGGGCAGAATTTACAAGGAAATCTCTTTCTGTGCAAACGTTTACGATGTAACGCCAATTCTTCTTTATCCTTAAAATGTTTAGAACAGGTCACGCAGGGATACGAATTCGTATCCATATACATATTGTGGGATCTAAGACAAGTTTCCATTCTACTTCTTCTCTGGAACACTTGACCACAAGTACATTCGTATCCCTCTTTCTTAACCTTATCATCTTGTTTCATAGCTTCTTCTTTAAGTTTCATACTCCGATTTTCTTTTCTAGTTTTCTGGCCTTTGATAAAGCCCAACGCTCGTTTCTCTATAGATGCATGAACTTCTAGGTGTACTTTCAATCCTCTTTTCTGCGCGTAAGTTTTGGGACATTTTGGACAGGTATGCATTTTCCCTGGATCTTTCTTTTTCCTTTTCGCTTTTAAAAGGCCGTAGGCTTCTTGTTCGAGTGACAAAACATTACCTGTTATAGAATTGAGTTGGAATGCGTCCTGATAATCCGAGTTATCGTCATCATTCTCATATGTCGTCGGAAGAATTTCCTCCGGGTTGGACATTTTGGAAAAGGACATGTTAGTTGTGTGAGACATTGGTAGTATTTCCATGACTAAAGTTTTAGTGGTTTGTGACTCAATGAGTCCATCGTGAGTGTTAGTCACTGTGGACGTGGTGTTGATGAGTTTGTTTGATATCAAGTGCGTCTCAGTTACCGTTAAGTCCGATTCTTCTTTGATGTTTATTTTGCTGAATACTTCTTTTTGGTTATCCTGTAAAAAATAATATTATAATTGAATAATAGAAAAGTCTGAGATCATACTACTGGAACAGATTCGATTCGCTTGTTTATCTGACACTGATGTTACTATTACTTATTTAAAGTTATGCTGGCGAACCATATAATGTAGGTATGTATAGCGATAATTTTATAGTATATATTATTAAATCTTGTGTATACATTTGTATGTCTCTTAAACAGCATTTTATTACTCATCGAATATCACAAACCAGTCTTTGGTAAACCATTGGGACCTTAAAATATCCTGGAAACAAGCCTTAAAAGATTGTTTTGCCTTTGAATGGCATTGTGTAGTATAAAGACTGGCGTGCAATCTCCGCAGCTCGAAGATTATAATTATACTAAAACTTAAATATTTTGAGGCGTATGCCTCAATGTTTTTCTACATTTAACATAGGCTTGTAAAATTGCTTTATATTAACAATGCAAGATCTTGACTTACCTCAAAATGTCCGACACCTTCACACTTAATATTAAGATCATCCGACAAACACGCCTCAACTCTCGTCAAAGCGGCTGCCTCATTGCTATCCATGCTGCTATCAAGACCGCCATCATCTTCCACATCAAATTGTGGATAATCATACGTCACTAGTGAATCATCACCGAGAACCGTTTCTTCCTTTACTTCGGATTTTTCATCACATTCTGATTCTTCTTTTGGTATAGGCAGGTAGTTCTCATCATCAGGGCTATATTCCCCAGTGATACTTTCAATATCATCTTGGGAATCAGTCGTTTCTCTTTCTATAGTTAAAGATATTTCCTGTTTCACTTGTAGTTGGATGTTTTCAAAGGGATTGTGGTCATCTTGTGGTGCATCGTCTGTGTGTGTTTCGATTTTGATCTCATGTTGCATTTCGTCTTCGGCCATTTGTTGGTCGATTTCCTCTTCCTGTTTTATTATTTCTGGTGGTATGTCCATGGTTTCTGTTTGAAGCGTTATGTCTGCCATGTTTTTTCCTGAAACAAATAATAATTTTAGCGATAAAATCGAACTAATATTTAATATGTGAATGTTTGTAAAGTTGTTTCGATGTTCGTTACTCAATCAGTTGCCACCGTTATTAAATTATCTAATTTACAAAAGTAATAAACCTACATACACCATTGCCTTGCACAATCACGCAATCTAACCGCAGCCCACGCCATCAGACAAAGCAAAATAAAATTAAGCATAGAATTATGGTTAGGATCTGAATGGTAAAAAGGTAAGCAAATAAACTATAACAAAATATTATTTCGAATACGTAACTTCTTTATTAATTCTATTCAATAGTTTTTACATTTTGAAATAGATTAATTCAATTAAAATTATAATTCGTTTTTGAAATGGTGTCAATTTACTACGGATTACTAGCAACTAGTAACTGGTGCATTTTGCCGGATATTGCGTGTGTAGTCGTCGATCGGACAAAACATATGTGTAACCGACATACTTCATACATTTGTTTAAAATCCGAGTATTCCATGCATCCGTTACTTAATAAGTAACAGACGGACAGGACGCTACTATGGCGGACTTTATTTAAATAAATTCCGCGGTAGTGGCGTTCGTGTGTAGCGTTAGAATAGCAAAATAAGCGAGGAGCGTTATTTTTTTAAAATATTAAACGAAGTGAAATCCATCTTGTTCGCCCTTCATTCTTTAACAAGCGGCGCGCCCCGAAGTAGCTTTATTTTTGTTTGTTTAGTTTCGTAGATAACCTTCCAGATTCAACGTAACGGATTTAATACTATAGAATTTACCGATTTTATGAGTCTAACCAACTTGGTTGGCTGCCTCATCATGCCGCGCGTAATCTCGAGGTGGCTCGTCGTGCCGGATGGTGACCGGAGGGTGGGTCCCGGCGACCACTTTCGGTAGGGTACGGCGGTCCTTCCGTCCGTCGGATCGGCTATCGCCATACCACACAGTAATATGACGAAACTTGCTCTGCGCCTTACCCCACTTTGCTGCGAGAATAGCCGCCTCTTTTTTTTCACGCTTTTCCTTCCTTTCACTCTATGGCAGTACGAACAAAGCATTGTCGTTCAACCGCAGCCAATCGCCGTAACCCCACCACTGTTTCCTCTTCCTGTGTCGTGAAGTTTATTAACATCAGAGGACTCCACGCTAACCTTAATGCCGTCCATCACCACCTGGAGACGGCTCGGCCGGCAATGCTTATTCTAACGGAGACACAAATACGCCGTCCTGCAGACACGTCCTACCTGCAATATCCCGGCTACGTTGTAGAGGAGTTATTCCTCGCGAAAGCCGGGGTATGCTTGTCTGTTAGGGCGGATATGTCTACACTGCCTAGAGGACCCTTCATTCTCTGTCCTTTGGGTACACGTAGATCATGGCTCTTTCAGCCAAATCTACATGTGCCTCTACCGATCCCATTCAGGAGACGCTGAGACAACTCGACTCTTTGATTACCTGAGTCAGGCGTTAGACGACGCACAGGAACAGTTTCCGAACGCTGAGTTGGTGTTCTTGGGAGATTTCAATGCCCACCATGAGACCTGGTTGGGTTCTCCCAAAACAGACCACGCGGGACGAATTGCCCATGCGTTCGCTCTCACGCATGACCTGAACTGAACTGGTACCTACTCCAGCCCACCCGGATACCGGACATTGCAGGTCAGGCGCCCTCTCTACTCGATCTGCTGCTGACGAGTAACCCGAACCGGTACAGTGTGTCGATTCGTGCTCCTCAGACCACTGTCTGATTTGTGCCACAGCTATTGTTGTTACGCCCCCACGACCCGAGGAGGCAAGACGACGACTGTGGCACTACTCGTCAGCAGACTGGGATGGAATGCGGGAGTACTTCGCATCCATCCCTTGGGCTCAACGCTGCTTTGAGAACAGGGATCTATCAGAGAGCGCTACTGCTGTCGCTGGTGAAATCATCCTGGGTATGGCATATTATATTCCATACAGTGATGTCACGAGCGGCGGCAGGAAAAGGCCCTGGTTCGGTCGTAAATGCGCTGATGCTGTTGAACGCAAACAGACAGCGTACCACGCTTGGACTAGAGCTCGCGCTCTCCACGACTCTAACGTGGATCACCTGAAGGCAGCGTTCAACCAAGCCACAAAGGTCTGCATGAGGGCACACTTAAGAGCGGATGCCCAGACCAGGAACTCATGGCGCATCCTACGGGTAGTCGTAGCTTTGGCGCCTGGCCAAAGCCGTGCAGTCCAACTTCTGCCAGACCTCGCTGCCCCCTTTGAGATATCTGAATGGATCACTGGCTCATCGGCCGCAGGAGAAAGCAGATCTGCGTGCAAATCTCTTTGCTGCTAACTCCCGAATCGATGACTGCGGTTCACAGCCGCCTAACATTGCCAACTGCGGCTACACCATGCCTGAAATACATATCAGGCAACGTGACATTCGTGCGATACTGCAGTCTCTCGATGTTCGGAAAGCCAGTGGACCTGACGGTATCCCAGCTGTGGTCCTCAAAAAATGTGCAGCGGAGTTGTCTCCCACACTTACGCGCCTATACCGGAGTCTTACGCCACAGGCACTGTGCCTGAGGCTCAGAAGGAGGCGAACGTTCAACCGATTCCCAAAAAGGAGGACCGTTCCGAGCCAGGCAACTATCGACCCATAGCTATCACCTCGGTGCTCTCCAAGGTCTTCGAGCGGATTATAAACACCCAAATTGTCCGCTACCTGGAGGATCACTCGTTGATCAATGATCGCCAATACGGCTTTCGGGCTAAACGATCAACGGGTGATCTTCTAGCGTTCGTCACGCACCTCTGGGGTGAGGCTATGGACAAGCACGGCGAGTCTTTGGCTGTCAACCTAGACATAGCCAAAGCTTTCGATAGAGTCTGGCAGCGGTCTCTTCTTTCCAAGCTGCCGGCCTATGGCTTGCCCCCTCAACTGTGCACCTGGATTGCAAGTTACCTGCAGAAGCATCGTATTCGGGTCCTTTGCGACGGTCACGCTTCCAAATTTATGCAGGTCAATGCAGGAGTACCTCAGGGGTCCGTCTTATCCCCTACGCTCTTTCTTCTGCATTTCAATGATATGTTGAATCTCGGCAACATACATTGTTATGCAGACGACAGTACCGTGCATGGGCGATATCTCGGACGTCCTGGGGCCAAACAGGCTGAGGTTGAGGGGAAAGGCAGGATCTTGTCGTTGAACTTGACCATCTCTGAATGGGGTGCCAAGAACTTGGTCCAGTTCAACGCCAAAAAGATCCAGGCATTCGCGTTCTCAACAAAAGATTCTCCGTTCCTTCCCCTCCCTTCTCTGAAGAACACTCCACTGGTGATACGTGACAGCCTCTCCATCTTAGGTATGGATCTTTGCTGCTCCCTTAATCCCAAAACCTACATCGAGAGCGTCATTAAGCAAGCTTCGCGAAAACTTGGAGTTCTGAACAGGGTGAGGCGGTTCTTCGCGCCTGGGCAGCTGTGCCTATTGTATAAGGTACAAGTGCGCCCTTGCGTGGAGTACTGTTCTCATCTTTGGGATGGCTCCGCGCAGTACTTGCTAGACGCCCTTGACAGGTTACAGCGGCGGGCTTTCCGTATCATCGGAGATCCAGGTCACGAGTTCACTGGAACCTCTGCAACTCCGTAGGCACATTGCCTCATTGGCATGTTTCTACAGAATATACCACGGGGAGTGCTCTGAAGAGTTATTTCACCATATCTCGCCCTCCTCTTTCCTATCCAGAACAACGCGTGCTGGGCTCAGATACGGTAGAGACGACTAGAGTGCGTACCAACAAGTTTGGGTCCTCATACCTCTACCGAACGATCAAGGCATGGAATTCTCTGCCAAGGCACGTGTTTCCTTCCTTCAATTCTGGGTCCTTTAAGCGGGGCGTGAAAAAGCACCTTCTCAGGCCGTCAAAGTAGAGACCTCAACATCGCCTCGGCTGCTATGAGGACGATGTGGAGGCTGCTCTTAGACCACACGACTGCTTACCATCAGGCGGAGAGTGGTCATGTCGACGAGTAAAATTAAAAAATAAAACATTACATCATGTTCCGTAATCTAAATCCACAAGAATTCGTACAGCAGATGCACATACACTTCTAAATCATTGCCGACGATTTCAAGAAAAACATAATATTGAACAAATATGTTATAAACAATAGCAAAGATTTCTAGGCATACAAAATTTATACAAGCAACAATTTATGAAAACTTATGTCGAAAAGAAAAACAATATATTATACTGTTTAATGTTAGTATACCTACTTTAAATAACAACATTATATTAGTAGTCAATAAATAAAAATTATGAGTGGGAAATTGACTTTCCATATTATAATCAAATAATTAATTTTATTTTTATTCTTAAGGCCATCCCAAGAGCCTGCCTGCCAGAAGCACTTAAGGAATAAAATGGTCAAGTGCTAGTTATTATTTACGTAATTATATCATATGAAATATTATAATGCATCTCCTTTATGTGTGAAGTCTGCTAACTCGGGCCTGTCAGGCATTAACTTGGGCCTGGTTGTGAACTATGGCCTAAACTTCTTCTCAAACATAGAGGAGGTATTACTGCCTCCCACTTTGAGTAAATGAGCATGAGCTCACCTGTAAGACAGTTTATAAACAAGTCTTATTAAAATATAACAATGAATAATAAATGTATATAACCTAATATAAATACATATTTTTTTTAAGATGAGTTTTTAATTTGATATCCAGATAGTGTAACAAAAAGTTATTAAGTTAAAATGTTAATTAAATAAGTTACAAGATACATGGAAAGTTTCACCTTGCAAGCTTCAGTCTCTTTCATCTTACATAGCACGTTTTTTTTTAGTATGAGCTTTCTTTGGCTTGATGTCCCTGTCATTTCCCTAACTTCTGGAAATTCTTTCTTTTACTTGCCTTTAGACCTAAATAAATAAAGTATAAAAAATTAAGAAGTCCAAGTCCCTTTTGTTGAGGAGTCTGTCATCATTCCAAGAAATCTGTTATCTTAGAACGTACATTCTAAGATAATAGATTTCTTGGTATGATCACAGACTCCTCCTTGTAGGTCTTGCTTCAAATAGAATTTTCATTTTGTCTAGTTTATCAGTAACTTCTGGGGATGTCTTTTGCACACATGACATAATAGTTTTTTTTTTAAGATTACTAGCAATTTGGGTTTCAAATTACTAGTATCTCTTAGGAGTGAGTTCATGTCAATAGTTGCACTATGGGTGGGATTTGAACCCACTCGTTCACAAGTCCAATATGTTATCCATTGGGCTACCGCCAGTTGTTCTGTTGTTGGCATATGAAACTTTATTACTAATTAAATTTAAAATACATCATGGCCCCGAGCCATTCGTGGGACTTTCTGAGAGCACCTTCAAGGCAGCTTTGAATGCACATGGCAATGACAAACACAGGCTAGAGTGGAAGGCCCTGAGGGGTCTGGAACACTCCAAGAAATTCATTGCAAACAGAGCCACAGGCTTCACCCGGAAGTTCTGCGGGTATAACAAGAGCCAAATACGCCTGCTCACAGGAGCGTTCACTGGCCATTTTGGCACCAACGACTTCCTGTGCAGATTGAGATTGGCTCACAATTCGATCTGCAGAGATCTGATGGGATTGGCATATCCAAACCCTGAGGACTTCAGGCTTCTCCCTCTGAAGTGTACGCTACGACTGATGCAGTACATTCATAAGGAGATAGCTAAGGGATAAATCTTGGGGGCGACACAAAATATCCCAATGGGTCGAAGTGTCGCCGGTCTGTGCTGACTGGCCCCCATACATAAGATAAGATAAGATAAAATACATCATGTTATTTAATTGATACATTTTTCTTTTTATTATTATAAGTTCAGCTTTATTGGCAATAAATTCATCCTATTTCTTTAATATTTAGATTTTGACTATTTTCCAAATATATATATTCGGAATCAGCGTCGCGAGCTCTATAGGTTGAGATACTTAACATAAATCATACTATCTTAAAAAAAAAGCCCCTTACGACCTGGACTTTCGACAGCTCTAGCTAGTTTTTTTACTATTTGGGATGTATCGTAAAACAAATTTTCAATAGGGAGAGTAAAGTTATGTTTTATTTATTTATGAGGTCGTAAAGCTCAAGTAGTAAAATTATATGATGAATATAAAGGAAGAGGATCAAAATGAAAAGGCATAGGCAAAAAAACAAAAAGACAAAACCAAAATCTAACAGATGCCGACAAAGTGAAAGATACTTTTAGTATTAGTTTACCAACACTTTATGACAAACCTAACCCTATACCAGTCGCAATTCATTTTACTTTAAAAATGTTTATCCAATATTCCAGTGGGATAAGAATACATAGCCTCGCTAGGAGCATTGAATATAGTGGTCTTTCATAATAATAAAATTAAAATATGTTTATTTTAATTTAATTATTATAGAAGACCACTATGTTAAAAAAAAATGATCATGTTTAATTACTAATTTTAAAAGACTGAAGTTTCTTGCCATTTAATTATTACTTTAGAATGTCAATTGTTTGAGTTTTGAGTTCTGGTGAGCAAAATTTGTTATTATTATTATTTTAATTTTATTATTAAGTTTTAAATTGTTTTGAAAATATTTTTATTTTCTAGTTTCATTACTTAATAATTATTCAATATAACTAGTTAGTAGATTAATTTATTGCTTTCTCCCTAGCTTTTATTATTCCTAACTCACTTGGGGTCGGCTTTTAATCGGTCGGCGGAACAGGCGATAATTGTCAATCAACACGCACATAATTTCGAAAAGTCATATAACTTCGGAAAGTCAGAGGTGCGCGACGAGGGTTTGAACCTGAGACCCTCTCGAAAGCATTGTAGTCTGTTGGTCTCCCCACTGAACTATCGCTGCTATAGTTAATTATTCTAAAAATTGAGTTGTTTTCCAACATCGAAACAAATATTTGCGATGTAAATAAAAAAAATAAGATCACAATTTGTTTAAATTTTGAGTTCCTGATAGAATAACATTTGTGACACTGATTTTACTAAATGTTATTATTAATAAATAAAAACCAATAAAAAATCTTTTATTTCATTTAGTTGTATTACCTATTGCAGGTATTTCTTAAATAGATCTTTAGTTTTTATGTTCCTTGCACCTCCTTGGTCTCTTACTTAATTGACTTGCACTACCCATTCATGATCAAGATTAGTCCTTTACGACACATCTGACTTTATCATGACCAATTTTTTGTGGCTGTAAAGTACTTCATTTCAATTTTTGTGGGCTGTAAAGGACTCATTTTCGTCAATAATTAAGTTTGATTTATTTAGTAAAACTATATGGATAGAACACAAAAAAATTGTTGGAGTTTGTTTTGACATCATAAATATAGTACTTTGCTTGACAAAGATATTAGACAAAAACATTAAATTTGTTTGTTTTTGACTCTACTGAAAACTCGTGTTTTGTCCTTTACAACAATTGAAATTTTCGGTATCGATATAATTTCGGACATTATGTCCGATAGTTGTTATAAACATTATATACAAGTATGTAGTCATATTACTTGTCACATGTATGTTTAAAATTTTTAAGTATGTTCAATTATGTAGTATGGGTAGTATGGGTATAGGTTACGCTTAAGAACTTGTTTTCAAATAAAATGTCGAAAAAGAAATAAAAATGTTATTCTAAAAATACTGCTAATGAATCTGTTAGAAATACTTATATACAATATACTAAGTGTAGTCTATAAGCTATACTCAGCTTAAAATATGCTTTCATAGATTGGAATAAGTAAATTTTTTTAAAATTGATTGTTCTTGTTGTATTGTTTTGCTGGAACCGATTTACATAGGTTGGTCGCTAAAGATGATGAATATTGATAAAGTTTCATCGTTTTAAGCGATATAAACCTGTATCCGATGTTGTTATAGGTGGTATGATTACTTAATTGTTTATATAGGGATTCGGCCAGGACCTTGCCATTTGGTCGTAATAACCGATCCATCGTTATATTCTGTTTCGACTGTATTTTAATCTGTCAAGTCTTGTAATGCCAAACATAATTATAAAACAATTGTGTCTGGATGCTGGTGTGCCGCTACGGCTCAATGAGTTACCAAATATGATATAAACATTTTCATTTCATTTATATTTATTATAAATTTAATGAATTATGCAATTTTTTTAAGCACATTTATATTATAACTTTACCAGTATACAAATAAAAGGAATTGGATAGCATGCTTATATACAAACATATAGATGTACAGAATATGAAGTTCATAGAGCTATAATATATCTTAAATTATATTTAAATAATATAAGCTATTTCACATTGGAATTTGCAGATAAGTGTTAAACAGTTCATGAACAATGTAAGTATATTAGTTGACATGGTTTGTCATGCACCAATGGACACATAGGTATATTTGAATGCATTGTGAATTTCAAATATTTTCTTATTGGATTCTGAAACTGAAAACACAGCATGCTAATATTTACTTAACAGCATTTAGAACATAAAACAATGTAGGTAGTGCTAAAACAATAACAGTAAATTTAAAGTATTTTGTGTTATACATGTGAATTGCCTTTTACACCCTGTGTTTTTAGCATGTTGGTGGCAGTTTAGGGCAACAAAATCATGATAGTGCATGGTTTAGATTTGTTAACTATAGTAAAGTAACATATGACCTTCAATGTTCAACTTACCTATTATGATACGATTTCATACGATAATATTTTTATGATTAAATTCTAGTATTTATTTCTTTGTACAATCTACTGTTCTCAAAACATACGTTAGAATTGTAGATTACAATTTATGCACCTCGTTCTTTGGTGTAGCTGGAAAGGTAGTTCATTTCTTTCAAATCTTCTGATTATTGAACGAATTTCCCATACAGGAATCACTAATTAGCCTACACCGCCGATTATACCGAAAATGACTTGTAAACGAATTAACACTTATTACGACGTAATTAATACTTTTAACTAATGATTAATGTTAAGTGTGCTATCAGAAAGTATATTTTAAGTGTATAAATAGTAATAACTGAATAAAGTTAAGAAATAAAGTGTAAATTACACAATCTAAACATTCTACTTTTGCATTTGCACTTTAATTTGACAGATATTTATGTTTCGCATTTTTTATCTGTAGGTATTTTTTTTTATTACTTAGGATATTGAATATAGATAAATAATTTATTCGACTAATAATTATAAGAGCAGCCGTATATTATACTATTTATTTGAACGATTAGATTGTTTTGTGCTACACAATATAATCACCTATTAATTCAAAATATATAAAGTTAAACAATAACATGTTATTGCTTTCATTAATTTATGGGCTACTGGATTAAATATCACGTAATGAAATTTAAATCGACTAATTAGTAGAGTGGATGTTTATGTATGTCAAAATGGCGTAACATACAGAAAATTGAACGGATCTTTTTATAGAGAAACAGCAATTCACAGAACGCATCAATAGGTGAATTGGTGGTAATTTCTGAAATTCGTATCGTATCTATCAATAGCTGTTGGAGTTGTTCCTGAATGTCTAAATGATTTTTACCAAGTATTTTCTTGCCAGGAGGAGCCGTGATCATCTTATGGAAATATGGCAAAGACCGTGGACTTGAAACTGGTGTTAAAACATTTATCTAATGGTACACTTGGCGAAAATCTATGTATAATTTGTTTGACACCACTCAATGATAAATATGAAAATATTTTCACGAAGGTTTGTAACGAAGAGGATGAGTTTTGTGTGGCATCGGTACTGGAAAAATATAGCGAGATAAAGGTTAGACTTGCTACATTTACATTTTTAATTTCTTTTATCGAATAACAAGCAATAATGGAGTGTTCAATAGCCATAATTGCTATATACCAACCAGTTAGGCCGGCGTATACCTAGTATACAAATTGTATAATAGTAACAGATGCAAATCATCATACCAAATCTTATAATTAACCAAAACAAAATGCTGAAGTGGTTTTTAAGTGGTGCTTAAGTAATGAAATCCAAATGAGTCCATTTGCCTTTGCCACTTCTCTCTTTTATTTTTATATTTATCTTGCTTTTATTGCCACAGTGAGCCTATATTTTACCGGAAGTCATCTAAACACCACTCAGTAACAACAAGTACTCTTTTAAAAACATATCAGATGATATTGTTAAGCTTTTGATGAGACAAGGGCTAGATCATGACCCCTAGTATTAATTACTATTACTTTATAGATGGACATAGAAAGATTACTGTTCTTCAACTGTTGCACTGCTGGCCATAACCTTCTCTTAGTAACTGCATGTATAAGGGGCCAGGTGGACCACAACACCTCATTCTGTAGGCAACCCTAGGGGTAAGGTTTCAACTAAACATTTTAGTAATGTTACATATATTACCAGGGAGCTAGGATAGCAGACCAAGCCACTCAACTGAATTTAAGTAACGATAAAAAGAAATCCAGTATTTGTTGCTAGGTTTAAAGAGTAAGTTAATAAAAACCATTGTCACCCTTGCATAGTGAGTGGCCAATTTATTCAGGAGACAGGCAGCCACATCCATATACAAACCTACCACTATAAGTAAATAAATAGCCAATCCATTGACAATAGTGATGATTCCAATAGCTAATTTACACCAGGTCAGATTATTTAAGGTGCAGGTGAAGTCCTCCATGGACCCCGTGTAAACTTCTAATCGGCTGACGACGAGGCAAGCCGAAGGTGGTTGTCGGGTCTTGATAAGGAACGCTTCGATTGACCGACTTTCGGCACGTCGTGGACCACATTAAAAGTCGCCCATATGATGTGTGCATGATAGGTTTCCTGTATGCAAATTTTCAAAATAATTTCTTCTTTCTTTTTCAGTTTTCAAAAGGAGACAACTACAATGTGTGCATTGATTGTTTTACTGCTGCATTCATGGCTCACAAGTTCCATCTGCTCACATGCCGTAGTAGTAGGATAATCAATTTTTACTTAGATGAATTATCACAAAACTTGGAATTCCTCAGTTTGCCTGAAGAGCTGACAAGCAACACTGTATGCATATCATTACCAATGTTGGTGACAAAACCATGTTTAGACCTTAATATGCAAGGAATCGGTAAAAATAGTGCAAAAAGCAATATTGTGACTAAAGTAAGAAGTGAGAGATCAGCAAAGCGTGTAAAAATAGAAGAAGATGATAATGTTGTTGTAGTTATACAAGAAAATGGAGAACCATTATTCTACAGAGTACATGTAGATGGTGCTTTAGTTTTGCTTGACGATAATGAGAAGAAGAATTATAAAAGAACATTATCAAAGAGTGTTGCGTTACCAAAGAATGATGAACCGAAGAAAAGAAGGAAACGCTTGCCGATGACACACAAGTTGTGTAGTAGGTGTCCTGTTAAATATAGGTTTGCTGCTAAATTGAAGGAGCATATGAAACAGGCACATGATATTGATCTGTTTATATGTAAGGTTGGTGTAATGTATTTAATTTTTTAGCCATATTTTCTTAACTCGGTAATATTTTATTATTTCCTCACCCAACATACTGGGAGACACTTTAAAACACATACAATTTTTTAAAAGTACATCCAAACTCAAATCTATTATTATATTATGTGGAACAGAGACAATTTAACCCCATGGAAATCAAACTCATAACACACGGCATATGAATAAATTCTCGTACAAGAATCAGCTATATTTGTCTAGCTAAGTCCAGCTTTGTCGTAATGTAGCCCTGGTATTGCTAGGGTCAGCAGACTACAATAACTATTTATGTACTATTACTGTACCATATCTTTGTTAGCCATGTGAACTGCAGAGAAAAGATAATCCACAAGCAGCCTTTTTAAATAAGTATGTCAGCAAAAAATAGGTTTCTACAACAGCCACTTTAAAAATGTTTTCATGTTGACAGGTATGCAAAGCAATCACTGAAGACGAGCATCTATATCACAATCACATGCGGACACACACCAACATTCACCAGTGTGCCATATGTCATACAGTGTTCAAGAAGAGAGATACCATTATCAACCATCTGAAATGGCATGAGAAAATGAAAAATATTAGTCAGGTATTATTTTGAATAGTTAATTAATTTATTAAAGTAGATACAGCCACATCACATTATAATTTATCAGTTTATCACACACATATGTAAATAGTATTTGGTCCAATGCATATGACAGATGCAATAGATTAGTTTTTTTCCATAGACTTAAATCTGTATTTCCATTTAATTCATTGTAAAAAAAATTCACTTCTAATGAATTTCGATCCAATGCCCTTTCCTTAAGGTCTGCTTTAAACTGCTTCACCTGTTACCGTAAAATGGGGTGAATAGGGATCAAGAGGTGAATACGGATAAAACCAGGATACGTTTAAAATGTCTAACATTTATTAAAATCGGTAACACATCATAATTTCCTACCACACAGATAATTTTGTGGCAACACTGAATACGCATGAAATTATACTCCATTTGGTTAGGTACTTCACTAAAGGTAAACAATCTTGAAACTCGATTTAAAAATAAAATACTGCTAAAGATCAATGTAAATACAACAATAACGATTACTACATTTACATCAAGATTGTTTAGGTACCTTTAGTTAAGTACCTAACCAAATGGAATATAGCTGCAAATGATCAAAAACGTGTCCGTTATGCTAGCGTACACCAGAACTGCAACGAGTTAGTTTCTATGCCAAAAAACTCTGTGTAAATACTGCCTAATTACTGTAAAAATAAAAAAAAATCTTCCTCTTTAGTTTAGGAAATAAACACCATTTTCACTATGTACGCTAGCGTCACGATCAAGCTAGCGTACACATGGCCGTACTCGAAAACGGCTAATTGTAAAGCAACAGATTTGGACACAAAAATACTGTTCTAATACTTCTCCCGCTATGCAAAATTTCATAACGATTGCTCTTGTAGGAACAGAGATATTGAACAAGACTTTTCAATGACATTCGGAGCTGGCGTCATGGCAGCGTACACATAGTAGTTCTTATAGAAAGGGAACTTTTCTTGTAATGAATGCTATATATATAAATAGTGCGTGAAATTCTGCCTCTATTAGTGTAAATACTTTATGCGAATTCGCAGGGGAATAAGTAAAAAACCCTGTTAATTTCTGTTCATAGTACAGGTACAGATATGCTCAAAGGTGCTTTGTCAAGTTTTTTTTAATAGAGAACTAAAACTGAAACGTGATGAAGTACTGAACTAGGAGTATGTACACTTCATTGTAGATATAGTTCTGAGTGAAAATTAAATAATTGGAAAAATTCAAATAACATTTATTATGCCAAAAACAATTATTTTTTAACACAGTATAATCATATTATTACTGATTTGGTACAATAATGACAATTTACTTCTTTTTAGTACTAGTTTTTGTTTGTGTTTATAATGTAATACAACATAACAGGTTACGATTTAACCATATTTATCAGTCTTAGAGAATATTTACAAATAATAAAAATTGTACAATCATTAATAAGTATCTATATTAAAAATCACAGTATAATCACATTAGGAACCGTTACAATAATCAGTCTTAGAGAATATTTACTAATAATAACTGCTGCATGAAATCATTCATTTGTACAAATAATTACTATATTAAATCACAGTATAATCACATTGTTACTGACAAATCACAGTTTAAGTTAGACTTACAAAACTAATTTTTATTTACAATAGTGTTTTAAAACTTGTATACAAAATAGTTATAATTTAAAAATTTACATTACAGAAATTTGTATATAATAATAGAGATTCATCTCTACTTAAATAAACAATCATCACAGCTTGATATAAATAGCACAGTGGGGAACAACAAGGGGGGGAGACTTACTTTTACGTTGTGTTGGTAACATATCGTCGTAACACTGCCAAGTTTTTGTACGTCTACGGAAACACCGTGTTCTATAATGTCCTATGCTATTACTGCCATTATTAATGTAGTCAACAATGGCAACAATTTGAAAGCATTTCCCATTTAATTCAATCGTTTTCGGGAAGTCGTTTATGTTAACCGCAGTTTCATCGTTAAATTCGAAAAAAATTAAATTAGATAAATCATATTCGTATTTATTGTAACCAACACAAGCCGAAATTTTGCATTTTCTATACGAATCTGTAATCAAAGCTGCTTTACTTAAGGCCTTCAAACCTTCTGATTCAATGGTATTTGTGTTCAAAGGTATCCAACTACATTTTCGAACGTTATCCTTATTAACATCACAATCTATGTTTGTGCATTTTAAGCTACGTCCTGCACTGTATAAGTCATATTTTGCTATATTGTCTATTATTCGTGTCACGTTACAAACACAATTTATAATATTATCTGCTGACGCTGCTGTTTCGTTTTCAAATATATCCATTAAAATATTAGCCCTTGAATCGTATATGCCTTTAGTGGTATATTCTTGCTTAGATTTTGGTTTTGATATAATTAGATTTTGAATCAATTTTGTAAGAATATTTTCTTTGTCAGAAATATATTTCTTAAAACGTGGATAGTCTAAGTAAGCTATACCTAAACTTTGTACTACTGAGTCAAATGCACATGTGTTGGTGAAAATGTTAGAGTTTCCAGACGTGCTAATATTACCATTTCGTAGAACGTGTAATGTTACACGAGTAGTACGCACTTTTTTATATTGCTTACTGACAAGGCCTCGCCAATCTTCAATATATTTGGGGTTATCTTTAAAAATAGAGTTGTCGTAAAACATGTCGTCTTCATTACGCGAATTTACATCCATTTCCTCTTCAGCTTTTAAGTTATTTAAATCGCTTGAACCCAGTCTTAACGCTCCTGTTATTAGAGTATAATGTTTTATGATAAATTCGTCAATACGCAGTTTACCAAAATTAAAATTGAAAAATAGCTTTTTGATATCTCTAAAATAACTTTCTATGTTAGAGCTTGAATTATTACAAACATCTGACTGAAAAAAAGGACACATGATATTACCCCACATAGGTAATTTGCGTAACAGTCTGATTAAAGTACCTTTCAGAAGTGGAAAATAGAATATGTTTTCAAATTCGGTTACGTCATCGCCGCTTAATGTGATAAATAAATCTTCCTTAGCATCAACGTCTTCAATAAACTTTATTAATGTCGTATCTAAATCTATGTCAGTGTCCTCGAAAATATTATTACTTTCAAAATTTGGATAATCTGCATTTTTCTCGTATTCTAGGTAACTCGTTTCTTTATCTGCTGTAATTATATTTCGTAATTTTTGTAGTGAACTTTCGCATCGTGTTTGTTGTCCATTTATACTTCCGCGATATTTATGTTTGGACACAATAATAATATCCTGAATAATTTGTTTAATCTGAATGTAAGATATAGAATTTTTTATTTGTTTAAAGCATTGTACATAAAAATGGATAATTCTCGTGTCTACATGTTTGAAAACAGTGAGATTATAGAGCGTCTTAAAAAAATGAGATGTATCCAGTCTAACGTGGCAAATGGGGACTTTATCTGATTTATTTTCTAATAATTTAAAACAACTGTCCAAATATTCATTTGTGGAGTTGTAACCACAAAATGCTTTAACAACAGCTCCAATTAGGGCGGCTGAGTCATCAGTAACAACTTCGTTAGGAGGTTTCCTGCCTGAAAGCCAAGTATTTAGCCATTGCGAAATACTAGCCATTGTATGTCTTTCAGAAATAAACTGCCCTAATGGCACACTGCTTTTCACCGTAGTATCGGTCATAATAGTGTACAAAAATATAGGGCCTTGACATTTTTCTGCAATTTCCGTGTGTTCGTTAACAATTGGTCTTATTTTTTTACAAAATAGGGATCCAGTAGCATCTATAGAGACTCTTATAAAGTTACAAGTTTTTTGACAATTTTGATAATAGTTTATTTGGTCATCTGTCCAATAATAAACATAAAAAGGGAGTGCTGATACAGCTCTCACACATTTATCATACGGTGGAGTAAAAGCCATACACGTAAGCGATAAAATAAGGTTTTCGTGAAAATGTAACGATTTCCTACTTTGGTGTTTTATTTGACGTAATGTCTCTAATTTTGGTAGGACTGGAGGTTCTTCATCATTTTTTTGCATCAGTTTAAAAGCTAGTTCATTTCTGACCGATATAGGTGATCTATTTTGCAAATTTTGAGAAAGAATATGCCGTGTACGTGCCCTAATATGATTTTTTATAGTAACGGAATGTTTGTAATCATTGTGCCAATTGGTTATTAAACATTTTAATTCAATTAAATTTTCAGTTTTAAGTTGTGATGTGACTGTGATATTTGCATGACATTGTTTACAATACCCCTTACAAGTAACTTCAAAATCACTCTTGGCATAATTTCCTTTAAAACACCATGTACAGCTTAATTTTAGTGCATTCCACAGTTGTCCTTGTATGACATTGGTCCACCTATTTATTTGGAGCTTAAGTCTCTTTTGTTGTTTACAATCCGTTTTACTATTACGACGATAGTGATAATATTTTGGTTTGATTTCTTCCCAAGTTATTTTATCTACGCATAAAATGTGTATTATACTATTAGGACTGTTATCAGTCAAAGAATTCCAAGAACGGTCCTGTTCTGGATTGTCCGTGTCATAATTTGTGCCAGAAGAAGAACAGCTCATAGGTTCAGTGACAAAAGGGAGTGTTTTTTTGCTCATGACATGTCCAAAGAAAAAAACATAATTAGTTTTTATACTCATTTGAATACCCTTTTTTGTCATTTTGTTTTTTAAAGCAGATTGAACACTATTATAGACAGTATGCGAAATAGGTGGTATTATGCCATTACAAAAGTCATCTTTGAATTGTAAATAAACATCTTTTTGTATCTCTAATGGCACCTTCGGTTTTGGACCCCTTTTTGAGTTAGTATCCATACAGTTCAATCCAGTATCAATTTATCGGAGGCACGTGTCGTGATGACTCAAGGTACTGTCCAGTTTACGATAACGTCATGGTCGTGGGTTATCGCTGCAGTTGTTGGCTTCGACCTGAAATAAGTAAAATAAAATTGTATTTAGATTTACTATTTTTAAATAGAATTAGTAGATTTTATGCAACTTCAGGGTCTGGGACGAGGATTGGGGACGGTGAACTATGTGGTTTACGACCGGGGGGAGGGGGATGAACATGAATGTATAAATAGTGCCCGCGCGTACCGGCTACATACGTGGCTACTAATTATTTAAACCTGCTACAAAAAGAGAAGATAATTATATGAAATTATTTCATTTTAATTTGAACAAACTCAAGATAAAAAGTTAAAATGACCAAAGTTAGGATATCAAAATGACAACATCTTAGTAATATTATAAATGTGAAAGTTTGTGAAGATGTTTAGTAGTTTGTTACACAATCACGCTCTAACGGCTGGCTGGAATTTGGTACAGGGGTAGAATAGAACCTGGAATAACACATAGGCTACTTTTTATCCCGGGAAACGTGTCCCAAGGGACGCGGGAACAGGATCAAAATTTCACGCGGGCGAAGCCGTGGCATCAGCTAGTAATTCATAAAATAATAATTTGTAAACTTACCTAATAAATTGACTGCCACAATTCTAAACACATCAGGGTCCGACTAAATCCGTGAACGGCAATGATATTGTTCTCATCTTTTTAAAGACCATGAGAGCTGCCATAAGTTGTGCACGCGCGAACAACGTATTGTCTATTTCACATTAGAATTAGAAAATTTTCCATTTCACACAAACCAATTTTTTACAGTCAAGCACATAAATAGGTAATGTAATGACTGTGATGATTGTCTTCGTACTGATATAATATTATTAATTACACAACTATTTGGTACACATACACAACACGGTTTTAGTATTATCATTCTACGGGGATGATAATATTATTATCACGGACGTGCTCACGCGCGGCACGTATTGCCCTTGTCGTAGCGGGCGGCCGAGTGCTCTTGGAGGGGTAGTTGCGCGGGTGAATTCCGGCGCGCGCGCCTGCCCCTGTCGTTTCCTTGAGGGGCCACTGTTTTCGAACACCGTGCAATGTCGTACTTGCAATGCGGTGTTACAGTATGTAATCATTTTAATTTTATTTATGTCAAAACACATCATGCTAACGTGTATTAGAAAATAATGCTATATTTCTGTTTTTAATTTCACAAATAATTCATTTTGTTCGCGACAGTACGTCAGTATATTTGTTCCTAGAACTTAACATAGGTTTTTTTGCTTATTCCCCTGCGAATTCGCATAAAGTATTTACACTAATAGAGGCAGAATTTCACGCACTATTTATATATATAGCATTCATTACAAGAAAAGTTCCCTTTCTATAAGAACTACTATGTGTACGCTGCCATGACGCCAGCTCCGAATGTCATTGAAAAGTCTTGTTCAATATCTCTGTTCCTACAAGAGCAATCGTTATGAAATTTTGCATAGCGGGAGAAGTATTAGAACAGTATTTTTGTGTCCAAATCTGTTGCTTTACAATTAGCCGTTTTCGAGTACGGCCATGTGTACGCTAGCTTGATCGTGACGCTAGCGTACATAGTGAAAATGGTGTTTATTTCCTAAACTAAAGAGGAAGATTTTTTTTTATTTTTACAGTAATTAGGCAGTATTTACACAGAGTTTTTTGGCATAGAAACTAACTCGTTGCAGTTCTGGTGTACGCTAGCATAACGGACACTCAAAAACGTTATTTGAAAATAAGCTCTCGTGTTTCCAGATAATTATATGCTCAGAAACTTTGTTGTGTAAAGTTTATTACTTCGTATATGAAAGTGACTTACAAAAATACATTATTTAGTGTTTGGACCATCGTATACATTACAAGATAAGTCTCAATTGTTGATTTATTTTGATGTATTTTGATAAAATATTAAAACGGGAACATTCTACTGTTTTTGGGGTGATTGGGGGCGTCTAAGGTTTGAATAGGGACTAAGAGGGGTTTAAAAGGGACGCTAAGGAGTTGAATAGGGACGAAACTGAAAATATATTTATAATAAACGGTCGCATGCAGCTCCATCCGTGTTGATTTTGGTCATATCGCAAACCCACTACTTGCCTCCTTTGTATTCTATTACTTCTTTCCAAGATTTAATTTATCTCCATACCAAAACTCAACAAAATCAGTTTAGGTGTTAAGAGATAACAGACAGACAAAGTTACTTTCGCATTTATAATATTAGTAGGGATATATATTTATAATATGTTGTATGCTAATAAAAGCCCAAATTAATAATACAAGTATGAAATTGCCACAAAAATGTTTTATTTATTGCAAAAGGGCCACCTCTAGCGAATTTCCCTATTAACCTTATTCTCGACCCTATTCACCCCAAATTCAAAGGGAATAAGGAATAATATCACCTATTTCTGCTTTTTTTGCCCAAATCTTAATGCTAATTGCTTATTTATATATTTCATAACTAAGATGTTCCCGAGACGAGACTCATTCATTTATGTCCTGAAATAGATTCGTATCTTAAGTTAACTACCTAATTTGTCCCTAATCACCCTCAATCACCCACCAATCATTTTACATATATATGGACAAGGAGGAGAAAAAGGAATATCTTTTACTTGGTTATAGATACCTGCAGCTACTTTATAATTTATATGTTTAGTTTTAAAAGAAGTTCGCGCGGTGTTTAAAAAACAACACACCGTCCGTTGGTCACTGCGGCGCATTCGCGACTGGTTGCGTGCCGAGCGCATGCCGACGCCGAGGCGCGTAGGTATGACTCGAGTTCGGACCGTTTGTATCAAGATAGGTTACTGTATATTTATGTAGATACTGTGCCGATGATTCTCGCTCGCTAGTACCGGCGGGGCTAGATAACTCATCTAATAATAATTGTACAATACATAGCTGCGCGCGGCCTGCGTCTGCAACAATATTATGATTATTTTGAGGTTTATATTACGTTTATTCATTATATCTATTTATTTTATAATCTGGTAATCTAGCGGGTTAAGTTCCTGACATCGTCTGTAATGGTAAGGGTGTGGGTTTTCCTCCCTTAACACTTTCCAAACGTAAACATGACTGCAATGAAATCGTCGAGCTGTTCATCTTGTACCGGCTGTCGGATTTTCTTCGAAATAATTAATTATGTCGCTTTCCAACCGAGTGTCGTATCTGTCTGTTCCTCTGGCAGTCGAAGGCCTAAACGTGCCATGATCTCGTAGGCGTTGTGTCGCTGCCAACATAGTCCTGTTTGACACTAAAATACCAAACTCTTCTCGGTAACGTCGCACAGCTAGGTTTACGTTATCGTCACATCGCGCTAACATTCTCACCATCTCACTGTATTGAATATTCGTGTAACGAAAACTCATGGCGCGGCAATTCGGCTAGTTGCGCGCGCTACACGTAAACGCGGAAAAATCACTTGCTCGCTTGCGCCGGCGCCTCGCAGACTTACACGTGTTGATGTCTCATTGTCTCCCGAGCGCATGCCCCGCTCCTGCACCACCCTCACCCCTGCACCCCGTTCGTTTAAGCGAACACGTTGCGTCGTGTTTTTAGAGAAATGTATAGGAGTAATAGAGCGCTATACTTTTAGAATTGACGTTATGCAACAATAATATTCTAAAAAAAAATAACCTATATTAAAAAGTAGCGTAATCGACTGTACTGTCGATTCCGCGAAAACTATGTAGTTTCTAGTTTTGCGTTTAATCATTAACAACTTGTATACAGGGTGATTTTGAAATCGTGTAATTCCTTTTAACCACGCATTCTACTGGTGATATAGAATAACCCTGACCATATTTTTTCTTAATTAGAATAATGGTTTCGGCAAAATTAGAGTACAGATTTTTTTCATGAAATGATTTCAAATAGTCATATTTTAACCACCTGACACAATCTTAATATTTTACTAATTTAAAAATAATAACATAACAATATTTTAATATATATTTATATTATAATAATTAATTAATTATTAATATGTTTTTTTATTTTATTTAGTAAAAAATTAAAATTGCCTCGGTTCGTTAACATATGACTATCTGACACCATTTCACGAAAAAAAACGAAATAATAATTTTTCAAAAAAAATAAATCTAATTAAATAAAAATATGGTCAGGGTTATTCTATATCACCAGTAGAATGCGTGGTTAAAAGGAATTACACGATTTCAAAATCACCCTGTATATATATATATGTTTGTACATAATTCTATATTATATATAACTATGTTTGTATCTTATACTTATTCGCTTCCGTATGTCACTATGACAGGCTCTAGTGGAAGGCCAGTGCCTGATTCCTGAGACCAGGCAAATGCTGAACTGGTGTCCTGATTGCTGCAGCTGTGGGACGCATGTGTCACTAGATGTCACTTATTCTTTTGTTGTTTGTTTCTTTTTTTTTTGCTTGTAATTATTTGTTTTTTATTCTTAAACACATTGTACCCACCTAAAAGCTGTAAAGCAATAAAGATTTCTTTCTTTCTAACCTACCTATTAAATACGAATGTGAGTATGTTTGTTTTGTTTTTAGAACTACTCGAAGACAAGTGAGAAACGGCAATGAATTGCCGTAAATCTTAGAGTTCGAGAAAATTGTTCAATATGCAAAGGTCACGTGATTCCACGTGACCTTAAGGTCAGAGGTCAAAGGTTATAGTCATTTCGGAGGTATATCGACTATGCTGAGTCGAATGGCGTTGAACGCGAGTCTCTAGCTTTTACGGTTCTTGAGGTGAAAGTTGTATAACAGACAATATAATAATAATATTCTATCACATACACACAACATCATCTAGCCCAAACTAAGCAGAGCTTGTACTATGGGTACTAGACAATCGATAAACATACATATATACTTTTTTTTTGTAAGTAGGTACATACATATTATACATAGAAACACCCAGACCAAGACAAACATCCATGTTCATGCACACAAACATTTGCCTTGTGCGGGAATCGAACCCGCGACCTCAGGCGGGGCAGTCGGTTACACTAACCACTGTGCCATCGAAGCCGACAAACACAGACGGACAAAGCTGTTGTATATAAGAATTTTTCGAACCCTAAAAATTAAAAAAAGAACTGTTTGCGAAAAATATATATTTAAGGATGATGATGGAGAAATGTTCTCGCAATAAATATATAATTATTAATCGGGCAGTTCCATAGTATGCGTAATAGTTAAATTTTGGCACAGACGGAAGGCGCGCACATCTGCGAGATTTGCGGCGTTATAACTGAAGACGAGAGCAGTCTGCGGGAACATTACGACAGCAAGCACTACAAGAAGTACACGTGCTACTACTGCGGCCGCCTGTACAAGGGCGAGCTCAGCTTCGAGATGCACATCAAGAAGCACGAGGCCCGGCTGCAGAACAACCCACACAAGTACTCATATTTTATTTAAGTGTACAGAATTACAGCTTAGTTCTTACGTTAAATGCATGCTATGCTATTCATCGATCAAATATACCATAGATGCACGTTCTTGTACTAAATCGTACCCAAATAATGACTCCGAATTGATGTGTACTTATAGTTATGTTTACTCGTTCGACTATTTAAAAATAGTCCTAAAGTGAATATAAATTTAACTTAATATAAACCTTAATACTTAGTGATAGTGTCGTAATACCTATGACAAAGTAACATAAATGTTTTCTTCATTCTCTCGATACGGTAAAAATATTATATTATGTAAACAAAACATTCTGAAATGAACCTTATAGTAATTACAATTAAGTGTAAACTCATCGCAACAATTATGCGAGTGTTATTATTTTGACTATAGGCATATGATATTCTTACCGCTCAGAACATAGAAAGAAGGAATGATAGAGTCGTTATTCATTTTAATATATTTTTTAAATCTTTGATTAGACGTGTAACTAAATTTACGTTATTGAATGACAATAATTTGATAATAAGCTATTGTTATATTCTTTAATTTTAATAATTAAATTATAGTAGGTAACTGTAAGGAAGACGTTATATAACTTTATAAAAAGCAAGCATATAATATATTTATATTAAAGTAGGCCAATCATTTACAGTACTAATAATTATGCTCACCTTCGTACATTGTATTACATGTGTTTTCTATGTAGATTCAATAAATAATAATAAAACTATATACTCGCAGATAGTCGAATTAGCTAACAAAACTAGATATATTTTACCAGGATACTTTTGTTGATGTACATGCTTAAAATATAAATTTTAACTGTTCTATCGTTAAGGAGTTACCTAGTTCCTACTAGGTAAAAAAATGAACAACTTTACTAAAATAATGTTTTTATGTACCTTTAAACAATTTCAACTTAATTAACAATTGGCGCTTAGACCGATTTTTTGTTTCTGTATTTTCAATTTTTTCGTGTAGTGTATACGTATGTCAATATATTTTTCAATTAAAACTTTTATTAACGTTACCTTATGACCAAGATTCGGTGATTGTACTTGGCAGTGTTCCTCTATCCCAATGAAAACATTTGTACCTATGGTTAAATTGTAAATTTATTGAGAAATGCAGAAAAAATAAAAATAATTTTCTTATAACATTACTTAGTACCTGAACAGTATTTGAAGTTTTAGGTGTTTCATTATTTCTATCTAAATTTAAATTTAATGTAGCTTTCCCCGAAGTGGATGTAGATCCTATGTTTACTGTCAAATGGGATATTATTGCATTCACTTCAAATTGCAGTATTGACTCTTCTTGCTATAAAAATAACGAAAACAATAGTTAATAAATCAATCGTATATAAAATTAACTAAATTTAACATAATTTTAAAATTAAATGGCAAAATATTTTACCTGTATATTCTGTACGGCTACATTTTTTAGTTTATTAAACCCTTTCTTAGTTATATATATATATGTATCTTCTTCATTAAAATACTCTGAACAAATTACGCTAGAAGTATTTGGTTGGTAAAATTCGTCATCTTTATCTCGAGCTTATAATACGTCTCCATTTCTCCCTTCGAATTTCATGTTGTGGAAAGCTAAAATAAATTAATACAAATATTATATTAATAATTTAAAACTTATAACGACTCCATGCCATTTCATATGGACTTTGTTCCAAAGTAGTGGTGTCGATTCGCTCTCGCTTACGGGCAACGCACGCAAGAGTGAGCGAGACGGGTGCGTAATACATCCATTTAAATTTAAACGAAAATATTTTCAAATATATTATTTAAAGTGTATATATTCATCAAAATATAATAAATATTTCATAATAAAACTATACTTACCGAAAGTACAACACTCCATCCTTTTTTTGCACTTTTAGAGTATAGTTTTTGCATTTTTTACTACACACTTTGGCATCGTGAAACGTCACACTGCTAGCGCGGTCGTAAAGTGACTGCAAGCGAAACTGTGCATAAAACTGATTTATGCACAGTTTGGATGAAGCCGTTTTTCGAGCGACGATCGTGCATCTATAGTATATTTGATCGATGTTGCTATTCATTTTATTTTATGTACTGTAATGCATGTAGCTCAGTCTTACAGTAGTAATTAATATATGAACGTAGTCGTTTTTCGACGCTAATTTATTTATAATTACATATTATTATTTATACTATGAAATAAAATCGACAACAGATAAAAAAATAAAAAGTTCTTTTTGATGATGATTTTTAAAAAGCATATTCAACTGTAAGTGCAAAATAGCCTCATGGAGAAATTTAAAAACAGCTTAAAAACATTATCATGTTAAAAAGCATGCATAGTTGTTTAAGTTCATTAATTTGGATTTTGCTTATTTTCAATAATCATAACTAATATTATAAATACGCGAGTTTGTTTCTTATACTCACATGCCTTCATTACTCGACCGTCATGTATACATGTTGTCAGGGTAACCGAAAAGGACATTGGGTGCCTTTCATTCAGAAAAATAGTGTACACTCTCACTATCAACAAATGAAATCTGAAAAAAAATCTAATGCATTCCTTTTTAATAAGATTTACTAATCTTTGTGGCCAGTACGTGTTAATTACAACAGGAGACATACCTTTTTTTGGAATCCTCTAAATTTGTCTATAAGTGTATTTATAAATTGAGATGCCTCTCAACCAAACGTCCTTTTATTTTATTTTCGACTACACATTTAATTATAATACAATATCTAATTAATGATTTATGAGCCGATGTTTTGCACAATTCTCAGGCTTGAATTGGGTACCACTTCATCCTAACCTAAACGAATTTTATTTTGAATTTGAGTCAATAACGTAACAACTGCATTACCTTCTCAGACCCAACCTAGAACCTCAGATAAAACAAGAAAAACCGGCGGCAGTGCAGAAGGCGACCAGCGGCAAACAGAAGTGCATGTGTCCCACGTGTGGGCGATACTTCGTGGACGAACGGGCGCTGATGTGGCATCAACGGCTGCATAACAACGAGAGACCTTATAGTTGTGAAGTGAGTTGATCAGACACATAGCTGAAGCCATTGGCGTATATAACGGCGTGCCGTGCCTAATCCAAAATTGTCTAGGGCATCCTAAAATTCTAGGATTGTATAATAAGTCATCGTTGGTTAGCGGTCTGGACAGCTATGGCAATGAACCACAAGTGTTTTTTGGACGAGAGCATCCTTCGTCGCATGTCCCTGCATATCGACTAAACGAGTCTGAACATGTCGTTTAGTGGAGTTACTTGATTGCTACCATAAAACAGTTACTAACTGCACTGTAATTACACTAAATACATGAATGGTTAAAAGTTTGAGTACCCTAATCATTATTAAAATTATACTAATAAATTATTCGATTCTTTTAGATTTGCTCATTGTAGTGTCTGAGAATATACATACACTATTTTATGTACTTACAATACAAAACAGTTCAGTACCATTACAATAAAATAAAATTATGAAAATTGGTAAACAAACAAGAGAAAAGGTTACTTAGTTTGTCTTTACCTGTTTATATACATTTGCAACAGCTATAATGTATTTTTGGGTTAGTTGAAACAGAACCACAAAATTATATATAAATATAAGATTCAAGTCTTTTTAGAGACAACTGTCGCAGTCTCAGTAGGCACAATGTGTCGCGGGGAAACCCAGACTTGGCACAAGTACTTGCGGATCACATAAACAAAACACTAGGTGCATTATTGGCAGAGATTTATCGTCAGTACTTTACAACTCCTATACGTTACACACATAGATGTACCTATTATACTCTTGCTAAAGCAGCGATAGTTCAGTGGGGAGACCAACAGACTGCAATGCAGAGGGTCCCAGGTTCGAACCCACGTCACGCACCTCTGACTTTCGGAAGTTATATGACTTTTCGAAATGATGTGCGTATTGATTGACAATTATCGCCTGCTCCGTGCCTCGGAGAGCACGTTAAGCCGTCGGTCCCGGCTGCCATGAACATCTATGGCAGTCGTTATTGGGGAAGTGGACACAAAAGATCCCACTGGGTCGAAGTGTTGCCGGTCGGTACTGACTGGCCCCCACACAAGATAAGATACTCCAGCTAAAGTCTATGTACGCATTCACCTTCATTCTATATTTATGTTCATAACAGGTGTGTGGCCGAGGGTTCGTGTCGCTAAACCGCCGTAACCAGCACGCGTTGTGTGCGCACACGGCGCCCACCAGACGATGCCCACTTTGCCCAGCGCTGTTCCATCTCAAGTCTATGGTCAACACTCACATTAGAAAGGTAAAAAGCTAGTGCCAAATAAAAACCCATTACCGCTGCATCATCCTCATTTCAACAATGGTGTTCACCATTCCTTTACCTCCTATAGTATAAAGAGACGTCGGAAGGATCTCTTAAAATTCATAATTAAAAATGATGACTAAAATAGCCAAAGGAATCTTCCTTTTATGAGGTTTCTGTTAGTGTGTAATGATCAGATCTTGGATTCGATTGTGGAGTCAAACAAATATTTGTATGTTTCCTGCCTCTCCTCCCAGAACGGGTCACGTAGTTTAGTAACCTAACCTGCTATATGCCCGCTTCTTATTACGTGGAGCCCTAAAATAGCGGTCCAAATGTGTGTGAAGTATGTCTCTGTCTGCCCCTTCATAATGTTACTGAACATATTTTAGGTCCACCTAAAAGCCCACAAACGTCGTAACCGCGTGTCCAAGCATCAGAACGTGTTCTGGAGAACGGAGCCAGTTCCCATTCAGGACCTCAGTGTCGACATACAGAATGATATACTAGAACTGCAAGCTAACAAGGAACTTCAAGTAAGCAAGAAACTTTAATATGAATATTTTTAATAGTTAGCTCAGACTGCATAATTCAATTAACAACGTAAGATGAATGACTTAATGGTGTATTGGTTTATGTGGTCGCGTTGTGCGCCGAGTGTAGTAGGTTCGATACCCCACACAGGACAAAAAATTGTGCGATCCACAAATAAGTTATTTTGAGTCTGGGTATTCTTAGTCTGTTGTTTAGATGTTTGTAATGTCCCCCGCGACACAGGAATTATCCCTAGTAACGAATATTAAATATAAAATAATGATATCCTATGATAACGACTTACCAGGTAGACCATGTGCTTGTTTATCATTTATATGGTTTACTGTTGGCAGTTTGTGTTTGATTAAATTCCTTCTGTGATGTTAAGAACAGCCATGTCCATGAGATGCAGTTACCGGTTACCATGAAGATATCTACCAACAGCAATGCAAAAAAATACCATTGCTGCACTGTGTACAATCTCGAGTCTTGCAAAGGACATAAAAACGTTAAAAACGCAAATAAAGAACAACTATTGGTGGATTACACCACGTTTTGTCCTGCGTGGGTGTCGAGTCGACATGACCGCGCCGTGACCACGACGTGATCCGTGCAGTCCAGTTACTGCCTGGCCCTCCGAGAAACAAACATTAGTCTATATTATTAGGCTAGTGTTCTATTCATATGTCTGTATATGACGCTATCAGGCACGCTGTGTGCATGTTGGCCACAGTAAGACGTTTCACAGAGGATATTTCCCATCGGACATAAAAGTCCAACGTTTGTTGTAGTCCCCAGTTGCGCGCGGGTAAGGTGGCCTGGGTAAGCAGTTGCAGTTTGTTAAGTCGGCTGACGACCACCGGACTCCGCCAGGCACTAACTTCGTCTTCTTGTCGTTGTCCTTCGATTGTTCTATATTTATTTGTCTTTGGAAGCCCGGGACCGGGAAAGGACTAACCTCTCTCAATAAAATCGACATGAAATAGAAGTATTCCTACTGTTGTTTCGTTTGGTGAGTGAGAGTGCTGGAGGCTCAATCACCCTCTTTCCCCCTTCCCGCTCCTTATCCTTCCCACTTCCTTTTTCTCTTCTTTTTTTCCTAAGTGTGGTTCGGGGCTCGAGGCTAGCGAAGTGTGATGCCTGGTAGGACCAAATGGCGTGGAAGGCCGGTGCGGGGTACAGGGAGACCCGGTAGGAATGGTTTCCGTCGGCTACCTGCTGGTTAGTAGGGGACCCGAACCTGGGTACAGCCTGCTCGGGAGGCTGTCCCGCCAACCGGCGAAAATCCCGTCACGTAGTCGTCGTGAGACCGGAGTAGACCCGGTGGCTATGTGCGGGGGGTCACCGGAGCCCTTCCGTGCTTCGTATCAGCTTCTTGCATACCTCGTGGGCCTACCTCGCATTAAGACTTTGCTCTTTTTTTGGGCACCACCTCGAGCTCAAACCATGCATCAATCCAATATCCCCTCTTTGATAAATTGTAACAACCATGACAGGTAAGAAAAAGAGAAAATTTTCTACAGCGGACTTCCTTTCCACATTTCTCGTGGATTTCTGCAATGTCAGGGGTCTACACAGTAACCTCGATGCCGTCCACCACCATCTCGAGACGGCGCAGCGACGTGCCCTGCTCTTTTTAACGGAGACGCAGATATGCGCCTCGGACGACATTTCGTACTTTAAATACCCGGGCTACGAGTTGGGAGCATTCTTTCCGTGTTAAAGCCGGGTGTGCGTGTTCGTCAGGGGCGATATCTGTTGCCGCCGCCTTAGGGGCCTCGAGCATCGGGACCTGTCAATTTTATGGCTACGCATAGACCATGGGGGTCTCTTACCCGAGTTTATACATGACTTTACAGGTCCCATGCCAGTGATTCGGAGTCAACTCAGCTACTTGAGAACGTCCAAGAGGGGACTGACCAAATATTGGCGAGGTACCCATCCGCAGAGTTGGTGGTCCTTGGCGATTTTAACGCTTATCACAAAGAGTGGTTGGGATCCCGGACTACCGACTCCGTGGGTCGGGCTCTCTTCAATATGACCTCGGCCTGTGGCTTCTTACGACTGGTGTTACATCCCACCCGTATCCCAGACAACGAAAGCCATTATTTGCTGGATCTGCCTTGGAAGACATCCTTCAGGGAGTCGTGCTTTTTTGGCGCTCGACAAGGCTGCGCAAGGAAATTTTTGCCAGGTCAATCTCCCATCACTGCGTAAGTTTAATGCCAGTCTGGCCCATAGTGCAAAAGAGAAGGCCAATCTATTGGTACAATTCTTTGCCTCAAACTCGACTTTGGATGATGAGGGAGTCATCCCAAGGTGTGAGCTCTTTGCCTGAAATCCGCATCAAGCAGCGTGCGGTTAGGTGTGAGCTCGGACTCCTGGACATTCATAAGTCGAGTGGGCCTGACGGCATCCCTGCAGTGGTACTTAAGTCGTGCGCCTCTGAGTTGACCCCTATTTTAACACGCCTATACAGTATTTCCTACAATTCCAACAGGGTTTCATCTTCGTAGAAGGTCGCTCATGTTCACCCGATCCCAAAAAGTGGATGACCAGTCGGATCTTTCAAATTATAGGCCGATAGCGATTACTTCTTTGCTCTCCAAATTTATGGAGCGGTTAATAAACCGCCTTCTGCTGCGGTACGAGGATCATCAGCTGATTAGTGACCGCCAGTATGGCTTCCGCCACACACATTGCTGGGCGGAGGTATTGGGATCCTCGGCGTGGAAATCTCAAATAAAGTCCAGTCCAGCAGGGAGTCACTTGGAGGACAAAGCTAAATTAGCGAGCAAAAAGGTGGGTGCCCTGAACAGGGCGAGGCGGTACTTTACAACAGTCACCTTAACTTTTCAACGTCTTGTGCTTTACAAAGCACAGGACCGGCCGCACGTGGAGTACTGCTCACATCTCTGGGCAGGGGCCCCTAAATATCAGCTCGACCCACTTGACTCCCTACAAAGACGGGCAGTTCCAATCGTCGATGATCCCAATCTCACGGATAGATTGGAGTCATTGGAGCAACGGAAAGAATTTGGGTCTCTCTGCGTGTTCTACCGACTCTTTCACGTAGAGTGCTCTGAAGAACTGTTTGATTTGGTACCAGCGGCCCTTTTCTATCACCGTACCACTCGACAACGAAGGAGGGTTCATCCATATCACCTGGAACCGTTCAAATCCAAGACGGTACGCTTTCAGCGATCATTTCTCCCACGTACCTGCAAGCTCTGGAATAAACTACCTGCTTCGGTGTTTCCCGAGCGCTATGATATGTCCTTCTTCAAACGAGGTTTAAAGAGAGTTCTTCTATCACGGTAGGCAGCGGCTTTGCTGTGTCCTGACATTGCTGAAGTCCATGAGCAGCGGTTACCACTTTCCATCAGGTGAGCCACTTGCTCGTCTACCATCAAAGGGGAAAAAAATACCAACAGCATAATTATACAATTTTCGAACACAATAAGACACAAAAGGCCAATTACAGGTCTTTGTTCTATATTGTCACTTAGATGGCTTTGATCATCATCATCTACGCAACGCCTACTAATATAAAACCACAGAATACTAATCTCCATTTCCGAATACTGATGTTTTATTTTGTTACAGGTATCGAATTCCGCGCAGTTTTTGGAGATGGATGAATTACATATTAATTTATAATGAAATTTGGTTCAATGTATTTATTTCAATGTATGTAGTAATAAATTGTGTGACATTGTTAAATATCATGTTATTTTGGAATTACAGACATATTACATAACATTTTATTTTATTATTTCTCTAGCAGTTGTGGCAAATAAAATAAAGTACTCTTGAATCTATTTATTACTTTGTATTATAATATTAATTATACTTTGACTGGCTGTTTGAAGCAACGAATTCGCTGTTCATTGAAATATTTATTTATTTATTTATTTAAAATAACTTAAACTATCATTACAGGCTTGAACCTAATGCGACAGTTATGATATGATATTAATATGTCTGCTTAGAATGATTTCTGTTATAACAGTTTTTATATAAACTAATTTATGAAAAATCTTCGTATGAGAACAATTTGTACATTTAATATAAAAATACTTTGATACCTATAAACATGTTGTGTTTTATTGTTTAGTTAGTCATATACTTAATTAAGAGCAGTATTTCAGATAACATTATTTCTGACTTTTCATAAATCACATGATTTTTATATAATGGTATTTACCCATCATCAGTTGATAGTCAAATTTAAGTGAGACCTTGGAGCATACAGAACCACATAAAAAGATGAGCGCTCAGTTTGGCACAGCCACCAAAACTCCCTTGTATCTTTAAACGGCAGACCAACCAATTCTGCTATTTTACGACCAATTTTCGGCTAATTCACTACGTAAATAAATTTCCAGTTTGCGATGGCGGCTGTGCCAAGATGAGCCATACGTATAAGTCAATTGTTTCTTGAGTCATTAGCAGCCCTTGGCCATGTTTTCCATGCTCCAGCTTAGTCTTCCTCAACTGCAACAGCATGGTGGTTCGATTATTTTCTGGGGTGGAATAATATATGGACGTCGCACGCTATCGCTTCCAATAAAAAATAGCATGCCTAGTCAAATTTACCTTCAACACGTATTTAGTGTACCCCCTACAGACTAAACCTTGGACACGGTTTACTTTCTTGATGATAATGGTCGTCCTAATCAATTGAGGGTCATAAATTAATATGTTCAAGAATACGATATCAGAAGAATACAACAGCCAGTCTACTCTCCGGACAAGAATGTCGTTGAACATGCTTGGGACATGGTCACATCGCCATGTAAAAATGCATCAGTGAAACCACAACTATAGATGACCTTATAAGGTCCGGTATCGGTATCGGCATCGAAGAATAGGACAACCTTAACTTAACCAGGAGTATGAAAAATCGTATCAGGGCGTGTATACAACCACGTAGGGGCGTGACAAAGTAGTGACTAAACTATACAAAGGCTTAACATCAGCTGTAACATGTTTCACTGTAAATTGTTTATTTTGAAAATAATCTTATTTTTACAATTAAATTGTTCACAGACTAATTAGAGAAACTAAATTTGGCAAATACCATAGTATTTATTTAATATTTTAATGTGTGAAAACAAAAAACAATAATAGTTATTAAAAACAAGTAATTATGTTTCCTGTAAATGGTAACCGATACTTCATGAGTCATTGCAATGGGCGAGCACTAATATTTCCACCAATGTTCTACTGTCTGTTTGCCTTGGACTTAGCAAGATTTCGTATTGCCGATCAAGTCTATTCCATTACTCCCTACCAGCTACTCACTCTGGTGGGAATGAGTGAAATAATTTTTCTACTCTTTATCACTACGTCACTGACTTTAATTCCTTCCACTTATCTCTACAGTTAATAAGTATAGAAAAGAATAAAGCATTGCCAATTAAAATTATATTACATACAGTTATTTTTTTTAATATTTATTTTTTATACCTAAGCTGTTTTTATTCTCTACTATATTTATTACCAAACCACCAACTATGCAAACAGGCATGGTAAGGATAAGTGGAAATTAAATTCTACTTAACTCCAGTGACGTCAGGGCAGGAAAATGAGGGCACCAAGGAGGGCAGCTAGTAGGAATTAGTGAAATACACCACCGTTCACGCCTTTTATAGGTGTATAAGATTCCCGAAAGGCAATAGGCATATGCGATAACAGTGGTGATTGTTTTCCTGCTTATAATAGTAGTGATACCTATAGATCTTCTTATCTCATTACCTTTTACGTGTGCTGAATTACTTGTACATACTACGCACATATTATGCAGTTCACGCACACATCTAATTTTGACAGAAGATCTCAACACATATTTTCAGCATATATAAAATACCAATAACAAAATAATTATGATAAATTTATAAACTGAAATGGCTCAATGTATTTGGGTCAGAAGACATCATCTTATCTAATAAGATACATTTATAAGTTTTACTATAGGAAAGGATATAAGGAAGTCATGAAATAAAAAACACAATGCCCTTTTCTATATACATTTATTTATTTTTTCGTTAATTTGAATGAATCGCTATTGGCGGCAGATATATAGTTTATATATAATAATCAATTGAATATATACAAGTTAAATATAACCTGAAACGTTCTTATGAACAACTACATTGAGTCTTATTACCTAGGTGGAATCATTTCGTTTATAAACTAGTTGAAAATAGCATTTTCACACACAACACCAATCAACCATTGCTGTTGTCCAGATAAATGTAAAAAATGCACTGAAATATGTATTTATCTGCAGTTTTATGAAATGTATTTAGTCCAAAGGGTGCACGCGTCTAACTCGAACAAATCTATGTAACATTGTAATGTTTTATATTCCTATCATCATTATTATCTTGAACATACGATGAACACTATCTCGTGGCATATAAACAAGCCGAATATCACACGTTTTATAATATAAAATAAAGATTTAACCCTACGTTTCGGCAAAAACATTATAATTGTTCAGATAATGCGTAGAACTCCACAGTCGTTAAAACATAACATAACGAAGCAACTGACCGATAATTATGGGCGAATTGCTGCCGAAATTTTAACTCTAATTCCTAAAGTATAGTTTGCCACATGTACTGTACAAAACGCCGGCACTGTCTTGCATAACTTGAAGTCTAACCGAGAGACTGACGAGTTGTGATTGGTCCACATAAATGTATGTCCTTGAATTAACCAATCACAAACCTCGCCGTCGCTACTTTTAATAGTTGACAATAATCTCATACAAGATCTCATTACCTTTAAGTTTTATTCAGTTCTGGATGGACTGACTGAAGTTTAAGCCAGATGTACCCAGAGCAATAGCTTTATACTCTCCCAAGGCACTGTATCATAATAGCGACGTATTTACCTACCGATAGCCGTAGTCGAAACTGCTGATCTGACTATAAAATATTCTGTACCATTAGCTCAAGGAACACTGACGCCCAATCAAATAGACATGTCTTTTTGCTCTCCAATGGTACATAGAATACTGAACTTTATGTCCACTAAACAATGTACAAAATTGCGTGGAGCAAAGAAAAAGACGTGCTTCTGTACGTAGCGTCCACCTAGTCGCTTATGGACTCGCAAAGCTTAGTAGCTTTGCGAGTCCATAAACGACTAGGTGGTCTATCTAGTGATTTATCTGTGACGTCATTACGAAAAAATACGCGAGTCAATGCGTACTTTCTCACATCTTCTACGATACCCTATCGCGGAGAACTTGTATCACTTTGAAGCCTCAATAAGTCTAAAGTCTTACAGATAGACCAGCAGTTTATCTTCTAATACAAATGATGTCATGCATGGACAACATTTTGATCTCTGGTTAAATATAATCATCATTCCCAAATTATCATTCTCATAACCCAACCTCGATAACCAAATCCGGTCCTCAATAAAGATCCAAGATTGGTTGAGATCATTCCTAAAGCAAATATAACAATTTGCTTTTCCATGTGTCCAATACATCGACGTTTTTGTGTCTGCTCGCTGTCAATTGTATCATTAGATTTGTCGAGTTACAAACAAGTGCATAAGAAAATAAAAATGAAGTAAATTATGTTCCACTTTGTACTATGAGTGACTGTTTGTAAAGAATACAGTCCACGTCAGGAGTCTGAACGAGTTAAGTACGCGCCACAAACATTGCCACATATCGTATTCACCAAAATGAAATGAACACCAGAGGTTAATGTGAGCAAATGTTCAGTTGGTTATATTTACAATAGCTTTATGGAGGAATACGGGCTAAAGTGCCAATAGATGGCGCCACTAGAGCGTCAGATAAAAATAAAACTGTTGTAAAACATGTCAGATCTTGTCATATATCTGAGGCGCAAGTGGCGCTCCCTAAGTCCCCAATTGAGCAATTCCTCTGTATGTGTCGTCGACAAATAACCAACTAAAGATAATTTTGTAATAGGAACTAGCCCGGCGAAAATTAAATATAATATAGGTTGAATTTCTAGCATGTATCGCAGAACAATTGAACTAAATAACCGAGTTTACAAGGCTTTACTTTAATTAGTAATTGTCTACGACATATTAGTACAGTACACGAATTGTTCCAAACTACCGTTCAGACATACCTGACGTGTGGCGGCTCACTAAGTAGGTGGGGTGGGCTGGGGGTACTACGTCTCATCTGCAGTAAACGGCAGTCGCTCACGCTCGCACACACGCGCACGGTACACTAACACTAATGATATCTGTTAACTTACTTGCAGCACACGGCGCGTACCACATCTAGAATACAAAAGGTTCGTGATAAGAGGCGCGCGCACATACTCACCGGCGTCGCAGGCACTCGTCACTCGCGGCACGTGTCACTGTTCACTAAGTAGCGCGGGAGCACGGGTCAGAGTCACAGTCGCTTAGTGGTGTTGGCGGTTCCGAATATGAAGCGCGCGCGCCACTCTTCGTACTGCTACGTGCACGCGATACTGCTGGACGACGACGCCGTGTGCTCGGCGGGCCCGGACACGTCGGGCGCCGCGCCCGCGCCCGCGCCCGCCACCGCGCCCACCACCGCGCCCGCCACCGCGCCCACCGCGCCCGCCACCGCGCCCACCGCGCCCGCCACCGCGCCCGCGTGCGCCGCGTGACCCACGTGCGCCACGTGCGCCACGTGCGCCGTGCCGTTCTGCATGTTCACCTCGTACATGTTCGACGAGTTGGAGTCTTCGTTGTACGACAGCACGCTCACTTCGTCCGTCTGTCAAAGATAATTGGTGCGTTATTACCCTGCAATGCAAGATACTTCAAACAAATGAACAGAGTATACATAAGCATCGTTGGCTTCTTAGTTGAAAGTAGACGATGACGTCGTGCGGCTTGCGCTTGGCGCCGGACGTGGTGCGCTCGCGCTTGAGCAGCGAGCCCGACAGGTACTGCGGCAGCTGCTTGTACAAGTGTCGGTGTTGTACTCACACTACTCTCGGAGAGGCGCTTGGTCTTCTTGGTGGGCGCGTGCGGCGCGACGATGACGTCGTGCGGCTTGCGCTTGGCGCCGGACGTGGTGCGCTCGCGCTTGAGCAGCGAGCCCGACAGGTACTGCGGCAGCTGCTTGTACAAGTGTCGGTGTTGTACTCACACTACTCTCGGAGAGGCGCTTGGTCTTCTTGGTGGGCGCGTGCGGCGCGACGATGACGTCGTGCGGCTTGCGCTTGGCGCCGGACGTGGTGCGCTCGCGCTTGAGCAGCGAGCCCGACAGGTACTGCGGCAGCTGCTTGTACAAGTGTCGGTGTTGTACTCACACTACTCTCGGAGAGGCGCTTGGTCTTCTTGGTGGGCGCGTGCGGCGCGACGATGACGTCGTGCGGCTTGCGCTTGGCGCCGGACGTGGTGCGCTCGCGCTTGAGCAGCGAGCCCGACAGGTACTGCGGCAGCTGCTTGTACAAGTGTCGGTGTTGTACTCACACTACTCTCGGAGAGGCGCTTGGTCTTCTTGGTGGGCGCGTGCGGCGCGACGATGACGTCGTGCGGCTTGCGCTTGGCGCCGGACGTGGTGCGCTCGCGCTTGAGCAGCGAGCCCGACAGGTACTGCGGCAGCTGCTTGCGCCGGACGTGCCGCGCCTGACACATCGAATACAATCAACCCACCGACTGAACAATACATACATACCAATAACCACAACCTTAATAATGTCTTTAAAATGTATTTAGGTCGATGTATAGCAAGTCCCAGTTATGAAAGACCCTAAATGTTGTAAGCAAAACACGCATAAATTGATTACATTTAGCCGTGAACGTCGTTTACTTCTACAAAAGAACTGTGCTTAATTCTTGTCCATTTAGTTAAGCATTAATTTAGTAGAAGGCAGGTTGGACGAACAATTCAAATATCTAGAAATCATTTCAGAATTAGCAATTGACGATTTTGGATAAAAAATATTTAATAATTAATTGTTTTTTTTTTATTGAAATCGAATGACAATTGGCGTTATTCGATTGCGCGTTACGGGTTACCGCTGGACGGTGCTCGCACTTCGCGTAGTGCCAGACCATAATTAATAAATATGTATGCGATAAATGGATTATTGTGATGGACAATCGATTTAAATTTTGTACGTAAAAATCGACTTATGAGCAAGGAGTGGGGTAATGAAAGGATCAAGGAACGGGTGGGGAGTTACAATGCGAAATGGGCGACTGGGCGTATGCATAACATGTTATTGGCCTGTATATAATTACACATGTGCATGTGTTGTGAATGTTCTCGAGAACCATGAAACTGCGCTCACAATAAAGTAGCAAAACGGTTGGGCGATTGAAATAATAATAACGGGGACGTTAAACAATCTAAAAGAGACCTTATCGCGGTGGCGGCAGTTCGAGACTCGCCTTACATCACAATCTATTTACAACTAGGGGATTAACTTAAAATAGTGTTTTTATTACACGACACACCACTTAATTTTAGATTGGATTAGTTTTTGTATATTTATAGATGTACTATCGACAGCAGCCACGGATGACCACTCCTAAGGTTAAAATCGCATAGCAGGCCAACATGGCACGTGACACGCCCCTTTTTTTTAATGAGTTTTTTACACTTTATATTTGTTTACTGATTCTAAGGTAATACAAACTCAACTGGTCAGCTACGACCTTTTTGTTTGAGTTTTTTTACACTTTACATTTGTATTATATGTATTATGTATATATTTGTGTACCGCCAGGATTGATTATTTATACTTAGTATAAACATTCTCAAATAGAAATCAGCAATTAACATTGGTTATGTTCTGAAGCCGCTATGATCAAACGAATCAAAACGACTGGAAGGTATCAAATATATTTTATTACCTATTTATTTATACAACAATGTTAATATTTGAATAGGCCGTAGGTCGGCTACATAATAGTTTATTTAGTTTTATTGATGTGCTCGCATAATGGACTTCTTTGATGCAGATACGTTTTTAAATATTTCAGACTTCATTAATATAATAATTATAAATGTTAAATGAATAAAGCTACCTTGAAATAAATAAATAAAACAATAATATACTTACTATCTCAGTAAAATTGTAATTTAAAAGTTACCTACTAATACTAATTTAACAACTAGGTAGATACGTTCCATCAAACTAAACAAAAAAAAAAGAAAGTAACAAATAAAACCTATTTCAATGATTAAGTATAACAATGCTTAAATTTATATTTACATTCCATACCGTTATTTTTAATCCTAAGAGACAATATTTTTTATTTATTTTGATACAAGAGCATATTATCTTAAAATTGTAAATAAACTATACTACTAATACTAAATGTATAAAGCAAAAATAAAAGTTGATACAAAAAGCTACAATTAAATTTACTATTAGAAGAGTAGAGAGTATTTAAGTTCTTGTGGGAGCTCATGGTTAGAAGTTCGGTATTGAGTCAACGCAACAACTGTCCAAATATGATACCATCTGCCGAAAGTAAGAAAAGTCATAAAAACAAACGGTTAGTACACTTTTTGTTCGAAGATTCATTTTTGATTGGTTAACAAAATTAAGGGCGGCGTCACTTAAAGTCAACATGCGTGAGCGAAATTTTTCCTGAAATGGTCATCCGTCGCTGCTGTCGATAGTACATTACACAGATTTAGTTCCCTGCATTTTTACATAGACTTTTGTTTAAACAAATAATAATTCTAATGCGATTGGTACCGATCTATATTTAAAGTAAGTATATGGGTATGCTCAGTTCTGCAATTATTAGATTTTTATTCAGTAAGGACGAATTAATCAACGATCGAATACAAGTAGAATATATTTATACGATTCGTTTTCAGTACCAATCTCGTATATCACCTTATTGATTTTTTAATTATATGTCAATAAAATTAGAACTAAAGTAAAATTGTATACTCCGTAAAATATACCTTCTTTTCCTCCTGGGTCCTTTGACACCTATGCCGAGGACTAAGAAGATGTTGATCATATTCGATTATAAATTACCAATCATGTTATTATTCTCATTGAGGTTTGTATAATTATTATAATAAATCAAACAAGAGAAATTTTTAAACAATACATTTTAATTAAATGTGTAATTGTATAGTAGGTACTTTTATACACGTTATTTATAATAATTTGAACTAAAATTGTTTTCTTGTAATGCATTATAAATAAAATGTTTCATCCGGATTTATGTTGTGTTAAATTATTTTAATATTAATAAAATCAAATGTAAATCTCGATTTATTTTTCAAGCCTGCTCGGTATTTTGTAGTTTGATTAATAGGACGCAAGTAGGGTTGTCATCTCTAAAATTTGGCAACTAGGACAAGACGCGTGAAAACCCCGGATTTTAGAGTCCAGAAGCCGGACATGCCAATAGGTTTTTTTAAACATAGTGTAAAAAAACATTTGAAAATGTCATAAATTACCTTTTTATTTCTTTTCAGACCTTAAAATTAAATTTAGTTATCTTTTATCATCATTTTAAATGTACCTACCTAACAAAACAAACTCTTATTACAGTTTGTTACAATTTGTAACAAACTGTAATAAGATTCTGTTTTAATAATCAGTTAGAAATTTTTATTCTTAAAATAAAACACAAATTATTATTATACTCTGATAAGAAAACAAAACCTTATTAAAATATTAAACCTATCAAAATTCAATTAAATTTTTAAACAAACATCTTAAAAGTACTGAGACTAAAAATGGTCTCAGTACTTTTAAGATTTTTGTTTAAGTTATATTAAGTTACTAATATTCTCACTGTCTTACAATTTTTGCAATCTTACAATCACGCATCCAATTGTTCAGCCGATCGCTAGCAATGTAAAGAATTGCGGCCGCGGGGATACATGTGCTTTGTGTTCGTAGAATCAAAAAAAAATCACTGTTTGACGAACTCTTACGGAAATGGTGAAAACTTTGTGACATTTTTTAACCATTTTATTTTGATCTTATTATGACAGTTCACGTTATAAAATTGAGCAGATATACATTTGCATAATATATGTAATTACTAAAAATATATTTTTTTAAACGCGTTATTATTATTCTGATAAGATTTATTTTGGTATTTATCTTCAGATGTATCATTTCTTGCCGGGTTGGAAATGACGTTAGGTGCCTTTTTTGTAAACTTTCTCGAAATACATAATATTCCAGGATAAAAAATTCATGGCACCTTTGGCAATGATATACATAAAATCATTTACACCTAATTAAAATGACTAAAAACAGTAAATAAAAGCAGTGGCAGAAAAACCTTTATTTTACACATTTAGTTTATTTACACACAGGTACACCCGCTCAACTGTAAAGACACTCATAACCGTCCTGCGACTCACTGCCAGTGTCACTGCGGAGTGCGGGTGGCGATGTCGAAGTGCGCATCGCCATCGTGGCAGCTGCGGCGGGAGGGGCGAGTCGGCTCGTCGGGTGATCGCGGCGCGCGGGCACAGAGCGCGTGTCACGGGCGGCTCAAGACTTAACATTTTTAAACCCGGACTACAAATGAAGCCCCTCCCGGACGCTCCCCGGATGCCCTCTAAACTAGGACAAATCCGGGGAAACCCGGACGGATGGCAACCCTAGACGCAAGGAATGTCGCTATTGCTGCACTTTAATCAATATAGTTTATCATTGCATTTTTTATCTTATAACGTCATGAAATACGACATTTAATGTGACACTGATGACATCTGTCACAGGACCCATTCTACGATTTACGGAGCATACAATGAGGCGAGTTCAGCATTATACGAAGTTTGACAAAGTAAACTTAATTAACGCGACTTCCGTTGCGAGAAAACCGTGTTCCACAATAAAACAATTTAAGGTCTTAAGGTCTAGCTAAGACTGGAAGTGTTAACCTTGATCGCTATCATACTAAACAGATTAAATACTATAAAGCTGATTATACTGAGTGTAAGGGACAGCCTACCGAATACTGAAATAGTAGATTCAGACCATTATTCTGAGTTAAAATCGTTGGAATTTGCTTCAAGAAAAATCATTTATTTTATGCAATTTCTCGCGCAAGGCCCTTGGAATAATATATGATACCGATCATGGTAATCGAGAACACTCTGACTTACTACTTACTAGATGACGGCAGATCAAAGCTATCCGGATCGAAGATAAAAACAGATCATGACAAAACATGGTATAGAAATTTACTAAGATTACGGTCTTTAGGATAGCGATTCCATCAAATATCAAAGATGTATAAAATACGCAAGAAAAAAACATAGGTTTAGATTAACATGAATACTGTCTACACCTTTGCCAAAGACAATGTTTCAGTCACGTATGGTACAAAGTTCGTAGCTGATTCAATAAAGTTAAAGGAAATAGTTTCATTAGTTAACTCTTAGCTACTACTACAATTATTATGTATAATGTATAACACTAATAAAACTGCCTTCTCCCTTCAACTTTCTGATATAGCGTAGAAAGCCTTATATCCAACCGATAGGTTATTTCTAAGAGTCTGTCGTACCTTCTAGGGCTAAAGACAGCTACCCAGCCAGCTTACAGGCGAGATTGACATAAAACAATTCAAACTTTAGTTTTAGTATCGCTAGCTACATTACTCCTTATTTACTATACATTTGTGTAATCAAATCAGTGGTTAACACATGGAACGCCATACCGGTCATTAATGATCTTGAACAATTTCTATTGTGTCTGCTACATGGCATTCAACATTTTAAACGATGGCATCGCTATATCATAAGACCGTAGCTCCACTAATCACCATCACCATTTCACCAAAATACCATTACCTCAATAGTCATGCCCTCGCGCAGCATGTTGGTGTTCTCTGCCTGGTAGTTGACCGCTATGGTGAACGACACTATGTCGTGGGTCAAGTCCACATTTAGATTGGTCTTCTCGAACACGAGACCTATGAACCACATCGAGCAGTAGTTGGCTATTATTTCTCCCTGAAATAAAATACATCATATTGTTATACCCAGTGCTATCTCTCCGCATTGTGTGGAAGATTCGGCAGTTCCGTCTAATAATTTATTACAGCGCCATCTTTTGAATACTTACGGAACTACGTAGTTCGTCGGTACGAGTAGAGTAGAGAGAACGCTGGCACATTCTCGATTCTTCGGGTATGACGTTTCTAGAAAACTCCGGAAACGCTTTAACCGCGTATAAAAGGTGAAGGCCAGCGCTCGCCGGGTCAGTTTAAAATCGTAAGCGGTCAAGTATTCATCGAAGCGAACGGAAGCGAAAAATACCACAGAGTTCGAAGCAGTTACAGTGGAAAATTGTAGTATAGTGTTTGTAGTGTTTTAAATTTAATTGTATGTCAGAATAAAACGTGTTTTAGTTGGTAATATTGTTTACATTCTAATCCGTCGAACCCAGCACGTACAATATTTAGAATTCCTTGTTAGGAACGTGCGATCCGATGTTTAAGATCATAACACAAGAATCCGAACAGAGAATATATCATTCTATCATTTCTACCCCCGTAAGCGCGACCGATCGGATGTGTTTTTGTGGCGTGTTACCACTTAAAGTATTGTTTAAATTATTTTATGGAAAGTTACAGTTTCTAATAGGTAAAAAATGTGCCGGCTGTAACGGAGCCACCAATAATTTACTGTTTATGGAATGTTCGCAAGAGACATATCGCAAATTATATCATCTAAAATGTCTTAGCCTGACAAAGGAAAAGTTCGAAGCTTTCATAGAAGAGTATAAGAACAGTTGGGTATGTCCAGAATACTTGAGCACTATTCCGAAGCATGATAACACTGAGACACCGATCCGAGATAACAAATTTAACGATAGTTTTACGCCGAGCAGCAGTTACGTAAATATGAAGTGCGGTCGAGTTAACGTAAATGAATCTATCATGGTCGATAACGAGTACAAAATTCTAGAAGAGATGAGTCTGTTTTGCTCAGAAATGATAGCTACCGGATGACCAAAGGAAGGAGTATGCTTTGCTTCAAACAAGGTTCAATAACACGGTAACAAAATTACGAGAACTTCGAAAAATTATGCAGGTAGTTCAAGAAAAGGCAAAAAATGTTGATGTTTTAGGGACAAAAATTAAGTTACTAACAGAAAAAAACTAGCACCTCGAAGCTTGTTTACGTAATAAAAGCGCCATTACAGGAAAAAAAGGAGCTTATTATTATAAAGAGCCCCACTATCTTTCGTGAACGCAGTAGTTTTTAAAGATGTACATTTACGAAAACCGCTAAATGGCAATATTGGAGCAAAATCAATCACCGAGAATAACACTGTAGAAAAAGTAGACTTGGACAAGGAAGGAAAATGGGTCACCGTTCACAGGAAAAATTGTTATCCTAGCGGAGAGGTAAAAAGAGGAGGAAGTGTTAATTAAACTGAAATTGTAGTGACAGAGCAGAAAAATATTTACATGTCTGGCGCTTACAAAAAGAGACTACCTACAACGGACAAAAGATACGTAATCCACTAATGTTGTTCTGTGTGGAAATCTTATTTGTGACATTCAATTCAATGTTTTTAAAGTTCACCGCAACACGGACAATTTTCTCTGTACGAGACGACAGAAAATTTAAAAAAATATTTAAATAATATTTTTGGCCGTGGAGTGCTTTTTACAATAGAGAAGATAACACATAAGACAGAAAGAAATTATGCCTCATTTATAATAGGTGTTCCAGAAAGTAAATATGATAAACTATGACACCCGGAAAGTTGGCCAATCAACGTCGAATTTTGTGAGTGGTTGGTCGTGGTTTCGAAAATCATATTACAAAGCAACCCAATAAAACTAAAATATTGAGATATTCTACCAAAACGTAAGAGGGCTCCGCACAAAATGGGAGGATTTCTATTTCGGCATATCATCTTCATACGCAGATTTGTTTGCCATTACGGAAACAGGTTGCAATTAATCAATCCAGGATGCCGAAATGATTCCACCTGATTACACCATTATGCGATGTGACTGTGCAGATGGGCGTAAACAAGGCGGCGCGTGTCTCGTGGCCGCACAGCGCTTAGAGCTACGACGAGTGCTAACCGGTGATGTAAACATTGATAATCATGTGTTTGAACTCGTTAGTGCTACCGTGTATCTTCGCAATAGATTTTTGTCTTTGTTGTGTGTAGTTTATATACCACCTAATAGTTGTGAAAATGAGTATATGTTGCTGTTTCATATAATTGAACAGTATTGTAACAGTTACAGTGCAGTTATGGTAATTATTGGTGACTTCAATCTGTATTCATGCTCATCATTAAGTAATTATTATGAATATTTTGTGACGTATTGTGGGTTCAATCAGTGTAATGAAATAGGTAATTGTAATAATTGATGTCTGGACCTAGTGCTAAGTAGTTTCGCGGGGGACGAGAGTGTAGTAGTGCGTGCGGCGGCAGTTTCACCCCTCAGTTGCTAAAGTTTTTTGCCAGCTACATGACAGATAGGCAGCAGTATGTTGAATACGAGGGACATGTATCGAATCCATATTTGCGACATCCGGGGTAAGTCAGGGTAGCAACTTTGGGCCCCTGGAGTTCATTAATGTTAAACGATCTACCCAGGGTTGTCCACGAAGCTAAATGCTTATTATTTGCAGACGACCTTAAACTGTCCCTCGCAGTCAGGAATGAAGAGGACTGTAAGAGGTTGCAAAAGGAGTGATGACTTGGAGTAAAGATAACATTTTACAGTTTAACATTTCTAAGTGTGTGACAATTAGTTTTACTAGATCTCATAAACACATCCTTCATAAGTATGAGCTTAACGGTATACCGATGGTTAGGGTAACAAAAGTTAGGGATTTCGGTGTTTGTCTTAACACAGAGCTAATGTTTCTTCAACATATTCTCAAATGCTGTAAAAAGGCATATAGAAACCTAGGTTTTATTCTTAGAACAGTGCATGATGTTACAAACATGAAAACGATAATAGCCTTGTATAACGCACTGTTAGAAGCCAACTGGAAAGTAACAAAGTCATCTGGTCTCCACATGCGACTAAACATAGTCTCATGTTGGAGCAGGTACAGAATAAAATTGTGAGATATTGGTACATGCGGTACTGCGGTGTATATCCGTTTTACCCATTAATGTTTCCCACTTTATTTGTTTTGGGTATGGGTATAATGAGCTAAGGGTTAGAAGAGAACTAGCATCGACCTCATATATATTTAAAATATTTAGAGGAAGGATACATAACGCAGATATGTTGAGACAGGTGAATATGTACCTGATGGGTACGTACGGCTGCTGGCGAAGGCGCGCGGCCGCACAGACCTACTGGGTGAGGCGCGCACTGCGCACTCTCAACCTTATAGCTGAAGAAACTGACCTATTTTGTATTGCACTGAGTGAATTTATTTATCAAGAATGGAATTATTTGTAATATGTTATAAACTTATTATACTAAGTATTAGATGACACTATCGCATTAGGTATAAACCTGTAAAGATATGTGTAATTTTGGATAAATAAATAAATCATTTTGACAGGATCCAACCTGCTATGACTCTCACATAGACCCTACCCTCTGAGTTGAGTTTTGTTTGTCGGTAGATGGTGAAAACCAGTAGTCCAAGTTATGCGCTATGCGGTTTTGCACTAGTCATTCCTTACGTGAAGAAGGAATCATCACTAGCTATGTAGTTTAACTCTCTTGACTTGATTTTATTTTATTGTGATGATGTATAGTATAAAAAGTAACTTACGTTTTCATTCTTTTTCACTTCTGGCGCAGGGTCTGTCGACATTGGGGCACCTAAAATAACATCGAAAACATTTGATTAATTAATGAAACATTTCCCTTACAAATCGTACTATTTATTAGCCAATTTACGTTTAAGCTAACAGAACTAACTTCGAGTTGACGCCCTTGTAAGGAGGGTAAAAAACGTAAGAATCTGTTTGGGGCTGAGAATGCCCTTATACAAGCAGGTCGGTAAAGTTATATGCTAGATAATTGTGTTGGATTACAATTTAGCATATTCTCATTTCCAATTATTGGATGTCCTAATTTGGGTCTCTGTAAATTTATCTTTCTTTTCATATCTTGCTTTCGTGTTGGGAGTGCAATTGGTATTAAGCCTTTCAGAAGGCTCAGTCGCAAGAGTTTCCACTTCTCAAAATTCAATTCAAAATGTCCCTTTCTCAGAATGTTTCTTTCGCAAAATGTCCCTTGTGTCTAATTTCTTGGTAGCAGTTAAAAATCGGTCATGTTCGAATTGGATTCGCATACACAGGGTTCCATAGTCATATATTATTCAGATAAGTATCACAAAAACTACAATTAAGGACATTTTAATTAACAAAATGATCCATGAATCTAATCTAATACATAAAAAATAGTTAGTAGTTTAATACCATTTTGTAGAGTATAAAATAAATATATTTACGGCCACTTCTACCACTAATAAGTAACAGTTATCCGAAAGAAATCGATTGCTGTCTCACTCATGTTAGGTTAAAAAAGAAAGATGGCGAGTCTTTTATCTTATAGATAAATTTTATTTGGAGGTAGTACAAGCCCTTAGCATACTATGTAATGTATGTCTTTTATTGTAGTTTTTGAGATACCTATCTGCATAATATATTGCTACGTGCTGGGTTCGACGGATAACAATTAAACAATATTACCGACTAAAACACGTTTTATTCTAGACCCAAACACTAACTGTTTCTAACTCTGAAGTATTTTCGCTTCCGTTCGCTTCGATGAACTTGATCGCTTACAACTGTAAACTGCCTCGGTGTGCGCTTGCCTTGCCTTTTATACGTGGTTAAAAGCGTTTCTGGAAATTTCTAGAAACGCCATACGCTCAAAACAGTACGAGAAAGTTCTAGCACTCTCTCTACTCTTAGCGTACTGTCAAGCTACGCAGTTCAGTAAGACGTCAAAAGATGGTGTTGTTATAAATTATTAGAAGGCCGAGCGCTTCCACACAGTGCCGAGAGATGACACTGGCTGTAACAATATTACTATAGAACCCTCTGTAAGCGAATACTATAAGTAAAATATTGTCAAGTGCGGATGAACCGCAGTACTTTTATTTTACTGATACCAAAGAAAAACCAATAAAATTTCACAAACATGTCAGGCGTATAGAAAATGACATAAGGTATCTTTTATATAGATTTTGCGGGGATATTGTTGTGTATAAGCTAACCTGGCGGCAAGGCGAGCGGCTGTCCATTGTTAGTGTTGAGCGGTACGGAGTTGTAGCACTCTGGGTTCACGTGCGCTATAGTTATGTACGAGTTCCGCTCCAGGGTTGCTGCAACAAGTAAATACTGCTTCAGTACAATATTAGGCAACAAGTATTTTCAAATTTAAACCGTATAACTGTATTGATGGCACACATCTATGTAATCATATCCTAGATTACCACTTATCTTATCTTATCTTATCTTGTGTGGGGGCCAGTCAGTACAGACCGGCGACACTTCGACCCAGTGGCATCTTTTGTATTGACTTCCCCAATAACGACTGCCATAGATGTTCATGGCAGCCGGGACCGACGGCTTAACGTGCTCTCCGAGGCACGGAGCAGGCGATAATTGTCAATCAATACGCACATCATTTCGAAAAGTCATATAACTTCCGGTAAGTCAGAGGTGCGCGACGTGGGTTCGAACCCTAGACCCTCTGCATTGCAGTCTGTTGGTCTCCCCACTGAGCTAACGCTGCTCCTAGATTACCACTTAACTTGTTAATTGTTGAAATACCAGACAATTGCAAACCTATTGAGTCTGCCTCATTAGGTAAATATGCTTTTTATTTAGGTATCCGTTTAGGAGCACGTAAGTAATAAAAACGCCTCGCTACGCGACATAAAATGCGTTTAGTTTGTCGTGTTTAATAGACCTAACAATTAAGGTAATTTGATACCAAGTGCCTAATAATGTTTTTAAACGTGCGGAATTACTACCAAACTACACCTGAGCCAGCATTCAGTGGTCCATTGACGTAACACCTCATTCCTATAATATTTTTTTAGTTCATTAGTATTTCCGATATAACTAAATAAATAGATAGAGTAGATAGAGTACTCACTGATAAGATGTCTGATCTTGCTCTCGATGAGTCCGCACCACTGCAGCTGGTCATCAGGGCTGGCGGAGGACGCCAGGAGGACGATGAAGTGCTTGTACCGCGAGAAGAAGTTCGGCGCCTCGAACAGACGCTCCCAGCCACACTTGCCGAGCATTATCTCGTCTGTTATTGCTAAACCTGTGGACCAATATTAAAGCGTTTTATACATAATCTCTATGATTGTATATCCTTAAAGGGTTACGAAGTGGAGAAGCATAGTTTGATTACAAATTAGATGGAAATAGATTGCCGCGTCAATGCAACCCGATGCACGTCAGTGTTGTTGCGATAGCGATAGTCTATCGATAGTACCGTGGCCTTGAAAATCAGACACTGTCGATAGACCTATCAAAAGTATCGAACCTCGACGATACTAACAATACTATCGATAGTATAGATTGATAAAAATAAGTAATACTATTTAATGCTAAAGATCAATAGTAGCGATACCATCGATAGAATCGGCACAAACACTATCGATGATATCGATACTATCAATATAATGCGTTTCGTTATTATCGATACTATATATAGTTTTACCCTACCGATAGTCAAACAATTTACGATATTATTGCTTGTTCATATTATTGCTCGTTTTGTTCCCAATCGACAGTATCGAAAATAATTCGATAATTACTAAAACAAAAATATCGATACGCGTCGATAGATCATAGATAGTATCGATAATATCGACTATTTTGACACGATACTATCGATAGTATCAATAGAAAATCGATAAAGTTCAATAGTATCGATAGTATTGCAGCATTTCGATATTTTCGATAAGACTATTCGCGCGATCGACTGTTTTCAAGGTCAACTATCGATTGTGAAATTATCGCTATTGCAACATCATTAATGCACGCACACATAGACGCGTCCGAGCACAGATCGGCTACATTCAGGCACCTATAAACTAACATAAATCCAAATCAATGTACGAACGCGCACACGTAACGTATTTACGTAATTTTCTGGTACAATTAAGGTTGAGTCAATTCTAAACTCGAAAAATTCAAAAAAGTATTTAAGGTCGAGCCTAACACCTTGGTCTCTCTTTAACCTGACGATCGAACGACATGCAGCACTCACGCTTGCATTTAGCTTTACGCTAAAGTACTTACAAAACCAAATAGCCTAACATATCTAAACTTAAAATTACAGGTATGTATCCTACACACTTATATTCTGTCAGATTAAACATTGTTTTTATCTATAAATGAAGTTGGTCTATTAGAACTAATTGTAGAGTTGGACGAAACACTAACCGAGTCTGAACTCCTCCATGATGACTGTCCTGGTGGATGCGCATACGTTGAACGTCGAGTTCTGCTGAGGGTAAGCCGGGGTGATGATCGGCATCAGGTGGAACCGGTCCGATATGTTCACCTGCCGTATAATTCAGAATTTAAGACTAGGAATATAATTTATGTGTATAGCTGAGCCTGCGATTTGACGTATCCAGTCGTGACATATAATTATAAAACACTTAAATAATACATGCAATCACTATTATTTAATAAATAAACAAAATCAACAAAGGATCCGTCTGGTCCGAGTTCCGATGAACAAATGGTGCGCTCCCGCTGAGCACGTGTTTTATAACCGGCAACCGGTGGAAGTGTCAGGGGTAGGCATGTTACAACGAGTGACGTCGACGAGTGTTGGTCGTCACAAACAGATGACTCAATCGTATGATCGGCCGATGAATAACGTGTTTTGTTACTATAGTTCGACACACATAATATTTACGCCGATATAATGGATGTCAGGGACGACGTACCGAAAACTTTAGCAAGACGTCTTTCTATAGGTACTTATCTCGACGCAAACATCTAATAATCATAAAAATGCAAGATTAAGATTTTATATTGATTAACATTATTATGCGGTGCGTAATGGATTGCTAGCAATACCGCATCGCACCGCACGGAGAATGATCTGTGTTTCGTGCGGAAAAACACCTGATCTGTTTAAATCACGTCGATTTATTTACATTGCTGTATTTTAGTAATATGTGGTATTCTTTCTTTTTTTAAATAAATTGGATTGTTTATGAATTATGTTGTGACAGTTTATTCACAGTCTGAAAAGTGAAAATTATAAAAACAATTAGATTTTCCTGAAGAAAATTCCAACGATTTGTAACCCAGACTAATAGTCTGAATCTATTTCAGTTTTTGATACGGCATCCCTTACACCCAGTATACATATAATAAATTCTTGAACAGACATTTTATAACAATATAATGAAAATAAATCTATATTTGTTTTCATTATATCGTAATAAAAAGTCGTTCGTTTAGTTTTACTACATTCTTTTGTAAGGTGTTTAGAGCAAACATAGATGAAATATACTGACCCTAGGGTCCCAAACAGGGAAGCCGAGGTTGACGGAGTCCGGTTGCTTGAGCAGGACGGGCTGCGGCCACTTCCACTGGCTGAAGACGAGGAAGAACTTGTGCACGAGCGTGGCGGGCAGCGCGTTGGGGTAGAGCTGGCACGTGCGCGCCACCAGCATCGCCCACGACACGCCGCCCAGGTATCCCAGCGTGTTCGAGTAGATACCGTGACCTGACACGACGAACTTCACGTTATTATAATTTCTAGAGCAATTATAATATGTATAGATGTAAACTCTGTACCTACATCACAACTAGGGCTAATTCTCATAATAAAAACTGTTAATATGGATTTTGGTTGAGAAAGATCTAGTCTAATAAAATGTTAATTATGGTCACATTTTTTAAGTTTGTAAAATGTAAAGGGTATGTGTGACACTGAGTTTTGATCGAAACCCTATATTATTTTATTGTGAGAATTGGCCCCCTAGAAGAGGCTAAGGCTGACTGTTACAACCAATATAGGAAAGATTATGACATTGTTAAACACGCTGCTAGTTTTTGAACTTCGTATGAACTATTTTATTATACTTCGTGAAATAAACAGGTATAGCACGACTTTGCTTATGGAACTAGCTTCATATAAATTGGCATTTAAACTCTACACGACTTCGAGAGCATTATGAAGTGAACTGAGTGTCAATTACAGAATGCAATATTACTTTATGGCGTAAATTTTGTAGTGTAAGCGGAATGGCGAATTCGATTGTTAGATCACATAAAATATTTTTGGCTATTGCTTCTTTTAGACTTAGTAATGTGATCATCGAAATTACGATCTCACGATAGACTCTTGAACTTGCCGTCACACTTAAAACTGGAATTAACGGTATTTAATCAAAATACTAACGAATGAGATTTTTAACTGCCTCCGTGGTACAGCGATAGTGAATGCGACTGCTGTGCATGAAGTTTCGTGTTCGAATCCCGGGTCGGGCCAACTAAAAGATATTGGGTTTTTCTGTTAAGAAATCTCAATTGGTCAATTCTCAAAGTTGGCGGTGTTAGACACCCCCGTGCATCGGAAAGTACGTCAAGCTGTTGGTCTTGCGCCTGATCTCTCCAGTCGTGTCGGATTACCCGTCCCATCGGATCATGAGAGTTAGAGAACTTGTGTTTGCGCACACACTTGTGCTCTATAATATCTCCTGCGCAGATGGCCATCCGTTAAGATTAGCCGCCGTGATCGAAATTAGGTCTAGAGGACATAAAAAGGTTTTACTTACGTTTAGCCCACAGCTTGATAGCTCTGAGTGTGAGCCTAAAGTTATTGATGTTGGGCACGAGGCGCAAGATCTCGTCAGTGACGCGACAACCGTTGAGTGAGCGCACACACTTCTGGTCCAAATTCTTTAGTAACATGTCGTCGCGTAAGTCAAATGAATCTGGAATTGATTTCAGTAATGCTAATGTTACACATTAGTGAAACTTTACTAGAGATTGCACGGATGGTATATTAGATTAAGTGATCCCCTCATCACTGTCACATCTCGCACTCAAACGTAAAAGTTTGGCGAGAATATACATTATATGGGGAAAAAAGAAAGAAAAAACTGGCAGACGCCTGCTTTCTCCACAAATAGGTAGATGTTTCGAGTTCAGGTATAAATTGTATCCGTCGTTTGAACCTTTGTAAAGTCCCTCGCGACACAGGCATTATTCCCAATGCGGGAGAGGTCTTAGTTTCAGTATTTTCCCCGTAAGTTACCCGTTGAATGGTTAAGCAGTTATAGTATAGAAATTTTACATAAGCTATGTTTAGGTACGAGTCTAGCGTATACTCTATTCATACAGCCTGTTAACGAATGTTGACAGTTAGGCGGTTAACCGGTACTCATCCATCCTGCCCCACAACACTTAGTGTGATTGTAGTTGAGATTAAGGTTGCCATCCGTACTTTATAATAAAGTATTGTACGTTATTTCGGGTGAACGTACTTTATACTTTATTCGGCAAATAAAGTAGGTACATTAAAATACTTTACATTACATATGTCAACTTTTATAAGTTTTATTTAATTGCTCATTTAAAGCAACGCTATAGATTCCCTAAATTGAATAAATGCAGTTGTTTATATATCTTAATATAGACATAATTGTAAAGATGCGGTTAAGACGTTCTTTGATAATAAATATTTGTTAGATGTTACTAGCATGTACAAAAGTATGGTTACAAAAAATATTACTTTATTTTCAGATCTTTTACTTTATTTTCTTTTACCTCAGATAGTAAATATACTCGATTCCTTCAAAATAAAGGTGGCAACCATAGATGAGATACCGCGTAATAGGAGATAATTAGCATTTACAGAGGCTAGATTTCAAAATTCCATGCTGTGGTATTATGTAATTTTATGGACAATCTTTGGCTTTGGGTTTTTTCTGCATAGACATTATCTATAAAAGGTTGCATGAATTAGTAGAAGATGAAACAATATCTAAAAGTACCTGGTATCTCTTTGAGCGCCAATCTGGCGAAGAGCAAGTCAATCTCAATTCCGTCAAAGTTCATCTTGATCACAGGCACAAACGCGTCCTCTACTGCCCGCAGGTCTTTTACCTAAACACATATTACATATTTATATCATAATTATGAATATATATTGTACATGTATATGGCAATTTTTGTATTTATTTAGTTTATCTATGTATATAGATAAACTAAATAAATACAAAAATTACAAATCTTTCCTTATCACATTCGTCACGCAACATCGTAATTATTAGGCTTATCTCTAGAATGATTTAGTCATGTCGCAAAATTTTAATAATAAATATACATTCATATCATTTTACATGTTTAGATTAACAAGCAGCGATAACCTAGTGGGCAACTGCTGGACAGCTACGCAGAGGTCTCGAGATCAATCCACGCAAACATCGTGAGGAAACCAGCATATTCAGAGTTCTCCACAATGATATGTGAAGTATGGGAGACTTCACTTATCTTCTCTTTACCAGCCGCACTAGGCAGCATGGTGGACTATGGCCTATACTGAGAAGAGGCCCAAACTCAGCTATGGGACAGCTGTATGTGGGTGAATCAACAATTTTTGTTTTTGGCTGTCCCTAGTGTTTCATAATTTTGTATATTCAAACTAAAGCAGGTCGATTAATTTTAACAACGCCAATAATAAATTAGATCAATATGAAATATTGTTATATATATAACAGAAGCTTTTCATAAATATTCTAGTATTTTTACTTGGTGACCCAAAGGACCATTTCAGACTCCAATACAATTATTGACTGGCCTAACAGCTATGCGTCATAGGAAATCGTACTCTGGTTTAAAAATATCATATGAGCGTATCGTATTATGATTAATACTTATATCAGTAAAAGTAAGGTCCATAAATTACAAATATCGTGAAAACCGATTGGTAATAAAAGTGATTTTTGTCTAATTACATGGTAATAAGGTGTCCTAAAATGAACAGGGCAGGTGACGTCCCCTGACTTACCTATTATAACGTACAATTTAGTTGAACCGAGACAGCACTATGTCTGATCTAACCAATGACAAAACATTCTGAGTGTCGCGTAATCGAATCTACGCGTCTTGTTACCTACACATCGTGCAGCCACTTCGTCCGTAACTCTAAACAAATCAAATCCATTTATTGTATATTTATTTATAGGTAAAAAAAAAGGTGTACATATAAAAACATAAATTCCAGTATGTCCTGCGGTTAAGCATACAGCATTTATAAATTTAAACAAAATAGTGACGAAAAAACATGCTTATTTTATATAACTAACAAGGTCAGTACCTAATTGGTGTTGTCATTAAGGAAATCTTGGATCGTGTAATATATTTTTTCAATTAACCAGTTATGTAAATTGTTTTTAAATATTTTTAGTTTTGGAATGTTCATTATCTGAGTTGGTACTTTATTATATATCTTTGATGCCATACCGAAGAAACTTTTATCAAACAGAGCAGTTTTAAGAAGCACAGTAGAAATATTTTGAATCATTCTTTTCTCTTTGACTTGAGCTCGCCAAATAAAGATCTATTTGTTTTTACAAAAACGACATCTTCTTATATATAAATTGAAGCTAGTGTCAAAATTTTAAATTTCTTAAAATAGGGTTTGTCATACTCAGGTGCAAATATATTTGCTATAGCATGAATACATTTTTTCTGAGCTTTAAATACTAGTTCTTTGTTCCTAGCATCGCCCCAGTATATAATGCCATACTTCAATGATGAAGATATGTAAGCATGATATGCAGTTAATACTACTGATCGGTCAACAACTTTTGCTAACTTATAGAGTGCATATAAATACTGATTTAATTTATTGCAAACTAAATTAATGTGCATTTGCCATGTCATATCGCTGTCTATCCAGAGGCCTAAAAATTTAATGCAATTTACATTTTCAATATTTGTATCATTACAGTTTAATTTTAGACGTTTCTGTAAATGTTTTGTATATGAAACTAATTTCGTTTTATTTAAGTTTATAACTAAGTTATTAATGGTTAGCCACTTAATAATTGAGTGTAAAGTATTATTAATGTCTACTTCCATAGTTTCTATGTTATCGTTTGCGAATATGGCTTTGCTATCGTCAGCAAAAAGAAACATTGGATGTTGTACTCTTTGAGGTAAATCATTAACATAAATTAAAATAGAAGCGGTCCCAACACGCTGCCCTGGGGCACTCCATAGCTTACTTTTCTTAAGTTTATTGATATTTTTGTTATGTTTTTGTCCGTGGACATATTTCATTTATTTGTACTAATTGACATCTATCACATGAATCTAGCAGCTTGTGGACATTGCCTCTTATTCCGTACCTTTTTTGCTTATTTAGGAGTATTGCGTGGTCTATGTAATAAAACGCTTTCGTCATGTCCATGTATAGTGCAGCGATAGGTACATGTTTATCAATACATGTATAAATAGATTTTAAAAGATCATATATTGCCATATTAATTGATTTGTTTTTCCTGAAGCCTTTCTGTTCTGGTGTAAATAAATCATGTTTGTCGAAGTAATCGTTAATGCCAATATATATGACTTTTCAAATAATTTGGAGAATATAGGAAGCAAGGCTACTGGTCTATAGCAGGTTATATTTTTGGCATCATTTTTTTTTAAGAGAGGTTTCACTAAAGTTTCATAAGTTTGTTTGAAAAAACACCGTGTTTAAGGCATAAGTAAGGTAGATAAAGTTGCAATGTCATGTATGCTTTGAGTATTATTCAAAGATTTTATTAGTATTAAAATGTCAAATGGGGTTACTGGCTTTATAAATAGTGATTTTAAGCTATTATTAATTATATTTATTTGATTGCTGCATGTCATATAGCGTTGATTAGTTTGAGATGTCAATTTATTGTAAGAATTGTCAGAATTATTTGGGTTTCTCACATCAATTAAAAAGTTAAGTTTTATTAGTGTTTATTACTTTCAATGTAGCTTTAGATTTATTTTCAGCATTGGATATATAATAATTATTTCGAGAGTTTTGTGTAAGCTTAATAACCTTTTTTAAGCTAGACTTATTACAGCAAAACTGTAATTTTTAAGAATAAGTTTTATATATTTACGTTTTAGGACGTTAGGTAGTATTGCATCAAAAATATTAAAGAATGTATCCATTTATCTTTGATGTATTTAGGTGGTCTGTAAATACAAGTAATTACTATGTTATGGTCTATCAATTCTATAGCTGAACATTCCATATCGTTACAAATACTTAAATTATATCTATATCTTGTAAAACTCTATAATTCTGTATATTTTTTAGGAGTATACAGGATCCGCCATTTCTGTTTACCCTAGCATAGCAAGCCCCTAAGTTCAAATTTGGTTGGGTCATGTATACAATGTCAGACATCAACATATTATGCTCTGTTATGCAGATTACGTCAACATTATTTCCAATTTTAATAAGTTCTTGAAGATTAAGGCACAGAATGTCGGATTCGTTTTTAGATTCTGTACTAGAATTACACACATATGGTAATGCTGTCTCTAAACTAACTTGTGAGGTATAATTATTTTTTTTTTTATACATTCTATAAGTTTTCTATATCTTTGAATATTGTGTTCATACCACTATTGTTGATTAACCCTGACCATTTGTGGAACATAGTATGACTACATTCTAAATGTAAATTGGAATCTAATATATATGCATATTTGTGGGTCATAGTATCACAATAAAGTAATTTATTAAAACTTTCAACTCTACTGTTAAACATATTTGTGTGGTAATTATATTTGTAAGTTGGTAGGCATATAATAAGATTAGTATACTTAATATTTATCAAAGTATCTCTTATAAAATGTATCTTTCTATAATAATCGTTATTTGTTTCAAAATCTTCAGATCCAAGTAAAATGACACAGTAATCATCTTGAGTATGGTCTTTCAATTTATTTTCTATGTGTACTAAAAGTTGTTCAATACCACTATTTGGCAACAAGTAGTGAAGTATATCATAATCCTGCAGTGTGCTGAGCTGCTGTTCGTATTTTATTCTTTTTATTCGAGCTAAGAACGTGAACGTGAACGAATATTTTTCGTCTTGGATGCGACGTCGTTTTCAAATGTTGCCTTTTTGTCACTGTTTGGCGCTAAATTATTTAAAGCTGTATCAAGTTTTCTTGTTCATTTTTTCTGTTAATGGTACTCTGTGAGTGCACCTTTTTCTTAGTAATTTTGGGTGTGTATAATTTTGTAGGGCTACTTGTTATTTTTTTATACAGGTTATTCTTTTTTCTTATTTCCTCCATAGTATCTTGAAGTTGGGCATTTACCAAAGATAAATATTTTATCTCATCGTGTGCAATGTTAAGATCAGTAGTTACTTTCTGCAACTGTTGCTTCAATTTATCAATTTAATCGCTGGTGTCGTCAGTAATATCAGGCAGACTCGTAGAAGTCCCTTCTAGGAACGATGATTGCGATTCAATACTTTCATTTGGAGTCATGCAATCTTGAGTCCGTTTGCGTCTGAACGTAATATTTTCGAGAAAATTCATAGTATTGGTGTATGATAGAAATATACAGAGGTTTGGTGTTTTAATTGTTAGTCCGCTGGGTGACACCGTATTTTCGTAAGTTGTTTGACCATTTCATGTATATGCATAATGCAATAGAAATATGTTCTTATAAGATTAGTCAATTAACTAATTTGTGATTTTTAGATAATATAGTAGTAATAAAATATTTTCTGTGAAATGTCTCTCGTCTCGAGTCACCAGTCAAATCTAGTGACTCAGAAGACTATTAGGTTAATTATTTAAATATCTCAATTTAGTTTGTATTATATTTACTGTCGTTTAGTGTTCAAAGCTAGGCAGAATTATTAAGTAAGTTTTACAGATTTACACGCGAATAACTGATTTTAACAGAATTCTATTAAGATTGTTTCGAATACATTTTTCTTGCTAGGCGTATTTGCTTATATATCATTTATTTCAGCTAACTAACCACTAACCGCTGCTCAAAAGCAAAGCGGATATAGAGAGAAACTGAAGAAAGATCCAGAAAAATACGAAGAATATAAGAGAAAGAAAAGAGAAAATTATCATGCTTAGAAAATATTAGTACCTGACTTGACTCCAAAAGAAAAATTTAAAACTAGAGTAATCCGGTAACTACGCAAGAGAAATTTACGACAAAAGAAGGAAAACCCACATTATATCTTAGATATTACACCTCAATGTTCACCGTCGGTTATAACATAACAAGAAATGAACGATTCACCTCGTGATTCGCCAATAATTCCAACGTTGCTAAATGATACACCACGTAAAAAAGGAAGGAAAACAGTAAAAATAAATCGATCCAAGTTATACAAAGAAAATTTAAAACTAAAAGAGAAAATAGAGAAGCTCAGGCAGAAATGCGACAAATATAGAAAACGTTACCAAAGAGTTGAAAAAAATAATATACCAGAAAATGAATTGAAGTCAAACCAAACTGTCCCAACAATTATTGTGATTACTATTCCATTAATGGAAACGCATAAAAACATATATTTTTGTAGCTAATTAGATAGAAAATGAATAAGAGGAGAAACCCTGAACATATTTATTTCTTTAAAGATCTTTTATATGAGAAACAGAAAAAGTAATATATTTTTTTATTAATAGTGACTCAAGAGACTTCATATATAACAATTTCTCAAAACCGATGTGACTGTTCGTGCAATCAAACACCCTTGCGAATAAATACTCTTATATTTTTTTGAAATGACAGTGATTTAGAAATTAATTTACCGAGATTTTATTTAACAAAATAATTGTTACCCAGGGGACACATTTTAAGACCAATTTCTATTCTTCACCCTACAAATGGCAAAAATATACTTGAAACTATATACCTAAAATATAAAACTACAATAATGATTCTTTATGAATAACACGTGAAAGTGTAGAAATACGAAGGATTTTTTAAAATTCGTTTTCTCTTCAATGTCATGAAAAAGTTGATTCGCTGATGTACAGAGCTGATATTATATTATTATAAATTTTCAAAGAATACATATATAGATTTACGCCTGTTTGCTCAAGTGGAGGCAGCACTTATCGATTTCAATTTGCTATACGACGCTACAATATCTCTCTTACTTCATTTTATGCACTCCAATGACTCGGCCATACTCGTCAGTTCAGGTCACTCTTAATCTGGTTTTAGCCAGAATATCTCCGATCTGATTAAAGAACTTTAGCCTAAGTGTTCCCCTTCCGACAGTCCTCACATTCACCTTGTATTCTCTCTGAGTTAGTATTCTATTGTCTATTGCGGAAAATCAGTACGTTTTAATAACTAATAATATTAAACCGCATATAACTGATCAGCGAAGTTTAAATTGATAATAGATATATACGATAAGTATATAGATTAGCTTAGTTTTAATAAAGTTTACCATGTACCCAGTTTCTGAAAGGCTAATCAACGATGTGTCAAAATCAAACTCATGTCAAGAGATTTTATTGGCTGTTGCTAATTCAGTTAGCAATTCACAGCAGAAGAGATGCGTTTGACAGTCTGTTAACTAATTTTGACGTTGATCTCTTTCAGAAACTAGGTGTCAGACGGCGAAACTTGTACTCACACTGTAACGAAGACACTACGCAGCACATTGATCATCCCTATATTAAATTCTTTCAATATATCAATAACATGATGACAGGGTTAAAAATAAGTGATTCTTAATTAGAATCACTAATTTTCATTTGTCCATCTTTTAATAGCAAACCTACAATAAGTGTCTAATAAATATAGAACACCTATTTTATGTTTTAACAGAACAATAAAATATTATTAAGTTATAACACATTAAAGATTGGGAGAGGGGGCTTGTGACGTCACTGTTCCGTAAAATTTGTACGGTCAAGTGACGTAACACTAAATTTACGCATTTATCTTTGTTGTTATTAGTTTGTGAGACAAAAGAAAAATATATGTGCCATATTTTTTGCTAATCTAAAAGACAGACTATACTCTGTCCATTCGTTTATTTTCTTTTTGACTGTTCGAGACAGATTGAAATTAGTGACGCCCTTACACGTTATCGATTCGATTTGAAATAATAATCGATTTTATTTAAGAACTTTCAATCGATTTAATGCGTCGACATATTTTTAGTATAAATATAAAGTATTCGTTTATTAGTTTTTTTTTAAATTATAAGTGAAGTAACTAAGTATATAAATAATAAATCATTAAAATAAAAATATTTATACTTATTGTTACGGCACTCGGCAGTCCCTGCCAATAATTTATTACAGCACCATCTACTGACATCTTGCGCAACTACGTAGTATCAGTGCGAGCACAGTAGAGAGAGCGCTAGCACATTCTCGAATCATCGTGCTGTTGCGTGCCGGGTATGGCTTTTCTAGAAAATCCCAGAAACGCTTTACCCGCGTATAAATAGAGCGCACGCGCACCGCCGAGTCAGTTTACTATCGTAAGCGATCAAGTGTTCATCGAAGCGAACGGAAGCGAAAATACTACGGAGTTTGAAGCAGTTACAGTGGAAAAGTGCAGTATAGTGTTTGTTGTGTATTAAATTTAATTATGTGATAGAATAAAACGTTTTAGTCGGTAATATTGTTTTATATTCTTATCCGTCGAACCCAGCACGTAACATTATAAATAATATAACGTATACGCGCATTATAAACAGCTAATCACTAGCAATATCATAACGTAATGCGTCGCTGACCCAGCGGCGCCATTTTGTTGTCACTTGCTACCTTTGTTTGCCACGTGATATTCACTGTTTTTCGGTTCGTTGAGTATTCTTTTACAATATCATACGTTGAGTTGAGTATTTATATTCCTCCGTATCGATACGTAAATTCTTCAGTTGAGCATAAGTAATCTCTCAATATGCCGAAAGGAACTGTGTTAAAAGGACAATCAAGGGAGTTTGTGAGACGCCTTCACGATTACTTTGAGAAGGAATTTCTGCTGTCTGTCACGAAAGCTGTCTACACCGAAGAAAAAACGTCAGCCCTGTAAAGTTACATGCATTGACGATTTTGACGCCGATGCTATTCGTCGTCATATATATGAGTACTACCAACGTAGGGAAATTGCGACTATAAGGAAAATGGTAATTTCACTTAGGAATAGTGGTTTGTTCCGTGGCCAAAAATCGTCGCTAGCTAAAGTGCTAAGACAAGTTGGATTTTATTTCATAAAATCTGATAAGAGGAAAATCTTATTGGAACGCCACGACATAGCGCTGGCTTGATGTGACTTCCTAAGGATGCCAAACAAATCGAAAACTGGTCGAATGTGGTTTTCATCGACGAGACTTCGCTTAATGCCAATCATACTATATCAAAATCATGGACTGTGCCTATAGGCAAGGGCGAACGCCTTATAATTTGCCACGCGGGCACTGCAAAAGGATTTGCAGCAGATGCTCTAATCGATTTCAAATCAAAAAAATCTGGCGACTATTTCGAAGAGATGAATGCAGAGGTATATGAAAATTGGTTCAGGGAAATGTTACTGGAAGAACCTTCAATAATATTTATGGATAACGCGGCCTACCATTCACGACAAATAAATAAAATGCCAACGCAAGCTAACACCAAACACGAAATTATTAACTGGCTTTGTGATAATGGCGAGGATGTGAACAATTCATTTTTTAAAGCAGAACTAATATATTTAAATTCGAAACATCAACCTAAAAGATACGTCGTCGATGAAATGGCAGCGGAATATGGACACACTGTTATTAGAATCCCACCTTATCACTGTCAATACAATGCCATTGAATTAATAAGGGCACAAATCAAAGGGAAAGCAACAAGAAACAACACAACGCCGCCGTTTACAGCAAATAAAATGATGGAATTATTAAATAATGCTTGTGATGATGTGACACCTGAAAACTGGGCGAATATCGTGGAGAGGACAAGAAAAATAATAATGTCTGATTGGGATCGGGACATCGCAATTGCCAATATAAATGAACAAGAATTGATTATTCATATAACCGAAGACTCAACTGATGAGTCTAGTGTAAATTATGAAGAAGAGTCTGATGAATCATTGTAATAAATAATATTTAATAATTTTACTTGTTTCATTTGTATGCCCAATTACCTAGCTAATTTTTTATATAAATAGTAGGTAGGTATATGCTTTTCCAAGTATATTTGCTCTTGATTTAAACTTGATGTAGACTTTATTTATTAATCACTCGTTTTAAAGTTAAATTTCACAAACGCGCGCATAGTTACATTCTAATGCAGCTATCAATAGGAAAATAAATCAATGTAGAGTTATTGTTCTTTACTCTTAGTTCGAACTTAAATTCATTTCGACTTAATTCCTTGCAAATAATTAATCATGAAGTCATAGTTACTATTTTATTTTCTTTTTTTATTAAATTTACAGAAACAATACATACTTACATAAAGTCAAATAATTTTTTTCATATCGTTTTATCTTATTTCAAGTCCTGTTTTATAGTCTGTGGTTGTTTGTTACGCACAGGGCACTTCACTAAGTGGGCATTACCCGTTAATAAAGTACGATATTATTAGTCAATTACTCCGAAAAAAAAAAACGGTAATTCATAGGCGTGAGCTGTCAAAAAGAAAATAAACGAATGGACAGAGTATAAAAGCTATTTTAATCATCATGCCTATTTCGACTCTATACAGAGGTAATACGGTTCCTTTTCCTACAAGTACTGTTATGTTCATATTATACTAATTGTTAAATTTTTATAATTCTTACTAATTATTATTTGTTTTTTTTTAAATATATTAAGATAACTGTGTTTCGTCATAATTATAAATGCTGTGACACCTTCAAATGTTGTACATTTAATTACTACTTTTGGTCATATTTAGTTATGTAGGAATAATGTAACAACTGCTGGATATCCAATAAATAATATATAATATCAATTCTACATTAAGCTGTCTCACTGCTGAGCACAAGCTTCTTCTCCGTGTGAGAAGGATTAGGCCATGGTCCACCAAGCTGGCTGTGCGGGTGGAAGAGAGGAGATATGTAAAGTCTTCCATACTTCACTATCCATGCATGCTTTTCTTCACCATTACAGCGAGCGATAATTGAATCTATACTAATATTATAAATTGGAAAGATTAGATTTTTTGTTTGTTTGTACGTATTTAACTCAAAAACTATGCAACCAATTTAAAAATTAGAAAGTTGTATTATCACCGAGTAACATGGGCTATATTTTATTATTTTTTTTTTTTTTACGTGGGGGAATGCTATGACGCATATCCCTCCGCGGGGGCGGGCGGAGGGATTATGTCGGACTCGCCGGGGTAAAGAAAGATGTTGAAAAGATAATGTACCTCCCGGAATACCGACTAAACCTACCACGGTGTTCCTCGACACAACCACTATCGACGGGGCCGCGCGAATCGCTTTCGCATGTGGTCGCGATCCCGCCAAGGTTACGGCCCGCCGTATGAAACGGCAGGCCACTACACAAAAGACCTACCCAAAGGTACTTACTTCTAGTAAAACCCTACTGTCTCCCCCCTAGGGGGAGACGGACTCGACACAGAGGCGCGCGTGGGAACACGCACGCCGCCTCTCGGACCTGGTGCTGAACGGATGGCGGGCAGGCCCACAAAGCCCGCCACCCCCAGGTCAAACCTCAGGGTGGCTGGAGGTCATCGCGCGCCCTCCGGCGCCCGGCTCTGCGGTTGGGGAGAGGATTCAAACGCTCCCTCTCCCGCTCCGCCGCCTCCTTGATGGAAATCACTTCCTCACAAAAGGAGGCGACGGCGTTCCACGACCTCTCACTCCGGACCATAGACTGAACTACGGTCGGGAGCGAGAGGGCAATCGATCCGACTGCCGCGATCAACTCACGGCGCTGCGATGCCCAGGCGGGGCAAACCGCCAAAGTGTGCAGCGCCGTGTCCTCTACAACGTCGCGGCAGTCGCCGCAGTGGTGACAACCGGGCGTCTCTTGCCGGCGTATACGACACAGGAACTGGCCAAAACAACCGTGGCCAGTCAATACCTGTGTCAGCCGGAAGGTGAGGGCGCCATGCCGCCTCTCCAGCCACTCCTCAAACACGGGACTTACCGCCACGATTGTGGCGTGCCCGATATTTTATTTAAAATAAGGTAGTGTTACTTACATAACCTTTTTTTTTTTTTTTTTGTTACCCAGGAAAAAATGCTTGATGCACTACCCGCCGGCTAGGGGACGGCACCGGCGGGGCGTGTGGGACTCACCAGCCTACTGCTGGTATACCCACTAAAAAAACCTGGGGTGTTCCCTCTCTCACCCAATGGGGGGGGGGGCCTGTTGGGAGTCTAAAAAGATTCATCCATAGCAGGCCCCCCCGTGTGGGTGCCGGCCGGGTCAATAGGACCCGACCTCCTCTCGTCCCCGGGGGAGAGCAATTTCACCGCTCTCCCCTTTCGACGTTAGAAGGCGCGCGGGAACACCGCGCGCGCCCTCTGTGGGTTCTTACTCACGGGTGGCAGGGTCCCCTGAGGCCTTGCCACCCAGAACCCTTAGGTGGGGGGCAGGAGAGCGACATAAGCGCGTCTCCTGCGCCCCCTCCTCCGGCGGCGGATGTCCGGGGCGTAAGGATCTTCCTCACGCCCCCGCTCCGCCGCCTCCTTCTGCGAGATGACAGCCTCGCAGAAGGACCTCATTGCACCCCAGCACCTGTCGTCGCCGACCATCATGGATACGACGGTCGGCAACGAGAGGTCGGGGCCAATCACGGCGACCAGGGCACAGCGCTCCTCGGCCCACGCAGGACACTCCTCCAGCGTGTGCTGCGCCGTGTCCCGGTCGCACTCCTCGCAGTGGTGACACCTGGTTGTCGGCTCCCTACCGGCTATCTTGCACAGGTACTCTCCGAAACAGCCGTGTCCGGAGAGCACCTGAGTAAGCCGGTAGGTGAGCGGTCCGCGCCGTCTGTCCGTCCATTGCCTTAGCACCGGACGGACAGCCTCGACTGTCCTCACCCCGTAGCGGGGCTGGGCCAGTCGCTCCTCCCACTTGGCCTCGAGGACCAGTCGAGCCTGGGACCTTCGCGTCTCCACCGCCCCGTGAGTGGGTTCCTCACCATGGAGCCGGAGGTCCACGCGCCAGTGATACACCGACGCTTGGACCTCCGCCTCCAAATCCCAGGGCGGCGATGCCGCCAGGACGCACGCCGCCTCAAAGGAGACGGTGCGGTACGCCCGCGACACCCTGATCGCCATCGCCCTCTGAGGTTTCCTCAGGAGGGCGATGTTTCGGCGATCGAGGGCGCCGGCCCAAATGGGCGACCCGTAGAGGGCCATCGACCGCACCACCCCCAAATAGAGGCGGCGGCAGACGACACTCGGCCCCCCGATATTCGGCAGCAGAGAGCTAAGCGCTCCCGCCGCCGACATCAACCGGGGGGCCAGGCGGCTAAAATGGACGCGAAAGTTCCAGCGGCCGTCGAGGTGGAGCCCCAAGTATTTCATACTCGGCTCCACCCCGATGCGGACCCCTCCAACTATGATGTGGGCATCTGGTGGCGGCGCCCGCCGAGGCCCATGAAATAACAGGGCCTCGGATTTTTCCAGCGCCACCTCCAGTCCCAACATCCTAATTCTACCGACGACCAGGGCCACCCCTGCCGTGGCAAGACGGGCAGCTGCCCCGTAATCCTCTCCCCGGGCCGTGACCAGCGTGTCGTCGGCGTAACAAGTTACGCCGACGCCCGGGGGCAGGGCGCCCCGCAGAACCCAGTCGTAGCCGATGTTCCACAGGATCGGTCCAAGAACGGAACCCTGCGGAACACCGCACGACACCTCCCTCCGGAACGTCTCTCCGTTCCGCCCCACACAGAATACGCTTCTCTGGTGCAGGTAGTCCCCGACTATTCGGCGCAGGTAGGGAGGCACTCCATGAAATCGGAGCGCCTCCCTAATAGTCGCCCACGGCAGGGTGTTGAACGCGTTGGCGATGTCCAAGGACACCGCCAACACCACCCCGCGCGAGGCGACCGCCTCATCCGAGAGGGCCTTGACGCGACTGATCGCGTCAATCGTCGATCGGCCCTCTCGGAATATTACTTACATAACCTAGCTTAACCTCCTTTTACGCGAGCTAAACCGCGGGCAACAGCTAGTATTTAAAAAAATAAATAAGTAGTGAACATACCTGAGGCTGTGTCTTTAACAGTTCGTAGAAGGAGGCGAAGTAGTCTGTTCTGTCGATGTGTCGCGGCGCCACGCACAGGGCGTCTATGTCAGCACCTCGATGATGCACCTGTAAACATACACATTAGTCAAGGAAATAGTCACAGAGATAGAAATAGAATTATATTTGTCAAACATATGTAGAATTACATTTATGGTCTTATATTGTTAACAGTTTGTAGTGCATTTAAGCAATAGTCTTACTTATAAAAGTATCGCTAAGTAATACTTAGCTACTTGTGAAATGAATAGCTCTAAGGTTCATAATCAATAATGACGCTTTGATTAACAGCCTTTTGAGTCGCAGCGGCACACCGGCGTCCAGGCAGAATAGGTTTTTCATTCATTCCAAAAATTTACAGGTTAAGTTTATTTTATTTAACTTCTACATAACATTGAGTAATGTAATGTTTTCAGATGACTTTTCTGATTTTTCGGTAATTAATACTTAGCTACCTCTTAAGTTCTTAATCAATAATTACTCTTTTATCAACAGCCCGCCGGTGTCGCTTAACCTATTGAACAGCACACGGTACACCGGCAGCCAGATAGAACAGGTTTTTCAATTTTCTGGCATTCGAACAATTGACAGGTTAACTATTATATAACTAATACTCAACATTAAGTAATTTTTTTAGGTGATTTTATGATTATCCGGTAATTAATACTTAGCTACCTCTTAAATATTTAAGACTAGCTGTTACCCGCGTGTGACATCGTCGAATTTAACAAAGCAGTGTAATTTTTCTAAAATAAAATTTGGCTAAGTTCCTTCTTATAACATCGGCTATCTGCCAGTGAAAGTCCCGACAAAATCGGCCCAGCCGTTCCAGAGATTAGCCGGAACAGACAGACAGACAATGTTTTACTTTCATATGCATTTAGTAGAAAGCTGTTATTTTGACTTTACGAACAGACACTTCAATTTTATTTATTTGTAGAGACGATTGATTTAGAAGTGCGGCTGAATAAAAATAATCGCAAGCTCAACACCTTGATCATTGAGTTACCGCCTAGAGTCTGTCAGCACGTAGAATGCGCGTAATTGCATTTGAATGACACTCAAACACAGTTTTGCGCAACGTGATACGCAGCAGTACAGGCACTTATGTATATTGTTGTATGTAAGTGGCGCACCAACGTTATACAGAAGTGTGCCGCAAGGTCAAAAAAGTTTATCAAGTTCTTCACTGGCCAGAACACTATTCAGTGTTGCATTGATTAGAAATCGAAGGTGAAAATCTTTTCTTTTTAGATCGCATATTCGAGGCTTTATCGATTTTTCATAAATATCTAAACTACTTTGATGGCTAAAGGTCGGCCTTTAAAATTGTGGAACCTGTGCATAGCTAGCGAAAAATGCTTCACATCTCTGTGAAATACAAACGCGTGATTTTATATTGTTAATTTTATATTGTTGGGACTAACTGCTGGGAGCATGCGAAATTACCGTATAATTTCTGATTACTGTAATGATACAAAGAAAATATTTCGATCTATTTTGCGTTACACATTATGACGATTTAAATGTATACATTTTATGATGTTATGTGGTTGAAATTATCTTTATATTTCATTTTTATTATCAAACTAGTACTCGCGTGGTTGCCCGGGCCGCAAGCGGCCCGCGAGAGGAAGTGTAGAGCGAGGGGAATCATAAAAACTAAGACTAAGAGAAGTTTAGATTCGGATTCAGGGACCTTGAAAACCCCTGATGCCAAAAATTAAGCGCCTTAGGACTATTGGGGGTTACCGATGACCCCCAGTAACGTTGAAAATCACCTTTTCTGGAAAGATCTCGTCTACCTCTATGACATTTGTTTAAACACACCTCGCCTATCTCTAACCGTTTCGGAGATATTAGGGGCCAAAGTTTGTATGCCGACCATGTTTTTTGTATGGAAGCCATGTTTTTGTTTCGTTCCCCCTAAATGTTCCCAGGATTTTAGGAATATTTTGCTCGAGAACGACTCCCGTAGATATCACCGTTTCCGAGATCCGATGAGGTACCACCACCAAAAGCTGACCTTCCGAAGGTCAGGCATTTTTCCCGGGCCTTCTGAACGATTCTCTATACGACGCTATATTTACTTTTTATCTACGACTCCCCCTTGTATGACTTCTATTTCTTTAAGTCAGTCAGTCGTAATTTAAGTTTATATAGTATGAATGAATAAATGAGTTTATACCTGCTGAATACTTACCACGAGGAAATAATATTCCCAACCAATAATATTAGTACAAATGTGAGTTTGTTACGCTTTCACGCCTTAATTACTCGTATGAAATTTAGCATATACGTATATTGTCAGACGTACAGAAATGGACATAGAGTACCTGTTATCCAGATAAAAGCACTGTTACTAACCTAACCTATATTTACAAGAGCGAAACTGCAGGCAAAGTCTGGTACAAAATATTGGGAGACTTAAGTTTGTTTGTTACGCTTTCACGCCTTAACAACTCGACCGATCATCATGAAATTTTGCAATGTGGTCAGGGCACATAGGGTACCTTTCATGAGAAAAATACTATTCCATACCAAGCTGGGGGCAAAAACTAGTCATCAAATGATCACTTACTCCAAGTCTGTAAGAACCAAACGTGTAAATATTCCCTCCGACGGTGTCAGCGACTGTTGGCGGCATGTTCTTGCGCATCGACTCCTCGCGGATCCACTGGCGCACGAGGCGGTGCAGCGAGCCCAGCACCTCCATGCGGTGGTGCATCTCCGCCTCGGACTCGAACACTCCGTACGGGACTAACGATTCTTTCAGCTCATTGGTCTTTTCGATGTCTATGGGTTTGGGACCTGGAAATAGAAATGAATATTATGTGATGTATGTACGGTCGCTTCGTGTAAATGTATGTGATCCACATTTAGTTATTCTGAATCTGGTTGTTCGTTCTGTCGTCGTTGTTTCAGTGTTTGAAAAGTGTACCGCGACACAGGATTTATCCATTTGTCTCTGAAGATATTCCTACAGGCATGATACACCACTGATATTAACGTAAATTGTTTTCCCAGCTGATTGACAAATATCTTATCTTTAACCGCTTAATTATATTTAAACAATACCCCATCACTGTTTATTTGTCACTGCTATTACTTAGCTAAGTCTAAGCAAAACTTGGAGTGACATTAGTCTCTAGTCGACACTTGCTACTTTTGAAAAGTGGTTTAGTGCATATAATTTTATATAATTATTGATAAAATTCAACAACTTGTTATATCGCGTTCTATTGGTGTAATTAATTATTATGAAATATTGACTCCCGTCACGTTTTGGGAGACAGAAGTGTTAACCGTAATTAACGTGCAATGAATAAAAATCTCTCGATTACTAACCTGCCATAGAAATAGCAGAGGTCATTCCCAGTGTCTTCAAATTTTGTTGATTCTGATGCTCATTGGGCTTCCCAGGGTTCTGTTGCTGGTGCGCATTAGTATGCGAGTACTGCGATGCCGGCCACATTTTGGACATCAGTTGTCTTTTCTATACTATATAAAAATCGCCTATGTTACAACTAGCTTATTAAACTAGGTGGGTGGTCATTAGAAATACTCTCCCTTTGGACAACTGTTGGGTCTCTTAAGCAGGTACTGTAATCTGAAATGAAAAAAAAAAAATATTATACCTGTCTGAATTTGAAGTGGTTTTTATAGCTCTTGATGATCTTCCACAAGTTTGAATGTAATGTATTTAAATATTTTGTTAGTGTCGCTACCGGAAACGTTTGTCAAAATCGAGGGGTAAGAGTGCAAAGTGCAATGAACTGAGATCCAAATAAGAATGCACCGAAATCTTATGACCCGAAATCTGTTGAAAACACGTCTTTAACCAATACAATATTAATTCAATTTTATGATTTACATATAAACATTTACTAAGGAGTCACTTAAGTCATAGTTTAAATATACCTATGTGTCAGTGTAACAGAAAATGAAAACATTATGTAATATATGCCTTGGAAACTAAACATAATTTAAAGCTGGTAGAACTCTAAGGTCATAGACATTTATTCTTATTTGGTGACCTTATAGTAAGCCTACGTCGTAGTTGTAGTGCTATTGCGAATTTGGCTAACAGAAAAATCCTATAATACTCCATCCTATCTGGGATTGCACACTTTTGCTTTGAGACAGTTGACAATATAAGTAGCTAAACAATGACTTAATTTTTTTTTTTTAATTTTTTTAAAGGGTTCGTAATTAATTAGATACATTACAATTGTAAGATTCTCTTGAGTTGAGTTGAGTTGGAGGATATATAGAGAGATATCCCGGGCACGCCACGATCGTGGCGGTAAGTCCCGTGTTTGAGAAGTGGCTGGAGAGGCGGCATGGCGCCCTCACCTTCCGGCTGACACAGGTATTGACTGGCCACGGTTGTTTTGGCCAGTTCCTGTGTCGAATACGCCGGCAAGAGACGCCCGGTTATCACCACTGCGGCGACTGCCGCGACGTTGTTGAGGACACGGCGCTGCACACTTTGGCGGTTTGCCCCGCCTGGGCATCGCAGCGCCGTGAGTTGATCACGGCAGTCGAATCGGTTGCCCTCTCGCTCCCGGCCGTAGTTCAGTCTATGGTCCGGAGTGAGAGGTCGTGGAACGCCGTCGCCTCCTTCTGTGAGGAAGTGATTTCCATCAAGGAGGCGGCGGAGCGGGAGAAGGAACGCTTAAACCCTCTCCCCAACCGCAGAGCTGGGCGCCGGAGGGCGCTGGACGACCTCCAGCCACCCTGAGGTTTGACCTGGGGGTGGCGAGCTTCGGGGGGAGACAGTAGGGTTTGCGTGTAATGCCTATAGGGTAGGCTTGTTGTGTAGTGGCCTGCCGTTGCATACGGCGGGCCGAAACCTCGGCGGGGTCGCGACCGCATGCGAAAGTGATTCGCGCGGCCCTGTCGATGGCGGTTTTGTCGAGGAACACCGTGGTAGGTTTATTCGGTATTCCGAAGATCCATTTTACATACATAATCCCTCCGCCCGCCCCCGAGGAGGGATATGCGTCAATAAAAAATAGATATCCTCCAACTCAACTCAAGTAAATCTTACAATTGTCCAGCCACTAATGTAAACTGTACCTACTAAACAATCTACTACTAATTACTGAAAGTATAGCCAGCAACTTAAGTAGCTGAACATTTAACAAATATGTTAAAGTATTGCATAAATAATAAAATATTATTCTGTATATTTGTGCTATGATTAAATCTTTTAACTATTACTTCTATAAAAACTAACATTTGTTATAATTTTAAAAGATAGAGGCAATAGAAATCTCACAAGTATGTATGGACTTACGTAGCTGACTGTACTGAACTTATATAATTTAGTATATTGTTATGGATTTTTCCTAAATTATGGAAATATTACTGTGTAAAAGTAGTATTCAATCATTATTTAATTTATTTATTATACATTATTCAAATATAAACTTAGAATAACAGAACAGCAATAAATTCATTCAGTTGTTGACATGCTCAATTGAAAATAAACTGCTTTGATTTAACATGTCTGTCAGTCAAGGTTAGCTAAATGTTGTCAGTCCTGTTGCTTACAGATTATGGTTACTCTAAACACCGCTTTATAATGTAACAGGCTCGTCCGCCGTTAAGGCATTAGTAGTGGTGTTTCACCTACATTAGACCCTAATGCAGTCTACTGGAAACATTTCTAAAATACTGTGGGACCCATGAGACATTGTTTGTATTGTAAATTTTCTACTGCTATTGTTAGGGCTAGAAACCTAAGGGTTCATGGAAGGCTGCTCTTTTCAATCATTATTAATCTCGAACATTATTATCTCCTTTACCTAAGGTGAGGTCCCAAATTGTATATTATTACTACGAATTTTTCTATCAGTAAATTCTAAATAACAACATAAACTCTGGGAATAAAGTCTTCAGGCATATACAGTCATGATACTTTTTATGTAAAAGAAACTGTTGGTTATACAAAGTTATGTTATCAGCATATGAAATGTTAAAAGATTGTATTTTGTAACCCTATAAGCTAGCCTAGCACTATAATATCAGTTATATTTTTGCAGGTACTTTATTCATCCATTGGCATCCAGAATCAATACTTACTATGTCTGGTTAGTGAAATAAAACCCATATCAATTGGATGAAGGTCAAGAGTACCTTGAAAGAATTTATACATGAAATCTTTTATAAAACTGGTCAATGTAAAAAGGTGTCTCCGTATTATAGTAAGGGGTAATCCATATGCGACCTGGTATGTAGAGGGCATGGGAATCCACATAATTATTTATCTTTACTTGTAGAATACAGGTACTGGACAATTTACAACCAAATTGCATATTTTTAATATATGTAACAACTTTTAAGACACTGTTAGAAAGGACACTAAAGCTTTACAAAAATAAAAATATAGTTTAGGTTAATATTACATCTGGCTAAGTTTATTTTGAAGTTTGTTTTCCTTATAAATCAGCTCTGTCAATACTGTATGTCCTCCAAACTTAATTTGCTGTTCAATTTATAAATGATTGGTTGAATATTGAATAATACATAACTCCTTGGTGCTATGATAAACATTATTTCTGTTACCATGATTCATAATAAGGCACATTATCATAATTTTGAGGGATAACATCTTCAAATAACTTTATTCAAGGCTAAAAGGAAAATAATACGTACTTATTTGTTATTTATTCAATATACATCAAAATAACAGTGTCATCGAATTTATTAAAATTGTTCTAAGTTCTATAATTGTTTTTATTAGATATAAAAACTCACGAGAGTCGTTTTCAAAGACGCGCTGTCGCTACGTATTCGGAAGTAAGAAGTTTAATTTCGGTGAACACATAGCGATGCGTAAGCAAAAATCGAACTTTTAGAAAGCACCACTATACTATTTGTAGACACAAATCGGGGTTCGTTCACCTACTTTTTATAAACGTCTCAAATTAACGTCGTTATCATAATAACAATAAATTTAAACAGATTCAAACTTTAGCTTAAATACTTTAACACTATAAACAAGCAAAAACATCGAGAACATAATTCGTAACAATAGATTTGTGGAAGTGTTCTTTTGTTGTCTGGATGCACTAAGGTCACAACTTATGTAAATATGACCCTCACTCATATCGGCACCTTAAATCTAAATATAAAACTGAAGAGAGAATAACACTATATACAACGCTGGTAGACATCGTGAAAAAAAACATCAAGAATAGGAATACGCAGTAAAGAAAAGCTCACGTTGCCCTGAGCAGATTGTTATTACGTTACTGAGTAGTTCAATATGCTATATCATGGATAAACTATTCAGACTTACCAATGTGCTAGACCATCAGTCCTAATATGCAATATTTTACACATACGACTAAGCGGCAACATAATAAAAGAAAGAAACAAACATTTAATTCCTAAACAAGCACCCAACAGTCGCCAACAACAAGGCAGCCATTTTTATAAAGATGGCGCTAAGATTCTTGTTATTTCTTGCCAAGCGTAAAATTACTAAAGTGTCGTTTTAATGAATGATGAATTGTGGCTTTGTTTGGCCATTGCTGGTGACATTGGTACTTTACCTAAAATCCTATAAATCATTTTAATCCATGTAAAATCTAAACATTTGTGGGTAACTTACTTTTAAAACAATTATATAACATGGCAGCTAGCAGCTGGAGCATTGAGACTATATCCTGAGCCTGCTGCTACGTTCATATAGCTTTTTTATATAATTTGGTGTCTGAATTACTATTATACGCCTTATACTTGTCAGCCAAGTATGATTCTATGAACGCTGTTTAGCAATAATAACACCTGTAACCATTGTTCTCAATAAAAGTATTTGATTTATTTTGAACTGGTTACTAACTACGTTAGACACACTCTGTATATTGAATTCAATTCGTTTGTTGCACTCCATAATGTATATACAGGTCTTATAAATGTAGAAAGAAACAATTATGAACTCCGTCGGGCACGGCAAAATTATTTTAACCAATACATGAAGAATGTAATGAGAGTAAATTAAGTAATAGATAACATTACCATACATTTAAAATTCACATTACCTATAATAAAATAATTTAAATTTGAAGTTCAAAAGAAGCAAATTAATGCCATGATCGTAGCAAACGAAAATCTTTATGAGGCTGCGAACTTTACATACATAGTAATTTTCGCTAATTTTAGCGCTAATTGGGGAGTTTGTTGTCTTTATAGTATTACATATAAATAAAAATATTTATTATATATTTATAAAGTAGATTATTATGCATGCTATCATATGACTTATTAAAAGCTAGTCTTTTAAAAATAGTAAGGCAACAGTAAAGTCTACGAAGGGCTTCTATTGTTTTATAATAATTGTCGGTTTCATTTGCATTTTGGTGTAGTCAACCAGCCGTTTCTTATATTTATGTGTACGGGCGGCCCCCTTTACTGACCAGCAGAATGCATAAATTATTTAACAGCGTTTGCTTTGATTTCTTCTTATTCTTGGAAGAATCGAATAATTTTATTACATAATTATATTTAACAAAGCAACAATTATAATTTACAACTTAACTAATATTAACAAACCTAACCACTTATAAATAAAACATGAAAGTAACAAAATATGGGTCTATAAATTTAATATAAAGAAAGGAAATGGCTGGTTCAGGCAGCGTCGTAAAATTCCTCAGAATCGCTATTATATATTCTTATTCTTTAATTTAAATAATCACATATTTTTGTCTTCTGCTTCCTTTTAACTATTTCATACGACTAGACTCTCATTTTCCTTTGTTGGACAAAGATACAGGGATTTATCATGCCGATGTGCCTTTATCTTGGAAAGTCTGGATCTGCCCGTTCGCGTTCCTTAAATTTTTGTCTATACTTGTTTTGTTGAGTTTCAAAATAATCAGCAAAAATACAAAGCGAATACATAGATGTGATTTGTATGTTTGCACTGTTTAATACGATTAACTTTTCTTTTTTATAAATCATGTGTTGACAGAATTACAAAGGATACATAACATTAATTTATTACATCAAATAGTTAACTTCAATAATATTATACAAAGCAAAAAGTACAAATCTGTAAATGTTGAATTTAGGTATAAACAAAACGTTTACGGGTGCGTTCAAAGTTTCAAATATTCGTTACTTTTGCGCATGCTCCATTGGCAGTTTTTTCAATGACGTATCACTAAACTCCGTTGAACTCGTTCACATATCACTATCTCTTTTTATATGCTACCAAAAGAAAGGGATTGATAGAGAGCCGGTTGATGTTTTCGTGTCAGCCTTGTGCCCATTTACGAGGAGTAGGTAAAATCCGCCATCTTGAGAGTGAATTCAAGAATGTGAGGACTTTTAGCGGAGTTAAGTGAATTTCTTTAGTAAATTTATTATTAAATGGATTTATATTAGTCCACCATAGGATTTCGCCCCCTTTGTACTAGCCGGTGGCATTGATGAAATTACTTTGCGCGTCGTCATAGAGCCTAAACGCCGAATTCCTTGATAGTGTTTATGTGACAGGAGAAGACACCGTAAGCTTTCTAATAGTTTTTTGCGTGTCTATTTCCGTTTTCCATCTCGACGATCGTTAACATATACGTGAAAGTGAAAAAGGTATCGCGTATCGTTACATAGTTTTCAATATAGGGCTTCGCAATGTTTTTTTCTGGTCGAAAATGCGGTTAGATGGGCGTTGTTGGTCGGCGATCGGTGGAGCTAAGTCGGGGGCTGTGTCGGCGTCCTGGTGAGGGCCTGGGCCGGTCGGGCGGGCTGAGCGCGCGGCCGCCGCGGAGGATGCGAACGGCGAGGGTGGGCTAGCAAGGTGTTAAGTGTTCGAACTAGTGTTATTGTGCAAAAATGTCGACGACGATGAGGCCTACTCTTCAGACTGTCCCGGAGTCGTTGCCGGCGGACCACGTGACGGCTCCGACGCCGGCTCCCGCGACTACCACCGCTGCCGCTGCGCCGTCCCAGCCGAGGCATCCCAGGCCGATGTTTAAGGTGAGTCTCTCCACCTGTTATGATTCTCCAATCATTGTTATAAACTACCAGTGGTTGTGCAGTAGGCTCTAGCTAATAAACAAATGCCTTACATAACTTCAGTAATTAGAATAGAAACTCATTACTTTCTAGAGATGCATAAATACCCAATAACTAGACCATTTGTTTTTCATTACAAACACTACAGATAATGTATTGCAACATTCTTATCAGAGGTTCAATGTTTTATCCACAGATAAGGAAAGATTAATTTATGGTATTAGATACTAATCTTTTGATTGCAAGAGCATTAGACATAGATATAATATTGTATTAACTAGTAGATATGGTAGCCTACATCCAGTAGAAAGTGTGATCAGCATAGCATGGCACTAATACTATTAAATAACAGATGAAAAACTCACATATACTGGATTTGAAGTAGATTATATTCTTAATCAGCAAAATAATAATGAAGCACTCTTTCCCATTCAGATACATAATCTAAATAGCTATAAGTGTATATAGTTTGTTTTCGTGTATAGAACAAGTTACAAATGTTTATTAGACAGATATGATAATTGAGTGCAATATTTCTCCAAATAACTTTGCATAATATTGACTTGCTAATGGACCACATAGGAGTAATACATACTCATTACATGTTATTGTGCTTATTACATTTCATTTAGTTTTAAATTGGTTTACTGACAAAAATAATACACATTCTCTACTAAAATAGTTTGAATGGGCATACATACTTTATTTATGTAGCCTAATGAGCCACGCTGGTTGAAATAAATAGTAACAATATTATCACTAAACTTAGAAAATATAAAAAGTGGGTAGTACCCATTCAAATTTAGAATAACAACTGGCCAGCGACAATGCATGGATTACTCATACATTTAACTTATCTTTTTGCATTGCACTGTTATGTAAAAGCATCAGTCTTTTGTATGATTATTAGTAGACTGTGATTCATAACACATAATTTTACATTTAATATACTGGTACTCGTATCATCTATTGACATTAAGGAAGTACAAGGATAATTTATTTTAACATTGCATGACACAATTCTTATTATAGAAATATATGCTATGTCAGCCCTACAGTGAAGCCATTGAATATGTAATCTAAAGGTTGAGAGTTTGAAATCCACTCACTAATCTCAGTATCTATTAAATTTCTGGGGTAAACAAGGCCAATATAACACCTTACACTGTTAAAATAAGTGTATATTTACATTCAACTGTTTTGTTTCTTATTAGGTTTATTTTGAATCTTATCACCAGATTAACCTTGGTTGTGAATAAAAGATATAATATGTTATTCAATGTTATATAATCTATATTTGTTTAGCTTTATTACATGTACAAACATGCTAAGTATAATGTATACATAGATATGATTCTCTAAACAAAATGCATCTCCTCATTCATGAGCTGATAAGATGTTAATAGGTGTGTTGGTATGGCATATTGTTCACACTATTAGATCATCATGATCTATCCAATGAAATGATCATTTATCTTGTATATTACCAGTCTTGTGTCATAATGGGGGGAAACCCAACAATTTATAGATGGATTTTATTTTAAACATGATTTTTTATATTTATTTATTGTTAGCCTAAATGTCAATATTCAGACTGACTTATATCATAAATTAATTAACTATGCAGGTTATTGGTTTCCAATACTATATCCAGATGATATTTGCTTTAAGTAATCAATGTTCTACTACTACTGCTGATAAGATGATTAAATAATACTGGATATAATCAGTATGTTGATGATTGTTGTAATTATCTTAATCAATGAACAATTTACATACATAGATTCACTCCTATTTCCCAGAGGGGTAGGCAGATACTACGGATTTCCATTTGCTATGATCCTGACACACTTCTTTGGCTTCATTTACTTTCATAACATTCCTCATACACAATCGCTGGTTTAAGGTGCTCTTAACCTGGCCTTTATCCAGAATGTCAAAGTCACACCACATATGTTTCTCAGTGCTCTCATTTCTATAGCATTTATTCTGCTCTCATGCTCCTTTTGCCATACCCAACTTACACTTCCATGCATAAGTGTAGGCACTATGAACAATTTAAATCACTAAAAATCAATTAGGAACAAGATTTAGGCATTGAATTGAGCTGTATTACATTTTTTATATGTATTATGTGTTTAATCAGGAGTAGTAAGTAATAAGTAGTTATGTACTTTATTATGTTGTATTATGTTTTTGCATTAGGTATAAAAGGTTTGTTGTAAACCAACATGTTCTCCAATAATATTTTTGAACCTCATTTACTAAACTTACATGTATAATACAAGTAAAGACTATACAATAAATACATATAATTATCATTGTCACTAATAAATTATAACTAAGCATATGTTGTGGTGACATGTGTGGCAACAAAATTATAAACATTATACACACTTTAATATGGGGTGACTCATTAGGTAAATATTAAAGAAACACAAAATTAACTATTTGTATTGAATTTCTATAATTGTTGTAATACTTTAGCTGCTTGTTATTGTTACTTACATCAGACTGGGTCTATGACACTCAGGATAATATTTTAACCATTGGCATCCACAGTTCTTTTTATGTTTATGATATTTATACATCAAAGTAGTGAAGTTTTGTAATCATCAATCTAAATATTGAAAATGATCTGATGACTCAATGTATTAAACATTTAGTCATAAAATCATTTTCAATATTTAGATACCTATAAAATTATTATTCTTTTATCTGTTTAACATTCATTAGACTATCTAAGAAAGCTTTAAATAAGCACTTGTTTATAAACATTATGAAATGCTTAATAAAAATAAACCAGTATAATTAATTTTGGTGTTATTGGGAGTGAATGCTGCAATGATTTTTTTGTCCTTGCATTCTTTATTCCTTTGTTTTTTAACTCATTAGTGATTCATGATGACTCCAAATTGAATATAATTTGCATAATACAAGTAACTGGTTAGGAACTTGAATTTGTTCAAGGAAAATTATATGAATTAAATTGCTCATTAAGAAATAACATTAATTATTTCCTATACTTATTTATTGTGTAGTATAATTGACAATTGCTATTTTCAATTATTAATTATATTTGTAGTTCAGTTGTTAACAATGATTGGGGAATCACTGTTTATGCGCTATGTTAAGTTTTCAAGCTAAATGTGTCTCGTTTACCTTTGTCATGATGTGTTCTCGTAAAATACGTTAACCATGTTTAAGTCTATATTGAATACAATACAACATTACAAATTTAGTATTTATAGGAATTACATATATGTTTTTCTATCAATAGAATATTTGTGGTATTGCCGATATTATTACCATAAGCTCTCTTCATAACATAACATCATAACGCTGCGGTAAAACTCGTTTACCATCCTTGCAGATGACGAATATTTCATTTACATAATATATGATAAACATAATTTAATATGTCACTTCAAATACCTATATCTTGTTATTAGGCAAGGGCCTTTATTATACGCGCGTTGTTTACGCGACACCGGGTGTCGTTTCATGCATAAAGCATTGGGCACTGCGCACAGGGGTGTCCGGCCCGATAACTCCGTGTGGCCCAGTTTACATCCACCACACAAAAATAGACACTGTTTTTATATTTACAGAATCGGGGAGACAGAATATTGTATTAAAACATCTATCAAATTGCCACTCGATTACCGATTTCAATTAATTCGGATACAATATCCCGTTATTGTATTTCTGTTTTCGCCTGAGGCCAGCCCTGTACGTGTGTGAGTGCCAATCTTACGTCACAATTCACGGTGTGATAACTTTTCTTCCCAGCGATGTTTACCTTTTTTCACACTTTTACACTATGTTAATATTATCGGGTTTCGTATCACCCACTTGTTACACTTGATAACGCGCAAACAACCTGTGTTGTTATTTTTTTGTTCTGATAAACTATAATAGCTTTTGTTGAACAAGCGGGCTCGAATAAAGACATAGATTATACACGTAGATTTTTTTAATAACTATGTGATATCTCATACAATACATTTTTGTTGCTTGAGTTAGAGTAGTCGAATATGAGATAGCTATTCCAAGTACCGGCAGTATAGATTGATGAGTTATTTTATTCCTCGATCAATATCACCGAAAGACATGCCAAACATACAAAACTAATTATACCTAAAGATACAAAAGCACACAGTATCTTTATCAATGAAACTTGTGTAACCAAATGAAATCACGGCATCTTTCACCAGAATATGCACTTTTCACGTTTCGTTATGTCATCAAGATGCAAGGTGCTATAAATATCTTACCGGGCAGCGTGGGCAACTGTCCTCAACAACGAAAATATATATATAATACGTTATTTGGGGTAATGATTCCGTTTTACTTCTTACGAGTACGGCTTGTTGCGAAGACGAAAATAGTCGCCTCAATAGATTGTAATGTACTGTTTCTTTTTCTTTATGATCGCAGCCTAATTCTCCTCGTAATACATTTATGCCCGGGATTTAAACATTATGAAATGTTATTTGTTTACGTATAATCGACAAGTTTTTCGACGTTTCAGCTAGTTTCTATCAAATAACTAAAGTATCAATTATGAAGGTATACCTTGCAGAATATTCGTTACAGTCTGCAGAAAATACATAAAGTGACACTGTTCGCGTAGTTAGGTAGTTATTTTAAACAAACCTTGAGGCTTGTACACAGTAAGCGAGAAAACTTCTATTAACGATTTCTTTTTCATAATAAAATTGCACCAGGAAAGTGTCAACCGAGTGGATGCATTTAAAAGTAAAATTGAAGCTGGAAGGAATTTTGCGTCCTTCGTTGAAAGGTCTCGGAATAATTTCCTGTTGGGGCACGGGAAAGTTTTTAAATGAATGAAATCCAATACAACACGGTACGATCTGATAACGACTGCAAACGAAACTAGATTTTTAAAATGTTTGGAGTTTTAATTAAGATAAGTGCTATTAAGATTTTGGTTAACAGTTTGATTTCGTATATCGGATGGGATAATGTATTTGTTTTCGTTCTTATCCATACTAAAGGTCCATTCTATTAGCTGTTTAGTATAATAATTCCATATAATTGGCCTTAATGACGATTTAATAATAAATTAACTGTACCTCATTACCAAAAAAGCATTGTTTGTGTATAAATATTGACCATGCTCTTTTAATACTAAGGTGTTATTCTAATTAACAAGCTTTTAAAACCTATTAGAAACCTTCAGCAAACCTTTTTAGCTTTAATGTAAATAGCCTTTTAGCTGTTATTTAGTTTCAGTTAGGCTAAATTTACTTTATTTCGCGTCTTGAAACAAATATTTAAACTATTTCTTTCTTATCTTTAAGCAAGTTTAAACATTTGAAACATCGTATCTGTCTCGCTTGCAGGCTTTCATGCTAACACACTACTGAATTTTAAATTGGTCGTGCCAAGTTTGTCGTCAACACATTTTAGACTAGAAGTGTATTATCAAGATTCATGTTCTTACAACCTATGAATGTTAAACTCAGTTGAATACGAGGCGAACCTTCTGTGTTCGTAAGGCCTTACTGTGTAAATACGATTCTATGTTTATCTTAGCCCTTCGAGGTTGTATAAATGTTTGGCTGACGCCTTCTAATTTGAGAGATCGTGTTGTGTTTAAGAATAATAATTAACTGTTGTGTTCCTTCTTTTTCTTTCACGATTTGTAGAATGTTTTATTGTTATTGGTAGCAATTAATAAAAGGTCAGTCGGAATAAATTTTTAGCGTCAATTAATAAAAAAAGAGGACTGTCTCGGTAGTTAATACGACCGCTGTATATGAGGCCTCGAATTCGAATCCCGTAAGTTATTCTATCAACAAATCCTCTCAAGCAGTAGCAGGCAGTCTGAAACTGTGTTCGATAGATGGTAATAATATTTAAAAAACAAGACCATGCTGTCAAAATTCTAATAACCTCTGCCTATCTCTCTAATAGAGAAAGGCCAGTTAAAACTACCCAAACTAAGAAACGAGCCGAAAGGCATTATAGCAAGTGTAAGTCATATATTAGCAGTCTAGACGCAATCCGCACCTGAGAATTAAATTCCTTTTGGTAAACACAGTTAATAAGATTGTACTCACAAAATATGCCCTAACTATTCGGTACAATATTTGTGAGATTATGTCCTCGGTCGGACAAACTATTATTTAGAATTTCTTTCAAAAAAGGTCTCAACAAATCTGAAACTGCCCAGTAAATAACACAGAATCTAATTGGGTAAAAGCATATATGATTCGTTGTTAACTCAGTAAGATCTAAAAGTTAATAGTAGTTTGTAATAATGGAATAAAATATGTCTATCTTAGTTCGGAATGGTACATAATACATATTTGATAATATTCCCAAAGAGGAGCTCACAGATTTATTAGTTCATCTCTTTGAAACAGGATATGTGTAAATTCATTCCACGTACATTTAAAACTAGTCTAAATGATAATACGTAGCATAGGATTCTTCACACGAAGCTGATTTACATTATCACCGTGTTAGCTTAGTAAAATGTTGGCGATGACTGTGTCTAGACAGCCTAATACATTTACCATTTTTGTCGCGGTGAACTCCTATCGAATTCTAGCATCCTGGTATTTTAATAGTCTGATTATATATGGTTATTTATAGGTTTCGTGTTCCGCTGCAATTTGTGGTAAAGATAGTGGTAGACTTATTGATTTTTCTATTATTTTGTGGTGGTAGTAGATAATTGTTTGGATAAACGGAGTTAAGGTAAAAGTTTTGACAAAGTTTTCAATGATAGGCTTGATAGGCGACTGATCATTAACGTATATATTATTTAGTAAAAATCTGTGTTTGTTTGCTTCGACCTTTTATTCTTCAATAAGTTGACATAACAAACCATCATGCCTTAGTCACTTGAAAGAGTTCGACAGATGTGTAATAAACCCAACGCGGATTTATAAATGTCTTTTTTAACCCTTCTATTCAGCTACGTGTGCGTCTTATGTAATATGGATTAAATATTATATTTGAAATATCTGAATGATGTTTTATGATCGCCGCTTTTATACAGCAATAATATTATAGTAAAGTACGATGAAATAAAGAAAAATTATAAAACAATTTGTTAAAGGCAGTTTGTCAAATCTGCGATCATCATTTTAAGAAGTTGTTTCAATCCTACTCTGTTTTCTGAGGGCGTAGGCAGAGAATACGGATTTCCACTTGCTACGATCATGCCATATCTCTCTTGCTTCGTTCACCCTCCACGCGTTTCGTCATATTTTATATTGGTCACATTTATATAACCATTAGTTGGAGAATACGCACGGAACAGCTAGCGACCACTCCTTTGGCATTTCATGTAAATTCAATAATTATGTACAAACGATTGCCAATTCTGTATATCTAGGTAATATTCTAGCAGATATCTGATTGAATATCGGCTATTAATTTTAATCTGTGATTAATGTGAGAGAAAACGAATTATAGTGTCCTAGTTACTACTCACGACGTTATTTTATAGAAGTAATGTTTAAAAATACATAACAAAATGAAACATTTACGTAGTACAACTTGAAACACAATTAGGTATTAATTTCAACGTGGTAGATACAGGTCTTTTTACTTAGTAAACGTAATGCGATACAGAGTCTAACAAAAGAGGGTTTTGCACGATATTTTGTACAAGCGTTGCGTGACCTTACCGCAGCCTGTGTTGTTACTATGTAACTTAAGCCTAAGATACACATTCGCAACATAACATGCTGTGCGAAAAACATCGCAGAAAATTTGCCTGCTTTTCATGTTTGCCTTGTCAATTAAGAAGTAAGTTTCCCCGTAAACATGACTACTAAAAACTAACCAAAATGTCAAGGAAACGTGTAGATTTGAAATTAAATAGTTTTAATCATAAAAATCTTATTAAATACTTTAAATAGTAGAAAATATAATTGCGCGATAAAATTCGTATAAAGTAGTTTAATTGTAAAGCGGTGTAAGCATTGAACTAACTGCTGCCGTTCGAGAAGAATTGCTGATTTCAGCATATTTTAAAGTGATTGTTCCGTAGAAAAAGTAACAGGACTTAATGGTTCCGAAATGAGCCTAACAAAAAACTCGTCATTCAAATTATATTCGTAACAAGCGTAATTGTGATAGATCTCTGTCTAAACCATGCAATTGTTACGTACTCGTGATGTCATTTCATACAGCGGGCACATAGCCAAAATTATGTGAAGGAAATGTTTTCTCTACAACAGTGTATTTGAACGTTTTAATCCCTAAGAACAGCATGGTTCCAAGATATAATGCAATAATTATGCTGATGTGTTGATCTTGTCTAGTAGTTCTTACGCCAAAATAGATTCATCGTCAAAGTAGTATAGAACTGAACATGTGACCAACTATCAACCATTTTTATACATAACTCAATTATTTAAGAAACAACCGATTATTTATTGGCGACTAATCATTATTATTATTAAGATTTTACCTAAAAACATTACTCAGTATAAGTAACAGCGGCGGGCTATTGACCAAAAGTTGATCATTAAACAAGGACTTGAGAGCTATTCAGTTAAGAGATAGCAAAGTTTTAATTAGAGATATTTATATAAGCAAGGTTGTTTATGTGCGATGGCGTTTTATTTTATGTTCGTATCGTGTGTCCCTCTGTTTACCTTTGATCATGTCGACCTGCGAACTCGATAAACCTGCATGTTTGCCTTCGATGTCTCCTTCCCTTATATTGCATACTAATTCAACCTCAACTATGTACATAGCTTAAGTAGGTAAGCCACCATCCCACGGCATTATAGCCTCTATTACGATGAAAACCATAACTATTATACAATGACCTTTTAAAGGTCTTCTTAGAGGTCTGTGATGCTATTTGGTTAAGCTATATTTCTAATATTATGAGATAATACGCAGAGCATGGAATATACAGTCCCGCTCCTTGAAGATACTAATGAATATAATCGTGCTGAATGACGCGGGCAGCTCTGTAGTTATTCAATTGTATCCAAAACTTCGGGACAAACATTACTAACAAGCTGATAACTAGTAGAAAACTAAACAAACTTTGATAATATTCCTACTTGAGAATCGGCTAACAAAAAACCCAATAACACTGGCTTTTTTGTTAGGCGATTCTCGGTAGCAGCAAGGATGTGCCTAATAGACGGCAAAGGCTAGACTCCTATTACGTGAAATGTATAAATATTACTGAAGAATATGGGTTTAAAACCCCTCTGTCTATCTTTTTGGGGATGCACAAGGGTGAAGCCTATGTTACGTAACATATGTGAAAAGGTTTTTAATGCCTGAGTAACTTCCACGTCAACGTAACAGAGTTAATAATTCAAACGCACGCACATTTATTATTTTGGTGACAAAGGAACATTTATTACTATTAAAATGTATTAATTATCTGGTTGCTGTGTTGGCGTAAACGCAAGCACAAGTGTGACTGTCTAGCATTAGCGTGCGTCAGGATATTCTTTGTCAGTATCATTCCGAAGTTTAGAAAACAGATTAAGGAGTGAATGGGGCAGCAGTCTAATAATAGTCACTTCAAGTGGTTCAACAAGAACAGTCAAAAAGGATGGCAATGCTTTTCACGTATAGCGCATTGATTTAAAATTTAAATGGTCACTTCGCCGTTGTGCTGATTGTTATAGTTTCGATCCTCACACAGGTCGAAAATTTGTGTGATGCACAGTATTGTTTTTGTGGTTTTATCGACTATGGATGTTTTGCAATATTTGCGTCCTTTTTTTAAGTATACACACAACAAAGGACTATTCCTGCTTTTTAAAAGATGTAAATTCGTTACAATACATCTGATTAGCTAAATCAGATGTATTGTACATACGTAATTAGACGTAACAATTCACAATCACACATAAGGGCGTTTCATTCGAAGGTATATGTTATCGATTCGTCGCTGCTACCGTACTCCTTGGCGTGGGTTATTCAACTTTACGGAAATAATCTTAATTTAGAGTGGACACTATTTTTAGCAACGGTTTATTTTTGTTTGTTTTTATGTGTTTAGTATCCCGTTGCGCTGTCGCGTGTTACACGTATCTGCGTTTAACGTTTCTCCGTTGTTTAACTAAAATATCGACTACGAGTTTCTTTTAAAATTATGTAAGCCGTAGGGACATTATTAATGTCGATTTCAAGCGGCATGACTTCTATGGATTTGAGCGAGCTTTGTCTGCAGAAAGGATCCGCTAAAGTGGTTGGTGGACACCGTTTTAGGACTATACTGAAAAACATTGGCGATGAGTTAAATTAGTTTAATAACGACTGGCAGTATAAAACAGTAGACTGGGACCTCCGAAAAAGTAGCATAGCCTAAAAAGAAAATAGAAAAGGAAGTAGAAAGTATTTGGTTATGTTTTAATTCTCTTATGTTAGAAAATAGCAATTTCACAATCGAGTATTTTTGTATGACTTGTAAACAATGAGAGACCTAATCGCCGAACTGCTATAAATGCACCCAAAAATGTTTATTGTGTTTTTATAGCTCATGTGCATCTCGATATACCTTTGACCGTTGCTTTTTTCCTACATTTACTAAAAGCTACTCTAGTGGCACGACGGACGAACTAATCAATATGCGTCCATACCTTTTAAAACTTATAGTAAACCCTCTGTGTACCACTCAACTGTGTACATTGTGGTCGACATTTAAACTTCTATACAGATAATTTTCTCGTGCTTAGTAAATGTTTATGAAATTTCTCAAACCATTCTATCTATCTCTCTATGTGTCTTGATCCACTGCCTATCGCTAGGAAGAAATACAAAAGATAGATTATTTATTGGAAACCACAGTAAGTCCACTGACTTACGGAGGTAACATAGACTTAGACCAGCCATTTTTGCCCGACTCCTAATAACAGGATTGTAGTCGAAATTCTCTGACTCCACCAACTTAAAATTTTACTCTGTTTTCATTACTGGCAACTGTGAAGTCGGTCAAATGCCGCCAGAAATATTAGAACTATTTTCCTTTATTTGATTTAAAGGCGTGAAAGCGTCAGCGCGTGCGTAAATGTCGATTGTGAAGTCCGAGCCCGATTTCCTAACAGGCCCAAGTATTACTGATATTGTCTGTCACGGACTACTTAGAAACAACCGTCTGGCACCCTGCCCTGCAGACGTCAATTGGCTTGCTCCTTATTACGTATCACTTAAAGATAGCGAAATGGGTGTGACACACCTCCAAATAACCCTTCGAGAACGTACATGGGTGCAGACTGATGACGGATGTGGCCGAATGATATGGGGAAAACGGGATATATATTTGTGTCAATTACAAATATAGTTAAATAATCGTTCGATAAGTTGCTACCCAAAAAAAATAATTTTATTCTATTTTATTTATTTTTATTATATTTTAAGCTTTCTATTACTCGTTTATTTTCGTGACTGGACTGTAACTAAGCTGTAATATCGAATATCAATATGATAGTGCTGTTTCATAGTATGTATTTGTAATATTATATTTGGGTCATCAACACGCGTACGTAAGCGTTATGATTGTGGCAAAACGCCCACGGCATTCGTCATGGCAACACGTGTTTGCTGGCCTCATCATATAGTACCGTGTGTAATTCAAATATTCAATCTTTCCAAAGGTACAATGTGTTACTTCAACCGTTCAGACAACTTACATGCTAGAATTCTCCAGAATTGTTTTCAAAGTGGAAGAGACCAGAAATTGTCGACCCGATGAATGAGGCTAAAATAGACTGGATTTAAAAGCCGGACAGGGTAGCATAAATCAAAAGAGACTTATGTGCTGTAGTTGACTGATTGATTGAGTTGATTCTAGAATATTTGAAATTAAATAACATATTATATGAGTCGTAGAAACTTGTCTATCCGAGATGTTACATTTTCATCGTAACAACATCGTAAGAATAAGTTTCACAAAGTTGTAAACAAAAGTAATGTGTGAAGTCTGTCAGCGGACGTGTGACTATCATAATTGACTATGATCTCACTCTTTGCAATCTGAAAGACTATACGCCCTTTAAGTAAAGGCTGTGATAAAAGGTGACGTAATCGACACAAGCTAACGTTCAAGTGGATAGATCTATTCGACAAAATTAATTTATCGATGACAAATTGCCGGAAGTATATTGGCTCATCTATCAGATTAGTCTTTGTGAAGTAAAGAAATGCCACTTTTATGGCGGCTATTCAGCGTTATATTATATTATATTATATATATATATATATATATATATATATATATATATATATATATATATATATATATATATATATATATATATATATATATATATATATATATAGAATTTTTGATGTCTTCCGGACACCTTAGGAGTTTCGCATTACGCTCGCCGTAAAAATTTTACTGACGTAACTATAATGACCGCGAGAAGTTTTTCGCAAGACATTTTCTTTTACAACTCTTACCTTCGTACCAATAGTAGCTACGAGCCTTGACAAAGATTTAATGTGAGAGATAATGAGACCGCCGTATTAAATACATTTTTATTTAGCGTGCATTGCGTCTTTGAATCTTGAGTATACGTTGCAATGATAGCGACGATTCAATGGATATAAGCTCCCTAGCGTTGATCGTAATATAAACGTTCAGCAGAGAAATTGGAGACGACGGTGTTGGTTTTCGGGTTATATTTAAGAGTATTTTGTTATCCTAAATAAATATAATAGGTATCAATGTTATTATTACCATTACCATTTTCTCTGAGAGATTGTAATATCGTTTTCTATGGTCACTTGATTTTTGGACTTGCACAACAGTTAAGATTGTAAAATAACAATAATATAATTTATAAAATACTATTTTACTAGTATGGTTGTCCAAAGTATCTAGATAATTCTTCAAAAGTTATGCGTCCGAATCACAGGGCGTCGTGCTTGCGATTCTCACAAGCATGGTACTGTTATAAAAACTTCAGCGTGCAAGTCCAGTATGGACTCCATTTAAGGGCGCGTCGAGAGAGTTGCGTAGTCTACCTTATTAGCTGCCTCGTTATACATGTTTTTATATCAAAATGTGAATAAAACTTTCTAAATGCATGAAATTGCAGCACTTATAAACGCTACAAAAATAATTTAAATTATAGTCTTTATTTTTAACTAGAACGTCGTTAGCATTCTCTAGAAAAAAAACACAGTTGCTTACAAATAGTAATAGAAAATCTTGCCTGCTCGTTATGAATTTTAATAACACTAATTTAATCAACAAATTTAGTTTGGGTATTTTTTAATATGCATGTTCTAAATGTAATGCTCGAAGCTTTTTCTATTTATACAAAAAATAAAACGCTCTTTTTAATTGTAAATTTGTGTTAAGTAGCTCTCGATTAATTAATTGAACTTGAAGGTAAACAGTCAACGTAATTTACTACGTTTCTACCAGCCACTGACCCAGTATCATAGAACAGAAACGTCTATTACGGACGAACACCTGCGCCCGACTAAAAGCTCTCGTAGTAGATGCTACCAACTTAATAAAATTATGCAAATTTTAATTCTACCCTCGGTGGACACATTGACAAAGTCTTATAGAGGCGACAGTTTATAAATCCGACATCGTTTTTGAATACGCAGAAATTGAGAATATTGTTTTAAATATTCTCGTGGATTTTATGAATAAAGTATTATTAATTTGAATAGTATAATTGCTTTAGCTACAGACGGAAACGGTTGTAACGAACTGAATAAATAATTGTGAAGCCTTTCCGAGTAAGCAAAGCTCATACTTATTTACCTTTAAAATAATTTTGGTTCGGATAGCTTTTGAAATTTTAAGCGTCGACTTTTCATTTAAATGTCGGCTGCCCTAAAGGGTAGCTGTTATATTCTCATCACAGTGAAATAAATGCTATTATTTTATAACGAAATTTCATTTTGTATTATATTTTGAGCGTGCGTAAAGTAAAGAAACACGTGTTACATTAATATTCAGCTGAATACAAAGTTATAATTGTTCAGGGTCTCGGCACGATAGTTGGGACCAATTTGTTTAGGATAGAATGAGTTACAAACGCCAATTTAATTGTGAGCTACATTTACAATGAAGTACAATTTAGTGGAATCATTTTTAATTATGATAATTACGTCAAAGAGTCGATGTTTGTATCGCTATTACTGATGAACAATTTTGATAATACTTAATTATGAATAGCTTATAATATTAAAACCGATTTTATCATTTAAAGCCGCACGTATGTAAGACTTAATTTTGCGAGGTTTAAAGATCTATTTAGTCGCTTACTGACAGGTTAGCGATGAACAACAATGTGGCTAAGCTTTTAAGAAAATATTAAAAAATTTCATCATTCTTAATATACTTAACGTAACATTGAAACAAATGAGTATCTCTGTTGAAATTTTCGAGAACATAAGAGTTACGCGATGTGTGTCTCTATTCCTGACACAGACAGACATTTAACGTCGATTTTAGTCTATCACCAATATTTCATTTCATTTTTCATTTTCAAATGCTATTATGATTACCAATCAATTCCAAACAAATACCTTATTAACTGGTTTCTAAATCGGATGTTGCCAGTAACAGCAGTTGACATGCGTCCGACCGTCTGTTAATTAATTTTATATTGATCTGCCTTTCTGAAGCCATTAATATTCCAGTTATTAGAGTTCGAAAAAGCTCTTAAACAACAGTTTTGTCCGTCTGTCTGTTATACAAATTTCAACTCAAGAACCGTAGGAGCTAGAGACCCGCGGTCAACGCGATTCGACTCAGCATAGTCGATATACCCCGAAATGACTATGACCTCTGACCTCCAGGTCACGTGATACCATTTTTTCGAACTCTGAGATTTACGGCAATTCATTGCCGTTTTTCACTTTTTTTCTGGATAAAAGGTACCCTATGTAACTTTCTGTTCCTCTGACAACGTATATAGTATGCGAAATCTCATCATGATCGGTCGAGTAGTTAAAGCGTGATAGCGTATCAAACAAACTCACATTCACATTTATAATATTAGTTAGGATAACAAAAAAAGAGTAGTCATAGTTATTTAAGAATTGTTTGGTATATATTAACAGCAAAATGTAGATTCCTGGTATAAAACTTATCTCTTGATTATACGATAAACATAAAATCTCTTCTGGATATCCCCAAACAGGTAAATGAAAAGATATTATAATCCTACTAGTTCATATATTGTACTAGCTTTTAACTCACGTTTTGGCTCACTCAGGATCAGTATTTTTTATTTTTTGGATGAAAGGTGCGAAGATTTCATGATGGTCAAGTAGTTAAGGCGTGACAGCGTGACGAACAAACTCACATTAGCATTTATAATATTAGTTGGGATGTACGGTACCAATCACAGACTCTAGACGTTACCTCTATCTATAAATCTTGAACTGTTTAAACTCTTTCCCCACACACAGCATCGCGTGATTACAACTTCCCATAATTCGTCCAGTAATTGGGTCATCCTAATAACATGTCATTAAAATGAACTCGACGCAAGTACACTGTATTGTTCAATAGTTATAATCAACGCTTGTAAGTTTCCGATGCAAGACCCTACCACATTCCACAAGCCCTGTCGTATAAGGCTCTCTGCACAATGTGGTTTATACACACCCTTTTCTTATATACTTACTAGATTTAGCCAGCGGGCAAAAATTTTAGGCTATGCTCGCGTAAACATTTACGCGAGCATAGCCTAAAATTTTTGGTTACTAACCTAACCTACATAGGTTAGGTTAGTAACCGAACTTTTTTCTGGATGAAAGGTCCCTATGTCCTTTTCGGTTACCCTTTCTTCCGAAATTTTGTGATGATCGGTCGAGTATGATCGTGAATGTGTAGCAAATAAACAAACTCACATTCGCATAATTATTATAATATTAGTTAGAACATAGTATCTCGCCTGTAAGGAATAGAAAGAGGTGTATTTCCAGAAGCGCAGCTAGTTTTAATAGTATCGCCCAACATTTAGATATTGATATGTTTCATACTCAAACTGGGACCCTACGACGTATACTGAGCAGAGAGTTCTTTGGTAGAAATAGAAGCACAAATAATAACGATAAACATTGTTTATAGAACATATGTATCTATTTTTGTTTTTTTTTTGTTTTGTCCATAACTAGAATATTATCTTTATAATGGTACTTACAGCAGATGTCATATTTGTGGAAGCTTGTAAATAGCAATTGTTACTGCAAATTTTGTTTTATATATGTATATTAGTCTGTAAGCTTTCTAAATAAATAAAATAAAAAAAATAAAAAAAAATTACACCCACATTTTGCCAACTATGGCAATACGTCCCGCGTAGCCTATTGCTGACTACTGGACACAGTTTACAGACTTCGTGCTGCAGTTTTGACAAAATTTCATCAACGGAAGAAGCCAAAAACATTGCCCGATTTAGAAATCGAACACAGGATCTCACAGTAATTGCATTCACTACCGCTGAGACAGTCAGAGGTTAATAATATTCGGCTCAGCTTAAGCTTTCAGACAGTCAGTGCCTTCTTACCAAGAAGGTAGATGCGTCAATACCATCTGATGTTTTTACAGTTGACCTAGTACAAAACAAAAAATTGCCAGTTTTAAGCTTTCATTTCTATCGATAAAACAATCAATATTTCGTAGTTATAATAAAAGGGTGCATTCATTCGTGTCTGCGAGTACTAAAAATGTCGAATTGTGTAATACTCGTATTTATTACAAAGAATAATAAACTTTATATTAATGCTTATTGATATTACAAGGTTAATAACATTGTGTGGTGTGGCGTGATGACGTCACGAGGACGCCATGACTGATAGTATTCTATACCCATAAAACATTATTTATTATTTCAAAGATGTAATTACATATTTATCATATAGGTGTGCGTATTTCTTAGGCTAATCTTAGATGCGTTAGTCATAAGTTTTATAGCGTTAATGCGAGTTGTTCTTTATTATTTTGATATCTTGTAGTTGATGACCGAGTTGAGCCAAATAGCTTACGTCATTTTCATTCACAAGTAATCTCGGTTGCTGTAATGTTGCATTATAAGTAACGCCCTATCCTGTTACCTAACTGTCAAAATAATGTTCTAACGCCATCTATTAGGGAACAGTTGTAATAAAGTTCAAACTACTTTTTAATGCGTGCAGTCGTTGGCGCGATTTAGATACAGACGGACGTATGTTACGTCGATTTTCAATGTTTGTGTTGTTTATGTGTGTTACGTACCTTCTTCACTTTTATACGATCTTTATCATCAGCTGCAGCATTCTATATCACCAGAAAGATAAACAAGTTATAAAGCCGGCGATTTTCGCCTTTTGCACTTAAAACGAAGGATTTCAAATATTTAGAGGAATAAAATACTTACAGAAACACATACATGTTCTATTTAGCATTGTTTTCTCAAACTGTAACTATTCCTTTGCCAAGATTCTATTGAACTTTGTAACAATAGAAAGAGATGAAGAAGCTGAATTCCATTAGCCTTAATGTTTCTTGATATTTGCTTAAAGTCGCGCTAGGAGGCTAGACATCATTATAAGTATTTACATCTAGTGTCTATAACCTCGAATCACTCAGACAGAAATGTATCTCAAGATTTGCTTAGTTGGCAAGATGTGTAAGGTTACTGATCCGCTGGTATTTATTCTGTATATAAGCTCAAGAGCCCAGCTAGCCGTTCTAAGATGCTTGGTTCAGAATAAAGGTTATTTATTGTATTTAGTATAGCACTAGCATGTATTCTGCATGTTTTGATCACTTCATCCGTGAGTAGCAAGTGAAATTGATAAATGTATGGCAGTAACATTTACTTCATTTATTATTAAAAGACATATGTCCGCCTTGTCTTACTCTGAAATTCTAAACACGCCACGGATAATTCACTATCGACATCGACTGTAACAATTGACGACGACAAGTAATTAATAAAATATGGAATTCAGTATCTTTCGTCAGAGCTAATACATTTTCAAAGTGTGTATACTCTTATACACGTCCTGGCGACCTGACGACCGCTTTCATAGCTGCGCTTTACGTAGCTACTGGACTCATATGGTATTAGTAAAGAAACATCAAACCGAAAAGAATAAGATTGTATAAATATTCTAGCGTTGACGCCTTTACTCTATAGATGCAAAATCCTCATCATTGATTTCTGTTGATATCATAAAGAAAGCCTTTATTCAGCGAACGTTGTCAAATGATGCTAAGATAATGAGGTACGAACGATGTGACTTGTAAATGGATACCCATCAATGGATTCGTCGCGTCAGTATTTACCTTGACGACCTTATTAATACAGTAAAGGGCTCTAAAAAGGTACTTAAATAATATGCATACAAGTAATAGGAGGCACTTTAAGCGTAAATGGGTTGTAGGTACTGGTTTTTATCCAACATGATATTAAGGCCAGCTATCGGGATAAAGTGCGCTGTAATTGCATTACCGCGCTTTTACAGCCGATAGCAAGCCATTAACGCTATATACCTTAACGCTTTTCTCTTTACTATGTAATCGAGAGATGACCGACTTATCCGCCACTCTGTGGTGTAGAAACAATCGATGTAACAACATGTGATAAACGGCAGATATGTTTCTTAATGGATTTGTTAGTTTCGTGGACTTTTTGCCAACTAAAACATCAGTACTTTCTAAATGACCATAAGCGACATCTGACGAAGGAGTTAATTTCGTTTTCTATGTAGCACGAATGATGAAGTAAAACATTGTGATGAAACCTGCATGTCTTTGAGTTCTTTATAATGTTCTCGAAGCTATGTGTAATCTGTCAATTCGCACTGGGCCGGCGTGGTGGCCTATCCTTTCTCACACTGAGATGAGGCCCGTGCCTAGGGATGGGCCAATTGATATTATATTTATATATGACAAAGGAGGAGAACAGGCATGGAATTTGCCTAATGTTAAGCGGTTACCGTAGATGCTTGCGACACCGGAGGAATTAAATGCGTGTCGCCGACCTTGTAATACTCTTGATGAAGACCCTCATATTGCACTATACTGTACTGTCTCTTGGCTATACCGAGATACTGTACTACTATTATAGAGATATGATTCGTTAAAATCTGAGATTAAAATTCAATGGTGATTTAAAAGAGCGGACGTCTTGCAGGTATAATCTTATAGGCTTGAGTAGGCAAAATGTTGATCCTTTGCCAACATACATATAGTACACATATCGAAACAAAATGCTTTTATTATTGTCTCGATATAGTTAACTTGACAGGTTAATCATAGTTTTATACATCTAAAATGCTATTTAATGTCGTGTATCATAGCAAGTCTTGGAGTGTCGGGCATAACTGATAAGTGATAACCTATTGTTTGGCCGCCGGTGTGCGCTGCGAAGTACCTAATAGGTTAAAATATTTTTACTAGTTTAGTACATTGTTTTTAAAGTAAAAAATGCTTGCACAAGCGGTATTTTAGTAAATCAAAATGCGCAGTCAAATGTTGCGTGTAGGTTAACCATTATGATTCGGAAGAGAGTAACTTCATAGAAGTTTCTATTTAAAGTTTCCTTTTTTATTTGAAACGTTTTTTTTATATAATCTTACTATGTGGCATTACTCGTCTAGTATATTTAAAATATTAGACGAGTTATTTTCATCATCTTTATGTGTCTTGTCTGTGTCTTCCTGGTGATTTGCTCTTGGAAGTGTTTTCGCGAAATATGCTGTTTTATTTGACTTTTTATTTCTGCGAGTTATAATGTTTCGTAGTTCATTCTCAACTTGACAGATCTGCAGAAAAGACGCACTTTTGCATTTATAAGTTGGTATGTACGTAGTAAATTTTTCAGTAATAGAAAAATCTAAAGTGAAGCTTTGAAAGTCAGTCAAACGGAATCTTACCTAAGAACAAATGTAAACGTAAAAGCTTTGTTAATTCTTCCCTCCGTCTCTACAAAATGTCTGCTAAAATCATGTTATTATATTGTTACACTAACTTCTGACTTCGACTTCCTTTGCGTTAATGTAAATTTTGTCAATAAATGTCTGTACCCCGGGCACACAAGCTTTTTTCTGGATGAAAGGCACCTTATGTGCTTTTCTGTACCCCTGACAAACTGTATGCATCATTTCATGATGATCGGTCGAGAAGTTAAGGCGTGAAAGCATAACAAACAAACTCACATTCGCATGTATATTATCAGTTAGGATTACTATTACATACGACCTATATGTATATAATTTAAATTAGAATGATGGTTGTAAACCATTAATACCTAGAAGTTATTACACACTACATCTGCTATACAAATCGATGCGTTATTGTTATTAATACAGGAAAATTATAACAATTGGGTTTTTTCTGTGAGGAAATACTCGTTATCAGCACAGCGTCTCGAAATGTGCCACATTGTAATGTGCCGACTATAAGTTCCTGTCATGTGTACTATATAACGTAATTTTTAAAAGGTAAGGTTAGGTTTTACTTCTCCGTAACAGTACTTTTTCAGGATGAGCGGTATCCTATGGCCTATTCTGTTCCTTTTATAACGTGTATGCGAATCATGATGATCGGTCTAGTAGTTAAGGCGTGAAAGCGTAACAAACAAACTCATATTTGCATTTAGTTAGTTATTTATTTAGTTAGTTAGTTAGGATCCTTATCTACCCCGTTGCAGATATGCAAGCCAAAGTAAGAGTACATCTATCATGTCTATATTCCCGAAGGGTTAAGCAGAAGTGTATTTCGCTATTTGAGGACCCACCTGCTATGAATAAGCCTCTTGTCGTCTATCGAGAACAGCTCCAGACACATTGCTGCTGTTCAGAATTTCTATACAAAAATCCCAATAACATTTTCTCCCACCCGGAGATGGAACCCGAGACCTCACGCACAGCATTCGTACTCACCACCACAGCGCCGCTGACGCAGTCTACGTATGTAATACAGGTTAAAAATAATAATTAATATAACACTCGTTAGTATGGAGCACGCTCGACGTTGTTTTTCTGTCGCCACGCGTGAGGGCACGCTCGGAATAACAATTACGTTCATTGTTACTAGATTCTATCTGTAAGACCGTATGACGATATGGACGAAAGAATAGGGCCAGCCCTATATTGTACGAACCTACTAAGTGTTTTGTCTATATACGTGTATGAGATGCCCGGTGGCAACAGGTTTTCAGTAGTACTATGGAGTCAGGAATTGTGCCTGGAAGATGACAGTAGGCTCGCCTTCTATTAATTTTTTTTTTATGTTGCTCGTCAAGAGCAGCGACAGCTCAGTGGGGAGACCAACAGACTGCAATGCAGAGGGTCTCGGGTTCGAACCCACGTCGCGCATCTCTGATTTTCGGAAGTTATATGACTTCGAAATTATGTGCGTATTGATTGACAATTATCGCCTGCTCCGTGCCTCGGAGAGCACGTTAAGTCGTCGGTCCCGGCTGCCATGAACATCTATGACAGTCGTTATTAGGGAAGTCGAAACAAAAGATCCCACTGGGTCAAAGTGTCGCCGGTCTGTACTGACTGGCCTCCACACAAGATAAGATAAGATGTTGCTCGTCAAAATGTCCATACTCCGCCTGATAGTAAGCAGTCATGTGGTCTAAGAGCAGTGGGCTCTACACCGTCCTCATAGCAGCTGAGAACCCTTGTTGACCAAATGGGGGTGTAATAAAGTATATGTGTACTATTCGATGATTTTGGCAAGTTGAATAGATGCATGAATATGCTACCCTGTTAACGATTGCTAACATTTTCGTAACCAGGTGGTGTAGGACTAATTACTTACCTTGGCTTGACCCAAACAAAAGTTAGCAGTATAGACTAAATGTTTATAGACCCCTGTAGTACATACGTCGGATATCCTGCTAATATTATGTAAATGGGCATCGAACCCAAAATCTCTTTTATATTTACCGCTGCGCCACCGGTTTAGCCGCAATGTATAATATAGTGACATATCCATATTACCATTAAATGACTAATTTCCATGTTAAAAGGATTTATTTTATTCATAGTATACAATCTATAAATAGAAGCACATTTTTCAGATACACGTACGGATCAATTGTATTGAAAGGCGAACGCGGCCCCAAACCTCTCTATTAGTCCGCATACTATTCAATTGATTGAATTAAACGCGAATGTTAAGGCATATGCCTTCGTAGCGTAGCGGTATTGTATGCGAATGCTGTGCATGATGTCTCGTTCGATTTCTCGGTCGGGTAGTGTTTATGCGTTTTTATGTTAAAAAATTCTTAGTTGCTTTAGATATTTTGATTTATAGCTCTTGTCACACTAGCCCGTGCCCAGCAGTGGAACAATTTATTTTTATATACGGATTTTGGCAATGAGAATGTGCTATAGTAGCTGACGAATTTGCATCACAATTTCAATAGGGGTTCCAGTTTGAGTCGAGCCGTTTTTGCTACGGACATTTAAAATTTATATATTTTTCGTAGAACATTTGTGTGTGTCAAAAATTCACGAGCCGTAGCTAAAAAGACTTCGTTTCTTTAGGAACCGGGCCTTAGTGTGTAAGGCCTCAAAAACTGCTTTCATTTGGTGGTACTGGCGTAGTATACAAAAACTGTTTACTAAAGTATATTGCAAACAATTCTATACTAGAATAATTTCAGTATTGCGTATACATAATTCAGTTCACATATCATCAAAATCTATCTAGTAATTCCAGAGAACGAGCGCTTAAAACAAACAGATTTTCTACGTCATAATATTGTTTAATCGATTGTTAAGATAATAGTGGTATTTATATTTATCTAGTAGAGAAAATTGGCACTTCATCTACACAGTATCTATGTGGTGATCTCAGTACAGTATGTGTAAACAAAGATAAAAATAGTTATACAGTGTGACGGAATAAAATGGCGACGGTTATAGGGTCGTACTATTCCTACTTAGTGACCGCCTCGGTGGTTCAGCGGTTGTGAAGCTGACTACTGTGTGTCTCGGGTTCGATACCTAAGTTAGTCAAAGCGTTATTCGATTTATATGGCAAGTATTCTTAGGAGCAGCACATAGTGTGAAACTTGCTGTTAAGCGTTATTCAAAGTATTCTTGTTCATAGTCTCTGAGCATATTTTCGAGAGTAAGGTTCTAGACAGACGGACTGCATTTCAACTGCACTCTGTAAGCAAATGTGCAGTATGAATGCAGTAAGCACGACTGCAATAAAACTGCAAACTAACTGAGCAGTTCGATTGTAGTCAGTGTGCAGTTGGCGTGCAATTCAAACAACTTCTACCGCACAACTGCACACCGGCTGCCATAAAACTGCACGGTGGTAATTAACATTGAAACCACAGACGAGTAAAGATACTCGCGACCCAGGTATTATTTCTAAAGGCGTTGACTTTTTAAGAGATATGGTTACTCCCATGTTGAAAACCCTCAAAAAATAATATTGTGTTATATCCACAAAATACGTGAAGCTATTTCTCTCATATTTCTGACCAAAATAGCTGTTTTATAAGTATTACGTACCTAGTTACTTATACTCTATATTTTACGTAAAGTTACGCCTTCATTAACTTGTTTGATAAATTCGAAGGTAAACGGAGGCAAAACAGCGTGAAATTAAATTTGGTAACAAGTTTAATATTATAACTACAGACCGCGAAAATTCTTAGGTATACGTTAGTATTCTCCGTGTAGCAGAGGGCAAATTTACTTCTTTAAGGTTGGCAATACTCGCGATTAAATTAAGTTGAAAAGGTTCATTTAGAATCCATACGCCCTGAAGAAGAGTCGTGTTAATATTTAACTCGTGTACGATGCTTTATTAGCCCTCTTTATTAAAATCGCATATTATATGTACATAATTAGATTTTGAGGCTGCAGACTTGCGTAAGATGCGGTTGGACTGAATGACAGAGCTCGATATACAAATCGGCGCGCGGCCGCCATAGTAAAATTGTATGGAGGCTTTGAAGTGCTTTTTTGATAAATATGTATCTTTATTTACAACCAATAACTTAAATATTTGGGACGGACAAATTGTAATATAACTATTTGTTTCGTTTAAGCTGTAAAATAGGATAGATTTCTACTGTTTTAATCTGTAATACTGTTTAAATAAACAAAACGTGTTGATTTTATCAACTTAACTGTGACCACCTGTTTTGGCACATTTCGCTCGGCGCAGACTTAAATCAGTATTTTTTTATAGGTTGTTATATCTTATTAGGTTTCATTCCTGTATCGCGGGGTTTTGATATACAACCTTAAATATGAGACTTTTATATTACAAATTAAAATAGGCATGTAATTCTTTGAAGTCGATTACGTCCTTACTAGGCTTCATTTTTGTGTCTCGGAGGCTTTTACAATCATCCAAACGTGTAAACTTACAGACATCATTTATAAACATAAAACTGGTTAGTCATTTGCCAATACATATTCTCCTTAATATGTATGAAGCGAAGATAAGTGCATGTGCAGCGATGAATTCTGTTATAAGTTAATGCAAATTAATATCCAACCAACATAGTATACGACCTTCGTTACGTTAAGAAACGGCTGACGGTAACTACACTAGTTCTCGGCCGTCATTTTGGACCGAAGCTCAAGGTAGTGTTTGAATTCTTGAAACATTATCTACTATAGGCAGATAGCTTGCTAGAAGTGTAATAAATACACGTACCGTATAATAAAATATGGACCTATCGTTGAGTACCAGGCAAAGGCATAGATTCAACGCTGATTTTCTGCACTGGTTTTTAAATTATCTCCTATAAAATGTCAGAAAGGAGCTGGCAGCCGTTTTTTATCAAGCATTAGATGCTTGATAAAGCCCTGGTGCCAAGCACTCTCCATAAATGTCATGGCTACTAACTGAAGCCTCAGAGTTGAAAGCCTCCAAATTTAGCATAAGAGCCATGACATAGGTTTGGCACTATTGCAAACATACGGAGAAAGAGCCTTGTGTATGTATGCCTCTATGAACAAGTCGACGAGTCCTCTTTTTATTGTATAAGTGTTGGTGAGACCCATTAAGTAGGCTAGCCACAGTACTATTAAAACAATTATGTATAAATGCATGTATGGAAACGCGTGCTGTAATCGCAGAACGAGATCATTAAGAATATTGAATCGATTGAGTAAAACCGGCGCGATGACTCATCTGGCGGTCAAGTTCGCGAGATGCGATGCGATCGTAGGCGTAGACCTTTGTGCGGTGACGTAGGATGCTCGTTTGTGCGATATAATAGGCTGTGCTGATCAATTCTTGTTGGTGAAATTGTCGCGGTTTATTTTGCGCTGAAAATAGCACCACGTTATGTTTACTGAATGCACTGCTTTTATTCGACGGCTTCAATCTGCAGATGAAAAATGTGAATACAAATTAAATACACTACCCTCTTTATTCATTGATAATGGGAGGTGAAAATATCAATTTTATTCCGTGGAGTGTGATGTACATAGTTTGCATTCAAAATTAAACATTGTTGAAGAAATAAATACTGGAATGATTCTGTATCCACATTGTGACAACATCGAAGGGGAATTCAGTAAATCGGTAAATACCCGATTCCGCTGCTTCGATAACAAATAGGATATATTTTCATGTATCTACTCTTAATTTCATGTGTGAACGCTTCAGCGTACAATAAAGATTTATCTATCAAAGTTACTACAGTGTTCGCCTCCACACGAGGCGTACTTCTTGGTTTTCTCATGACTACGTCCACCATTATCTCAACCTAATTATGTTTCAAGAAAAACTGTTGCCAGGATGAAGGCCCATTCATATTTGTTATATGGGACAGTTTCTTGGCAAATGGATGTATTACGATCGATATCCCAGTTAAGTGGCTATATTTTCGCGTGGGTGTGCCCTGGGCGCGAATCCAGTAGGCTGTGATTGGAACGGCATGGTGCCTGTTAATACTACAGCCATGATTGTTTGTTTTCTTGCTAATCGCTTTGGTTGCGGTTAACGCTGCTGCTAACATAGCCGCCGTACTTTCTCGTATAAAGCCAATGTTTGGTTTTGTCATATTAGAAAATCCTACACCGCGATTTATTAGAATTTTAATGGAATTTCAAAATAGCTTTTAACTGATGCGATATCATTACTAATATTATAAATGCGAGAGTGAGTTTGTTTGTTTGTTACGTTTTCACGATCATCATAAAGTTTTGCATACACATCAGGGGTACAGAAAAGAACATAGGCTACCGTTCATCCAGAAATAAATTACTGTTCTAGAGGGATAGAAATGTATATACAAAATCTACATTAACATATAATTTATATACAAAATAAAATTAATTTTTATTCGGGACAGTAATAGGTTGAAATTAAAAATAATTGGACTTACACTGCTATATACAGTTTTATTGACATCCTGATGTACAAAATTTTTGTTTGAAATGAAGTAAATCTTTATTTAAAACTTGTACATCGTACTACGCTGAATAATATTGAATATTTTTACCTCCCAGTTTCAATGAATAACGAAGGTAGTGCAGTTTATTTTTACCTTTGCTGTCAAAGGATTAAAAGCCACGGCGAAATGCCTTTGAAATTAGATAGTGCTCTGTAAAATGAAGTTATTTTATGTTACACAGAAAGGTTGGTGGATGAAATATAACTGTTTATGACAGTTTGCGAGTTTTAAATGAACCGCTCGTTTGGATTTTAGTCAAAACTTGAGCATTTTAGTTTTGCATTAGGACTGGCACAGTCTAATATTTAATTTGTAGCTAATATAAATTTTAAAGAAGCTACGGTCTTCATAAAGATAAAGACCGTATTTTCGTTTGTGTGCGAGTTCTTTTGTTTCTGAATTCTTTATATGTTTGTTAAATGAATATTAAGAACAGCTTTATACTATAAGGGATTTAAAACAGGCAATATGATTTTGCTATGTAATATGTCACTGAAATGGTTTCAACGATAGCTCGGCCAGCACTTAAATGCATTGACCTTCCCAAACATAATTCTTTGGATTGTCTTATGATAAATATTGACGTATATTTAATAATATGGCTGTTTTTGCGCGCTAGTATATTGTAGCAGCACACAACAAAAATAAATCTCGTTTTGAAGCCCTATACTCTTACAATATCTATTCTAATATTATAAAGCTGAAGAGTTTGTTTGTTTGAACGCGATAATCTCAGGAACTACTGGTTCGAATTGAATAATTATTTAAGTGTTGGATAGCCTATTTATCGAGAAAGACTATAGGCTATATAATATCACGCTACGGCCCACGGGGGCGGCGCAGTAACGATAAACGCGGGTGAAACCGCGGGCACATCTAGTCTACTATAAAACTCAACGGAGAAACAAAATAAACAATTTGAAAAAGTTATTAACCTTTTCCAACATTATCAAACACAAGTAGCGAACTAAACGTGTGACCGCAAAACGCAATACGCGTATTACGTAAACCTTGTCGTTGCAATGAGTAAGTACCGTTATAATTATTGCTCTCTGCACTAGAAATTAATGTCGAGATTACGGGGTCTTACGAAAACTGCCGTCTCACCTTCGAGTGTATTGTAACACCTTGTTTGTGCAAACAGATTGGAGGTAGTATAAAATTATAGTATTAGATTATAACTAGCAACTAGGTGTGTTTTAACGCGACGACCTTATTACCGACTTACTGTGGTAGCAGTACTGTTGTTTTTATTTAAAAGCAAAGTAAATAAGCTGATGAATCTAATCTGATGTTGTTAGTCTTAAGCATCCAATATAGCATCGGAGTTTAAATACTTTACCATATATAGTAGATTTTCTTTCTTGGCTGAATTAATAAATAACAAATTCTTTATAAAAACTTTCAGTTACTGTTACATTATATTTATTATATATATAATTGACAAAAAGTAAGGCAATACGTAGATATGGTAAAGAAGGTCGGGAAGGGAAGAGATGAATATATGTGTTGTCTGTAGCTACCCTTGCGGTATATGTATTACTAAAAAGATCTAGTAAGAATGGACTAAACTTTATAGGACTTCAATAAATTGAAACGATGCCCAAGCTCTCCTTTGTACATCCCGTAAACTGCTCTATGAGAGGATTATGTACATTTAATCTATAGAAGACGATGTATTATTACTCTATAAAAGATTATATTCTTGATTTAAGTTATCATTCATATAATATTATAAACTAATGCGAATTGGACTATTTAAAACAAGTACGTGTTCAGGGTGACATTTTAGTCAGCCATAATATACTAGAAGGAAAACGAAATGTACTCGCTTTTAGTTAGTAAAAGACGTTTTAATCAACGATATCAGGTTATTAGAGTACACGTGTACTCGGCAAGTCCATGTAGGTTTTTAGCTAAAACGTCGACGGTATATTGAAAAAAAAAAAGAAAGGAACTTTTACCTGCCTAATCTCAACCGTCCCGTCTTGTTTGTTTCCAACAGCAAATTTAATTTAAATTCTGATTAGAGAGAGTACGTAAAAACAGTATGCTGGCTATGTACAGTGTCATGAAATCAAGGTATGCTTTTGTGCCAAAAAAAATTTATTAGATAAGAATCTGCAAGCGGTATTTAAAATAAAATCTTTATTTATTATAATATTGTAGTATATGTAATATAGTATTTATTTGATGACAGTAAATTTATCGTGAACTTACGTTTAAGTTGGTCTTGAATATAGACATTAACAAATAAACCAGACCAACGTTAATGATCGGGTACACATAGGAAGGCTTGTGTGCCGTTATTTAGCTAAGCTAAGCTACGTAGTATAGAGACACATATATCGGCATTAACAATGTTAATTTATAAATCCAAATACCAGAACCAAAAGCACTTCATTTCGTTCTTAAGACAATCCAGCTAACAATCCAATTATACAACTTTCATATCGAAATAGTTTATAGCCCAAGTTTTATAAAAAGACATCGGTGTAGACTCCCTAAAGAAAAATACATCAAAACAATATAAAGGGGACGAGCTAACAGTTTCAAAGATAATATTACTGAGCGTCTTTGTTTTGCTCGAGGGAGTACAGGTGCGAAAATATGTATAAGAATCACTGGAGACTACTCCATATATGTCCGTATATTCCCATTGGTACAAAAAATATCGATGTCCTTATATTGATACTCTTTCCTTAATGGCGAAGGGTTGTATATTTGTCATGTCAGATAATAATATAAGCAGCGTATGTCCCAGTCGAGTGGCGTGTTATTGTTCGGATATAATAAGGTTATTATAAAGCAAAGAATTAAAAATATTAAATATTAAAAAGCATTAGATGATTAAGATAGATGATTCTTATAATTAATTAAGTGAATTATGAATTATTAGAGTAATAAGACGAACTATAATGTGTGTTATACATGTACATACCTTGTATATCCCATTCGTTTTGACCCACGTATAAAAAGTTTGCCTATTGTCGTATTTCGGGCAACATTTCGAGACCTTGCTGTTTCTGAGATTGATCTCCTAACAGGTGACAAGCGGCAATGAATTGCCGTAAATCTTAGAGTTTGAAAAATGGTATCACGTGACCTTGAGGTCAGAGGTCAAAGGCCATATTCATATCGAGGTATATCGACTATGCTGAGTCGAAAAGCGTTGACCGCGAGTCTCTAGCTCTTACGGTTCTTGAGTTGAAAGTTGTATAACAGACATACGGACGGACAATACTGTTGTATAAGAGTTTTTTCGAACTCTAAAAACCCCAATTTTATATCGCTCAATATGAATGCATTATATGTTTCTGCGTATTATAAGTTCCTGTTGTCTTTAGAACCGAAAGTAATGTAAGCAATATTTATTATACAATTGAATAACGATTACTTATCCATATAAAATATTCATTTCTGGTGGCAGATTTTATATATTTGCTGTATGTTGCATTCTATTTATAAAAGTATCATCCAAGCCCAAGAATAGATTATTATCGGATACTATAATGTTTCTGCTGAATAAGTCTGACAATAAAGTTCTGCGACATCCAATTTCCAATATGCACCTGTTAGAGCACTATAAAAGGATGAAACTCAATACGTTAATATGATTGGAACTTGCATAAAACTTTCCAGTGGCAGCTGCTTGAGTTAACTTGCAAATGCGATAGAAAGAAAGTTAGTGCTTGCGTTTGCTAGTGGGCTGTATAATTGAGTAACTTTTCAAAGGACTAAACCACTAATTTATAGTCTGTGTTAAGATGAACGCGGAAACTTGGGGCACTTCGAGTTGGCAACTTGGGATTTATCATAATTATGTCGTCAGTAGTAGAAGGTTGTGGCTATGGAAGTAATATTATACCTCAAATGTATTTGTACGTTTAGTTCAATTTATCTTCCGCTGCAAGGTGTAATGTAAATGTAATGATGATTTAGGAAAGTATTTTATAAATAAAGTACCTTGCGCTTTGCTTTTATATAGATTTGTTTACACTAGGCTTACACTAGGAATTTTATATTATACCAATGATACACATATTTTTTAAAGGCTTGTAGCATCTACACAATTAATTTAATCCAACTATCTTCAGATTGCCCTCAATCGATGTAACAGTTCAGCCTTCAAAAGCAAACAAGATAGTCATTAAACAATTTAAATTATAGTATGGAGTTGTTTTAAAAATACTTGAAGTTGGTAGCGAGTTGACAGCAACTTCTACAGAATAGACTGGGATTAATTAGACAGTGATACTCAGAATATAAGAACGATTTCTTTGCAGTAGAGTGACGCTAGCTACAGTTATGATAACGACGTAAAATGCCTTACTGAAGTAGCATAGAAACGCAAAATGTTTATCTAAATGCAAAAGCTCATCAATATAATCACACACACTGACATAATTACACACATACTTTAAATTCACGCATACACGTATAAAATATAACTTTGCCCTCATAGCAGAAACGGTGCGCCATCTACAAGCATCTTCATACATAATTACACTGAGAAATTCACCGAAGAAATGGAACTGAATTTTTAAAACTTGCGTACATTAAGTTTCTGTGTAACTGAGAACTTCTGTTGCTTTTAGAAGTTCCCTTTTAGTGGGGTGATGATATGATGGCTCTTGAAGTTGGGTTGTGCATTTTGTAGCTGTACGTGTTGTGCACGTTGTAAATTTTCGCTTTATGATGGCGTTATGAAACATCTTGTGTTAAGCCTGGTGTTTTAGTCGGTGACAGTTTATTTATATAGAGTATTTTAACAGAAATATTTGTGTGTGTGCGGCTTGTAGTTTACTTGATATTTTTCCAGTTATTCCTTCTGTTACGTTCGAACAATTAACCATGAAGTGATTTGGTCGTAGATCCGTAATTTCAATCATAGCTTATTGAATTTTTTTATATCATTACGATTATACGATCTTCTTTTTCTGTTTGAAATTAATACTATGATTGGATTGGCCCAATCGATACTTGCTTTATTTGAGCACCAGACAATTTTTCTAAACACTGAATACCGACCACACCATATTATTACAAACTGTGATATAGCTGGTTAAATTATATTCTCCTTGTTTCAACTGCAAAAACATTCAGCACAACCCGTTGTATCCGCTTCAAATTCATTTAAATAAAATCCGGTCAATACTAGAAGTTTGACAGACCAGATTTATGTCCCATCAATTACTCTGCAACGTGAAATACGATCGCAAAAACGCAAATTACACAACAGTAAATTTGTATACTTGCATAGGCTATTCAAAGTCATATTTACGTCCATATCAAATCGCTGTTTGTCGCGTTGTACCGATAAAAACCGCTTTACGATTGAGCCGGGTAGTGTGGCACGGTGCCAGTTAGTCGGTGATGTCTCGAATGCCGAGCTACCCAATGTCATGATCTTCCGGACGCGTGCACTCGATGCCAGATCTGATCGATTCCTGACGGCTATTATGCATATTTATTTATACATGTATTAGGTCTTTACTTATAAAATTGCCGTTATTTCCGTACATTTAATTTTGTGACGTCAATACACAACAATAGGTTTCTTTAAATTTAATTTGAATTTGAAAAATACTACTTTGATTAGGATACATACGGTACGTATATACTATTATTAAAGTGTATTATTGTTAATTATCGCTCGCTTTAACGGTAAAGGAAAACATCGTTATGAAACCTGCTTGTCTAAGAGTTCTTCATAATGTTCTTGAAGAAATGTGATTTGCTAGCCCGCACTGGGCCACCTTGGGATAGTTTAATACAGGTCTCATATTATTATAATATATTAATAATAAACATTAACAATTTTTTATCCAATTTGTGTTTAAATTTAATATTGTTTAGTATTTAGTCGGTTTCGTTTTTATAATTACCTGATAGTTAATATTTTCGATAATAATACGACAAACTATGTTTGGTGTAAAGTCTAGCAATTGTAATAAGTAAAATATCATCATATTCAAATTTATCCCTAAACAAATATTGAGGAAATACTTAGTTTGAAAAACATAAAATTACTGATATATCCATACAAACCGGCAATGCCATAGGGAAAGAACCATTTTTGCCAAACAGCGTCACTACGACTTCATAATTGCTTATCAATTTGTTCTAATTTATAAATCATCGCGTAATTGGTCTCTTTTTCTTTTTTATAATGGCTCCATCGTCGACCGTTGATTCTGCCAACATCAAAGGAATAAATGGGGCTTACGGCTGTTATAAAAACATTAACATTATTAACTCTTGAATCTTCAAAGTCGGTTTATTATGCCGCGTCCCTTCTCATGCTAATACAGTCATTCAAATTCACTCACTTCACCTTATTTGTAATGGAGTGTTTAATTTACCTAATTGAATGTTATTAATTCAGAATTAGGTCCTAAACTAACAACAATCTCGCTTTCGTCAGTTCTAGGGCTTCGTACAACTTTGGTGCTGCTTAATTCTGTGGTTGTTTCTGGTCCATTCGGTTACCGGGTATGCTGTACCTTTGATAAAGTTTGCGTTTGACAGAGTTTTGCCTTTATAGAGACTAAATACTTGTGATACTATTTAAAGATTGGTATTCAAGTGCTTAGTAATATAGTACATGCTTTAGACGCGCGTGCGTCGAGCTTTCGTGTGTGGGTAGTTTTAACATCGAGGTGTTGTAACAATACCTATTTTAAATATATGTAATATTAATAATTCGGACGAATCTATCTATATACAAATATGACATACATTTAAAATTGAAATAAAATGTAGTGTTTGAGTTACGATCGAATTTAAAATATTACAGATATTTAAGAATCGAATAAAATTATTCAGAGTAAGCCATCTCTATGCACACGTAAGCGTGTATAGAGGTTCGATTAGAAATAAAAAGAAACACTTGACTTGCAAGTTTGGTAATTATAATACTGTCTAATGCATTTTTGTTTCAAGATATTTCATATTACCGAGTAAGAGAAGCATTTGCCTTGTTATTTATGTCGCCAGAAGATAGACAGTACGATAAGTGGTACATTTTTCACGATCGCTGCACGTGCTGAAAAAAGTTTACACCGACGTTGCTGACTACTGGTATAACTACAATAATTTACACACACTAACCATTTGCATGTGTGCTGTTCTGATAGAATTGTTGTTGTTTTTATGATTGAGATACAGCGAACGGTATGTCTACTTGTGTTTGAAATGCGAACTGTAATTTCGCTTCTAGCACGATGATAGTTGCAACATGACTTGTCTATAGAACATGGCAATACTGCGAAAGATTTGTGTTTGAAATATGTATATCCGGAGTGAGTATTTGGCTATCTTTAGCGATTCTAGTGAACGTTACGATCAAAACACTGACAGTGAACGTTTGACATTGGTAAACATTTTATATCGCTTCGTAATTATTATGTCAATACGTTTAGCTTGTGTGTGAGTAATACTATTACTAAACAAAATACACAATATTTTTCTCGTCTAAATGTTTTTGTATTTGCATGTAATTTTGAACGGCTAGCCGGTAATGTCCTATCGATGCCAATACCGGTAAACGTTTCAAATATAGCATCGGGACGCATGTAAACGCTCGATTCCTGCCCACATGACAATAGTAAGGTTAGTCACCTGCGCGCGGCGGCACGTCCTTAGCTTCCGCGGTGACGTCATAGCGTAGACGCGAGCGCATCTTTTGAACGCGTTCCATTTGACAATCGTTTGACATTCTTATTTCAAACGTTTTTTTTTTTCGGACGTGCTTACTTGTCAGTAACTTAAGATTTTTATATGATGTAATGGTGACCGCGCGGTTTGTAATTTAAGGTTAAGCAAGTCTCTGCGGTTTTTCTCTCAGATGGATGACCATTGTCAGCTGCGATAACCATAAGCATGACAAATATCGTGGACAGTCAGTGCCTTCAATTATTATGATAACTTATTTTATAAGATACGACCACCTTTTTGCTAATTAGACTTACTGCTCATTAGACATTTCACGCTGTTGGACATTTAGCTACTTAGACCTTCTGATCAGGAGGGGTTTTCACGTCGGTTATTTGACATACTCTATGGAATGAATGGTGTTCAACCATAGTTGGACTAAAGGCTTAAACTAAAAGTAGTGTTTTTTACTGTTATATAGCTGTACAGCTCTTTGTTATATCGCTCTTAATAATTATTATCATAGTTCCAATAGTAATAACTATTTTATTATTATTAAAGTTGGTTCTGTGTTAATTAAGTTGATTTTATATTCACTAGTATTTATCAGTTTATCGTTCGTTTACTATTGTTAATTATACACTAACGGCTAAGGTATTAATAGTTACTGTCGCGTTGCTACCAAGGCATAAGTTTGCGGTCGATCTTGAAATCCTTTTCTGAATCGGCTGTGTTACTCCTTGAGAGATAGACTTTACAAACATTTAAACAGTAGACACCCAGATTCAAAACAATTATTTGTAGCTCATATAATTGTTTGTTGCTTGGGTACCGAACTTACAACGCCTCTGCCATTGCACCCGACTGGCAGCACTGACAATAGTGTTGTAGGCGACCTCTTAAACCTCTATGCTATCCAGTAAGGAAATTCTCAGTAGCACTACAGCGCTAGCATATAATGACGGTAGACGACAATAGACTTTATTTCTATTGATTCAGTTGAGATTTATATAAATTTTGCATGCTCAGAGTAATATAAATACTGACGACCTTTAACTGTTTAGAAACCTTTAACGTCTAGGGGTACAACAGCTATAGAAACGATTGGCCTTAATATAAATAGCTCCGCACTGTCGCGACGTTACAGACAGACACTACACAACAATAGCGTAGAAATTAATATCAAATAAATAATATTGTAACATTATCATGTTCTTGTATCGAAAGATCAGATGGACATCAATCATACATTTCGCCAGATTTAGTTAGATATCACGTACACCGTGAGTCTACTACTTGGCATAGTTTCAGACCCCGTGCTGGTATTAGAATTTCCATTACGAAATATTCATTAACATAAGGAATAGTGTGATTAGAGAGAGATGCGGCATAGAAGTGGATATAGTGACGAGAATAGAAAAGGGTATGTTAAGTTGGTTTGGGCATGAAGAAGGAATGGACGAGAACAGACTGACTAAGAAAGTTTATAAGGCTAGTGTGAATGGAACAGTCGCAAGGGGAAGACCTAGGCGAACGTTTCTTGACCGTCGAGCGTGTATGAGGAATGTTATGAAAGTGAATGAAGGCGGAGAAGTGTGTCAGGATCGTAGCAAATGGAAATCCGTAGTCTCTGCCTACCCGTTTGGGAAACAGGCGTGAATTTATGTATGTATGTATGTCTTTATCTGACTCAGGACCTCACTATCAGCAGTGGTTCACCGATCTAGGCGGACACGACTATATATGTTTTGGACAAAAGTAGACCACACTTTCTTGTATAAATAAGCTGTAATTAACAGCTTAATTTACAAGAGAGAGAAAGAACAAAGACATGGGATTCTAATAACAGTCTTCAAAGTTCGAGTAAACTGCAGTTTTCCTAGCGAAAACTATTATGAACTAAATGCGTGAGAAGAAACTGAGACTCACAATGTTTTCGTAAACGAACCAACTTTAACGTAGAAGTACTTAGTGATAAAATTATCCAGACTCATTGAAAAACCATTGTGTATGAACCCCTGTGTCCGAACGTTGGCCAAGAGATTAATGAGTACTTGATTGCATAACGGCACTTTGGTTATGCGTCAATCATTTCTCAAAGACAATTGCCAATAATTTTGTTATTAGTGTTATTACTGACAAAGTTTGCTGAGGAAGCCAGTCCAGACCTGTAACCGTGAGCGTAAGAGTAGTTATTAGTTGCCTGGATCGGTCAATGTGATATGATTGTTATTTGAATAGTAGTAGTCCAAGAAGAAAATGTTTTCGCTGTAAGTTCTGAAGAACTGCTCTGTTTTTAATATCCTGTCAGGAAGGCAGACTCTGGGTTTAGCGGGTAAAAAGATATACTATGATCTCGTATCTTGGAAGGATTTCCTGTCTTAAAAAGGAAGCCGTAATAAACAAGGCATTCTCAAATTGAATTGTATTGTAGTATTTTTTAGAGCGTTCTACTAATCAGAGCATGAAGAGATAGATGTAAGTAACTCACAAATACAAAATCAACATTAATTACATTTTCTGATTTTTGGTTGCGTTGCGCAAGTTTACTCTTTTGTTTGCAGCCAATAACGAGATTCCAGCAGAAAAATTTTGATTGAGAATTCTTAGCGGCACGGAATGTAGGAACACGTTCGGTAAATAGCAATAGGCTCGATTCTAATTACGTCAGAACAAAAGCTAACGTAATGTGTATGTACTACCTCTTTGGAGATATACGTCTCCATCGCAAACATAAACTTTATTCTAAAAGACAAAGCTTACATCAGCAATATTTTCAGCATACGACGCTGTTTCAAGTCTCGCGTTATGTAATAGAATAGGCTCCGGTTTATTATAGCCTTTGAGGGGTTAATTGAGGCCTCTGTGCCAAGCCTATGGATCAAAGGAAACGACACGTGCCGTATATGAGCGAAATATAACGCCGCGGTATTATGTTGGGTGATATTAATTACGATGACTTTTAACGTTGCTATTGTTGTATGATGGAAAATTTGACTTTAAGGTTTTGGTAGTTTCTGGCAAATAGTTTGAAGTTGACCATTTAACGTTATATTGTCTTCTGTTTACGCGAATGTTATTAATCAAAATTAAACTCATTTATACGGATTTTATCGCGTTGTTTATTTAACACTGTATTACATAATTTTGAAACTATAACGCTACTACTATTATAGAATTTTACTAATTTTGAAACTATAACACTACTACTACTATAGAATTTTACTAATTTTAAGCTAGTCAAATTATGTATTAAAACTATTTATATTTAAGTTTACACTTTCCCCGACATTTCGGTTGCTTGGTCCCCGTGACCATGGCTGCTGAAAAGCAACCGAAATGTCGGGAAAGTGTAAACCTAAATATAAATAGTTTTAATAGATACACCATTTTATTAGCGTCAAAATTAGTAAAATTCAATAGTAGTAGTAGATAACAGTGTCAAAATTATGTAATACAGTGTTAAATAAACAACGCGATAAAATCCGTATAAATGAGTTTAATTTTAACATTTGACGTTATTTACCTTTCCACTATTGTCGAAGCTTACGAATCGCCTGGTAATAAATAATTATCATACCTCGTGAACACAATAGATTCGCAAACAAATTGACAGTCTTGCAATAAATAAATCGTTGTGTTTTGGTCGTCCTGCTGACATCACAAAGGAGCTATAAAATAAGCCAGTGAAACCAAAGCTCATCTTCTAAATGATTAAATTTATAGTAAGCTTGTGCCTTTCTGAATCTGACGGGAACGCATACCGATATAAAAAAGTACCCTGTGTGCTAATCTAGGACATAGCCTATACGGGTGCCAAGTTTAACCAAATCTGTGCAACATTTGATGCGATAAAAGTATCCTATCTATCAATCTAGAACATGGTTTATCTGTATTCCAAATTTGATCCGAATCCGTGTAACGTTTATAAAGTAAGTATCAAATATCCAAACATCTCCACAAACTTTTAGAGTGATATTATTTAGTAGGATAATACGATGCGTCGATAATAGGGCTTCAAAATATATAACAATGTGTCTATAACAACAATAGCATAATATCAAGTAAGCTATGCACTACCTAGAATGTATTTCCAGCTATTAAACGGTAGCAGGAGCAATCTCCGAACCAATCCAACTTGCAGTAAACATGTACATGTAAATCTTGCCGCACGAAACGAGACACGGCTCGTGTAGCGCCCCCTCGCGGCTCGCGTGTACTACACACTATGTTTGTGTCTGTACGTGTGTTTGCTTAAAGATTGGAACCCTCTTGCTTAAGTAATTGCGCAATTTGAGGAGCTGTTACGGTTTGTTGTTGTAAACAGAACTAGTTTTGATACATATCTTTCTAATGAGAGGTGAGAACAGGATTGTTTTTATTTAGACTAGTCTACGCAAACGGAGGTATCGAATGCAGCCTAAAATATTTCCTATCCTAAAAGCCCGGCTTAAGACTGGACATAAATTTACGTGAATAATAGTTCTTTAAACCGATTACAATTGCAAAAAGTGTTTACTTAATATTATTAAATTCAACATAAAACAAAAGGCCACCCTCGAGACAGGCTACTGTTTTTCATCTGCCCCATGGTATAAACTGCGGCGATGTTTGAGGCCAATCCCAGGATAGGCGGAGTAATTTGATTTTACTAATTGGAGAGTCACTGTAACAGTACTAATATTGCGGCGTAAAATATAGCACACGAAAAGTAAGAGCGAAACACCATACACCATACGGGTATACCGACATGTATGCACGTTAGTTAAACTTTTGAACGGTTAACCCAAAAATATAACGGTTATACTAGTAGAATATGGTCTTCTATTTACGCGAATGTTATACAAAGTATCATGAAGTCTAGCTGTGGTTTGCTTCTTGTTAGGTTTGACTATTTGAATTTGACTGATTGAAACAAGAAGAAGCAAACCACAGCTAGGCTTTATGATACTTTGAGCTCATTCTGCGTAAATAGAAACACCAATGATTAAATTATGTTCGGGTACTTTGAAATAATTACACTGGAACATTGAGATAACTACCATCTTAGTCTCCCCGTGACCATGGCTGCTGAAAAGCAACCGAAACGTCGGGGAATACGTAAACTTAAATATAAATAGTTTTAATAATTTTATTAGCTTAAAATTAGTAAAATTCATTAGCAGTAGTAGTGTAACAGTTTCAAAATTATGTAATACAGTGTTAAATAAACAACGCGATAAAATCCGTATATATGAATTTCAATGAGTTATTTTTTTAGTTATTTAAAAAAGACAACTCCCGCACTAGTATTAAGTCCTGTTCTGCGGGAGGCTTTACAAACATTCAAACAACGGACATGAAGAGCACCTAGATTCGGGACAACTGTTTGTGGCTCACACAAATGTTTGTGCCGTATGGGGATCGGACCTACAACACGGCGCGGCGGCAGTGGCAAGCCGACCAATAAAACCACTACGCAATTCGTGCATGTTTATAAGTTTAACTCACTCATCACAGTCATCAAATATCCAATGGACGCTCCTTGCGGGCGCTAGCCATGAGATATTCACAAGCTGGACCGTATCTCTGTATTCGTATAGCCTTCCCCTGTGTAGCTCTACAGCTCCATCGATCTTCTTTAAGTATGACGGCCTCTGGGAACCTCCTTTGAATTGTGTAAACAGCAAATGAAGCAAAAAAATATATAATGAGCTCCATCACAATATATTTCTTTGCTCCTTTTACTCTATCCTACGAATTTTAAAGACAAAGGGCTGCCTATTAATTATTTTCTGTTATTTCCTTAATGTTTTTACAAAATGAATGTATTTCGTAACAATTGTTCCACTTTGCATTGTTTAAACGAGCAGGGATTTAAAAGTATGTGGTAGACAGAAAGCTATATCGCAGGGTATTATTAAATCGATGACGATGATTGATGAGCTTCACGGTTAGATCTTGGATGGGTAATTGTTATTTAAGTATCGAAGTATTGATTTCGGTAGACTAGCAAAACAGTAATTTAAATTGTACAGAATCACTTTCTGAGTTTCGTATTAGTGCTGTTTTGTCGGTAGATTTAGCATTTACTCTTGTCTGTGTGTATTCGAAGGGTAGACAGAGCTCAGAGCGCCTAATCCCGTAATTAAAACTGTTGAAAATAGGGTTCCGATCTATTCTTAGTGCAATTATTACAAATGGAATAATTCTTAATTAAAATAAACGTCACATGTACACTAATATTTTAAAGGAGAAAGAATTTTATTTTGGTTTGGAATAAATTAACTCAAAAACAACTAAACCGGTTTTAATTTATTTACTGTTATAAAAGCTACATTGTCTTTCAATACTATAGGGTATTTAACTTTACGCTACTAGCCACAGGAGCTGAGCAGAGACTTATACTAGTCTAGATCGGAACTCTATTTAGAACAGTTTTTATTACGAGAATTCGCCCTCCCTTTACGCATCTAGTGAGCACAGCCGTCCACATCCAGATTTCCCTAGTTTTTAGGTCCACCATAAATACCATAGGCACATTTTTAAACGGCGGTGCCATTACTAAAAAAATCCGACGCATTTATGCCATGGGACTAATCAGGCAGTAAATGTTTAAATTCTTCCTCAACTCTATTTTAAGAAGCCATAGTCGGTCACAGTCAACACTAACTAAACGTTCAGGCGTGGCAGCAATCCTATTATTTCGGGAGCGATTAAATTTCTGCTTACACCACTAACATGTGTGTAGCCGCCATGAATTTGCAGAATGTATTTAATAGTCTCTATATATATTTAAAAGGCTTTTAGGTTTTCGCCACTTTTAAGTATCTGACGTAGTTACTCGCCTACAATGTAACTAACGCCATCTAGCGATAACTAGAAGAACATTTATTATTAGTTTTTGTATTTGGGTGTTTATTTCATGTTTGTATCGAGTATGTGAAAAATTTAAGCGATAATGTAAACTTTAAAAATAAATTACTATTTTCCAATTGTTGAAATGAAATGTTTTAAAGTTCTTTAAATCATAATAACAATGTTTTCCAACAGCTGGTCCCGGCTACATCTTGCATAAGTGAACCCAAATTTTGCATAGTTGTTTACTTTGAAACATTTATTAGCAAAGTTGGACCAGCGATACATCCCACAGTTTGCATAGAACTAAATTTATACACCAAGTTTGATACATCCTAACTCTACTTGTTCTATAAAACCGGTCGTGCACAATATTTGCAATAATATCCCATTCATTTCGCGTGGGATGAAACCAGTTTCAATTTACTAATGCAACTGAACTGTGCTATAAAGCGTTTTGAATTTTTTATACTCCTATACGAACCCGAACGAGTTGACTCGCGAGCTACCGCCTCACGGAGTTCCGCTACTGCATAATAGATGGCGCCAGCAGTCGCATTCGCGTCTGTAGCCTCCCCGTATTATTGATTTACTTTATCTGGTAGAGTTCAAATAAAATATTGATTGTTTTGCGATACTAATGTTTACTGGAATCCTTTCTTATCTTGTAAGTTTACAGATATGTTCAGCGATGCGGTGTTTTCGTTCGTTAACACGTTTTACGTTTTGTGTTACTTGAAGTGTAACTAAACATGTTTTATAATTATTACGATTGAGCGCCGAGGTAACAGTGTGTTATTTACGATTATTCAATGTTTCTGTAATACCTTCGTATTTTGTATATAGAAGAGTTTTAGCTTGAACTATATAATATGAGTTGGTATACCTTGGACATATTAGCAATAATGGTATAAATATTTTGCTTTACGTTGCGATGCTAAAGTCATATAAACGTTTTAAAAACTTTAGATGTATTTATTAACGAATTATGTAGAACGTTATGGAAGTGGGTTGACGTCAGTAATGCAGTAGGCTTTGTCCTAATTATGTAGACCTATTAGTGATTTAAGTATAGTGTTTACCAATTTGTAATTGTTATTGCTTATTCATAATGAATATTACAATTCTCAACCTATTGAGTCGCAGCGGCACACCGGTGGCCAGATTTTCAATGATGTCTGGCATGTTAAGAATTTACAAGTTCGAGCCACAGACTATATTTTTTTGTCATTGTTGCTAGTTTTCGGGTAATTGATGAGTTAATAACATAGGTATGCGATACAATAACTGTCTGTTCGTTACGTTATACGCTACACTACAGCTACGGAATAATAATCATATCAGTCAAACTGTTCCACTGCTGGGCTCAGACTTCTCAAAAGGTTTAAGCCAGTGTTGGCAGACTTCAACTGAGATATCTTTGAGAAGATTTTGAAGGACTCAGACATCCAGATTTGCTCACGATGTTCCTTAACTGTTAACGCTATAATTAACTAATTTAAAATGTATATAACTTCGGTAAGCTTCTAGCTTCCAAAGAACCAACCAACCAATTCTGATGAAAATTGCCCTAACACCTAAATTGGCTTAGACTAAACAATAACGAAATAAATAATGACAATCCTACGGCTTTAGTTAGTTTTCTTTTCATCAGAGCGGTGAAGCGTTGTCTATCTACAAAAAAACGAATTAATGACTCACTCGATACAGTAATCGAAATATATGATAGCAATGAACTGCAAAACGATTCTTAATTGAATAATTGATTCTGTAATCAATATTATCTTGTAAAGAAATATTATTATCATCAGATATGATTATGGCCTACTGCGTAACCGTTGGACTGCCATGCAGATATCGAGTTCGAACCTAAGGCACGCATCTCTGACTTTTCGAAGTTATTTGCGTATTAAATAGTTAATTATCGCTTGCTTTAACGGTGAAGGAAAACATCGTGAGGCAACCTGCATGTCTGAGAGTTCTCCATAATGTTCTCGAAGATATGTGAAGTCTGCCAACCCGCACTGGGCCAGCGTGATGCACTACGGCCTAACCCTTCGTAAACTGAGAAGAGGCCCGTGCCCAGCAGTGGGACAGTTTAATACAGGGCTGATATTATTATTATACTGCTTGTTGTATTGGATGGAAAAGGCTTCATCTTCTTGTTACAATTTCAGTTTATAATGCTAGTACAGAGCGATTTTTTTATTCTGGCGTCTTGATAATTTCAATAGGTCTACCAGTTTCTTACCTATCCTAGATGTAAGTAAGCCTTTTGCCTACATTCATCAATCTGTCCTGCACGTGAGGTTTCATCTCCGAAATCAGACCCGTTTAAATTGTTATTAAGTTATCAGTCCAGAAATTCCCAGTAGCAGCAGCACGGAATTTAGATCTCACTCTTACGTGGGACCTTAAACTATGCTTAGCGAAATGTAGCTGTAAAACGCGTATATCTTCTCTCGGAGAAATACACGTGTAATATTTGTATATTATATCTTCTAGAAGATATAATTGAAACTGACGTGCAACAAAAACGCTATTACAAAACGTAACGGGGCACCAGTTGACGTCTAAAGGCGGCCATCTTGTCCGGTTTCCCGCCAATTGGATGATTGCGCGGGAGTGGCGCGGCGTTGCGATCGTGTCAAGGTGACAAATATCGACGTCCATTGTTTTGTAATGGACACTATCAAATTTACGTCACATATACGCTTGTTGCTCCGAGTTCGATCGATATGCTTCTAATAATTTGTTAGATTTTTATTGGTAACTAAATACATATAAACTAGCAGAGCTCTTAGTATTTTTTTATCACCTACCTAAACGACACCTACACGGAACGTCATTCTAGTAATTAGAATGTTATTACGTAAAAAGATTAATTTAATAACATTATAATTATTGAAGAATTAGAGTTAAAATTTATACTTACAGAAACTTTTAATTAAGGTTAAGATTACTAGAGAAATTGAAAGATTACAACATGTTATTATAGGCTTACGAGGAGAGGGTACTAAAAAGTTATAAAATTGCTCCAAAGACTGTTTGTTTAGTCCCTTGGCATAAGATGACGTGGCCAAAAGTATTAGTTAAAAGAAAGCTAACTAGCAATACAGGCCGTCAGAAACAGTCCTCAATAATTAGTAATGTATTAAACTTTAAAGTATTACTCTCTAATGGATGAGACGTGAAATATACATAGCTGCTGTAAATGAGTGTAATATACTAGGATATACAAATGTAATCCTGTTTGTAAAAACAACTCTTAAAATGCTTGCACATAACTAATCTCTCTGATTTAATTACGAACCAACACTCGCCTAATACAACTATAAATTACTATATTGTCATTAGAGAATACCGAAATGTAACTGAAACAAACACATAACGTGTGTTTAAGGACCTAAGCACATATTTCACTTGCCTAAGTACATTTGTACGGTGTTAATGTGTTTGCTACTCTTTCAACCGTTTCGAATAAACATAGGTTTGATATTTATTTGTAAACTCGAAATAGATGTTTGTTTTTATTTACATATACAGCGTTTTCCCGAAGAGGTAAACATAGGTGTGTATTAAAAGACATGTTTACATTTCAATTCGGTGTTGTTATTGAGGATAGTCGACACTTTTATTTTATTAATCATTAAGTGAACTTATCCTAAACTTGTTAAAAATAAGTTATAAGACTTTCAAATCTGGTCAAATTGTGACGAAATTTGGAAAAAAATAATGAACGATACTATTATGTTGTAATTAAGTCCAAGCTTGCGAAGGAAAAAGCGATGTACTTCCACTCCACTTTTTCTTATGTCGAAACAAATTTCTTCTTTTTTTAGCAACAAATTTTAATGCTGTTTATACTAAAGGATTTCTTTTGAACACTTTTTGCTCTTATGTATAAAATAAAAACATAGAAAACTTAAATATAGTTGACTACTCTATTGCTGGACAGAAAACCAAATAATATTAACGGAGCCAGGAATGAACAATTATTGGCCATAAGTTTAACCGCAAATTTATACGACCAGGCAAACGATGTAGGCCTTGGTAGGTAATATCCAAGGATAAAAATACTATTAAAAACGTTTCAAATATAATTGCACTCACCGATCCCCTAAATTCCAAACCGAATGATCGTTATCGTACAACTCGCTAACGATATCGTAAAATCTTTCCAATTTAAAAGTTGGATCAAAACGCGGAAATCGAACGATTCCCGGCGGCTACCCCAACATCGATTCTCGTTCATTCCTGGCTTATCGATTCTCGAAAACTCGACTAAGCACACCGGCTAATCTAATTAAACGGTAGATTATCAGAAAGTTGATTCCTTATTGGATTTAATTCGTGACCAGTAAACTACGATAGGTGGGTATTGTATCCTTAAAGATGCATCGTCAGCTATACTTTGAAGTCCCTCGTAATGGGATCATGCCTATACCCGTATATAAAACACATTATTACCCAAATGTTCTAAAAAAAAACTAGTATTATTGTGCGATCCGAGACTTTATGATCGTATTCAAATATTACCACAAATCAAGCAAAGAGACCAAATATATAAATTAAAATTTCGAAATAACGTTTAAATATGACCATATCTTTTTGTTACAATATATGACTTTTATCGTGTGCTTGTAGCACAATATAACTTTATCAATTGACACATCGATAGATAAGTTTAATAGTTTAGGGAAGTTGTCTATCCGGTGTATTTTAAAGAGCTTACGGACGGAAATTTACGTTGTGTTGAGCTTTAGTCTGCTTATTACTTATTATAAACTCGTAGACTTTGGGTTCTCTGACATAAGTGTTAAATTTTCATCTAATCGTGAGATGCGGTGCGGTTTTGATGCCCAATCAGACATTATTGAGATTTCTCTTTTGGGGACTTTCTTTGTAATAACACAGTTTGGAAATGTTCTTGCTAGACGGTATAGGTATAGACCCTATTTCGTGGTTCTTAAAACATAGATAGCGAAATATGGGTGTGATACAAAATACACTGCTGCCTAATTCGCAGGTATTCAGGCTTAATGCTGTCTATAAATATATGATAACGGGGCAAGCCTGTGACAATAAAAAAGTGAAATCCACCTTGTTGCCTCTTTATTCTTCAATTTCAGATGTATAACGCGCATGAGCTTACCAAAGCACGCTAAGGCTAGTACAACATGAAATATATAATATACTATGATATTCTATTCATTTTGGCTAGACAACCCAGACTTGGGTTTATATAAAGGTACTTACTGACACTAAGTACGAACTTAAAGGTATTTATTGGATGGCGTTGTTGTACTGTTTATCGGGCCATAACGTTCTATGATTAAATGGATATAATATGATAAGATGGACCCAAAGGAACTCGACAAATTTATGATGCGAGAAATTGACTTTCAGCTATATGTAGTATTGGTTAACGAGATTTCGTCTGAGCAAAAGAAGTGACCCAATATATAACTAGAAAAATAACATGTAGGGTTTCAAGATTAGGGGTTTGGTTAGGCTAAAGTTATATTCCTAACTAGATTATGCCCGCGGCTTGTAGATTTTGTCAATGAATTTCTATTCCTCGGTAACAATACTTTTTTGCTGAACGAAAGGAACACTATGTACTCTCCAGCACCACTGACAACATGGGCGTGAAAGCTTAACAAACAAACTCACATTCGCATTTAGAATATTAGTCATAAATTTAGGCAAAATGCAACTGTGAGGTTAGGTTGTTAGATGACAATGGGCTTGCTTATAGAGCACAGAATTCAGCGTATCGCGCTTCTACTAAACGAAAGTAGTAATAAAATTCGTGCCGAATGTCTGACGGTGTCGGGCGCAGCCGCCATCGTTAGTTCGACAATATAAGTCTCATATTTGTATCGCCTGTGTATGAAGTTCGCGTTGCTTCGAGCTCGTTTCTTATGATTTCGCTGTGCGGATTGAGGAAACATGAGAAGCGAAGCATTAGAACTCAACTAGAGGCGCCTCGTTTCTCTGTTTTCTCAATCCGAAATCAAATATTTTAAAATGCCAATATAGCAATAATACAGTATAGAACGTTACTTAGTATGTCAATAGTGCTCAAAGTATAGAACTCCTGACGCATATAAAAAATAGCTAACTCAAAGTCACTGTAAATATATTTCTGATTAAGCCGTTAAGTACAAGCGTATGTATAACTATGTATTAAAAATACTATAGCCACTGACGTGTGAAGTCGTTAATGCCAAGAGACTAGTATAAAATTATTCTTACCCATGTACTTACTGTATTATATTTCATAGATTAATTAAAAAGACAGGCAGTGAACACAGTGACTATTGATATTTGGATCATTGCGTAACAAGTAATTAAACCGACTATTATTATATTACATGTTGAAATTAATATTGTAATTAATGTCAAGAACTTGTTTTACGCTTAGATGAAGATTTTTGTTATATTTAAATTAAGTAATTAATTATAATAGCTTCCTTATTCTTTTAATTAACTAAGATTGCAATACATATAGCATCTAATAGTAATGAGTAAACAAATTTAGATATTTGTAACATCAAAGTCTGTTTGAAGAAGCTCTGAAAGCCAGCTTTATATGAACCCAAAAGCGCTATTTCCTGCAGCAACACAATACAAATTTGTTTGCTAGACGAGATATCGTATACAACCGTGACAAAACTCCCTTAATTTTGTTACATTTTGTCTATGTTAAATAATTGGACAACGACGGTAGTTAGATATAAATAAAAATATCTTTGAACATAGAATTCTGAAAATTTACATTCATATGAATATTATGGTATAATATATATAATATATATGGTAGAATATTATATTATATTATATTATTGTTGTTTAGAGTGTTTTCTCTTCTCGAGCTTTGGCTCGGTATACTGAGTACCCACCCTGACTCTCAGGGAAAAGGTGGCTCAGTGCCCCCGCTAACAAAAACTGTATCTCCTTATTATATTATATTATATTATTATATACCGTTGGCAAAAATAAAACAATTCAAAAACGAATGATCACCAATTTTTTCGACAGCGATGCTCACTGTCGTTCAATCGAAAGTTCGTCCGAAGCTAATAGGCTCACACATTCATCACTCAGTGTAAGAGTCGCGTTGATGTTCCGTCACAAACGAATTAATGGAGTCTGCTGATTTCTTTTTAAGTGACAGTTGCCCTGATATGGGTAAGCTTGTCGAGATTCTCGTCCCAAAAAGGCCATTAAAGATTACGATTATTTACGACGGGCCTTTCGTGTCGAGTTACGTAAAATTTGCCAACCGTTTGTTGAGTTTTGCAGTTTGTTATTGAGTGATTTATGGGCTACTAAATTCCGGTACTGGTGTAGAAGTTATTACTTTTAAATTCTGCACAAATTGTGTAAGTACAGAACACAACGCGTGACAAATCGTAGTACGGGACGCGAATGTTTCGAGCTTGATTCGTATCCATTCAACATTGTCAAAAAAACTACGCGTGTGAGAGATGTCAACAATAGTTCGCCAACTCGCACTGCGCCAGGTAGACTAAGTCCTCACCTTTCTCATACTGAGCAGTGAGACCTGTGCCCAGTAATGGGACGGATGGGCTGATATTATTATATATACTAATAATATAAAGCTGAAGAGTTTGTTTGTTTGTTTGTTTGGTTGAACGCGCTAATCTCAGGAATTACTAGTCCGAATTGAAAAATTCTTTTAGTATTGGATAGCCCATTTATCGAGGAAGCCTATAGGCTATATAATGTGCTACGACTCACGATGGCGACGCAGTAATCATAAACGCGGGTTAAACCGCGGGCACATCTAGTTTATTATATAAGAGGTGATTTTGCCAAAGATCAGTTATGTTTATTAAAACATTTAACCAAAGGAAAAATCCACAGCGTGGATCCGGTACAAAGGTGTAACATTTTACAGGGAAATTTCCATACAAGTGTACACGTAAATACGGTTATCTATTGTAAATACAGTGCGTATAAGTCGTCGACTGTCAACTTCTCATATTGAGGGAGATAGTGCACGAGATAGGATAACGTGGTGTTCATCGGCGATATTTGGATGTAGATATTATTGCTAACTGATGAAGTTATATTAAAGGAGAGGCAAAGATTTTGTGTATGTAAGCTGCATTATTGGGAATTAAGAAAGTTATGACATTGCAAAAAGTTGTTGTGTTTTACATCCTCTTATGACACTAAAATCAAAGCATGATCTGTGTATTCATAACTAACTAAGCAAGATCAAAGAGCAAGAGCATTCAAAAAGAAATCTTAAATTATTTCGTCTTGATCGTGGTTAGCAGCTTAGCAAATTTTCACGCTAATCGTATTACAACTCATCATAGTTGGAAAATGAAAAACTAAATCTCAATGGTGACTGACTACACACTTACCATAGCTCGCTACATTAAGCTGACCGCACGTTAAACGTTTCTAAGCTATCATGAACACCTATGATGGTTGATATAATTGTCAGAGATTTTAAACGGCTTAAGAGGAAAGAATTATAGAGGAACCAAACAAAGCTTTGGTGAAATGTGTCGCCAGTTTGCAACCATCCAGCAAAATAACGAACATAAGATATGCTATGTGATTCTAAACGTATAATTTCAGTTACTATTGTTAAAAGGTTGTGTTTTGGTTTATTTTCAGCAATTGTGACGCCAAAGTACTTTGATTTATTACTCTTTGTACTGTCACGTCTCGAGTCTCCCTACTGCCATTCTTAACTAACAAATCAAGGTTAAACGAGGGTCCTCACTCCAAGAATAGATTCAATACTTATCTTCTCCAATATTACATTTAAACTAAAGTCTATCTCCAAACCAGTCGACGCGCGACGTTCCCATTAAGTAAGTATAATTGCAAATTTCAATTGAAACTGATTAAAATCGACGCAAAAATATATATTTTAAAGAAATGTGTCAATTCAGGTTGAAGATAATTACGTCTACGAATTCTTAATTTAGAAGTTATAGTGGCTAAGTGCTTGACATTTCTTGACACTGAAAACGATTGACGTGACTATTTAATGTAAAATACAGTTAATATATTTGCAGCATTGGAAATAAATACTGACTTTGGAACATTTTAGGACTGTCAAGATTTGCCTTTTATTTTGCTTAAATCCTACGACAACATTTAATGTTTTTTTTTGTAGTAATTTCTTCGTTTCTTTATTTGCTAGCTTTTGTATCTAATAATTATTTAAATTAAACTTCTATTATGGCTCACATTGCGATTTTTGAAAATATATCAATGTCTGAATATTCCATCTATGGGTTGGTTTAGAATGGCAATAAAATGTTTTTTATTGAATCGGTTGATGCCTATGATGCTTTTGTTTAGGACGTGTTTATAGGTTTTATTAATCGATTACTATCAGGCGACATATGTATGTACCTATATGCTTATCTTTTCTCTTTGTCATATCGCTAAGATTAGTGGTATGAGAGAATAAAGAACTGAAAACTAAAATATAATGATGACATTGCATATACGAGGGCTGCCTGTTTTTAAATACAAAATTCGATAAACCTCATGTTGAGATGTTAAATACATTAATTTACCTCCAAAGCCAGTATTATGTGGCTTACCCTGACTTACTTGTGTCCGACCTTAAGCACAACAAAAACAGTTACAACTCGCGAATTTGTATCCGTTACGTCAGAATCGGATACCCATCTTAAATCCTGTGTGCTTAACATAGTCGGCGCTGTCAAGGCCAGTCGCCGGACAGGACCAATTATCCACTGGATGCGGAGCGGGCTCACGCTGCCGCCTCGTGACCCGCCAAGATGTGCGGATTATTTGATAGCCACAGCTTGTATTGAACAGGTGCTCCTGAATTGAATGAGCGTGTTGGTTTTCTGTTAAAGAAATATTTGGCAGATTACTGGCTATGCAGAACGCTCCTTATCGTTAAGGTCTTCCAATTAAGCACTTGTGATTGTCGTGCTGGAAGTCCTATCGTCGGATACCTTCTTTGGATTGGATTGATTATAGCTTTTAGTACTTCACTATTTGTGTTTATAATCGTAGAATAAAAGTCAGTATAGAATATGTATCGATTAATTATATTCATATCGATAAAGTACAAGTGCGGACATTCAGAAATATTAAGATACTTAAGAATAGTAATACAAACATTTTGTATCTCTTATTCAGGCAGCAAGTTTACTTTTTATCTTTAGGACACTTGTTTCGAAGGCACGTCCCTAACATTGAAAGAACGGACAAAAGGTGACTCCCCAGACTCTATTTTCTTTTGAAATCTGTTTTCATCAAAGCAGAAAGCCCTTGTTGTGAATTTATGCCGTTATTACAGAATACCATAAATATGATGTGTATAAATTATACATACTTTGATCTAAGTATCAATTTCTATCTTTACTCCGTAAAATGAAACGGAATTGGAAAAGTATGCATCTTCTTCAAACAAATGACATTTTCGTATGTGTTATGTGGGATATCATTATATAATGTTACTTCCTACAGATAAAATGCTTTTCCCGATGTATTATTCAGCGATTACTTGGCAGAAAATATTGAATATGTTGTATTGTTTTATATTAAATAGGTAGGTTAAGCAGGGTCACCTTGCCTTTGCCAATGCACCGTGCGATGCCGTTTTCGATGCCGAGTTCCTAGAATAGGTGTTCTTTTTGACCGCAAAGTCCATTAGTTGCTAATTAAACCAAAAGATAAATAATGTATTATGTAACATTTATTTATAGGCCATGACACTAAATGGATACATTTCGATACTTGAATAAGTGTTTTCTTAACCGATCGTTGTACTCAAGACATATATGTATATGATAAACTAAACTAACCCACAAAGTAAAATAACATTCTATTAAGATTTTGAATAGCAAAATATACGAAAATAAGACATTGACTAGAGGATTTTTACTTGTTTTGATGTGAATAATAAATGGTTCTATTATTATATAAGTAATACAATGTTCAAAAATCCTTACTCAAAGTAAACATCTTATAATACGAACTTTATGAATTCTGGGTCAATCTTTATTTTTTAGTAACCAATTGTCTTTTTTTTGCGAAATCTTTATAGGTTTTTTTGTAGCTATTCGTAAATTAAGTTCTAGAGATCTCCGACATCGGCAAAATTGGATGAGTACATACCACCAACAGAATGTTTTATGCCAGCAAATGCTTAATATTACCTGATATGTAGTCTGTTTTAATTGAGTTTGAAACACGCTTAAAAGGAACATTTATACTTAGATGTTAAAGTATATACATCTTATAATGGAAATAATCTAATCTTAAATAATTACTTTTCCGATACTTTAGCTAAGTTTTTAGAACAGCGAATAGGAGTTAATTACAAGTCATCAATTTTTAGGAAGTTGATTAACAGTTCGAATTCTTTTTTAAACTAAGGTACAGAAATATATATAAATAAAATTTGCGGGGAACGGTTTTACGGCTATAGAAATGGAAACGTATAACACAAATACGCATTTTTGCTACATCTCGATCTTGATTCCTATTTGCCAAAAAGTAATAATGTCCTATGCTGACTTTGTAATGTAAGAAGCTCTTTGTTCCTTTTATTCCTACATAAAAATCGAACACCTTTTTTTATTATCGTCTGAATTCTGCTTCCAATATTTTTAATGTATTTCTTTTAACACGCTTCAGTGAGTGCTGCTCGTCACAGAACGATATGGTTTTCTATTATAGCTATTTCTATCGAGTATATTTTAAGACCAGTGTAAATAAAGGTATGTTATATAAAGTACCTAACCCACCCAGACTGGTCTGTGTAAACTCTAAACTGTTCAATTAAAAGCCCCTCGTTCGTCTACCGACTGTCGGTACGATGCCCCGTTCAAATTAAATCTCGCTGATCTTTATTGGTCCTGGTTAGTCCACGGGAACATGGTAGCAAATCTCTCGCGATTTGCAACTAAGCAAGATTGGTTTGTGAAAGGGGAGAATTGGATGTAGGAAACGTTAAGAGCTGGTGATTTACTGTTCTAATTAGTGAATGTGAGCTGTGAAAATACGGATAACCGTGTTCTATTATACGGTTTCGGACTGTCCTATGGCAGAAATGGAACTCTTATAGGATCAGTTTATCAGGTCAGTTCATGTGGTAGACAAAGCAACTTAGTGACTGAAGGCAATTAATTTAAAAGGCGGTGGCAGCCAAATGGTTACAATATCGGAATTGCGATTATGAGTTTTTGTAGTCGCCGTTCACTGCATTATCGATGTGTTTAGAAATAAAACTATTTTTAATTTGTTGGAATAGTTGATAAGGATATCTTAAAACTTTGCAATAGAAAATGTTTTTAATTCTAATTAACATTATAAATGCGAATATAAGTTTGTTTGTTTCTTTGTTACGCTTTCACACCCTAACTACATGACCGGTCATCATGAAATTTCGGATACACGAACACAGAGTACCTACCTACCTTCCATCCAGAAGAAAGTACTGAGCCCGATTTAATCTTTATATATAACGAATTTGTAACATATCATTTTGAGTACTTCATACTTCACTAGTACTTCGTATATGTTACCTATTTACCTATTAACAAAAATGTTATTGACAGATAAAACGTAATATGGTACAAATTGTGCTTTTTAGAAGCATGCTCATATAAAGCTTTTGACATATCAGCACTCTTATTTAATCTATAGATACAACTTACACAAAAATGTGCACGTGTTTATTATTGACGAAAGTGTTAGCGTTTCCATGGTTAAAAATAGATTCGTAAATGATGTGTTTCTTATTAATCATACGCTTTCGAGTTTGGCACGTGTGGTTTGTTTATATATAGATTTTATTAATAAACCTGTTATTATTTTTCAAGCGAGCATCTTTATAAACCTGTCACACTAATGGATACTTGATTTCTGAAGATAATATATAGAACTTTCACCCTAATCAATAATACGTGACGTTGTGCGCTTTAAACAGTGGCTAACATCGTTGCTGCTATATTTGTAATTTCTGTAAAGAAAAGTCATAATATCAGCCCTATATATAAACTGTACTACAGGTAAGCACGGGCGTCGTCTCCGTGTTAGAAGGGTTAGGCTATAATCCACCACGCTAGCCCAGTGCAGGTTGGCAGACTCACATATCTTCAAGGCCATTATGTAGAACTCAGACAATCCTTATAATATAAAATTTCCATGGCATTAGAATGGTGTTGTTATGTTAAATATAGGTACTAGCGTACTTGTCGAATGTCACAGTACCTACTAGTAGATTATTTTTATATGCCTGCTGTGTGGGTTTGCACTGTGATGCCAACGCGGGACCCTCCTTAGTATATGAACCTTATCCCATGAATGTTGTATTGCTTGTTTTTGTCACACCGGTTGTTTTGTGATAAACTCGTATGTTAACTAGTGTGAGACCCGTTTTGACATTGCAAGTCTCTGGTAAACGGGAACTCCGCCCGTGCCAATATCTCTTGTTGCAGAATTATTCCGAATGAGACAAAACTATGTATAGCAGCGCTGTCTTGTTTCGTTGTAAAGTAATATTACAGTAATACAATAGGTACAGCTTCAATAAAATTATTAACACTAATATAGTAATTGTGTAATAAATTAAATTATGTAATACGATATACGTAGCTAAGATAATAAAATACCGTTCTCAAATTTATTGCTCATACATCTGAATAGCGACGTTCATTCTTCAATTATTACTCATTCAGTAAACTCTTCCATTGAACATAATGTGTGAATGCGCAAATACCGTGTTAATTTTAGTGTTAGTTTACACTCAATAGAAAACATTTCGGAAGCGTTTTGTAAACAATCTGGACGTGCACAGCGTCTGTCGAAACTTAGAACCATTCTTCCGTTTACCTAATAGTGTAATTGTGCTCTTTAAATTTTCTTAGTCTTCATTTTGCGCTATTAACATAGTTACCAAACTAACCAATTATATAAAAGCGTACTTGGTACAATAGTGCAATCTGTAGAATAGTCTAAGATTAGTTCTAACTAGTGTGCATTCTACGGCATCTAAATGTGTGTTGGAGATCACGAAACTGGTAAGATGCTCGAAAAGGACTTCAATAGATACCATTTAGTTTAGCAAAGTAGCTTTACAACAAAAAGGGTTATTTAAAATTTAGCAGAATAAGGTGAAACGTAATTGATATTTTTTGGTTAGCGCGAAGAAAAAGCAACTTTTTATACTAAGCGATATACGTAAAGGAAACTAGTTACAGTTAAATATGTGTCGAGTTTTCTATTGAGCGATTATCGCGTCAAAATTCGTTGACGCAAAAACTTAAGTTCGTGTTCGATGTGTTTGACTAAACGATGTTTGATTTGAAATAATATACATTCTTTGTACATGAATGAGCTTTTCCGTACTTTAGGATACAATTGGATTGCTTTTAATATTAAATAACGTCGTTTGAAGTATTAAGATTACGAATACATTTTCAAACATTTAGTATTGTAGTTTGTTCTAGATGATACTCAACTAAATTTTTATAGCGGTTTTGATATACATAATTAGTAACACTATGTTTTAAAAGAAATTGCGTATCGTTAACCATTGTGTACCTAGGTAAGTACCTAGGTACACAATGGTTAACGATACGCAATTTCTTTTTCGTTACCTATAAGATTTAAAGTTAAAACTTATAGGTAACGGATTATATCCAGACCTACGCCTATGTTCATTTGAGATCTTTTGTTATCCAAAAATGAAGTTAGCTATTGTTTATGGATAACACAAATATTTTTCTGTATTATTTTTTGTTCTTACTCAAATCTGCTTTTCGAAATTTCATAGTTTATCGCTTTTTAACCAGTGTAAATTACATAATGATATTATTAAATTTGTATAATTATCACGTTATGCACATAATTAACATCAACTTGATAATTATAATTATTTGCATAAACGGTCAGGCACTATTAGGTTATGTTGTTGTATGTTTCGTGTAGCGTTCAGCACCATAGCTGGATCAAAAGCATTAACGTAGATGCAAAACAAGTTATTTTATGCACATACTTCCATCATAAAAATCCATCTCTCCTGACTCTTAATCACGTAATTATCTTTCTTTTTACCTGCCTCCGTGGCGCGTAGTGAATATAGCGACTGCTGTGTCAGCTTTCGGTTTTGATTCCCAGATCGAGCAAAGTGTTATTAGGATTTTCTGTCAAGAAAATTCTCAATCGCAGCACGGTGTCTTAAAACTGTGCCCGATAGACAGCAAGATATGTGCTCTCTCTGCTGTGAGTCTGAAAACGATAGCATGCTAAATGAAGATTAAAATGAGAGAGAAGTTTACAATGATATTATATTATGACGTATTATATGTCCGGCTACTCCTCCAGAGATGTTGTTGTGACATTATGTATGTATAATATTTCAGGTACTTAGAGAACACTTTCAATAAGTTACTATTTAACCTTGACTAAATAAGAAGCATCTATTGCATCACGATTTATAATAAAAATGAAAGTATCAGCCATTCTAATTTTAGCACCATTGACGTATTTAATGACATCTTCTGTCTATTTAAAGATGGCACACGGTATGATCTACTTTTGTAATGAATAATCATTTAACATAGCTATGGCAGAAATGGCACATTATCGTAGATATCCTCGGGTCGAACACCGACTGAGGCTTGTGCTCAGGTGTTAATGAATATAGCCTTTTATAGGTCAGTCCGGCAATTATAGCTATTTTTCTTGTACATAATGTGTTCCAGAGGCTTTTCTGTTATCCCATGCATTGAAGATTGCATGTGCTAAACAGAGAAAGAGCTATTTAGCGCGGTGTCTTATTCACGCGCATGCAAGGACTATGTTTTCATAGATGGTGATAAGGCCCACAATCGAATTTGATCACGGTGGCTAATTTTAACGGAGACTAGAGATCTGCGCATGATATATTATAGTACACATGAAACATAGGTGCACTCTTTATTATCTCACTCTTTTGAACATAGTCTGATGTGTATGTCAATCTGCCGTGATAGGTGAGAGATCAGGCGGACAGGTTTAAATGCTTTCCGAGGCTTACCTAATCGAATATCTTTCATTGGCCCGACCCGATAATTAAACCCTAGACTTTGTTCACAATCAACACATTTATAACGTCTGTGCCACCGAGGAAATAGGAACAAAGGCGTGGTCAAAGTCACATGCGAAAATGATATTATGCTCAGATCCATTAGCACCGATATTCTTGTTCATTTATGCGTGTTATTGTTAAAAGTACTGCAATTATACATATATTTAGTTTATTACTGCGGCTTAATTACTATATCATGTTATTCAATTTAATAACATATTATATAAAGGCTCTGTTTATATACGAAAGACGAATTTTCGTAAATATGATGCGATACTTTATAATTACGAAAATGACTTACATCTACGTGTAAGATATAATATTGTCTTCTGTTTACGCGAATGTGCTTCGCGAGGCTATTGAAATCAAAAAACATCCTAATTTCAATTGAGAAGATGGTTGGAATGTACCACCAGCTTGGGATCCAGTAATTCAAATAGTCAACCCAAGAAGAAGCAAACCACAGCTAGACTTCATTATACTTTGAGCTCATTCTGCGTAAATAGAAACACCAATGATTAAATTATGTTCGGGTACTTTAAAATAACTACACTGGAACATTGAGACCATTACCATCTTAGTCTCCCAGCGACCATGGCTGCTGAAAAGCAACCGAAACGTCGGGGAAAGAAGAAACTTAAATATTAATAGTTATAATAATTTAATTAGCTTAAAAATTTGTAAAGTTTAATAATAGTAGGTAGTATGTAGTGTAACAGTTTCTAAATTATGTAATAAAGTGTCAAATAAACAACGCGATGAAATCCGTATATAGTAGTTTAATTTCAATACGTGTAAGATAATTCAAAATATCGTAAAGTGAGATGAAATGTATTTTTTTTTTACCAAATCTCTGATTTCGTGGTATAAATAAAGTTGTTACCACTCAAAAGTGTTAAGTAGTAAAGTAAATAATATATAGTTCATTATATCATACTCGTTTTATAAAGAAACAAAAGACTCATTATATAATCATTCAGTTATTTCATTTAGACTACTCGTTCTCTAATGAATAGAGATGATAAAAACTAATGAAAATACATCGATGTAGTATGTATAGTATCTAGTAGGCTATATTTGTTAAGAAAATAAGATCAAAATATGGACTATACATAGTTTATTGTAATTTTCTTTTTTATATTAACCAAATATTCATTTAGGTATTTTAATAAACAATTATAGTTAACGGTATATATCTCTATAGTAACGAAATAACGAGATCACATTGTACCAGTCACGTCTTCAATTATTATTTTCGTTGTACTCAGTTTACTCTGAGGTGTTATTTATTTCATATAATATCATTGAAATTTATTGCTGTTAGTTATTCCATTTATTTATACCAGCAAACATCCTTATTTGAATCATATTGTGGGCTAACTCATTGCTTATGCAAACGTCTATACCTACATAGCCGATTTCAATATCCGTTTTGAACTCAAAATTAATTCTAATCAACTTATTACTATTCAGTATTCCGGACCCTTACTCACTCACACACACACACACACCTGTTCCGCAGACACATAAAGCTGTATATGTATGTATGCGTGTATATTGTAATTGTAAATAATGGTTGGTAGCGATGGTCGATGTACGATATCTACAATCTGTTTGTTTACACATGCTCAACTGCATTACATTAACATCAGACCTTTTATTGCTATGCAGCATCAAAACATTCGGGCGTGGCTTCTCCTGAATTAACCGGTAGACGCAACTTCTTCGGGCCAGTTGCGCTCTGACTCCCGGCACGCTCGTACGTGCCCCACGCGACCAATTTTATTCACGTGTTGAACGAACAAGGATTTACAGTGCAAACTAGTGCAGTGATACTACTCGGCACGGTCTTTTAACAAGACTGTCCCCGAAGGAAGTTTGTGTTGAGTGCAGCACGTGATATTATCGTATGTGTTATTAAAAATTGAGATATCGTCAAGGTCGGACCGGTGTACGTTATTTTTATTTATATTCGTGTGCATATTCAAATATATTTGTTGTTGTTAATGTTTTTGTGTCAATCGTTTCGGTTGACCGATCGCGTCATGCAATTTGCATTCACTAAATACGTTATTCATTAGTGTTTTTAACGTGATGTTTATCTTGCGGGTAATTTAAAAATGTCACACTTACGTCAAAAACTGCATTGGCTTTTGCGTAAAGTAATCAAAAAGCTCGATTAATTTTAACAGGCGGACGTATTTTTCGTCGCAATCGTGTCCCGGGACGGTTATTGCACAGTAATTTCACGGAAATTAACTGTGTTCAGACCAAGTTGTAATTGTAAAATGGTAATATACATATTATTTATCGTCAACGGGTTTGGATCCGGAGCAAAAGTTTGCAGTTTTCCTACTGAGTCGCTATGTGCCCGGAATCTCACGACTTACTCGAAACTCTTTTACATTTTTCATTTCATTTCCCCTTTGGAAACTGCGCGCAATCACGGGTTAGAGTTTTACGTCCAAGTGTTAGTATTCTGTCGAGTGCTCGAATGGCTCGTAATTTCACTGTTTATTACTTTTAATCTTTATATATTTTTGTTTTAAAGCAATTTTCAGCACACTTACATGAAGAATTGTTGAAGAATACGTATTACGTGAGTAGAGTTTTATGTGAGTGTTACGTTATCAGAAAACTGATGCAGATAAATATTATTTTTATTTTATCTTTGTGAAACATGTCGTCGAATGTTCATACATATGTATGTAGTAGTTACGTGTTACAATGCCTATTTACAAAGTGTTTTATTTGTTTCATCGTTTGTGAGCGGAATAATGATACGAAACAAAATATTAAAGAACAATTTAAATACATTTTAATATCATACAAAAGATTTTTTATTTCGAAACAATTTGATATGATTTATCGGTCCTTATGGTAGGTAATTCTTCTTTCTTGCGACCTTAGAAAGCCATCAACATAACTTAAGGTACAGAATTTTGCAGTAAAGTACTAGTTCAGTACAGGCAGTGATATAAATATATGAATGTGTTTAGAAAAGGGTTGCGGGTTCGCATTCTGGTCACGTCACGTGTAAGCCCAAGGGTGGATGTACGCCGCATTTTCGTTTGTATAAAATATTGTATTTACATTTCCTCGGATTCCGTGTAATATGTGTAGTCTATATTTTTGCGTAAATGTATATTTAGGACACAAATGCTGAACGTTATTTTATAAATGATTTACGGTTTGTTTAATGTAAAATATAATATACAATAATAAATAAATAATAATAATATTCTACCACATACACACAACACTATCTAGCCCAAACTAAGCAGAGCTTGTACTATGGGTACTAGACAATGGATAAACATACATATATACTTTTTTTTTGTAAATACATACATATTATACATAGAAACACCCAGACCAAGACAAACATCCATGTTCATGCACACAAATATTTGTCTTGTGCGGGAATCGAACCCGCGACCTCAGGCGTGGCAGTCGGTTACACTAACCACTACGCCATCGACGTTTGAACATGATAAATTATTAAGCTATTAAGATTTTTTGGAAGATCATCAAAATTTTGATGAATGTAAATAGTAATTTATAAATCACCTTGTCGCTAAAATCTATGTGAAATGTCTTAAAATAATTAGACGTATGATATTCTTATATGACATAATTTTTGTAATCCATAAATATTTATGTCGAACTGAAGTTCATTCAGGCTTGTAATAAATACCAACCCTTCTAAACCTACATTACAATTAAAGCATGTATCCGTGTTATTAAAATAAATCATTATCTTGAAATATACTACAAAGTTTATTTTTTGCTTAGTAAGATGGCATAATTCCTGCGTCGCAGGCGAATTTACTAGACTTGTCCTAGAAATCGCCCTTAGTAACGTTTACTTTCGGTAGGTAACACTAACCCTATTATCATACCCGCATATAAACTCGATAACTTGATTTAGTTTCTGAATTGGGTACCGATTAGTTAGAATAAAGTTTTGTCGAAGCACCCAATAAACTACTATGTAATCTTGGCTTAGAAACCCAGAATTTATTACCGTGAAACGTATAGAATCATCGGTAACAGAAAGGAATGTTTAATTGGCTATTATTTTTAGAGTATACTTATGTTCTTAGAAGTAGCTAATGTATGAAGAAATTATAATATATCAGGATGACTTAGCAAGTAAAAATTCTTATTCTGAGCCGATTAGGCTTGCAGCTTTGTATGTGTTATTTATAATCGGATTTTCTTAAAGGAGACAATATTAATAAGCTCACTTATACAGTGTTTTTAAATTCTAGTTATTGTATTTGTGCGGGCAGTTGACGAAATCTTGTTCTTGCACTGTATAAAAATATATCTCAGTGAATATGTATGACGCAAAAATGTATATATACAACAAAACGAAGTCTCTGCCTACTCCTATCTGCTTATATGATAACCTTTACAATGTATTTATTAAATAAAAATACTATTTGTTATTCGGAACTTCGTCCCACGGTATCTCTAGATGATTCATGTAGAAAACTGAAGTCTGCATCCTTCTCCGCTATCCAGGCGACTGTCATACTTAATTGTCTAAACATCAATTCAGCAATTTACCCGTGGCTACATTCGCTTATAAAATATCTGTACTTAAATACTATGCAGAAACACTGCGCAAATAAGCTTCAATAGATCTAACAAAGATAGTCTGCCAACAAACCAACTAACAGTACATTCGACGTTAGTATTAACTTAAAAGCACATTCGAGCATCGAACCAGCGACCATTGTTTGATAGTAACGGCCAGCATATCTATTATTTATGGTGTGCTGAATAATAATACGTTGGGTATGTACTATGTGCTTCCGATTATGGACCCCGGTGGCATTGACGTGACTAAACGATGATTTAATATTGCGAACTGTTATAAAATTATGTGATGTGTTACTTGTCATAGTTTTTATTCTTGTTATTACGCGTCAGAGAGAGAATTTCTGGCCGCTAGAATATTTTCTGAAGAAATTAGTCGAGGAATACGTAATAGTAAAGAGAGTTTTTCTTTATATAACAATATAATTTTAATGTTAATTTAATGTTTGTAACGTATAAATAGAATTTTATTAATTTGAGTTTACAGTATTTCGTATTTATTATAAAAAATACGGAATACTAAACTACTATTTTTACAATATTTAATTCGAAATATATCGATCGTGGTAATTTTTATAATGCTTTTGGAAGTGCCCGGACCAAATCTTGCCGACCATTGTATTCACTCTTATCACAAAATTATCTTAAACCTTGGATGAATAAAGAGGGAACAACGAATAATTTTAGATGCAGCAAGGATTTTCTTAGTTTACAATAAAAGTGCTAAAATTGAATAAATGCTACAGCCAACCTGGTGCTATACGTCTATAACCCATGGCCACTAGCCATACGAGAAGAATCACTCGCACGTTACCGATTATAGGAAAAGGAATTAAAATATAAATAAATAGGAATAGTGAAACAGGTATATGAACCGCCAGAACGATTAAACTAAAAATAAATATATGTTATGTACATTTAATATCTTCTCGGTCATAAAATTCTAATTTCATAAGTAACTATTAAAATTTCAAATAGAGGTAAACCTGCACTCGAGAAAACGATCGCAGTTAATGTTATTCTTTATAACATTTCTTGAGGCGTAACAAGTATTTACTAATTGCGGTATATCGTTTTCAACGTTGCAAAAATTGATCGGATGAGTGAAGTGCTTGTTCACTTGAGTTAACTAGCAATTCTTTTAAACAGCTGCTGATATTAATTAGACGGTTACACGATAAAAGAAAACATTGTAAGAAGACAGGCAGCAGCTAAGGGTACTCCAGAATACCCGTAAAGCTAATTAATGGTTACCAAGCAGCACCTGGCGAACGGTGTTGTAGATTTAAGACGGTATTCAATCTCAATATTTAAAGAGGTTCTTATCCTTCTAAGATTGATAGCCAAGTACTCTTAGAACGGTATGACGTTCCAGTCCTCACGCTGCCTTAAAGGCTCTTAAGAACCTGAAAGATCTATGACAGTAATCTCACTGAACTGATCTTGCTACTTACATTATTGTATCACAAGAACGATGTAGGGTGTTTTTTTTATATAAACAATTAATCTTAAGGCATCCATAACATATTTGGTAAGCTGCGCAAGTAGATTAATTGTGATACTTAAATGACTTATTATTGTCGCTTCTTTTAAAATATTACTTTTGCATGAGAATAATAGCTATGTCGTACAGGACTTTCTGTGTATTAAATTGTTTTGTGATCATACAAACAGTTTCGTGTTAGATTGTTTGTAGAAGCAAGCGCCTATTTTCACGCAATCCAAATTCATATAACGGTGATAAATCACTTAAAAAAGTTTCTTATTAAAACAATTTTACTAGGAACTTCATGCAACATTCATGAGCCAATGATTAAGTTACCGCATATTTACATATTCAGCGTTGCCATAATTGCATGTCCGTTTCTTTTAATCTTTCCGTCCGTGCGTGTGCCTTATACACATATTCAGTAACCTCGGCTACATAGAAACAGATATAAATTCTACTAACGTATTGTGTGAATGGATATCGGTTTATTCGTTTCCATGTAAGTCTTCGGGTTATTGCTGACCCGAACTGCCGGTAGGCACGTTTCAATATTTTTGTTTTATATTTGAAGGTAGATTTTCTATACGAAATTTCGTTTAGGATTTTGAGCTATACGTCGAAGTTGCAATTTGTGGCTAAGGCAAGCCAACCATGCGAAAAACCAAACCGGGTTGAAATTTGAAATATATGACAACGTTATTAAAAACATAAAACAATGTCATCTTGATATTTAGGCAGTTTAATCTCATCCCGTGGATTAATTTACGTGTCATATATTGAGCAGTTTAATATCTCACTTATGATTGAAGGTACCGTTGATATTGCAACCCCAATAGGATTTTAATGCATTAACACTAACAAGTACAGCATAGTTATTATCATTTTAAGTTTAAAATTGTAATGATTCTATATTACACTGTCAGAATTATACAACTTTATTTAAGCTATTCAGTCGTAGCAGCACACCGGCGGACAGACATAATGGATTTTTAATTATGTGTGGTATTCTAAGACTTGACAAATTAATATATTAAAACTTATCAGTTTTAGATATAATTCGGATTCAATTCCGATGAAGTCAATACCAATAATATTTTCTTTAACTTTTCCATCAGTACTTCAATAGAAATCAATGTTATCAAAAGACCGGTGCAATTGCAAAATCTATAAAAATAAATAAATATTACGAAGACCATTACTGCGATATGAAAGGATATATTATATGTTCATCGCCCATGTTGGCTTTCAGAGAGGGATTTTAATGATCAGAATCATTAGAACGAGTTCGTTAATTAATCGCACTAATTGACTGGATTTGAATAGAATTTGGATTCATATCTATAATTAATGGGTTTAATTTTGGAAGATCGCGATAAATTATTTGAACTTTATTTTGTTTTTTTTTACTATATTATGCACTTATTGGGTTGCTATACGGATTTTGCAACACCCAAGATGAGTAAAATTGTTTTATTATGTATATTGTATCTTCGTAAGAAATAACTTATATAATATACCTAGCTGGGCAGCCAGGGACTTCATATATTATTTGTAAAATTGTTCTTCTAATTTTTTGTGTGTTTGTATTTTAAAAAGAAAAACGTTTCTTATTGGCATATTTTCGTGTACGCAAGGAAGTTAAGGTAAAAATAGTCGGTGTGACTTGGGGTATGCTTATAATGTAGCCTAACTACTATCTCAGTATTTAACCTATCCCGTGTAATCGTGTAATCATCAAATCAGTTTTCACTTAAAAGCCTATTGTGAAACGTATATATAATTATCGACATACTTTTAAACAAATGCGATCGCCGCAACGTGTAATTAGTATTTTTATGTTTTCATAATATTACATAGCAGTTTATTAACCTCTGTGTGTCCTGTTCAATGCCTCGGCCGTGAATATTTTACGTTAGTCGGTTTGTGCACGAGTTGTATAACATGCTTCATGGTGACTAATCGATTATGCTAGGTGGGTAGGCAGCGGCGCCTGTTCACTACATACGTTTTGCTTTAGGCATAACAACTTGTCGTTGTTGCTACATATTATACACAAATATAGCTATTCCAGCATGAATGGCCGGCTGAACCTAAGAAGTACTTCTACGTGTTAGGTCTACTGGGCTATTTATCTTGCACTAAATACTTATACACTCTCTCGCCTGACAGGGTAGGCAGGTGTAGGTACTACATGCACATTTTTCCGGCTATAATTTTAACTTCGTAGATCCGTGGTGACCCTGCGGTAGTGAATGCCGCTGTACATAAGATCTCGGGCTTGATTGCCAGCGAGTGCAAAGTCTTCTATAGTGGTTTTCTGACAAAAAATTCTTAATTCTTTCTTGCAGCTCAGAGTATGCTCTGTAGATGGCATTAGGCTCGCTCCGTATTACGTAGAATCGAACAACATAGCTTGGTTGGTGAACATAGGTTTAGTAGTCTGCCTACAACTTCGGCTATACAGGGTGATTTTGAAATCGTGTAATTCCTTTTAACCACGCATTCTACTGGTGATATAGAATAAAAATATGGTCAGGGTTATTCTATATCACCAGTAGAATGCGTGGTTAAAAGGAATTACACGATTTCAAAATCACCCTGTATAGGCGTGATGCTTTGTATCAATTTTTACTTAAGTTTACCGTAATTAACAATATTCTCATATTAGGAACAAGGAACTAGTATTTAATGTTGTTTTTTCTAAGAACATCAAATGTATCTAGGGTTCATCTTCTATTGTAATCGAGCAATTATTCTATACTCAAGTACAAGAAAAGCGGTGTAATTGTCATAATAATTCCATTGTGAACGGGGCTTTGGCTCCATCGGCTTTTTGTGTGTCGGACACATTGCTAATATACCATTGTTGATACGAAATAAATTGTTGCCCAAACAGCCTCCCATCCTGTTCTTTTGATACTTTTAATTCATCTTTATTGTGTCAAGTTAATTGCAATACGTAACAATTTGAATTGAGTGTGTGTACTTATTACTAGACACTATTTCCATCTATAATAGAGTAGTAATTGACCTTGTTTGATTTTGTACATAATTTTACACATAAGAGCAAATAGATATCAAAAGAAATCTTTTTGTGCAAACAGTATCAAAATTGGTACGGTATGGGAGTTACTAATATTTTAAATTTGGACATAAGAAAAAGTAGGAGTGTTGTCAAAATACCTCGCTATCTCCTTTGCACATATACATTTTAATAGCGATTACGTCACAGTTTGTATCGTGCATCCTTTTTTGCCATTTGACAGTTACCCCTACTACTAGATTTGAAATGCTTGTATATTATAAGATTTTGAGTAATTTTGAAAATTCTTTGTATAAATCCTATTAGGTAGTCATGATTACATGAAAGAAAACTAAGTCCTAATATCTACTGTATTCCAATGTTAATCATATATGTATAAGGCCTTACAGCTAATTGTATAATGAAAATTAATGGTTGAAGAACAGCAATAATTAATTGAATTTATACGCGTCTCGAAGCTTACGACGAGGAAAATGAAGATGATATTGTATCTCCATTTAATAGTTAAACATTTGCCGCCAATAGGCTTGGAGTGGCGTGATAAGGGCGGGGCTATGCCTAGAATGAATATTGAATTATCTTAGCAAAGGGTTAGGCATTTAAATGTCTGGCTCTCATATAATCTTTGATATACTGAGATAGTCTTATTACAATCTAATATAGACTGTAGTGCAGTTTTCTTTAGTAGAGTGCCTTGTGGCAAAGCGATAGTGAATGCGATTGCTGTGCATGAAATCTCCGGTTGAACTCATGGGTCAAGCAAGCTGTTATCGGGTTCTAAGTCAAGAAAATCTCAGGTGAAGCATATATACATGTATACATAGTAGACGCATTACGTTGGACCTAAACAAAGTTGTCAGAATGAGGGTGTAATGCTCCTCTCTGCCTTCTGCTTCAAGTTTGTTCGCGTTCTATATTAAGAATTAATTTAGATGTAACTTTGTGACCTAAATTTACAGACTAAAAGCGCTAAAGCATTGCTTGACAACGCTTCATAATCGAACGTTATATCCATATTTTATGACCGCAGTTTTACACTACTAGAACGCCATTGCATAAATAATATCATTCATAAATGATAATAAAACTATTAATAATCATTTATGACAATTCATATAATATTTGATTGCAAACAATAACAATATAGACCAGCCACTTTGTACGAATGAATATTTATTAACTTATAATTACATTGCTACGTAGTACGTCTTAGACTAATTAATACAGGCGCGGTATTAGCATGAGGCCCGTGACGTCATTTATGCCTACGGAGATAATAGACTGTGTGTAAATAATTGTGATTGATTCAGAATGGCATACAGAATGTGTAGTGTATTCAAATATTAATACACTGTAGCTGCCGTGGAGTGCGGCGGGATGAAATCGATAGTTGAAACAAAGGCTGGTCTCAAGTCGGCGGAAAAGTGGGACAGTAGTAGGTAGGGTTGCCGATTATATTATTAGCACTGTTGTGTGGATAGTTATAACCTTTTTGCTGATGAATATATCTTTCATCTTAAAGTAACACGCGTCCAAAGCAAGGAATTATCAAATGATCCAAATCAGTATAAAGTTGTAATGGAAATTGAAACATCAAAAATGTTAATAGGTAGTACGATTCGCAAAAAGCAATGATAATTGTTTTTGTTTTGCTAAACAGCAGTAGGTTTCCAATAAAGAACGCGGTAGTGAGATGTTTAAAATAATAGCATGCAAGCTAAAAGTACTCTAACAATTTTCTCCAGCAATATACTTTCTGTAGTTCTCGTTGCCCTAGTTCCTTAAAGCATATATCAATGTCCGTAGGAAAGCTTTTTGAAAAATGTTCTAGTCGGCCACCTTTACAGGCTTTGCGCGAGGGATATTTGTCTAGTTTTAAGTTATAAAGACAAAGAATTTCACGGCATCGTTACTAAACCTGAGTTTTATAACCATTTATATCCCAGTTTGGGAACGAATTTCTATACAACCACCAATAAACATTTTACGATCTAAGATAGGTGGATATCGAGAAGTTCTCCTGAAATAGTCGGCCGTTCCTGGCCAAAAAGTGCTATTTTATGACGTCATAAATAAGGCCAGTCGTGTAGTAGATGTGACATAGTATACCTATCTTTTGATAAGCAGCTGTGTAACGATGAGATAGAATAAATGAATGAGATTAACCTCTTGAGAGTCATTTGGGAGGTTCTGTTATCAATTACTTAACGAGCTTAAGGATGTTAAATAAACACACTAAGATGTTGGCATTACTACCGAGTTAGATTTACGCCCAGACCAGTGTGTTTTCTTATACGATTCTCGGGTGAGATTTGAACTACAACCAAATATTTATTGGCTCTTCAAGAAAAACTCATTAGTAATATGAAATATGGTATTCCGTAAAGCGGGCTGTACCTTTCTCTTTACTGCTCTTACGCTGTTCATAAGTATAGCTATGTTGAATCATTTGAAGATAGAAATAATATCAAAATATGGACAGACAAAAATTTAGAATCAATGAAGAGCATAAATGAAAATTTAAGATTTCTGCTTTACATTTTGTAACACTTTACGACATACACGCTCCAGGTACATTTATATTAATTCACAACAATGGCGCGATATCTACCTACTTGATTAAACATGTCAATAACAAACACAGACATTTCTCAGCGGTCCTTTTGCGTTAATCAAACATTATTTGAATAGCTATTTTGTGTATGAGTATTAATATAGAATGTATATTTACACAACTCATTCAATGAATGATGTTTGATCTTTGACGCTTGTTCAATGAAAATATCTTAGGTACATTCAGTATAGTTGTTAAGAAGAATATAAATAGGCAGTGATATTCGTTGATAACGCACAAAAAACGCATTATAATTGGTTGTGGATGGAAAGTAATCTATTGTACAAATAGTGTATAAGTGCTCACTAAGTTGTTGGTAAAATTGAAAAGTAAATACATTAGATATTGAACTTCAGGTGTGGTACTTTTTATTCCCTATATAACTAGAAGTACGCATATATAATGGTTTACCGAGTTATTGGTAAAATTGAAAAGTAAATACATTAGATCATAATTTTAGGTGTTGTCTATAGTAATATTATAAAGAGTAAGATTAGATTTTTTGTTTGTACGTAATAATCTAATTCGAAAACTACTCCTACAACCGATTTAACTAATTATTTCACCATTAGAAAGCTATGTTATTACCGAGTAACATAGAATATTATATTTTATTAAAAAAAAGTACTGTTGCACCTAACCTACTTTATGCGTGCGAAGCCGAGGGCAAAAGCTAGTATTTCTTTATAAATCAAGAAACTATTGCTCTAGGCGTGAACCCTAAGGCGCTTGTGGCATTGAAACTTCTATCACAAAGAAGACCTAGGTGCTTTATACATATGTATATACTCATCTCGTTTATACCTAGATGTTCATCTCGACTCAAGTGTCGAGGGACTGTCTCCGAGACTTATAGACATATTCATGCTTGTGCAGAATTATAATAAATCCACTTTTGCTACTGTGCCTTTTCCTGCGCATAATTTGCGTTGTTAATATCACATTCTAAGTAATAAATTATGCTTTTCATTTTAAACCTATTATGTAAATCGTAGAAAAGATCTATGGCCGACTTTTATGTGGTTCCATTAGGTGTTCGGCGAATTATGTTAATGGCAGGAGAGTCTAGCAGAAACCATAATTTTTCGTTACCTGAAAACTCACTTGCGGAAAAAGCTATTTTTAAAATGAACATTTTAAGTGCCTCTTTGGTTACAGTGCTTAACTTGGATGGGCGGTATATTTTTCCCTCATTACTATTCTCCTAATGGGTTTCCTTGTGAAGAAATATGGAAGATGGTTACCGTTTGGTTCCTATTGTCCTACAAAGATAACGCAGGAGAGGCAAGTGTGTAAGATTACATGAAATCTTATAACATGTAGGTATTGCATACATATTGAAACTCTACAAATATACTTGTTTATAAATAAAAATATAAACTTACAATCTCAACTAAAATTATAAATGCTAATTTGAGTTTGTTTGATAAGTTTTGACGCCTTAACTACTCGACAGGTCATCATGAAATTTCGTATATACGTTGACAGAGGTACTGAAAACGGTATAGGGTACTTTTCATCTAGTATAAAGCAGTATTGCCAGTGACGCCGCGGACATAAGCTAGTAGCGTATAAAACCTTTTGATAAAATATTTTACAAAAGATTTTTGTACATTGATATTCTAATAGCTGTAGGCATAAAACCAATTATAATCAATTCATTTACATCACAACAGTGTCCTCTCTGCCCATTGATCTGTGCGTTGATACGTTACACGTGCATGTGAAGCCATTGAATTAATGATACCTATATGTACTTGTCTATGTTTAATGGAGTTATTTGTAAACATACCCGCGTATAGGGAAGTTTCCGACTCGACTGTCAATGTGTAGATTTTATTATATTGTTGATATGGTCACGTTTTGTGGGTAAACAGCCGTTTGTATTAATTGCAACGTCGTTCAAAAGTATTCATTAGTTGTATGTTGACAAACTTTTGTATGGCAACTTTACGACCTTTATTTATATTATACTCTGTTTAAAAAATGATGTAGGTATATCGTTCCTTAAATATTTTTTTAATACAGCTCTCGCTTTTTGGCTAGCCCTATGTCGTTGATATTTTACAAACATACATTTAATGGATACAAAGTATAACCAGACTCGGAACAATTATTTTACATAATAAAAGATAATTGACCCGCGTGGGATTCAAACCCAACTATGTGCGTCGACAGCTACGTTACTATTTAAATACCGAATGAGTATTTATTGCATTACGCATTGATTCTGAGTAACTAGATTATATCCGCGGCTTCTATTGCGTAAATATACCTAACCAGACAAAAAGTACTGTCGATAACCTAACCTAGGTTAGTAACAGAACGTTTTTCCTGGTTTAAAGATACTCTGTGTCCTTTTCTGTCTCCCTGACAACAAGTATGCGAAATTGTATAACGATCGGAATAGTAAAGACGTAACAAACTCACATTTCATCATCTCAGCCGAAAGAAGTCTTCTGCTGAACATAGGCCTCCCCCAAGGTTTTCCGCACAGACCGGTCTTGGGCCACCCGCATCCAACCGCTTCCCGCGACCCTTACCAGGTCGTCGGTCCACCTTGTGTGGGCCTACCTACATTTGCATTTATAATATTAGTTGGGATAATAAGACTGACCTATCACAGCCCTAGCCGATAAATAACATTAATTTATACCGATAGTCTATACAGCGTACCAAACAATTTCGAAATTAGAATGTAACAAACCGTGTATTGTATTTATATTGATTGACGGTTACTTCGTTAATAGGGATGTCAATAATCTAAAATCATTAATCATCGCTATTGGCTACGGCTGTGTTGGAAAATATGGACGGATATTATAAACGTTGCAAGTGTTTGTGAAGATGCGTATATACTAACCACTAATATATGCAGTTTCAGATAGCCCTAATAAAGAAAAATGTGTATTAGGGTATGTGTAACTACGCTAGCGTCAAAAAGTATGTGAAGTTTGAAAATGATTGTGTGTCTCAGTAGTGGAACTATAAAATATAACAGATAATAGATCACGAAGAATATAAACGTAATCTAAGTTAAGAATTACCGTGTATTTTACAGCAATAATACACAATATACATTAGCAATACAGTAATAAATAATATATATATATATATATATATATATATATATATATATATATATATATATAAATCAAACAAACTATACAAACTAATTTATATTAATTCATTCATGCCATTCAACGTGGTAATGCTGCCAGTCTTCCGGGCACGTTACCAGTTGACAGCGATGCTGAAGAATTCTACGATGCCTAAACCATTTTTGAAAATATTTATTATTATAATTATTTGTGTTTTTGTAATTATGTTATCTTTTTCAATACGTTTCTAAATATAAATAGTTGTATATATGTTGTAACAAATAATTTAAGTAATTGTAACAAATAAACAAGCACGTATTTAAAAAATATATATATATCATATTAATGTCATTCTGGATTTGGAAAATGTCATTTATAAGTCAAAATAGCATAGTTCTTAGGAGGTTGTCGCCTTTGTAAAATTGTAAGTAAATTATTAAATTGCACTAAATGACACTGCGAGCCTTAAGTCCAATCTATACACATCACACAGATGAAGCTGCAGGCGACAACTAACTAGATATATATGTAGAAAGTCGTTCAAGTTCGGTTTTATTCAAGAAATTTTTATGTACGGCGTATGTTAATTTTAATTACTGAAATAACTACCTTCAGTTGCGCCTGAAGATACTGTATTCAAAATGGAGAAAATTAAGTATTCAGACATTAAATTTGTATAAGCTACTGATTTGCTGAAAGAATATTTTGTTTTGCGCTGTTTACTGAATGGTTTTGGATTTTACTGGTAGAAGTTGATCCTGAGTTGTCTATGTGCTTTTTTCACAGTTAGTGTTAGGTAATGCATCGCAATTGCTATGCTATGGTAAAGTGTGTGTCGTCTCTTTATATTATTAAAGGTAACGTATGATATTACTTGCTATTTCAGTAATCACTATCACTGCATATTAAAAAACGAATCCCTCGCCGTGTCTGTCTGTCTGTCTGTTCGCAATAAACTCAAAAACTACGAAACGGATTTTCATGCGGTTGTCAACAATAGACAGCGTGATTCATGGGGAAGGTTTAGGTGTATAATTTGTTACGGTTTTGGACTACCTGTGCGAAGCAGGGTCGAGTCGCTGGTGTCTTTGTAGAATTACCTTATTTTTTATGCAAGTTTTCGACACTTAAAAAAGGACTTCGAGATATATTTGCCTTTCGTAATACTTATTTAAAAATAATGCCTCCTTAGGAGGACATTTAGGATTTATAAGTAACGGTTGTCCAACAGATATAAAGTTCTATCACAGAAAGTTAAGGATATCTATGTATATTAATGTGGATTTTGTGGTTTAAATATGAATAATCAACATGTATTTTTCTATCTTTTATTTTATTTGATTGTTCTTTAACAGCGGAATGACTGAAAAATATTTTCTCTTATATAAACAAGTATTTTTACACTATACAGCATGGTTGGATATCTTATTGCGTAATGTTGTGTGGTTATTTAATACTATGAAAAGCATTTCAATCTAAAATAAGTAGTATAAATCTGCCTACTAAACTTAATGCTAATTGCAGGGTTAAAAAGGTAATAAAAATATCCAAGATAAAAATTACTGACAGCATTTAGTACCTCCGCAGCTGTGTGACTTGACCCCATAAACCGAGGGTATAAAGTTATAAAGGTCCCAAAGTTATTTTACTAACGCTTTGCCTTCGGCCAGAGCCTAGATAATGGAAAAGGGATGCTAAATAATATATTATCCAAGTTTATTCTAGACATTAATAGGTATACATAGTCCTTAAATACTACAAAATATACTGTATTTTTGCTAAGGCTGTAGGTCGAATGTTAACTTTACTATCTTAAGTGAGCTTTCGATATATCGTTATAAATTACTCTTACGTAAAAATGTTAGATTTCATTGTAAAATGTATTACGAATTATTTTAATACACAGTTGCACAAAGCTGTCCGATTACGTCCGACTTTAATCATAGAGAGGATTCGACAAATATATAATAGAATCGTATTGCTTCCCTGTAAGATAATTAACTACTTAATAATTAGAGATCTTCGCAAAGTCAGATGTACGGGGAATTGAACTCGAGACCTCATGGCAGTGCAAAGATCTTCTCATTCGACTATCGCTTTAATTAAATATATGCTAAATTAAGTCTTATTTGTGTCAATTTTATATTGATATATTTAATAAAAAAGTAGCAGCCCTACTTTATAAGGTCTAAGGTGACGGCCGGCAAAGGAAAAGTTTCAGGTCAAAGTGAAAATTATGAGTTTCTTTCGGAATAATGTGTTTGCAGTACGTGTGCGTAATAAATGTACTCGTAATTTATCTATATGAACTTGGAATATATTCTGTTACGCGCGAGACTCGTTTGGAGACGAGCAAGTTTTATTTCTGTCAAAGAAAACATGTTTACAGACATGATGGAATATAGGATAAATTGTACAAAAGCAGGCTTAACTCGATGCTGGCTTTTAGCAAATCTTTGAGCAACAGAAAATGTGTAGCAAGTCAGTATTGCCATATGTTATTTGCGGTTTTACTGGTAGGTAAACAAACTTTGATGCTATAAGTCTATGCATCACATCGTAATAGGCTGGTTTTTAAGATAGGAAATTAATATGAGACTGAGTTCAAAATAACATAGATGCCTTATGTTATATTTATTTGCTTCAAGCATGTGTCGTTTACAGGAAATGCATCCTATAACAGTTAAATAGGTAGGTTGTGTATCAACATGTTTTGCTAAAGACGTAATAATTATTACGACTATTATTTAATACTTAAAGCGCAGAGGAAGTTCGGTGCTATTAGCATTAGGACTAGTCATCTACCAGAGATCGTAGACTCTGGTTATCCCTAGCAATGGTAACCGCTTGACTTTAAACGGACCTTATACTTAATTTCCATCATAGTAGGATAAAAACACAAACAAATATCTACCTGTATCCTTCCATCAATAATAATAATTATCCCCTTGGAACGCTGCCAAGACACGTAACTTAAATCAGTACCGCACTATCAGGTAAAAGGCCGCAATAAATAAACATCATAAAAGAACTAGGTAAACACTTCGAGCACTATATAAACAAAACATATAAGTACCTACATATACTGTTAGAAGATCGTTACCGATACGTCATATTGATAGCGATACCGAATATCGCGCACACATAAAAAGTTACACGCACACATACTTTTACTTCGAAGATCTTCCTGAAAGGGTAAAGGTTTGTTCAATATGATGATATTTTACCTCACTGGTGATACTGCTATACGATATTTTAGTGCTAGTTCATATAAAACTATTAGATTCTGTCTATATAAGATTCAGTCAATGGAATACTAATGTTTTCTCTTAACCAACACTCGGTCCCTGAGGCCTAGATAATGTTATTTTCATTGTTACCGGTTAATCTTCAAGTTAAATGCAATCTTTTAAATGCCACAGTATAAAGGCGAATATTCTATGAACAAATTTTGACGTACTACGGAAAGACGGGTTAAGATACCCCAAGACTCACGGCTGTAATTCAAGAATGTAACGAAAGCAAAAGAGTTTTGTTCTTATATAGTCTTTGTATACTCTGACAAATATAATATGTAAGTATGTTTTCTTTTGGGTTAGTCATATTGCCTGTAAGTTATAGTATCCGTGTATAGATCATATTATTAAATAAAGTTGTTAGACGACTATGGCGGTTACTATGTTGATTCTCGGTAATATATATTACTGGAACACTAAAACCGAACGGTCTGCACGTCTCCTTAGGGTAAGGGTATCAATCGCTTATATTGTTTTCCAATAAAAGGGGCGTTTGTGAAGCATTATAATGTTTTGAGAGATAGAAATGTGTATCATGTTTACGAAGTGCCTGTTACGATGCTGACACTGCGATAGCCGATTGATATTTAGTAAGGTCTTGCAAACGTTGTCCTTTATGATATGTGCCTACATGTAGTCAGCGTCTATAACTATTTTATTACGGCACATTGCTCTAAAAATAGAAATGAATGTCGAAGTTTGGAAGAATATACGATTTTAAGTAGGTAATTGTAAGAATGGATTAGACCCAGTGCAGTGTTGGCAGAAAAAGGTATGAAGCCAAGCCAATTGAAGTGCGTTTCTTATGTACACCCATGAGTTCAGCTGTATTTCAAAGAGACTTTTTAGTTTCTAACAATCAAAAACTCGATTTTCAAGTGATTAAACAAATAAAGACAAATTAATACTTTTTGTGTATATAAAATATAGTTGGAATGGAAATAACATTATGATTGATAGTGCTAATTGTCTTAGAAATTTTTTTCGTACGCTGGCGTCATGATCTTTAAGCTAGAGAGAATTTACTGATAGTAGGGATACTAATATTTGACTTAAATGGTTAAATTGATTTGTTAACTATGATATTTTAATTGATGTTATAATAAATTGCAACAAAATTGCTTTACTCTTGCTTTCAAGCAGATAAAAGGCGTAATGAAAATAAAAATAGGTTTACTGATTACTTGATGTTGTGCTGCGTCCGTTCCAATATGCAGTTAAATGTTTAATTAAGATTGGATTCATAAAAGCTGGAAGTCCCGGGAAATGGCACGTAAAATGAACAAGTTTGTTTTCCCAAATATTTTCTTTATTAATAATATCGTTTTACAGAGTGCTTGTAAATTAAGCACATTTATTGAAATTACCTCTTCAAGACTTTTTTTTTTTTTATATTCTATCACATACACACAACACCATCTAGCCCAAACTAAGCAGAGCTTGTACTATGGGTACTAGACAATGGATAAACATACATATATACATACTTTTTTTTTGTAAATACATACATATTATACATAGAAACACCCAGACCAAGACAAACATCCATGTTCATGCACACAAATATTTGTCTTGTGCGGGAATCGAACCCGCGACCTCAGGCGTGGCAGTCGGTTACACTAACCACTACGCCATCGAGGCCGACAAAATAATAATCCAAGAAAATATTTCAAAATTCTTACGAGATACACGTGATGACGTGAGTTAAACCGCAGGCAGTAGGTAATTTACCAGTATAAACCGTACAGAGCTCCTCATGCAAGAGAAGTCCTAATCAAACACATTTGTCAAATATTGGTTGACAGGATTGATCACATACACCATTTTAATTAAAACCTCTTTTCGTTTGACTAAAGCTCTTACGCACTTCTCCATCTATGCAGCAACTTAATAACAGAGTATCAGACACCGAACTGACCGACATTTAAATATTCACAAAATAAAAAATAAAATCCCCACAAGTGAGATTTTAAGTGCTTTCTCGAGTTCCCAGTTCCTAACTAATTGTTGGCAGCATATTTAGTCGTGGTGAAAGCTTTCGTTTTAATCCTAAAAGCCTTGTTGAAACCAGCTTTGCTCCCCCAGTGTCAAGTTGCGACCGCTTGATCCATTTACCGACTTTTCTGCATATATCCCCCACGTATAATATGTCATACGTTTTGTTCAGGCTTCAAACGCTTTGGGTAGGTGGAGGAAACGCTTAAGGTAATTGAGAATTTGATAATTACCATTACTTATATCGATTCGTAAGAAAGTTAAGTGTAACATTCATATGTTTTAATTATTCAGGGTGTCCGGTAATTAATGTATAACCTTGAAATGTCTTAAAGTAGAACTGAAGGCCGTTCAGAAAAATTAAAAAAATAAATAATAAAAATAAAATTAAAAGTGCAAGCTGTATTAGCATAGCATACTTTTGACTGTCTATCTATTAGCATAATTAGTGTTTAATAATAAAACAACAAAAAACCGATGGATTTCATTCATTTATGGTCGTAGTATACAAGAAAGTTATACATGATAATTAAAAACAAAACACATAGGTATCTCGGGTAGTAGTTAGGATAGATTTTTATCATATTTTTTTCTGAACGGCCATCAGATCCACTATGAGACATTTCCAGGTTATCCATTAATTACCGGACACCCTGTATAATGTACTTCTAAATTAAATATCAAAACGTTTTTATAAATGACTGAATTCTATCTCTCGGGAATAGTTATATTTTTTGGATCAAAACTGACCTGTGACTTCCGTATCTCTGACAAAATGTATACAAAATTTTATGAATATTTGATGTTTGGTCGGGTAGTTAAGGCGTTCAAGCATAGACAGACTCACATTCGCATTTATAATATTAGCTAAAATTTGAAATTCAAGCTCGTTGTGTGTAAGTATATTAAAACACGTAAGTTATTACAGCTAAATATATGAGGTGATTCTGTGTACTTAACACAAACGATTCAGAATCTTTTCATTTTGTCCTACTATTCCATCAATGTTATCATGGTAATCTTAGGATGTTTCTACTTAATAAACAAATCAAACTACTTGATATCTTGACAAAAAAATACATGACAGACCTTACACCACGGCAAAAAAAGCATTTCAAGGTAATGCAAACGCATGCAAAAAGTAATTTGTTATAATACGTATGACTTTTATGAGTCAACCCGGTATCACAGGTTCTCTGCTTAACAAACATTAAAACAAACTACACCCAATCAAGACTTCCCCAGTCAACATTCTCCACTCACTGATAGACAGCGGCATCCATATTCCGTGGTCGCGTGATGCCCTCACGTCTGTCGCCCGCGCGTGGGCTTCGTGATTCAGTGGCGGCGTGCGTCACTTGTTAACACGCCCATTACGTTATTATCTCGTTCGCGTTCACAATGCACTCTGCCACTGATAGTTTTACTAGAATGGAACGTTTATTGAGGTCATCTATCTACATTCTGTTGCTGCTAACACACAGCGTTGTAGAAAGTCACAGCCCCTCAAATATAATATCAGCCCTGTATTAAACTATCCCACTGCTGGGCACGGGCCTCTTCTCGGTGTGAGAAGCGTTAGGCCATAGTCTGCCACGCTGGCCCAGTGCGGGTTAAGCGACTTAACATATCATTGAGAACTCTTAGACACGTAGGTTTCCTCACGATGTTTTTCTTCACCATTAAAGCAAGCGATAATTAAATATTTAATTGCGCACCTTGGAATCGCACTAGAGACCTTTGTGTGGCAGTGGAACGGCTTCCCGCTAGGCTATCGCTGCCCTTCAAAAGCTATGTCATTAATTATGTGTTTACCCATCTACATACATGTTCTCAGGACTGTATAATGTATATCCCAAATGTACTTCAACCACATTTCGCCAGCAATATTTTTAGGTTCCGTGTAATACGGGCGAGCCTATAGTGTGTTATAGTAATGACAAAGACAAGATCATTATTGTGTATTTTAATATTTGTATTCTACCGCACCTTCTAAAATAATATGAGATCGTGTATTTTCAAAATGTCTTTGTTGCTCTTGAGTGCAGTACATTGTGAAGGTAGCCGCCACTGTGTGACAGTAAAACTCATAATATATAGTTTTGTATTCCTTTATACATGAATTGAATACGGAAATACTTTCTTGTAGAAATATTGCAGTAATATTTTTCATGCGTGTCACTCTATATCTTTTGTTTGAACTGCAGCTGCGGTAACAGTGGATCAATACGATTTTCCAATCCGAGATTCTGTTCAGATTGAATTCGTGAATAACCCAAGAGACTAGACTAAAAATATGAACTTTAGATATACAATAAGATTATAGTATCAAATGATAGAAGGAGCAACCAGCCTGCCATAGGTCTTTTGTTCTTAGAGTATGTTAGCTGGGATGTCTACAATTTAATGTATATCTGAGGGTACTATGTGTCAAATATTAGGTAATGGAAGTAAATAAATATTATTAAAAAGACCTACAACATTTATTCTGTATTTTATATTTGCATTATATTATAAACGTGAAAGTAACCATTCTGTGGTTTTTGTCAATCAAAACGGTTTTTTTTATTAGTTAGTTCGGGCTGTCGAATAAGATCGAACATGTATGTCAAGCATGAGTAATTTACTCAATAATATTTTAATTGCATTGTCATTATTTATCATTACTTCTTGTTCCACCATTTTGTTTTTTAACCTTCACAAACTTTACAACCAAATCCTTGTCGTTTTGTTCGGTTTGCCAGTTCCAGTTTAGTAAGACAAGATATTATAACTGCCTTGCGGATCCGTTCCGGACAAATGCCACTGAACAGTTTCATGTACATGATGAAAAAGAAACCTTCACCTAACTAGTCTAGATTTAATATCAGAGAAAATGTTTACCACATTTTAGTGAAGTATGCACGGAGCGAGGTTGAGCGGAAATAGTTTGAGGCAGATGAGTTGAGTTGATGAGTCTGTAATAGCATCTTGTCTGCTCCTTTGTCAGAGCAGGCAATATGCTTGTATAAAGTTGTAAACAGTGCACTAAAAGTTAGTTCCTAATACCATGTTAATTTCTTTGTGTTATTGATTGTTTTTATTGTTTTTGTTATTGCCTCTTCCTATGGAGGCGACATGATCACCAAGTGATCAAGTGATCAAGTGATCAATCTTTAGTAAATAAAGAAAAAACCAAACCTTCATTACAAAATAATATACTTGAGTCGACTTAAATTAAATAATCAACCGTATATAACTGAATCATTCTAAATGTGCTCTTAAAAATTATGTTTATTTTTTATTTTGCGCCTTTTAATGTAACGCCATGATTCACACCCGACTAGAGCACCCTTAAGCCGAACAAAAGAGTTAATGGACCGAATGAATTACATGCTCATGGACGTATAGGTACATGTCTATGGACAAGGGTCAAACTGATTAAGCCTCTATCTATAGATCTTCCAACACAGACGTACATTTCAGAAGTACGACACATATACTGCTGATAATAATGTTTAGATGCTATCAATGGTTACTGTAAATAATATTGGTTAATAAAAAATATTGGTTATTGTTCTAGCTGCAGTACTTACTTTTTCTAAACATATATTTAGATTTTTTGTGAACCGGAGTCAAGGGTCTAAGCTGAACAAACCAACAAGGCAACCTTCTCGGGGCGCCAAGCACAATTCATGAGCGTTTTGCTTTCGGTATCGTTATAATTTTGTGTACTGTTTACTAATCGCTGTTGTACTGAGAACAATAATTATTTATTGTATAAATATTCTGACTTTCTTACAATGGTCGTTGTGCATTGCTCACTCCTCGTCCAAAGAGTATGTTCGATGGACTATAAATCTGCAGCAGGATTACAGCTGGATATTATAGTTACAAAGTCCCTATTTATCTTAGGGCTAGTGCCACTTCTAGCGTTCAGGTAGACGTAATCGATCGAAAACTGCATCGCGCTCATGCTTACACTACGTAAGCGTGCATGAACGAGACGGCCAAAACTTTAACAATAAACGTACCGACGGCCGGCTAAAAAGACAACGCCCAGCGGTATATCAAATAACTTCGCGAAAAATTACCAACTGGCCGGCAACAATAACGGCCATTGGAAAACAATTCGTTTCCAAGCTTCGCAAATTAGTTCCGAACAAAATCCTCTGTATTGTTCGGAAACGGTGCACGTTATATTTTGAGCGGGATATTAATTCTGAAAGGACTGTTTAAACGTTGGGAAATCGTGATGAATTATCTTTTTTGTGAAATATTGTATTCTGGTCTTTAGTTGTTTGACTTACGGATTTATTATTTGGAAATTAATGTACGTCTGCTATAGTGCTTTATTTGCATTCAGTTTGATCCTTTCTGCTACTAAAAGTAACAAAGTTTTTATAGTACCTACCTAGTAGTAATATACAAATTATGAATATGAAGGTTTGTTCTAATTAGTTGTCTTAATAACTACTATTACTGTTTACCTAGTGATCAAGGTGTCAGAAAACCAAATTTAAATGTAAGCGATTTAGTATTTTATTAGATTAGATTTAGATTTAGTAATAAAGTAACAGACACAGAGTCACTTTCATATTTTAAAACTTGCATGTATGTACTTTCGCATAAATAATGTCCGAAACCAATTCAATCTAAATCGGTTAAAACATTAAATAGACATTTATTGGTTAGTAATGTGGATTTATTACCGAGTCGATGCTATTATGAGTTATTTAAAAATCTGTTTGTATAAATTAATTCTGAGTGATAAACCTTTAGCAATGGCATGAAGCATCGGGCCTTATCCTAAAAAGGTTTTGAAAATGATGTCCTGTTTTAAACTATACTGATATTTATCACTCACAGTTTAATTAACGTTAGATAAAAGATAGTTGCGTCAAAATAATAATAATACTAATTTTTTGTTCTTAGTATTTGTTTGGGGTGTCGGTATATCCCTTTTGGAGCGTTTGAGCAAAATATCGAGCCGATTTATGGCATAGTCACAATTAATTGATCGGAAAATAGTTTAGTTTTAATGTAGATAAATATGAATTGATTGATCTTCAGAACAAAGGGAGCGTAGCCAGATATAATACATGATATTTCGGTGGACCCTCTATCAGTCTTCTTTTACATGCTGTCATAAGTTGATGAAGAATGAGAAGACTAAAAGGCACTTTGAAAGCTTTGATCACATTTCAAAATGTTAAAGGTACAATAATTTGAATTGAAACTTCAACTATTTATATTTATACAATAGAAGTCTACGTCGCATTAAATTTAGTCTCCTAAATAAGGTTACAATCGACGTTTATTATTGGAAATGTCACAATATTGACGTGCATTGTTTCATATATATTTTTGGCATTTGAATAACAGTGCTGATATTGAACTCTGTTATTGTTAGAATACAAAGATTCTAATGTAATAGTTGTTTTTTTTATTTTTGCATAAGTGATATTTGATTTTTGAGTCAATAAACTTACAGTGCTAGTGCTAAATTTAAATCTTTCTATAGTTAGTAAGCTTTAATTTTAGTCAAATGTGAATTCTTATATAATACTGACCACCTACATGCAGATGACACGACTAAGAAATTTTGGTTCTGCCTTGCGCCGTCAGCATAACGGCCCGGTTTCTGAACAATCCGTCAAGGATAACGTGCGTGTGGGCAGCGTGGTATTGCATTCATTCATATGCTTCCTATGACTTCTATGTAAATAGAAGACAAAGGTAGTTCCTTGATTTACTAAATCGGTGAAGTTATTCCGCTGAGCTTGGTCCAAAAATTCATGACTACTAACAGGATTTCTTATACCGCCGATACTCAACTAACGAAAATTCTATAAATTGTGTGCACTCAATAGATTAAAAGAACGTATTATTATTTGCAATTTACAGCACCCATTACTCCAAATAACTTTCTCATTTCCATTTTGTTTCGTCCATTTTAAGCGCAACGCCTACACTTTTCATATAACCATATAAAGTTCGTATAATATTTCCGGCAGTATGAAATATATGTAAGTAAAAGAGAAAATTGCCCACTCAAATTGAAACCGGAGTAAATATAAATAGTATAAAGTCGTGTAACAATTGCGTATCAAAATAATTTTGATATGTAGCTCAGTTAAATGTCAGGTGTATAAATACCGGTTTCACTCGCCCCGCCGTTAGGGTTACCAACAGTTTATTGATCACCCGAAACTTTAGGTATTTGCCACGCTGCGTATAATCTTTTTGAATTAAGATTTGCTTATTGCCTGCTTATCTTGTGTGCTTTGTACTTTTCGTTTAACAAATTACTTAAAACCTAAACTTTGAAAGTGCTAGCGTAGCGTTTACTTAGTTTTTCTTTTTGTGTTGTAGTAAGTTGGAGTTCCGGCATTATGTTATGTTGATGAAAATCTCAGTAGAAGTTTGCAGTTTTGGACTGTGGCAGCAAGCTTCTTTTATTATGCAATCTAAATATAACTTGACCTGGGTATGATGCTCTGCTTAACTCTTGAATAAAATATTGCGTGATCATTATTATGAAAATCTTTCCTCTTCTGACTTTAACGACAGTTCAGTAATTATCATAACCGAGATTGGAGTTTTTAATTAGCATTATAGCATAGCAAATATCAATAAGGGATGGTATATTATTTTATGTTTATACAATTTGTGTTCACAGAAAATTTTAGATTTTTGTCGGTCGGTATTCTGAATGTTATACTTGGCAACACTGCTCGTAAATTGCGATGCTTAGGAAGGTTAGCCGCTTTGCACAACGAAATACTTCGCATGCTTGTGATGTATGCCTTTGTAAACGGATTTGAGACATAGTTGAGAGTTGAATTCTCATAATTTATATACTTCAAACATGTTGAGTTTTAGAAATAACTAAATATAGAAGCTGGAACGTTGGTACAGCGACGGGCTTGCGCAACATCGGATGGTGACATCCTGCATTCGAATCTCGGGTCGAGCAGTGTTTTTACGTTGAAATTTCTCAGTGCTGTTGTACCCGGTATACAGCAATAATGGCAATAAGCTCGTACCTTATTACGTAATTTGCGTCAGAATACAACACAGCTGTGCTGTAAAACGTTGGTTCAATGACCTCTGCCTGACCCTTTGAGGATAGTACGGTGCTATGTTATGTTATATAAATAGATCGTGATGTCAACATCGAGTATTTTATAATGTTTATTAAGTTATTAACACATGACGAAGTCTTTGGTTTTGAAGATTCATAATTGGCGAGTGTCCTTAAGATATGTCAACATATTTTAAATGGTTTTGGTTGGTACATACCTACTATATTTTTTTGTTCATAAAGACAACTATCGCGCTTGGAAAAGTTTGTGAACGCGACGACAACATTACAAACATTAAAAACAAACAAAACCTTTAGGTACCTACTAAGAATACTCGTAAACAATTACATGAGGCGTTCATATATATTTTCCTTGGTTCAGTGATAATTTAATTTGTCTATCTGCGCGCGGCGTTTGGACCGGTCGACGTCCAATCTCAATTCTTTTTAAATTATGTCTCGAAATGGTTAAGCTGTCAATTAAAACCACTGTATCATTTGTGCAATTATAACATTTATCCATTACTCGCTAATCATAAATATATAATTAAAAAACAACTCAGCAATGTAGATTAAAGACATGTTTACTAGCCAAATATGAATCTATTGTGTCGCGGCGGCACGCCGGGGGTCAAGCACAAAATGTTTTCAATTTTGTCTGGCATTCCAAGCATTGAAAGTTAAAAGTCAATTCCGAAATGTAGACTGAAGACAGATTTACATGACACCTTCCTCTCTATGGTGAAGTGACACTTGTACCCTCTGTGTTTCCAAGTCACATATCACAACGAATTTGAATACCACGATGAATATGAACTCGGTCTCACTTGAGTCTCGTGTTTCATATGTGGATCGCAAGGCCGCTCGCCGCCCTTGTACAACCTGTTTCTGTGAGATTATGGACACATATACTGGTCTGTTATATGCGAAGTGCGTGACCGTACTGAACTATTTTTGGCTTGTGTGTTTTGTTTGTAGTTGTGTAGGCTAGTGTTTGAATTTACCTGTCTATTGTTGGAATGACAGATATAATAGAAAAACTTTTGTGTCTGGCCGCCGGCGTGCCACTGCGACTCAATAGTCAAGATAGTTTTTAAAAACTAAAGATAAGAAAGAAAATTAATAGTTTTAGGAATAATTTGGTCTTTATTTTATATCTGCAAATTAAATATATTTCTAGGATAAATACGCTTCACGACACTATAGAAAGGAAATGTAGAAGGAAATTTAAAACCTACTATCTCTGAAGTAAGACATTGCAGGTCGAAAAAGAAACACCTCAAATTTCATCAATCACTTTTTCATAAGAAATATTTTTAAATATAAAAGGAAAGCATAATGCATTTATTTGACAGTAACAGGCAATTCTTGAATCTTTATCGATGATATAATATGATATACTAATAATAACAAGATGATTTATCTCGTTATTATTATATTTACGTTCGCCTCCTACGCCAGACATTACAAGTGCAATCTTGCTTTGCAAGGTCAAAAAACTAGAATCGGTGGACATACACTGAGGCATTATAAGTTTAAAATAAAACATGTGCTGTAATACGTTAATAAAAAAAAATTAAACTGTCTGTAACAAAATTATTCTTATTTATATAATATTTCTGTTAGTGCGTATGTTACTGAATGCCTCAACGTCTGGACTGATTTTGATGACTTTTTTATGTATATTGAGTTGGGTCCTGGATGGATTACATTTACAATTGGGCCCGGCAGATGGCGCTACGATCAGGCAAATAACTGTCGGACCCGCTAGTATGAGAAATAAAAATACTATTCCGCACCAAAACACATTTAACAAACAAACAAAACATACCTGTAAAAATACCAAAACAATTTCATCCAAAATATTCTATTTTAAGATCTCAAAAAGCGTAATTGAGTTAACCATCGCTCTCGCATAACGAGTGTCCACCTCCATCACGTTGGATGTGGGTTGTGTTCCGAGCCTCCAGTAGCATAGACACCTAATGCATACAGTAATTATGGCGACAATTAGTCCGGACGATGGAAAATTCTGATGTATTATCTACTGTTTCTAAAGAATAGGCGGTGTGAACTTGATTTGTAATGTTAGAGTCATTATTACGAGGCTGGAATTAAACTGCCATACTGTGACTGACTTGGTGGCGCAGCAGTGGGATACGACTGCTATACTGTGTCTCAGGTTCGATGTCCCAAAAATGTTTTTAGCTGTTTCTGTTAAGCAGTTCTTAGTAGGGAGTAGTGTTGAGTAGGGCTTACATGAGAATCAGTACAAAAAGAGGCAACTCTTACAAACTCATTTCAAATTCATGTCCTGCTACACTAGTACGAAGTTTGGCACTTTGTCATTTAGACGGCGATAGGTTCATCCATCTATTACGTGGGCCCTTTAACCATATTTTGCGAAATGTAGGCGTACACATCTCTGCATACCTCTTCTGTGATATATCTAGATATAGATATATAGATTATAAATATCATGTGTATAATTTTTGAGTTGCCATAGTCACAGTGAGTTTCGTCGTAATGATGAAGTTATTGGATATTGAATAATATAAAGTAACGTATGAATAACTATAAATGGATGTAGACAAATAGTTTCGATTTTATCACTGACATGACATGTATTAATGGCAGGAATCGGTGTTCTTTAGCGAGAATCTGTGGTTTGTCAAATCTCAGGTAGTGGTTGGTCCCCTGTTGTATGTGTTGTGAACACATTTAATTTCAATGAATAACATTCGCGTAAACAGAAGACAATATTATGTATTAATGGATTATGTCATCGCGGCAGACGAAAGGACATCACTAAAATTAAGTACTTACAATGATTGGATATTTATTAAAATTGAATTCTAGCCCGCAACATGCGTGGGTGGCAAATGGATTATTGCGCTAAAAATATTACTTTAACAGCAATGCAAATAGTGAATTGCGTCTGCTGTACGTGAGCACTCGGATCCTATTCCGAGGTGTCATTAGGTTTTTTTGTCAAAAAATATTTAGTAGCAGCACGGAGATTAGCTGTGACTAGGCGATCAAAAGGCTCGCTCCCTCATCATCTCAGCCGAAAAATGCCCACTGAATACAGGGTGATTTTGAAATCGTGTAATTCCTTTTAACCACGCATTCTACTGGTGATATAGAATAACCCTTACCATATTTTTTCTTAATTAGAATAATGGTTTCGGCAAAATTAGAGTACAGATTTTTTTCATGAAATGATTTCAAATAGTCATATTTTAACCACCTGACACAATGTTAATATTTTACTAATTTAAAAATAATAACATAACAATAACTGATGTCGTAAATAATAAGGGGCAATAAAAAGGACCGCCCGTTATTATTTACGACATCAATTATTAATATGTTTTTTATTTTAATTAGTAAAAAATTAAAATTGCCTCGGTTGGTTAACATATGACTATCTGACACCATTTCACGAAAAAAACGGAATAATAATTTTTCAAAAAAAATAAATCTAATTAAATAAAAATATGGTCAGGGTTATTCTATATCACCAGTAGAATGCGTGGTTAAAAGGAATTACACGATTTCAACATCACCTTGTATATGCCTCTCCCAAGGCTTTCCACACCGACCGGTCTTGGGCCGTCCGCATCCAACAGGGTACTCGCCCCCTATTACGTAAGACATCAAACCATAGTGTCATCGGTGGCGTAGTGGTTAGTGTAACCGACTGCCACGCCTAAGGTCGCGGGTTCGATTCCCGCACAAGTCAAACATTTGTGTGCATGAACATGGACGTTTGTTTTGGTCTGGGTGTTTCTATGTATAACATGTATGAAATTACTAAAAAATGTATAGTTATATGTATGTTTATCCATTATCTAGTACCCATAGTACAAGCTCTGCTTAGTTTGGGCTAGATGGTGTTGTGTGTATGTGGTAGAATATTATTATATTATGCCTACCCCTTGAGGATTTAGGCATGACAATATGTATGTATAACATATTATACGTTTATCTAGAAACTAGCGTTTGCCCGCGGCTTTGGTCGCGTAAAAGTAGGTTAGGTTATATAACTATACTTTATATTAAAAATAGCCTATGTTACTCGGTGATAATAAAGCTTTTTAATGGTAAAATAATTTTTAAAATCGGATTCTTTTGGAGTTAAATCCTTACAAACAAACAAACGAACAAAAGTCAAATATTTACTCTTTATAATATTAGTATAGATAATAAGATATAGATAACAGAGCAGGAAAGCATTCGAAGCGACCCAGATTATGTACCATACTCCTAAGTTTCTTGGTAACGTGTTGGTGGTATCAATTATAGCAATTACAACTGGTATGGTCTGCCTAAATACCTGTGTAGTGCCTAATGAACGGAGTGTTACGTCACTGCTAATACCTCTAACTTTAAACATATAGTATTACACCTACATATGGAGAACCAGTGGTTTTCTGCATGGAAATCTTCCATTGACGTTTCTGCCATTTTATTTAAAATCAGTTGTACGTTTTTTATTATCTTTGTAATTTTGTCAAATAATATATATAGCTAATATATAGCTTACAAATATATTAGCTATAATAAATATAGCTTACAAATATGTGTATAACTAATTTAATTACGTTATTATATGTTAACAGGAAAATATGATGATGATCAAGATTGAATATAGGCATATTATATCTTTAAATTGAAAATAGCATGTTTTAAATAATTGTCGTGTTGTCATTTATATTTCGCTATAGAACGGTCAGAGTTTAGAAACATACACAACATAACATTAAATTGATGTATTATTAATACTAATGCATGTATTAATACTATCTTGGATAAGGTTTGAGGAAAATAGTATTCTGTTAGGTTGAAAATACACCTTTAGTTATTACCGCTAAATAACTAGTGCAGTTTTTTATTACGCTCCAATTTCAACTATATGAACACATTTCCCTATTAATAAAATTAACTAGTTGACCCACGCAACTTCGTCTACTTCACATAAGAGAATTTGCCTCGTTTTTGCAACATTTTTCATTAATGCTCTGTTCCTATTGGTCGTAGCGTGATGTTTTATGTCCTCGATAAATGGGCTATCCAACACTGAAATAATTTTTCAATTCGGACCAGTAGTTCCTGAGATTAGCGCGTTCAAGCAAACAAACAAACTCTTCAGCTTTATAATATTAGCATAGATAACGATAAAAATTGCGTAACACAAGACACAGACAAGAAACAGTTAATGACTAAATTCAAAATACCCTTTTTTCACTCCTTCTTTAATCATTTTACATGGTAGATACCTACGAAGGCAGAATTACGCGCTTAATGAAATTCTATCAGACAATCGTATTGTCTTTAATGCGTAATTTCATTGCCTTTGCTCAATAGAAATTTACTGAGAACGTAAATCTTTTACGTATTCTCACTTTATTAAAAGGTTTATGGCTTTAAATGATTGGTTGTACGAGAGAAGTAGGTATAATACCTACTTATCTAATAAAATTCTAAATTCAGTGATAGAATTTTTAAAGGTTTAGTAAATATTGTTGCTTGGGCTAAGTGTAAATGGTACAGGTGATGAATTCTAGTATATCTATATACAAGAACTTTCTTTATTAAATATACTTTAGAGATAAGAAACATGTCGTTTTTCTTGCCATGCTGCTTTGTATTTTATAGTGTACGTGGACCTAAAATGAAATTTGAGATTTCATGTAATATAGCTCTCTCACTCTATTAATATGAAGATTAATTTCTTGGTTAACATACACACATAGGTAAATAAAAATTACGTTAGCTAGTAAACGATTTACATAAAAATATCTTAGATTTTAAGTGGTAACTGAACCTACGGGGCGCACCCGTTTTGCAACATAAACAGTGAGTGTAAACCTTTATTTAACTACATACCGCTGTAAGTTGTCTATTCCAATAAGTTTAAAAATATATCAAATATACAGACACAAATCATTACAGTTAATTAATAAATAGGTTTAAACTTATGAGATTAATTCAATGCATTAACTTTAATGTCAACTTAATTCAAAATTAACACTCTTATCTGAGAACGACAGACTCGCCTTTTATTTTCAACCTACCAACCCTTAAATCTTACTCTTTTGACAAAGGTTAAATCATGAAGCTTATTCTCGCTACATTGTGTATAATCTCACACTTTCATACCAATATTTCAAATGCGAAAATATCTTTGTAACCATTTTTACTGTGTAGCTTCAGTATCGATTGTTCAATTTAGCGAATAAGTATATATTTAAAGGAACGTTTACATAATCGTAGACTAATCATATCGCACACTTATTCCAATATCGTCACGAAATAAAATTTAACGAAATCGAATTTTGAATGCCATCTATTGTAAAACGTTAAATGGAATATCATTAATTTGAAGATTTATGCACAATATTTGCATAATAGAATAATCAAAATGAGTTAGATATTTAGTTTATATTAAATATTATTAATACAAATAAATCAATTTTTGGCTCTCCTGGAAAAACACCTTTTTTTGGACAGTAGCAATTTTGGTTTCAACGTGCGATATACATATATTACTACTATAAGCATTTCGCATAATATCCTACAACTTAGATTTGATAGCTTTTAACACGTACCATGGATACAATGTGAAGTGGGTCGGCAGTAATCATCAGGCTGTCGGCAATCAACGCGCCGTCATTACATACGCAATCGCAATACGGGTGTGTATTTCTATGTCTCTATGTTATACGTGGATACGAGGAAAAAAGTGCACATGTGTGCGTGCTTTCGGCATGAATCGGCATTGTACGAACATTAGCTATGTGGTGATTCAATTGTTAATGTAACTGCTGGATTTAATAGATACAGTTGTTCATATAAATGATACTGGAATTGGAGCCATTGTCATTTTGGTATTCCGTTTTAAGTGTGACATTGGGTTAGTCTTAATTACAGGAGCGTTCTAACGTAGCTATAATATGGGTAAATCACGTTTTAAAATGTTCTTTCAGCTCTACTATATAAAGATGAAAGCATTATTAATATTCACGCTGATTGACGAAAAAAGTCAAGCACAGGCACCGCCGTCATCGTCAGTTCGATAATATAAGAGTCATATCCATATCGCTTGTGTATTGTTACTGATATGTTATACTGCCCAGGTTAAGAGGGGCGTCTTTGGTAAGAAGCTAGTGTGTTCTGCAAACTTTTATACGACAAATATTTTACATTATGTACAGGAATGGATTTTATTAAAATCCCTCCTTCGGGTAGCCATTGATTTCGAAGCCTGTCAGTCGCATGCACTTGATATTATCCGTCTTACCCTCACTCGTTGCACGCACACGTCTATATGTGTGTCTGTTTCCTATGTGTACCCAATCTATTTTATGCCTATATAACCTTAATTCCCTTCTGGCAAATTTCAAATACGGCTATAAACCTACAAAAGCTATAAAGTACTATAAACTGGGGTTTATTGCTTCTAAGATTTCGTGATTAACCAGTGAGTGAGATTTATGTGACACTTGTAGCATTATTAAACTACATATTAAGTTTAACAGTTTAATTAGTATGATTTAAATATTAATTAATATACCATGTACATAGTCAGCCATCAATCCCTGATCAATCATTGGCTGAAGTGGCCTCTTAGTAGGAATACGTATTGGTTTGATTGATAGCTCGAGCTGCTCGTAGAACAGTTTGCTTTAGGGAATATAGAAATACGTTCTGAGAATTATAACGTAACGTAAAGGAATAGTTATGTTCAAAGGGATTGTATATTGAGAAAGCGAACAAGTGACGCAGTACTTAGAAAATAAGAAAAGCCTCTTAATTTATGAATGTGGAATTCCAAAAACAGGATTGGCATGATATAATATTATCTAACAGAAATCAAATATAATAAACTACCGAATAATAGGTATATTCAATTATGTATTTACTATATATATTACAACTACGAGTATTATAATTTATCTCTACCCTATTTATTAAATTACATAAATACATACATACATACATAAATTCACGCCTGTTTCCCAGAGGGGTAGGCAGAGACTACGGATTTCCATTTGCTACGATCCTGACACACTTCTCTGGCTTCATTCACTTTCATAACATTCCTCATACACGCTCGCCGGTTTAAGGTGCTCTTAACCTGGCCTTTATCCAGAACGTTTATTAAATTACAATTTACATAAAAGATACTCACAACTTTGTTTCATCTTATTCATTAATTAAGCATGAAATTGATTGCAAACATCCTTTAAAAAGCTCAAAACTCTTAAAGCAAACAACGTATTCTTAACTAACTACATATCTTCCACATCTCTAAGAGATACATGTTAGACCGTTACAAAATATATGAATATCACTTCGGCTAATCTGCACATACTGCATAATACGATTCCGTCTTATCTCCGCGATACTCTTTGAAAGTAACTCTACTTAACCGTACATGTTCGTATAGATATCACAATTTACACCGTCACCCCACGTCGTTAGCGAACTGAAGCATACTTCAAGTACTCAGACTATTTGCATAGTGCACGTCCTTTTCTAATACACTGCTAACGAGCGGGATAGACAATATCATCTGACGTTATCTGTGAAACGCACGCCTTTAAGTGTGGGCGGGTTTGTGAGCCTAGCTTGAATTGGGAGGTATAGGAGACACTTTGATATTGTATGGCGTTGTTACGAGAAAGGCTGAAATCATTATAAATGTCTTGGGACTTGAATATGCTCGTTCAATGAGGTTTAGACATTTGTATTCATTCTAATAAGAACAATCATACGTCTATGACAGAAGTTTCGCTAGCTTGTCTATCAAACACATTGCCAGAATCATGTTGCTACTGAGGATCTTCTATCAGAAATATCTCAATACACAGCTCGACTTGAGAATCGAATATTAAGATCTCTTGAACGTCTACAGGTTTATGTTAAGAAACTGACAGAAAAAATACACACAAACAAATAACGTCGTGGTGTAAACCGCAGGATTAATTTCGCATGTAAGAAAAATAATTGTCACTTCGGTTTAGTATCTTTATAAAATTACAAGATGTCTCATATATATTGGTAGTGATTATGACTTTACGGTAGATGACGTTAGGTGTCTTATTCTTAATAGATAATCCATAATGAACTAAATATATCCAGCTTTTCCTTTGTAATTAGCCCCTAAACAAAGTCCACAATCAAATAACTTTTTACTTGGTTTTATTGGCTTATATTGTTCAAAGCGTGATGCTTTGAACAAGCAAGCCCTGCGTCCTATTATAACAAATAACTCGTGGCGTTAAAGTTAACACTGTTACACTGTTGAAACCATTATAAATTGTTGACTCCTTTAATTAAAATTGATTGTGATGTCAAGATATTTATTTAAGTCTATTTTGTTCTTAATTAATGAACAGTAATATATCTCTTTTAAACATCACTGCGAAGAAACTGAGCTAAGAATCACACTTGAATTAATGCGACGCATTTGTCTTAACTAATGTTCAGCATTTTTCCTTATTACGAATGGCCGCACGATTTAAATAATAATATCAGTTCAATCTCTTTCAGGCTTAAAAAAATATAAACCATTGCTTTGTCGTGAGCTTTCAAAACTTTTCTCTATGAAATTCCTTTTTCTTTTGTCCTGTTCGCGATGGAGGACAACAAAAGGTACACGTTCTTCTCCCAGCACTGGCTTTGACAAATTTAATTTATAGCCGAAGGTTTTACGTTAAAAGCTCAAATGTACGTGTTGTTTTAATATAATGTAGACTAGTTTTTGAAAAGGTGACTGTAGCTGTATCTATATATACCTGAATTGATGGTTAGATGTGTGTCTAATAGGCACTAAATTTCGTGCTGCTAGTAAGACTGTTCTAACTCAAATGCGATGACGAGACGACGACGACGAGATTAGATGCAACATAATCACTAACGTATGCTATACGATCAACGAGGCGCTCCTGTCCATAGCTGACATATTACATATCTGCACATAAATCGATATATGACATAACTTAAAAAACAACATTCACTTGAGAGTAGAAATACATAACTTGCGACTTTTCCGTTCTTTTCCGTAAACACACCCAAAATGTAATATGTATGTTAATCGCGTAAACTTTCTTTTTGCTTTTTCTGGAGCCATGCTTTTGAGTTACAATGTTATTTGTTGCGTCTATCAACTCAGCATCTAATAAGACCGTAATATGCATAAAAAGTTGCATTTGAAATGGATAAAAGCTTTATCGGTTCATAAAGTAGCACATAAGTATTATTAAGCAGACTAGCAACGGTTTTTCAAACTGAGGTCCTAGCGGCCGGATGCTGCCAGACATTCCTACCCTAACCATAAAGCTAGCATATTTATGAGGACCCAACGCCCCGAACCGTCTAGTATATTTACAACTCAGTCTATACTCCCTACAGTTACATATATACACAACTAAATTGGATTCCGCTTGATCCGACCCCAAATTGCCACTTTGAGTAGTCTACGAGCCTTCTTGAGTTTGTATAAGTTTCATTGTTTTGGGTTATTTAGCGGGAATCGGACGGATTGAGGCGGTAAAGTAGGGTTTAGGTTAAGCAGGATTTGCGAGATTGTCCTTTTATGCCTATTGATTGTAGAGAATGAATCTAGTAAAATATCTGGCATATGTTCTAGCGCTCCGCAAAAATAGGTCACTTGGGTTGATTCTAGCGCATTTTCCATTACGTTCTAGTTTATAAACTGCAGTCTAATAATATTAGTGTTCTTACTGAGAGCTAGTAAATGGAAATGGCTCCGTCGGAGAGCTAACATAGTTCTGCCAGAAAGCTAGCATGAAAATATTCGTTTTTATACTACTAGTATTCTATAACAACTTATAGGTATAAGAACATTTATTTTTACAAATGTAAGAGCTGTTAACCTAAAAGGGATTATATAGATATTACGTAAATGAAGGTACAAACACACAGTGACAATAAATCGACGTATGAAAAGCGACAATTTTCGGATCGTTATTCCTATTGTCATCCCGTCATAGTATTTTCGAAGGTCCCTTTTCAATCTTCGGATATTAATAGATATGAATGGAAAGAAATCTTTTAGAGTGATTGAAAAGGGCAGTGTTATTTTTCCTGCGCTCTTCCAATTCATTGATGCCTTTGTTTAAACGATATTGTTTGAAGACAAGCAAGACGCATCCAAGTAGATGAACTATTTTTGGAAGTAAAACATTCGATAACAATATTTTGGCCATCCGCATTTTAATTACGCAGTCTGTGTCTGAGCTTACTTAAAATGTGAGGGTTTATCAATAACAACCATTTTATTGTACTCTAATATCTAGAATAGATACAGCGGCCACGAGCAATTTTTATATTTGCCTCGGATCAATAATGAAGTATGTATCTATTGTCATTGTCTAGTCATTGCCATTTATCATGGAGTGATCTAAGTTTAGCCGCGACATATACGACACAGACGGAAGGTTGATGATGTCACTCGATTAGACTATCAAACGATAGTACTCTATAAACGAAGACCCATTACGTACGTACGCTTAGAGGCCATCTTTCCTTGACACGTTGTATGTAATTTATTATTTATCTTTAGATTATTACTTTTGTACTAAAAGCTTACCACAATGTTTTCTTAAAATATGATTCTCTTTTTTACTACTAAATATTATGTCTGTGCGATGCAATGCAACCAAATAGCTGAAAACTTTTGAGCATCTGATAGCAGGTAGATATAGAGCTTTTACAGTGTTTTACTTGTACACGGTCCTATGAGAAAACTTGAAAAATGCACAAAACCTAAGTGCAATGCCGACTTTTCTTTTTCACATCTTTTTTATTCTTATCTGTACTAGCTTTAGTAACACTGAAATGTGACACACTTTTGAAATAAGCAAAACCTCGAGCTAACGCTCCTACTACGGTCAAATTTCAATTAGCCATCCTTTCCGTACATTCATATTAAACGTCATAATTTGAAGAAAGCATAACAGCAAACCAAGTAATTGACCTGGAAAACAAAAAATAACAGTTCCGAGGAACTGTTAACACACTACAAACTGCAATCTCTATTGCACGGACGGAAAAGTACATGAGCAACAAACAGTCAAAAATACATCAACACCTAATCAAAGCGTACATAATGAATAATTTGGAGAGTTTGCGGCCGTGAGAACAGAACCGGCCGGACGCATAAATATGAATTTAGCAAGTTGACCATCGCATCCTGCTGCTCCCCACGAACAATTTTCGCGTATTATGTACGACCGAAATTGTTCTTTTATAGTCTCGTGACTTGGTTATGAGCTGGCTGAATTATGGAAAAACAGACGCTTGAATTGAACGAGATTTATGATTTGTTTTGTCCGTTACTTTGCCTTGCATTCTTCTATATATTTCAGTCTGAGCTAAACGGTCTTACGTTTCACTACTATTATTCAACTTTACTACTTTTTAAGCTATATCAATTATTAAAACTATTTAGTTTTAAGTTTCCCCGATGTTTCGGTTGCTTTTCAGCAGCCATGTTCACAGGGAGACTATCTCCGTATGAAGTAGTTTCATTTCAATAAGATAAACTGGATCCAAGAATCGTTTGGTACTGTTGTAGGTTTAGTTAAATTATTGGAGAAACCTGGTATCGGTTTATTGAGTTAACGTCACGGCTAAACTACGAAGATTTATAGAATGCGACGGCTAAATTGAAAGGTCAGCAGTGAAATTAAGTTTTCAAGACTTTATACAACAACTTTTAATCCAATTTCGTATGAATGAATGAATGCTGAATGCTACCGCTTTCTGCTTGGTAGATAAATGTTAACTTACATGTTTATGCATACGAACTTTTTTTGTTAAGGTTCTATCCACCGCATCGTCAAGGTTTACTTTATTATCAGGTCACTTGTTATTTTATTGACGTAGTTATCGCAGAGATACGAGGGTGCGTTTTTAAGTTCGCGGAATGGAGGGTATGGAAGGTGGGGAGGGTGCTTGTTTAGTCACTAACGTGTTTAGCAACTAATAATTAGTATATATACCGAGTATTATCATAATGAGGTCATTAGTCTTTGAACTATCGTCCCTCAAGCAACTCAATCTGGAAGAAATTGTGAAGTATGGAGAAAATCGAGTTCCGCGCCGTTATAAAGTTCCTTACCAAGCAAGGAAAAAATGTTCAAACCATTTTGGAAGAGATGTCATCTGTATACGGGGACTCTTGTCCAGGAAAAACCATGGTATACAAGTGGCACAACCTCTTTAAGCAAGGCAGGGAATCAATTGAAGACGATTCCCGGCCTGGGCGGTCTGTTGAGGTCACCACTCCAGATCTTATCGAAAAAATCGAAAAATTAATATTGGACGATGCACGTTTGAAGAAAAAACAAATCGCAGAGATGGTTGGAGTATCTGAAACGACCATTTTCAAGGTTCTCCATGATCATCTCGGCATGACAAAAGTCAGTGCAAGATGGGTGCCTAGAATGCTCACACCGCCTCAAAAACAGAAGCGCGTCGAGTGTTCGCGTGCGTTTTTGAGCCAGTGTAATGAAGACAAGGATGGTTTTTTGGAGCGAATTGTTACTGGGGATGAAACTTGGGTTCATCACTATGAACCTGAGTCTAAACAAGATTCCATGCAGTGGCATAAAAAGGGTACACCACCGCCTAAGAAATTCAAGGTGTCGCAATCGGCGGGAAAGCTCATGGCGACAGTTTTTTGGGACACAGAAGGAATTTTGTTGGTTGATTACAAAGAAAAAGGTGTTTCCATAACCGGAGAACACTACGCTTCAATTTTAGAGCAGTTAAAAGAGGCAATCAGAGAAAAAAGAAGAGGAAAATTGACCAAAGGTGTCCTGCTCTTGCACGACAATGCTCCTGTTCACAAGAGTCGAGTTGCGTTGGCTGCTTTGCACAAGGTGGGCTTCGATATCATTGATCACCCACCTTATAGCCCAGACTTGGCTCCCAGCGACTATTATCTCTTTCCAAATCTGAAAAAAGAGCTTCGAGGAAAGAAATTTTCAACCGATGAAGAAGTGAAGGATGCAGTTTCGGCGTATTTTTCAGAGAAAGACAAAACATTTTTTTATGAAGGTATTCATAAGTTAATTCATAGATCTGAGAAATGTATTAGGGTTTCAGGTGAATATATTGAAAAGGAAAAATAATTTTGTAATATTATTTCATCCCCTTCTATTCCATTCCGCGAACTTAAAAACGCACCCTCGTAATTGATCATTATTAAATAATTAATCTGTTGATTGAACACATCGTTTATGTCGAGCTACTCTGAATGATTAGTTGAGGAAATCCGCTAATATCTAATGTACAGGTAGTTTGCATCGTCCACAGAAACGAGTTGTCTCGATTGATGGACAGATTAGAAGTTGGAGAAATAACTATATGTTCACATTCTACTATAGACATTAGAAAAAAATTGGATATTCTTAATTTTTATTCTGTGGTTTTGTATGTCGTTGACGTAAAACAAGGGTTCCAAAAAGTATGATGATATGACATGTATACTAATTTGATAGTTCTAGAATAGTTTATGTCTTCTGCTATTACAAAATCCACCAGTGTGTGAGGTTTTGGCGTAATGGATTACTAAAGAAATGTATAAATTATATAATAAGAAATATATAATAAATTAGACAAAAACAATGGAATTTATCTAAAGAACCAGTTAAGACACAGTAAAAAGAAAAAACAACACCTCTGTAGTGCTAATTTTTTGCCACTAAACGCCTCACCATTAACGTATAAGTGCATACATACAGGTATCTCGACCTTCAATGTCAGCTCGTTCAGCTTAAAGAATAGCCGATGATATCTCAAGGACGTAATAACATGCATTCTATTGCGCGTTCTATCTATTACATCACACAATGGCGTCTCGGCCGGCTGGCAATGGAGCGGTTACAATAGACGCTCACGAGATATTAGATAAGCTGGTGAGATGTTCAATGTGATTGCCTTTTAGTAGATAACACGTTGTTTGCCTAGTTACTGTTTGATTTTAGTACAGTTTATATTGTTTTGATTTTATATGGCTAGTTTTTGTCTGCGTCTTTGTAGCTGTGGTATCATTGACTTACTGCTTTGATCGTGTGCCTTTAGCTACTAGTCTTCACCAACTGCCTCCTATCCAACAAAGTTTTAGTCATTTTGACAGACGATATGAGAAAAACCTAAAGAAGTTATTGCGTATTAGATGCGAGTCGGTATACGTTACTAATTGAATAAATAAAGTTAATGAGCATAGTAGTTCCTCTAGGGAACTCTATAAATAATCACAAAAATATACTACTTACTCTAACATGTAAATTAGTCCCGACACTGTTGACACTCCAAATATTGATATTTACACAAAATCAAAGGTAATTTACCTTTCATTTTGTTATACAAACATTCAATTACGCACATCTACATAAGCAAATAGTATAAGCGATCGCGAGTTCCCATAAAACCCAAGTAAATCAAATTGAAACTAGGGGACGCTCGGAGAGAAACGCCCTCTAATCGTGTTCGGGATCGTTCGTGCTAACTCGATGAAATTCGTTAGTTACCGGCGACGATAATTTCATGGGGTAGGTGTGCAGACTGACGGTAATTACGTCATATATTGATGGTGGAGGGTAGGCACAGTTAATGAGTTACACGTGTGGTGAGCTCAAGAAGTTGTAGTTAAATATGGAGATGTCACTTCGATATGATGTGATATGGTTTTTTTTTATAAGATTGATTCTTTTATACATTTATTTATGAGATAACTACACTTGAAATAGTTGATAACATGCAGGATAAGCCAATCATAATTTTGTTAATCCAATGTTTTGAAATTAATCTACTTTATACTGTTTTTATCGCAGTTTTAATCCGCATAAGTATTTGATTTCTATGTGTAACATTCGCGTAACGTAAGATACTTTGTAATGCAACTTTGACTATTATGTAGTTAATTAGCACGCCAAAGTTATTATTATGTTATTGGAAATTAATTATGTGTATAATACGATAAAACTGAAGTTATTACTGATTTTATACTTTTATTTGCATATTTTGATTAACAAAAACTTTAAAAAAAGATCTAAGTTAATTTTATTAATAATTGCGTAATTGTCGGATATTGTATTACCCTTCTCACACTCAAAAGAGGCCCGTGCCCAGCAAAGGAACAATTTAATATGGAGCCGATAATATTTGTTTTATAAGGTACCATTCGAATAATAAATAACATGTGCACAAAATATCCATTTTTAATGAAAAAATATTTATCACTACAAAAGCATATTTATGTATACAATACCAAGTGCTTTACGAAACGCCTCGCATATTTTAGATATCAAATTTCTAATTGTGTCAACCACCTGTGTCGGACTCAGATTTTAACATAATGTATCTAATATTATCTAAACAAACGGCGCGCCTGAGCGACTCTGGTAATTGTATACCGTTATCATATTAAGCCTTTGTTACAACCACGTTAAGTGATATGTCGCAGACGGCCTTAGGGCAAAGTCTGTCTGATGAAATCTTACGTGGGTTATACATACATACACAATCCTGTTCATCGGCGGGGTAGGTAGAGACAACGGATTTCCACTTGCTACGATCATGGCATACCTCTCGTTTCAAACACTTTCATTACCTACATTCTTTATCAACGCTCGACGACTTGGGTGCTCTTAAACTGACCTTTCTTTGGATAGTCTTCAGTGTGATCAGAGAACCTTCGCCGAGATCTTCATCTTCCGGCTGTTCCATTACCATGATATTTATAACGTATACTAGTTTGGTGTAGATTCATCGTCATAATATATGCTTACTTGCATTAGTCCACGTTGGTGGATTATGGCCTAATCCTTCACATACTACGAAGCAGGCTGTGTCTAGCAGTAGAACAGTATATTATCAAGACTGAGAATATTATGATGACGTATAGTTTATATTATTCGTAACTCCTGCACTACAGGTACTCAGGTACGCTGTGTTATGGAGGTCTTTACATATATTAAAACAATGTATACAAAGCATGAACCGGGGCTTTACTAGCACCTCTTAGAGTTTTGTTATTGCATGCAGCAGAACCAAGTTAAACACTGTACAGTACTATGCGCCGTCTCTTTTTGACACATGCAAAAACAATGCTTCGAGGAAGGTTGTATATGTGGTAGAAATGTAGTGTATGAGACACCTTAAAATTTTGTTGTAAAATAAAATTAAAATGGACCTGGAAAATGTTCACCTTTATTTGTATCAGCAAATAGGGACTTCAAAACTACCTACGTTACATATTATAAGTTGTTCGCTAGGTTTCAGCTACTAGTGTTTGAGTGTTACATGCAGTAAACCTATATTAGCTTAAACGTTAACTCGATTCCCCGATAGAACGTGTAAATAATCGATATCAGAAGAGCACACATCCAACTCAAATAAACCTAACAAGCGACTGCTACACAAAATCTAAAGGTGAATTACTCTAATTTAAAGTTTTCAACTGATGCGGCAGTGTTTCGTTGTAACAACTAGCCAGATAAAGGCTTTGAGACAAACTACGTTCATTGTACATGTGTTCCACTACTGGCCTTTGTCGCTGTGAAAGTACGACGGCAATTAGTGCTTTACGAGGTATTTTAGTTTAGTACGTTTTACAAGGGAAACTTGTTATTTTGTTCCATTATGCTACATGGGCGTGGGATGTTTAAAGCTATATTCAAAATTAAGACCCAAAACACCGTGTAAGCACAATATTTTTGAGTATATAAGGCCAGTTCAATTCATAGAGGCTTTTTGCAAATGGATGCTTTACATTGAACAGCCTAGGGAGATCATTAGAATGCGACGCCGATTTCTCGTGTTTGATCTCAAGTGTCACCTGTGACTTCCAAAGTTACATATATCTGTATTAAATAGTTAAATAACGATAAAGAAAAATATCGTAAGTTCGCTATAACGTTCTTAAAGAATTCTAAAGTTTGCTAACCCGCACTGGAGTAGTGTGATGAACTACAGTTTAAACCCTTTAAGAAACAAAAGGTTCATGTCCAATATAGGCGCATACTGCTATTTCAGATCAAATCCGCCGAATGATGTAATTGATATTCAGCCGACTTGAAAGCCCCAACCGCAGAACGGAATTGAATGAAAATTGCTTTAGAATTTGCTTGAACCATGAGCAAGGGTATAAGCTACGTATTGAAGGGGTGCGAGCGAACTCGGCTGTACCAGCTAATCTTACGTATTCATTAAGAAAATACCTACACATCGAGGTTTACACAATGTACGGTGAATGAGGAATTAATTCGGCGAAAATAACCGAAGGCTTAGTGCAAGCGTTTTGGGTATTGACATACCCGCCCACACATCCCGGCTGCGGTATTCTTATATCGTCGAGTATTATTTTATGAGATGTTTACCATACCATGTGGTATTTTATTACATTTACTCATGCACACAGATTCCGTTCGAAAGCTTTGTTATTCGGATAAATTACATTTCCTTCGCAAATACTTTCTCTGGTATATTTTTGGAAGCGAGTTTTTTAGTCATACGTTAAGGGTATTTGAATTACGCACATTGAAGTCTACTTACTTATTTAATGATTACAACCTTTATCATTATGCCTTGCGTTCTATGTATTTCTTAGCATTCCTAACCATTATTTTTGCATTCAATTTCCTTAAGAAATTACGTTAGAAACAGTAAAAGTTGTTTAATTCTTAATTTAGTTTCTGCCGCTTTTATCTCATTGTTAAGTGCTAGTTAAATCCTTCCTACATTTCACCCTTTCATTCCAGACGTCCAGAAAGGGGTCTTAATTATTACGTTAATATTGCATGGACGGTCCTGATGTCGACGACCTCGGATGTCTACAGAGTTCCTTAGAATTTCTGATAGAATGCTACGGAAAATATTTTCTTTACATCGTTTTATGTAGGATTTCAAAGGATTTCAAATTTAATTTCTTGAAGTTTAAAGAAATCTTATATTAAAAGGTTCTTGTTGTCACTACCAAAGCCCCCCGCCGCGTCTCTCTATCTGTCTGTTCGTGATAAACTCAAAAACTACTGAACGGATTTTCATGCGGTTTTTACCAATAATCAAGAGGAAGGTGAGTATTATTTGTTTTGTAAAACCCGTGCGAAAGCAGGGCGGATGGCTAGTTCATAATAAGATTATGCGACAGTTCAGTTAGAATCAATTATATTGCCAAATCCTTCTAACGATTAATCTACTAAAACTTGTATGTAACCAAAATACCAAGCAAAACTAATTATACTTGTAAGCTTCAGCTAATCTGTCTGTTATATACCAAGTTAAATTACTTCAATCAAGTCTGAATTTCAATTAGCAGCCATCATTTTCATGTCTAGTTATTGGTAACATCGTCTAATCCCGCTTTATGCTAAGAATTGATTAAACTCGACAGTAATGAGATACAGTTGCTATCTCTAATTATTTTTTTACATGATATCTAATTGGTTTACTCGTTCATTGAATCTAGGTTTCGCTGTCTACTTTCGTACGTTTCATTAGGTTCGTTGTTAGCTACTAACTTGTGCCTCCGTCTTTGTCCGCGTGAATACCACGGAAGTGTATATTGCGATTAAAATGTACTTAAGAGTTAATTTAGGACATGGTCTATGTATGTACCAAGTTTCGTCAATATCATCAAACATCGACAAAATGCCAAGCATCTTCATTTTTTATGTTATTTAGAAATAAATAAATAGCTCATAAATTTAAATAGCTCAGTGGGGAGACCAACAGACTGCAATGCAGAGGGTCTCGAGTTCGAACCCACGTCGCGCACCTCTGACTTTCGGAAGCTATATGACTTTTCGAAATTATGTGCGTATTGATTGACAATTATCGCCTGCTCCGTGCCTCGGAGACCACGTTAAACCGTAGGACCCGGTTGCCATGATCATCTATGGCAGTCGTTATTGGAAAATCAGTGCCCTATTATATCCTGACACTGGTCTAGCGTTAGGGTATCGTTAGCCTTCGGGTTGCGGAGGTCAGGTGGCTGCCACGCTCCGTGTAAAAGCTGATATCCAGTCAAATCCGGTTAGCCTAGAAAAAGCCGACCCCAAGTGCTAGGGAGAAGAATTTTAGTTAAATATATTGGTGATGAGAGAGTTGATTCGCTGAGTATTATATTGACGGTCTATAGGTGCAACACATGCGATTTATGATGATTATCTTAAAAAGACAGACATGTCGCATGCGCTTATAGAAATATGAAAGATTGTATAGTGGGGATACTAGCATACCTTATATTTTTTACCGAATTATCGAAGCTCTGTAAAACGCGGTAGCTTATTGTCAAATAATTGGTTCAACAAGCTTTCTAAAGGTGAAACTAGATACAGCCTAAAATAGAAACTCCATCTCTATTTACGATTAAGGTTAGAAAGAAAAAGATTGTCACTAAATATTTAGTCTTTACGAGTTTTAAACACAACATATCAGAAATGTAATAAAATGGGAGTATGCAGTAAAATTGAGTTTAATAGATCACATTTTCTCGTAAAGGCGCTGTTAGAAACTGTGTAAAAGGTATCATTGGAGACACCTGCGTTCCTAATAGCCGAGAGTCGTAGAAACTCATATTAAGACTACTAACGTACTTCTGATCTAATTATATATTTACTACTTTCGCTAATACACGAATCACTCCAGTTATTTTACTTAAAGATAACATTACTATATATGCCCGCGGCTTCGTTTGCGTAAATGTAGAATAGGTTGAGTTAAAAGCAAAAAGTACTATTACTAATCAGTACTTTTCCTGTATGAAAGGTTATAATAAGGTATATATATATAATAAGGTATGTCCTTTTCTGTTCTTCTGACATTTCGCATACACGTAGAGTCGGTCGAGTAATTAGGGCGTAACAAAGAAACTAACTCTTATTCGTATTTAATCACATACACACAACACCGTCTAGCCCAAACCCAGAGCTTGTACTATGAATAGGTACTGGACAGTGGATAAATATACATATTTCCTTATTTTTTCTAAATACATACATATTATATATAGAAACACCCAGACCAAGACAAACATAAATGTTCATGCACACAAATGTTTGATTTGTGCGAGAATCGAACTCGCTACCCTCAGGCGTAGCAGTCGGTTACACTAACCACTACGCCATCGAGGCCGACAATATTAGTTAGGATTAGGATCTATACTATAAAATAGGTTTAATCACATTATACAGACTCTTGTATCTCAGTTGAACTAATTTGAATATGATTGCCAGTAATATATTGACATAGCTTGTTCTTATAAATTACATTTGTATTCAAATGATATTATGTTCAATGCGTTAGGATACGTGTTTGCGTGTTTCATCACAACCACATCTAGACGTCATAAGTGCTCTGATTTTCCCTCCTAAGCAAGACCAACCACAATAAGCGTTTCATATTTATAACTAATGACTCTTAACCGTCAGTTGCGTAAACTCATTACTACACTGCGAGTGCATTCGCTACGATTGCTTCATTCAAGACAAACATTACTGCCATCGTTTGACTAAACGTATTTCTCCGTGTATTCAGAGCGCAGGAGTATTGACGATAAATTTAGATGTTCCGAATACAACAGAGATCCCAAAGGAATGCCAATCAACCAAACTTTATGACTGGGTCAGGCAAAGATTATGATATTACGGCTGAAATAGATAAGTGTTGTTTATTAAGTGTTTATCTCTACAGTAAGGCTTCTAGTGGAATTAGTATAGTTATAAAAATGTGCCATATAACGTACATTGAAAGATATGTTGTTGAAATTTATTATTTATTTTTTGGTAAAATTCTCAATTTTGCAGTTGCATCTTAACAATTATATTAAGTGCTCTTATAGATATTTGCTCGAACTAGGTTAAACCTATGTTTTGAGCTACAAAGTAATAACATATTATTTTCAATACAAATAAATTTACATTATAATAACTTTCGAAATAGACTGGAAGGTAAAAGTAAAAACGATTAAAATAAGTTAATCTACTTTAAAACTAAATAAGCAACATTTTATTTACAGATTGCAAGTAAATGTATCGTGTCACACAAAAAAAAGCTCAAGTTTTAATATAAATCTCAATTATTTGTTATATTTATTTACACGTGGACATGTTCATATAAAAGCTAACACAACCTATGCTTGATGACCTTTCCAAAGCTTTGAAACAACATATGTATACTGACACAAATAACATCCACGACTCGTAACTTGTATTTGTGTATTAGGAAAATTTTGTTATTGTATGGAAATTGAACCCGTAACATTTGTATTGGTAATAATAATATGAGCATTTAACCACATCTCTCGTGCAATAATTTTCTGTTAGCATTTCCCTCATAATAATTAATAACTTAATAAACAATGATTGTCTGCACAGATGACGTAGTGCTTTAAGTGGTCTCGCCTTTGCCCCTGCGCCGAGTGTTGTGGGCTCGAATCCCACACTGGACAAAACTTCGTGCGATCTACAAATTGTTGTGCCTAGTCTGGGTGTTTTTTGTGTCCGTTGTTTGAATGTTTGTAAAGTCCTCCGCGACACTGGAACTATTCTTAGTGCGATAGTTGTCTATTTAAAGAAAAATAAATGTATAATACCTCTTAACAGCAATCTAGATCGGTTAGAAATCCCGTCGTGTATTTTCAGATTCCTATACTTACACGAACCCTACATACGACCGCACTGGTAAACTTTGAGGGTATTAAGCACTAAAATCTAATTATACCCGTCTATTTATTCCATACCACATGTGGGCGTAGGTAAATACCTGTTTTAACACCAGAATACCCTCAAGGTCATCCAATAATCTCGCACTGACACATAATAACTATTTTTAATTTCGCGCTTCAACTTACAATGTTTGCTAAGACTAATTTTGGAGTATTCGAGGATCATATTTGCCTTTAAAAGTATGGCGAATTAGATACAAGGGATAGTCATTTGTATGATATATAATTAGTTGTTTCGAGTCACGCTTTTGTGTTCTTTGGTATGATGTTTGTGAAGACTGCTGCGGCACAGGGATTTTTTTATTGTATAAGTAAAAAATTTAATAGTTTTGCTATGATTTCTGTAATTTCGATTGGTGTAGTACCTACTTTGATGTTACGGTCGATTTGTATCTATTTAGAAATGTAATAGATATAAATCACGTTTATTGGGACAAGGTTGAAGTGGTTTATACAAATGTGCTGATAGTTACTGGCAAAGGTTTGTTTATCTAGAACGGTGTTTCCTAATTGGTGGCACGTGTGCTCGCTGAGGTACGTGAGGTTGCATCTAATGTACTATCGAATATCCATTCTAAAGCGGGTGACTAAAAAACATTAAAAACTCGTTTACCTACGGATCTTAAGTTTAAATTCACCAGTTGAGCGATTTTTTGAACTCTTCGAGACGTAAAATAATTAGGTCTACCATATTTGCTCTTTACTATTTCGTTTAAACGCCTCGCTCACTGTTTAATCCGTATGATAACATGAAAAGAACTGACAAAATTCGGCCATACCCGTCATAACCATATGCGAAGCCCTATTTCTTAAAAAAATTCTTCCAGTATCAAGTGTTGTTACAAAATAAATATCTCATTATAAAAATGTCAGTCCTTCTCACTTATCGAAATGAACGGTAGACGTGCCTAATATCTCGGAGGAAGTGAACAAAGTGACAAGCGACGCACGTCATCAAGGAAACGGCCGTAGATTGGCCTCGGCGCAGAGGACGCAAGTCAACCGTGCGCGAACAAAAAAATATACACACAAAGTACGAAATTTATTGACAAGCATTGGATATTTTCGTTTACAAACATTGACAGTGTTGATATTTTTGACGTGATCAAGCAAACTTGTAATTCATAAGAGATCAGACAAAGGTCATTTCACATCCATTCGCCAGCTTAGGTTGATGTTATGGGGTCACATCTGGGGAAAATCTATTGCCATCATATATAGAGATATATGATGGCAATAGATTTTCCCTCCATTTGTTTTTCTAAGTATAGTAAGAGTACAGTTCCATGAAAAGTATTTAGAATTACATGCCTGTCATGTAATTCTAAATACTTTCTATTTATAAGAGTAACAAAAGATTTAAAGCATATTTTGATTAATGTGCTTTAGGCTGAATAAATACAGGTCTAAATACGACTCAGTTAAACGTTACGTAAAATAACTTACCGCTAGGTATTCAAACACGATAGTTACTGAAGAACAGTTTTCGTAAATTGAGTTGACAGATTTCTTATTGAACCAAAGCAAATTATCATGTCGCCAAACTGTAGCCCTATCTTTGAAGAAACTTTGTGTCGCAAAAAGTGTTACAGTCCTAAACATCAAAGAGCCTGATTGTAAGAAAAAATTGGGCAGTAGGAAATTGACGACAATGTAAGGAAGTTCGTAACAGTTCCGGTCTCTCGCGAGGTGTTCTAAAATTTCTTCAAGTCCAATAGAGATAATGGAGGAGTGAATAGCTGACGACCGAAAGTGATTTGGGTCTTGGTTTGTGATTCGCCTCGCTTGTTTGAAGGACATACTTAATTAGCCTTCGTTTCGAACAATCGTGAAACATTATTGAAGTTCAAGATATTAGGTTAGCACCAGTCCGTTCGACAAAAAATTTGAAGGGTACTAAGTGCTGAATACTTCTAATTATACTCAAATTGAATTTGATGACGAATGTTTCTAAATAGACGTCAAGCCATTCATTTCTGTATAAATCTTGTTATTTTGGTCTTGTTTGTTTATTGAAAAGGTTTAGCTGTTTTTATATAGAAGAGACTAAATATTATCTGGAAGAGTAAAACGTTTCGTTTCGTATAAGATTAGCCCTGTTTAAAACTGTCTCACTGCCGCGCACGGGCCTCTTTTTAGAGTGAGTATGCTTAGGCCATAGTCAATTTCGTTTCGTATAAAAGGTTTAAAACATGCGACATGTAATATATAAAAAGCTCGCCAGTAATCATACAAATATACTTTGTCCCAAAACTCCGTTGTTAAAATTCTCTTTTATAAGATCATAAATGTTCCTATTGTCGTTAACTGTACCACTAATTAAATAGTTAACATTTATTCAAAATTTTAATACGGTACAATTACCTTATTTTGAAGATGAAACCGCGAACTGAATGAATGCACGCTCGTCTGTGACCGCAAAACAGAATGCAACAAGATAAACTTGGAAAACGAAATGGAGTAATTGGTTTCGAAGTCAGTACGTGCGGCCGTCCGTCGCGTCTGTTGTTTGTAGTACATATTCTGGCAATATTTTGCTCAGTTTTTACCTTTGTTGTTAGACGAACCAGCGGATCATCTGATAGAAATAATAATGGATATCTACAATGGCCAGGGAACACAGTCAACACACAACCACTGTCCAACGTAAGAGAAAGAGGAACAGGGAAAGTTATTACAAACAATTGATCTACTTCGCAGATGAATTCGAGCTAGCATTAACTGTGTAATTCTATTTCCATACTGTTTTTATTAGTCAGCGAAAGGTGAAGGAGTAGGTCAGCAATTAGGAATGGAAAATGTACGCCATCGATAATAAAAAAACATGAAGTCACATATCCAAATCATTTGTATTACAAACGATAGAATAACAAACATAGATTCGTACTTAAAAAATAAGAGTCATATTATCATCGCAGATTCTGTTAGCGATGTGTAATAAAATATCTTAATATATCTGTTGACGTCCAAAAATATATATAAATCATTGAGACGTTACTATCTTAAGAAAATAATGTTTTGCAAAAAGTGCAAATCATACTTTGTACTTCTTAAAGATGTTTTAAATCAGCGATGTGTGAAGACTGATGAGTATTCACAAAAACTGTAAATTTATCTGGTTAAGTGTATAGCTTAGGATGGTATCGAATATATTCTAAGAAGTGGTTCATCGAAGCGTTCATATATCTCTGAATTCGATATATTCGTATTGCGTTTTGGATTATTGTCTTCGGTTTGCCTGTCTTTGATCAAGTCATTTATATGAGCTGACGAATGTTGAGTATAGAATTGATGCGAATGGCGAATCATGTAATAAAAGAAAATAGTATATGTATTTCGTATAAGATATCCAAAGATAGAAAATAATTTATGCATTTGAAACCTAGTGGCAATAAAAATAGGATTTCAGTGATAATAAAAATATCTGTGAATGCGTAAATTCTGCAACATTTGATTAGTTTAAAAATCTAATAAGCTTTTTACTTAAGATTGCCATAAAATCTTAAACCAATAAAATTCACAATTGCGTAACAATGTTCCGAAAATAATTAACCTCGTACCAAAAACAAATGGATCTAATTTATCATTGTTTGAGGGTGCGGTCGGTCGTAGATTTGAATTTCAAATCGGAGACCTCCCTTTTTGACTCAATCGCTCTTGAGAAAAGCGCGCTTTGATCTTGAGTGGAATTAATCCTTTCCTACAATTGCGGTGTTGTTGCCTTCCGGTTCAATTGTGTGACAATTATTTAAACAATTAATATTGTGTTTAACTTGACTTTGCTTTTAGAATTTATCTTTAATTTACTGAGATAATCTCTACCAAAATTATTTGTGCTTTGCTACTCTTTCAAACCGTTTGCTTATAAACAATATTGCTGGTGATTTTATTCGTCTAGATTTCTTATTACCCAAAATACACAAGGAGTGGTTTTACGTCAAACACAATAAGCATTCCACCAGTTCAACGCGCAAACGAGTGCTTACGGATTAATATTAATATTTCTTCATTCGGACTTGTCCTAAAATATTTGCATTAATTTATGCTAAAACCTTGCCAAACTCGAGAAGCTCGTGTCATATTGCGTCAGTAAAGGGAGACAGAGAACAGAATGAAACAAAACCAATCTATTTTGCATTCGATAGTGAGCTCGTTAGTTGTCTGGTCTGTTTGTATCATAGGTATCTGATGACAATACGGTTTGATCGGACGTGCTAGCCCAGCGTTAACGCTCTGTTTGGCATTCATGCCGAGCCGAACGTGGATATCGAATCTGTCGGTATACAGATTTGCGGCTGGTTGAAAAAAACTGTGGAACGTGTTACGGCGAATGTTTCGATACATCACATGTGGAGGCAAAGATATTGATGCACTAGTTAATTTGATACTCTCAAATCTCAACTATCGATACGCATTTGAATTTCGTTTTGACTAGGAATTATAGTAACCAAATGGCAAGGGAGTTTATGAAGGACTAATATTTAGTAGTGTCTAGCTGCAATACGCTGGAGAATAGAAAAGCCAATAAGAAAACAAGAGAAATATTTATTTTTGGATTGGGTCTACTTTTAACAAGTTACATTCAAAATGTTAATGATGTACCTATATTTTTTATCGTCTCTACGTAAAGTGACTGCCTCAAAAGACCAATCTTCAGAAACAATTAGTCAAGTGAGGCAAGTTTAAACTGAGTTGTGGAACATTTGGATAGCTCGCGTAACGGAACATCTTTGTCAATTAAACTTTTCTTTCACTTGTTATACGAAGAAAATTACTTCAATTATTAAAGTAAAGATAGTCTCTCGATGTTATACTTCTTGATTTTTCTTTCGTTTTATTTTTTGCTCTGTGACCTGATCTAGGCATTGTAGTGTATAATAAGTTCATTTTTGTTGTCTTCGTCATCCGCAATGTTGTATTTATGAGTCAAACGCTAATGCTACTTGTATTGTGATACAACGAATAGTGATTCGTTCCATTACAATACAATAAATACAATTTTAAAACCAGGAAAATGCATTTTCGTTTTCCTGGTTTTACATTTGTATTTATTAAATACAAAATCGTACATATTTGTTTGACTATTCTGTGCCTAGACATCTGAAAGTAAACGAGAGAAACAATAGCATATAGATAAGAATGTCGTTTACATTTGCTTTTAATACGAAATTGCTGATAGTATGCTCCCGGAACCAAGTGGCACTGGATTTTGTCGTCCAAACATACTCAGTAACAGCAAGATGGCTAATATTAAATTTCGACGTGTGACCCTATGGTTTTCTTATGGGTTGGTTAAACTATTACACACCCGCATTTCGCCAGCTATGTTTTAGTGCCAGCGTACCTAAAAGGAAACTAAACTATTGCTGTTAGTGAGCCTTTCAAAACAAAATAACGCTCTCCTGATTTACAAATCGAACTTGGAACCATAAGTATAGCGAAACCAACAAAGTAATAACTCCATAGAGGTTTTGACAGAGCTGTATTATAACAGCTGCACTATTTAACCTTTGTTTGCCGTAATGTTACATATCACACAAAAACATAACAAACGTATTCAGTTTGCATAATCTAAACTCGATGACATATTTCTGCGAAACAACAAAATGGGGTAGACGCACATGTCAACATGCCACAGTACCGCTAAATGTCAGCGGTGTCAACTAGGCGCACATTTTAACGGAGCCGCGTCGTTTCGAATGAATGCACTCGTAATCCAGTACACACGTCCGCGAACCTTGTTCATTTGTACGTAAACATTTATTTGTTATGCTTGTTTCGGGGAACATATCTGTGGGCGGAAAACGTTGTGGGGTTGCTCCATTTTATGGGTTTAGTTATACTGTTATCGTTAATTTTCGCTGAGGATGGTGGTTTTGCTACACTGATATTCGTGTTCCAACATGGAGTAAAGGCAATGCGGCATGACTGCTAATATATATAAGACTCCAGTCAGTATGGTTATGGTAGCAGAAGGTATGGGTACTAGTTTCCAATCACGGCGTACATAGATGCTAATACTGTTGAGGCTGATTTATTGGTTGGTGCGGTTTAAAGGATTTTCGGTTCGGTATTTTGTCTAAATAAATATATGACCGACCATACGTTGTTATAAAACTACCATTGGATTGCCAAAAACCATACAGATAGCGGTTTTATATTTATTTGGGGCGATGACTCTGTATATTGTCTACGACAGATGTTCACGATAGGGGTTTAACATGCAATTACCTGGTGACCAATTTAAAAATGTACTACTACGTAATATGGCGTACCTTGATAGTTCACCAGCCTCCTAGATACTATTTAAAGATATCTCTATAATTAAATCTATGTGGTGTAAATGGTCAGTCAGTACAGGAATGCTCTTAGAAATTGATTGTGAATATACGTTGTTAAGTGGCCAAACAAGGCAATTATTGTGACGTCACCAAGCGAGAAGTGGGTCTGCTCACTGTTCCACACATTCTTGGTGTCACATGTCACAGCTACAAAGTGATCTTTGTATTTTATTATGTGTCACTTGATACATATAAGGTCCGATAAGAATGCCAGCATATCATAGTTTGCTTCTTCTCAAGTTTTATGTTTGACTAATATGAATTTTGAGTTACATGGCTATTCGGACGAAACTTGTCCAAAAGCTATCTTCCAAGTTAAGCTTCCTATAATCTAATTATAATAAAGTTGGGTTATGTAGTGCTATGCCTTTATCAGACCAGCTGACCCTAATATTGTAATTTCACTCCACATTTCATACCCAGTGTTACCGACAAATTGTTCCACTACAATCTTGACATAATGTAAACACAGTGCATGTATGTAAATTATTTAGCCAGCTAGCACTTAGCCGTATAACCGAAGCACTCCAAGTTGTTGGCATCTCCTCGAGTGACGTCACAGCCGTACGCGGCAGCCCTGACGTATTTTCATTATTAAGGCGCGCCAAGAGTACTACCAGCGTGCCGAGTGTGCCACGGTCTGGTGTGTGACGTACTTAAGGTCTGCATTCACACTACATGTGAGGTTCACTACATATTTGTTTTGACAGGTTCTTGAGTACCTTCCTGGTATGGCGTCAACGTTTAAATTTTTAGGTCGCTTATCTAAGCTACTTGAAGCGTATGAAGTCCAGTACATCCTGCCGTCGCGCTTTGAAATGCCACGAGTTGGATAAGTTGTATTACCGAAAAAGATACATAAGATCTAGCTCTTTTGCGTTCGTTATGACGAAGGTCCTGCTTGCTAGTGCTTACACTGTTGTAACTTGTCATGCACCGGACATGGATTTTCGCCAAACTATTTTATTAAGCGAGTTTTCTGCATCGTATGTATTGGGGTGTAAACAAAACAGCTGGTTGTTTGCTGTGCGGTAATTTTAATACATTACTCAAACACTCTATCAGAACTAAGTCTAACGAGGAGGCCTCTAGGTACACATATTCTTCCCAACAGTTGTACCGGGAAGTCAAAGCCACATGACCGTTGGTATTATTCAATTAGAGTCGCAAATTGTCCAAAATCGCCACTGGCAAATTGTTATTGTAGTGAATAAACGCCTCCGAAGTCATTATCTTAATTCGCGGATGTTTTTATTTGACATTCATATCAGCGTTGCGACGACCTATCGATTACTTTAGGCTTGTTTATATGTAGACTTTTTAAACATAGCCTGTCTTACCTCAAAAACTTCATCCTAATCAGGTTAGCGGTGTAGCTGTGAAAACGTAATAAATTTGATGTGTGAGTTGTATGACGTATATCAGGTAATAATTCAATGTGATCGTAGGAAATCATCTATTCAAATATAAAAGATAGTCATATTCATTTATATTCAATCGACTCATTGTAGTAAGTAGGCAAGTTATTCGTTACCACAACACACGATATTACATACATACATACATCGTGTGTATATTCCAGACATGATTTCATATTAACGTACAATTGAGTATAATAATACCCTTAATAATGTGTGACTTATAACAAGCATGTGTACGTAATAAAGACGTTCTAAACAACCGTAGCGGTATATTCGATAACAATGAATGAACGTAGTACATTGGACGCGGCGCGCCGATTGGCACGCGGCCAACACCCCGCGGTTATGCTTTCCTACTACTTGTATTGGTACATGTGTACTGACTCAATATTGTTACTTACTAACTTGTGTCTGATAGACGCCAAATAGACTCACCCTCTATTACGTGAGACCTATTATTATCTTATGAAATCCGAGTGCGTGTGACATTTTCTTTTACTTGTAAGGGAAAAATCTCTCAATTTTTTTTATTGGATACTAGGCTAGTACGTTTATTTTAGTGACATAATTAAATAATTAACATAATATAATACACAAATTATTTACAAGAAATATAAACTAAAGAGAAAATGTAACTTCAAAATTAAAAAGCGTCATAATATTCCTCCGCATCGTCGTCAATTGGCAACGTGCCCAGAAGACTGGCAGCATTGTAAGGGTAGGTTTAAACTACAGATTTGCACTAGCTATGATTCTGTTATACCGCTGTGGATGATACTTTTTGCGTGCTTTTCCGGGTAAGGTGTGTGTGTTAAGAGGCATGTTATGCTACCGGCATATACCCTAGAGGGTAGGCACTGGTACGTTGTGTCAGTACCTCAAGTAGCAATTCCTGTTATTTTTTTACATTTTGCCAGGTCCATGTTCTTTTCTCTTTGTTACTAGTCTAATATTTACATTTTATTTTATGTGGCTCCTTGTCCCATTATTTTATCGATACAATTTAACTGCAAATGGTTGGGCATGTCATTGTTCTAAGAAAGCTTGACTACATACGCAATCATAAAAGGTAAATTAATCATTTAATAACAGATAGATACTTTTACATAGCGTTTGGTGAAATGTTCATATAGGAATAAAATCAGGTTCTTTCAAATAGAGAACATTTAGTATTCGCCATAATTATGAATCATATGTCTGGGCGTTTGTCCAGGAGATAGGTGCTCAGCGCAGCTGTTTACAAAGCACCGCGTAATAAATAAGATTGTATAAATCGGCGAATACGAGTCTACCTTTTGATTAAAGTTGATCACAAAAAAGACAGCTTTTACTTGTTGAATTTTGATCAATGCATTCACAAAGTGATTTATACAAAGTAACAATACATTTAGTATTAAATATCGCTTTAAACATGTACAAAGCTTACCACATGGAGCATAAAGGTTTACGATTTCATTAGATGCAAAAGGCGAGAGTTCAATGGCGACGTGCATTGTCCGTCAATAATCTCGCGATTTAGCCACTTCAATAACTTCATGTTAGCAACCTAACACCGAGCTAAAATACACCTAAAGCCTTCAATATAAGGTCTTAAGTTACATAAATAAGAAGACTATTTAGCTGACTAATGTAAAATACATCTTAGCGTCGTATAAATAAGTTTTAAAATAGTATAAAGCGCATAAGATGATAGGAAGTTAGTATTTAGTAGGTAACGATTGTGGAGAACGTAGGTGGCGATTAAAAAAAGAAGGGCCATGAGTTTCTTGCCCGTTCTTCTCATGAGCCCTACACCCTTGCTTTACTGAACGTGGCGACAAATGTAAATTCTCAGAAAAAAAATAGTTTAATTAACTATGACATCCATAAGTGTTACCTTGTAACCTAACAAGAACAATTTTTTTTTTTTGTATTTTGTTTGTAGTATAATTTACGTGAGGAATTTGTTGGCTTGCAGCCATTGTGTGATTATGTTGCCTTGGTATTTGTTGGACACGTGGTGTTGCTTGTATATGGTGGTTTGCGATTGTATTGTATATGGCATAGCGGTCGTTAAAGTGTTTATATTTAAAATGTCGCGATTCATAGGTATGACGAGATAAAACGTCACGTACACAACGGTGATAATGTTAATTTTCACTTACGCAAACAAGCTTTCTTTCTTATGAGTAAATCCTACATACATTCATATTCTCACGCTTATATCTTGGAAGAGCTAGTATGTACTACACCCAAATTTCGCGCTGGCTACTGTTTTATGAACTACGTAGTAGAGTGCCGCATATTGCCATTCACCGGAAACAGTTCTAGTTTTTGAAAAATGTTTTCAATAAACTTAACTACACTGCCCAACCTGGTAATTGAATACGGGAAACCAAAGAGCCAGTCTGCGTAAATCCTAAGCTACAACAACATACAAATTTATATACCAACATTTTACTATGTATAATAATATGTAGTATATGTATCGAACCCGTGGCGTAGGTATAAACCGTAACGCGTACATATTAGGTATTTCAATATGTGTGTTTGACATGAGTGATATCCAACAGGATAAAGAAGTCAACTTGACAGCCACAATAAAGTTACCTGCATCGTCTTTACATTACTGTCAGGCACTGACGTCGTTTTCTTTTATTTATTCGTCTCTGTGAGAAGCGAAGTTCTCACTTCTAAGGGTCTTTTACCCTTACAATTTAAATAGTCGATTAGTGTAATTTTCAAAGGACGTTAGCTGCAGCAAAGTTTTGGAAAATACAAAATGTTCTGTTTTTAAAATCGCATTCGAACGTATTCCAAATACAATTTTATAAAACCAGAACATTTCATAATTTTTTCATGTATATCAAATATGCCTGGAAACAACAACAAATATTTAAAAACAACGCACAACGTTTTCTAACAAAACAATAAAAATATTGTTTTATTTTTTATCGTTGTATTTTATTCAGGCAGTGTTTTTTAGTTTCTGTACCATAAATGCTGTAATACAGATAGAACATATTTCAGGCAAGCTAAGTGCAAACAATATATAAAATCCTATCAGAGTATTCTTTACTCTTACTTTTATATTCTATACTTCTTTACACTTTACATCCGCGTAAATGTAGTGACAATGTGACTACACTAATGCCAAGGCGCGTAATTAGCTTACTAGAAAATTTCTACTTTAAAGGAATCTAATGTACGATTTACACAAAGCGAACGGCGCCGGAGCGTAGCGCAGCGCATCGCAGCGGATGCGCGAGCATACGCCAGTAGCCGGCTGTGTCCGCCCGACGGCTACAATCTGCTGGAACCTGGGCGCAAATGCGCGCATGCACATGTATCCGATCATGTTCACACAAAGAAATTAGCTAGTAATGATGCACCCGTTACTCATAGTAGTCGGTACCATTAACTGTTGTTTTTATTACAAAGGCTTTTTATGACCATTCCACGGATTAACTGCTCATTTTTGTGTCAACTGTTATATCGTTAGCGTAAAACTGTGCTTATGGATATGCAGTTTTTTTTTATGTATGGCATTTTGTTTACGTCTAGATATTCTGGGGTTTTTATTGGAAGTTGTGTGAGCGAATGGATGACGCGATGGTTATATGGCCATCGTAAAATATGTAATCTATAGATAGTTGTTCAGATTCTAGTCGGTGTTTGTTCCGGTTAGGAAAATTGAATAGTAGCTTAAATATTTTGAAAGTAAAAGTGGAGTATTTCTAAGCCTTAATATTTTGTTTACTAACTTGTGACTTAACAATGAAGCGACGATATCATGTTTTGTTGAGTCGTTCTCAGTTCTACTAAGTTTTACGACACGCATACTTTTGAAATTTTTCATACATATATTGGATAAATTTGGTTACTGTTTGATTTATTTTAAATGGTGCCTTTTTAAGCCACTCCCTTTACGCTCAGCGTTACGCAAATAAGTTGCTATATTTAGTCCACTCTTGAAATAAACCTCAGTAATTGCTGCGGAAATCCTCTCTCCACGGTTTATTTAATCCACATTTGTTTCGGGCGGGTCCCATGCCAACACCAATGTTGCGGAAAAGCACCTACCTTCAAGGTCTACTCTCGTAAGCTGTCATAAAAAGTTCAGTCTAAATATGGATATGTCGGCGTTCACCGTCACGGCTTTGTTTTCTAGACATTTGGATTTAAATGAAGTAACACTTTTTGTAGGTGCCACTGCCAGACTTACAAAATCCATTTTAAAATATTTGTTTGTGAACCGATTTTAGTAATGCTATCACCATTGATAAGCTATATTCTTAAATAACATAGATTATAAACACAATGCTACAAGGTACTGGAGCTAAGCTGTAATTAAATAGCTTAAATGTAGATGCAACTGTGATGGACGGCTAGTTTAGCATAAAATAAATATGTTCGATTAGTAGAATAAGCTAATGCCTTCTTTTAGAATAACCAGCAATGATACAAGCTGATGATATCCAAATTTACTTTATATGTTTTAGCAATTTAAAATACAATTAATTAACACAGGATGGATAGGATTCTTTAATCTTGCTTATTGTTTATAAAATTAAGACATCGAAAAAGATAATTTGATCCTTAAAAAAATATTTAGCTTATCAGCATTCCCTTGTCCTGTATTATGGTTTAGCATATGTCTTCCTGTTATATTCCCTCTCATTTTGGCCACGTCAATCTTTACATAATACGTTCATCTTTACTCAAATTTCCTATCTTCATAGCCTACTATAAATCCTTCGTGAAAAAAGAAAATATCAAACACACGTGATACAAAAACATTAGCTTTTGTATTATTGTTATTTTCTCTATATACCAGCTGTTGTATAACTAAGTATAATACGTTAATAACTACTTGCATTTACAACGTTTAGATATTATCAAACGGAGGCCTTGAATTTCACACTTTTATCACGGCAGGTGCTATATCTAAATTATCAATGTGCCATATACGGGTCTTAAGGTTTTAACAATTTAGCCACCGAGGAAAATTCTACTTCAAGGAGAATCGAAACGTGGTTTTGGATTGACTAAATGTGAATGGTATCTGTCGATAGTTCGCTGGATGAGACGATCAAGGTTAACGGTTACCTCATGTTTTATAACTGACTGTTGGATTACACTTACTCGTCTTTAAGCATATATCGCGATTAGACATGTTACTACTAAGAATAGAGACCGGCTCACACTTCCATTCCTTTCATCTCTTCTTTGATTGCTTGCTTAAGACAATGCACAAGTGATTCTTTTGATTTGTAAACGATCATAGGTATATCATTCATTCGAATGATTACCGTCAAACGAGCTGTATAATATTCACACATTATTTCACAGGTTTGGTACGAAAAACGAACTATATTGTGTTCCTGACTTATACAGGGTGTCCAAGAACCTGGCGTCCAACTGGATTCCCACGATGCCCCAAGTTCTAACAGTACTCAGAAAAATATTTTAAAAAATCCACCCCATGTACTTACAGAATTATACTGATTTCAAAAAAAAAGGGGAAATGAGCACCCTGTGACATACTTTTGAATGCTGTGACTGCTAATGCTGATAATTTCGATATTTCTTGGAGGTTTTGTAATCTAGGGTATTGCTGTGTCTAAATAGAATGTAAAAATAAAGTACTTATTGTACCATTTTAAAATAAAATATTATTTTAACTAAAGGTGATATGGAAAACTATTGAATTTCGCAACTTTGACCGACTGTAGTGTAAAAAAAATGTACCAAAATAGTATGGCAAGTGACGTCAAATTTTGACGCGTTTATTCCTCTTTTTAAAAAGGTATAATACTTACACATTAATTTGAAAAAAAAAATTTTGATAATATTTTTACTCAACAACCCAATTTTTACGAAGTGCCTACCTACTAACGGTAACTGTCGGACCCTTTCTTATCTTAGAAACTGTTATGTTACTACTATTATTTACTTCGGTTCCAAGAGTGAGCAAGAAGGAAATACACACAGGTAGATGGGTTCCCAGTAGAATAAAAGCAAAGAATGTTAGTTTAAAGATATTTTATTACAATAAATGTTCAAAATGTTGACCACCCGCGGCAATACAAGCTCTCACTCTCCTTAAAAAGGACCGCTTTATGTTTCGCGAGTAACTTTTTTGACGTATCACCTGCACTGCTTGTGTTATCTTCTCACGAAGGTCAGCGATGTCATTAATGGGCTTCGCATAAACGAGCTCCTTCATAGTTCCCCAGAAAAAAAAATCCAGCGGATTTAAGTCAGGTGAGCGGGCTGGCCACGGGATTGTTCCTGATCGCCCAATCCACCTGTTCGGGTATTGCTCGTCCAAAAACTCTCTAACGGATACGCGAAAATGTGCTGGACAGCCGTCGTGTTGGAACCACATATCTGGTGGGGTCTCTTCTAGTAAGTTTGGCAAATCATTTTGAAGAAAATTTAAATATGATTCGCCAGTCAAATTCTCGGGCATCTCAAATGGACCAATAATATTCCCACAGAGAATACCGGTCCACATGTTCACTTTGAACCGGTACTGGGATCTATCTTCTCGCATCAAGTGCGGATTTTCCACATGCCACTCGTGCAAGTTGTGTAGGTTCATGTAGCCATCCTTCTTAAATGTAGATTCATCTGACCACAAAATTTTGTCGATAAAGTTTTCGTCTTCTCGATGTTTTTGCAGGATTGTTTCACAAAACGCGACTCGGCTCGGATAGTCTCGAGGTAAAAGACTTTGCACTCGCTGTACGTGGTACGGATGATATTCTTCTTTTTGGAGAATACTGTGTGCTGTGCTCTTCGGTATCCCCGTATCAGCTTCTATTCCTCGCACAGAGATGCTTGGATTTGCCGACACCGCCTCTAAAACTTCATCGCGTATGAAGTCATTTACGGGTCGTCCTTCACCAGCTACTTGATTGGGGAACCGCCCGTCACATAGTGATCTGTGCACATTAATGAAAACTCGATGGTCGGGATATCGCGTAGCCCTCGGATACCTTTCTCTGTAAAGTCTCGCTGCAGCTCGTCCATTACCTCTACATTCTCCATAAATGTAGTGCATATTTGCGTATTCTTGCGGAGTGTAGGTCGCCATGGTAGCACACACAAAACACAAACTGTCCAAACACAGGCAAAGGTCGTCGTAAAGAGTTCGTTTCAAAGTCCAGAGCACAAAGAGTAATCGAGTCCAATAAACAAAGCTTTAAATCGTAGTACGTGATCAATGGTAACAATAAGAGAGAGGTGCGTAGTAACGGCAGGAGGCAGTGACGCGTACTGACCGTACTGTTATCCTAAATAGCACGATCCCAGATAGCGTCACTATCTATCTCACTCGCACCTCTAACCTTTTTCTCCCTCACTCTTACCTGAATAATGGGGTACCATAAAGAAGAACCAGCAAATCGCAAAGATAGTTTCTGTCTTGCTCCCTCCTGTTGTAATAACGAATCACTATGGTGAGATGCATGCACATACCGTCCCTTACGGTCTAACCTGTTTTTTGAGAGGCCTGTTGTTATTTTTATGAGCATACAACAGTAATTCTTTAGAGGTTAGATTCAATTCGTCGTAAATTTTTCTTTCTAAGAATTCTGTAAGACATCGTAAAAATTGGGTTGTTGAGTAAAAATATTATCAAAATTTTTTTTTTTCAAATTAATGTGTAAGTATTATACCTTTTTAAAAAGAGGAATAAACGCGTCAAAATTTGACGTCACTTGCCATACTATTTTGGTACATTTTTTTTACACTACAGTCGGTCAAAGTTGCGAAATTCAATAGTTTTCCATATCACCTTTAGTTAAAATAATATTTTATTTTAAAATGGTACAATAAGTACTTTATTTTTACATTCTATTTAGACACAGCAATACCCTAGATTACAAAACCTCCAAGAAATATCGAAATTATCAGCATTAGCAGTCACAGCATTCAAAAGTATGTCACAGGGTGCTCATTTCCCCTTTTTTTTTAAAATCAGTATAATTCTGTAAGTACATGGGGTGGATTTTTTAAAATATTTTTCTGAGTACTGTTAGAACTTGGGGCATCGTGGGAATCCAGTTGGACGCCAGGTTCTTGGACACCCTGTATATTGTTTCCGGACAGAAAAAAGTAAACGCGGATGATATTTTTAATATTGCAATCACATCCACTTACTTTCTTTATGTCTTTTGCTTTTAGATAATACAATTTGGATTGTTCCTTACGTAGTACTTTGCCAAAGCTAATAGGTAACTCACAGCATATATACATTAATCTTATAAGGCCCATTTACAATGGAACGTCTATCCCTGTTTATTCGCTAGATAAGACAAAAACTGCTATGTTAGGACTACACTTGATTTAAGTAACAATTCTAAAATTAAACAATATTTCTAGAAATTTAGAGTTCTCAGTTTGTTTACTATGTATCCTAACAGCATGGTATATTAGTTAAAGCTTTGCTCCGTACATTTTATTCCCCAACTAATCTAATAAATTACAGCAGCCACCATATTTTTCGCTCGTTTAATCTCGAAGCGCCTAAAAACGGTGAACTTTAAACTCCAATCTGGCGCATGACGCTGTTGGAAATTTATACCCACTTAACTGCTGTTTTGGCAAGCTTCCGGACATCTGTATGTACCCAAGCCACGGATACGTTGCCTTGTAGCTAGTCTAGTTTGGAAAATAGGTTGATACAGTTTTGTTTGCTAAAAATATGTTTTGTACCCCTGCTAGCTGTTTTGCGGAACTTCGTACGGATAGTCGTTTTTAATAACTTGAATACTACGCCACTTATCGAAGTTTACTATATCAATGAACTATTTCGGTGAAACATGCATGGTGTTAATATATCTTCGATCGATTAAAAAGTTCCAAAATTATACGATCATTATGCTAATTGTCCTGCCCACGGTTTTGACCGTATGAATCCTACGGGCACGCATTGTAGGGATTGAAAGTATTACATGTTTAACCCGGACATGGTTTATACATGTGCTTTCATTCCAATCCGTTTAGTGGTTCAAAAGTTATATTGCGTAGCAAATATCTAAAAATCTTCATAGTCATCAATCATTTGTAATAAGTAAATTTATAAATACAATATAAAAATGGTAGGCAATAAGCTAGGCGATGATGGCAAGCGGCAAACGCCTTACATCAGACCATTTATCAATTTTGGGTGTACAAAGAGCTATTTGCAATCAGCCCATCTTAAGTCTGTTCGATCTCAGTTTTAAGGTCGCAATCAGCTTCGTAGTCCCATAGTTAGAGATATTTAAGATATCCAACTTAAGTTTAAATACAATTTTCTCTATTTCAATAAACAAAGAATACCTTTCGTAAAAGACAAAATGCAGACAATGCTAGTCTGAAGTCTGATAGAGACATACTAGGCGAGCCAGTCAGCGGTTTTCTAACGCGCTTACCACTGAGAACAGGTTGCATTAGGTTTACAAAACGATTCAAGAGTTCTTTAGATGTGTGTCTATTTTATGTACAGCTGCAGTCAATATATCTTCTCTATTTATATGATGAGTAGATTAATTTAAGTAAAAAAAAGAAGTAGACGACAACTACATATTTAAACGCATTTGAATAAAAAAGGAACCAATTGTTTAATATCAGCCCTGTATTAAACTGTCCCACTGCTGGGCACGGGTCTCTTCTCAGAGTGACGTTTGTAGGAGGAAGGGTTAGGCCATAGTCCACCTCACTGGTCCAGTGTGGGTTGGCAGACTTAAGATATATTTAAGAACGTTATGGGAAACTCTCAGACATAGGTTTCCCTCAAGATGGTTTCATTCACCGTTAAAGTTAAAATTAATTATATTTATACATAGTTATATAAATACTTCTTCTTGATCATAGCAGCGTAAATAAGAGCGCCTGAGGAATTTGTAAAATATTGATTAACGCCATGGGATTGTTTAAATTTTCCCTTAGGAAACAATCTATTGTAACACCTACAGTTTAGCCTAAATATTGCTAGAAAATAAAGAAATATTTATTTTTGGTTGAATCATAGTTTACCTGACGCTCTCTGTATTACGATCTATTGTAGTTTAACAGTTATGAAACATAGACATTTATGTAGTAGATACTTCTAACAATGCTTATTTCCAACATAGTAAACGTAAACAAGTACAGATTTTCATTCAAATTCCGTCGTTATCTAGAGATATCTGTAGGACTGTCAAGTAATAATGACCTTAATTAAGAATGCCGCCTACGTACCTTTGGCACTGTTGTGTGTATATACGATACACAGTGTTGTTAATCTTATAAACGCGTTTGGATGTTTAATGTAATCATTGTTTATTGTGTTATGGATGGATTGGAAGTATATACCTCGGTTCTGCGAATACGACGATTGTTTTGGGTTCGAGTTACGTTCTTTGATAATATGATTAAAATTGTTGTTTTTGGATTCGGTATACTTATTACGGAGTAGTAAAACTTACTAAACTAAAAATACCGAAGTGTTTATCTTTGAGTTAACTTTGATGCAAATATTTTACCTAAAACTGAAATTGTATTCTGTTATTATTAGTAAGAAGTTAACCAAAAATATACTTTTCGCTATAACTTAATAACTTATAGGTATACAGTTATTTTAGTCCAATTAAAATATTTTGAAAGAAAGAAAATAAAGCTGTTATTTGAAACGATTGGAAGATCAGAATTATATTCCATAATATATTTTTAAAAGCTTTAGCAAGATTAGATACTATTTATTATATTATACTACAAAAACAATGGCTTCGGACTATCCATGATGTATAATAATGTATGGCTATAATTCGTATAATTGACACGGTAAGTCTATTACAGGTATTATAGCTAATTGCAGGTTCTTATAAACCATAGTATAGCAGAACAAATTACCATAATTCTTCATAGCAGGCAACATTGCAACTAAAAGCCTTTTCAAAAAAAAGATCGAACTGAAAGAATCCAAGGGTAGAAATCACTTGTTTTTTTTATTTTTGCTTTTTTGTTTCCCGTCGTCTATGTCCATACGAAGTGTCATCAAAACCAAATAAACCTTTTCAAAAAGGGAACTAGCTGTCAAATTGACGTCACTTACTTTTTTAATTCATACTATGTCAATACTCGACTTTTAAACTATGGTCATACGAAATTCCATCGAAATCAAATTAAAATCGATACATAAAGAAGAGTTATTTTCGCATATGTATCTATGTACGAATTTAAATTGGAATGCTATTTTGTATGTTCGGTCATCGACTTGCTACTGAAATCGTGTCTGTATACTGAACTAGACGACGATCCTTTACTGAACACATTGATCTGAATTATTGCATACTAGAATTGGATACGGCAATATTTTATGTGTCTACGTGTTGGACTAACGAACGCCAACGTTGGCATTGGCTGCATTGTTGGTGCATTACTTAAGCGCTCGCCTTCCGAATTACTCATGTTGGTATATGGTGACAAATATTTGTGTTATCTACAGACAGTCATTAAAAGTGATGACGCATATAATGTGCCGGTTATTGCCGTATTTGTATGAGTATAGCGACTATTCTATGTTACTGGTAGACTTCCTATATTACAGGACCTGAGCTATATTTAAAATACCCTGAAAATAATAATAATAAATAAACTTAAAATGGCCATATGCCCGCTACAATGTTTAATATTGAGTGCTGGAGGGCCAACATGTTCCTTTATGCATGTGGAAAGTATTAATGGATATATCACATCATTGCCACCTGATTTGCAGCTTGGACGGGGTCCAGAGCGCTTCAGATATTTCCCAACCGGATTTGCACCTACTATGTAGGTTAAATTGGTTGAAAACTTATAGTATAAAATGATAGCGAGCACATTTCTAAGTATGTGCTACTTATTATACCTAATTATAGCCACAGAATCAATTTATTTCCTTTTGTATCTAAGACACCAGGGTTCAAACATGCGGTATAGTGAATCAAAAACTTTTGATGTAAAATAAACACATTTACAAAAGTTGTATCAACTATAATCTCAGAGTTTACCTAATGTTTACTGAATATACATACGTACTTGTAGTACTTCCGTCATGTGTCACTCGTCATGAGTTTTATTTTACAAATAGTAGCATCGAAAGGACCTAGTTTATTATAGATATACCTAGATATCGACATCCGAGAAATGGTACCATTCTGTCGTCCTATTCTGTCCTAAAACTACTCATCGAAAATTAGTTATAAAACGCTGAGAGCTACAAAGTTTTAGTACTGTACTAAGACAAAAGAAATTACAAGACAGACAGCCCTAACCCTCTTAAACAATTTTCCTTTAGTCAGGAACAGGTACCGAATAGTAATTTTTCCCTATTGTTCTTTATGTTAAGCTTAAACCGACCGATGTTAGACACGTTTGACCTAAATTTTTTCTAAAATTGTTTAGGCCCCTGAGATCTCGTGAAAAGTTTTTTTTGCTTGTAAGTACTTGACGTAAACGTAATGTTTATTATAATATTACTTTATATGTGTGTAGGCGTCTGTGTTTTTAAGGGTAGTTGTCAAAAGTTATTGGTTGCAGAAGTAGAACAAAATATCACGATATCTTTTCATAACGTGAGCGGCAGTAATTATATAGATATTTTTCGTATTAGTATGAATTTATTGCAGCAAGATTGGCTGCCATACTTTAATACAGATATAAAATATAATTATTGAGGAATTGTTAAAATCTCGATTTTCATTGAACAGTCATATAATAGCTAATATAATGATGTTAGCTAAAGACAGTTTGACGAAATAATCATGCACTCTAATGAGAGTGCATGATTATTTCGACAAACTGTCTCTCAATATAATTTTATCAATATATTATATCCATGTATATATCTTTCTCAATAAATTATATCCATGTATATATCTTTCTCAATAAATTATATTCTAAATGCCACATCCATACATTGTAACCTCGGCACTTCGCCGGATTGCAATAGTAATCAGATGCAAATAACGAAACGTGTTCAATGCAGGTGTACATGCGCTCTTCATGAATGACAAGCGTAAATCTACCTATCTCTCTCTTGCCAATAAAATTGCATAAATGTTAAAGAGCTAGCTATATGTATGTATAACCCCTTTAACATGTAAATTAAAAAGAGATACGACTATTTATTATTTATTGAAAAAGTATGTTATTAAAGATTTTTCTTATGTAAGGAGTACCGTACCGTTTTTCTTTACTTCAATGCCGTAGGGTATTTTGTTTATCTTACTTTATTAATAAGAATCTTTCCTTTGAAAATGTATCTTAAATTATGTTTTGTCTGAACATAATAATATGTTCGCATTATTATAATATCTACATACATATTTTCCTTTGAAAGATCATTGTAATAGACCGACCGTTACATTTATCATATAATTGTCTGACGGGTACCCGTACATCAATGATTCAAGCCCTAAGGGGTATTCGGGTTAATTCACCAGGAAATCAAATTGATAGGAATATTTATTTACTACTATTCATTCGCCATGCAATAAGCGTCAATTCTAATTGATTATGTTAGTTTTTGAATTGAACTACAAATACCATCCATTGTCCCATTAAGTGACGTCATATTATCATTCATGGCGTTTACGCCCTTTGATGTCTCAAGTATTTTTATTGATTTGCTTACATACTCACGCCTGTAGACCAGAAGGATAAGCTGAAACTACTGCTTTCAACTCGGTACGATCATATCCTAACAATCTGGCTTCAATCACTATAATCACGTACGTTATACATTTTTCGCCGCCTGGCCTGCCGCCAGAGCGTCTCTGATCTGGTCAAAGAGTTTTATGCAATGTCAAGTACTAGATTTTGCTTGCTTCGCTCGCATTAATCTAGGTTTATTCAATAAAATTCTATTACTTAGAAATAGTACTTTTTTATCATATCCTCCTATGCTCATTTCTGTACCACCGACAAAGTGTATGTGGAATTTCATAATGATCGGTCAAGTAGTTAAGATGTAAAAGCAAATATGCTTTAACTTTTGTAACTAGTACCTTAATATTGTCTTCTGTTTACGCGAATGTTATTCATTGAAATTAAACTACTACATACGGATTTTATCGCGTTGTTTATTTAACACTGTATCTATTACATAATTTGGAAAACTGTTACACTACTACTACTACTATTGAATTTTACTAATTTTTATGCTAATAAAATTATTAAAACTATTTATATTTAGGTTTACACTTTCCCTGACGTTTCGGTTGCTTTTCAGCAGCCATGGTCACGGGGAGACATGATACAGTGATAATAGATACAGTGTTAAATAACCAACGCGATAAAATCCGTATATTGTAGTTTAATTTCAATGAACTAGTATTTTGTTTAATAAAACAAGATACTAGTACGCAGATATTAGTTAAGATTTAAAAAAAATCAAGTCCCACTTGTAACGTAAATCTCGACTAGGTCATAGCACCCAATGAGGTAAAACGCATTAAACTGCATACGTTGTGGACTCAGATCACGTAGTTCGAGACGAGATATATGTATGTGACGTGCACTTGGCAATGCATACAATGCTTTGTAGCTATCGCTAACATCATAACTTCACATAACTCTATATTTAAGAACAATATAGAAAAATATAACTTAAGCAGTTGTTTCATAGAATTAATTTGGAAATAAACATTACAATCGCTCTATCAGGTTCTTGACTTTTTAAAGGATTTACATAAATTCTACACAAAATAATATTATTGCTTTGTCTACACAAAGCTTACGCTTTTACTGTTATACAATAATATGATAAATAATGAACTTCACTATGGCACTTTGGCAGTCACTCGCCACCGAAAGCTACTAGCTAGCTTCATTTATATAATTAATAATAAATATTAACGCGATCATGCTCCGTATTTACATAGCTTTTTAAAAGGTTCCAAGTTACTCTTAGGTTACACCAGCTGTGGTTAGAAGCAAACTTGATGAAGTTTGCTTGTGACCACAGCCGGTGCAACCATTAAAGTGATAAACATCCTGAAGGGATGTCTTCAAGGAGTTTGAAAGACCTTAAAGACGTTTAAATAAATACGGTCGACTGGGACGGAAGACTTTTAAGGCAGGTTTAAAGGTAGTTTTTCAAACGATTATAATACTCAAATATTTGTATAACTACTGACAGTATTTTGGTTTTCTCACAGTTAGGTTTATAAACTCTCTTCCTTTCATAGAGGCTTTGACATTCACATGATTGTTCGATATTTTAGAATTTATTCCCAAACGCGAACCTTTAAAAGTAACAACATGTATACATTCTCAACTCATGTTTAAAATGTTATACTTCAACAAGCTGTGTTGTATTTTTCTTGTGTTCGACACCGGTTTCATATAATATACATCAAAGATATCCTTAGGGTGCAATGATGTAATGGCTGCACAGGCAATTTCGTGATCGCTCGTTTACTCACCTATAACTGTACTCACGAGAGTAAAACCGGCTATGTTATATATGACACTTTTTTGTAAATTGCGCGGTTCTCAGCCGTTTTTTATTTTCGTAAATAAAACAATGTTTTACGTGAATGATTGGTATCACGGTACGGCTCATAGACTTTAGCATTACCATGGAGACATCAAGCCGCTGGTTTTTGTATCCTTGGCTTTGGCTAAGTCCAATGAGTGGCTGTTACCACCTGCCGTCAAAAAGGCCGATGGCTTGTAGGTATTACGAAACAACAAGACATTGTATTTTATTTAAACGTAGTCTACTAAACAACATATCATCACAAAGGTAAAGGTAAACGAGACAATATTGATATTTTTGTGTAAACCTTTTTAATTTAAACCAATAATGACACGTGTCTTCTAATACTTTTCAGGTATCGTATGTAGTTTAATCATACGCAAAATCAAGATACATCAAATTAGTGTAAGAAGCGCCGGGTCAAAGGTAAAACCAACTAATTCGTATTCTTGTATAAGTTTTGTATCCAATTTTCAATTTCTTATCAATATTCCAACTAACTAATAAATAAACTATATAATAATTAAATTGATTATTATAATATATTTGACTAAAAATTATCGAATTGTCCCCTTTCATGGATTACATTTCTAGTTTTTATTTTTGTGTAGAAATGAATATAATGGTAAATTTAACTTGAATTTTAAATTGTTACTTGAAAATTTAAAGTAGCTTATTTGGTTTTACCATACCGACATTTTAATTAAGTAAAATATGTCCGCTCTATGTGCGTTACGTCCAAGTTACTTCAGCTTAAAACTTGTGCTTGCAATAAATTTAAATCTAGAAGTCGAAACAATAACGAAATATTTTGTTACGTGACTGTCTATCATATAACAAAAAACGCAAAGAGAAAGAAATAATACACAGAACTGATTCACACTTCTAGATTTAATTTTGTTGGTGCTAAAAGCCTTTATGTGCAAGTTAGTCAATGTCAAATGTGTCATACGCATTGAATACCAAAAGTACTAAATATAAGTTCTTTTTTGTGCTGTGAAGGTAAATATTTACCAAAGAATAGCACATGATAATATACTAGCGCACTATTGTCCCTTACGCCGCGCATGATACACTACTATTTTCCCGACTCTCATTATTCTTTTCACAAATCCCCCCTCTATTTGTTCTGAGTCGCGACTACAGGTGAACTTTGTTCATGATATCTTCTTTTAATCTCCTGCCATTCATGTTGAATTACCTACCTAAGGGTAGGTAAAGTACCTACAGAAAAGGGGCGTAAGGGACTTTTTTGAAGTACTTTCAACCGTTTGTTTGTTCGCTTATCTAAATTGCCAAGTCTGCGTGGATTAGACGGTTACCTCGACGGTTTTAAACCGAGATTTAACTTGGCGTTTTACTTGTTTGTATTTAAACGTCTTGTTAATTGGCTGTTAGTCCTTTTTTCACTTAAGTTAAGCGGTTTATCGAGGCGTTACTAATCTTCGCGAAAGAAGATGGAAATTCGCTTCTTACCGTTTATTTATAAGGGTTAGTTAGGCAGACGAAATTGTATAATATCTACATACATATATTTATTCTGTAAGTTTAGATGTAATAAAATGGTTTTTTAAATGTCTCCAAATGGGTGTATAAGTTTTGCACATTTAGCTAGCTGTGCCCTAATCCCACGAAAACTGTGAATTTTCTAACAGGAAAACTAAATAAAACTAGCTGAAACGAGCACCTAAATGGAGACCTCACGATTAGCCGCAATCGTTAACGTTACGACGTAGTTATGTCTACACGTACTAAGTATCATACACCAAAATTGATACTAATATTTCTATAGTACAAAGTTATTAAATAAAGCTAATCAATACTTGTAATGTAGTATACATATTTGCCGTCATCTAGGACGTGAAAATCATACCTCAAATATCTAACGGCAGAATTTTGGGGTCCGGAAACTCTTGGACCAGTTTGTTATCTCCACTGACAGCCTGATGCTGTCCTAAGGGACCTTGAGAAGTACAATTGAGTGAAATGTTACGCCTGTATTGTGCCCCGTTTAGTCTGATAAGTCCACTTGAATGGGTGTCTTGGGTTTTCAATGTACAAGTGAATACGGCCGGCTTGTTCGAGATATATAGCTATGTTGCCGAGGTTTTTAGACGTGAATAATGTTTTTGACCTTCTGATTTTAATTTAGACATTTCTTTTTGTACAATGATGTGATTACTTTTTATGTCTATGACTGCGAAAGCGTTTTATTTAGATGGATTGGTCTGTAGTTGTAATAAATCATTTAAAATGCCTTTAGTGGAAAATGTGTTGACTATAAATAGTTGTTTGGAGTTTAAGAGAGTCCTGGGGTTCATTGTTCCAATGTTTGTTTACCTACCCGCGTACAAACATCAGAGTTTATTCGTAACGCGGTAGTTATCTAGAAAAACTATTTCGACGAAAAGTTGAACGTAGACTGCTAAAGGGAACTACAAATAAAACAGGGTTATCCCTGAGAAAAATAAAGTTTTAAAAAGTAATACGAAGTCACGACGCTAGATTGTCTTGCATAGGTTTTTAATACAATTCTTGATATTTAAGAACATGAATTATCTGTCGTAGTCGATTGTCAGGCCAGGTCGGGTTATTAGATTGCTGTTAAGTAATTGTAAGTACCAGCATGTATTATAGAAATGGAAAAGAAAGCTCGCTTGTCTCCCTCTTTATCAATTTAGACCTAAACATAGCCAGCAAAGTCTGGTTGTTAGACGCCTCTGTTTTACTCTTGTGAATACAAACTTAATACCACCGTACACATACGTTCTACATGTAACATGTCGGCAGCAGATAAGACCCTGTTTAGTTCAATTTTAATTGCGACACAACACGAAGTATCTATTCAGGATTTCCTTTGATGAAATATATCGTACGCTCGGAGTTTTGGGATTACGTAAATAAAGACATCACAAGAAATAGTAAATCCTTTGATTTGTTTACGTAACGTCTTCGAAAACTCTTTTGGTGCGATCGCTTCCTGGCGAAAGTTGAGTGTAATGGCGCCAGCATTGGTGGGGCGTTAACCAAACCAGATGCGATAGATAAATGCTTTGATTAATATATTAGATAACAGAAATGTATTGTGTTTATGTTTTGGTAATTAGACGCTTAGAGAAAGCTGTTAAATGAAAGCATATAATGTAGTCTTTCAAAAAAGTATTCAAACTTGTTCGCGATATTATGTTGAATAGAATCGGAATTATATGGGTATCTTCTTCTCCTTAGCCTTTATTATTCCCAAGACACTTGGAGTCGGCTTTTTCTAGTTAGAGTTTTTCTAGTTAGTTAGAGCGGCTGCCACCTGACTTCCGCAACCCAAAGGCTAGACCAGTGTGAGGATATTAGGGGGTACTGACTCTCCTAATAATGACTGCCATAGATATTCATGGCAGCCGGGACCGACGGCTTAACGTGCTCTCCGAGGCACGGAGCAGGCGATAATTGTCAATCAAAACGCACATAATTTTGAAAATTCGTATGGGTATATTATATTTTATATTCAAACGTCATTAGACATCATAATAAGTAATCATTGTATTGTAAGTAGTTTAGGAGCATACGACCAACCCGATGCTTTTTCACGTCTCATTATTATGTCGCCTGTTAATAAACAGTTAATAATGTCTAATCGTAAAGGTCACCATCCCTATTGCTGATTGCGAAATTGACAGCCGCACGAGATATTTATGCACGCGTCGCTTAAAGAATCCAGGATTGAAATAGAAGGTCTAGGGCGACTGTAATTCTAGCCGTGGTTATTAGTCTGTGTATTCACAGCTATTCTTTTCTTGAAGCGTCGGTCAAGCATTAGTGGTAGTCGTACCTTTGGCAGGCAAGAAACTAGTTATCACCAGGCCAGCTGTATGGTTATTTATCAATATAATGGTGTAAAACAAAATTGTACAGGAAGATAGTAATGTCGGCAATAGATCATATTTAAATGTAACAATTTTACAGCACGATTATACAACGTGGTGTCGTAACCAAATGCATAACTATCGTTAAACTGTTATACAATTGTGTTAAATGTTATAATTCCGTTATTTATTCATGGTATCGCACTTCAGTTAACTAGCTAATATTTTTACAATAACAGCAACTGTGCTGGTCATTTGAGTCCTTTTATTGATGTAGGGAGTGCAAAGTGAGGCGATTATTACACGATCTTCGCTGGGGATCAGATGCGATCCATTCTTTTGAAGGCAGGTAAATGAAATCAATTTCTGCGATTTGGACACGCAATTATCGCCACTGCCGCAAGCATAATGTAGCTTTTATAATATGTATCAATGTATATTAGCTTTAATTTTTATATTTAATGACTTTATTTTTCTAATTATTGATATGGTAGTTTTATACCGGGGTTCTCGGCACGCAAAGTTCACACTAAAAAGTAAAGTATCTAAATATTGAGCCCTTGCTGTGACAAGTATCTACTTATATAAATAATATACCTATTTCTATTCTGTGTAATACTTAATCCAGAAAAAAAAATTTAAGTATATGATGAAAAACTCACATTTTACTGTAAATCCGTTTAGATTAATTTTGTACCGTTTGCTTTTGGTTTCCTTTGATCGTCAAACAAAAATTATTTCTAGTTCGAACGAAGCACAAGAATAGGTACAAGGTATGAGATGGATACAAAAGGCAACTATTGTATTGTCAAGAGCGACGGGGAGAGATTCTACGTCATCGACTGTCTATGTTCTGTTGGAAATCAGTGACGTGACTCTCTATACACGATACACGTGCCTCGTGGGAGGAACGATTGTGTTTTAAATGACATTATGAACTAATCAATATCAGCGATGGTAACGATGTTAAAAAGGAATATGGGAAAGTTTAAATTATCGGTTATAGATGCGAATCTACAATCTCTGAAGCATTCGTAAGGTCCAGTTCTTAATTTTTTTGGATTTAAAGCTAATCTATACTTATACTATTAAGAGAGAATGCGTTTGTTAAGTTTGTGTATGTGGAAGGCAATTCTTGGTACCGCTGCACCTACCGGTCGGGGCGGGCAGCTAGTGGCTTGTATCACATACACACAGCACCATCTAGCCCAAACTGAGCAGAGCTTGTACTATGGGTACTAGACAATGGATAAACATACATACCTAATACATTTTTTTTGCAAATACTTACATATATACATCAACAAAACACTCAGACCAAGACAAACATCCATGTCCATGCACACAAATGTTTGTGCGGGAATTGAACCCGCGGCCTTACGCGTGGCAGTCGGTTACACTAACCACTACGCCATCGAGGCAGTCCTATCTTCATCAAACATCAGCGCATAAGCCGTTTTATCTGAATAAAGCGGCCCATGCGCTCATGTTTTACCTGAATAAAAATAGTTAGTTCATCCGTGACATCACGCGTCATTGATATAAAACTTAATATGCGCTATAGTGTAATGTACAGAATAAGATTAAACATTGCTTTTAAGGTATGACAAAATTGCATCAAAATTCGATACTATAATTTGTATTATAGTATCGAATTTTCTAATAATAATCTAACTGTCTATTTAGTTGTCCAAATAGACAGTTAGATGGACAAAGAAAATTAAATCGAGTGTTTTGGAGCATATACTTCTTTAAATAGCCGATCACAATTAGATTTCAAAAATATCTCCAATGTTCGCAAAGCCTCGTTATTGTTTTTAATATTAAAATCATTTAGGTATATCTACGATACAAATGAGCCTTCTCACTGAATATTAATTTGATGTTACTATGAAGTGCTTATCCAATATTGAATGTTTTTTTGGTGGTCCATCTACATTAAGACAATAGGGCATGATAATAGGGCACTGTTTTTATTCCATTATTTTTAAAAACGTGTATTTTCGGTAGACAGGAGCGGAAATGTTGACCCTAGCAATTATTAATGGCACTTCAATAAAAATATTCGCTTACCTCAACATTTTCGATATACAGAATTAGAAGCTTTGCACGAACAGATACAATTCCGATGCTTTTATCGGGATATTGTTTTTTACGATCGCGTAATTAAATTCCTCTCGCATTGCAATAATACTTTTGGCCTTTAAACGTTAGTTGTTTTGAAACTAAATTTACTTTGTACGTAAATAACTCTGTTAATGTTTACGGAAAGATATTTGGGATGTCCAAACATTTGTGGGGGCTGGAAAAATACGTTACGGATAGTTTGTTTACACTTCGCGTTTTGTGAAATGTTCACTTGCATTAGTTGGGTAGATGTATTCTTATGTTATGATGCGATTTGTTGATTGACATTTTATAAAGATGACATAAAGTATTTTAGGTACTCGACGCATATCAACACCTCTGAAGTGAAGAAATTACGAAATTACTCTTTTGAGACAATAATTTTCGTCCAGGTACATCCACTATTAGGTAGGCTCCGTCCCATGAGGCGCTCATAGCCAGTTGCACTCACTGATCGGTAAACGATTAGCGAGGTTAAGCAACGTTGGGTGCGGTCAGTCTATAGATGAGTGACCGTTTAGTAGTATTTCATCTGAGCGTCTCCGTGCTTCGGAGGGTACGTAAAAAGTCGGTCCCGGTTGTTGCCAAATTGACAGCAGTCGTTAAGCCATGTCAGAGGCCTATGGGCGGCTTAAACAACTCTTGACATCAGGTCGGCCACTAACCACACGAAAAGAAAGAAGATTCCGTCCCATAATTGTAAATAAATGCTTGTGAAATAATTTTCACTATAAAATAGGTTATAAACATAAAATAGGTAGGTTTACTATCCGACTAATACATTTGTGCCTGAGGCACCAAAGATAACAAATCGTAAATTTGCCTTTGACATTGACATTCGTCAGCGTAGCTAATATTAGTCTACATATAATATACATAAGTGAAGGGTATACAAACTATATAGTTGTACCTTGACTCCTTCTTGTGCCTGTGCTCTGTCTTTTGGGATTGTGATTTATTAACCTCTGACTCTTCTTCGAAGAGGTTAATGTAAACAATATGTGGGTCTGTGCGTCTGTCTATTAGTGACAGGCATAGCTCCGGAACCACTGGACCGATTGACTTGTAACTTGGTGTACAGAATCCTTGGGGTCATCCCTCGGTCGAGTTTAAATATGGGCCCTGTGGGTCACAAGACGCCCGAGATATATGGGTCACAAGGTTATAAGGTCAGGGGATATCCACCAACAGAGTGATTTGGAAGTCCAAAGGAGAGGCTTTTGCCCAGCAGTGGTACATTACAAACAGCTGATGGAAAAAACAAAGGTTACATGAGGATGAAGAGGTTGAATCCTGGGTTTCTACATCCATCTCCTATATCCTAAAGATAGGCAGCCATCATTATAGGCTACTAGATTTTCCCCGCGACTTTGCTCGCGTAAATGTAGGTTAGGTTAGACTAGTAACAGTATTTTTCTGTATAAAAGGTACCCATACAACATGGAATTGAAATTCATGATGATCGGTCGAGCAGGCGTAAAAGCCTACTAAACAAACTCACGTTTAATATGAGGTAGGATTCGGATTATATATATTATGTCGGAGAAGTATTGTTCTCTATGGCAACGTCATTAGTGGTTGCGGGTTTAGTGGCCGTCATCTGGGTAATATGCGAGCACAAAACACAACGATGCCGGTTTTACACAATTTTTATTTAGAATAAACAATATTTTCACTTCACAATAATGCCGAATGAAAAATAACAGTTAAGACCGAGCAGTGGGTTCAGGGCACTAAACTTACTTTTTTTTTTTACACTATTCACATCTCAACGTTCCGACTTGATCAGTCGCTATCGCTCAAATGTGTCTCAATAACTGTCGGCATTCCTAAAGTAAAGATGGCGCCTCGACCCCACTCGAGCACGCGCTCTGCTCTGATTGGTCGTTACGTCACTTACAATATTCATAACTTTTAATAGTTTAATAAGGTTTTTGAGTTATAGAATAATTTCACAAATCAAATAAATTTAAATTAAGAATTTTAAAAGTAATTAAAATGTAAACAAATAATATTATGAATTATATATGCAAACAGCAATCAACCCGACTCATAGCTTCCTCCGACATTTATATTTTATAAATGCACAAATAGATATCGTACGATACAATAGAATATCGTTTAGAGTAATTTAACGTTTGAATATGTACGTCACAGTACCTTGCCTAAAGGTGCATGCGCACTGTTACAAAATAAGGCCACGTGCGTGCGCGTTAAGACACAAGTGATGAATAACATTACCGCTGTTACGTAACTCACGCACTGCGGAGTTAGGAGTTAGTGTAATGGTGCACGGGTTACCACATACTTGATTCATTACACAGGGATTTTAACATTGTTGGGATTCTGAAACAAGCATTGTGCTGGTAGGAAAATGACAGGCTTTATCCCTTGCGCTGTTTGTACTTTAACTCTACAGGCTAATGTCCACGGACTAAGTATACTTAAAAGGTTCTTATGCGCGTTTTGTAGTTGTAATTAAAATTACTTAAGCTGAACACACATACATACATAGACTTAAGCCTATTTTCTGGAGGCGTTGGCAGGGATAAGCTTATCACTTGCTTGGTCTCTTGTTCGGTTTAAACAATAAATTATATAATGTGTACCAGTGGCGTAGCGTGGGTAAAAGTCCGGAGCGGAAAAGAAATGTCGCCCTTTTATTTAGGTATTTCAATTTAAAAGGCAATAATTTTTTAGTAATTCTAAAGAACTTTTTGGTAAACAGGCATTAATATTGTGTATTGTACAGTTCAAATATTTACAAGATATTATTATTATTTATTGTGAAATTTCGCCGCTCCCTAAAAGTGCCGCCTGGGGCCGACCGCCCCTGCTGCCCCCACTACGCTACGCCACCGCTGTGTACCCTTTAGGAATATCAGCAATTTATTAATACCATTTATTACTAAATAGTACTAACAAATTGCAAATAAATATGTATTGGATAATAATCGTTATTTATATCTCCATTCACTGCATGGGATTGTCTATGTTCACTTTCGGTATGTCAATTCACCAAACAATCATTATTTACCCTCAAAAATCTATTCCTATACTTTAAACAATGTATACAATAGTGTTAAACGCAATACACTAGGTTTCTGAAGCATGTTATCGTTAACATCATTTAAGCTTGGAGATGTTTGTAAACAAACCAAATTTTAGCTAAGACTTTCCTCTTGTTCCGTATAATATACCTTTGTTTTCGTCTGATAAATATACTGTTGTTTTCTAGAATACATCACTGATAATTTATCTTATATAATCTCTTTATCTTCTAAGACCAAGTTGCTCTTACACTTACTGCGTGCTATTTTAGGGCCGGTCAACTGTTGTTTACATTTTGTGAGGGTTTCTGTGAGGGTACTCTCAATACCATCACAAAGTTTGTAATTTAAAATACTTCCTGGTAGACGGCCATTTTTCAAGCCATATAAATAAATAATATGAAAAAGCTTTGTATAAACTTGGTAGTAATGCTAATTGGTAAATATAATTTTATAAAAAGAAAAGCACAATGCAAAGTTGTGACGTAATCACAATTTAACTGCAGGCGTGCGAAATACCCTACAGCGCGCTCACTTTTTCTGATATGCAAATGGATTAGCTGGTTAATTTTGCAAGAAATTTCGAAACAGTTTCCACAAAAAAGTTTCTATTGAATGCTATTTTCTGTTGCGTGTAAAATGACGCAGGCAAGTACCCACCCACTACTAAAACGTTGCTATTAATAAGCAACATTTTGTCTTGTTTACTTTTAAAATAAGCAATCTTTCGTATAAAAGATTTTAGCATCAAAGTGTCCTTAATAAGCGGCTTCAACTTCAACAAATTTAGGATAAAATACGAAAGATCTCGCTAAATAGTCGCGAGTCATCGTTTCCGTGGCTTTCACTCAGATCGTCGAGTGCTGTGACTCACAGTTGTGTCTAACATAACCGGTCTGTTTTATAGTCTATCGATAAACTTGTACTCGTTTGTGTCAGTTAATTTGTTTGATACGGTACTCTGTGTAAATACTACCGTTTAAAGGGGAGACACGGTTCTGGTAGCTAGAAATTATCTTGCCGGTATTATAAATGTGAATGGTTCGATGTTTATGTTTGTTGCGTATTCGCAAACCGATTGACGAGTTATTTGGTAGGAATATAGCTAGAAGTACGAGGAAGGGGAGAAAGGTTTTTAACGCGATAGTATTAGTAGTACGTGACAGAGTATTAAATTGCTGAGAAGATTCTTTTTTCCTTCTTAATTGTACGATTGAATTATTGATCACGATTATTGGTTACTAGATGTTTCCGCAGTTTCACCCGCGTTTATCGTTACTGCGCCGCCCCCGTGGGTCGTAGCGCGATGTTATATAGCCTATAGCCTTCCTCGATAAATAGGCTATCCAACACTAACAGAATTTTTTGAATTCGAACCAGTAGTTCCTGACATTAGCCCGTTCAACCAAACAAACACACAAATTCTTCAGCTTTATAATATTAGTATAGATAACAGCTGACCCGTTGACGGAATGCTTTTGAGTACACTTAGACCGTATATCGACTATCATTTACCTAGATATAGCCGGGACGGGCGGCGTTACCTAAGATGTACTCTGTAAAATACGAAATTCCGTGAGGTTGCCATCCTAATTAGAGTAGCATGCCATAAAACCGCATTATAACTTTGGCTGACGTATGCATTGTGTCAAAATTTTACGATTGGTAAGTGCTTTGCGGTATACAAGGGATTAAACACACCGATCGAAAACAAACTTAGACATGCCAACAATAACTTAAAATGTAATTCGCTGTTTCGATAAGAAAATACTTCTAGTTATAATTTCCATTCAGTTTCAGAACTAAGACGTATCGATCATAAACAAAAAAACTTTCAATATCAAAATAATGCGGCAGTAAATTTCTAACATAGTTGAGGTCACAATAGCGTAGTTTCACAAGTCACATTACTCATAGCCGATCGAGTCGGGTTCGTAATCGCTTTGTTAAAAACATTTGGATTACACAATCAGGGTCGGGCTTAATACAGAATTGTATTGTTTGCTTGATTACGTCTGGTTGTATATTATTAACTCTTGAAATATCTTATTGTGCTTTATACAGTAAGATATTGGATAATATATTTTGTTAAGATATTATTATGAGATATGATTATTTTAAGGTTGTCCTTATGGCGCAATGGTTAAGTGACAATGTTACCACTACACCGCGGTGCGTCGAGTGTGTTGTGGGTTTGATTTTGCCTAGGACAAAAAAAATGTGTCGCACAAATAAATTTACTACCAATATATTTCTAGATATCAGGTTTTCTTAAGAATCGTTATTGTCTAAACTGTAGGTACCAATTATTCATCATTCGTTATTGATAATAAACATAAAACATTGAAATTTGTTTAAATTATCAAAAGCATACTCGTAATCTTAAATATAATTAATAGATAAAATTAAACTAAACACCAAAGAAAATTGCCATTAAAAAGGAACATCGTTACCTTCTTTGCCGTGTAATTAAAACTTAGATAATTGTTACTTAACGCAAATTGTACTCACCGAAGTAATTGTGAAGCTGCTAAGTAATATTTTAAACGAATCTTATCTTTCAAAGGAAATCCTAAAGCTCAGGTATAATGAGATCGTTTAGCTTCAGAAATTCTTTTTATCCTTTGAGAATTAACTTGAACAAAATTCTATGAGACTGATAAATAAATTAGTTGTGATTTTTTGTGTGAGGGTATTCATAAATTTGTTTAGGATAACTGATTATAAAACTTAATTTACATTACCTTCAATATATTCTTAATATATACCTAAACTCAAATCCTCCAATATTACGTATTACGGAAGGAATAATAGATGAAATGTAGGGAAAATTTCCACGATGTGTACAAAGTTACAAATGTTTGCAAGTGGCTATGATTAGACCCATCGCTTCCTCAGCAGGATGGGCGAATACATCCGTTTGTAATACCATCTTAAAGCGAACTCTGCTGGATAATAATAGTACTTCTCAGATTCGTAGCTTACTATATAGTCTAAATAAAAGTCTTGAGACAACGGTGACGAAAAACTTATAAAAATTTTTTAAAACTGTTTACGACCATGCTTGACTAGACTGTGTATCAAAATCAGTATATAAAAGTGTTATATATTTTAAAGCTTTTATGTATATAATAAGTAGGTATTTACGAATAACTGTCAAGCATATATAATGACGTATTAAGCGGTGATCGTTCCAATTTTAAACAAAAGGCACTGTCAATTCAGTTCACGTTCCTGTTTCCGGTTTCGATGCTGATATTCAGGTCAGCTCCACTTGCAGCGGAATTGTTTTAAATTCAATAAAACTAACTGCCAGTTAGTTTTAAGGACCGGGGTTAACTTTATCCAAATATATTCAGCGTATGTTAGTAGGTGTTTTAGAAGTTTTTTGAAAAAGCATTAGTGGAATATTCCACGCATTTATACCATTAACTTTCTCGTTGGAACTATGAGTTAGTGCTTACTTACGTGCAAAACTTGCTAAAACCTCTCTCGACTTTAAAACCAGCGCAAAATTATTTTACAAGTGCAGTACATTTCTTGAAATTATTTATCGCTGCAATGCGTTTTGTGGTTAATGGTTATATATGGTCTCGATTGCATTGTGAAGTTATAAAATCCTTTCTATGTTTGCCACCCATTCACATTCAAACCAGCACGCCGCGTCCCGTTCGTTGTATTTCGTCAACCGAACACATTATCCAATTCACGTTACATTATCCGGTAATTACACCAATTGATGGTGACTTCATCGAAACATTGACCTTTTCGCGGATTATACAGACCTCGGCAGTACGCATCACTCGTTATCACTGAGATACAGAGGAGCGCGCGGCCCGGCCGTGCGTACGACTCCAACCCGACTTCAGTTGGTCGGCGACTCGCGCGCGGTAAAGACGTACATACGTCGTTCCGCACGATCCAAACATAACTAAACAACATTGGCACACGAAAAACGTTTCCACCAACCGGTCCGACCTGTTGAAGATATAATTTTTCTTCGATCACGTGCGACATTCATAACGAACGATATCTTTTTTCATAGCAACCTGCTTCGAAGTACAAGTTATACACACAATTCCGTGTAGTGTACATACGATGTTTTGTCGGAAAGCGTAAACGACGCACAGTACAAAAGGATTGCAGTGTTATAGGATAAGACGTAAACATAATGGTTGTGTAAGTGGAAGTGCAAGAGAGCCGCCGGGAACGGTAGTGTCGTGATGTACGAGGTGTCGTGCGTCGCCGGCAACAAAGTAGACGCTGCCTACGCAGTCAAGAGCTTGTCCAACGTGATACCACCAGGGATGGGGCACACGGTGTCCGTGCAGCGCCACCACGCGCACTCGCAGTCCTACAAGCACAAGCCCGAACTACCGCCGCCTGTCAGTAAGCCCGATGCTTTGAAATCGCACGTGATGAGACTCCTCAAACGCTCGAAGAGTCACACACCAGCTACCAGGGCGGCAGAAAACCAAAGCGATCCGAGGAACTTCGACAGGCGAACTGTGTTCGCTAGACCCGTCGTGGATGAGCAGAGGCGTAGAAGGAATTCTGCTGAGCGTCGCCGCAGCGCCGATAAGAGAGTGATGGTTACTATCGTGGATGGTCTCCCGGTTGTCGTAACCGGACAGAACCAGGTGCCACAACCGCCTCAGCACCCGCCGCCGGTCACACCGCATCATCGACATTCGCACAAGGTATGATTAGTCATAATATCGATTTAAGTACATCGATTATCGTCATTCGAGTAATTTTTACGGCTGTTAAAACGGATTTGTGCTTTTAATGACTTTTAACTAGGTAAAGCACAGGAAATGGGCTGCATACTTTGAGTGAAATTTTAAAGTAATGGCCGTCGTAAACTAAGGATAACATAAAATATATCGGTTGTCAAAATTACGATAGTGTAATGGCGACATTAGGGAGACTATTTGAAATGAAAACATTTGTACGTTAGTATAACTTATGGTTATCGTCGGCGTCAGTGCGTTATCTATATTATCTAAACGTTCGTAGGTGACAGAAAAATGCACAGATATAATTGCGTATAATATTATAACATCTATGAGAAAGAAGAAAACCTGTTTCTTCAAATCCATTACACATAAACAGTTGTTTGCAAATTTCTGTGAATTTCTTCGTTTTACAATTTTCTACTATTGCGTGAATGAAAATTGTTTACCATCAAAATACAAAAATAGTCTTAAAGAATATTTCTAATCGTGAACTACTTAGCTTACATTTTGTGTATGGGTATTCTTGAAATAAGAATAATATTATGAATTTAGCATGTCTGTTGAGTGATAGGTATTAGGTTTTTAATTATGTACGGAATTTCAAGTCCTGACAGGTAAATAATGAATGAGTTTTAGGTATAACCCAGATTCATTTCTGCATCAATGCAATCTATCGAATTGATTCGGAGATTCTATAGTTCCGAGATATTAAGACTAATAAAGAGTAATAATAAATAATGAGTTGCATTTAAAATACCAAGTTGAAGACGTTCACGTTTTGCTAGGAAAACAGGTATTTAAAATATTGCTTTAACCTTACCTTATATTTGATTGCCAACTAGGTATCCTCATATAATTATGAGTGTGCATGTTGTATGTATGTAAATATATACATACGATATGTTTATCGTATGTGACGAGAGTGAATCAAGTAAGAAATGTCAGGATTGTGCCAACTGAAAATCCATAGCATGTGTGCCCCCCATACTCACGGCTTAAGTCTATTGCATTAACTGGTAATTGGGCTTAAGCCTACGTATTCTTCAATTTGAATATTTTTAATGGGCCTTATTTTATTTTATGTTAATTTATGTTTAATTCATTTAGACGTTCAAGACGAAAAAAGTTAGGCAATTGCTGAAATATTTAGACAAGTAACAGTTCGTATTGATCGACACAGTTACCTACTTAGTATTATTATAAAACATATACTTAGTGAACTTGGCCGCTTAAAACCAAGCGATATGGCCACAACGCCAGATTAACGTATGCTGTAGGTTTAATTGTTACAAAGGACAAAAACATTGTGTGATTAATAATTAGTCGTTCCTGATCTGGATGTTTTTGAGGCACGCACCTCTGACTTTTAAAGTTATGTGCGTATTAATTAGTTAGTTATCGCTTGCTTTAATAGTAAAGGAAAACATCGTGAGGAAACCTGCCATGTCTAAGAGGTTTCCGCAATGTTCTCGAAGATATGTGAAGTCTGCCAACCCGCTCTGGCCAGCGTGGTGGACTATGGTCTAACGCTTCTCATACTGAGAGGCCTGTGCCCAGCAGTTTATATATAGGGCTGATATTATATGATCTGGATGTTTTTGAACCGTTATTTGCATTATATATGAATCCGCAATAGGGATACAAGACACGGACTGTCTAAGCCTCTAAGGAATAGAGAAGAAGTGACAATTACTTTACAGTCATGAGCGGAACAGTTATTCTCTCTGATTTAGAGAGAATAATGCCATCGAAATGAGAATGTTGTTCGTGGCCTTATTTTAAGACTGGTAGCAGACTATCGTGCAGCAATTTAGACACGCTTGGTTAGATTTAAGGCAAAAAATTGCCGTTTCGCGATTTTTACTGGTAGTTATATAATTTTATGAATGCACGGACAGTGCAGCGGCTTTAGTTATTGGTCAGTCAGTATGCTGATTCGGTGCCAGTTTTTGTTTCATTTGTGTAATCCCAGTTGACTGCACGTACGGCACTGTAGTACGCCACGTCGCCTCTATTAATCCATTGGGATTATTCGGATTCCACACGGGAGATGGTTTGATCCAAACTTACATAATTGCTATGAATTTGCGTGTTCTTGGCACTATTGCAGTTTTTCCAGATGCACGGTAGAAACATAAGTTTTTTAGAAATAAGTATTTAATGCAAGTCTTGGAATACCAGACATAATTTAAAATTCACTGTGTCTGGCCACCGGTGTGCCACTGCGGCCCAATAGGTTAATGTTAACTGAGTGCAAGCTTTATTTCCTACCATAGACGTCGTATTATAAAAAAAGAAGATATATTTCTTTGTGACATAAATTGAGTTACATTTTAATGTAGTTTTAAAACTCATATTTCGTTAAAAGAGGAAGGAAAACGATACTATATGAAATAAAACTATGTAAAGGTCACGTTCCCAAGCTATGTTTTAATACGGAAAAGTACGTATATACTTAATGTCATCGAAACTTGAGGAAAAGAAACAAATAATAATGTTCCGTGACTGGTAATAAGTACTTGTATGCGACAGTAATTATTATAAGCACACACATACGAGTACATACTCCTGACTGGGGAATGAACACTGTGTAGTTCATAAAATGCTCAGTTTATTCTTCAAGTGTCTGAACACATGGATTTGCAAAAAAAAATGATCCTATTGGTCATGGAGGATTTCGCCTGTTTAGGTTAAGCAGATAGAAGTATTAAAAAGAAATAAATCTTGCAATCTAAAACTTAGGGTCTAGAATCCCACTTGAACCTACCGAGTAATACTGTCTACTCTTGTATATAGACCTAATGGTAAAAATCATACGTAACAAAATCTTAAATCCGAATATTACACAAGATCGCATGTTCCAATCAAAACTACAGACAATTTCCAAGTTAAAGTATACTAACATTTCCACTACGGCCACATGCCGCGATCGTGCTCTCCGGTCGTTACCCCACTTATAAAATGGCGATCAAAAGTTTTTTTCTAATCCACGACGGCACACATACCTAAATACTAAGTGCACGTTAGATGCATTACGAAATGACCGAGCAGTCGTTTAAAAGTGATAGTCTGTGACTAATCAGTTTGATATCGGAATCGATTTTAATATCATTGCCCCCGTATGAGGGACGTGGAAAGCAAGAGTGTTGTCCGTCATACGTGTGTTGTTCTAGCTTGTTAGACGATCTGCTCGGGTTCAGAGCTGACGACTGAGTGAGAAGACTTGCTTATCAGTGAGAAGAAAAAGATATCTGTGAGTCCCTCTGAGCACAAGAAGTTCCTTTCTGTTTGTAGCCTCTATTGTAGACATACAGCAGAATTGCAACGTAAATTTTTTGAATGTTGTTTGAAAACAGACAATTAGCTTAAGCTATTTAGCACATTAAGCGTTGAACACGAGCGGAATGCTTGACAGGTGCTATTAGTGTCCGAGGCTTTTAAGTAGATTTGATTATCTAATGTATTCCTACAGAGGAAATAAAGATAGGTTATAAGCTCAAGTAGAGATGATAATAATAATATTAATTTCTGTTACCTTAAGTAGAAATATTTAGCCTAACTTCTGCTTCAAATTCTTTACTACTACTATTCTATATAATAATAATTTAGGGCCTAATTTCAAACTCGTATAGAATATTTACGAGAATACTAAGGACATAGACTACACAGGACTAAGATCCATTGGATTTAAAAATGTGTGTCGAGTCGTACAGGCGTCTTCTGCCCGCTAGCCATTAGTAGTGTTTACAGCAGACATAAAACTACAAAATAATTTTGTCAAACGACTACCCTAATCTTTTTCCATTTGTTCGTGTCTAGAAACAGAAGTAGAACCATAAATATACCGACTCCACTTTAATCTGAATTCTTGTAACACCGGCTTGTTTTAATCAGTCACGCGAAAACCACCATCTATTACATGTCTTCGGAATCGACACCTCTATCGTTGCATCTACCGAGAACTGTCGACTATTTGTTAATCGAATCGCGACGCTTACACAATCGGCCAGCCATCGGTAACGGACAAACAGACCGGGTTCCTTGAACGAGGTGGCTATATCTGCTCGCACGTGTGTTGCTTGCATTATTTATAGCACGACCGTGTATACTAGTCTTAATAAGGTGTTCTTTTTTTTAGTTCGAAAAGGTAACCCGAGATATGGAAGAGCGATTGCGTATTTTGAAATGCTTTCTTTTAATGTAAATATTTTAAAGTGCAGCGATTTGTGTATGCCTTAACTTGTTAACTAATAGAAAGCATTTGCATGTTTGTTTATACTTTCGCTCTGCAGAGGATTTAATACATTTTCTTTCTTATTTATAAGAAAAATATAAACTAAAGAGAAAAATAAAACTGCAGAATCAAAAAGCGTCATAATATTCCTCCGCATCGTCGTCAATTGGCAACGTGCGCAGAAGATTGGCAGCATTGCCACGTTGAATGGCAATACTTATTCTTTGTGCAAAGAAAATACCAGCCCTCTGGTCACGCGAAGCGTCGATGAGCCGCTTAGCTAGGTCTCTACGAGTATAAACAGACCTAGCACTTAGACCCCATGGCCCCAGCGTTTCGAGACCAAACGGCTCAAATATGTACTCACCAATAAGATTTTGATATTTACGCCGTTTGAGCGTCTACGCTGATGCAGCAGCTACACCAGCGCAACCCGCTGTGCTAGAAATATGTGATGGCGCAAGGGTGTCGACACAAGTTGCGTCCCACACCAAAGGGCTACCCATTTTCCATGGCAGTAATGACATACCATCTGGTCTCTTGGCATCGTCGCGTACCAAGCCGTGAGGTTCAAGCTAAGCCGGAAGAAAACTGCTGGCGTCCCCAGCAGTTTTCTTTCTTAGTTTAATTTATTAGAACAAGAAAAGACCGATTATTTAAGACCGATTAATATGTCTAGTGAGAGAATATAATTATGTCAAACAATTTAACGGATATTACTGATTATTATGTCCCTTTATGCGACTACTAGAATAATTTCAACCATATTCATTGATTCCTGGCTTATTTGAATAGGCACAGACCTTTTGATTGTTTTTTTTTTATTGTTTTCCCCCGCTAGATAGACAGCTATCTAGCGGAGGAAAACAATCAAACAAATGTTAATACAGTAATAACATCTGTACCTGACAACAAAGAGAAAATGTCTGTCCGTTATGTCATGCCGTCCTAATCCCAATCCTGAGTCGGATTTAAATCTGCTCCCTCAATAAAGCCACGAGACCGCAGTTCTTATTTGTATTTTAAATTATTTTGTGCCTATTGATTTGTCTTGCCAGAAGGCCGTGGGTCTAATCTGGGATCATTTAGGATCGTTGGCAATTACCTGCCTAACGTTGAAGAGGGCTTTAAATCGTACAAACTGTCGATTAGAGTTTCATCCTGGGTTTTTATTTGGAGTTAAAATTATACGGGTGCCGAGTACCACCTTAGTAAGGGTCTCTCGAAATTAATCAATGGTTCCTGTCAATATTTACTTGAATACGGGGATCCGGCTATCAAAGCTTGTGGAACATATCTGTCTAAACATAGAATAGAGGGTAGTTTAGTAAATATTGTTTGTTTGGATTACATGTTATGAGTACCGAATTGAGAACTGAAACCCGTCTGAAACATTATTGTAAAGCTGTTACTAAGTATAATGCCATTAGTTGGATGTTCATTAGAATTAAACGTAATAGTATTAGCGCAAGTGAAAAAAATAATAAGAGTGGTTAATAAATTTGTATTTAAAATGTCCTTCCTCAAAGTTCAACGAATCTTTATACCTTTCATCAAAATCTGTTTATAGATCTAAAAGTCTCAATCTACGATATGTCGAAATGTTAATTGATTTGATTGGATTCTTATTATTCAGACGGGAAAGTCAAGACAGTTGACATGCTTTTAAGCCTGTTAGCAAATTTTGGTGTTGATCTGCCTTTGAAATTAAACTACTATATACGGATTTTATCGCGTTGTTTATTTAATCTGCCTTTTGGAATTCGGGTGTCAGCGCTTCAAGGTGCATTATCAATTACTTTTGCCAGTCATGCTTACGCTTTCGGAATACCAAACCCGTCTTAGACCGTAGGCGTATTCCTTCCAGCTGTTCCGAGCCACTCAAGTAGGAGAATACCGACTTTATTTCAAAATATTAAATCATTCGGATGTATGTACAAGTTTTTGCATATCAACCAAATTAAATGTAATTAGTTTGTTTATGCCTCTGTTGTCTGTTTCCCACGTCTTTCAAATTATACTGTTTGTATGTTAGCAAAATAGCGGCAAATTTAATTATAAATACGTTTCACATTTCGGCTGATGGAAAAGGATACGTGTTGGGTTTTAGTCGTTTGTAATTTGGCTTTAATATCGGAGCTATCTCGCAAATTGTACAATCTAATAACGCAAAGATGTATCTAATTTGAGGAAAATTTCGTCTCGTTATTAACAAAGGGTTTTTATGAGTTTGTATATGTATTAAGCTTTTGATTGGAATTACACGACACACCTATTATACTTTTGATTGTGGAATATTCTGATGTTTGTGAAATTCCGGAGTGAATAAGTATCGGTAATAGAACTGATTTTTCTCGTTGTGAGAAGGCTTTTGCCTAGCAGTACTTGACATAGAATCCTTCTTTGTTAAGTTCTCGCTGCCAGGCAAACTAGCCGAGTTATTCGTTTTGTTCCATTTCACTCTGACTTATTGTTTGTTTACGTCCTATGTACTCAGTAATGGTAATGTTATTACCGTCTTTTGGCCTCTTTATTGTCGGAATTGCCTGGCATAAAAACAAAAACACTTGCCGCGGTGTTCCCCAGGTGACATGACCTGTACTTAAAACGCGATTCCAAGGGGGATTGTTCTCCCAGTCGATAGCAACTTGGTTGTGTGTATACCAGAGGGTTAGGGTCGGATAGTGAGTATTACTAATACGACAGGCAGACAGTTCTAACATTATCATAGATCATTACAACTAATTACCACTCACCGTCAATTGCCCCGCTAGCTCTATTACTAGAGAAAATAAAGAAATCTTATTGACAAACAGATAAAATCGCATAAAACCGTAAAACATTTTCTCTTACAGTTTGCTCAACAGTTTCTCAACAGGAAACCTTTAAAACAAATACTCAGCGCGTCTAAACGCAAACATGTACGTATGTAGATACCGACGAAAATAAACCAGGCGTCGTGAAACGTAAATTTTCAAGTTTATCGCGTTGATAACATACAATCTCTTGTTGATAACTGAGTGATCAGGTTTTTCTTGTATATCTAAATACTCGGCGATGTATCGCCATCTCGGGGTAAGTAAGCACGTGTCTCTCACCCGTGTATAATGATCGCTAGCTGCACGCGGCGTGTTTGTTTTCATTGTGTATGAGTAAATAATCAGTATTAATAGATCACTTAGTGGTGCAGCGGTAATGAGCGCAACAAGATTTTATGACCGGGTTGGTTTTGCTGCTAAAAATTTTTATGGGTAGCCTTGTCGACACCAGTCGTCCCTTTTATAGGGATCTGCATCATCATGATTGGCTTTATGTGGAAATAATACCTACACTGTTGCCTAAATCTTGAGGACACGTGCACGAGATTATATGTCTATGTGTAAATAAATCCTGTTTTACTATAGACATGCTTGCTAGCAAACGCTTGAGGCAATTAGGGGTTCACTTTTCTTATTCAGCCTGACTGTAGGTTGTGTGAGGTGTTTTGTTGTATCCAAGTGGCAAACTAGCATGTAGATTACTTGCTAGTTTCTGTCTGGTGATAATTCGATTTATCAGGAGTATCACTCGCGCATTGCCGGCCCTAAAAATAAGCTTTAAAGATGGTGAAAAAAGGAAACAAATGGAAGAGGTATTTGAGTCTCCAGAACTCGTAACTTAGCGGGTGAAACGAATACATATGTTTCTATTTCGGTTAATGTATTAAAAAAGCTTTATAACTACTCTTACGTGTTCCCCTATGAGTGTGGTAGTTCTTTGGATGAGTCGGTTTGACCGAACTGTCACCAATTAATTGGCAACTACGACGTGCTACTCTTAAAAGAATGTCCGTTTCTGCTAGCCCCAGTGTTATTGGTTTAATTGTCACATAATATATCATAACAGCGCAAAGTCGTGGCAATATAGTCGCACTATTATATTAAGATTATATCGTCTTGTTCTCTCAGCAGAGCACGTGTTTAATACAAAGATAAAGTATTATAAGAACAAACATAAGTAGGTATACATATTTGTAGTATTTACGACCCCAGTATCTTTTGTTTGTACGTAATTATCTTTTTGTGTAGCGTAACCTATGTTTATAGATGACGTCAGCTAGCTTTTTAAGTATTTGTAATTGGTTGGGAATAAAGAAACTGCTTGTGGCTAATGTGTAATTCCATTCCTTTGTATTCCGCACGAATAAATAGTCATAAGACAATGTTTGGCTTAACAATAAAGGATGTAATGAATGCTTATGAAGGCTACGTAGTGCTGAAATGATATGGTTCTAACTAATTTAGGAGTGGTGGTATGCTAATGGTTAAAATATCGACCTCGATTGGAAGGCTGCGGTTTTGTACCCCGCCTATTGCACTGGTAATGGGAGCTTACTCTAATAGCGGCAGTAGTTCAATGGATGAGACACTAGACTTGCTATCGAGAGGTTATGGGTTGAAAATTCGCCATTACACAAGCACATTAATTTATCTGTAGGGTAACAAGAAAACTAGTAATTGGCAATTCTACTAGTAAATAAAGTTTTACTTAGCAGATTTCGACGTAATGACTATAGACTCTCCTGTTCAAAACTAAAATCATAGCTTGTGAAAATCAAATGTGCGCCTAATAATGTGGCTTTGCATATCTTTCGCTAATATGATCTCACATTACATTTCTTGATTTTTACTTTTCGTAAGGTGGAAGCTCTTAGACACTATGACAGTTTTAGGTTTGCCAATCTCGCTGTGCTGTACACAATAGATTCAAACCGTTAATATCGAAGTCTAAAGTACGGATTCATAACCATTGGTTATGGGTATGACTTTAGATGTAGGTACATGGTGTTAATGTTTACTTGTTTTTCGATTGCATAATTTAGATTGCGAGAAAGAGTTATATAACCCATAAGGTCATTAGTTAGATAACCAATGGTCACACGAATCCAAGTTATGATGGTTTGTTGCCAAATTTGATAATAACCATAACCGTGATGAACCTTAAAGATAATTCGATGTCGCAAAAACGCGCAAATAATATAAAAACCTACGTTACCATCTATAACTAGATATGTTTAAAACTATAATAACTTAACTAGTTATGTACACGGGTGGCGTAGTGGCCTAAGTGGTCGCCTCGCCACTGCCTATTTGGGTTCGATTCCCATACGGGACAAAATTTTGTGTGATTTGGAAGTTCCAACGAAAGTGCTTACCGCACTGGGCCAATGACTCAATAAAAAGCCTTGTAGAATCGATAGTAACTACAATAATAAAATATACCGTATCTATGCTCATAGAATATTAGCATTATTCGGCGTGTAAATCTATGGGCGAGGTCGAAGTTCAACCGTGTATATTTACAGTGTTTGCGCAAACAAAGAATTCGGTGTCAAACAACTAGGATTTTGTTTACCAAAGAATTCATCGTCTTTGTTCCACCTATTTGTAATCACTTGAACGATTCCAATTTTACGTAAAGGATCCGATTCATAAAGGGATTTCTTTTGCCGAAAATATTTGGATTTTTGTGGGAATAAATGGGCTGTCGGCGAACATAATCAAACAGCTCTCTCATATCACAAAGGAGGTAGGTAAGGGAGTACCACGTACACATTATACCAACTGTGTCCTTATACTTAGCTGAGTTTAATGTGCCTGCCTCTATACATCTGAGAATTGGATTTGTCAATTGGATTACCAACAAAATCGAAGTTTTGAAAGATGAAACATGTTTAGTTACCGCGTATTAAGAATAGCATATTGACGTTTAAGGGACGCAATCCAAGACTACGTTTTACTTCTGAAATTGACGTAAAAACAAAATCTAATTTCAAGGACGACAAATTAAAAGAAAGTTCAGATAGATAAATAGATTAAACACTTTTGGAGGCTCTATCGATTTTCACTTTCTTTTCTGAAACATGTCACTTGCTTCTTGTACTTTCTTCATTTAAAAATGTAATGCGTGTAAATGAAGCAGGACACAATTTCTCAAACAAATAAATCGATGGCACTTAAAATATTGGATTTTAATTTACTAACCATATAATTTCTTTAATGTAGATCGATTAATTATTAAAAGAAGCCTACATAACATATGAAAATGATTTATTGTTGAAATAATAATATTGTAGTAGTCCGTGAATCAATAATGATATAACATCTATTCGTGGACGGTTCGATACGCTCCCTACTGATGACGTATTGAAGCGTTCATATTGGCAGTGGCCGTGAAATATACAGTTCGACGCAAAAATGGGTTATCTCTTGTTTATTATATAAAAGTCCATAGTCTATTATAATATCAATCCTTAAAGTATGTTCAGTTTAACTTTATTGTCAACATTAAGGTCTGACGATCAGAAGCGCGTATCAACGCTTTCGTCCGATACAGTAGCCTAGACGTTTCTGTTTGAAGTAACTTAAATATTCAAGCTTCAAAGTCATTTATTGCGAATATGGAGAATAGACTATATTGTTGTTATTGCTAATTATACATTTCTTTCGCCACAGTCAGCATTACAGCACGCAATATTAAACTAACAAATTTTAGATAGAAATGTTGAAGTAGATACTTGTTTTGTTTTTTTTGTTTCATGCGGTGGGCCGAAACCTCGGCGGGGTCGCGACTGTATGTGAAAATGATTCGCGCGGCCCCGCCGATTGCGGTTTTGTCGAGGAACACCGTGGTAGGTTTAGTCGGTATTACCGGGAAGTCCATTCTTATCATCATTACCATCTTTCTTTTACCCCGGTGAGTCCGACATAGCCCCTCCGCCCGCCCCCGCGGGATGGGTATGCGTCAATGCATACACACACGAAAAAAAAAACAAAAGAAAAGATAAGTACTTGTTTTACAAATAACTATTTGTTTATGAAACCAACCAAAAATGGTGTTATTAAGTAGATCTTTTCATTTCAAATCGTTGAAATAAATTACCGCTGTCATAATAACACATTTGCTCTATCAAGAAATTCTCAGTAGCAGCATCTTATGTGGTCGGTAATATGATCGCAGTCTACAATTCGTAAACAGCAGTCGACATGTAGTTGTGAAGTAACTCTGCGTATCAATTCCAGGCTATAGAGGCGTGATGATAAACTAGTTATGTCAAAGGTAACCTTACAAATTACGTCATAGCTAAAATAATCCGCAATTATCAAAACAACTGCATAAGAAAGTTGTCTTTATTATTTACGATAACTGCCAACCTTGATGCTTTCAAACTAAAATTCTTGATGCAAAGAAATACCGGTTCACAAATTTATAATGTCGCCTAATGTCGGTTTATCACGAAAACCGTAAAATTGTTGCGGTTGTCAGTGTATTAGGGTTATCGGAACGGAAAATGTCGCGTTATCGTTCAAAGGTTAAAATGATTTGAGATATGTATATAAAGTTTATGATGACAGCATTAATACCAGTACATTATATAAACTGTATTATAAACTCATGCTTGTGACTTGGAGAGGTATGCCGAGAGAGATTATGCTTAAGATTTTGAAGTGCCATTGCCTCATTATAATACGAATGCAATAATACAACCTGGCCGTACATTTCTTTTTTATTTGTTGTTATAAAGATTTCTAGTAATTTAGGTTACAAATTCTAGTATTCTTGTTTCCTCCAGCTAAACTACGATGCTTGTGTTAGGAGTGGGTTCACGTCGGTAATGCAATAAGTGGGATTCGAACTCTCGATCACAAATCCAACGCCTTATTCATTGGGGTACTTCAATAAAGTAACGTTAATATTTGATAGTTGTTTGAATGCTTTAACCCGAATTAAGATACAACGGTAGGACAAACATAATTGCGACCATTATCGATGATCAACTACGGAAACGTTTAATGTAATAACTGTTAGCAATTAAGCGGTATGTAAGGTGGGGCACAATAGATTCTTATCTCTTGCCTACAAGGCTTGACTAGGGCACCTTCAACTTGGCCACCCTCAGGGGATATGGGGGCGGCTAAGAACGGCTTACAGAGAGGTACCTTATCGCTAGCGGGGAATTATAGAGGTCTTTGACTTTTATTCTATAGGGATGCAAAGTGAGCTGCTGCGCTTTTAGAATATATACACAAGTATAAAAACTCTAGTGCAAATATAAGTGTCTATAGCTGATGCATTGTCACCAGGCTGGCAGAAAGTGTCTAGTCTAGTCAATGCCTTACCATCAGGGCGGCCGTATGTTTGTTGACCATAAATAAATTTATTGGCACCAAAGAAACATACATCATTATACATACTTATGTACCAGCTGGTTTGTTATTATGGATACAATTTATTTAATGGCTCCCGCGTTAGGAAATGTGTTGTTACATTACGTGGTGTTTTAGGAAAACTCACATAAAAGAATCAGGATTACGTAGTCTAACGTGCAAGAGTTTAACGATTTGTCATGCAAACTATTGTCGTAGTAAAAAATGAATCTCGCAGAAAGTATTCGAGTAACCCGATCATAACTTTATACAAACTTCTGGATCCAAGTTGCAGTTGAGAGTATCAGATGATAAAGTTATGATATATTGGGCTTCAGCCATATTCGGGGTTAAGTGTGTGGCAATCTTCCTAATCGAACAGTTGCAAGTTTATGAGCAAACTTGAAACTTTAGAAGTTACCATGGCTGCTGAAAAGCAACCGAAATGTCGGAGAAAGTGTAAACCTAAATATATATAGATTTAATAGTTTAAATAATTTTATTAGCTTATAAATTAGTAAAATTCAATAGTAGTAGTAGTGTAATAGTTTCAAAATTATGTAATACAGTGATTAATAAACAACGCGATAAAATCCGTATATAGTAGTTTAATTTCAATGAATAACATTCGCGTAAACAGAAGACAATATTATGTAACTACGGTTATTACTTGTACGTGTTTATTTTAAACTGGTTGTTTAACTGATGTAGGCTTATAGTTATTATCTACGGATTGGGTAGGCCTTAGGCTAGTTTAAGATTGAAATTTAGATCTAAATAAGGTAGTCCTTGCTTTAGAGTGTGTTAAGTTTTGGGCCACAGAGGCGTTCCTCTTGTTCGAAGCCTAGAGCAACCGCTCCATTTGTTATAGGTATGGGTGGATCGACTTTCGTATTAAGTGTCAGCAAATGAAAATTTACAACTCTTATTCCCGGTCAAGTAAGAATAATTTAACAATATGTATGATCGTGGTACGCCTGCTGGTCGTAAGTACTACTTTTTGGTTCCTTTCACACTGTAGAGTTATCAAGCTAATCATTCTATATACATTGTCACCTAGTATATTAATTATTTAAGCACCTGTGTGTAATAATGTATGCTTCTACAAGCAAAACTAATCTTGGAACTTAATGTACCTAAGTAGTAAAGATTCAGTAGCGTAAACTAAATTAATTTAGAATTATTCGTATTATGAACTTATTTGCGACTTCATAATATAAGGCTTAGCTGTGATTTAAACGATTAATAAAATTACTATATGTCCCATAGAAATCTATATCACTCCAATCTATGCAAAATTACGCCGAACCAATGCTCTATGAAAGAAGGCCAATCAAACACACTTTTGCCTTCATAATATTAGTAAGAAATATTAATAATTTACAACTTATTATTGCGGACTTGACGTAATCATGGAGATTTTCTCACGAGTGTTTTTAGTCGACTGTTAGTCTTAATACCTTTTTTTATACACACGTCATTACGGATGGAGACTAGACAATCTTAGACCAAAATTTAAACAAGTCCAAGCATTTTCGATTAGATTCACTGACTGTTCAAAACTGTTTTAAATTTTGAGAATACTAACTAGGAACTCAGAATTTTGCTTCAAATCATATTTCTATATATTAATTTGTTTTTCGCTGGCTGTGCATAATATATTAAACAAATATTGCTTACACAACTCACTCCCGACTGTTTATTTTGGATAAGTATCTCATAACTTTCGACGATGTAAATTTTGGCTTTCCATTGTGTGCCTAAACAGGGACGGAATGTTAGAAAATGGCAAATATTTGATAATTTTAGTTGAAATCTGGGCCAAACACGCTGTGGGAAAACCCAGCCTATATATGGCTTTATCCGTGCCGGTTATACTGTCATTATTCCACGCCATTGTTCATAATTAATGTCAAGCACGATACCCGCCCACTTGTTCTTAAATTCTATAAAATATCTGCTATTACGGATGTGAATCATTGTTTATACATATAAACTGCTATAGCATAAGCTTACCACTAAAGTTTGAATCTCTCTTTACTAAGCATTTGTATTTATCCCTGGTTTATTTATTTATGGTCTGCTAACAAATGTAACAATATTGCAATCACGTAATAAATACATAACATAGCAAGCTTGTTAGAAAAAGTTGCAATTATAAGCAAACACTGCATGCACTTAATATTTAAGAATTATCAGGTACGTATTGCTTTAAAATCGAAAATGGCACTATACTCATCCTAATATTGACCGTATATTTTTAATTTATTTTAATCCTAGTAATGCCTAATTTATAAGTATTTTGTTAAGTTACCAGTGATAACTGTTATTCTTCTTAATGTATTCTTTGGGGTTCGAGTTGGTTGTAGTATAGTAGGCAACGATCAAACACACCAATGAAGTAAACGCGTTGATGTGTTCAAAATAATCTTTTGCAATAAATAATAACAATAATTTTCTTAACGCAATATTTAAAGGCAAGTCTCGATGTTTAGTACATTAATTATATTGTAACGGGAGCACTTGTAATATTATGTTATTTGTTACGTTATTTTAATATAAGATGTTATTTTTATAAAACCTGTAAATCCCATGTTCATTTTGAACTAGATCACGACGGGTGGAATAACTTATGGGTATTCCACACGAGACATTTACTTTTCAACATATCATGCCGTTATTTTATTGTTTATGTTACAATTAATGTTTGTTTTAGAAACTGCGTCCCATGATTATGGGTAATTATTTATTATTAAATGATAAATAGAGAGCATTTGTAAAATTGTGACAGTAAGTAGATTTACTACGCCATCTATTTTCTTGGAATCGGTTTAGTATTTCCTTTTAAGCGAGATCCAAATTTCTTGTGGAGTCCCTTTTAGATTATATTTCCCATCTGAGAAGGGTTTTCTTGCGCGATAAATTTCCTATTAACACTGAAATGATTAATTAAAATTGATTACTGTTAACTTGTCTAAGTATAGAATAAGATAAGTAAGATTGGCTATATTTAGACGAGATAACACTAAACAATATTTGGTTAATAGTGCTCTGTTTCATAATTGATCGAATCAATACCTATTACTTATAAATGTATTAGGCAAAAGCAATAAAATTAATGGTAGCAACAATATAATGAACCCTAAAATCATACCTATTTTATATCACTGAGATTCGTCAAACAACACGAAACTGCGTACAGTTGACTGACCATATTTTCACCTAATGGTTAGCAATGCTGAGTTTTATTCTTGTTGTACATAGATCACAATTGATTAGAAAGTGGCCGACTGAAGAAAAAGTTTACAAAACGTTTCGTGGTTCAACTGAGACGACAGTTAACGATGTTGCAAAAGTAAATAAAAAGCAGAACTCAGGTACACTAGAAATAGCGGATCGAATTTTTGTAGAGGTTTCCACAAGGTGAGCTATTTTAGCATTTAAAGTTTTGATAGATTTATTTGTTGTATTTTACTGTAGTGTAGACGAGAAATAATTTACATTTAAGACTCGTAATCGTAACTTACGTTAGACATTGCATGAACACGTAGCGCCACCTAGCGGCGAATAGAAGAACTAAAATTAGATGTATAGCTATTTTCTTGTTTTACATTTGCAAATCGTTCGTTAACAAATTAAAATGTTGTATTGTTTTATTTGTTGACAGAATATTAAAATTGTGTTGAAATAATTTTGATGGTGTTCTTTATGTAGCACGCACGGTAGTTAATGTCGCTACTTCGTACTAGATGGCGCTGTGCGTTTTAACTTTGCACTTAAACTTTGTTTGCAGAGGGAGTGCCTTTTCAAACATTGCACACTAACGAAACAATTACCTTGATTATTTCTAGGAACGCTTGAAGTACATTTGAAAATTATATTATCATTTTAGGGTGTTATATTTTTAAGTATTATGTTGGTACAATAATTATTTTATTCTATAATAGTGAGCAGGTAGTCTAGATATGACGCAATATTAAAAAAAAGATTGGTCGTCGACCTCGCTTCCGAAAATTACCGATCGTTGTCGATGCGGATTAATTAAAACCTTTTTTGTATACGGAACCCAACATGTGTGTCAATGTCGCAGATTTATATGGTTAAACCGCTGTTGGTAATGAACGACTGACAAAATATGCGACCTAGTACATTAAAAGTGCTGATTCACTTTAAAATAAATACTGAAATATTTTTTGAGATTTTGGGTGGGATTTTCTGTAAAGTATAAGTTAATAATTAATTTAAATTGATAGTTTTTACTTTGTGTGGTAGGTTAGATTTAATTAAATGTATTTTATTAAGCACTAGATTTTGTCAGGATCGTAGCAAATGGAAAGCCGTAGTCTCTGCTAACCCCTCTGGGAAACAGGCGTGCATATGTATGTATGTATTATTTGCCCGCGGCTTTGCTCTGGTAATTTCCTATCACACGGTTACAGTAGGTACCTTTTTCTGGATGATAGGGAGGTATCCTACCATTATACCGTTCGCATTTATAATATTATATTAGGATTATGCACAAGTTAATTATTTTATAAATTGCAATTACAACAACGACATTTTATGATTTTTTCGTAAGGACGTATCGAAACATTATTATATTTAACCGCACCTTTCCGAGAGTTAAATATGAGCTCATAGTTCTCGACTTAACGGGACACGTAGTATTAGTTGTATAGCTATATCTACAATCCTGGCAGAGAGATAGGAAAGTCCATTCCACCACCACCTACACAGACAGAGGCGGAGACAGAGCTTTATCTACAACAATGTCAACAGTTTCTTTTTTCTGCTAGCCTTATTTCTCCTTAAGTTACCAATACAATAAAATGTATTTTCATCATCACATTAAAGTTTCACATAGTGTTTCTATATTTTAATCTAAAGACTGGTTTCTGCATCAGGTAGAAACTCTAGGCAGATCACTGGCTATAATGCCTACTAGGACTGCATAGACCAAACATTCATTTTTGAACGGACCAACCGGCGCCATACGGAGGTATGGCGCCGGTGGGTCCAATGCAATCCAAAGGAATAACGACATCCACAGCCTCCACAGCAATGTTCAATACGATAAACATAAAGTCTTAAGTCCAATAAGAATTCAACGTTTCACTATGTTTGCCTCAATCGTGAGCAAAACGGGCCATTTGTACAAATATGGATCAGTAAATACATTTGTAGGCGTATCTAGTTTTTGCGCTCGCTCTGTTTAGACAACTCACGGACTAAGGCCGTTGACCATTAACATGTTAACGTTTAATCCGTATTAAATAGTTTTAATGTGAAAGTGTGCTTGTTGGCTTTTGGCTTTCTTTAACATATTATATATAAAGAATATGATATATAGTAGATACAACTCAGAAGTAACTTGTTACATTTAAAAAAGGGATTTATTTTTGGTAGACTAAATCTATTTAACTACTATTGAAATTAAACTACTATATACGGATTTTATCGCGTTGTTTAATGAAAAAATAATAAAAACGCGATAAAATCCGTATATAGTAGTTTAATTTCAATGAATAACATTTGTGTAAACAGAAGACAATATTATGTAGACTAAACTATACTAGCAATGATCTCTTGCCATCCGCCGAGTGCTGGCGGCCGGTACCAAAAATTGCCTGAGTATGACTGTTCGAAAACAAATTCTCTAATAAAAGGTAATACGCGGGACTTAGCTGCTTAGTTTTCTGGGAAATAAGCGTGGTAGTAAGAACGCGATTTAAATATTTGCGTCATTCTTGCAATCATTACACATTACATTATAATACATTGGATGTGTTAATTGATTGATACCATGTGCAATATTTCATGAAAATGAAATACGGCGTCGTACGGAAATAGACGACCTCTTCGATCGACCGCCTGCTTTTCACTAGACGGTCGATACCGAGTCTTTATTGTGATGAAGCATTGTGACAATATTAATATTATTTCATATCGCTCGCTATAGATTATGCGATAGCTTAGTGGAACCGTTGGACAGCTACGTAAAGGTCTTGAGTTTGATCCTATGACACGCACCGGTTGAATAAGGTATTAACCTTATCTCTCTCTTAAACGGCAAAAGAAGAGTTCGCATAATGTTTTAGAAGATATGTGAAGTCTGTCAATCGCAACATCGTGGTAGACCTGGCCTTACCCTTCTCACACTGAGAAGGAGCCCGTGCCTATCGTTGGGACAGTTCATAAACATGACTAACATGATTCTATGCAGAGTCATTGTCTACGGTAACCCAGTGAGTGTCAACGATGTTTAACAGGTAGGAAGCGGGTCTTACTAATCAATCATTAATGTCAAAATCAGTCGTTACTCCCCTCACCCGTTTTGTAAATTAGATCTGACGCTCACTGTGAGCGTGATCTCTGATCGAACTGTCTCAGATTATTAGATGCGCAGATGACATCTGATTTCTCTAATCAACTTTCTATTATTTAGGCTTCACAAATTATACTATTGTATAAGAAGACTTAACGTTACGGAGCGCATTCATTTAGGTATGATTTATAAGAGTATAGATATAAAAATAGTATGTATCCAATTATAACTTATATTACAAATTTTCTCGCTAAAGTTACTATCCATTAAACGATCTCTTTGTATATTATAAGTCTATGTGAATATTGGATAGGTCGATTTCCATTTATTTTTATTAATTACACCAGTAACAGTGATTTCTTAGAAGCCGTGATCGCTTGCACTTTGCTCAACCTGAAAATCGAACTCCAAACGTCACTCATATAATATTGAATATTATTCAATATAGGTATGCATTTTGGTATGCTTTGATAAGCTCATCCACGCCACGTAAAACGAATTAAGGAATGAAACAACAAGTTCCCGTGTATTTTATTGTAAAATGTACATAGAACGGGTTTCCTTACTCTGATAACCCTACACTCTACGCACAAACAAACGCATCGTGTGTGCGTTCATCTGACAATAGGTGTCAGTACAGTGACCATACAGTGCAGTGCATAAAGTGATGATCATTATACGCTCTGCCGACTCTCGCGGTACGCAACGAGTGACTCACCGCCCGCGACGTGAACTCAGTACATAGATAGGATCAGGTGTAGTCATGTTTGTACCAAGTTTGCTAAAGAAGGGAAACTAGCTGCGAAGATGCGTAATTTCTGTTTTTTATGAAGCTTGCTTATCTCGATTTACGTAGTTTTATAATTGTTATAGATAGTAAACAGCAATTTCTGCATTACAGTGATAAATTATGTCTCTAATTATGTAGTCACAACGTTTATCCGTTCATTATTGGTAATCAGCAACCAAAGGTAACATTAGGATGTGTCATTTTCACGTAATTTTATTAACATTTGCTTTGTATAGGTTTAAAAAATAGGAGGATGAAATGCTGATATATAAGTTTTGAATTTAAGAACATACATAGGTTCTGTCACTCTTTATTGTATAATATTAGTGCCACTTCTAATTCTAACGTAATAATTCAGTTTTCCAAACTAAATTATTACGTTTACCAAATATACTAATCATAATCGATGGCGTAGTGGTTAGTGTAACCGACTGCCACGCCTGAGGTCGCGGGTTCGATTCCCGCACAAGACAAATATTTGTGTGCATGAACATGGATGTTTGTCTTGGTCTGGGTGTTTCTGTATAATATGTATGTATTTACAAAAAAAAAAAGTATATATGTATGTTTATCCATTGTCTAGTAGCCATAGTACAAGCTCTGCTTAGTTTGGGCTAGATAGTGTTGTGTGTATGTGGTAGAATATTATTATTATTATTATAAAAATGACTAGATTTTTTCGCAAATTAGTTCTATGTACAAATATAGAACCAATTTGCGAAAAGAGGTTCTTATTAATTAATGTAAACAGAAAATACAACAAGGTATCCCGGACATTTTCCTCTTAAACGGAAAAATGAGTTTTTAAATCGCCCACCATTAATAAAATAAAAACCTTGTATAAGATAAAAAGGCGCTTCGTTTACCACGTTCACCGAATCCTTGTGCGCTCATTAATTTTATGGAACTAATTGTTCTATTACATTGGTCTCGAGTTTTTTACCATGTATTAATTCAGGCCAGTTTCCTACTCACTGTTGAGTATTGGCCTGTTATTCATTACAGCTATGCCCGCGGTTTCACCCGCGTTTAGGGTTACTGCGCTGCCCTCGTGGGTGGTAGCGTGATAAATAGGCTATCCAACACTAAAATAATTTTCAATTCGAACCAATAGTTCCTGAGATTATCGCGTTCAACCAAACAAACTCTTCAGCTTTATAATACTAGAATAGATATCAACCGTGAACTGTCCTCTTCTGAACGTGATCTTCTAGTGAAAGGCTTTGGGATAAATATGTGTTTATTGCATTAGGCTTTATTCTCAACATACTTGCAAAACGCGCTTAGATAGCTAAAAATGACCGCAACCAACCGTGGTTGCAAACATTTGTAGCTGCGATTGAGTCTCTGCTTTTGCCTACTAGACATCGCGTACTCTCGCCAAATTTCATCAGTTCATCTGTCTGGCCATTTTTTGTCTTGTATCTTCCATGGTCTAACATCCAGACCAGAATATAGTTAACTGCCTCGTTGGCGCAGTGATACTGTATACGAATGCTGTGCATGAGGTCTTAGGTTCAATTCCCGTGTCGGACAAAGGTTTATTGGGTTTTCCTTTCAAGAACTTCTCAGTAGTAGCATGGAGTCTGGCAATATGCCCGTGGCAATAGGCTCGATCCCTATTACGTGGGATCTATAGACATTGTCGGCAAAATGTAGGTTTAATAAAACATCTCTGTCTACCCCTTCGAGGTCAATGGGACTGGCGTATTGCCATAGCAATAAAAGTCCCTAAATTAAAGAGAAAAAAAACCCCTTCGAGGAAGAATGTAGTTTAAGAATATAGTTGCAGTTTTCATGGGCATGATGACGTTTTTGGACTTGAATGCTACTTGAAGCGACGACGTGTCCTGATGTAAGATACGCTCATAATTGCCACAAAAAATATATTACACTGTACATATTACATTGTAGCCAGCAGTTTAACACGCGTCTTAAGAAAACGTGAGCGTTTTTAATGTCAAATGAGTCATGAGTATACACGAGCCGCTGCCATTACGTCTATGCATTACAATGCTCTTTAAATATGTACCTCCATTCACACTTTACATCTTGTTTAAGAGCTTCCATTGACATTGTGTTAAGGACTTTATCTCGAGACTATATTAGCAACTCTGCACAGCTTTAAAGAAAACTTAGAGAATAGTAAGGCAGAACTTCAGTTCATTCTTTCGTCATTTTATTTGCTTTTATAAAGCAACTAGAACGGATGGCCAATCTTTGAAGCTTAAATATGTACACAGACTACTAAAAAGAGATTAAAAGCACCGGAAACTATCCCCGAAAAGCCGGTTTTGAAGTCTGGCGGAGGCACCATCTGCCGCTTCGCTATAAAAATAATAAAACATCTTCGGCAAAATTCGTTAGTGGCTTGCAATTTAAAATTATTAGAATTTTAAACATGACTTGTAGAAATTGGTAGCGCCTATGCATTGAATATAGCAATAGTTCAATTTAATCGATAGCATAAAAGCGGTTTGTTTTAATGTACACGTTTTCAAGAAACTAAACTGCAGTGAAATGCACAATCGGTAACATGTTATCTGGTGTATCACGTGCGAACTTTTCTTTTGTCGCACCCTCTTTGCCCCGCCGAAGGCTGATAACCGGCAAGCGGAGCGGCGCCGGCGCACCACTGCCACCTCAGTCACCTCTCGGCCACCGCGCGGAGCGGACGTATCGCCGTACATTTATTTTCTAATATAAAAATCTCAGTGATGTGACATTTGAACGTGGAATGTGTTTGTGATAGTGATTTCAGATTTCAAACTGATAACAATCTCAGTTTGGCTGATGTGATATAAGGTGGAGTTTTTATCTGTGAACGGATCGAGCCGATACCGTTGCGTCGCGCTTCGGTGATTCGGTTAATAACTCGTGGATCTACAGTGCCTGTGCTATAGTGGCTTCGCTAAGATTTAACGCCGTGAAAAGGTCACTTACCTTGATCGGACATTGAAAAAGTTCTTATATACAAGTCTAGACGATACAATCTCGTCGCTGCTCGTTTTGCTATTGAGATTCGTTGTCAAACAGGTTGTCATATACATATACTAGTTCCTTTTCCGTCGTCGTTTTTCGTGTTTTCTTTTGTCACTTGAACTAGCATCGGTGAAGTTGTGTTGAGTCATTACTACAGTAGCGTTTCTGGTTCATCTGCATACGAACCGTCAAGTGAGACGAACGCATCATAGATGTGAAAGGATAGACACAGAAAAGCTTGTCCTCATTTACTAAACAAAAATGAGTTAAACTTTCATTTGTGCGATAAAGACGATCGATTCTTTCTCTCGTTGTTTTCACGGTTGATGGACATCGACGGTGGAGCGGTCGGGTTTTTGTTTCGACCAAGTGAAACGGCGGCAATTGGACCTTGATATCCGGAGTTGCAACAGACAACAATTGAGCTACTAGTACCGGTGTTGTATAGTACAAGTTGGGAACTTATGTACAGCTGGTGTTTGGTCACCGTATTGATTGTACAGATAACTGGTTGGGAATCAAAGGTCGTGCGATTACTAATATTAGTAATACATACGTGGATAGGTTTCAACTTCAACTAGCTGTATCTACTTTTGGTTATGAGTTGATAGTTTGCGGTTACTGCAATATAGAACGCGTAACACGGCAGCTTTCTTCTGGAGACGGTCTGCTTGACATTCAAATAATCACAACTACACAGGTGGTACAAATATGACATTTATTGTCAAACGCCGTCTGGCGTTGCCTGCGCTCGGTGTCTTTCGTCACTTGGCACAAATATTATTACTTTCGTTTCTAGTAGAAACGCGCGCAATCTGCAGAATTTCGTGCTCCAAGTTCTGCATGTGAAAAATACCTATGTAGGTATATAAGATTATCAACAACGTGTTTAATATTTTAATCTAGAATTTACTATTTGTTTATTCGTTATGTAATTATTTCCATAAAGTAGACAAGTATGTTAATGTCCTAGAGTATTCGAAGCTCAGATAATCGTTTTATATTTTAAGATTGTATGTAATTTAAGAATCTTGAAACAAATGAGCTGATATTCTAAAATCTAATTTTAGAATATCAGCTCATTCGTTATATCGTTATTTATAGAATTAAAGAAATCATATTAGGTAGACGAAAACCTGTTACGAACCTGATATCGTTAAGACCTTGGCGTCCCAATGAGTCAATAGGCGATAATCATTTCATTATTATTTTGATATTCAGAAAATACGTTTCGTGCTCTTACAATAGATCTACATACTTATACTTCTATACTATATTAGGCAATATTATAAAGCTAAAGAGTTTGTTTGTTTGATTGAACGCGCTTATCTCAGGAACTAGTACTACTACGAGTTTCGAAAATTTTGCTTTGTTGGATAGCACATTTATCGAGAAAGTCTATAAACTATATAACATAACGGTACGACCAAAAGGAGCGGAGCGTCAATGAAAAGTGTTGCAAAACGTGAATAATTCTCGTATGTGACGCAGACGCATTTGCGCTGGTCAGCTAGTACACTGTATAAATGCGTTCATACAAACAGATGAGTGAAAGAATATCATAACTAGAACACTTTTGGTTATACAACGCGTGTCCTCGCTTCCTTATGTGCGCGAATTGAACAGACACGCTTGCCACATTTCAAGAATTACTCCAATCAGGCTAACAACCTGTAATGACTTGAAATCGTTTGAAGACGTTCAACTATTAACTGTTTTCTGAAGGCTAGTACAATGTACTTTAGTATAATTAGATAAGGGGGGAGAATTATAATTTGCCGTATGGTAAATACCTGATTTTTTGATTCATCGTTTACGTTTAGAGGTTCTCTTTCTTATTCTCGTTGTTGTTTTAAGACGGGTGTCAGTTGTAAAGCAATGCTAATTACGTAAAATACAAATATTTGCATAATCATTGTCATGAAAATACTATACATAATTTGCTTATTGAAAAACATGCAGTTCTTTTTCGTAACGCGATTTCTTTGTGATATATTAAACATAAATGAAAACTCATTATATCTTTTTATATTCTAGCAACACCGGTAAATTACGTTTTTGTCGTTATTGCTATAATTGTAGATACCTGATTGTATAAATAAAGCAATGTGCACCATGCGAGTTATGAACTTTATATAACTGTGATTAACTCACAATCCGCTTAAAACTTGAAATTTGACGATTCCCAACATTAAATACAGTCAAGGTCTGAAACAGATTTTCTTAAGCACTACGTTTATTGCAATACTCGTTTTTAACATTTCAGCTCAATTATTTCCTTACTAGATTATGCCCTCGGCTTCGCTCGCGTAAATGTAGGTTATGTTAGTAACAGTAGTTCTTTCTGGATGAAAGATACTATATTCCGTTCCCCTGACAACGTGTACGCAAAATTTCATAATGATCGATCGAGTAGTTAAGGCGTGATAGCATACCAAACAAACTCACATTCGCATTTATAATATTAGTTAGGATGTACACATAATTACCTACATTTAAATTGATTTATGTTTCCACTTGTTTTTCTCATATCTCACGTACTAATGTATGTTTAATTAACACATTTATACGTACCTTACTACATTGATGATGTTTATACTGTTACAAATAAACTCTATATCTCTTTTTAATGACGAATAGAAAAAATATTGCTGTTTGCAGTTGTAGAAATCTGGGACCATTATTTTCTCAGGTTATGTCAAAGAATTAACGCATTAAAAGGCTTGGATTTTATTATGAAGAGTGTGTGATGTAAGTATCTCTACCAAACTTGTGATGATGTTATATAGGTAGGCATGATCATATATTATGATATTTGATATATAGTCGCCATAAAGAAATATCCATTGTATGAAGTATGTCTTTATATAAATTTTTCTCGTGTCTCGATTTCAACACCACAAATTAATTTGGATTTTAAAAGTTTCATTTTTTATGAAGTGTAGTTTTCATACACCATCATCAGTAAAATGAATAATTAGTAGATTACTGTTTCATCTCTTGATAATTAAAGAGATTATTCTGTTGCTCGATAGAGGCAGAAACTACGATCTTCCATTTATTTGCTTTAGAGAACGCTACAAATGTTACAGATATCATAAGTTCATAACAGTCAATATTTACTTAGTCTGTAGTCACCAGATTGACACCTGTGCTCAGGGGCGTGCACAAAGATTTCTGGTAGGGTATGCACACCCTACCCGAAACCTCTGCGAGGGCACTACATTTCATTTATAAATGTATTTGTGTGTATATATAACTGTATATTATATTGTAGTATTTAATAAATAGATTTCGATTATATAGATTTACATAAGTCAGCGGACTAGGGTATGAAGTGCTTATTTGCTTGTATGAAGCGCACGCGCCTGCCTGTGCTATTATTACAATCGTTGAAGCAATTTCGCGCAAGGTGCTTGCTTTGGTGTGACAGTGTGCGCTTATCAACCGCTACGGTATCAGATTACTCGGTGATAAGCGTTGATAATAGCGTGGAAACGTGGGGCAAATGACATCAACATGTGTACATTTAGAAAATGTTACACTTAGAAAGGCATTGTCCAATCTTAACCCATTATATGATAGACTAGTGGTTAGTGTAACCGACTGCCACGCCAAGTCAAACATTTGTGTGCATGAACATGGATGTTTGTCATGGTCTGGGTCTTTTTATTTATAATATGTATCTATTTGCAAAAAAAAGGATATAAATATGTATGTTTAACCATTGTACAATCTCTGCTTAGTTTGGGCTAGATGAATGAATATTATTACTATTAAGTCATAATGGCACACCGGTGGCCATACACAATAGGATTTCAATTATGTCTGTCATTCTAAGACTTGACTGGTTAACACGTAGCAGCTTACGTGTCCTGTTCCACAGGAAACCATGTTTTTCTGCTATATAGTGCTGAATCTAGCTTTCAAATGTGACAATGGTCCTCAATTAGATGTTGTTAGTTAAATATTGTTGGTTTATTATCTATCCTATTCGAATTCTAGCGCTGTCTTTTACTTATAGTACTAGTTGCTGTCATCAAATGGGATAAATATTGCCTGTTTTTAACGTTTCCAAACCCATAACATAATTCCTTTAATGTTTAATATATCTAATTTCGAGATATTAACTCGGTAACTTTGCAAATCGATTAGCTAAGAGCAGATATTACTTTGTTAAATTGTTGTAAAATACATATATTTTCTTTGATGTTGTCTGCTATCAAAGTTTAAAACAAAATATTCAACACTAACTCTGAAATAACACACCAATTCCTTTCAACACAAGTGTATATTTAAGTTCTAAAATCGAAATAATCGAAAAACCTTATACCGAGTATTAAAAGTCGTTGCGTAACGCCATGTTGATACAACTCACGTGTGACACATGAATATAATTCTGGTTAACGATGATTGCGTCGATTGTACGACTCGAGATAACGAGAACGTGATACGGCACTACTCCACGTATCTAATATTAGATTATTAATTAATTTAATATATAGGTATAATACATGATTATAATCAGTGACAGTACATTCGTATAACCCTAAAATCATACTTTGCTGCACCGTTCGAGCAAGAATATTAATAAGTTTGTTATTATATTGTATCTAGATCGCACGCATATAACACATGCAATAGTAAGCTCCTCGATGACATGCATGTGACATTTAAGAAAAGAGAGAGACGAATGGATTTCACTTCATATATAATTGGTCTTGTCTTATTTTGAAACTAGGCGTGCTATTACTTATAGTAGTATTGAAGGTAGTTTTAAATTAGTAGTCTGCTTTATTGATCTTGTTTCGCCAGCCAGTTGTTCTTAACATCCACGTTTTAGAGAAGGGATAATTGTCTGTTATATCCAAACTGAGTTCCGTCACAATGTTATACTTACCAAAAATACCAACACCATTTTTCTAAACTGGAAATGAGTCTATAGATGGAATCTGAAATTTTAGCTGGCGAAATAAATGTGTGTGTAGGTTATTCACATCCTCCTCAGCGATATAGGTCTGTGACCAAAAACGAAACTTGTGCGACAAAATGAGACTAATAAAAAGCTCAAAATAGTATCATAAACAACCCTTAATTGTTATTACTTATTACACAACACAATAAATGATAAAACAATAATAACTTCAAGATCCGGTCGTGTACACAAATACAAATAAAAACAGTCCGATATTGACAACATTACGACCTCGGCTGCAGGTCGCGCCGACCTTAGCACCGATAATTACCGATACACTATTTGCCCAATAGACCAGCAAATAATTAAGTTTTACGTTCATATTGTTTTTATACGTAACGTGAGCCGCGTGCTAAACAACCGATTGAAAGAAACTATCACACAGAACTAGAAATATTTAGCAATAATCATAATGATGCCGTAATTCAATATATCATACAATGTAATAGGCAGTTTTGGCATATCTTTTATTAGTTTGCGATGATAGGTATAAAACGCTCTAGGTGTAGTACACGTTCTGTTCATACGGTATGTGAAACAGTTAAGAATAATGACGATCTATGACACTCCAACTATTGCAATAGAAAAAGCTTGACAATACCAAACTCTTTTGGTGGTGTATAGCCATCTCATCGGAGCCGGGCGAATTGTATCTTGCTATATGTCGCTTCGAACATATTCATTGGTCATAATAAGCATAAACAGACCAAGTCTGTGTCAAAGACATAATGTCATATCCATGCGTGTGGCATATTAGACACGTGTTTGACACGGATTTAGGTTTTCAATGAAGTATTATCACAATACCCGACGGTATATTAAAATGCACACCTTTGATTTTTAGAAAACTACAAAAAATATTTCTTTCTATTTTATTTCTGACTTGATATGGTCGCAGTGAGACTAAGATCGTGGTTGTTTATTTTTTTTAAATGTAGTTACGTCAAAGTACCTCAAGGTAATTAAATTTCGGTGTTCCTATTTAAGAAGATAGTTCACTCGTTTTGGACAACAATAAGTAGCGTGTTTTAAAATAAACAGCAATAGAATCAGTCCATAGCAGTTTAATTTCAAAGCTTGTTATGTGTGCACATGTCGACGAGATCATCAGGATGTATGTTTTGTGTAGCACTGACGCGGTTACCTGTCCACAAAAAGTGAGCGTCGTTTCACAATGCATTAGTATTCTGTGCACGATGTACGATATTAATTAAACATTGTATGTACCGGTCGTTCTTGTGCTAGTTAGTGTGCAAATATGCTTTAGCAGTCCCGCTATTGTTTTCGATCATGTTAACTGACAAACTGGATCGTGTAGAATATTTAGCAGATACTAAACGGACTGGGTTCTCTCCTTGGTTCACTGATCCTACACATATGCATGTGAAAGTTTGTGAAGATTTTAAGAGTTATTTTTACTTAATTACGCGTAACCACTGTAGAATACCCATCTATAATAAAACATCTTCTTGATTAAGACGTTAAATACTTATTATCCTGTGTGATTTACGCGGGCGAAGGCGCGGGATGAATCAAGTGTTGGATATAACTCACTTTAATGAATATTCATTTACACTTCAAACTTCGTTTTATCTTCAGACGATACATTGCTGACGACAAAAAGTAAAATTACAAAAATTAAAGTGCGAAAGAGCGTATCTTTCTTGCTTAATTTACTTTTAATACTTTAAATATGAAAACTTGTAGGTTTTGCAGTACTCTCAACCTGGGACATTATGTGCGTAAGAAAGAGAGGAAGCTATACATAGTGTATAAGTTCGTCCCGCTCTCACGCATGCAATCACAATGCAAAGAGACGGTGCTCAGACTTCTGGCCTGTCACCAGTATGTAACAAATATATGGCATATTTTAAAGACATATATACATATATACGTTTTTGCGTAACAGCAACTTACATGTTGCAATTGTCATATAAAGTTGATCTGAATACAATAATTAATTAGTGTTGTAATCACATCTAGTTGCAATGCGTGGTAGACGGTTATAGGCTCGGCCCTATTACGTGGGACCTGAACGTAGCTGGTGATATGTGGGTGTTATACATATATGCCTAAACCGTCTTAATTGTTTATTGTGGGATACGTTTAGTGGAGTACGTTCCAAAGGCAAAGGTTTAATTTTACATACATACATAGATTCACGCCTGTTTCCCAGGGTAGGCAGAGACTACGTATTTCCATTTGCTACGATCCCAACACATTTCTCTGGCTTCATTCACGTTCATCACAATTCTCATACACGCTCGCCGGTTTAAGGTGGTCTTAACCTGGCTTGGGTTTAATTTTTTGTTATAATTATCATAATATTCTTTTGAAAAAGGCTAGCAGCTCACGGTACGAGCTGATGAGCTTGCATTATGAATTGTGAATTAATGAAGCAAGAGAAACTCCTTTCAGGAGATAGACGTGAGTATGCAATATTCGTGTTAATACAAATATACATTCATGTCCCACTAAAAGGATAAGCAGAGATCACGTACCTACAGTAGATAGACACAGATAGCACTTGTTAAGGACTTCTATGGAGTTTAGTAGTATTAGGTATAAACTTCACACCGAACATATACTTATACTTGTCAATGTAAAAGGTTTTAGTGAGTCAATATAATTATATGTAGAAATTGTTTCTGAACGCCGCGCCGGCGTATAAATGTCTATTTAGCAACTAAATGACACTTCGAAGTCATCGTTCATTAAATATCTGCACATGTTGAGCTTAAAATCTTGTGATTTTATTGTCGTATTATACAGTTACGAGCATATCTCTTAGTAAAACTTCAATACCAACAATTTAATCCATATGCAATAAATACAAGCCGTTTTATCGACAAAGCATCGTTTGATATAAATTTTCCTATTGTTAATGTTTTATATCAAGTAGGCACGATATTTCTGTATAATGTCTAAATAAATATACATACATGCTTTTATATATACACTGGTATGATATAACGTAACTGTCACCCAAGTTTTGATAGTTTGATGTTAAGGTTCCTTAAGCGGTGAGCGGTAATACCTATAGACTCCATTTGTCTAACATTCACGTATTTTTATTCTGTCGTATTGGTAATTTCCAAATTTATTGTAAAGGTTTTGTAGACTTGTGAATTGAGGTGTAAACTATAATTACCTTATAGAGTACTAGTTTCTGCTCAGGTTTATTTTATCGGCTGCAATAATGGCATTGTTTTAAGTAGTTGCCTTGCCACTGACGCTGCGCCGTGTGTTGTGGATTAAATCCCCACACGGGACAAAAAATTGTGTGATTCCCCCTAATGGTTTTCTGAGTTTGGGTATTCTTCGTGTCTGTTGTTGGAATCTTTGTAAAGTAATCAACGACACCGAAATTATTCCTAGTGTCTTGTCTTGTCTTTTATAGAACAAATATTTAATTACTCTATAGAGATAAAAAGTATATTATATGTTAATTCAGGACTTGTATATGTGTGCCAAGTGTTCAACAATTTACGTAAGATTGAATAAAAATGATTAAAACATCTTCACAAATTTTCAGTTAGGTCACCATATATCGTGGATTAAGCTAAAATCGAATAGAAGCCCCTCCGGCTCGTCAGACAGGTCATGCTTACGTTACTCCCACGACACAGTCATTAAACACTTTATATAATATACTTGTCGGATATGTATAGAAATAGCTCGCCCTTGGCCTAAGCCGATATACATATATACATAATTAAATGACGTGCGAACAGATTAGATATAAAAGATATACATCATTGCCTCACTCAGTGACAATTAATAGAACGCACTTATTACAGTTCTTTAATAATTACCTATCCTGTTCTTTTATCGTTATTTCTCACTCATAGGTTGCACTAATATTTTTTTTCTATAAATCATTGTTCTCTTCAATAGTTATTAATGATATAAAATGGCATTAATTAACAAAATTGGTCATTTACATACTCGCACGTATTCAAAGGGTTAGGATAAAACATCATAAAAGTTATATATAAAACATCTGGGCCAATATAGCTAATCAATGGCCAAATTCTAATGTATGCCATACATTAGTTTATAATAAGTTATATTAGGTAAACTTAAAGCTAACAATAGTAATTTTCAGCTACGGAAGCCTCATACAGATGGTTATTGTAGATTACGCAGGTATTATGCGCAAGTAAAGGCAGTTACACGTGTTGTATGTGCATGTAACCTGTATGATTTCTTGCTGATGTAGCCTATACTAGAAGCTGGTAATTGTCCGGTAGTCTGTATAGGTAACAAAGAACCCAAAGCTATACTTGGTGAAATCATAATCGATACATCTCTGCCTACCCTGTCGGACGTAAGACTATATCTATAAGAATGATTATCAGAAAAAGTGATATGTGAGTTTTTATACAGGTTTGAAACAGCTATATTTACTTATATAAAGGCTTAGTAGGTAGAATCAATAAATAGCAATCATAACATTTTCAAACATATAGTCTGTACCCGCTAAAAGCAATCACAAGTCTTTCTTTTACCTTTGAAATGGAACCAAAATGGCCTGTTTATTTCCCCCGTCCGACCTTGCGAATAGATATTGGTTGCCTACATGCCGGAACACATCAGGTTGTTTGGTCTAATGTCGCGATATATTCGACCTTATTTGCGTCTTGTTTTCATTGTAACAAGACGAGGGAGATTAAAAAAGTTGATATTATGATATTAGAGTGGTGCAAACATTTTGAAATGTTGCTTCAGCGTTAGTTGCGTTGGCAAATGATTTAGTTGTATCTTGATTGAAGGTTTCGTAGTGACACTATGAAATTGCCAATCAATGGCTTAATATAGAAGTTGGAATTTGTTCTGTCGCAAGTCTCAGTACGCAAGGCAATCTACTGCAAAAGACTATTATATATTATATGGCTGAGCAAATGTCTTCTTTTGTGCCTTAAGGCAGGTGTTGTAGTTTGTGCCGCACTCACATTTTGCTAGCTATCTTTAGTTTTCGCGTTTCACGTGGCGAGTAAATCGCCTATTAATGAAAAATAATCTGTTTCCGGAACTCTATTATCGGTTTTTATCAATAGTGTTAAGATAAATTTGACATACGGTCGAAATCTAATCATTAATAAGTTAATGTCTTACGAAATCATCAGATATGTATACATCTTGTACATTAAATTCGTAAATTTGATTGTAGTAGTTCTTATTAAAATTCTTCAAATTTGAAAGATAATTAAGTAAGTCGTTCGTTTTAACATAACATAGTTAGAAAACCTGCATGCCTGAGATCTCTACACAGTCATCTACATCAGCTAAACCATTTAATAAATATGATCTCCTGATCGCTGTCAATTTTATAGGAAGCTTATAATTAGCACAATC